>OZ026520.1:19730129-22130129 GCA_964019695.1 Loripinus fragilis | reverse complement strand
TATTTCCTGATCATACTCACTCGTTTTTACAAGTATCAATTTTGGATTATGTGGACTGTTTAAAAAGACATTGATTTCCATAACCGAAATAGCGACTGTAATAAGAAAGAAAAAAACGTCCTAACAAAGCTCTCCAGAATGCTCATTCGTTGCATGGCATTGCTCCAATCTATAAATCATAAACTGTAGTCTAGTTTTGAAAGACAGAAACAGTTCAAAGTATTACTTAAAGCTCCATACAGTCTAGACCTGACGCGGGTTTTCCCTTTTTGAAATTGAAGAAGTAGCTATCTGGCAGGAGATATACTTTTACAGTGCGCTTGGATCTGCAGTCTAGCAGTTTCCGAATAGTGTACCTCAAGGAAGAGTATGAAAACTATTTCAAAAACTTGATTTAGAGATTGAAACGGTATGGGGATACTTTAAAGCTTACTAGACAATACGCTGTCTTTGATTAGCCCTCTTAAGAAAACGGATCATTTGCAAAAGTTTCGAACACTCCTCGTAAATTGTAATATTTGTTACATTCTTTGAAATTGATGTTATCAATTAATGGCAGCGAGTGAAGACACCTCATTTATCGAAGAAGTAAGGCCTTTCTTGCGAAAAGCATCGAGGGCTTTAACTCGACAAAAATTATTCAGGGCATTCTGAGTGACGAAATCTAGCTTCTTCTTTTCATACCAAATGTTTCTATCAATCACACCGAAATTGATACCAAGAACCCGTTGGACTGTTTTCTCTTCTTTTTTGATCTTGGCCACCGTGAAGTCAAGTTTATATAAACACGTGACAGCATCGAAAGAGTCCCCTCCACCGGCCTGCTCTTTGCCTAGTGCAATCATACCAAAGTACACGGTCCCAGTATCCATGTCACTTCCGTATGTAAATTCATAGACTTTGTAGGACCACTGATTCGCCCAAAGGATTGCATTAAGTTTTGGGCGTACATCGATACCAGTGACTTTAAACATATCATGGATTTGTGCAAACAAATCATCAAGTCTTCCTTTTGAGTAGCCATGAAATTCCCTGACGCCGCATGTTTCGACCCAATCCGTAAAATATTCATTCCTTAATTTCCTCTCCAGGGCCTGAGATTCTGTTCGACAGACTCTTACCCGAGAAAGGGCTTGGTTAATGGCTGCGTCTGCTCGTCTGGATCCTCCCGGACGCCCAACATCTCCGGACTCAACTAGATGGTAGATAGGTGGGCTGCTAGAAGGATTTATCAGATGTCCTATGAATTAAAAGGAAACCGTCAATCAAGACAAATGGTCTTACTGAGATCGGCTGTCTATAGTTCTATTACGACCACACAACTAGCAGGTTAGCAAAGAGGTAGTTCATGAACACGAATTTGGAGATATAGCTGTCATGCAAATATAAACAATTAGAGTGACAGGAATTTTAATACTGATTGGCAGTTTGGGATGTTTAAAAGAGGTAAAGACAACGGACATGATACATGGAAAGTGTACATTTCCAGATAGTTTCCCTCCTTATTTTCAGTAACATATGTTGTAAGTACACAATGGAATTGTCTCTATGAGGCAATTCCAATGTGTACATACAACGTGTGTATTTTCAAGAAATGAGTTTTACACCATAAGCTTTTTTAAACAAATTCTCAACCACTTTTATTTATTCAAAGAAATGAGCATGTAGAAATGAACAACTTTTCATGTAGTTTGTTATGCACCTGGATGACAATAATAGACTCGTTTATGCTTCTGGCAGCTTATCTTTAAATGCTTCACGGGAATATATTGCTAGTTGCGTGGTTGTAAACACCAACAGCAATCGCTACAACATCAGCAAGCTTCCAGATTAGCGTGAGTATTCGAAAAATATTTTTGTTATTTCTCAACCGATACATAAGTATGTTGTGGGTACTAATTACCCGTCTCATTGAGCGGGGAGGGGCTAAGTACATAGGGAAAAATGGATATTCTAAAGGTCATCTGAATTCTTTGCGACTCAGTGGTAGATGAGCTCATCAGGACCCAATGCTCTCTGACCAAAAATTTACGTTTTATACTAATACTCCTAAAGTACTTCTTTAAAAATCAGTGAAGAACCATTTGTAATGTCGCATAATGTGGTATTTCGTCAGGGTATACACCGTTTGTTAAGATAAAAGAAAAACAACATTAAAACATGGAAATTACACGTATGATCTTTGCACTCTTACAATACACCATCCAAAGTAAGAAAGATGGCAAAGATCGGGAATCAGTACATTCAAGTACCCCACCTGACCCAGGATACCACATGGAAAGTGACAAAATCTCAATTAGACATCACAACTAAGAGCCAAGAGGTCAGCCCTTACCCAGCAGGTGACCACAAGGCAACAATGAACACACGTGAAAGCATGACAAACACAAGACATAAATAACACAAATGATCCACAATAGAAGTACCGCTTTGGAACGGTCAGTAAAATATTTTACTGGGGGGGGGGGGGGGTTTAAACCAGTTTCACGGCGCAAACCTCGCCCTTAATTCTGATGTGGACTAGAACACATTAGGGAAAGTGACAAAACACAACAAACACGACAGCCAAGTGGTCAGCCCTTTCCCAGCAGGTGGCAACAAGGCTACAAGAAACAGACATGACAGCACAGCACACACCAACATGAGGTATAACTAACATAAACGATCCATAAAAGAAGCACCGCCTTGGAACGGAGGGTGATTGTACACGCAATCCTGAGGATTGCAATAATAAGAGCATTCAATGAAAGTGCGGGTTTATTGTATCAAATCGGAAGGAAGAGTCCGAAAGTAAAAGTAAAAGGGATTAGAAGTGTAGAAATATATAGGTGCAATATATTAAATATGCGAGCATCTAACATTCAGATCAAACTATGTATCCGCGCAGTCTGATCGGAGACTTTGATTGGTATTTTTGGTAGCCAATGATCTAAGGTTTCTGCTGACTGATGAGACTGTGCGGACTAGACGCTATTTCTTCACAGCTGACTTTTACTATGGGATCAAACATGTTTTTCTATGCATTAACATCTGCTGGACCCCGAGGGTGGTGTTGTAACCCGAGCCTGAAAGGCGAGGGTTTTAACGACCCCAAGGGGTCTAGCTAATGTTAGTGTATCAGAAAAAGTAAGTAATGATGCAAAGATCAGGAATCGATACAATCAAGTACCACACCTGACCCAGGATACCAATGGGAAAGTGACAAACTCACAGAAGACACCACAAACGAGAGCCAAGAGGTCAGCCCTTTCCCAGCAGGTGACCACAAAGCACATATAAACAGACGTGCACAAAACATAGCAAACACAAGACAGAACAAAAACATAAAAGATCCACAAAAGAAGTACCGCCTTGGAACGGTCAGTAAAATATTTTACTGGAGGGCTTAAACCGGTTTAACGGCGCCATCCTCACCCTTAATTCAGATGTGGATCAAGACACATAGAAAACCATGTTTGATCGTTATTATTGCATAAAGTCTTTTTTCACTTGAAAACTTTGGAAAAACGCTTCGAAAAGTTATTTTTTATATTACTATAATGGCGCGCAAAAGCATGACATGAAGGATTCGTAGGTTTTAAAAAAGCCTGTTCCAGAGCAAAGACTTACTTCATCCTAACATCACTAAACTATGTTCATTTCTATGCACGTTACTGTTGATGACGCCAATTTTTGTGACGGCCTTGAATGGCTCTATGTAAAGATAAAAAGCCGTGCATCAACAGCACGCGAATAGCCTGATTTATACATGGGCTTTTGACGGTTAAAACATGGCGTGAGACACGGCTTTTTATGCAATAATGATTTGTGTTCATTCTAGTTTTGCAATCATCTTGAAGAGGACGAGAAAGCTGGTTGCTTTGCTATTATTGTCTTACAGAAGTTTTGTTACTATGTATATATGATCTGTAACTCTTCCTCACGGTGCCGTGGTTTGGTCTGCAGTGCGTGATTGTGGTATTTCCTGATCATACTCACTTACTTTTTGAGTAATACATACCGTGTATTATTACGATCCTCGTATTGGGAAGTGGTGTGCCATATAGACATGCGCAGACAATAAACGCTCATGTCAACTTGTACCTAGAGCCAGTTGGATACCAGCTCAATAATCTGCCCCATTCGAGAATCGAATCATGGCTCAGGTGTATGTAAGGAGCATTACGCGAAGTACTGTGTACCAAAAAGCTCCATTTTGTTAGCCGTAACTGGAGTATGGAAAATTAGTTCTGTAGCACTAGTAATATCGATTATTCTGATTATACGAAAAGGGGTAATTTCATCTGTGCCCACGCATGGATTTTCTTCAAACTTTGCATATTAATAACTCATCATATACGAACTATAAAAAATGTATTTATCGAATTAGATAGTTTATAATAAGGCTTAGGAAGCAACCCTGACGTACTCCACCATTGAGGTGGTACATGTCTCTAAATTTCTATGTCCTAAATCTATAGTTTTGTTTATTTCTATGATTTGTCATCTAGATTGAATCCAAAATACCATAGACATTATTTTAATACCACGAAACCATTTGGATAAATTATGGTTAACGTTTTCAGAAGAAGTGATTGTAAAATTTCTATTTTTTTTTTCTTCAAAATTTACAAAACATTCAAAATTCAATTCAAAAGATGGATGTGTTCTAGTCTTTGTCAAGATATCATATCAACCCTTGTTGATGCCAAATGGACACAGAGTATTCAGACGCCGAATCCAGTAGCTCTCACGGAGTTTCCTGGTAGAATCTGACCACTCCTTGTTGTGTTCAAGGCAGCAGACAGAGGCATGGCTCAAGAAGTCATGATCTGCAGAGTGAAAATGCTCAGCTGTTGGTGATCTTTCAAACCTACGGTGTCTCCAGTCATCACGATGGCCATTCATGCGTTTGTTCAATGGGACTGACTCTATCTGGTCATATGGTAGAACACCTGGTGTGCTGTGTTGTTGTAGACGACCTTTCAGAAGCCTAGACATGTTTTAGACTTCTGTTCTACACAAATTTTCATACAAGACATTTCTTGCCAGAATGCCAAAATTTGTACGATGTATTGTCAGAATGCCAATTTTGTGCGCTGTGTTTAATTCAGAAATATTATGCAGTTATATTTGTGAAAATCAAGGCATAACAACTGGGCCCTTTTCAGGGCTTAAATAACCACATAATTCATGTATATAGTTATATTTTGTTAACTATCCACCTAATTTAATGTGTCTTGAAACTCTGATGAAGGCGAAAGCCGAAAGCGCTTAGTTTCAAAAAAAAAAAAAAAAAAAAAAAAAAAAAAAAAAAAAAAAAATTTGCACTGTTTTTTGATTTATATCCTTTTATATATATATATATATATATATATATATATATATATATATATATATATATATATATATATATATATATATATATATATATATATATATATATATATATATATATATATATACTGCTGCTCTGAGCCAAATATCATGAAAATAAAAAACCAGTAACTTTGTCATTTCCTACCTCTTATGGGTATAGGTCAGTTTTAGCAAAATTAATTATTTAGTTCAAATGAAAAAATAACTCGACATAATGAGGTTGTTTTTTTAATCTACTTCCACTTTTCTTAAAGAAAGACATGTTTAGACAATTTTAAATGATTCAATGGTCAGAAATGCCGAAGATCATTGCCCTGTGTCATGGCACTATGGGGCCAAGACCAATGTGTATCACTTCCTAAAGTCCTGCATGATATTGTTTAAGAAACATAATATCCTAACACTAAACATGTGAAAACAAGAAGACTAAATATTTCCTTTACATCCAAACTGAACTAGAGGAACCATATTTTGGTGCCGTGACCAGGATAACATGTAACAGAGTCTTATCAAAGGTATCATAAAACAGTGTTCTACATGAATAAGTGAGGTCCAGAAACAAACTGCATGCCTAGGATATACAGCCAGCTAAAGTATAAATGTAGCTATTTGATGGAAGTCAGCATTGATCAGTTTCACAAAACAGAATGAACATAGAAGATTTAAGCATTAAATTAGCAATACATTTGAAGCCAAGAGTTATCTGATACCAAAATGGTTAATTTTAACCAGTAGGTTTGACAGGGGAGGGGGGTATTTTTGTGAAGCAGGTTTATTAATGAGTCTTACCATTATAAAAATCATAGACACAAGGTTCTTCTCCTGTATGAACTGACTTGTCATAAGGTTTCTCTTCTGTATGAATTAAAATTCTTAATAATGTTACATATTAAGTGTAACATTGGCTAAATGTAGTTTTAATGTTAGAAACTAGATGTGTTAAGTACATGTCAACATATTGTATCATTTTGGCTAATATTATTGTGTAAGCACTTAATTAAATAAGAATCGTGGCACGTAATATCAATGAATATTGTTTTTTCTTTTTCCAATCCATAATAGGGGAAAACACTGAACATATCAACTTCTACCAATAAACGTATTAGCTTGATGATTCAAACTAATCAAGTATTCAAGTATGTTATACACTGAAACATAATTATTGTATTTTTTTACATTTCGATGAATTAGGGCCATGTGTTTACATCAAGTTAAAAAAATATGTTACCAGTCCTTGAATTTCATGAAATTTGGTCTACATATTTTTAACAAATATGGATAGTTTAGATGTTGAAATGGTATCTTGACAAAGACCGTAACCTGTAAAAATGTTAATTCCAAATTTGACTGAATACAAAATATACAGTCGAAAATTGGGGTACCATGCTATAAAAATGAATGCCCATCCAATATCCTAATACATACAAAGCCATTTTAAGTAACAGCGAACTTATCAATGATATTGTTATTTAATAAAACATTTCTCCGCCCGTTACATGATATGTCAGTTACTTTAGAAGATATTATAGTGATATCATTCATGACGTCATAAATTAGCAATGGAATTGCATAAAAGCTCAAACGCACGATAAATATTAAAGTTGTACCCAAGACAATTTAATAACATAATATTTTCCAAATTTCCAGCGTGGGCATACCCCATGTTAATTTCCCTTACCATGCAAGCGCCCCTTAAATCAGCTGAATAAATGAAGTAATAAAATATCGCTGTAGTTTGTTTTGCTGCAATTACACTTGTAATTGTGTTAACATGGTTTCTGTGACGTCAGGGTCACGTCATATAACGTCAGCGTCACGTTATATAACGCCAGCGTCACGTTATCACCCGCGTTATCAAAGTAGATCCTCTATAGTCATCCGTGGTCTGATTCCACAGAATTTCCCGGAATTTATTTCCCGGAATTGGCCGAGGCAGTTCCGATTGTTTTGTTTGTTTGATTTGATTCTTTACGTCCGATCAACTATCCGTCAGTTATTAAGGGACGGGTCTTCCTGGGTTGAACCAGTACTTAGCTAAGATTAATGCTCTTGCTCAAGGACACAACGCAGTGACGCCGGTGAGGCTCGAACCCGCGGCCCCTCGGTCTCGAGTCAAGCACTCTACCACTGAGCCACTGCGCTCCCTGCAGTTCCGATGGTAATCTGCCCAAGCATGATAAAATAACGTACAAATTAATTTGAATAAAACATGTTTAAACCAAAATAATGATTGAGCCGCGACATGTGATTGCCAACAATGTAGTATTTTGACAAGTGTAGACTTACACGAGCCTTTGCAGCCTCCTTTTAAGTTTAGAAACTCAAAGTGATGTTCAGTCAGTAGCTAATCACTCATAGAATATTCAAGCGACCAGCAAAGGCTCTGATCAGACTACACGTTTGTGCAGGCTGATCTGAGGCTTTGCTGGTTGCACATACCACACTGCTAGGAGTCTTATGTCACGGCTCAATTATCATTTGGTCAGAAGAGGTAAATAAGATATTGGACATGAGCGACCATCTAGGGGTCAGTCCCCAATTTCCTGGAAAATCACAATTTGTCAAGACACTTTGTCGGATTTTTTTTTATCCGCCCATGTTAGATACCAAACATAATATTACATTTAAATATCATACGATCTAAATTAAATTACCTTCCTGTCTTTCGATAGTGTGTGATTCAGTGTTGCCCATTTCTCTGACGTCACTCGGCAACAAATGCCTGAAAATAAATATAGAGCTGGCTACCATCATAAGGACCAGGGCCTCGTCTCGACAAAGCCTGTCTTCGGGGGTTCCGACAAATGAGGATTCAAACCAGCCTGCTCAGCTACAGGGACTAGCCAGAACATCGAAAGTTTGGTTGTAACAAGTCTAGATATGATACTTTTCAATTAACGAATAACAAAGGTTCTGATCAGGCTTCATGGATGCGCAGGCTGATCTGCGTCTTTGTTGTTCGCTAACTCCCAAAGACTGGGTTTCTCGCGTTGAGGCCAACTGGTACATGTATATAGAAGTTGACGTATGCGCACAGCAAAAAGGAGGTGAGTCATTCGGGAAAGCCCGCCACAATTTGAGAATCGAATCATGGCTCGGTGCATGTAAGGAGCCTTAAGCGTAGTACTATGTACCAAAAAGCTCCATTTGTTAGCCGGAACTGGCGTATGGAAATAAGTTTTGGTTCAGCTCTATTAAAATCGATTCTTCTGATTATCCGAAAAATTTAATCAGCAGAATAAATGAAGGGTTTTTTTTCAATAAATATCACTTAAGCGCTATTTTATTGAAAAACAAAACTTCATTTGAGCGGTTTTTGCTGCAATCACATTTTTATTGTGTAAACATGGTTTCTGTGACGTCAGCGTCACGTTATATAACGTCAGCGTCACGTTATCACCCGCGTTATCAAAGTAGATCCTCGATGTACATCCGTGGTCTGATTCCACGGAATTTCGCGAAATTGGCCGAGGCAGTTCCGATTGGAGGTGAGTATGACCAGGAAATACCTCTAACACACACTGCAGACCAGAGGAATAGCCACAGAACAATAACAGTAACAGGGCATCAAAAGCAAAGTAACCACATCTGGATGATTGCAACTCAGTCTGATCTTAGTCTTAGTTAACATACGAATATTTACATTAAATTCCATTGCAAGTCTTCAAATGAACCTTAACTTTTGAGAAGTCGTTCATACCTTCATGAACGGACCGATTCTAAGCCACGCCGCATACGCGCCATTTGGGCGGACAAACGTCAACGCAATCGTTTTCTACGTTTGTGTGACGTTGAACACGTATCGCCATGACTTTATGTGCGGAAAAATGGCGTTCGTCTATTCCGAAACCGCCGTTATGTCTGATTTAATTCAAAATATCCGGAAAACTAACCAAGTTAAGCCCCTGTCACAATAGAGCAGCGTTCTCACGGCGATCCTGCGGCGTCCAAGAAATATGCAGATCGCCGAGGTGCGCTGTACGATCGCAATCATCTCCGCAGCAACGCAGTGGCGTCGTCTATGGACGCTGTGGGATCGCATTGAACGCCGACCGACGACGCGCACTTTGAGCATGCTTAAAGCAAACGCCGTGGCTCTCGTTGCCACGTTATTCTAAAAGAGCGAGCAGGGTCGTGGTATGGCCGCCAGAGCCGCACAGTAAAGTCTCATACAACGCAGTAAGACCTCCGCAGGCGCGCACAAGGATCGCTGCGCAAACGCTGTAGTCAACCGTGGTGTTGCAAAGATATTGTATAGCGTTTTTTGAGAGTTTCCTATGCCATTTGAAAATTGAGCAGAACTACTCAAAATGATAATAAATGTTTCCAATCTCCATTTCCGTAAAAATCAGGCCAAAACTAAGAAAGTAACAGATGTTCAAATTCTATTTTTGAGTATTCAGAAAGCAGCATGCCTAGCTTTACGCTGATAATTTGTTGTTTGGTATGGAGATATTGTTCATTTAGACAGAATAAATTTCCCATAATTTTGATGGCATGAATGCTTATTTTCAAAATTCAACAGACCCCAAGCCAAAACTTCGGAAAAGTTTGGAAAATCCCTACACTGCTTCTTCAACACGCCGTTAACGCAGTGCGGACGTCGTGAAGAGTAGTGCACGCATTGCGATCGCCGTGAAATTGCAGTGAAAGCGTCGTAAGAGAGTAGAGAAACATTAAACATAAACTGCGTAGGAACGCGATTGAACGCCATGCGAGCTCTGTAGCTACGTCATGGTCACTGTGTGGACGTTGTAAGGACTCCGTGATATGTCCCTTTCCACACAAATTATCAAGATTTTCTTGCGATCTCTCGGCGCTCTGGAAATTTAAACCATAAACCACTCCGTGCCATCGCAGCGGATAGGTGAACATTGAAAATTGAAACTCGAGTGATATAAATAAAAATATAAGTAATAAATTTAACTTTAATTAAAAATCAATTCTTGACTGATAATATAAACTGTAAATATAAGTTCCATTTTTGGTCTATTCATGGAATCATGAACACTTCGGGTCTCTTGCAAAGTTGACAATTTATTTCTTAAATGAATACTTCGGGTCTCTTGCAAAGTTTACGTGAAGCCAATGCTTCACATACTTTGTAAGAGACCCGAAGTTTTGGTACCAATTCTTCACTGTGTGAAATTTACGAAGTGCGAAATTTGCAGTTTAACAGTGCATTCAATTTCGAGCTTTTAAACCACCATCGATGTCAAAAATATGATTTTGAGATAAACTGAGTCTTGACCATCACAATGATATACTGAGCTACTAAAGAAACCTGACACTTTTTACTTGCTTCAAACTCGTAAAAAACAAATTATAGACCTAAGCCTTTATGCTTATTTTAATAACAAGACATTAGAAAGTATTCTTCACAAGAATGAACATGACGTCACGACGTCAAAAATACTGTTTTTATTACTTTTGCCTCGGTAGTGTATGTCTAGATATTATTTTTTGAAAACTTTTTTCATGTATGCAAGGCCAATACCAGTACAGACAGAAGTGCATTTTAAAAATTTGAAATTTCTTGCCGTGACGTATGATATGGAGGTTTTAATTTATGCTTTTGACGTTATTTAAACGGAAGTGTTTTTTTCCTGTGTATAAGCAATTTTTAGAAACTGAAATGACTTGGGGTCAAACAATCATTGTGAAAGAATGCATTTCCAAAAATCAGAACTTGTGTTTCGCGTCACTTTATAAGGTAAAAGCGGAATAAACCGATTTTAACGTCAATAAAGAAACAACGTAAACTATGAATAGTAACCGTTTTTTCTTTGTCAACATTTGTCGCCGTTTAGTGTGTGCTATCTACCTTGTTACAGTGCCAATTGGCTACACTTTACTTTAATCGCGTATGAATTTCAAGCTTTGCAGTATACACATATCAGCATGTAATTTTAACACTTGACGTCGCTAAATGGACGTAGGCAGCAACCACTGAGTTCAAAAACACTGAAACATTGTCAAAATGCATTCCAAACATCATACAAAGTGAAAAAAAAGTTGAGAAAATAGCAGTGCTTTTTAAAAGCTCATAAAACGCTGATAACGTAAAATTGACATTAAGAAAATGAAAATAGGCTTTTGGGTTGAGCAATGCACGCATGTTTTATTTCAATGCACAGAATATGTCAATGAAATAACAAAGAATCACACTAATGCGGTTTCTGGTGAATTTTGCGTGATTTCTGTGTTCTTGTGAAAATTGATTTTCGGGGTTACGTGACGTTTTGATAGCTGACGTCTGAAATTATGTCATATTTTCAAATAATCTCAGTGCATCTTAGTCTACTTTTGTTAAACTTTACGCAATGGAAAGATCGCCGCTTTACGTTTGCGCGGATTGATATATCATATGCGCGTTTTTTTTTCTACGAAAGCACCGTCACGGTATGATTTTCGCGCTTATGATATACGGCCGGAAAGATAAGTGTACATCGTGTTCATTTACTACCAAAAAATTGACACACAGTATGTGTCAGGTTTCTTTAGTAGTCAAGTATACATTCTTTATACATTATAATTATTATTATCATTATTATTATTCGTTTTATTGATTTTATTATTAGTAGTAGTAGTAGTAGTAGTAGTAGTAGTAGTAG
Organism: Loripinus fragilis; assembly: GCA_964019695.1. Lineage (NCBI taxonomy): Eukaryota > Metazoa > Mollusca > Bivalvia > Lucinida > Lucinidae > Loripinus > Loripinus fragilis. The sequence continues at coordinate 22,118,157 of OZ026520.1, read as the reverse complement.
TAGTAGTAGTAGTAGTAGTAGTAGTAGTAGTAGTAGTAGTAGTAGTAGTAGTAGTAGTAGTAGTAGTAGTAGTAGTAGTGGTAGTAGTAGTAGTAGTAGTAGTAGTAGTAGTAGTAGTAGTAGTAGTAGTAGTAGCAGAGCAGCTGCAGCAGTAGTGGTAGTAGTAGTAGTAGTAGTAGTAGTAGTAGTAGTAGTAGTAGTAGTAGTAGTAGTAGTAGTAGTATCATTTTTATAATAAAAAAAACAGTACATACCAATCCTGCTTCTAATTTCAAAATATGATTTACACGGAAAGAAATTTTCGGTGATTTCTCGCTATGTATGCGAATGCGCATTTTTTGGACAGTTCCTGCAGAAAACTGCACTTGCTCTTGTTCGAATGTTGAGTCTGGCGATCCAGGTATGTGAGACTTGTAAACATACGACGTATTAAAATACTTATCCTACAGTAGTACGTTTACGGTTATTCCAGACTTGTGTCGGCCAGTGCGCGTTCCGATAGTCGCTGCCGGACTGGTACTGTTTCATGTACACCGAGATGAAACGTGGCGCATATCTAGTCTTTCCAAGAATTTTAGCATGACTATCGATGCACTTTGAACGAGTTATGCCCACATGATCTAAGATAACAATCTGTTATAAAGTAGACTTTCAGTTGCGTTTTCAGCCACACTCCGGATAGGCGGCAATCGATAACACTAAAACTATCGAGGGGCGTAGATAAAAATCGTTAGAAACCATGTTTTTGATTGCTATTTGTCGCTCCTTTGGCGACAAATGGCAATCGAAAACACTGTTTATATTGATTTTTGATCCGCGTTCGTCTATTGTTGATAATGTTTTCGATTGCCGCCTATCCGGTGTGGTTATAAAATTTCCGGTTTCCTTTTGCTTCTAGCCTATAAATTGTAAAGTTCAGTGCGGTGGAGACAGAGAGGAACTCCATAATGGCAACTAAAGGAAGGTAAGGAAATTTTGAACAAAATCTAATTTTTCATGAGACACTGGAAGGTTTTTTTAGATATATAGAGGATCTTACATGAGTGCTCATGTTTTATTGAATTTATTAAACGAATTGGGGAAAGTGATAAAACCGCGAGGCTTGCCGAGCAACTAAGATATGCAGACTGATTTGAATCTTACGTCCGCATGAACTTGTATCTATGCTGAATATTGTTACGTATTCAATTTGTTGTGTGTTAATTGATGGCGAAGTATCGCGGTGTCTTCAAACAAGTTGCATTCCCAGCCAGTATTCAATCTCGGGCCAGCGATACGCAATCCGTGGCCCGATTTTACGTGCTTACTGGCCAAGGACTGTTTTTTCCCCGAATTGTAATGGGAAAAAACCTGCCGACTCTAGATATTAGAAATGCATGGGTCATTCCGACCTGCGTGGCGTATTTGAATCAGGGCCTTGTCGAACCGCAAATTTCACACTTCGCAAATTTCACACCGTGAAAAATTGGTACCCGTTCCATATGTAGCACACATGCGTATTCTTCACATCGATAAAATACCCCCCAAATCTGCTTCATTTTGCATTCGATTCCAATTCTTCACCTATAACTGGCGCGATTCAACCAGGTAAATTTCATAAGTTCTTAGACTTCGAGCTAAAAAAGGTCCTGCTCCCCCCCCCCCCTAGGGAATTTCGCAGACATATCCTATCTTGAAGAAAATTTCAAGCCGCATCTTTTAAGAGATGTTTGCACTCTGTGCTCCGGGGCGTTAGTCTCTGACAGCCTGTTACATATGTTACTGTAACAAACTAAGAAAAAAATCAAAATGAAAGTTTGAGCTACAGATAGAAGACATTAAACCATCTAATTATTCAAATTTCTATGTAGTTTGCAAGCTGGATGCCTAAGCTACATAAAAGCAGCATTTTAAACAAAATTACAGCCTTCAATGGTGTTATATGCGTTACATAGATTAAATTTCCCTTTGAAAGTTGAAATCGTGACTAACATCATTCATTTTACAGACAATTTGTGCATTTGTACAAGTGTTTTTAATCTTAGTTTACTAAAATACTCATTTGACTAATAGAAAAAACAAAGTTTGCTTTTCTATCTCAAATACATTGTTTTATATGAGCTATTAAACAACCCTACCCCAATTTTAAGTACCCAATTTTGGTATCTATTATTGAAGAAAAATATATGAAAATATTTGACGCTCGTGGATATCTTACATATTTGGCACTGTCTTGCTAATGCAATAAAAATCATACATTTGCAAGTTTGACATCAGGATCAGAGCACTTATTAAAGTATGTAACGTATGTTACATGGCATAATGAATGAGCTAGGAAATTTTCTTGGAAGTAAGAGATGACATTTCAGAAAAATACCGTTTTTCACATGTTTTCCTATTAATCTTTAGCCTCTGGTGCCTTAGTCTTAGTAATTACAGTCATTGCTGATAACAAGCCCATGGACTTGTGTTACCTATGTTATATATAACCTTTTAATCACATATTTCCTTATGCCTATAATATTAAAATATTTAGACATATACATAGAAAATAATAGTTCTCATTTAAATAACACAATTTAATAAATATTCCTATTAAATAAAATTATTCGAAAACAATCTTTATTCAAGTCACCCTCACAATGTCTATCATTGTGTCTGCTTCTATGGCAAAATAATCACCAATTTCATCACAACCAGTAGAATCATGGCATTGTATTAGGACTGCAAACTGAGTACAACCCTGTTACTCTCCACCCCTTTGGGAATTGTGCAGACATATCCTACCTTAAAGAACAATTCAAGCTGCATCAAATAAGAGATGTTTGCACTCTATTAACTAGGGATTTAGCCTGTAATGGTATGATACGTATGTTACCATATCAATTTTAGAATAAATGAATTGAAAATAGTAAGTGAGTATGATCAGGAAATACCACAATAAAAAACTGCAGACAACCCCGAGGCAACGCGAGGAAGAGCCGCTCAACCATCACGAGACACCAGGAAGACAAACTAAGCAAAGCAATCAGCTCTCTCTCTTCCCCACCAAGATGACCGCAACACTAGAATGGACACAAAGTAACGTACAACAAAACATAGAACAATTACAGACTCCCAAAGTCTGAGAAACAGAAAGAAGACATAAAACTATCTATTTATTTGAATTATTCATTTAGTTTGCATGCTGAATACCTTTGATACATAAGAAAAGATTTTTTTAACAAATATACAGCTTCCTCTGGTGTTATATGTGTTACATTAATTAAGATTACTTTTTAAAATTGGTAATTGTGACAAACATCACTTATAAGCATTCGTGTGATCCTCCTCTTTTGCCATCAAAAGACTTAATTTTCTTTGTATGTGTGGCCAGTGCCAGCGTCAAACAACTTGACTCAGCCAAACTTGAATCGACTCAGCCAAACTTGAATCCTTAGCATTCTTCAAAAGCAGAAACAGCATGTCAGTGTCATGTTATCAAACACCTAATTAAATGTGGGTTTAATGCCATTTCACATATATGCATACAATGGAGTATCACTCTGGTATATATCACTTCCTGTGAAGTGGCAAGAGCAATCTAACTGCAGCTGCATCTGCATCCGTGCTAGTCAAATGATAACTTTGCTCTGGTTTTGCCAAATCTATGTCTCTACCGTATACCTCTAAGAATACTTTAAGATTTCTGACATTGGTCAAACAGAAATTTGATAGGCTGTTTTTTTGCATCATTTGCCAAGGAACCTGTCCAGTCTTTTGGTGCTTAAGTCCTCAGGTCTTAGATCAATAGTATTTTGCTGCGCCCAAGAACTTAATAAGTTTTCTTCAGTTACAATGTTGACTCTTGATGGTTTTGGCAGACCGTCTGAAACAATTTCTGTTACACCTTGAAAGTTATCTGGTATAAGAGAAAGAATATGAAGTTGGACATTGCCATCAATTATGTTTGCAGTAGGTTGTTTTTTGATGTCAGTACATTGAAGCATGTCTAAAAATAATGTAAAACTTATGATTTCTCAGTTTTTGCAGCCATATCATTAGCTGTTGCATTCAAAAGAAGGAAAGTGGACTATAGGTAGAATGGGATAACCAGTAGTTCTATATTATGCTCTATGGAAGATATATACAGAGTAAACAAGTTGATAAGGTGCCTCATTTCATGATCCATTGAAAACACTGAAATTGGAAACACTTGCCTCTGACTGTGTAATCAAAAAGGATGTCACGACAATGCCCTTGCTCATTTATTATGACAAGTTATATATGTTACATCCTTTAATAAGCGCATTTATCTTAGAAACTTAATGAATCATTGAATTGAAAGGGTCTATTTGCGCTCTGTTCATCCTGCATTTCATTGCTTTACCTGCTGTGAAACATCTAGTTCGTTTATCTGAAGGGAAAGAGTTACCTCGGTTTCAGCACTTCAGAAGTACTAAGACTTCATATAAGTTTTTGAATGCTTGGGGAAAGATAATAAGTGCAGAGACATTATTGGATGAAAATATGTGTATTGCATGAATGGAAAGGCTACATTTATAAAAGTTAACCAGCTAAGATATGATTCTTTATCATAGAAATATCAAGGAACATCAGTCCAGGTACTCATTGCTCTTAATGGCATAGTTTTCCTCCTTGTAAAGCTTTAGTCTTTCTCCTACTTGCAGACTATCACTTGAAACACATACTCAAAGAGCCAACTATTAGGAATTCATATCAGTTTCCAAATGTTCCAAGCCTTAAATGGCAAAATATCTTTTCTATTTGTGGCTCTATATTTAGCATTATATATGCACCGTATTAGGAAATGTGTCCAAAAGGTCATTGATAACATCTGTAAAAACAGTCCATGGGCTTGATAATCAGAAATGAATATAATTTCTAGTGTTTTGGCACCAAAGACGTATAAGTACACATTAAGTGTCCTGATCTTAAACTTAATGACATCTTGCAGATATATGAGCAAGACAGACTAAGAAAATGAAAAATATCCACATGCTGTAATCGCTTTCATGTGTTTTACTTAAACGGTAATAACGAAATTCGTTTCTCTGTAAAACTGGGAGTAGGGCTGTCTATTAGCTCCTATAAGACCATATATTTAAGATAGAAAAGCAAACTTGGTTTTTCCTATTCATCAATTGAGTATATGTTTGTAAAATCTAATAAAACAGTTTGAAACCAAGTCATAGAAGTTGTTTAACTAAATGACGATAGCCACAATTATAGCTTTTAAACTATAATTAGGTTCATGTAACGCACATAACACCACAGTTAGCCGTAAATATGTTAAACAGCTTCCATATGTAGTAAAGACATCCAGTATAAAGACTATAAGAATGTCAATTTATTAGATAATTTTAATGTCTTCTTTTAGTAGCTCAAACATTCAAATTTCTTATTCTCAAATTGATATAGTAACATATGTAACAAGCTGTTACAGGCTAACGCCCCAACTTACAGAGTGCAAACCTTTCTTATTAAATGCACCTTGAATGGTTACATAAGATGTAATTTGTCTGCAGAATTCCAAAGGGGATTAGGATGGAGCAGGCCCTTACTCAGCTTGATTTTCAAATACTGTTTGATGATTTTACTTATCATGCTAACATATGTAACGCTCTCTGATCTTTAAAACTTGATGACAACTAGCAGATATATAAGTCTTTATCATACGAGCCAGCTTAAAATCCCTAAACAATGTAAAATATCCAACAGCTGCAAGTTTGTTCACAATTTTAGCTCAAAACTTTCAAACTACATTTCCTTTATTTGATATAGTAACGCATGTAACACGCTGTTTCAGACTAACGCCCCAACATAGAGAGTGCAAACATCCCTTATTTGATGCAGCTTGAGTTGTACTATAAGAAGGAATATGTCTGCGAAATTCCCTCGAGGAGATTAAAACATTTTTAGGCATATCTTACGTAAAGACAATGAGCTTGCCCATTTATTACATCAGGTAACATATGTTACAGCCTCTGATATTAAAAATTTTGCAACAAACTTGCAGATTTATGAGTCTTTTCATATAAGCAAATAAATCCCAAACAATGAAACACATTCATCAACTGCAAATATTTTTTAACTATTTTTACTTTAGTTTTAATACCAAACATTTCACCTTAAAACTGGGTAGGGGTAGGGTTGTTTAATTGCTTATTTCAGAAAAAATATTCAAGCTAGGGAAACAAACTTTAATTTTTCTGTTAGCCAATTGCATAAGCTAGTCAGACATGGTTAAAAACATTTTGCAAAGCACACAGAGAGATTGTGAATGTAAATGATGATAGCCACACTTGCAAATTTTAATGGGTTATCTGATTTATGTAACGCATATGACACCTTAGGAAGCCGCAATTTTGTTCAAATGGCTGTCATATGTAGTTAAGATATCCAGTATGCAGACTATATGAATGATTTTTAAAAATAAATATTTTAATGTCTTTAATTTGTAGCCCAAACTTTCAATTTACTTTTTCTTAGTTTAATTAAGTAACGTATGTTACAGGCTCTTACAGACTAACGCCCCGGAGCACAGAGTGCAAACATCTCTTAAAAGACTCGGCTTTCAATTCTCTACAAGATAGGATATGTCTGCAAAATTCCCTAGGGGGGGGAGCAAACCCATTCTCAGCCATCCGTCTATCTGGGACAGGAGTTAGAATATTAAAATGCAAATCAATTAAATGAGCCGTGTCGCGAGAAAACGTTTCTTGGGAGTTCACGCCCCAGATCCGCCAGCTTGCGTCCATGTAGATACAGAAACAAACACTAGTCTTTAAATTTTGGATTGAGTATCTTTGGAGATTTTTCAATCAATGCAGGGAGATTTTCAATCAGCGTAGCAAAGAAACAAAAAAAAAATACTTTTTGTGGCTTTTCCATTGATGGTAAACAGTGCTGAGCAGGGAGGGTTTATGATTGTGTGTTTATTTTATGACGGGAACTCCCGAGGGCCCAACCGAAAGTGGTTTTATGGAGAAGCCGGGAATCGAACCTGTGACCCCTGGTTTACACGACACAGGTTTATCCCCTACACCACGGCGGCTTCACAAACATAGGCTCTGACACGACAATGTATGACAAACCCTGTTATGGGACTTCAGTGTTACGCTATAAGGCTCTTCATTTAAGCGAGTCTAACATCACTTTATGACGGGACAAGAGGGTCCTGTCTATATGTGGCATCTCTAAATACATGCACTATCTTGCTTTTTTAAATATAATTTCTTAGTACCTGTTTTGTAGTTCGCTTTTCGGGAAAAACAGATATTGTGAAACCCTATATTTGACCAAATTTCGTAAGGCTAAACGCTGTATTATCTTTCTTATTCCCTTGTAAGGCAACAACGAGCGTATGGTCGACGAACGTTTATATTTCAGATATGACGGAACATATCTGTGTAACGTGACAATATTAGATATAATATTTTTTAGATCGTATTTTCAGCAAAGTGACATTGGCTGTGTTTCTTCGGCACCAAAATGCTCCGTTTTGTTAGCCAGAGGAACTGGCATATGGAAAATTAGGCCAGTTTTTTTTTTATTAGTTGATTTACGGGAATTTTTTTCAGAACTAGGGTCGGGGGGGACAAAAAAAAAATAATAAAAAAGCTCTGAAAATGACCAGTTTACTGGTCATTTTCAGAGGGGTTTTTTCAGAGCTTTTTTTCTTTTCTTTTTTTTAGTATCTCCAGAAAAACAGTAAAACTAGTAAGGTAATCTTTAAATATTTCATCATTTTCCTAAAAATCTGGACAGGACAATCACTTTTAACAGTGTCACTCTCAAAAATTCACAGACAGAACCTAAAAAAAATTATTATTATTTTTTCAACCAAACAAATAATATTTAGGTCCCCTCCCTCCCCGCCTCAGGGGCAGTCTCGAGACGGAAGTGGCCCTATTGAAGCCTGAAAATATAATAAACAAAAAGATTTAGAAATCAAATTTTATTTTTTTCCTACTTTTCGGAAAATTACAGTAGGAGGGTTCGTAAATCAACTAATAAAAAAATTCTGGCCTTAGTTCTGTAGCATGTGGGTTCAGCTCTATTAAAAATTATTATTCTGATTATCCGAAAAGTTTAATTAGCAGAATAATGAAGTTTATTTATTTTTCAGTAAAATATCGCTTTAGCGATATTACATGTATATCGCTATAGCGATACTTTATTGAAAAATACAAAAAAAAGTTTGTTTTTTCTGCAATCACACTGTGTAAACATGGTTTTCGTGACGCCAGCGCCACGTTAGATAACGTCAGCGTCACGTTATTACCCGCGTTAACAAAGTAGATCCTCTATTAGTCCGAGTTTTCTCTGACGTTTTAGTGGCTAATAATTCATATTGCATTTTAAGTGCTTATACGTGTATAATTATACGAGCTGAGGAATGATGTTGAAATGCGAGGCTTTTATCGTTTTTTCGCAGCGTGTATAATAAAGAGCTCGATATTGCAATAAAACTCCAAGACTCGACGTCATAAGAAAAACTCGGCCATTGTATAGATAAACCTACAGATTCGCTTCATTTCGCTGCTCGCAATAGGTAACCCTACAGAAAAGCAACATTTGAAAATCAGTCCACTTTATTTTGTTCCCCTCTAGTTGTTTGGCAGCAAATAAAAACACCTCAAGCAGGACATAAAGGTGATTTTCATGAAGTTAGCGTTTCAGAACCTGTATTTTGTGGGGATTTAGTTTATAAATTTAAAAGAATTGTTGGAAAGCCTAATTTAAGTGATCAATCTAAAAATATCATTAAACGTTATACATGTAAATACAACCTGGGTATCATGCGACAGTCTGCATGCCTGATTGTAAATCCACAGTTTATAGCTATGCGCCCGACGGTGGGTCAGGCCTCAGACTAAATGACGGCCCTGACGTAAAGCTTTAATCAGTTGGTTGGTGCCTGATGCCTGTCGTAGGCTGGGCCCACCGTAACTCAACTAGATGCTTGTTTAGCTCTTACTATCTGCGATGCATGAGCAATTATCTTTGGATAGTGTGTTAATTTGATTCGATTGTTTCGCTGTGGTGATACATTGCATTAGTAAAGAAGCCTCCATGCGAGCTAAACAAAGTGTTTTAACAGCAACCGCATCTAGGGCGAAGATTTGGCGCCAGTAAGATGCATTTAAGTCTCACCCAGTGGCTTAAGCTGCTGTCTTCTAAGGCGGTTCTGTTGTTGTTGATCTATTGTTTTATGTACTTCCCATTGTTTTTTTTTTGGGGGGGGGGGTTGTGTTTGTCTTTGTTTTGTCATGCATTACTCTGGGTCCATTTTAGTTTTGCAATCACATTGAGCAGGTTGAGAAAGCTAGTTGCTATGCTTTTATAGTCTTACAGATGTCTTGTTACTGTAAATGTTCCGTGGCTCTTCCTCACGGTGCAGTGGGTTGGTCTGCAGTGTGTGATTGTGGTCTTTCCTGATCATACTCATATAAGTGGCCAGCCATGGCTGACCCCAATAAGCTATATATATATCACGACAGCTTTGCTAAGGAAACTAGACCAAGCTTTGGAAAATATAGCATCAATTACGGAAAATGTTAGTAAAATATTAGACTTTTTAACAAGAATAATTAAGAATCAGTGCGACCATTCAACTTTGACTGAAAATACAGACCTAGGAAGAACACCATGTGTGTTCGCTACGCAGGAATTGAGTGAAAGAATAACAGAACTGATCAATGAAACTAATCAACCTACCATTGAAAGGGAGGCGCAAAGGATAAAGCGTTCCATGGAGAATATATGGTCCAAAAATCTTCTATGCAGGCGACAACAATTTTGGCTGAAACTAAGAAATGAGAGAACAGCAGAGGCATATGAAATGTGGCGAAATGCAAACACAATTGTTCTTCCCCAAAAACTACAGATGTGTCACGTAAATAGGGAACCTCTTGATCAGACACAGAGAAGAGAATTAGGGGATAACTGTATTCAAAATTTCCATTTGGGGAGGTATATCGTCGGATATACGGTCGGAAATTTAGTTTTACGGCGACGCGTATATCGTCGGATATACGCGTCGCCGTAGAACTAAATTTATGACCGTATATCCGACGATATACCTCCCCAAATGAAAATTTTGAATATGGTTATCCCCATTCTAATGCACTATTAACATTTTTTTCTTAAAAAAGACAGTTAAAATGTACTATGTTGCGCCTACGTACAGCGGCTGCCAGCTGCATAAAACCGCTTGCCAGCTGAATATATTCACTTGTCAACCAATGAAGAGCGACGTTACGTAATGACGTCGAGTTTCGACAGTATATCGCAGGATATACTGTCGCAAATTTTTAACGTTACCCAATCAGACGTCGCGTTACAAACGCAAGTGCATTAGAATGCCAAGTACTTGACAATTTCTGTGCAGAAAAAGATATACTTTGGCTACCTTACGTGCAGGTAGCCGTAATGAAAGATGCAAATGAATTGATGAAGAAATGCTCTCTTTATTCTCAGAAAAGTCCGCTGAAAGAACCAAAGATAAACTTCTAGAATTATGTGGCAATGGCGATGGGACAGTAAAAATAAAGTATGGCTACAAAAATACCAAACATATTTCAGCAGACAGTATGCAGACAAGAACCGATTCACCAAAGAGGGGTATATTACTGTAGAAAATAAGGCTACGAGACAAAGACAAAATGGAGTAATAAAAAACAACACACATTACAGGTACTATGATCGCCCCATTATACAAATGAAAATAATACACAAACTTCGTATGCTGAAGCACTCAGTGGTAATTCTAATCAGGGAAACAGACAACAAAGATACCAACAATAGACAAACAGACAGAACCAAACAACGCTTCAATAGAAGGCATGACCATCAACCCCAGGATTATCAGGAAACAACAGTCACTGACAGCAATAGAGACAGACAACAATATAGACAAAGACAGAACACACAGACTACACTAACAAATAATCAATACTGACAGCGGAGTAGAGATCGTGATGATAGTGCTATTAGAAATACTCATGATTCCCACCAACGAAACAATTGGGAAGACAGTGATCCTGATGATTTTTTTTTGGAAATCACAGAACAGAGCAAGACCATCGGTAGATCAATCAAATTATGTAACTAGTGACTTTGCATCCCTTACACAACAGTGACCAATTAAAATCATAAATTTATTGCATAGAAATTAAACAATATTGAAAAAAGTGTATTAATGAAAGGTTTGAAATTCATACCTACGCCTCAAAGAAATAACGCATAAGAGCTGAAGGAAGATTTATCTGAATTTACTAGAAAATTAAGGCTTTGGAATTTTTTCCTGAAACAGATGATGATGCTGACGATTCACTGGTTAAAAAATAAAAGCACATATTTACCACCCAAACATAGAAATCCAGCACTAGAAAGATACATCACAAAATTAGAAAACACGCCCCTTGAACAAAATAACAAACAATTAAAGGAAAAAAATAAATGTCAAAAAGATGCAAAAAAAAAGTCTAGCATTGGACATAGATATAGACATAAAGGAGGCTGACAAAGGAGGGGCGGTAGTAATCATGAACAAGGGTCATTATTTATCTATGTCGCTTGATATGTTAAATGATCAAACTTATTATGAATGTTTAGAAAGCAATCCTGAAAAATCAAATAAACTAACTTATACATGTCTTTTGAATAAATTTAAGGGTCACTTTACTAAAAATCGATGAATATCGAACGATAGCAATTTCTATGGCCTTCCAAAGGTTCATAAAAGCTCACAAATAAATGCTAAAATGCAAAGAAAGCAATGTTCAAAGTATAGAAATTGAAAATGTATTAGATTTTAAATTACGCCCATTCATTGCAGGGCCAGCTTGTCTTACCCATATACTGAGTAACCTGCTTAACATATTACTCAGACCTTTCACTAATCATGTTAAAAGTCATTTGCGATATACAATAATGGACTTTTTAACTCACCTTCCAAAAACTGTTCCAGGGCAAACAGTTTTGGCTTCTTTTGATGTGGAATCACTAAACTCTTATACACAACACGATCTTGGACATGGTGCTATTAAATATTGGCTTCAAAAGTATCCTCAAGCCTTAAATAATCGTTTCTCAAAATAGTTTGCTTGAGAAGGGGTATACTTAATTTAAAAAAGAATACTATTTTATTTTAATGGTAATTATAATCGATAGATAAAAGGAACAGCAATGGGGACAAAATTTGCACCTTCCTTTAACTCAAATGCGTTATTTCTTTGAGGCGTAGGTATGAATTTCAAACCTTTCATTAATACACTTTCTTCAATATTGTTTAATTTTCTATGCATTAAATTTATGATTTTAATTGGTTACTGTTGTGTAAGGGATGCAAAGTCACTAGTTACATAATTTGATTGATCTACCGATGGTCTGTCTCTGTTTTGTTGATTTCCAAAAAAAATCATCAGGATCACTGTCTTCCCAATTGTTTCGTTGGTGGGAATCATGAGAGTTTCTAATAGCGCTATTATCACGATCTCTACTCCGCTGTCAGTATTGATTATTTCTTCATGTAGTCTGTGTTTTCTGTCTTTGTCTATGTACATGTGAAATCTGGATAGGGTTACCAAGTCATGAGTTTTTGCGACTTATCAAAACTTCACGCTATCGTCCTGAAATATTTAAGAAGTAATTCCTATCAACTTTAAAATGCCATTTTCACACAAACTTTTCATCATTTACTGACGTACATAAAGTTGCAATGAAAATAAGTTGACCCCTATGCGTTTTTATTGAACTCACTATCACATTCTTTGGATAAATAGAATGATTGATTCGCTATGTCATCACTATATGATGCAGTTATTTTCTATTTATATGGTTTATTAACATTACAACGTTTCTCTGACAAATTTAGCTACGCTGTTAGTGGAACTTAAATATATATATCCTAGAGCTAGAGCTTTACATTTTTGTAATCAGTAAAAACCCTGGACTGGGATCGAACTCGCGACCCCTGGATCTGCAGTCAGATACGCATCGGTAACGTGTCTGGCTACAGATGCATATCTGACTGCAGATACAGGGGTCGCGAGTTCAATCCCGGTCAGGTCCCATACTTTCGTGGGTATTGATCATGAAATGATTTATACGGTCATTCTCTTCTCTTCCACTGATTCATTCATTCAAGAAGGGTTGTTGTCAGTTACAAGCGAAAGTATGTGCACGAATTACTGGTTAACCGCTTGTTCAAGCCTGTCCAGGAAAAAGTGTGGTAAGGTGAACTGACCGTCCCACAATGACCATAGCTGTTGACTTGGGACGTAAAGCAACAAAAAAAAAGTAAAGACCCTGGCAAAACATCGCATTTTCTGCACGATAATTAGCAAAATATACTTAGCAGCCTCATTTATTATTTAGGGGTGAGAGGGAGGCTGGTAATACGGCACTTGTTCCAGTGGCTGAAGACACAAAAGACGATCAAAGGAATCGCACTGCTGCAACTAGAGTCAAAGACGGACTACATAATGTAAAGGTACAGCATAATGGGATTAAATAGATTTAATAGATAAACAGATAATACTAGTTGAGTGTTTTTTGATATCAAGTTTACCAGGCAAGGTTTTGAGAACGCTTGTTGACATCGCGAGGCTTGCCGAGCGATTCAACATGCGTTCTCAAAGCCGAGCCTGGTAGACTTGATATCAAATGACGCGAACCTGGTATTCTAATTATCAGATTACCCATTGTTTCACTCTTCAAACTAGCGATTATGACGTAATTTTCGATTTTTGGGTTGATTAAGCGTCATTAGCGACGTCATTCAAAAAGTACAACGTCATCATGACCTGATAAAGTTGTAAGATTGACAACGTTTATTAGACAACGTGCAACAATGCAGTTAATATGAGAGGTAACTGATTAGGTCGCAAGACATGCAACGAAAGACCAGCTTGTCATTGCTGAACTGTTGCAAACTCATAACATCCAAGCATGCGTCTTATAACCTGCATTAGAATATTTTATGCTTTTAGGGACAAATTAGTCCAAGTTTTGCATAACTGTCCATTTAATATTTAGTAACTCAGCTGCCAAATATTTAATTTCGACAGTTATGAGATTTGACAGACAAAATGCGGCAAAATCAGCCTTTAAGAGAAACGACTAATTGATTGGTATATTCTTGCTTGTTTGTTTTCATTCTTTACGTCCCCATTAACACTTTTCCTTTATGTTGGAAAGAGTCTTCTTGGCTCAACCCATTACTAAGCAGTGGATATAAATGTATATGCATATAAGAGGATTAGAACCGATGCAGCAGGAAATTAAACCATATTCAAGCATTGGCTTCATGCTATAAAGGTATGGTTGAGCCTCATAGTATAAATGTAAGAGTTATAAAGTTGCATATAACGATTGAAGCTTGGTCTGGTTTGTCCTTTAAAGCATTATAATATGCTTATGCACCATATGAATGTTATTCAGAAGGCAAACATCAGGAATTGATACAATCAAGTACCACACCTGACCCAGGACACATCACAGGAAAGTGGCAAAACACCAGAAAACATCACATACAAGAGAGCCAAGAGGTTAGCCCTTTCCCAGCAGGTGACCACAAGGCTGCAATGCACAGATGAGAAAGCATGAAAGAGAATTTGTGTTATATAATATGCATTTGTCCATGGCCAAGGGACAGCCTGTAATACATTTTTGCTTTCTTGTTGCTAGATACTCATAAGTTAGCATTAACTCTAGAATGACAAAGACGTGAAGGCACATACAGGCTAGCTTTCTTAATGCCACCAAAGCTAATAGTGCTTCAAACTCACCTTATTGTAATAAAGACTTGAATTTGATTGTAGGTATCGAAGTATGATGCCACTGAAATGCAGAGACAGCTTGAAGGCGAGCTGTTTGACAAATGGGAAGAAAAGTATGAGGAAACAGAGGCACACGACATTCCTATAGCTGATATTAATCAGTTCTTAAATCACATGGAAGAGGCATATGAAGGTAAGGCCACATCACACGTGCGTAATAAAATAGTAACATTCAATGGAGGTCACTAAATGTGATAAAGAGGTTTTCTGTACTATAAGGAACTGCATATAACGGAGAGAAGGCACTCCATCTCGGAGCAAATCCTTTCCTTTAAGAGAAGTTCTCATTTGAAAAGGGAGGCAGTTGAAGGGAATCATTGCTTGATCCAGTAGACTCCATTTGTTGTGCGTAACTTTTTCAGCATTCTGGCTACACCATTGTATCATCTGTCCTCTATTGTATAAAACCTGTAAGTCGGGATGGAATATACTTGTTAGCTCACCTAAACATTTTGCATCTCATTTCTAGTACTGGAATATTTAACGTTTTTGGTGCATCTGTATGATGGTAGAATCTTCATGTACACTGAGAAAAAAAAGATTACATCTGATGTTCTTCTGTATATATATGAAAACACATATAAACCTTTATAACGCAAAATATTACCTAAATATTTTGCCATTTTGTTGTATAACTGGTTATTTGGGTTTGGCGTTTTACGTTTTTTCGCCTATGGCTATGCCCATGATGGTTTAAACGCTAGTGGGGTCGTTTTATAAAATCACAGATTGAAGCTTTTCGCACCAGCAAAGATACATAAAAAATAAATAATTCACCCAATTGCTGCTGTAGTTTATTCATTGGGGCACTTACGGGGCAGTATTTTCAAATTTCCATGCACCAATAACTTTTAATGTGCAGATTCAAGTGGGAGGAAAAGTACTTACCAGTGTTAATATTCACGGAATTCAGTTGAAAGATGGAATTGCGTAGGAAACTCATTTCATTAAAATGGGTGGAAAACAGAATATCTTCAAACAACTGCCATCCTATTAACAGATTGCCACTGTGCAGAATATTACAGAAGCGGCAACATTCATGCATGGGTAATTAAGAAATAATGAAAATCACTGTATTTTTAATCAAGATAATTTGCTACAAGATCAATTTCAAGCTCGCATTTTGAACCAGAATCTGTATAAATAACCAATTTGAATTGACTTTTTATTGTCTAAACAACAAAGATTATTATGACGAAAATAATTTCTTCATCGCATGCGCAGAGCTGCCTTGTACCGATTTTTCATAAAAGTAAGAAGAGGGCAAAGATCAGGAATCGATACAATCAAGCACCACACCTGACCCAGGATACCAATGGGAAAGTGACAACGTCACAATTAGACATCACAAACGAGGGCCTTATTGAGATCTCTAGCAAAGTAAGAAAGAGGGTAAAGAACAGGAAACGATACAATCAAGCACCACATCTGACCCAGGATAACACATGGGAAAGTGACAACTTCACAATTAGAAATTCACAAACGAGAGCCAAGAGGCCAGCCCTTTCCCAGCAGGTGACCCCAAGGCATCAATAAACAGACGTGCACGAAAGCATAACAAAACCAAGACAGAAATAATATAAATGATCCACAAAAGAAGCACCACCTTGGAACGCTCAGTAAAAACATATTACTGCCGGGCTTAAACCGGTTTCATGGCGCGCAAAACTTGTAACGTAGTAGTTGATTCTAATCTTCAAGTTCGCGTTGTGTTTTCAAAGTTTCTTTAGAATTTCTAAGTCTTGTAAATATCAGCAACAACTTTTACAATTTAATTATTTTATTAAATCTTCATAAGTTCAACTAAAATACGTCTAGAAACTATCTTTAACCCAAAGTTTCGAAATCTAAAGCTCTGCCACTGGGTTTCATCTTATATACCATGAAGTCATGTGATAGAAGCTGACCACCACAGCGCCACCTAATGACATCATCACTAACCAATCATCATTCAAGTTTACTGCAGAGATAAGCTTCCATTTATATCAACCAATCAGAAGATACAAAAGTAATTCATAGTTACACAAGTTGCGCAGTTTTCCAAAGGTCATATGATTAAATGTATTGCGCAATCCTGCCAATCAATGTCAGAACTGACATGATCTATCTATTGTGCTTATGTAATTTTACTTAACTAAGTAACATTTCTCATCATGACATTTCGAAAGTGTTAAATATCCCATTTGAACTGACAGGCTAATAAATATGACGTTTGAGAAACAATAACAAACTGGTGTCAGAATTCCCTATAAAACATAGACATGTCAATCACAGCTGTCAACACCGCACCTGGCCAAACACCTGTGTCTTATCCAAACCAAGCATTCACAGATGCTGTAAATCTTCACAGGCAATTCACAATTATTATGAACTCTCTCAGATGAAACCAGCAGCTATTTTTTATATGCCCAGTTGTTTAGAATTTGACTTAATTAAACTGGAACTGAACACATTGATCAAGCTCCTTTGCACGAGAGAGTATGATAGTCAATGCAGCAAAGATTTTGTGAGACTTTTATCTATAATAAATGTGTACTTAGGAGAAAAAACAACAGTTTAGTCCACAATACTCATTCAAAAGTTTCCGAGATCTGGTCAAAAATTTGAGAAAGGTCACAAGCCACCGAACAGGTATTTTGAGAAATAAATTATCCAAAAATTTGAACGGGTAATGGCAAGTTAACACTTTGCATAATTGCCAAAAACCTTTGCTTCACGAAAACGTAAAGAAGAGAAGTAAATAAGTAAATGAAAGCCAGACCAGAATTTATGCCTACAAGGTAGCTGTGCACAAACTTTTAAAGCTTGACTTGTAGACCAATATATTGTGATTGCCCATTGGAATGTTTGTTTGAATTGGGTTGGAATCACAAACAGTATTATCCTTAATCAGATGGTTCTTGGGAAGCAGGCTTGCTTGAGTTAACATTGTTTGATCAAGCCTGCCCAGTGCTCAAGACAGTGTCTGTACAGGCGCAAATTACGGGTGCATTTTCCCAAAATATGGATAGACCTGAAAATTAGGACGAAATGAATACGGGTGTGTTTTTGCCTGTAAGGTACATTTTCACCAATAACCTGTAATACCATGCAGAATTTCATCAGTTTTGAACCAGCAGACACTTGGTATTTGAAATGATTTGTGAATCCACTAAAATTTATGCGTTTCAGTAATCTAAATGAATCTTCTAGACTGCGCTATCAATCTTTTTTTCTTGATACAAACTCCCCTACAGTTGCATCCCTTAGCGGTCGTTTCTTTCCTTGAAGAAAATGTATTTCAAAAGAATTTGTTCTTGGGGAGTTAATGCTATCCGTTTGGTTAGAGTGATTTTGTTTTAACCAGCCAGGGTAGAAACTGAAAGTATAAATTTCTCAGAAGACAGCATGTTTTTCAAACTTTATATATAAACAAGGTAAAAATAGTCTATATTAAATTGGATTACATGTACAGAATGAAAATAGCATGTACAGACCAAGTTTCATTTGGACTTGTACTGGTACTGATTCTAGTCAGAAATATTTGAAGCCCTGCTTACCTGTCTGCAACTTTTGGATTAATAATATAAATAGTCTGGCATTTTAAACATTTCTTCGTCTGTGCTTAAGTCCATAGTTGAGATTAAATAAAGAAAACTCAACAGCAATTCAGCGAGAAAACTCTTGACCATGATACAAAGGCATATTGGGTAATTTTCTATATATACACCAGAGAGTTCTGCTTTAAACAGCTCTGGCTATCCTGAAAGACCTTGTTGTACATAACAAAACTGAATTCCAATGCTGGGAATTAAGTGCATGGCATATAACATATGTGGATACGTTCAAATAATTTATTAATGAAGATTATAATAAAACTTTTAATACTCGGAACACCCATACAGGATTTGACTCAAAATACCCATTCAGTGTAAAACATGTGCTCATAATACCGGTCCAGTGCTGCTCGAATAAAGTGAGATGTTCTGCACTTGGTTTTGGAACTTTAAATTTATGTACAGTGGTCAAATAAAGTGTTTAATTCCATTGTTTACAATGTATCCTTTACCAACTTTTGTTTATTCTGAGTATGATTAAATATAGGTGTTTGTGCAGAATATTTGAGCGAAAATGCACATTTGATGATGTGTTTTCACTCTTTAAAGATGACTAAGTGAATACAAAATTCGTGAGCAGAGCTACTCAAGTACGTTTCTTTGTAAAATTATGTTACACATACTAGCCAATTAGACAAAAAAATGCCTGCACTAACAAGGTCTGGACATTGGCAGAGCTAAACACGTATACAACTCGGTCATTTGTGAGAATAAAAGCAACTTACACCAACAGAATCCCCACTGGTGGTGTTTCTTATGCCCCCTTCCGCCATTTTGTTTTGCTCAAAAAATACATTGTATATGGTTAGGGTCCTATAGCGTGTAAATGTTAAAAAAGGAACAATCTATGCTGGTACTAACTAATCCATCTTCATTAAATGGTAATTATATTTATGTAAACGTAAATTTTAAGTGCTGAACATAAACAAAACTAAAAATAAATGATCTGACAATTGTTGATGGAATAGTAAACCACTGGCATGTCATTCAATGGCTCATGATAAGGACGGTTTGATCACTAGATCAACAGCACCAAAAATAAACAATTAACAACACCATGTAATAGCATCAACAACAGACTATGGTAATGCACAAAAATATGTTTGAATGAAAGTTAGTGTCACTTATTAATTATTCAAATACAGGAGTTTACTTTCACTTTCAAATGTGGGCCAATCACATGGTAATAATGCTACAGTAGTCTCAACACGTTGTTCAAACGAACATTTTGTCAAAAATCACCCATGACAGGTTGAGAAGTTGGTGTGAATCATTAGAAAACTCTATGAATAAATTTCACACACCTTAGTTCCGTTTCACAGAGTATAAGCCTTACATATTATCGTGAAGGTCTTGTACAAATATCTACAGGTGACGTCACAGCGACGATACGTCACAGCGATTTTCGAGTGGTATACATCGTTGTGCTGCCAAGACTACGTTGGGTGCCATTTACCACGGGCTGTTTCCTACTAGCCAGGGACCATAGTGGGCGGGTACACTCATTCTCGAAGGGGTTCGAGGGTCAATGAATATAACTAGATAACCAATTCAACATTTATTCGGCCTCTTGGCACACACATGAAGATATATATTGTTATCCTAAATAATAGGGATATCCTGCAATAATGTAAACTGCTGTGGCGAGGAACACATTCAGTTTCCTCACCCCCACATAACAAATTAGACCATCTTTACGCGTAATGCTGAGGTTACCTAAGGGAAATGCAAATGTCACATATAATGCAATTATTTACAACATGATCAAAATGATATAATTAAACGCATACCTGAATATATATATATATATATATATATATATATATATATATATATATATATATATATATATATATATATATATATATATATATATATATATATATATATATATATATATATATATATATATATATATATATATATTGTTATCCTAAATAATAGGAATATCCTACAGAAATGTAAGCTGAATAATGAAGGAAAGGGTGCCTTAAGTGAGTTTGTGCATGCTCATGCATATAAGCGTGAATCATGTGAAATGCGCGCAAAATCATTTACTGAATATGCGCTACCAAGGAGCCGGTAAGTACTTATAAGATAACTTATATGAGAATATAATAGAAAATGTAATGAATAAAGGCCTATAGGAGAAAGTATGGGAGTAGAATATGGGATCAAGATCTCAGCATAATTTGTGCAGAGTCCAAATAAAATGACCCTGCGACATTTATACAGGAAAACCTGTGTAAAACGGCCACTCAAAAATAGGCAAACAAATAACTTAATGACAAATTGTAGCTACATAAAAGTCGAAATTATTGAAGAATGCTCCCCTTGGAGCACTCTGCAATACTTTTGACCTGCATTAAGCGAAAATTGTTCTTGAAAACCAATTTTCTGCTTTTTAAAGTGCATCAATTTTACACAGGTGTTACTGTTATCATCAAACAACCAGCTAAGCCTCTAAGGAACTGGAACATCTTTAGAAAAGTTGCCAATATGACACCATCTGGGCATGTCATTGTGTGATGAAGGGACAAATATCGCATAACTAAAACGCATGTGAGACTCCTTAAATGTTATCACATTATCTATTTCAGGAATTGACAAAGAGTTGAGACTGAAATTAAATGGCATACAATGGGCTGATCACTGGTCTCACAAAATATTTGAATTCAAGTACAACAAGGGAGACACCTCTGGAGCACGTTATGGTATGGTGGCCTTTGGAAAGTCGGCAGACAGGAAGTTTATCGACTGCATGTATGTTCTTTACAAGATGGATTTCAAAATTGCACCCAAAGAAATTGTTACAAAGAAGAAGCATAGTGCGCTGTGGGGCCTTCTTACGTGGCATACCACAGAAAAGGAGTATGTGGAACGCACACTGGGGATTAAGTCTATCAAGCATATCCAAAATTTCTTCAGGGTAAAGGCTCTCCAACGATTTTACAATGAAGGTCTTATTGATAGTATTAACTATGTTCCTTCTATAGAAGATATTGATACTGATGAAATGAAGAAATGAATCTTTTTATGTTTAATGATTGCACAGTTTTAGATACACAAAATTTTCAGCGTAAATTTGTAAATATTTTCTTACCCATAGTTCTTATCATATGTTTTGCTTGAGAAATAAGAAATCCATGTTTCTGTTACGCACTCCCAACTAATGCCTGAATGATTATATTGCAAACAGCATCCAATCTGGAATATGACAGTGCATGTATATATCTAACCACTGTTACGATTGTATTTTGGGATGTGATTTATTATTCTAATGCACTTGGTTTTGTAACACGACGTCTGATTGGATAACGTCAAATATTTGCGAAAGTATATCCTGTGATATATCGTTGGAAATAGTTCGTCGTCATTAATTACGTCACATTTCGTTGAATGACGTCCGACTTTATGCGGTTTGCAACGCTTCAATTTGAGAGGAAACTGTAGAAGTGCATTAGAATTGGGATAACTATATTCAAAATTTTCATTTGGGGAAGTATGTCGTCCGATATACGTTCAGAAATCATGTTTTATGGTTCCGCTTACGCGTCGCCGTAAAACTTAATTTCCTACTGTATATTTCCTACAATAGACTACCCTATATGAAAGGTTTGAATACAGTTATTCCTTAAGTGTCCTATCTGTTTGCCTTTGTCCCATGAAAACCACGCTAGGTTATGTTGTGACTGTTATTGTTCGGTGGCTCTTCCTCGCCCTTACTGTGTCGTGGACCGGTCTAAAGTGTGGCATTGTGATATTTAATGATCATACTCTCTTGCTTTTTCTATGGTTTAATAAATAGAGGCTCTTACATGAGTGCTCATGTTTTATTGAATTTATTTAACGAGTTGGGTAAAAGGGATAAAATGCGAGACTTGCCGAGCATTTTATCTCTTTTTCGCAACGAGCTTAATAAATTCAATAATACAAGAGCACGAATGTTAGATTCTATCTATCATATGACATTAAGATTACGCTCAACTTGTTATCTCATTTCTGCTGTAAAATCGCTATAATTTTGTCATTATGTACGCAACGTTGTTATGGACGTCATAACGTTTCCCGAAAAGCTATAAACCTTGGTTTATCGATTTTATTGCATGGCGTTATTTCACTCCCAGACGTGACGTCATATGATAAAAGAGAGTAATGCGGTCAGTTTTATCCAAGTCTTAAATTGTTATAGCTTTAGTTCAATAACATTTCTTTAGAGTAATGAGCCATCACACCTGTATGCTAAACAAATGTGTAATCTTGTCAAGCAGGTATTTTTGACAAAAAAATGTATTAACTTAAACATTAATAAATTGAGGGGTGAAAAATTACATTTTACTTATTTCATTCTTTTCACGACTCGTCTACACTTTAAGGCGTCGATATGTATAAACGTTTATAGTAAGTATGTCTGCATAATATATCGTATAAAAAGAGAAAAAAATACATGTAACGTTATTCACTTTTTGTCTTCAATTCCCTTATGTCCAGGCTGTATGTAGGGTAAAGTCGGGTAATTCGAACATCGACCTTGTTTCTTTCATATTTAAATTGTTGGAATAAAAAATAAATAAACTATGCAAACACTAAAAAATCCTGAAAAGACAGCTCACCTATATTTTCACTGTTTGCATGTGCATGTCCGAATTTACCCACTGTCCGTAGTTACCTGACTTTATCCTATATTGCTATATTCTAATGCACTTGCTTTTGTAACGCGGCGTCTGATTGGATAACGTCAAAATTTGCGACAGTACATCCTCGGTATACTGTCAGAAATTGTTTGACGTCATTATTTATGTCACATTTTATTTGATGACGTACGCCTTTGTGCGGCTTTTATGCAGCTTGCAACGCTCAAATTTGAGATGAGACTGCAGAAGTGCATTAGAATGGGGATAACCATATTCAAAATATTGATTTGGGGAGGTTTATCGTCGGATATACGTTGGGAAATCATGTTTTACATGCGCGTCGCCGTAAAACTAAATTTCCGACCGTATATCCGACGATATACCTACCTAAATGAAAATTTTGAATACAGTTATCCCCTAAATACAACAACTGCTCAAACAGTATTTGCTTTCATTTTTTATCCCTGGTGATAACCACAAATTTCCTAAAGAGTATGCATGAATATACTGTTTCGAGCAATGAATGCAGAGTATATTGCCCTTCTCAGAGGATTTCTAATAAATGTTTTAGCGTTGTGAAACTAGTTTAAGCTCTCCAGTAAAGGTATATTTACTGACAGTTCCAAGGCGGTGCTTCTTATGTGGATCATTTTTGTTATTTGTGTTTTGTGTTTGTTGTGTTTTCTTGTCTGGTCATTGTAGCCGTGTGGTCACCTGCTGGGAAAGGGTGGACCTCTTGGCTCTTTTGTATGAACTCTCTTATTGTTTGTTTTTGTTGCTTTACGTCCCAAGTCAACAGCTATGGTCATTGCAGGACGGTCAGTTCACCTAATCACACTTTTTCCTGGGCAGGCTTGAACAAGCGGTTAACCAGTAATTCGTGCACATACTTTCGCTTGTAACTGACAACAACCCTTCTTGAGTGAATCAGCGGAAGGGAGGAGAATGACCGTAGAAATAATTTCATGATCAATCTCCACGAAAGTATGGGACCGGGCGGGGATCGAACTCGCGACCCCTGGATCTGATGTCAGACACCCATCTGTATTGTGTTTCCGTTACTTTCCCATGTGGTGTCCTGGGACAGGTGTGGTGCTTGATTATCGATTCCTGACTTTTGTCTTCTTTCTTACTTTAAGAGCACTATTAAATGATCTTAGCCTTCTATCGCAGAGAAAAAAGAAAATGCCATTGGGTTATTTACTTTACCAGCACTGTGAGTAGGGAGACCATATAAAGTATTTTAAATGAACCAAACAAAGCCATATATCCATGGGACACACGACCAGAGTTTAAAATGTGGGAGGAGCTACCAAAATCAGTGTTTGTTTTATGGTATCAAATCTGTCAACATCAATCTGATAGCAAGTCTCTCAGTTGTTTATTTAACAATTTGTATCCTGCATTGTGACCAGGATTTTTACAAATATACCAGAAAGCTTGAGTTTAAGGTTGAGCCAGCAATATCTTTTTTTCTTAAAATGTTGTCTACATTTCTAGTCTGCTGCATACATTCAAATGATTTTTTCATGGAGCTTTTTTATGGAAGAGAATGTTACGGAGGAGCAGCCTAATCTGGATCAGCATTGTTTGCAATATATGCTACATATAAAATAATAAAATACATAATAAAATCAACAGTAAGCTACATAAGAACATCAACAGACTAAAGGGAAGCAGAATAATGGTTCATTAGAAAAAAAAGTTGAATTATGCGAACTGTATAACAGTAATCATAACTTTAACTGTGCATATGTGTGGTTTGTAAAACAAATGTGTAAGCTTTAAACCAAATTAGGTGGTAGCTGAACTGCCACCCCTTATGGTATAAACTAACACTTGTTTTCACACAATTTACAATCTAAGTAAAACGTTTTCCCGTAATAAGTCCTTAACATTTTAACCTGTAATTAGGTGGCAGCTGAACTGCCACCTTTTGATATAAACTTTCGTACTAAAATAGTAGGAGGTAAAACATTCCAGTGATGAATCCTTTACCTTTCTACCTGTTATTAGGTGGCAGCTGAACTGCCACCCCTTTTGGTATAAGCTATCTTCCTAAAAATATGAGATAAAAATTTTCTAGTGATAAATCCTTAACATTTCTACCTGCTATAAGTTGGTAGCTGAACTGCCATCCCTTTTGGTATAAACTTACACTTGGTATAAACTTACACCTCTTGCGTACTAAAACAATATGAGGTGAACATTTTCCTGAAATTCCAGTCATAAATCATTAACATTTCTACCTGTTATTAGGTGGCAGTTAAGCTGCCCTCCCTTGTGGTATAAACTTTTATACTAAAACAATATATGGTAAAACATTTTCTGGCGACAAATCCTTATCATTTCTACCTATTATTAGGTGGAAGCTGAACTGCCATCCCTTTTGCTATAAATTTACAATTATTTTCAAACTAAAACAATATGAGGTGAACATTTTCCAGTGATAAATCCTTAACATTTCTACCTATTACTAGGTGGCAGCTGAACTGCCATCCCTTTTGGTATAAACTTACACACTTATTTTCGTACTAAAACAATATGAGGTAACATTTTCAGGGGATAAATCCTTAACATTTCTACCTGCTTTAAGGTGGCAGCTGAACTGCCACTCCTTTTGGTATAAATTTACAATTATTTTCGTACTAAAACAATATGAGGTGAACATTTTCCAGTGATAAATCCTTAACATTTCTACCTATTATTGGGTGGCAGCTGAACTGCCAACCCTTTGGGTATAATGTGTTTGTTTTGTTGCTTTACGTCCCAAGTCAACAGCTATGGTCATTGCGGGACGGTCAGTTCACCTAACCACACTTTTTCCTGGGCAGGCTTGAACAAGCGGTTAACCAGTAATTCGTGCACATACTTTCGCATACAACAACCCTTAACATTTCTACCTATTATTAGGTGGCAGCTGAACTGCAATCCCGTTTGGTATAAACTTACACTTATATTCGTACTAAAACAATATGAGGGGATAAATCCTTAACATTTCTACCTTTTATTAGGTGGCGGCTGAAATGCCATCCCTTTTGGTATTAACTTACACTTATTTTCGAACTTAAACAATATGAGGTAAACATTTTCAGGGGATCAATCCCTTACATTTCTACCTGTTATTAGGTGGCAGCTTTTGGTATATTCGTACTAAAAAACAATATGAGATAAAACAAAAATTCCAGTGATTTTTTACGTTAGCAGCGCAGTTCTAGAAAGTAGAACTACTTTTATGCACAGGGGAGTCAGTTCCACCGCTGTCTATTAATGTGATAAGTATTATAACTTCCATTTTCCCAGGGAGCACACTGTATAAACAATTCATCTTGCAATTTTGAAGAGAGTTGACATAAATAAACAGTTGCTGCTGGGAAGGTTGATTTAATGTTAAACTGACTTACTAGAATCTAGTAAGGCATTTGGTCTCTGTCCTATGGGTAATCAAGCTTTCGGGTGTAGATTTGTAAAAATGCTTGTCAAAATGCAGGATGCTGATTGTTATTTTAACAACTGAGAGTCTTGCTAGCAAATTGATGTTGACAGATTTTTAACACTAAAACAAACACTGATTTTGAAGCTCCTCCCCACATTTTAAACTCTGGTCGTGTGTCTCCTGGGTATACTGTACTGATAAACCTGTCTTAGGACATAATACAAATGATTTTGGATACAAAAATATTGTCAAAAAATAAAATATTTCAGTCATATGTCAAATTCCATGATTTTGGCGGCCATTTTGAAAATATGCAAATTATGTCATTAAGACGTCATTTCTCAGCTTGCCAACATTGATTTTTGGATTCAGCATACCAAATTATCCCTTATCAAGGTGTCAAACCCTTTTCTTCACTAAATGCCTGTACTTGTTAACTTTGCTGATTTTTTTTTCCTGACTATAAGACAATCTGCTCTGATATAGAGTCAATCACGTTACTTCATTTTGTCAAGAAAATGTGGAAATATCCATCTAACTTAAAAATTTCTGAAAACTGTATTGATCCGAAACCATAAATGGTCGAAAGACAGGACTCAGACAACTTTCCTTATTTCCCGACGCAGGAAATCTGCGCATGGAAATTAGCCGCATATGTCTTACAGCGCCGGGATTAGACCTACAATGTGTCCCCGCAGTGCCATGGATGTACCGCGCTTAATTAAGTCACTACTGAAAGAACTTGTCTAAAAGGTCCTCTTAATATAACATAAACCGAAAGGGTGCAACTTGGCGGTTTTGGTGGTCAATTCGCATCTTCTCAGCCAGGGGTGGATCCAGAAATTATCGTATCGGGGAAGTGGGGGGCCTGACTGACGTTTAAATCCTTTACATACTTTTTACAGAGTATTTCAATTGACAATTCCAAAGGAACTAAAATGTCCAAAGAGGGAGGGAGAGACCAAGTTTTTCAGGTGCTGTGGGGTCGGGGTAGCGGTATAGTGTGGCGGTCCTTATACTTATTCCTAAAAAACCTATAATACTTGTAATTTTCCGAGGGTGTCAGGATCTCCTGACCCCTACCTCTCTATGGATTAAAATTCAGAAATAAAAAAAAAAAACGGTAGAAAAGATAGATGCTCCCCATATATATGGTTGATTGATAAGGCCTCAAGTTGATATCTAATAGTGCTAATGTTATGCAATAATAACAAATGGCAATAACTTCTAAATTATGCAAAAGAGAGTTATGGTTCTTGTACACTGCATCTCTCCTCATCGAAATCTACCTACCATTGAAGTTTCAAGCCTTGATACCTCTTATACAAATGACAAATGACAATGACAAATGATTTATTTAGCACAAACACATCTACAATAAATGGGTTAGGCCAATACAAACAAACAAAAACAGTCATATAGAAGTATCTATACATGTGGGAGTCATAGTAGTCAGGACACAATTCTTTGTTTTGATCTATGAATTCATTCCCACTTCCCTTAACAATTATATATATTAATTACAATTATCCTCATATCTTCTGGATTTCTATTCATATTGAATTAGAAAGTTTTCTAAGACATATATGATTTAAGAGAGGGCAGTTACTCTTTGATTAAGACATTTTTCGATAAAATTGGAGGACATTTTTAAAATGTAATGGTTATGATTATCGAGAATAATTTTAAGGCTTAGACATTGGTGATTGAATTTTACTATTTTTGAATATAGAACTTGCCTTAACGGCTTATAAAGGCTGCAATTAAGCAGAAAATGCTCTTCATCCTCTACTTCACCTGAATCACATGCAGTACAAATTCGCTCATGCTTAGGAATGTTCAAGTATCTACCACCGTCTATTGCAAGTTTGTGAGCACTAATACGTAATTTACTAAGCATGGCTCTTTCATTTTTGTTTTTCAAAATATCTACATAATAAGGTCTGATGCCTGCTATATACAATTTCTTTAAAATATTAAGTTTCTTTGAATTTTTGAGTCTCATATTTTGCTCTTGTAGCTTTATATCATTGATACGTTGCTTAATTGATAGTTTGTTGAGCAAATTAGAATTTGGGGTGTAAGAGAGATATGAAAAAACCTAGGGTGTTAAATATACTACCCATTTGAATAAACCAACTGTTGTGAGACCTGGTTACGTCGACTATCTTACAGACTAAACTGTTGGAGGATGGCCGTAAATGTTGCCAGTAGTTAAAGGCCAAATTTAAAATCTTGGCCCTAAGGGGCAGTCTATTTATTTCTGCGCGACATGAATCATTTGAAGCTTTACTATGAACTCTTAAAATTTCTTTTATAAATTTTAAATGTAGATATCATAAGGGGTTGTGTCTTTCTCTGCACAAGTTAAACCCCATAATTCACTACAGTATAACATCACAAGAGTAACTAAATTATCAAACAATTTCTCTAAAAGACTACATGGATTGTCAAGTGCAATAGTATTATTGATATTGAACAGTGTTTTTTTAGCCTTTTCCATCAATAGCTTGCTAGTGTGGGTCAAAGACCCATTATGTTTGAATGTGACCCCTAGATAATAGTATGAGTTAACTGTTTCAAGTGTACAATTTGCACACTTAAATGTGTTCAAAAATTGTTTTCCATTTGAATTGAAGACTACTACTTTGGGTTTATCTGTATTCATATGTAGCTTCCAGGATGTACAGTAATCGTCAAATATATCAAGAAAGGTCTGTAATGCTTCTTTACTGTTAGCTAATAATACAATATATTCTGCATATAGCAGGGAATTTATTGAAAGTTCATTGATTGAAATAGCTCCGGAAGGAAATGAGTTTACTTTCTTTACTAGATCATCAATGAATAAATTAAATAGCATTGGGCTCAGAACGTCTCCCTGTTTTACACCACATGAAGATAGAAATCGTTTACTTAATCCATTGGCAAATTTAATTTTAAAGCTATTATTAGAATACATTGAGCGGATAATATTATAAGTTTTTTTTCCATTTATACCATTCAGAAGCATTTTGTAGAATAAACCATCTCGCCAAACAGTGTCAAAGGCTTTACGCAAATCAATAAATGCTGCAAATGCCTTTTCTTTCTTGGACTTTTGAAAATCAATAATTGATCTTAATGGAAGAATATGATCAGACGTTCTTGAATTCCGCTTAAAGCCAATCTGATTTTCACTTATTAAGTTTATTGAGTCAATATACTTCAAGAGTCGAGCATTAATGACTTTATTAAACAGTTTTTGAGGACATGATGTTAAAGAGATTCCTCTGTAGTTTGCTGGGTTATTTTTGCTTCCCTTTTTATGGATTAATACTATATAACTATCATTCCAGCATGATGGGAAGTTACCATCATTAAAAATTTGATTAAATAGTTGTTTTAATGCATTTATGAAAACAGAAGAACCATGTTTTAACATGTCATTAGTAATATCGTCCCTAGATGCACTTTTGCCATTTTTAAGACCTTTGATGGCTTTCATAATCTCAGCTGTATCAATTTCCTTATTCAAGTCAGAATCTGTTGTGCTTGATTCAATATTTTGGGTCTCCATAGTGTGCAAATCTGATATAACCTTAGCCTGAAAATCATTATTAGTAGTTTCATGTGTGTTCAATTTAAAAAAAAAATATAAACTTGGATTTTTGTATATTTTCTCCAACAGATTTTGCAGGAGAGCTGCTCAATTTATTGATTAAATTCCAAAATGTTTTTTGATTTGAATCCATGTTATTTTTTATATCATGTAAAACTGACTCTTTGAACTGTTTTGCTTGAAAATGACATAGCTTTCTGAACCTTGATTTATACGTATAGAAGGCATGTCTATAGGACCCATTAGATGGATTTCTTCTTACAAGTTTTTCGTATTTTTTCAGGGTATTTCGCAGGTCTTTGCATGACTGATTGAACCATGGTTTGTTATTTTTTCTCTTAGCCTTCATGTTTAAAGCGTTCTTAACATATTTGGTTGAAGATCTTGCAACATCTAATATGATCTTATTAAACCCAGCAACTGAAGTATCTAGGTCACTAAACTTTTGGTTTTCAAAATCTTAAAACTTTCTACGAACATCAGGGTGATTTAATTTTGGGAATATGCTTCGATTAAATCTGCATTCGATAAGAATTTTCCTTGTAAAGAATACATGTAGCTGTTGTGTTATGCTCTCGACAAAATTTAAGTGTGAAATATAACAAAGGGCAATAACTCCTAAATTATGCGAAAGAGAGGTACGGTTCCTGTACACTACACCAGTGAAGTTTAGTGTTGATACCTCTTATAAATTCTGTGCTATGCTCTTGACAGAATATTCGTATATTCTCTAAAAACACTGGGCCAACTGAAGCCAAATTTCATGTGGCACCACCATGGGATAGATGAAAAGATGGAACACTTATTAAAATGATTTAGGTCATTTGCTTGTATTCATTATTGACAACCCCCGGGGGGCGGGTGCATTTAGCAGGGATTTTACCACAATTTTTGGCCCCGCAGATCAGGGCCTTTAGCAGGGCTTTGAAAATTGAAAAGTTAAAAGCCTCGCATGCCACGGCCCGAGGGGGTGGGGAATACAAATGACTGATGCATAAGATTAGAGAATAAAGGGCAAAATATTCAATGAATAGAGAATTAGGTCCTAAAATTGCCTTCCTGATGTGTTGTAACTGTTATGTGGCCCTTCCTCACGGTGTCGTTGGTTGGTCTGCGGTGTGTGATTGTGTTTTCCCTGCTCATACTCACCTACTCACTTACTTTTTCTGTAGTTCTAAAGTAGACCAAAGTAACAATAATTGTAAATTTTATTTTATAAAAAGTAAGCAAAATAAAAATGGTTAACACAATGTAAAAATCAGCAAATAAATAGAAATACATGGTTAACTCTCGTGAACACAACTCAGGAAACCCAAAGTACCTGCTAAGGCTTATAAGAATCTATCATGAGTGTGAGGGTAGGATAGATAAATCCGTCCCGATGATCGCCGTTTGGCATAACGAGGCTTGCCGAGTGATGACAAACGGTGATAATGAGGGACGTATTTGTCTATCCTACCCTCACACGAATAATGGATTCTTTTTCTTGCTCACCACTGTTTTTATTTATTTATTTATTTATTTATTTTAGAAAAAGCTTCTAAAAGTCCCTGAAAACTCCTTTGAACTGGGATGGGAGTCACTCAAAAGCCGTCGAAGCAAGCATAAACTAGTTCTCATTTATAAAATACTTCTTGGCCTTGCTCCTGGTTATCTCTCTGATAGTACAAGAAACTATATCATATAATGTTCGAAACTCAGATAGCATCCAAAACTATAGAGCTCGATCTAACCTTTTCCAAAACTCTTTCTTCCCATCAACAATACATGCATGGAATAAACTTCCAAATGACACAAAAAGCACCTTCCGTGGCCTCATTCAAATATAGACTCAACAGAAACCTAATGCCACCCCCTAACAATTACAATGAAGGTTCACATAAAGGACAAATACTCCAAGCTAGACTCAGACTGGAGTGCAGTTCATTAAATTCTGATCTATATCGAAAACATAGTGTTCTCATTCCCTCGTGCTAGTGTGGTGATTTTGAAAGTGCTGCTCATTTCCTCTTCAAATGCCCCATCTATACAAACGAAAGGCAAACATATCAACCAAACAACCTCAGAACCTACAAAACTAAAGGCCTCCTGTCTGGAAGTGAAAATGCTTCAGAGCATGGCAATATATCACTCTTTCTACAAGCTCAAGATTTTATTGTTAATTCTGGACGATGTTCCTAACTCTGCCCATCATAATTACACTTATGTTATGGTCCAAAGTTGCAGGAGCTCAGTCACTTCTCATATTAATCTCTTCATTTAAGTTCTTTTTTACTATTGTTGTAACCATTGATTGCACCACTTCACCGGAAACAGTCTTCAATCATGGGCAAACATGTATTTACTGATTAACTGCACATCCCCCCATTCTGGTCAGCATACTCAGTTTTCCTTTGACGTGGCTCATTTAGTGATATCACCACTGGATATGGTGAGTTTCTGATCAAAATTTAAAGATGTGAATCTATCTATCTATCCATCTATCTATCCATCCATCCATCCATCCATCCATCCATCCATCCATCCATCCATCCATCTATCTATCTATCTATCTATCTATCTATCTATCTATCTATCTATCTATCTATCTATCTATCTATCTAAACTATTCATACCATTCATATATGTTACAAGATCCACAAGTATTAGGAAATGTCCACAATTAGCCTATCATATTAATGTCCTACCACCACTATTTACTGTCATAATATGTCTTGTGATTTATCTATAAAATATTGTTTAAACCAATATTACTCTCATGGCGGTCGCAATATGAGTAAGTGTATGACGTCATACCCTCCTTATTAGAACTGAAAAGTCAAATAAATAGGATTTGAAATAATATTTTCATCATATTATGGTTTATACACTATTTTAACATTGAAAGGACCATTTAAAAATAAAAAATAAATATATTATGCACCTTAAAAATATTTGATACAAATCATAAGCATCTCATATATTACTCAAAATATCGCATTTAATGGGTTGTTATGAAGACATAATGCATCTATATTTGTCTTTATTTCTCAGCCATTTTAATTGTCTTTTTGCATGTAAATGCCTGTATTTTTAAACACTTTTACTTTTTGGTGAGTACCTGCTAAGGCAAATACATTCTAAGAGACAGCAAGCACACTTTTTAGGTTACGTTATACAATGACGTTCACATGCACATGTATGGCATTTTCTTGACTTCTTTTCACGCTAAAAACGAGAGATTTTGAAGATTAGTGTCAGTTAAGCGAATATTTTCAGCGTAAAATTGAAATAATTTCGTATCCATCAGTTAAAACATGTGTTAATGCAAAACAGCAATAGAATGCTCAGCACAGCTTCTCATTTTATCTCTTATCCTCAACTATTTTAATAAAAAAAATACAACATGAACACTCATACATGCAAGGTTCAATACTCATTCTTTTTACTTTAAATATCTGTCTTGGGAGGACAAAGACAACCAGTGCAGAACGTGGTGTCTGATCAGGCTTACGAAATATTATATTTTAATTTGAAAAAAATGGGCAAAAAAACTTAAAAATGGACATGGACTGGTCCAATTGATAAGAGTGGGAAATTCCATTCACCTGAAATGCGTTAAACTCTAAATGAGTTAAAGAGCAACTCCTTTTCACTCTTTGTAATTAATATCTAACCTTGCTTTATTTCAAAATATCAGAAGTCAAGAAATTCTCTTAAGTTAAGTAGCTGATTTTAGGTCTTCATTCAAATACACAGCAACGAAACGCAATAAAATTTAAACCATGGGCAGCGAACTATAGGCATGGTGAAGAAGCACATCCTGATCTGCGTATTTTTGTTTGCATTAGGAATAAACGTCACCATGTTCTGTTCCTTTTTATAATACAATCAACATTTTACTCCCTGGAGT
The DNA here is from genome assembly GCA_964019695.1 of Loripinus fragilis. Classification (NCBI taxonomy): domain Eukaryota; kingdom Metazoa; phylum Mollusca; class Bivalvia; order Lucinida; family Lucinidae; genus Loripinus; species Loripinus fragilis. Next base: position 22,084,170 of record OZ026520.1, on the reverse strand, counting down.
CGTTCCTGTGATTATTGAGCCGCGACATGAGATTTCAAACAATGTGGTATGTGCGACCAGCAAAGGCTCAGATCAGTCTGCGCATACGCACAATCTGATCAGATGATCAGAGTCTGCTAGTCGCTTCAATATTCTATGACTGTTAAGCTACTGACTGTACACCATTTGGAGTTTCTGAGCTTAAAAGGGGGTTGCTCAGGCTCGTCTGAGTTTACACTTGTAAAAACGCCACATTGTTGGAAATCACATGTCGTGGCTCATATTTCTTTAAACCTTTGCCACTCTACCTCGGTCATAGGTTAAGGTGAACAAAATTTATGACTGTAAAAATCACATTCATTTCTTACATGAGTGCTCATGTTTTATTGAATTTATTAAGCGAGTTGGGGAAAAAAGATAAAATGCGAAGCTTGCCGAGCATTTTATCTCTTTTTCGCAACGAGTTTAATAAATTCAATAATACAAGAGCACGAAGTTAGATTCTATTTATCATATGACATAAAGATTTCTTTGAAGTCTCATTTCTGACGGTAAAACGTTATAATATTGTCATTATGTACGCAACTCTGTTATGGACGAACGTTTCTCGCCCACTTATCGCTCAAGACAAGCTGTTCCATAGGCAAAGCGCAGTGCGAAATTTCCTTATCCCATCCACGTGACCTGCTTCTCCCATCCACATGACCTGCTTATCCTCTCAAAGTGACTTTAATTTATAACAATTTAGGCTGTTTTCAGAGCAATTCACGCCTAAATATTATGTAGAAATATCAAAACGGCAATATTTAGTGCGTCCGCCACTTCGGTCCCGTTTTTAGGTGCTAAACTATGTTTACACCCTTTTCTGCATCTGGAAAATTCGTTGGTGAACTTATTTTTTAGATTGGAACGGACGCAAAAAAATCTACAAAATTAGGCGGAACTGACAGAATTCATATAAAACTTTAAAAAGTCACAAACAGGGCGAGAAAAAGTATCCATCATGATGTATTTTTGTGGGACAAGGAAATCCCACCCTCGGACCTGAATAATTTCGTCAAAAATTCAGCAGAGCCTCGTTTCTGACGAATTATTCTGGTCCTCGGGTAGGATTTCCTTGTCCCACAACAATACATATGAAGGATACTCTTATTCCCGTAAATCTATAAACCACTAGTGGTTTATCGATTTTATTGCATGGCGTTATATCACTCCCAGACGCGACGTCATATGATAAACCAGTTTAAACAATAGTTTTGGTTGAGATAGTTCTTTTAAGTACCCAAACAAAATTTTTTTGGTTGAGAAATATGAAACTCAATGTTTTATTTTGCACGCTTATCTAGAAGGCCACCATCAATACAAGTGTAAATGGAATACACCACTTGATACTGCAACCTGAACTTTTATCCAACTATGGATCCACTGTGTCGCCCGGTACTTGGCAATTCACGTCCAGCTTTTCTTGGAATACTAGCATATATGCTATAATATAGAACTTATCTACTTTGACAAATACATCAAATAGACGTTTCTGTCATATTTGATGTTTTGGTTGCTTCATAATACGATGGTGGCGGATCACTGTAACTATACACAGTCTTGTTATTATCACTGTCAGACATGCGCACTGCTCCATGAGCACCCCATGATCCTATACTGTTATCTAGGATTATATTATTCGAGGAAATGCCTTCATTTTCTCTATGATAGTTGTATCTGGACTCGGTTGGATAACCATTACGACCATTTGTAACAGAGGGATTGACATCATCTTCGTATTCATGTGTAAGATATGCTGCATAAGCCTGCTCTTCTGTCTGGGCTGAAATTGTAACAAACATCACATTTATGATATAGAACTGTTAAACCAGTGTAAACGGCCACTCTTAAAAAGACTGAAAATGTGTTTTCAAAACTAAGTAACGCTTAATGGAGGTCAAAAGTATTGCAGAATGCTCCAAGGGGAGCATTCTGCAATACTTTCGAGCTTCATTAAGCTCACATTTGACATTCATATCTTTCTTTGTTTTGTCTGTTTTCAAAGGGCCGTTTTACACAGGTTTTATTGTTCTACGATCCAAACACCTCCATACCATAAAAAAAAACCTGTAGATGTAGACATCAGTGGCGTGAAGATATTTTACTGCAATCCAAACCCAATGAATAGAATATTTTCAAAACACTGATTATAAAAATTTCAATACTAAAATGAGAGTAATCTCAAAAATATGTTTCAATACTAGGGTTAAACAGAATTAATATATTGGTTAGAAAAAGGTAAATACTAAGGTTACATTTCAATACTCTCAATTATATATTTACAAGTACTACATCACTACATCGATTGGAGGGTATAATTTAAGTGCTATGATTAGAAGCATTTTAATATTATGGTTAAAATTATAACCATGCTAAAGTGAGAAGAATTCCATTGCCTAGATTAGAATAGTTTCAATAGTAGTAGTAGATATGATTCAATAATATGGGCAGATGGATTTCAATAGTATGGTTTTAACATTTTTAACACTATGGTAAGATAGTTTCCATTATAGTTTGAATGATATGATCCGATAGGTTTCATTTCTATTGATAATTGATTGCATCTAAAAAGACCAATATGATATGGTAGGAAGGATTCTTATAGTATGGTTTGTATGGTTTGACCGATTCCAAATTATGTTTAATAATCAATGTCATGTAAGAAGATTTTAAATCAAATAAATTTAGAACAACATTCTTTCTTATGGTTCAAATAGTTTCAATACTTTGCTTACTACTTTGCTTAGAATAACTTCAATGCATTGGTAAGAATAAAATTAATATCATAATCACTTTTTAGTTCAATAATTCAATAATATGGTTACATGGATTTCAATACAGTGTTTGGAATAATTTCAATATTATGGCTTCATGTAGCATTTTGTTAGACAAATATCACGCTGATACATTGATTAGTTAGGAAGCCTAAATGCATATATAACAGTTCCCTGGCTCATGGCTAATACCTTGTAGCAAATGGCTCCACTTGAGGTTCCCTTTAACCCCGGTTGTCTGTGGTAAATGCATTTTTCTTTGTTTCAGCACATTTAGCTACTTGACACACCATTTACTCTGTGAGAGTATTTTGACTTTGGACTGGTGGTTCAGGAGATGTTATTTAAAGATATTTCTTATCTAGAGCTCTAATGGCCCCTCTTTTGGCAGAGCTGAACCATTTTTGAAATTTTGGTAAAGTGCATCATGAGGAACACTTGTGAAATTGTTTTGAATTTGGACCAGTGGTTCAGAAGGAGATTTCGTTTAAAGACGTTTCGTATCTAGAGCTCTGGTGACCTTTTTATTTGTCAAGCAGAACCACTTGTGCAATTTTGGTAGAAGCTATCATGAGAAACATTTCTGTGAAATAATTTTTAATTTGGACCAGTGGTTCAGGAGATGTTATTTCAAAATATTTCTTATCTAGATCTCTGGCAGCCCTTTTGCTCAATTGAGCGAAACAATTTGTAAAAGTTGGGTAGAGGGTATCATGGGGTATTCTGTGAAATCATTTTGAATTTGGAGTCAGTGTTTCAGAAGTAGATGTCGTTTGAAATATGTCTTATCTAGAGCTCGGGTAGCCCTCGTGCTAAGCGGACCGGAACAAATCACGCAATTATGGTAGAGGGAAATATAGGGAACATTCAATGTGAAATTATTTTTAATTGGGACCAGTGGTTCAGGAGGAGATGTCGTTTAAAGAAAAAGTTTGCGAAGAATGCACAACTGACGACGCACGAAAGACACCTTCAGCCTTCGACTCAGTTGAGCGAAAAATGAACAAACTTAACAAAACTGTTGTTTAAATGCATAAAACGTCTTTAATTTACCTGTTGGGAGATGAAACAGCAAATTATGTCAATTTCATGCAGCACGTGCTAATTTCGTACTCATCATGCTATTTAGCTCTCAAGAGGGTGATGTAAGAAAAGATTATACAATTATTGACTTCAATGAGGTAGACATAAGGATTTATCTATCCGAAAAAGTGATAATTCACTGAGGCCGCTAGGCCGAGGTGAATATCACTTTTAAGGGTAGATAAATCCTTTTGTCTACCGAGATTGAAGTCAATAACTGTTTTGTTATATGACTTTTCAACTCAGAATGAAAATTTTCTATTTTAATTTAACTTTGTTGTTGCAGTCAATCTTCAACCTAAGGACTTTCTAAAAAGTTTTATCAACTGTATTAGAATATTTTAATGTAGTATTTTGCAATTTGAAATGTAGATTAATTCTCTGAATGTGGAATGTAAAATTTAATCAAAAAACTTTTTACATTTTGTTTATTCAAACAAAGATAAATGAACAAACAAACATAACAAAACAGTTGTTAAAATTCATGAATGTCTTTAGTTTACCTGTTGGGATGTGAAACAGCAAATCATGTCAATTTCATGCAGCACATGCTAGTTTTATACTCATCATGCTATTTTTAGCTCTCTAGAGGGTGATATTGCTGAAGTGTCAAAAATATTATTTTCTGGAAACTAGTTTGAGCTGGATTTCATCCTATATCACCTTCTGAGCCAGTTCAGACCAGTTTTCAGGTAGACATAGAGATTTATGAAAACAAATTGGGCCAATCAGGAGACAGGATTCTCTCCAGTCATATAACAATATACAATTATTGACTTCAATGAGGTAGACATAAGGATTTATCTACCCGAAAAAGTGATAATTCACTGAGGCCGCCAGGCCGAGGTGAATATCACTTTTAAGGGTAGATAAATCCTCATGTCTACCGAAATTGAAGTCAATAACTGTTTTGTTATATGACTTTTCAACTTAGAATGAAAATGTTCTACTTTCACTTTTGTTGCTGAAGTCAACCTTCAACCTAAGGACTTTCTAACAAGTTTTATCAACTGTTATTAAAATATTTTAATGTAGCATTTTGCAATTTGAAATGTAGATTAATTCTCTAAATGTGGAATGTAAAATTTAATCATAAAACTTTTTTTACACTTTGTTTATTCAAACAAAAATAAATGAACAAACAAAACATAACAAAACAGTTGTTAAAATTCATGAAAGTCTTTAATTTACCTGTTGGGATGTGAAACAGCAAATCATGTCAATTTCATGCAGCACATGCTAGTTTTATACTCATCATGCTATTTTTAGCTCTCTAGAGGGTGATATTGCAGAAGTGTCAAAAATATTAACTTCTGGAAACTAGTTTGAGCTGGATTCCATCCTATATCACCTTCTGAGACAAGTTTTGAGGTAGACATAGAGATTTATGAAGACAAATTGGGCCAATCAGGAGACAGGATTCTCTCCTGTCATATTACAATAGAAATTATTAACCTCTGGAAACTAGTTTGAGCTGGTTTTCATCCTATATTACCCTGTAGGCTAGTTTAGACCAGTTTTCATGAAGACATAGAGATTCATGGAGACAAATTGGGCCAATCAGGAGACGAGACAGGATTCTCTACAATCATATTACAAAGGGTAATATTCCTTTTTAAATGGTAGTGTTGACTTGTTAGATGGTAATGTCAACTCTTTATAGCATATGGTAATGAGAAGAATGTCTGAATATATTTTTTACCATCAGCTGTTTTAAAGATAAATGAACTCGTCCTTCTCTGTCCGAGTATGTTCCTATATATAGTTGTAAGTTTAAGGCTGTAGAAACTATTGGGTTGTAATCCAGTCAATGTGTATGTTCTAGTTGTAGCTGGCAAATTATCTACACTTCGATCTGCTAAATCCAGATTATATCGTAGCCTGTACTCCCCATCAACTCTGTCAGGCATAACTTCTACCTATTTTATAAAAATAAGGTCAGACCATAAGAGTCTAGATAAGATACACAAATATTTTGAGCGTAACATTTTGTTGTTGTTTTATTATCTGTCAATCATTTTTGGGTGCTCAAAAGAACCTGTTTGTTTACCTAAACATATGTTTACATTGATGGAGAAGATTTTTTTCAATTAACCTGGAGTCTTGCCATCATTAAAGCATTTGATATTTGAGCCGTGACACGTGATTTCCAAAAATGTGACATTTTGACAAGTGTAGACTCAGACGAGCCTGTGCAGCCTCCTGTTAAGCTTAGAAACTCCAAATGGTGTTAAGTCAATAGCTAAACACTCATAGAATACCAAAGCGACTAGCAAAGGCTCTGATCAGACTGCGCGTATGCGCAGGCTGATTTGAGGCTTTGCTGGTCGCACATACCACATTGTTGGAAATCTCATGCACTGGCTCATTTATAACTGCTAAGGATGTAACTCTTGTCGGTTACAAAATGTAAGTGAGTATGATCAGGAAATACCACTATCACACACTGCAGACCAACCCACGGCACAGTGAGGCTGGTGCAGATGGAATGCAATAATAACATTACCTAATCACGTGAGAACTATTTGCCAAGATGAAACAATCTTCAGAAACGGAAAGTATACATTTTCAACTTTACATATAAACTGTAACTTCTGACCATGCCAAATGTACATTGAAATATTCCAACAGTTCTCATGAATTTAAACAATCACCTGTAAGCTCATGCTGTCCTGAAACCAATTGATATTAGAAAAAAAATATACTGTTTCACATAACAAAGCAATCATTAGGAATTTTGTTATTTTAATTTAGCCACGCCTGGAATGTTGGTAAATACAATCAATAACCACACCTGACCTGGGACACCATATGGGAAGTGACAAGATCATAAGAAAGCATCACACACAAGACATCCAAGGGGTTAGCCCTTGCCTAGCAGGTGATCACAATGCTGCAAGGCCTAGACAACCAAATTTAATGGCTGTGTGACAACCACATCGACAACAACCTTCTCATTCGAGCAAGCCTGCAGTTTATAGGCATTAGTGCCAAAAAGTTCACGTTTTAAAGTATCAGCATATACGAGGGGGGTTCAATATGTAATGAAAACCCATTCATAACTCCATATACAAACGCGTTAGGATCTTATGCTATATGCCAAACAAAAGATCAAAGCGTCGCCGTTAAAATGGTGCATGAAATATTATTTTATCTTTCAAAATTTAATAAGTTACACACTTTCCAAAAAGCACACTAATATACACTGCATATATTTTCCACCGAATTGTAAAGACTCACTTTAACAAAGGTAGAAAGGCATGCTGTATTTTCTAAAACAAACATTTAACATGCATGAATCACATATTCATAGTTTTCTGATTTATTTTCCCCATTATCTGTTATAACGATACAAATTTTAAACGCTACCGATTTCTCGTACAAACGGTTTTATTACGTTACCCCCTCTTACGTTGACGTCGTTTAAAGCAATGGACGTAATACAAAAATGCGCACGGTTCTTGAAAATCGGAAATGTGGTTTTGTACCAGGAAAGGACAATTTTGATTGTATCGAAGTTTCAATGCACACAGTGCATAGGCAGTAGACCAGTTAAACTGAAACCAATATCTAGGAGTATCTCATCTGAGTGGTATACCATTTTCGTTTCCTAAATTTTTACTGTCTGAAATTAGCCAGCCAGATTGTGTACACGTAAATACGTGTAACAATGTCCAAATAATGCATCCGAATGCAAACATCGATGAAACGCGGTATTTTGTCTGATCCATTTCAGTGTAAGCCAGAGATGGCATTCTTTAAAGTGATTTTCTTATTTCAAATGACGTACTTGGGAGTACTTTACGAGTGAGATTAAATATGGAAATTTTAAAATCGGCTGTAATACTTGCAAATGAACATCCAAGCGACAAGAAAAAATATTACCAAAGATTTTCGTATAAATTTTCGCTATGCATTCGTTCACGCAAAAAACGACTCTGTCAATGGATAGCCAGAAAATGTAGCATCAAGGGGGATTTTAACCAAAATGACAGCCTCAGTATTCCATAGAATATAAAGCAATATCGAAAATGTTTGCAGGTATAGCTCACCAATATATGGATATTTACCACGCGAAGAAGCAGACTGAAAACATTTCTCGTTCATGTAGTTATCTGCTTTTGAAAACATTGTTTTATTTCATATCGCAGTGTACTTCAGTGCCCTATCTTGAAAGTGGCTTGTGTAAATTGGGTAAGGAGCTCGACAACTGCAATTTTATATTTATTTAGCCAAGAAACAGATATTTTGATAAAATAAATTATGAAGTGAGTAAATATGAAACTTTGGGATATACTGGGCTGTTTTCAATACATATTGAACCCCCCTCGTACAATCATCAAACGGCTACAACATTGTTTGCTGCTTTATCTGCTGGAACCAAAACATACTTCGTATGAAAATCCAGGATACCACACTTAGGTGTGGAAAACAATATTCAGGTTTGGAGGTAAATATTTGTATTATGAGAGCAAAATAAGATATGAGTGTCAATAATTTTAAAAATGTTAATTTTCCGTTCTTTCATGGCACCAGGTTCAAAACTTTCTCGTTTACCCAATGATTACTGAAAATAATTACTGGAGGGCTAAACATGCTTAAAGACAAAGATTACTGTCCAATAGAGATCATTAAAGGATTAACTGATAAGGGACAGTTTCAGTATCTCACAAAATTAATGGGGCCTCAAGAGGGGACTTACCTGTATGCAACACAATTTCATTCACTAAGATAAAGATCAATATTTCATCATAAAATACCTATTCCCTTTATGGGACCACTTTATTGCCCCAGTAAGGAAGTCATAATCACCTCATTATGGCTGTCCTTTTGATCTGCCCAGTATGACCCCTGGAGAGAGTCATAATGAGTGGTACCAGTATTATTGCTAAAATATTTGTCCCTTTAACGGAACCAACCTCACCCTTAATTCGGGGCATTTTTGTTTGCATAAATTGAAAGCAAGTTTACTCATACCCTTCTAAACTTCAAGTTGAATGCCCCCACAGGTACATCACCATAGAAATCATCTACAGACCAGTTCAGTGTGTACTTGGTGGCTTGAGAACCGTCCTGGGAAGACGTAATCTGCACATCGTTCCTATCTGTAAAACAAATGTGGAAGAGCTGTAGCCTATTAACCCTTAAAGCGCAAAGAAAAAATGCGTCTGAAAATGTCGTCTGCTGAAGTCGTCTGCTGCAAATAATTGCATAGCATTACTGACGAATTAAGTATAGAAGCAAACAGCGTGGACCGAGAACAGACTCTTATAAACTTACAAGAACACATTGGTGAAAAACAATTTTTATATTTTAGCCTCATTCGGGGGGGGGGGGGGGCAAAAAGGCCACATAATGCACGTACCCCTTTAGTGTCTGCCTACAAAATTTAATATGTGAAAGTTCAACTGATCCTTTGTAATAAAATATTAACCATTTTCATTCTGGTGGATGTTTCCATACATATTGATACAGTAGGCGTGGAATTTTCATGTTGTATCTTAATGGGTTGTCATTATTTCTGTTCCTGATGATTGTTTTTATCTTAGCAAACAGTACAGATCCAGATTAAATGTCATATTTAATCTGGATCTTCATTGTGTGTACTGTTATCCAGCATAAAAAGGGCTTAACTGAACATAAATCAGACAAGCAAATATAATCTACAGTGGTGTTGCCAGAAAGCTGAAACTAAACTAATTACACACATCAAAGGGAGACTACTGGATCAAGCAATGATTCTCTCAAATTGCGTCCCTTTTCAAAATGGGAACGTCTCTTAAAGGAAAGAATTTGCTTCCTTTATGAGCAGTTCCTTATATACTTAACGCCAGTAAAAACGCAACTTTTACAGTATAACCTAACTCGAGATTTAATGCTTTTTTATCATTTTAAAAAAATAAAAGCATAAACCTATGGCCGCGATATCAAGCCAAAACTCTTTTGGTGCAGATAAAGCAGTCCAGGCAAGACAGGCTGTATATTTTGAAAAAGGGACACAACCCGAACTTCGACTCAAAAACTGCAAAATCACCTTATTAATCTGGATATCAGATCTTCATTATGAATGGCCCTTTTGGATTCAAACTTTCGGAAAATTTCAACATTACTCTACTTTCTATGTACACGTTACAGATTTTTTTGTCTTGAAGGTTTGACCTTCAAAATGGTCGTCAAAGTTTCAGCATGAAACCGGAAGTTAACGAAAATGCGACACTTTCGACGGTAAATATTGCAATAAATGATAGCCATAACTTACGTATGTCAATTTTTAAATGATTCAGTTTAATTGAAGCTTTAGTAATTTCTCAAATTTTGGGGAAATTTCACGAAAAATGAAATTTAAAACTTAAATTTTAGATCTTTCCAGCAAAATGAATTTTGTGTTGTAAACCGTTTTTTATTGTTTGAGTGAAACGCAGTACTTGCATGCTGAAATTGAATAAAATTTCAAGATTTAATATGGTTACCAAAACATTTGATGACTTTGTCATTTTTCACCAAAATCTTTGGCAGAAGTCTGCAATTGAGCTCAAGTTTTGGTAAAATGTTCTCCTATGTTAGGGACGCTTGTTAGTACAAAGACAATGTGTATGAAGCTGATATTTATAGGAAAAATAACACTTGTAACATTTGCGTTTTTAATGGTTTTAAGCATAGTATGGTAAATCACTTTTATCACATCTAGGGAACTCCCTTGAATGTTACTATTTTTATTATGCACGTGCGTTACCTGCGTAATGGATGCTACGCCAATGATCTACATAGCAGTAGTTCAGTATTTTGAAGCTATAGAAAGCTAGTCAGCCTCGAATCTGACTTTTTGGGGAATAATCCTGAAAACTTTCACCCAAGGTTGTGTAATAGCTCGTTAGCACTGTTAAATTGCAAAAAATGATTTAAGTCTACAAAAAGTACATTGTCTAATAAATTCTTGATATAATAAACTGTAAAGCAGGGGGTTTCCATACTATTTATACATTACGCCAGATATGTGCTAGGTGACACAACACTATATTAAATTTCATCTCTGACATTTATACAGGATGAGTGTGTTTTTATAAGCAGCAGTTATCGTTACCTGGGTGTCGTTTGAGCAATAATGATTGGAATATACTAGTTAACTTCTTCATATCCTGCTCTTTATTAGTGAAAGTAAAACTTCATAAACCATATAAATGAACTAATTGACATTTGTGCAAACAGCCAAGCACATGGCATGTCAGGAAAATATGTAATGAGTTATTCAAATTCAAATGTTTTCATTGGTTGATATTGTTAATATAGCTCACACAAATAGATGGTGCTTTCATGTAATTCTGCAATCTGCTTGTTAATAGATGACGTCTATGTAAAATAGTGAGATCATGTGTGTGAGAGTCTCGCATTTATATTAAGTATTCTTAATCTGGTAAGTCAATGAAATTGAGTGCCATATATATAACAATCTTTATAGAATAAGAGTTATTCGGCTTTATAGAGAAAGCATTTAGGCACACCGTGACCTCAGAGAAAATACCATCATTGAGCAATTACATTTAGCTCAGTCTCAACTCTTTAATCGCTGTCTACTGATATGATTCAGAAGCATCGTTGACAAACATTATAGACCCAAATCAGACTGCTACTGTATGAGCAGTCTGATCAGGATCCACACTGGTAGTATCTATGCTTCAGTTAGTCAACTGATCAAAATAAGTTAAGCCCCATGTCACTTTTTCCATAGCCATGATGTTATTTTTCCAAAGTTTAGTTGTTCATTTCAAAAATGCTGAAAGTAGTTGGAAATTCTAACTCCACCCAAGTTAGACAACAATATCTTAGATGTATTTACACAAAGTTTCAATCGAAAATACCGATTTCCCTTGGGTATGTGCTAAATTTTCCAAGAGTATCCAAATTTATGCCAAATTTACTACAGGAATGATAGGGAACGAAACGGGACATTTACTGGAATGTGTGAAGCAGGGCTCACCCTGCCATTAGCCATTGTAGCCATTTGCTACTAAAAATGTAGAATGGCTACAAATATAAGTCATCGGCTGAAAGTACAGTCTACGTGGTTCAAAATTACATATTTGCGAAAAAGTGTATTTTGATCAGCTTTTGTATTACTTTTATTATTCCTTCACACTTTATTACTGTGTCATATTTTACTCTTTGGATGCTGGATTTTACTCTATGAATACTATCCGAGTGTCAAACAGTTTGGAGCCAGATCAGGCCCGACATTTTGTCAGGCCTGATCTGGCTCCAAACTGTTGCAAAGGTTATCAGCAGACAACAAAATTCGCCCCTAGAGGGCAAAGAGTTAAATACAAAACAACTTATTGATACTACTTTCTGGTAAAAAACTTGGCTAAAGTTAATTTCATTTGGATACAACGTTTTTCCATTTGGCTAAAGCGTTGGCTACAACAATTACTGAGCCAGGGTAAGCCCTGGTGAAGCTCTATGGAAAAAAACCAATAAAAGTAAAACCTGGTACATGTAGAGTGGAAACATTGCTGCTACTTTGCCGAATTTAATGGAAAAAAATCTTTATTCAGTAAAATGTTACGATAAGTCAAACATGAATGTATTTACATTAAGTCTATGGGAATTAATTCATTTTGACCAGTTTATATGCAGCAGACGAATCTAGCAGACAACATTTTTTTCAGATACATTTTTGATGGCGCTTTAAGGGTTAATTGTATATATTTGTATGTGTTGCATTGGAACGCTGTCAAACAGTTTTCAAACTTGATTATTGGTCTGACAGACAGTAGAACTTAGCTTTAGCTAGAAACAGAGAACTGATTTACCCCACTGTGAGCGGCTTAAGGTGAATGTAGGTCTTGTTGGCATGTCTGCCTCGTAGTTGGGATTGAAAGTCTGGCAGCAGTGTCTCTTGCAACATTTGGGCAGCCGTCGACCGATCAAGCAACAATACAAACATGTAACTAAAATAATAATACCGCCGCCAAGTATTCCACATAGTAGACCAATCACTTGTCCCACTTCCCTGCAATAGACATAACAGCTTACATAATAGTCAGGTTTAACGAGGGGTTTGATTCAATTTCAATTCAATTCTTTATTACTCTAGGTTAACATGGTTTAAGTCCATCTTATACTCAGTAAGACCTCCGTTTTTCCTGTGCATCATATTATCATTATACATGTGCGGATCCAGAGGGGGGACATGAGGTCAGTACCCCCCCCCCCCCCACACCCTGGAAAATTACAAAAAATATAGGGTTCCTTATCAATACTGGTCCAGATCCGCTTAAAATCACAAAGCTACCAATCCAGCATTCAATGTGGGCCATCATCGGCCCGCCAGCGAAACGCCATTTAAAAGGCGTTTCGCTGGCGGCTCGATGCTGGTCCGCTTATAGTGGTATTTGTATCATTCTTCCCCTCATCAAACTAAAAAAAAATTGTCAAAGACAAAACTTTCTGGATCCCCGGATGATTATATCACGTTCCGTATTCCCCAAATTGCATACGAGTCCGTATTCCCATGAAAAAGAATTTGCATATACAGTTTTGAAGACCGAAAACTACAGTGAGCCACTTTAGTTACGCACCACTTGTAGAATGAAAAAATTACTTGGGGAAAAAATATGCTATTTTTATTCTGAGACTACCAGCGTAAAGCGCGTCTATATATGCATAAGCCATTGAAATTTTATTGTGATTAAATGAGAAACAAGTGAGAAAATGAAATTGAAGGGCACTACCTTCAAAACACCATTTCACATTGCATTATTTCGAATGAAACTCAGATCACATTGAACTTTTTTCAGGGTCGAATTTGCGCAATGCCAGAGATAAGAGCCGATTTAATCTTGGTAATATATCTAAGACTGGAATGTGTTTTAATCAGTTTTTTAAACGTTTTACTATTTCGGTTCCCAGCCAAATAAGGTTTGAAAAAAGTTGATTTTATGACCTTTTTTAAAGTTAGTTAAAATTTCGTATAATTCTTACTAAGTTAAAACACTTCTTTTATAATTTCATTTTAAATAACCATGTATCCGCCGTTTTATTTTTCGTAAAAAAAAATAAATGGATTTATTGGCGTCATTGTGTTGACGTAAGTGATGACGTCACTACTACCAAGGCTATAAGACTTGTCAACGATAAGATGTTTTAGCGTGTTGATACTTCTATGTCAACAAATGACTCATAACAAAACAATTTGCGAAGGATAACCTGATTAGTTATTGCAACTGACGTTAATATGACGTCAAAACGAGCATTTCATCTAAAAGTAACAGTGTTACTAGCTTCAACGACCAAAAACAGGGCGTTGACTTGAATAACAATTGTTTTTGGTGTTTTCCTGTCACAACGATCACCGTGGATAATTCCTAGCGCAAAACGCAAATAGAAAATAAAGACGTCCAGGTTGCACGAGCATTTTTGTCAAAACTGCCTTTCGCGTTGCAGAATAATTCGCATGAGTGATTTCTATACTTTTTCGATTTCATCAAACAGATATAATGTCAATAGGTAAATAATCATACCGAATGTTCGATTCCAGCATTTTCGTCAAAAAATGTGGGCCCTGAAAAGGTGGTGCGTAACTAAAGTGGCTCACTGTATTTTTGCGAGACCTTGGTCTAAATACAAACCAAGAAATGCCATCATCACAACTTATATCTGAGCGTTGATATAAGAATGATACATATAAGAAGATTCGTACTATCAAGTCACAAACCGATCAAAGCAGCCAAAACGTACGTGAGTGTACGACTGTACGGCAGACAAACCCACGGCATCTAGAGGAAGAGGCAAAGAACAACAACAAAGAGTCAGAGAGAGAGAGAGAGAGAGAGAGAGAGAGAGAGAGAGAGAGAGAGGGAGAGAGAGAGAAAGAGAGACTTACGTTATACATCCTGGTCCCGTGCAGCCACACCCTTTTCCGACTGAACTACATTTAGCGTAGCATTCTGAAATTAACATAACGCATTATATCTATGAAGCGCACATGTTCGTTTAGAGCGCAACTTAGCACTTTTCAGCAACTTAGTACTTTTCAGCTGTTATACGTGCGTCCAAGCACGCTTATACACTGAGCTTAGGATCCAAAAACTTTGTGACAGCTTTTATCCTGCTTTCGAGACGCTGTCCGTAAGGCTTTCATTGAAAAGCGGGAACCAGTCCCATTTCCCCATGAGCAATGATTAAATAGGCGCTTGTTCACAGTCGGCATTTCAACGCTTCAGTTTCTTGCGAACGCCTTAGCACCCGAGAGAAGGTCTTTTTGGAATAGCTCGGCGTTATTCGACCTATTTTTGCACCCGGGCGTACAGGCTGTAGGTGCTAAAAGCAGGGGACCAAACAACCAAAAAGCATGCACGTGAGGTTGCTCGATATTTAGCCAATCGCGGCCATATTGGAATCTTCAGAACAATGAACAACAAGCTTAACGCCATTGCACGCTCCGTTTGACATTAACCGTAACGGTAAATACCAACATTACCATCATTTGCGGTTACAGCTGTCTTCTGACTCTTCAATTGCTGTTACAAATATTGTCTCAAGTTGCTAGATTTATCCTCCTTGGTCAGATGAACGAGACACGTGGAACACAGTGCAGTCAATGATACATACACGGATACGTAAGTAAATAAAATTCGTTACGATTCGTCGAAGTTTGCGAATGCAGAAATTGAGGTTAGGGGCGCTGATAATGAAACCAAAATTGCTGTAACCAGAATTCGTGGAAGCGAAACTTATGAGCCTACCAACGATTTTACGGAAAGTGACCGGAGCCTGCAGCTTTAGATTCTATGAGGTTTGACCTCAAAGTGGGCTATTGGTCACAGTGTACAGAATACAGTGTGGTCAATACTTTCAATATCAATACCCAACCCTTCTCCTGTGGATCTCAGTGGCTCAGTTGATGGAGTGTTAGACTGGGGATCAAACGGTTGCTAGTTCGAGACTCACTGCCTTTGTGTCCTTTGAAAGGACAAGACATTTTTCACCTGCTGCCTTAGTACTGGTTCAACCTATGAAGACAGGAAATCATCCCAACATAACTGAAAAAAAAGTTGATCGTGACATAATTAAAGCATCAAAATAAACAAACCAAAACTTCTCAATCCATTGTCTGCACAGGTGCGATACTCAAAGGATCGGCCTATCTGCTAAGGCACATCACCACTGAAAAATGGGTTTTGTGTTAATATGCAGTATGCATTACTCAAAACACTATGTAAAAAAAGTAGCAAGCTGCACTGAATGGCTATAAATAATCTGTTTGTGGAGACGTCAAGTATCCTTTGGTAGCTAAACACTAACAATTTGTATTAGTTTACAAATGTACAGTGTTTAGCAACAGAGTGATAAGATTTTTCTACGCTAAAACATTTTTGAAAACACATCTCACATGGCAAGGTCAAAAAGCGGTTTCAGTGACACTTAATGATGCAGTTTTTGGTTTAGGCCTACGCATGCATTGACCACGAGACAGATGTAAGAAGTGTGTGAGGCATGTTCAGGTTTGACTCCATCCGCTACAGAATTGTGTGATGTTATACATGGACGACACGAGTCAATGACTTGAAGTGGGAGGTGACGTTCCAACGCCAGACAAAAATTTTCACCAGCAATTTTTTTTTCGCCAATAGTTGTCGCCAAATTAATATTTTTTGCGCCAAATTTATTATTTCTTTGCATTTTGCAACAATGGCAACCACTAGCGCGAACCCTGGCAGATTGATGTCAAGTTTGAATCAACCAATCAGGCGAATCACATAATTTGGTGACACATTTTGTAAACCAATATGTCACATGTACCCACAATGTTCAAATCAAATAGGTCAGTATGCGATAGTCAAACCACCAATTGTTAGATATTGCTTCTCTATCTTTTAGTTAAGGCCAAAACTAACTTGGTCAGTGGTCACAGTACACTGAAAATTGGTTCAATCATGCTTCGATGCACAGAACTCATCTTGCTGCTATATTGTTTCTGCTGGGAGGTACTTAACTTGTATCTCCTTGCTCTTTATCATCATGATTCAATCATTTTTAGAAAAAAAATGATTGACAAAAAATAAAAAACCAGGTGAGAAAAATCACGAACCATTCACCATATCTACATTACATGCTGCAGGCCTCCAGATAAGAGTGCGTATTGGAAAATTATTTTCTTAATTTCTCATCCAAAACATATGTTGCGGGTACTCAAAAGAACCATCTCAATTAGACGGTTCTTTTGAGCACGCAAAACACGTGTTTAAATTAATGGGTTAGAAAATAATTAAAATTTTACGCAAATAAAATTCCCTTATCTGGACCTATGATGCTGGTTCTGACCATCTGTAAACCGAGAACCAGCAATGAATGTAGGTATGATGAATGGAATTCTGCTGAACTTCAAGAAAACAGCCTTTCCTAAAAGGCTTTTATTTGGTTTATATGAGAAAATACTTTATCAAATTATCACGGTAATATTTGAGCTGCAAGTTGGCATCTTTTCAATAATAATTTAACTTTTAAAAGGCCGAAGCTAGCACTTCCAACTTAAAACACTAGCTGGCGCCTAAAGTAACTGTTTGTGGTTTTTTTTAGCCAGGAGAGTTCCTTTGCCGTCTTATTCACACTATGATTATGGCTCCTACAATGCCTTTGAATGTATATTGCATGGCACTACTGACATGTATAATGAGAGACCATAGAATGCAGCTGCTGAAATACATTATACAGTTCAACATAATATCATTAACTCATTGGCTGTATGTTATATTTATATATATAGACAAGATCTATATAAATTCTGTTGATGAGGAAAATGTCACAAATCAGACATGTACAGCCACAGATTACAGACCATCCTATCATGGTAACAGGAAAAGAGACACTAGTCTTAGAATGATCGATTTGCAAGAACAGTTCAGAACTTTGGGTCGTCATGTGTCTGAAAGTCCAGCCCAGCCATCGATCCATTTTTGCCGACCCCAAGATTCAAGTCATTGACCATTTTGATGGATGATTTCATTAATTAGGACATTGATAAGTTCATATGCAAATTTGGCACAAAAAGAACGAAAATAAATTTTATGGAGCTTACTAAATAATGTGATAATTTTACAAAATGTTCAATTTCCATCTAAATTTGTGTAATGTCCATCAATATATAGAAACTTAACTACATTTGTATATTCATGTGTATAATGGCAACGACCAGAAACGGCCAATCCGAAATACCGAATGCTGAACAAATATCGTCTGCCTTGAAAAAAGGCTAAATCAGTTTAGTTATTTAACCAGTGGTGTATCCAGATGGGGTTCACTTGAACCCTCTTTTGAGCCCAAATTATTTCATTTTCATTGGGATATTTTTTATTATTTTCGAAAAATAAGGCCATCCTTTAAAAAAATGTTTGTGGTCACCTAGTCCTACTTAAAATTTTCCAGGTCGGAAGGTATTTTAATTTATTTTTCACTGATTAATTTAAAAGAGATTAAAATTGTAAGAAAAATGTCTAAAATTATAATAAAAATATTTCTCTGAAATGTGGCGAAACAGACATACTTTTTTGGTACGTGGCATTTTGAGTGAGTCTCACACTCTGTCGTGTGACAGCAAACAAACATTGATGATTGTTTTAAGGATGGCCTGAGTTAAAATCATCAAATTGATTCCCCCCTATACATCTGAATCCCTTTCCAGAGGAAACTCTTTGCCTACTGGGTAAGGTTATCAGCAGACAACATTGATATGCTAAACAGTTAACCCATAAAGTGTCAATCACAACAAATTTTGTTTTGTCATCTGCTAAGTGCTGAAATGTTCATTAGCTCCTCCACAACCACTTGTCCAATTTTAAAATTATTTCACAGAATGGTTCTTCATGATGCCTTCTTATAAAATTGCACATATGGTTCTGCTCCACCGAACAGAGGGGCTGCCAGAGCACTATGTCTTTTGATGACATTTCCTCCTGAACCACTGGTCCAAATTTAAAACAATTTCACAGAATTGTTTCTCATAATGCCCTTAACTAGAATTGCACAAATGTTTTTGCTCCACTGAACAAAAGGGCTGCCAGAGCTCCAGATAAGAAATATCTTTAAACGACATCTCCTGACCCACTGGTCAAAATTCAAAATAATTTCACTGATTTGTTCCTCATGATGCCTTTTACCAAAATTGCACAAACAGTTTCGCTCGCCTAAATACAGGGAAGATTAACTGAAGTCTAAAATTTCGGCATTTATTTAAATTTTACTGTTGCTATGGTAACAAAAATGACCCTCAAAGTAGGCTTAAAATAGAAAAATTATCATTTTGGACCAAAATTAAGGCATTTGGAGACCTTTTTTTAAAAATTCGATATCAGCACAGCTAAATACCAAAATATCCTTTTAATATGTTGTGTCAGATGATAATCTCATCAGCTGTTAAAACATGACTTTAGTTAAGAGTGTGTAGCGAAAATTTAATTTTCTTATTTCTCAACCAAAAGATATGTTGTGGGTACTCAAAAGAACCATCTCAATGAGACGGTTCTTTTGAGCACCCAAAACACATGTATATAATGATGGGTAAGAAAATATTTACATTTTTACGCTGAAAATATTTGTTTATCTAAACCTGTGTAAAATATCTTTTTGATAGTTGCTTGTGCCCTATGTTAATTGGTCTGTCAAACATCTCAAATTTGCTCCAAAGTGGTCAATTTCCTGTTTTCAGCCTATTTTGGTGGCCATATTTGTTACCATAGCAACGGTTAAAGTCAAATTAATGCGAGACTTTTACACTTTGGTTATTGTTCTAATAAACCAATAAGAACAAATTAGTCAAAACCATTTTTATGTTTTAGCCTCATAGGGGGGCAAAAAAAGCCCGTTAATGCACATCATATTTTGAACATTCACAATATGTACAGTAAATTTTTCTGAAATTTAGAACATTTCTCTTTTGTTCTCAGATTACATGTGGGTTAATAACTTATCAAGGCTGGAATACATTAAGTGCTGGTCAGAATAGCAAACAGGGAAGACCTTGATCAGACTGCTACATCAGAAGCAGTCTGATCTGGATCTGCACTGTATGTCTACTGTCTAGTAAGAAAGGCCTTTTACAGACAACTAGTGTTCAGAGTTTTAGAGCATCTACTATATATAGGCTAAATTTAGAGGCATATACATGTTTGTTTCAGGAGACTCTAGCTAAGAAGTCTGACTAAGGAAAGAACAGCTGTGAGGTGATCAACGAAGAATGAATTTATATCACAAGTTCAGATGTCCTTGTTAAAGGTAATTACATTGACAATAAATCTTGCATTCTGTGTTGTTATTGGTTCTGGGAACTACATAGGTTTGCTTGATTCCTGATGATACCCTCTACCAGAATTGCACAAATGGTTCCTCTCCGATACACAAAAGGGCCACCAGAGCTCTAGATAAGAAATATTTTAAATGACTTCTCTTCCTGAACCACTGGTCCAAATTAAAAATAATTTCACAGAATTGTTTCTCATGATGCCTTCTACCAAAGTTGCACAAAGTTTCTGCTCCGCTGAACAAAAGGGCCATGAGAGGCCTAGATAAGAATTGTCTTTAAATGACATCTCATGAACCACTGGTCCAAAATAAAAATAATTTCACAGAATTGTTCCCGGTGATGACCTCTACTAAAATTGCATAAATGGTTCCGCTCCGCCAAACAATAAAGGCGGCTAAAAGTTCTAGATAAGAAATATCTTTAAATGGTATCTCCTCAAGGCTCCTAAACCACAGATCCCAATTCGAAATAGTTTCACAGATCTGTTACTCATAATGCCCTCTACTTAAACTACATAGTTCTGCTCCATCGCACAAAGGGCCACCAGAGTTCTAGATGAGAAATGTCTTTAAATGACATCTCCTTATCCAATGGTTCAATGCAAAATAATTTTACAGAAATGTTCCTCATGACGCCCTCTACCAAAACTCCTTAACAGCATGGCCACCAGAGCTAAAAATAAAAATATCTTTGAAAGATATCTCTATAGCCACTGGCCAATACATTATCCTCTCGTGAATGAAGATTCAGATGAGCGATCCAGGGCCCTAGGGCCCTCTCGTTAGCTCACCTGAGCTGAAGGCTTATGGGGGAGCTTATTGTATACCAGTCACTCCGGCGTCCGTCCGTTGTCCGTCCGTCCACAATTTCAAACATCTTCTCTGAAACCACTAGGCCAATTAGATTCAAATTTCATATGGAGACTTCTTAGTACGCAGGAAAGAAGTTTGTTCAAATGGTCCTGGTCACATGAGCAAGATGGCCACAACACCCATATATATGGTAAAAAACCCTTTAAAAATCTGCTTCACCAGAACCAAAGCCGATGACCTGGGGACTTGGTATGTAGCATTTGGGTTATGGGGCCTACCAAGTTTGTGCAAATGATGATCCTAGGTTGAACTTGACCTACTTAACGTCAAGGTCAAATATGCTTCCTAATGGGAAAATTTCTGAAAAGTTGATTTTTTTTAAAACTGTGGAAGCCTTAGTCATCATTCTCACTTGATATGTTTAACCAAATGAGACAATGGCTAAGTTCCAAAGGTCAAGGTTGACCTTTGACCTTTCAGCTTAGGTCGCTCATATTGGAGTCCCATCAATATATTAAGACAAATTTCAAGCGAAGACTCCTCATGATAAATTAGTCAAAATGTATGCAAAATATTTTGGTCACATGACACAGATGCCGCCATGCCCATATATGGTTAAAACCATTTAAAAATCTTCTTCTCCAGAACCAGAAAGCCTGTGATATTTGGACTTGGTATGTAGCATTGGGGATGTAGGGCCTTCCAAGTTTGTTCAAATGATGATCCTTAGTTGACCTTGACCTACTTAAGCTCAAGGTCAAATTTGCTTCCTATTATATTTAAATGTGAATTTTTTTGAAATGTTGATTTTGTGAATACTGTTGAAGCCAAAGTCATTATTCTCACTTGTTATGTTAAACCTAATGTGACAATTGCTATAAATAAGTTTCAAAGGTCAAGGCCACCACATCCATATATGGTAAAAACCATTAAATATCTTATTCTCTGGAACAAAAGGCCAATGGCCTTGGTATGTAGCTTGTGGATGTGGTCTCTACTAGGTTTGCACAAATGACGAATCTAGCTTGACCTACTTTATGGCAAGGTCAAATTTGATTCCTAATGCATTTATATGAGTAAAATAGTGAAAAGTTCATTTTTCTATATCTGTTTAAGCCGAAATCATACTTTCGAGAAATTTTTAACCTTGTTTATTATAAGCTGTAGTTGACCTTGACCTATTTAAACATTATTAAAGTGCTCAGGTGAGCGCCTCAGAACCTTCAGGTCCTCTAGTTTTTTTTATTGTTATCAGTTTTCATCTGGCATGTGTCGTTAGTCAATCGTCCTCTCAATAAACTTTTCCTTTAGATAACATCTACTACTGAACCACTTATCCAAATTTAAAATAATTTCACAGGAATGCTCCCCATTATGCCCTCTACCAAAAGTGTATGAATTGCTCTAGATTTGAAGTGTTTAAACGATATCTCCTGAACCACTGGTCCAAATTCAAATAATTTGACAGAATTGTTCCTCGTGATTCCCTCTACCAAAATTGCACAAATGGTTCCGCTCAATGTTTCCGCTCAAATGGACAAAAGGATTGCCAGAGCTCTAGATAAGAAATATATTTAACTACATCTTCTCCTGAACCACTGGTCCATATTCAAAATAATTTCACAGAATTTTTCCTCGTGATGCCTTCTACCAAATTGCACAAATGGTTTCACTCTGCTGAACAAAAGGACCACCAGAGCTCTAGATAAGAACTATCTTTAAGCAGTATCTTCTCCTGACCAATTGGTTTAAATTCAAAATAATTTCATAGAACTGTTCCTCATGATGCCTTATACTTAAATTGCACAAATGGTTACGCTCTGATTCTTAGAAATCTAGTTCAAGCATTAAGAGAGTGAATATTTGATGAAAAATTCTTAGCCATCAGTTTAAACATAAAATTCATTTGGGATCTCAAAAGAACTGTTTGATTGAGAGGGTTCCTTTGAGTACCCACAAGAAAAATTTTGGTTGATAATAAGGGAAGGAATTTTTAATTATGTACTTTAATCTAGAGGTGTGTAGAGGAGTTTATACTGTTTTCAGCCTTTCCTGGTTTATGTTATATACACTAGTTATAAATGTATTAATGTTGCCTGGCATTTACAAGTTATAACTTGGGTTAATAATGTAGATAAATGTTCATTCATACTGGAGAGAACTCTTATATGAATGTTTATTCATACTAGAGAGAACCCTTACATGAATGTTTCTACACCTTGAGCTGGTGAGAACTCTAAATATACTGAGGGAAAAAAGTTTAGCAATTACTTTGGGGATTCACAGTTAAGAAGAAATGGGATTTTTAATTTCATAATATCAAAATTTTATGTTGACAAACCTTTACTAGTACGATGAAATTAACTGGCTGGTTGGCATTTCACATAATATAACGTCTGATTTTAAGTCCCCTTGCTAAAACAGCTTATCTGGCAATTACACGAATATGTTTTTGTGCTAAAAGTTTCATTTTCCATTAAATGTTTAGATCTAAAAGCTAAAAAGTTAAAACAGTATAAAACTGAAAGTTTTGGTCACCATTTTTGTACAGTTTTAAGTTAAAAATCGTATTTTTTCAAATTACCTCTTTCAATTGAATAGCGTTTGAAATTAAAATGCTCAGCAGATCTAATCCTCGCTATGAAATCATAATTTGTTTCTTTTTACCTCTTGAGGATTGACATTAGCTCATTTTCAACAATTGACGTATTTGTGCACTTGCTAATAAATTAGATCTTATGCTACAAAAATAGCCTATGGGAAAACCCATTATAACTAATTGCGAAACTTTTTTTACTGCAGTTTAGTTATTTATACTGGAAAAAGCCTTACATGTATATCATATGGTAGATAAACTATATGTTCAAGAACTGTTCTATAGTTATTTTTTGAATCCTTATCAATGATGGGAGGGGACAAAATGAATAGTTATCAAAGCATAGGCATGTATCTATATCACACTTGTTGCCGTAGCACCAGAATATTTTGGCAGGGAATATTAATGTTTAGATCATATTGGAGCCAAAAGCATTCCATTCATAAAGTTACATTTTTTCTATATTTAACAAATTTCAGCTGAATGGATTTTTCAATTCTAATCATTTGAATGAGTCTGTCTTAAAGTTTAGGGTTGTTTGAGGGTATTTATCATTCATTTGAGTTCAAAGTGAAGTAGAACATTATTTAAGATAGGAGTGAAGACCCTGATCAGAGGTTGCACAACATCTGATCTGGGGCTGCATAGTTTGTCTACTCTATGTCCCTTAAAAAGGAGCTAGGCTTAAATGAGTTAATAATATTGTGTAATATTACTTTTTATGTTAACACTATTTTTTACTTATAATCTTAGTCTGTCAAAATTTACTTTCAGATATGATTCAGAGATGTTCACTATACAGAGATAGAAAGGATGGAGCTACTACAACTGCAAGCCCTAAAGGCTCAAGAAGCAAAATAACACTTTATTATCAAATGATGAACTCTTTGAAGGTTACACTTCATAGAATTGTGACTTTTTTAATTTTCCCCAAAAGTCTTAATCTTTCATGATGTTATCATTGTGTGTGGGGGAATTGTGTAGCATTTGAAGAAGTCACCATTCAATGAAGTGTTGCATTCAAAGAAGTAACTGTTAGATACAGTGTAGCATGGGTTGTGTTAGACAAAGCTCAATAAATAGCATGATCTAATTTACAGGTATAACTTCGTGTTTTTAATGTTTAAACATGATCAATACAGTAATCTCTTGCTAACTCGAATCCTTCAAACTCAAAATACCCTCTTAAGTTAAAGTAAAGTGTAGGATGAATTCATATTTAACAGACTTTGTTCACAATTATTTTCTATCCAAAACTATGCTGACTTTGATGAACTTAGAAGGATAATAGCGAAGACAATCTTCATAGGCTTATACACTGTAATATCCTTTTACAGATCCACTGTTTTAATTCAAACTACAAATAAAACAATGTGAAAAGTTTGGTCATAGAGACTTTGATTTAACGAGAGGTCACTGTATACTAACTTGCTAAGAACCACAAACTGTCCAGACTATGTATGGTCGACCATTGGTTAGAAATCAGAGGGTGTTGGTAAACAGCCCTAACTGGGCATCTTAACACTGTTGCAATGGTAAATCCTTTCATTTGTAAAAGGCTGTAGTTTTTAGCCCTCCTGCTCACAGTGTGCTCAATGTGAGCTTTTAAGAAATGATGTCCCTCTGCACAAACCGTCGTCATAAAAGGTTCTGGTTTGCAATGGCAACATAAAAGATGTACTCAAATATCGTCCTTTGAAAAACAACAACTCCTGGCTGTATTTGAGAATAATTCAATTCTTATTGTTTCTCTAAGTCTAACAATTTAGATTACAAACTTGGCCAGATTGGGCAAGTGAGGTTATAGGCTAGACACTGAAACGATATTTAAGCATCTCTGTGGGTGAACTATCACATTTAGTGTGAACTGATTTATAGGCGAGCATATAGTATACCAAAGATTCTGTCATCCGTCTTTCAACATTTTCAAACACTAGGCAAACTCTACTCAGATGTCACATTGAAATCCATTCGATAGAGCGAGAAAAGCTAGTTTAATGGTACTGATTACACATTCAAGATTGCTGCAGGGCTAAAATATGAAAAAACCCTTAAAGAATAGTTTTCTCTGGAACTAAAAAGCCTATGACTTCTCTTTTCAAGACTTTATATTGGTGGCCCCTTTGCTGTCAAAAATGTAGTTGTGCATATATGCCTTGCCTGACGATGCTCTTGTTGTCCTTTGCAATCTCCATGAATGTCCCTGCACTCAATTCCGACATAGTTACAAAAGAGTACCGCAAGGAGCTATAATTTTAATCCCATGAACTCTAGGCCAACAATGCCAAGTAAATGGTAGTCCAATAACAGTAAATTGTAGTCTTTAATAATCAAAACAGCATTCCATTACACCTTAGCCATAGGCTCAATATGAACTTATGTGACCCTTTCATGTCCGTCATCTGTCAGTCAAAACTTTGCGCTTTAAACAACATCCCCTAAACTACAAAGCATCACAGGAATGTTCATTGGATAGTTTTTAGATCTTATTGCGATTATTGGATGTCGGTCGTCCGTCATGCGTCGTCAACAATTGCTTCAAAGGGCATCTCCTACTAAACTACTGATTGGATTTTGGCCAAAAAGTAAATGAGTATGATCAGGAATACCACAATCACACACTACAAACCAACCCACGGCACCGTTACAGGAATGATCCTTTTATGGCCCTCTTCAATAATTATTATACCCCCCGCAAACTTTGTTTGTAGGGGGTATACTGTTTTCACGTTGTCCGTCCGTCCGTGCGTCCGTCCGTCCGTCCGTAACGCTTTCGTTTCCTTAATAACTCCCAGAGTCATTGCTGGATTTTCATCAAACCTTGCAAACATGTTTATATATGCAAGACAAATACTTTAGACAAAAAAGTAAGTGCTAGAGGCCAATTCTATTAGAGTTATTTCCCTTTGTAGTTCTAAATGGCTTTTAATATAGTGCTTTATGCTTATGCTATTATAGGCCATACACGGGCCAATCAACTCCTACCACAGCTTTTGATGGAACAATTTGATACTTTTCCTACACAATGTAAGCACATTGAACATATGCATGAAGGAGTTTAGTTCAGAAAGAATAATTTTTGACAAAATGACAGCTGTGAGAACTTGGACAATTTTTCCCTAATAAGGTGTTTGTATATGCATAGACAGTGCCTTTATGGGCCGATCAACTCCTACCACAGCTTTTTATGGAGCAATTGGGGGTATAATAATTTTTGACAAAATGACAGCTGTGAGAACTTGGACAATTTTTCCCTAATAAGGTGTTTGTATATGCATAGACAGTGCCTTTATGGGCCGATCAACTCCTACCACAGCTTTTTATGGAGCAATTTGATACTTTGCCTATACAATGTAGACACATGTAACATATGCATGAAGGAGTTTCGTTTAGAAAAAATATTTTTTGACAAAATGACTTAGACAATTTTTCCCTTATTAGGCTTTTGTATATGCATAGATGGTGCCTTCATGGGCCGATCAACTCGTACTACAGCTTTTGATGGAACAATTTGATACTTTGCCGATACAATGTAGACACATTGAACATATGCATGAAGGAGTTTTGTTCAGAAAAAATAATTTTGACAAAATGACAGCTTTGAGAACTTAGACAATTATTCCCTTATATAGCTTTTGTATATGCATGGATAGTGCCTTTATGGGCCGATCAACTCCTACCACAGCTTTTGATGGAGCAATTTGATACTTTTCCGATACAATGTAGACACATTGAACATATGCATGAAGGAGTTTATAATTTTTGTTTGCACAGATTCTACTGAAATATTCTTATCAAAACTAAGGTCACCTTGTTCGAACTATAAATTGCCAAGTTTTTTCACTGACTCTTACTGTGCGGGGGTATCTAATAAGCATTGCTTATTGACTTTTTTCATTCACAATGGTTCCTGTCCGTTGTATATCTAGATCAGATGGGATAAGAGAATATTTGCGAGATGAAAACAAAAAATCTTTTGTGTTAAACCAAAATGCCTAGAGCCTGACATTTGGTATGTAGCATCACCCAAGTTTGTTCAAATTATTAGCCCCATATTCGGGGGACTATACTTTTATTAGGTTTGCTCGATTCCGTCCGTCCGTCAGTTATGCTTTCTTGTCAGAGCAATATCTCCAATATTATTTGAGATATGCATCCCGAATTCGGTGTGTGGATGCATCCTGAAATAACTAAGTGTCTCGTACCATTTTTGGGTCACTGTGACCTTGATCATTGACCTAATTTCTAGAATAATCGTGTCCGGAGCATATCATGTACATTATTTGAGGTAGGAATTCAAAATTTGGTGAATTGATGCATCTTGGGGTGGCAATATGTCACACACCATATCTGGATCACTGTGACCTTAACCTGTGACCTCATATCTAAAATAATCGTGTCTGTAGCATATCTCCTACATTAAATGAGGAAGGAATCCAAAATTTTGATGTGTGGATGCATCTTGGGATGACAGAGTGTCGAGTACTAGTTTGGGGTCACTGCACCTTGACCCCTGACCACATTTCTAAAATAATTGTGTCGTAACATATCTCCTACACTTTTTTAGTTAGGAATCCCAAATTCGGTGTGTGTATGCATCTTGGATTGTTCCTCATAATGCCCGTACCAAAATTGTACCAATTGTTCTGCTGGCATTACTCCATAAAGGGAGATAATCCAGATAAAAAATATGGGTCAGTTATTTTTTGATGAAGAATGCATCTATGAAATTTTTAAACCCTATCTTAAAGTTGTAACGGACAGAAGGACGGGTGGAAAAGCAATATGCCCCTTAACTTTTTGAAAGTTGGGGGCTTAAAAACTGCCCAAATGGTTCTCTCCGCCGAACTAAAGGGCATCCAGAGCTCTAGATATGAAATGTCTTTAAATGGCATCTCCTGAACCGCTGGTCCAAATTCAAAATAATTTCACAGAATTGTCCCTAAAATGTCCTCTACCAAAAATGCACAAATGGTTCCGCTCCACTGAACGAAGTGGTAACCATAACTCCCGATGAGAAATGACTATTAACAACATCTTCTCCTGAACCACTGGTCCAAATTCAAATTATATTACAGAAATGTTCCTCATGATGCCCTCTACCAAAATTGTTCAGAAAGTTCAGCTTGGCTGAACAACATGGCTATAAGAGCTAAAGTCTTTAAATCATATTTCTTTAGCCACCGACCCATACACCATGTGCCAGGATTCAGGTGAGCGATCCAGGGCCATAGGGCTCTCTTGTATATATGAGGATTTTAATGCAAAACTATATTGACTCTTTGTGTAAGGAACTTCACATTTCCCCAAAACTATTATACCTAACAGCTTTTATTAGAGGGTCACTGATTAAGCCTAAATGGCAGAAACTAGCTAGTCTGGCCCAGGAAATATGCACACTCTAGTTTCAGGTCTTTGGTGCAGTCTTTGCTTACAAAGGATACCCTTTTAAGAACATATTTATATAAGAACCAAATGTAAAGCTGACCTTTCACTCAAGGCAGTTCCCTTTGGATTGTCACATACATATCTAAACATCTTTTTCTCAGAAACTTCTTGGCTGATTGAACTAAAATTTCATATGGAGTATGCATTAGATAAAACAAAATATTACATTTTGTTTCAGGTTACTTGACCAAAATAGGCACCGTGCCCATATATTGTAAAAACCCATTAAATTTTCTTCTCTTGAATCAAAGGGCAAATTAGTCTGTAGCATAAGGTCATTTTGGTATGTAGTTTAAGGGATGTGAGGCTTGTGAGCCATACAAAATATTTTTAAATCATAAGCCTAGGTTGACCATGACGTAGTTTAACATTAAAGAGATCACGCGACTCAATATCAGGTGAGCACTTCAGGTCCTAATATGCCTTGGTATGTTGCATCATCATTTCGCTGGAACGAAGGGTGTGTACGAAAATACTCTCCATTCGATTTTACTCCAATTATGATCAACGCACTTTATTTTATTTGTAAAAATAGCAAATGCCTATGCTTTACTTTTGGGCATGTCATTAAAAAATCCATGTTTAGTACCAAAAAGTCATTTTTTTCTTCCAAATACAAATCTGGATAGTTTAACTTGGAGGCACGGAAATAGGTAGTGCCTATTTAATTCATATTATAAGTATCGATATATACTGAACAAAAAAAGAAAGTTTACACCTGTGGTTCTTCTGCAAATAAGTGAAAAAAATGAAAAAGTTCTTATCATGCATAGTACTACTTGAAAGTTTTGTCAATTTGCAATTCTTCCAAATTTTCCATACACCAGTCACTTGTGGGCTGCGACGCGAGAAAAGCTGTCTTCGTGGGTTTGCGAACAACAAAGGCGCAGACCAGCCTGCGCATCCGCGCAGTCTGATCAGCGCCTTTGTCATTCGCTTATTGGAACGTATTCAGACTTGCTTCGAGTATATTCAGACTTGCTTCGAGCGAAATTCAATTTTCTAGCTGGTCTCTATAGCTGAGCAGTCTGGTTTGAATCTCGCTTTGCCGGAAACCCCAAAGACAGGGTTTGTCGCGACGAGGCCCTTGTAATGTACGAATTAAAGCTGTAGGAGAAGTGCTTTCCAGTACCAATATTCACGGGAATTCATTTTAAAGTTGGCCCGGCATAGGAAACCCATTTCAGTAAAATGGGTGAACCACAGAATATCTTCAAACTACTGCCAGCCCATCAACAGATTCTAGGGACAAGCCACAAAATACTTCAGAAACGGCAACATTACATGCATGGGTAAAGAATAAATGATGCTTTGAAAATTACAATACTTTTAATCAAAGGGGAGATAATTTGCTACAAGATCAATTTCAAACTCGTATTTCGGACCAGAATCTGTATAAATTACAAATTTGTGTTTATTTTCGTAGTTTCTAAACAACAAAATTTATCATGATGTAAAAAGTTTACTTCTGCGCATGCGCAGAACCAACTTGTACTGATTAGGTTTGAAAACGTTTTATTGTGGTTACTTTAGCAAGAGTTTCAAAAACGCGCATTAATTGATCTTGCAGTTTGTAGTCGTATAAATGCTAATTTGTTTCCGTCAATAAAACACACAGTCCAGCATTATGATCAGAAAACTGTAAACTTTCTTTTTTTGTTCAGTATATGAAATGGTCCATTCTCTGGGATAAGGGTGAGTATATAAAATTTCATACGAACGTATGAACAGCAAATCAAAGCCAGTTGTTCAGGGTCTACACTGTTTACCAAAGAGGGTATACAAGTGTTATCATTAAGGGGATAACTGTATTCAAGAATTTCATATGGGGCGGAGCCGTCAAACGCGATTTCCGAACGTATATCCGACGATATACCTCCCCAAATGAAAATTTTGAATATGGTTATCCCCATTCTAATGCACTGTTACCATTTTCCCTTCAAAAAGACAGTGAAAATGTACTATGTTGCACCTACGTTCAGCGGCTGTCAGCTGCATAAATTCGCTTACCAGCTGCATATATTCACTTGTCAACCAATGAAAAGCGACGTAACGTAATGACGTCGAGTTTGCGACGGTATATCGCAGGATATACCGCCGCAAATTTATGACTTCATCCAATCAGACGTCGCGTTATATTTGCAAGTGCATTAGAAATCATGCAACATATACAAGCACAAGATTTTTGCAATACACGAGTACATGTATAAGGTAGTTATACAATAAAATATTATACAATTATTGACTTATGTTGAGCTGGAAATGGAGTGTTATTGAACAGTAAACGTCATACTGACCGACGCGGAGCGGAGGTTAATATGATTTAGTTTACAGTTCAATAACACCCCATGTCTACCGAAACATGAGTCAACAATTGTGTTATTATATAATAAATGTGTATTATGCATTTCCTGGCATTTTGGACCATGAAAACCATTGACATTACGGATGGAGCATGCGTCGCTTCTAGGAGAAAAATAACGCCATGCAATAAAATCGATAAACCACTAGTGGTTTACAGTTCATCGGGAATTCTAACAAACCTCGCCTATAGAGCCAACGGTAACAAACTGTGATATGTCGCACAATAATTCACTGCTAAAGTGTGTGATAGCTGACGTCACTAGAAAATGACGTCACTCATGGCGTTAGACGGTGTAACGTCGTTTTTACGCTTGAAAGACGTTACAATTACATGTAAAGGTATGCGACTTAGTCTAAGAATTGGCGGGAGTTCTTCATTGCAATGGCGGAAAGTTGGAAGAACCTGAAGACTTCGAATGTGTTATCGTCGTTAACTGTGTGTTAGAATCGAAATAGATTAAACGGCCACCAAAATTAAAACGGACACAACAATTAGGTCCGTTTTTAAGGTAAATTAACGCTGTTTTGGGGGTGTCAGAAACGCAAAAAAGAAGAGGACGCATTTCAGTGTGGCTAAAAACGTTACCAAACCCGCACTTTTTTTTCAACGACCAGAATGCGTCCTCTGCTAAAACCCAGTTTTGGAACCCTCGATTTTCCGTTTTTCTTCATCAATGTGCCCTATATTTGAAGATGCCATCGAACAAGAGGACGGGTCCTCCTCTGACAGTAGCTCAAATCATCTAAGAAGATTTACCAAAACTTTTGCGTGATTAACTCCATAATTTGAAGATATCGTTGATCACTAGGAGGATTCGTCCTCCTCAAGTAGTCGTCACCTGAAATTAAATATTTCACTTTAATCTGAGGGTCGCATCTTCTTTGCTTTCTATATTTTGATCAAGACATAATCAACTTCTGTGTGATTAAGCATAAACACTTGAAGGAGGATTCGTCCTCCTCTGAACATGGCTCAGACTCTGGGATTTTTTGTCAAACAAACATGCACAACTTGTTTATGACAACTGTTTAAAATAAGAAGATATCGCTGTACACTAGGAGGACGAGTCCTCCTCTGAACAAAGCTCAATATTCAAAAAGCAGTCGTCACCTGAAATTTTATGTTTCAATTTGATAGGAGGACCGCATCCTATTTGGGGGGGGGGGGGGTAAAGGCATAATCAAAGCCAAACTTCTGCGTGTTTAAGCATAAACAATAAAACTATGAATTTTGAAGGAGGATTCGTCCTCCTCTGAATATGGCTCACTTGGATTCTTTATCAAGCAAAAATGCAAAACTTCTTCCTGTCACTTTCTAAAAAATATACATGAAGATTTCGCTGAACGCTAGGAGGACGAGTCCTCCTCTGAACATAGCTCAAAATTCTAAAATTAGTCGTCACTGGAATTTTATATTTCAATATAATATGAGGACCGCATCCTATATGCTTTCTAATTTTCAATCAAGACATAATCAACTTCTGCGTGATTATTTATAAACACTTGAAGGAGGACTCGTCCTCCACTGAACATGGCTCAGACTCTGGAATATTTTTATCAAACAAACATGTACAACTTCTTTATGACAACTGTTTAAAAATGAAGATATCGCTGAACACTAGGAGGACGAGTCCTCCTCTGAATATGGCTCAAAATTCTCAAAGTAATCGTAACCTGAAATTTTATGTTTCAATTTGATTGGAGGACTGCATCCTCCTTGCTTTTTTTATTATTTTTTTTCAAAGACATAATCAAAGCCAAACTTCTGCGTGTTTAAGCATAAACAATAAAACTATGAATTTTGAAGGAGGATTCGTCCTCCTCTGAATATGGCTCACTTGGATTTTTATCAATCAAAAATGCAAAACTTCTTCCTGTCACGTTCTTAAAATATACATGAAGATATCGCTGAACAATAGGAGGATGAGTCCTCCTCTGAACATAGCTCATAAATCTAAAAGAAGTCTTCACCTGGATTTTATATTCAATTTGATAGGAGGACCGCATCCTCTTTTTATAATTTTTAAAAGACATAATCAAAGCCGAACTTCTGCGTGTTTAAGCATAAACAATAAAACTCTGAAATTTGAAGGAAGACTCGTCCTCCTCTGAATATGACTCACTGTGATTTTTATCTAACAAAAATGCAAAACTTCTTCGTGACAGCTTCTTAGAATACGAACATATCACTAGGAGGACT
The DNA here is from genome assembly GCA_964019695.1 of Loripinus fragilis. Lineage (NCBI taxonomy): Eukaryota > Metazoa > Mollusca > Bivalvia > Lucinida > Lucinidae > Loripinus > Loripinus fragilis. Next base: position 22,050,578 of record OZ026520.1, on the reverse strand, counting down.
CGTCCTCAGCTCAAATTCTCTAAAGATTTGATCATTTTGAAAATTTTCATTTGCACTGCATATCTGACCCATGTTATAAACCCATATGAAGCCTAGCATCCTTTTTGTACAGTGCAAAACCAGATCAGACGCCACAAAACGCGGCATTTGATCAAGTTTTCCACTGTTTGCTTACAGAAGTTTATTTTCAAATTTGAATAAAAATGAAAAATACCACCCAACAACCCAATTGATAAGGATGGGAAAATATATTCGGTATAAATGGGTTGAGCTTCTCAAATTCTAACATCTACAAGAGGCCCAAAAATTCAACCTCCTGGATGAACTGTCGGGCCCTCTGGTACATGTAAGAATTTTTCGACCCAGTCAACAATTTTTCAGTAACGTTGGGGTTGGTCTTCCTGTGTTAAACATGTAAAGGAGATAAAAAACCTAGACTCACCTGTCTATGTACAGGTTAGTAACAACGAACAACCAAACACAGATCACCAATATTCTGTGACATTTAAAACACAGCCAGTGTATGGCTCCCCTAGGACCCTAGACCCGACTCATGAGATGATGTTGATAATATTTCTTTTGTATTTGGGTAAGAAAAATGTTGTTATTTTCAATTTTCAATAAAGATTATTAGCACTTTCGTGGGAGCGCAGTGGCTCAGTGTTAGAGTTCTTGACTCGAGCCCGAGGGGCCGCGGGTTTGAGCCTCACCGGCGCCACTGCGTTGTGTCCTTGAGCAAGAACATTAATCCTATCTTAGTACTGGTACAACCCAGGAAGACCCGTCCCTTCATAACTGAAAGATTGTTGATGGGACGTAAAGAATCAAATCAAACAAACAAACAAAGCACTTTCGCTATGTGAAATAACCACTTCACACATCTCTGTATCGCCATATCCAGTGCTAAGAACCTTTTACATAACAAATAGACTACAGGGGCATACAAGTCTAGATACAGACTGTTTTACTGGTTCTATATTATATGAGCCACGACATGAGATTTCCAACAATATGAAATGTGCGACCAGCAAAGGCTCAGACCAGCCTGTGCATATGCAGAGTCTGGTCAGAGCCTTTGCTAGTCACTTGAACATTCTATGCTTGTTAAACTACTGACAAAACACCAATTGGAGCTTCTAAGCTTAAAAGGAGGCAGCACAGGCTCGTCTGAGTCTACACTTATAAAAATGTCTCATTGTTGGAAATCACATGTCGTACTTTTTCACATATTTTACAGTAAATAGTAAGTAAGTGATATGATGATCATCAAGAATAAATCGTTGATAGCTTGTGGCGCATGCAGTCTGCTGGTAACCTTTGCACGTAGTACCTGAATCCCATCAGGAGTGACCTGGTCCTGATCTGGATCCAATTCATTTGATGCTCTGATAGTGTATCTGAAAGAATGTTTTGAAGAAGTAAGTGTTGGAAAGCCAGCTGACAACATCTATATTTCCCATACTCACATTTCAAAGCAAACAAGGATTTTATCGCGAACTATATTTTCATAGCGTAGAAATTTCGAGACCGAGTGCAAATTAATCAATTATTGATAAAGCCAGTTTCACATCAATCGTACGACCGTTTTGCCAAGACAAAATAGCATACCTCGTGTAGATTTTCACTAAAAGTAGGGCATCCGTACGATGCTCGCACGCTTGTCTTGCATTCACACGCAGGGCTGTCGCCAGATGTGCTTGCAGAGTTGCAAAGCTATCGCAAGTACGGCGGGAGGACAGTCGTGCGAACTTCATGGGTTCATACGGTTCGTATGATTCTTGTGGCAGCCGTTCAATAAAGCGCAAGGTCGTTGCACGGTTATGCTGCATTTGTGGGCAAAATGCGTGAGTGCGAGCTCTGTTGTTAGCCGTACGAACGCCTTGCGTGTCTCGCAGCAGCCTTGCCTCGCTGCAGTTTTTATAAGTGTAGACTTGCAGCAGCCTTGTCTTGCGTCCTCATAAGATCGCAAGAGAATCGCAATGAAAATTAACATGTCGAATATTTAGTTTTGTCATTACAGCAGCCGTGCAACGCTGTGATATCGCAATGCAGAATTACGGTGTTGAGTACAACACCGTAAGACTGCGGCGCGAAACCCAGCAAATTGCCGTTGTAGAGAGGTGTACGGCAGCCTTATGATTGATGTGAAACCGGCTTAAAGCCTTTGCCCGTACTATAGCTATTTACCGCAGGCGCCAGACTATGCAGCAGATTGCAGACAAAATTACATACCTAAAGTTGATTTTCACTAAACGTAAGGCAGCCGTACGATGCTCTCACGATTGTCTTGTGTTAACGCGCAGGGCTGCCGTCAGATGTGCTTGCAAAGTTGCAAGACTGTCGCAAGTACAGCCGCGCGACAATCGCGCGACTTTCATTAGCTGTCTTACCATTCGCGGCGTTCAAGAACAGCTCAAGTACGATAATCGAGTGTTTCTATAAAAGTAATAGTTATCTTTATTTATTGTCTTAAAACGTACAAGTATTGGCATTCACAAAAACAGCTCACAAAAACACACTTCTCGTTTATCAACACATCTATAAGACGAGGTATAATTTGACCGTCGGGTCCAGTTTGAACAGTCAATGCGTTCGAACGATATCTGGTCAGAAAAGCTAATATATATGTGTATTCAATGTGTACCATGTCGTCCACGTTTCATTGAAGTTAGATATCTGTATGTCATGTCTATAGTGTTCAGCCATGGCACGTGGAGAGTTTGAATAATAAACTATTTGCATATTGTATATGCGGGTAAGTTAATACCTTTATGAGCCTGTGCACAAGCGCAGAATGGTCGATGCATCTGCTTTCCCATCTGTTTATGGTCGGACGTGGCCCGCCGTATATATAACCTTTGTACAAATCACACATCAAATTAAGGTTTTGAACGAACCTTTATGCCGTGCTCAGGCTATTTTTATGCGCTGCCAAACAACGAGCGGGGTTCCAAATATCGTGGGTTAACCTACAGCGCGAAGCAAAACTGTCCGTGATTCTAAAGGGCTACCTATAGCGCGAGGCAAACTCGTTTGCGAATTTGATTTTCACTTAACTGTTAGCATAACCATCGTGCGGTCCATTGAAAAAACCCAAACCACCCCAAAATACCCCAAACCACCCCAAACCTCCACCAAACCACACAAACCATTACCGTATACTCGCAATATCATATAATGCGCGATTTTTTAGGACACCCACGGCCTCTTCGGGGTGGGGGGGTCATATGCCCCCAAGCCCCCCCCCCCCCCGCCCCTCGGTCAGGCACTGTTATTGTGCAAGAATACATACAAAGATAGGACTAAACGACCGCCAGCTTTTTTAAAGTTAATACTTGTTTAGCATTATACGTCGTTCCAGTATGGAAGCTGTCAATGTTTTTTGGGTTTTTCACCAAACCAATAACGAGAGTAAGAGATAAAAATAAACAAATATAAAACAAGAAATATCTTTAAAAAGATATAAGACGAAGTGAAAGAAGACATGTTTGATATGAATAACGTGAGAAATTAAAAAAAAACTAAAAAAATAAAATAATAAAAAAAGCTTATATTAATTTTGTACATATTTTGTACATATTTGTGAATTTAATGTTTTACAGTTCAGCAGATTAGTTTAGTTACTTTTATTAATAATTACACTCATACACCGAAGTGGTGTGCCGATAGTCTGGCGGAATATATATACGAAAAGAAAAGAAAAAACATTTTGTTGGTTTTTAAGGATTGCTGAAGATACTTTGTTTTGTTTTCAGTCAATAAAGTTCAGTAAAAATTTTGGCTTATGGTCCACGTTGACTATCTAATGGTTGCCACCAATTTAGAGGGGGGTTTACGTATGAGCGGATCCATAATACGATTTGGACCACCTGAGGGCTAATAACTCAAACGGCAAGGTCATTTTGACTGTCGGTCTCTCTGTATGCATCTGCGAGTGCATGCGTGCGTCTAAGCGCATGCGTGGCTGTCTGCCTGCCTGCCTTTCTGTCACGCAGGTGGGGGGGGGGAGTAGGGGTACTCTATTTATTTTTATAAACTTATCAGAGTGCCCCCATCCCTTGGGCTGGTCAGTGTTTTTGTCTTTCTATCTGTTTGTCAGCACTGGCATCCCATGTTCTGGTCTGCAACAACAAACCTTCTTTCCTCTTTGCTTAAAATATGACTTGTTTCGAAAAACAATTTTAACAAATTTAAATATGCTTAGCGTAGATCATGTTTTTTGTGAAAGATAATACTTGTGTGGTTTTAATAGGGAATCTTTGCAGTCAATGGAGGTAGTCTAAACATTTAACAGAACTTCATTATCCGACAGAGCTGGTGCGAGGCTTCGGGAATCCCAGGAAAATTCAAGGCAGAACGCAAAAATATCGTGTCCCTGCGCCTCAAAATGCCAAGCGTCACGCGTAAAAATAATAGCACTGTGCTACCTTAATGGGATGGGATCTATAAATATCCCTACGGAAGATCTTTCGCGCCATAAGGTAAGAATCGACGCAGATAATTTTTGACGTTTCTCAGGATTTAGCTAGCATTCTTTCAGCATCAACGTAAAAATCATATTTAGAACGAATGAAAAGGTGCAGAAAAATAAATATTTCATACAACTAAATATTTTTGATAGATCAATTACCATTTCGTGACATGTTCTTTCTTCCATACAGAGATCAAGGCAGCTTTTTAGGTCACCAATTAAATTATAAGACTTCGTCTAAATATTAACTATGGACAAAACAAATATTAGCTTTTCAAAAAAAGCCTGGGGGTCGTTTAGCTCTAGCATTGTATGTATTCTTGCACACTGCGTGCTTCCATTTTGAACTTCTAGAGCTTGCCCATGTAGAGTTGTTCTAAGCAAAGGGAGGCATATAGTAATCAACCTGCCAGGGCAAATTGACGCCTACTTTGTGAAAACTAAATTCACAAATGAGTTTGCCTCGCGCTATAGGTGGCCCTACAGCTTCACTCCAGTTTGCTTCGCGCTATAGGTCAACCCTCGATATTTGGTACCCCACTAGTCGTTTGCCAGTGAATAAAAAAAGCCTGAGCACGGCATTAAGGTTCAGTCAAACCCTGAATTTGATGTGTGTTTTGCATGAACGTTATATAAGCGACCGGCCATGGCCGACTGCATAATCTGAGGACAAACTCCCCAGTGTATGCCCCAGTCTTGTGAGCGAACACTACGATGTATATCTAAATAAATAGGCCATCACACGATGACTGGCCATTTTTTGAAATGGAGTTAAAAATTTTAAGGGGCAATAAGTGAGATCTCTCAAGGGATCATTAATCACAAAAGAACACCGACTCCTCGCCACCCGCTCGACGAAAACTGCAACTAAAATAGAAGAAACACAATTAAAGAGGCAACATTTTATTTCCCAAGGCTTGCCCTAGGGGAAGCTAACTTCGTAGACCGATGTCCGCGTCTTAGTAACACCGCCCGCGAGCTTATGTATACAAGGACTGGACGGAGAAACGGAGTGATGCTAGGATGATGTTACCTTAAAAACACCAGCGTACAGCTCACCATTAGGGGGAGCGGCAATAACAAAACTCCTTGCCTTTCCAGGCGGAATAAAAACTTACACTTCCAGGAACAGTGGGGTGACACTGTGCAGACGAAATTGTCACGTCAATCCCCACAAGATTGAAACCTGTTTTAGAGCATTACCAAAATTCAAACTAATTAATGCCCCACACCTTTACTTAACGCAGATAGGCGTAGGATAAGGGCGGGATACAGCCCGAATTCCTTTTTTGAAGCCAAAGTGGGTGCATAAAACTGGGTGTGCCGTGCGTGCTATATATGCCTCGTGCGCAGGAACCGCGGCACACCGACACAATAACCGAATAATATATGTATGTCTGTATCTAGACTTGTATGCCCCTGTAGTCTGTTAAATAAAAGGTTCTTAGCACTGGATTTGACGATACAGAGATGTGTGAAGTGGTTATTTCACATAGCGAAAGTGCTTTGTTTGTTTGTTTGATTTCTTACGTCCCATCAGCAATCATTAGTTATAAAGGGACGGGTCTTCCTGGGTTGTACCAGTTCTAAGCTAGGATTAATGTTCTTGCTCAATGACACAACGCAGTGACGCTGGTGAGGCTCGAACCCGCAGCCCCTCGGCCTCGAGTCAAGCACTCTACCACTGAGCCACTGCGCTCCCACAAACGTGCTAATAATATTAATAGAAACTTGAAAATTACAACATTCTTCTTACCCAAATTCAAAAGAAATATTATCAACATCATCTCATGAGTCGGGTCCAGGCAGGGTTCTAGGGGAGCCATACACTGGCTGTGTTTTAAATGTCACAGAATACTGGTGATCTGTGTTTTGTTGTTCGTTGTTACTAACCTGTAGTGAGACAGGTGAGTCTAGGTTTTTATCTCCTTTACATGTTAAACACAGGAAGACCAACCCTAAGTCCCCAACATTACTGAAAAATTGTTGACTGGGTCGAAAATTTCTTACATGTACAAGAGGGCCCGAAAGTTCATCCAGCAGGTTGAATTTTTGGGCCTCTTGTAGATGTTAGAATTTGAGAAGCTTAACCCTTTTATACCAAAAATATTTTCCCATCCTTATCAATTGGGTTGTTGGGTGGTATTTTTCATTTTTATTCAAATTTTAAAAGAAACTTCTGTAAGCAAACAGTGGAGAACCTGATCTAATGCCGCGTTTTGTGGCATCTGATCTGGTTTTGCACTGTTTGCTGATGTCCCACAAAAAGGACACTAGGCTTCATATGGGTTAATAAACATGGGTCAGATATGCAGTGCAAATGAAAATTTTCAAAATGATTAAATCTTTTAGAATTTGAGCTGAGGACGAGTCCTCCTAGTGATATGTTCGTATTCTAAGAAGCTGTCACGAAGGAGTTTTGCATTTTTGTTTGATAAAAATCACAGTGAGTCATATTCAGAGGAGGACGAGTCCTCCTTCAAAACTCAGAGTTTTATTGTTTATGCTTAAACACGCAGAAGTTCGGCTTTGATTATGTCTTTTAAAAATTATAAAAAGAGGATGCGGTCATCCTATCCAATTGAAATATAAAATTCCAGGTGAAGACTTCTTTTAGAATTTTGAGCTATGTTCAGAGGAGGACTCGTCCTCCTATTGTTCAGCGATATCTTCATATATATTTTAAGAAAGTGACAGGAAGAAGTTTTGCATTTTTGATTGATAAAAACTCCAAGTGAGCCATATTCAGAGGAGGACGAATCCTCCTTCAGTTTGGCTTTGATTATGTGTTTGAAAGAAAAATAATAAAAAAGCAAGGAGCACGCAGTCCTCCTATCAAATTGAAGCATAAAATTCCAGGTTACGACTACTTTGAGAATTTTGAGCCATATTCAGAGGAGAACTCGTCCTCCTAGTGTTCAGCGATATCTTCATATTTTAAACAGTTGTCACAAAGAAGTTGTACATGTTTGTTTGATAAAAAATATCCCAGAGTCTGAGCCATGTTCAGAGGAGGACGAGTCCTCCTTCAAGTGTTTATGCTTAATCACGCAGAAGCTGATTATGTATTGATTAAAAATTAGAAAGCAAAGAGGAAGCGATCCTCCTATCATATTGAAATATAAAATTCCAGTGACGACTAATTTTAGAAGTTTGAGCTATGCTCAGAGGAGGACTCGCCCTCCTAGCGTTCAGCGATATCTTCATGTATATTTTAAGAAAGTGACAGGAGAAGTTTTGCATTTTTGTTTGATAAAGAATCCAAGTGAGCCATATTCAGAGGAGGACGAATCCTCCTTCAAAATTCATAGTTTTATTGTTTATGCTTAAACACGCAGAAGTTTGGCTTTGATTTTGTCTTTACCCCCCCCCCACCCCCCAAAAAAGAGGATGCGGTCCTCCTATCACATTGAAACATAAAATTTCAGATGACGACTGCTTTTTGAATTTTGAGCTATGTTCAGAGGAGGACTCGTCCTCCTAGTGTACAGCGATATCTTCTTATTTTAAACAGTTGTCATAAACAAGTTGTGTATGTTTGTTTGACAAAAAAATCCCAGAGTCTGAGCCATGTTCAGGGGAGGACGAATCCTCCTTCAAGTGTTTATGATTAATCACACAGAAGTTGATTATGTCTTGATTAAAATATAGAAAGCAAAGAGGATACGACCCTCCGATTAAATTGAAATATTTAATTTCAGGTGACGACTACTTATAGAATTTTGAGCTTTGTTCAGAGGAGGACGAATCCTCCTAGTGACCAACGATATCTTCAAATTATGGAGTTAATCACGCAAAAGTTTTGGTAAATCTTCTTAGATGATTTGAGCTACTGTCAGAGGAGGACCCGTCCTCTTGTTCGATGGCATCTTCAAATATAGGACACATTGATGAAGAAAAACGGAAAATCGAGGGTTCCAAAACTGGGTTTTAGCAGAGGACGCATTCTGGTCGTTGAAAAAAAAGTGCGGGTTTGGTAACGTTTTTAGCCACACTGAAATGCGTCCTCTTCTTTTTTGCGTTTCTGACACCCCCAAAACAGCGTTAATTTACCTTAAAAACGGACCTAATTGTTGTGTCCGTTTTAATTTTGGTGGCCGTTATTAGCTCCAGTGCGTGAATTGTTGAGTAATAATTCACTGTTTGTCGGTCAGTTGTACGACGATAAATCACTCGCGCTGCGCGCTCGTGATTTGATCTTCTTTACAACTGACCTCCAAACAGTGAATTATTACTCAACAATTCACTGCTGGAGCTGATCTATTTCTTAAACACTATGACGTCCAAAACAACGTTGTGCACACAGTGACAAATTATAACGCTTTTACGGCAGAAGTGAGAATCTTGATGTCATATGATAAATGGAATCTGACATTCGTTCTCTTTTATCACTGAATTTATTTAACTCGTTGCGAAAAACTCGTCTTAAAAATTCCATAAAACATGAGCACTCATGTTAGATCCTCAATGTATTCGCTTTAATAATGTCAAAGCTGGTGGCTTCAGAAACAATTTATGAGAAAGGAGGAGGGGTAGAAAAGGCGGGGAGAATAAGTTTTAGGGAAAAGATGGATTTATTCATTATTTGTTTTTTAAAGGAGTTTAAGTATGCTATGTGTTTGTCTAACAGCACTAGCACAGCAGGGTAAAAAGTGGTACCAGCAGAGAGAGAGAGAGAGAGAGAGAGAGAGAGAGAGAGAGAGAGAGTCGCCTTTCTTGTTTATGCTTTAATTATCCATGTCATTTATCAATGATTTTATGTTCCCCCATTTTCTGTCAAATTGGGCAAGTATTTTGTTTGTAAAAATATGCTTTTCGGCATTGATTCTTTGATAAAAGTACAATTTAAAATGTGCTAATGCTGGTTGACATTTTAAGCATTAATTTTGAGATAAGATATATTCTCCGAGCAGTAAATTGAAATTATTGACCTGGGTTTCTATATCCGGGATACCAAATGTATCATACTTCAAACTGATAACATTATATTTAAACAAAATGAACGCGGTCAGGTTTGGCAAAAAATGTTGTACATAGTGTCAGTTTAAAGTTTCTATTTTATACTTAAATGCCTCATCAGGCCTCATAAGTATCCTCTTTTTTTAGAAAACATTCCTTCCGCGGAGTGAACCAAGTGCTTCCTTGCGCAGCTGTGTGGAGCCACAATGTGCACCCTACATACGAGGGCTGTTCAAATATGAATGCAAGTAGCTTCATAACTTTCTTCACATATATGCTACAACAAAATGGTAAACGTTTCTATAAAGGAATATATGTCACCTTTAAACTGGTACCAGACCTAAAGAAAAATACAGTATACTTATCGAGCTAAAGCCCTTTGAATGAGGGTCACGTAAGTATACTAACAAACTCAATGCTTCGAACATATACCAGTGATATAGACGAGTGAATAATTCTTTGATAAACAGGTGAAATTTCTTGATTTTTTTTAAGGAAGTATCCCCATATTCTGTTTTAATGATTCTGTGAAAGTTGCGAAAATCAAGCATGCTTTTGTTAAATTACAACGAATAGATTTCACTAAAGACTCCTTATGATTGCAAATAAATGATAAACAAAACACCACCTTTCAGTTTTCAGTTAAACTTATCTCTAACAAAATACACGAAGCAACATTTAAACTAGTTTTAACTCAAAGACAATATGTTGATCGCTCATACTTAGTTGTTGCTACAAATTATCGATGGATAGTGGGTAATGTTTAAACGCTGAAAAGCATTTTTATTGAGTCAAAAATGTTTTATGTGAGGGGGTTATAGAATTTATACTTTTTTTGTCATAACAGTGCGGCTTTATTCTAAATTTGAACGTAAAGTTTAAGTTTGACCACTATAGGCATTATTTACAGTGCAACATGCTATAGTATAGTGTGTACCCAGCCTACACAATATGCTATTTGTAGGGTTGGTACATATGTTATTTTCACTGATCGTTCGAGGATATGTACAATATACACCACTTGAAAGAGTCGTCTCGCCGTTCAAGTATGTTTGCCTTTTTTCTAACTTTCCGTTCGTCTGTTTATTTGTCCATCATCAATCTTTAAATCCGAATGACATGCATACGAGCTGGAATGAGTTTTTATTTCAGGCACAAGCAGACTGCTGAGTTAGGAGTTTCTCGGCCCTAAAACGCCCTGCTATTTTACTTGAAAATTGTCAAAATATGTTGATGACTGCTTGTTGGTTCTCAGGTGAGCAACGGTTGCCCTCTGGGCAACTTGTTCAACTTCACAAAATTGGCTAATGACAGAAATGGTTGCTGTAAGCATTTCCAATGTGTTTCACATTCAAGGGCAACATCTGAAAAAGTAGGCACACCAGAGTAATTGTTCATTAATTTTGCATTTTGTCTTGTGGCACTTTACATTAAATAAGCCAAGTAATGAGATTTCCAACAATGTGGTATGTGCAACCAGCAAAGCCTCAGATCAGCCTGCGCATACGCGAAGTCTGATCAGAACCTTTGCTAGTCGCTTGAGTATTCCATGATTGTTAAGCTACTGACTGAACACCATTTGGAGTGTCTAAGCTTAAAATGAGGCTAAAGAGGCTCATCTGAGTCTACACATGTCAAAATGCCATATTGTTGGAACTCACATGCATTGGCTCAAATTTAATTAATTTAATTTTGTGTAGTATTTCATGAAAATATCTCGTACGGTTTTCACTTCACGAAGCAGACATAAAAATGTGACCGACAGACAGACAGATGAACATACAGAGCGAGAAACTCCCATCAGGGGAGGAGAGGCATTATACTTGCCAACAGATATCTGTGTTGGTGTTAAACTTGCCTATTAACCATTTATTTAGTATGTTCAGACAGACATGCGAATGAACTGTGACGCACACGCGTATGTACAAGAGAATGGCCGTTCACAATCAATAGCAATCAAACTAGAAACCAGTCGATAATACAAAATTGTTCATGATGTCATGGAAACATCTCTGAACAGAAACTTCAAATTTGCACAGCACCATAAATTTTGTGTCGCCCGCGAAGCATGATCGACACATAGGGATCATGACTCCGGCGTCGTCGGCGGCGACGGCGGCGTTGTCGTCCGCGGCCTCGTCGTCGTCCGCGACGTCAAATTTTTAGTTTCCAATTAATATCTTTTGAAAGAATGCATCAATTTCTTCCGCAAAATTTTGACTGAGTTATGGTCCTTTTAACTTAGCCAAAATCTGAGTTATGGTCCTTTTTACTTAGATTTTGGCTAAAGTATGTTTTCCGATCAATAACTTTTGAAGGGTTGCAACAATTTCATTCAAAGTTTACAGAAGGTGAAAGCATTATTAAATGCAGGTCAAGTTTGATTTGGGGGTCATCCGCAAAAGTTTGACTGAGTTATGACCCTTTTTGAATTTGGTTTAGGATAATGCAAAGGTTATAGTGGCTTTTTTGTGTAATAAACTTCACATTTGCCCAAAGTTATTAAATCTGACAACTTCTCAATATAGGCCATGATCACCCAGTGCCTGTAGATAAGCATGCCAGTTATTAAAAAATTACCCAGCCCCCTGACCCCTTATCCTTTGTTGAAATTTGTTAAATATTTTGCATACAGTTTGTTTTATGTATGGACTATCCATTTATGAAATAAAAAGGACATGTCAGCGTGCTTAGTTTTTCATAATTTCATATTGAAGTTTTAAGCATTCTAAACAGATGAAAGAAAAGCACTTCTCCTAAATATCAAGCTAAAATAGTTGTAACCTTCAGACAGCTTCTTTATTTTAACTCAAATTATTGCTCATGACCTCAAACCTTCTAGAAAATATGCAAGTTTATTTGTTAACCCAAGCTGTGACAAGAAAATGCATGATATATTTTGGCCATTCGTCGAAAATTGGAACTTGCTTTTAGAATAAATGATATATAAAGATATAAATATCAAGAATTTATTTTTACTTCATGGGTTATTATAATACATTTTAGAAAAAAGAATAAAAATCTGGGGTCATCGAACTAATCAACTTTTTGGAGGGCCAAATCTAACCCAACCCCCATAGAAGTCAATGATAATTCTATATCAAAAATAAAGGTTGACCATTTCGGTCATTTTGATGATGCCCCTTTTCTAAAAGGTATTTCAACATTAGATTGCTATAAAGGGAAGAAGAAAACAACAGACTGAAAATACATGCCCACCCTGGGAATCGACCCGGGGCATCTGGTTTCGTAGGCCGACACGCTAACCACTAGACTACGAGATCATGTCGTGCGCAGCTCAAAATAACCGTTCATTTGAGACAATCCGAGTCTCGGCCAATGAAAATTGTGCACATCGTTTATTTTTGCCTGTGGTATTTGGTGCTGTGACTATCAAGTCTGATGAAAGGTCAAATAGATATTTCGGACATATTTTAGTTACTAGATCTGAAATAAGAGTATCTGAAATCTGTATTGATCCGAATTCATAACTGGTCGAAAGACAGGACCCGGCCCAACTTTCCCTGTTTCCCGACGCATGGGAAATAACCACACATGTCTTTAAAATCAATACAAATTTACAATAAATTTAAATATGTAGTGAGGAAGTATTTTGCAAGATAGATGTTAATTACTATGTCTATCACTAGAGGTTTGATTCTATGATACTTTCATATTTGCTGTGACCATTGTGTATATTGTGACATGTCTAGTCAAATCAGACGTTACTTTTTTTCTGTACGAATACCCTTTACAAAATGAGCCGCGCCGCGACAAAACCTGTCTTTGGGGGTTCCGACAAAGCGAGTTTCAAACCAGTCTCCTAGGCTACAGAGACTAGCTAGAAAATTGAAATTTCACCTATAGCAAGTTTACATATGGTACTTTCTAAAAAGCGAATAACAAAGGCGCTGATCAGACTGCGCGGATGCGCAGGCTGGTCTGCGCCTGTGTTATTCGCAACACCCCGAAGACAGGTTTTCTCGCGTCGAGGCCCAAATGGTATTCGTACAGATAAATATAACGGGTTTTCGTTCAGAAAAAAAATAACGTCAACCTCCAATCTCATGTATTTTTGTAGTTAGTATGATGAAAATTTCGCATTGTCTCAAATTCTGTGAAATTTTATATGTGCCAAAATCTTGACTGTTCTATGGACCCCGATGGAAATAAGTTAGGGGTTACCCAAGGGTTTTAGCTTCATCAGTCTATTTCATTTAAACTTTAAATAGTGCTACAAAAGTAGGTGTAATGTGAATTTTAATTTGCATTTACAAATATTTTTGGAGCTAGTGAACAGTGAATGCTCGGGTGAGCCTGTGCATTTGCACTGTCTCGCCAGAACATTAATGAATTTAAATTGCGAATGAGGTTGTATATATATAATTTTTCAAAGGATCAACTAACATAAATGTTCCGGGTGCTTGTGCAACTCTAGCATCAAAAAGATTACTTGACTGCTTGATTCAGTTCGCTGAAAAGTCAAGAAGTAGAAAAATACCTTTTTAACGTCATAATGGAACCGTAAAACGTGGCATAAACGGGTATCCAATTTTGATGTTTTTAACGTTTTTCATCCTTAAGAACTTTTTGCTTTACATTAGAATCAAAAGTTTTAATTTCCGATGTAGACGTGTATCCTTTTCATGCCCATGGTATCAAATTTAACGCCAATCCACTGACGCCTAACTAGACTACCTTTTGTCTGGCGGACACGAAAACACTTGAATTTCAAGATCCCCATACATGTTGATAACATCAAATTCATTCAAAGTGGGGCTTCATATTAAAATCCGTGCTCAACTTTAGTTGAGCAGTATAGGTAATGTGCATGACCCTACTCTACTATATTTATGTAGTTGACCAGGTTCCAGTGGGATTTCCGTAATTATTTTAATGACACTGCAACTTTTATTACGTAGAGGTTCGCTTTGCTTTTTTCGCTTCAGTATAGATAAATCAAACATACCTGAGATTAACAATGACAGCGATACAACCAGAAGAAATGGTGTAGTTGATGTTAAGGTACACGATTGATCCATATCTAAACCTATAGCTCCAAGTTTTCACTAAGTTTTGACTATACACTCCTGCATATATGTAATGAGTAATAAACTAATATGGCGAAATATTGAAATTACGTAATATCTTTGCGTTTTGTAGTTCAAGTACAGGTATAATATTGGATGACCTAAAATACGTTATCAGTTATTTGCATAGCGTCGACATGGATAGACAGCATTACTTCCCCGTACATATACTGATGTCAACAAATAACGCCTCACCTTGATGTATCCTACAACAGTCCGTTATAATAACCGATCGTGTGTTTTTTTACTAGTCAGGAAAAAAAATCAGAAAAAGACGCTTATTTAAGAAGGTAAAGGCATTTTGTTAAGAAAAGGTTTTGAGATACCTATTAGGTGTATTTGTGTTTTAATGCTAAATCTAAAAACCAATGTTGGCAAGCTGAAAAATGTAGATGGCGCTCGAAGATGTCGCACGCGAATTTCAAAGGGGGATTTTGGAACTTTAAAAAATGGATAAAAAGGAGGGTTCTTCTACCAATTTTATGCCAGATGACCTTTTAGAAATCATCTGCATTCTTAAGAGGGAAAAAGCACAATCCGTATAAAATTATACGCAAGAGGAATTATTTATCACTCATTACCAAATTTCCCGCCAAGAATGGAGAATCGACGCCATTGAAAAACTGCGCGCCATTGAAAAACTGCGCTTCCGCTCGAGGAACAGCAACTCATCAGGATAAGAGAGAATTTTCTTCCGACGACAAGCTACCAAATAAAAGGCGAAAGCGTAGAAGAAACAAATCTTCACATGCTTCTAGATCTGCAAGTCAACAAAAGGATAAGAAACTTAAAGATTCTTCCGATGTTCGGTTAGCACAACAGAAGCCAAAGAAGAAATCTTCAGCTCGAGGGGAAAGTCAACATACGGATAAGAGTGAACATCTTTCCGATGTACAGCTAGCACAATCGAAGCCAAAGAAGAAATCCCAGCTCCAGTGGCAAGGGATCGTGCCAGGCGAAGAGAGTTCTGGAAGCGTATGCGATTTCCCAGACAGCTAAGAGCTGAGAACCTCGCCTTGCACTACCGACTATTAGCAGAAGCACAGACGGAAGCCAGTCCACAGTCCCCCGTGGTCAGTCAGTCAGAGTCAGCGAACTCCAGCTGCTTGGATCGTACATCTGATGGTTCTAAGTCATACCAGCTGCAAGAAACAGAGACGGTAGCCAGTCCACAATTTTCTGTGGTCAGCCAGTCAGAGACAGAGAACTCCGCCTGCTTGGATCGTACATCTGATGTTTCTCAGTCTACCAGATATTTAACCATTGACAGTGACGTTGTCAACACACTTCTCACAGCCCAAGTTCAATCGGATTTAAATAAACTGTCTGCAGAGGCTGCAGTTGAGCATTATAGTATTTCAGTGGATAAATGTGACAATTCGGAAATTGTGTGTACACGCTTTTTGAAAAAAGGAAGTTTGACATCATTACGCCGCTGTACAGGCTGTAAAAGCTCCAGCTACTGTAGCAAAGACTGTCAGAGATTAGACTGGCCCTCGCATAAGCAGCTGTGCAAATCAATCCAATCCCAAAATCTGCAAAATTAACTGTAATAGCTCAGTTTGTACGTAGAACTTCAGGTGAAGGTGTTTGAGACATTTGAAACTAACTGAAAAAGCTCATTCTTGTACATAGAACTTCTTGTGGTGTTGGAAGACTTATTCAACATGTTCAATTGAGTACTCACTGTGTAATATTGTACACTGGTGTTGGTGACATTTAGTGTTTAGAACATTTTATCCATTGTCCCCCTTTTACCGGTTTATCCGGGTGGTCCGACAAATCAACAGACGAACTCTAAGAAACAAAGAAAGAAGAAGAATGGCGTCTTCAGCACTAATTTGCATATTCCTAAGATGGCCGCCAAATTTAAGGAAAAGCAAATAAAAAATTGCAGAGTAACATGTTAAGGATGCCAAACTGGTACATATCAATCTGAAAACATTTTCTCATGATTGGCTGTGTTTACTGACATAAATTTATGCAATAAGAACTAAAAATATGTTAAAAAATGTTATCAGGGGGACAACTTGGGCAAAAAAGCTTGCTTCTGACATAGTTATGGTTTTGCCATGTTAAAACGTGCATATTATCTGGCCCTAATGTGTCAAGAATGATTTCATTATAAGAATTTCTGGTTTGTAAAATAAGAATTAAAAGAATGCATCGCGATGATATCACTATAGTTTGCAGGAAAATATGGCAATTTGAACAAGGTCTGTAAGTTTCAGGGGAGAGGGTTATGGTTAATGCGATTTTAAAGAAAGTGGGTTTGTACCTACAAAATGACTCGCATCTCATCAGCAACTCATCCTACACTATTGAAATGTGCTAGCAAATATAAACTTCGATCCGATTATCTGATATGTAAATCAATTATCTAATTTGCATATTAAATAGTGATGAAAACTTCAGAAAATCATAAAAAAGGCATATATAAAATGATTTCTGCCCCAAACCGTCCTTGTTGCATGTGCGTTATATCGATCATCAGCGACACAATTTGACAAGTTCTTTCATTCAATGGACATATATAAAATTGTCTCATAGTATCAATGAAACTAAAATAATGAGGTCAAGTCATGAAATAAATATCCCACATTGGGATGGGGTTACTTATAAAACCTACCTTGCATCAAATGATGTGATATTGTTCGGTGGGACCACTTTATGCCAAAAAGACATTGCCTCAAAAATAAGCCTGTTTTGGTTACATAAAATCGCCTGGTGGCCACGGCAACCCATCGGGCGTCATAGCTGGGTCAGAAGTTTGTCCCCTTCCTTTACATGCTTTGTTTGCATGCAGACCCGACATAGATCCTTGCATGTGGCAAATTCTTTTATTCATTTTTCCCTCTTCCATTAATTCAACAGTTAATGACGGAAAAATGATTGCTAAATAGGAAACACGCTGGCTCAAGGGAGCTTGCCTAGAATAATTACCCCCCCCCCCACCCATAATGTGATTCTAGAGAGAGGGAGTGTAACTAAAAATGATTCGTATCTAAGCAGCAAATCATCATAGACTACCAAAGTAAGAAAGGGTGCAAAGATCAGGAATCGATACAATCAAGTACCACACATGACCGAGGATACCAATGGGAAAGTAACAAACTCACAGTTAGACACCACAAACGAGAGACAAGAGGTCAGCCCTTTCCCAGCAGGTGACCACAAAGCACATATAAACAGACGCGCACAAAGACAAAGCAAACACAAGACAGAACAAAAACATAAAACATCCACAAAAGAAGTACCGCCTTGGAACGGTCAGTTAAATATTTTACTGGAGGGCTTAAACCGGTTTAACGGCGCCAACCTCACCCTTAATTCAGATGTGGATCAAGACACATAGATGTTTGGTTTGCATGAAAGACCCATAACTTATCAATGCATCATCTCCTAGAATAAATAAATTAAAGCACATTCATCATATTTTCATTTCGTTGGCTGATATGCACCGTTTCATTCTTGCATATCATGCATATTATGATAAAAATAGAAATGAAAGACACTTCTTAGAAACTAGAGGACCTGAAGGTCCTGAGGCGCTCACCTGATCTCCTTGATAATGTTAAAATAGGTCAAGGTCAACTACAGCTTATAATGGAACAAATATTGTTTTACCATATATGTTGCAGACATTTTGGTCAAGTGACTTAAACAATCTAATGAATAATCCATCAAACAGCCCAGTGATTTCTGAGAAACAGATGTTTAGATAGGTGTGTGGCAGTCCAAATGAGTGGCCTTGGATTAAAGGTCACAGGTCAGCTTGAAATTTGGTACTAAATACAAGATTTTTCCCAAATAAATGCACAAGGAATCAAATTTGACCTTGCCATAAAGTAGGTCAAGGTCAACCTAGATTAAACAGCCACCAGTTTTTTTTTTGCCACACCAGAATTTGGCAAAATCACATCATCTTTCTAGTGGTGCAAAAGACTCAAAACCACTAAAATACATAAATACAGACATAAGGGAGCAAAACATATAAGATTATGACTAAAAAAATATATGCCATCATAATGAAAAAAATGGTCAAAGTTAAAAACCCCGCGGGGTTTTTGGAAAACCCTGTGGTTTTTTTTAAACCCCACGCGGGGTTTTTCCCCCACATTTTCAAATGGGGGAAAACCCCGCAGGGTTTTTTCAAAAAAATAAATATTAAAATTTATTCAAGAAACAAGTTTGTTTGATTGTAATTATTGCAGAAAATGATTGATATGGCTTAATTCAAAACTTTGATTTCCCCCGCGGGGTTTTTCTCCCATTTCAGATTGTGGGGGAAAAACCCCGCAGGGTTTTTTGAAAAATTCAAATTGACTTTTTTGAATTATTATTCATCACAATGCATAATAAAAGGTATATCAAAAACTTTCAGCATTATATTGTGCCTCTAGAGGAAAAAGAAAATTCCCCCGCAGGGTTTTTCCCCCGCGGGGTTTTTCCCCCCACAAAATAAAATGGGAGAAAAACCCTGCGGGGTTTTTTATCCAAAAATAATATTTTTAGTTTTTAGCTCAAAGAAGCATTTTACACTCTGTGTTCAAAGTTGTGAGAGTTTTATATCAAAACAGAGAGATTTCAATTTCTCCCTTGGTGGGAAATCCTAAAATATACGTTACCAAAATGGCAATGTATCATTGTTAGACTGATGGCTGAGAATGTTTTGCTCCCCGCTAAAGAATTTTGCAGACACATCGTTTCTTAAAAGAGCATTTCAAGCTGCGTAGAATCAGAGATGTTTGCATGTGTACGATTTGGTGTTTGCCTCTGACAGTCTGTTACATATGTTACCATATAAAATTCAGAAAATGAAAAGTTAAAAGGCTGTGCTACAGAAAGAAGGCATTAAACTAACTATTTAAATCACGCATATAGTCTGCCTGCTGGATACCTAAGCTGCAGATAAAAGTTTTAAAGCAAAATTACGGCATCCTAATGTATATGTGCATTACTTACATAAAACTACCCTTTAAAAACGGTAACTGTGACCAATAGCATTTAATTTTACAGCTGATTTGTGAATTTTTAATATGCTTTTAATCTAGTTGTACTAACATACTTATTTGGCTTATAGAAAAAAAACAAAGTGTGTTTATCTATCTTAAATGCATTGCCTTATATAAGCAATTAAACAACACTACCCCAAGTTTTAAGGAGCCCAATTTGGTAGGTATTATTTACGTAAAAATTATATAAAATCTTCCATATTTTGATAGTCTTGCTTATATAATAAAGAATCATAGATTTTGCATGTTAAACAACAAGATAGGAGTACTTGTTACAGGTTGTGTTACAGGTTGTAACTTATGTTACCTAACATAATAAATTAGCAAGGCCATTGACTTGGTGTAAGAGATGATATTTCAAAGGGAAATGAATATTTTTCGCATGGTTTCTTATAAATCTCTGGGCTTTGGTGCTTTAATCTTAGGAAGCAATTCATTGCTCTATTATCAAGACCTTTTTTACAGATGTTATACATAAACTTTTTCAATATTTCCATATATGTATAATACTACGATATAGATAGAGGGGCGTGGAAAATAATAGTTTCTATTTTAACATGACAATTTAGTATTTGTTAAATTGGTTAAATGTTTTAAAATATCTTAACTAATCCTTATCCAAGTCGTATACAATATCTATCATTATATCTGCTTGTGTGGCAAAATAATTGCTCGTCTCATCTCATCACAACCAGTAGAGTAATCAGACAGAATTATAACTGTAGTCTAAGTAAGGGCCCTTTGGAATTCTGTAGACATACTTGCATTCTATATTAAATATAATGTAAACAGTGGTCAAGAATAAATCAAAGGATGAGAAGATCCAATTAAAATCAAGTTTAGCTCATTTATTGCCCATAATTAGACATTTAAAAAACATCAAACAAAACCATCATTGCAGACGACCTTAATAAAATAATAATATTATTAATAATAATAATAATAATAATAATAATAATAATAATAAAAATAATGATAATAATAATATTCTTTATTTCCTCCACATGTGAAGAGTATACAAATAAAGCACAATTACAAAAGCAAGATAGAAACATTGAACATATATACATCATATACATTATTGGTTTGGTTTTAATATTTTAAAACCTGTTTGTTTATATATCTATATTCAGATTTGAATCGTTTTATTCAAAATCAGGTCACCAAAATCCATGCTGTATATGACAATAGACCACGTCAACACTGATGAAGTATTATTGTAATGGCATTCACCTATTTTTTTTCTTATTATTAATCAATATAATAAAAATAAACTCGACCAAACAAAGAAATCATGATCACCATGCGTGACATTTGGACTTCGAATCTTGAAAGGTAATTTAATAGCCATTTCTTTTATCGGGACCGACAAATCACTTCAAAAAATTGAATTTTCCTGATAATCGAAATTCGAATAATAGGTAGTTTTATTGCAATAGATAATAGAGAAAAAAGTCAGGACTGTCCGTAGTCTTCGAATAACCCAGTAGTTTCGGATAATCGAAAATTTGGCTGGAAGGTTAAAAAAATAAATTTTCTTTACCACTCCCCACTTGTGAGAAAGTCGACCTTTCAACAAATTAGGTTGAATTCAGCCCAGCATGTTTGGATTAGCATAAAAGAAGAATGGGCAGACACTTTTGACCCCATTATAGGGCGCCTCTGAGTGGGGTACCCAAAAATAAGCTCTTGTATACACAATTTGTTTAAGTTGTGCACAAATTTGGTTGAGTTCTACCCAGCAATTCAGAAAGAGACTGCAATTTAGCCAGAAAATGCACACTCTCTGAGGCCCATGCAAAGGGGATCCAAAAAGCAAAAAACAGTAATGCTCCTGCTCACCCACTTGTGCAAGTAAGTCACCAAACAAATTCGGTTGGATTCAGTATGACCGTTTGCGCAGTCGGTAACGTGTCTGGCAACAGATGTGAGTCTGAATCCAGGGGTCGCAAGATTGAATCCCAACCCGGTCACGTACATTCGTGGAGATTGATCATGAAATAATTTCTACGGTCATTCTCCTCCCTTCCGCTGAATCATTCAAGAAGGGTTGTTGTTAGTTACAAGTGAAAGTATGTGCACGAAGTACTGGTTAACTGCTTGTTAAAGCTTGCCCAGGAAAAAGTGTGGTTAGGTGAACAAACTGTCCTGCCATGACCATAGCTTTTGACTTGGGACGTAAAGCAACAAAACAAACAAACCGTTTGCAAGGTGAAAGTATTGCAGGCAAATGGGCAGACCGAAGGACACTTTTGACCTACATCCCACATCATTGGGGTATTGGAATTTTGCTGTTGCATACACCAGTTGCTCAACAAATTTGGTTGGATAATCTGTCCAGTTGTTTAGAAGATAGCATAACAAACAAAAACCTGATATACAGACGAAGGCAATCGCAATATCTCCAACACCTTTTAAAAAGAGAATGGATAAAAAAAATCAAATAAAAATAAGCCCCAATGATCAGCCTGATTATCCTGTAAATTCAGTAATTAACCTGCTTACATATACCACACTAACTAAGTGTTGTACTGCCATAAATGCTGCTGTAAATAATAATGATAATGGTAAAATTGTATAACCATAATGAACACAATTCAGTATTAAGCGTCTTTCATCAGCATTTAAAGAAAGAAACAACTACAAATGGCTTTGTTTCTGAGAAACTAAATTATATGATGAAAAGTCTCATGCAAGTATAATTTATAAGCATAGAAATATGTTCTATTAACTCACATTGTCTGTTGTAGGATTTATTTTGTGCAGTTTATGCAGTATATATCCAAAATTAACACAGGATTTATCAAATAGTTAGAGCCTTGCAAACCATGAGGTTTATTTGAATCTTTTTCTGGTTTCCTGCAAGATTAAAGAATTTCAGCTTGAGTCATTGAAATGAGAGAACCAGGTTAACACAGTTATATCATATTTCAAGGTCAGACTGAGTTCAGAATATTATGGTCCTATGCAAATCTAGGTTGGGATTATTTGGTATTAAATGGAACCAAAGTATTTACTAGCAGTACCAAAAGATTCCATTTAATCCCAAATTATATGGATGTGTTGAATTGATGAAGACCCAGAAAATCTTAATAATCCCATTTAAAGTACCTACTGGGACTTTCTGGGATTAAATGGAATATTTATCCCAGAAAGTAACATAAAATCCCACTTATATTTTAAGCAGAATTATTTGAGACTTTCTGGGATTTTCCAGTTCCAGATAGTGACAGAAAATACCAATTGTTCCAACTTTTGGGATTAAATGGAATTCCATTAAATACCATGTAAAGTGAAGTACCACAAAATCCCAGGAAGTTCTATTCAAGCAGAATTGGAACTGGACTGAGGCTTTCTAGAACATTCTAGAACATACCAATTATTTGGGATTATAACATTCTTCTCAGCCCTGATCTGGGTCCTTACTGTTTGCAAAGGTTATCAACAGATGACAAAAGTCTTTGTTAACAGAACAGAACATATCTTTATTGACATAAAAGTCAGGCCACTCATAGATAGCGTAAAGGCATAAGATACAAAAACAAAGCATATACATGATATACATAAAATACAGTGTACAAAGAGCATGAAAAAGGTGAAAATTAAAATGCGAGCAAAATCAACCCTGAAAGAGCCTTCTATAACTAACAGTAGGCAACATAATCGACTGTTGTTGCTTCATTAAGAAACAAAATAAGGCTTCACATTACAGAGTACAAAGAGCATGAAAAAGGTGAAAATTAAAATGCGAGCAAAATCAACCCTGAAAGAGCCTTCTATAACTTACAGTAGGCAACATAATCGACTGTTGTTGCTTCATTAAGAAACAAAATAAGGCTTCACATTATTACCTAGATATATCCCATTTTTGGAAACAACTGATCATCAAACTTTTGTCATCTGCTGATAACATTCATGAACAGTTTGGAGTCAGATCAGGACCAACAGTATGTTTGGTCCTGATCTGGATCCATACAATTTGACACCTTGATTTTTTTCCCTGAAATTTCTTGAAAATATTTATTTTGAAAGGAGTCAGCAGACAACAAAATCACTTAGTATGTTGCATGTAAAGATTTATATAAAAAATTCAATGCAGTCTGATCAGGGACTATTTGTTTTGTTCTTTGAACAAAATAATTTATTCACTAAAAGGTAATTCCAGAAGACTATCTTAAAGGACCTTAATGATTTAACTCTTTCCTTATTAGCTGCTTCTCATCTGTATCTACACTGTTTGCTAAAGCTGGTATGTGATTGACAGTGTAAAACTGAAAATTCTGTGTTTATTGGGATTAAGACACCAGGTAAAAGCCTCACCATGTGGTCAGAAGCCTGCTATTTGTTGCCAGGGTAACAAGAACACTTCAATTTAGATGAACAAATCCAGTCATGCCCACATTAATGTTTTGAGGTCTTCTGACCATTAAAACCAAAAAGATCTTTTTTAACTCTTGAATTCTTTTTATGTCTTTTGCAAAAATTCTTTCAGGAACTCAATTAGAATGTCAAACATTTTGGATGCAGACCAGGAATGACTTTCAATTGGTTCTGATCTTGGTCCTAACTGTTTGCAAGCAGACGACATTGTCTGTCTGATAAAATGTTATACACAGTAACAAGGGTCTTTCTACACATTTCTGTACAGTGACATAGGTCACTGTTCTACAATATAAAATGCAAGTTGTACCTTAAATTCAAATACAATACAATAGAACCAGAAAGATGTTTTTTCTATAAACTTTTTGTCGTCTGCTGACTTTTTTTTTTTAAAAAACTTTTTTCAATAAATTCTTTCAAAAACACACTATTAGAGTGTCAGTCGGTTTGGATCAAGATAAGGATCAACATTCTTCTCAGCCCTGATCTGGGTCCTTACTGTTTGCAAAGGTTATCAGCAGATGACAAAAGTCTTTGTTAACAGAACAGAACATATCTTATTGACATAAAACTCAGACCACTCATAGATAGCGTAAAGGCATAAGATACAAAAACAAAGCATATACATAAAATACATGAGTACAAAGAGCATGAAAAAGGTGAAAGTTAAAATGCGAGCAAAATCAACCCTGAAAGAGCCTTCTATAACTTACAGTAGGCAACATAATCGACTGTTGTTGCTTCATTAGGAAACAAAATAAGGCTTCACATTATTGATTATAGACAATTCGCATGATTTGACATATCATAAGAGTTGTCTATAATCAGCTTATTCCCATGAAATATTAAGCCAAGACATAGTAAGAAGTATATTATCGTAATGATTGACTCTTTTAGGGTTAGGCTGCACATGAACATTTATTCATTATAATTTCTACAAAACTTGATAACTTTACAAGCTTCCTGGTATTTGCTGAAGAAAATAGTTCTTTGAATTTTATAATGTTAGGACTTTTGTAAAAATATGATCTTAAATATTTCTTTCTGTCAGATATAAAGTGATCAACAACAAAAGATAGTGAAATTTGTCACCGATATCATGTTTGCTACATAATGTGCATTTTCTGTCTTCTAAAGGTGTGTTTTCCCAGCGACCAGTTTCAACCGGAAGCCGATGATTACTTTACCTAAACTTTAACAATGAAGAACAGTGTTTCCTATTTAATTTGATTAGGTAATTTTCAAAATTTAAATCTTGCTTGAAAAGAGTATAATTCTTTCCTTTAGAGGATGAAGTTACTTTGTTATGCCACTCCTGAACATAAAGGTCCGATAGAGTTTTAGAGATTTGATTTTTGATTGATTTTGGGTTTTCAATGACTCCTTGTTTAAAAGATCCGGACGCCCTACAGATATTAGAATATGTTTAATAAAATGGATCCATTTATGTTGATGGATGCCACCATCATATTCTCCTAGTAGAAGTAAGTATAACCATTTTGATAGATTTGTTTGTTTACCATTCACAATATTCATCCAAAAGCTAATAATACGGGTTTTTATTCTAATGTCTACTGCCTTGCAACCTAGTTAACAAGGATAGTTAAAATGATATAATTCAAAATAACATAAGTTATCAAGCAGGATACAAAATGACAATCTAGCATAAAGCACATTTCTTTATTCGCTTAATATTTTCGAGTTATGAATTATAACAATACAATAGAACCAGAAAGATCTTTATCTATAAACTTTTTTGTCGTCTGATGACTTTTTTTTTTTAAATTACTTTTTTCAATAAATTCTTTCAGGAACACACTATTAGAGTGTCAATCCTTTTGGATCAAGATCAGGATCGACATTCTTCTCGTTCCAGATCTGGGTCCTTACTGTTTGCAAAGGTTATCAGCAGATGACAAAAGTCTTTGCTAACAAGGATAGTTAAAGTGATATAAGTTATCAAGCAGGATACAAAATGACAATCTTGCATGAAGCACATTTCTTTATTCGCTTAATATTCGAGTAATGAATTATAACTTAAGTTGTTATGTGAATTGCATGATGTTCACAATTGTTGTCTGCTGATAACCTTTGCAAATAGTTTTAGAACCAGATCAGCACCGACAAAATGTCAGACCTGATCTGAATCCAAACTGTTTGACACTCTGATAGTGATAATGAAGGAACTATATAGTAAATTAATTTAGAAAAGACAGCAGATGACAAAATACCTAAATAATTTCCAACAAGCAGAGTAAAATAGAAATGGATGCTTGTCGAGACAAATAGGGTTACTATGTTATAATAAATGCACTTGCATAAATATCAAATCAACCTTTGTCCTGCTGAACCTAGATATATCCCGTTTTTGGAAACAACTGATCATCAAACTTTTGTCATCTGCTGATAACATTCATGAACAGTTTGGAGTCAGATCAGGACCAACAGTATGTTTGGTCCTGATCTGGATCCATACAATTTGACACCTTGATTTTTTCCTGAAATTTCTTGAAAATATTTATTTTGAAAGGAGTCAGCAGACGACAACAAAATCACTAAGGATGTCGCATGTAAAGATTTATATAAAAAATTCAATGCAGTCTGATCAGGGACTATTTTTTTTGTTCTTTGAACAAAATAATTTATTCACTAAAAGGTAATTCCAGAAGACTATCTTAAAGGACCTTAATGATTTAACTCTTTCCTTATTAGCTGCTTCTCATCTGTATCTACACTGTTTGCTAAAGCTGGTATGTGATTGACAGTGTAAAACTGAAATTTCGGTGTTTATTGGGATAAGTCACCAGGTAATAGCCTCACCATGTGGTCAGAAGCCTGCTATTTGTTGCCAGGGTAACAAGAACACTTCAATTTAGATGAACAAATCCAGTCATGCCCACATTCATGTTTTGAGGTCTGCTGACCATTAAAAACAAAAAGATCTTTTTTAACTAGTTGAATACTGTTTATGTCTTTTGCAAAAATTCTTTCAGGAACTCAATTAGAATGTCAAACATTTTGGATGCAGACCAGGAATGACTTTCAATTGGTTCTGATCTTGGTCCTAACTGTTTGCAAGGTTATCAGCAGACGACATTGTCTGTCTGATAAAATGTTATACACAGTAACAAGGGTCTTTCTACACATTTCTGTACAGTGACATAGGTCACTGTTCTACAATATAAAATGCAAGTTGTACCTTAAATTCAAATACAATACAATAGAACCAGAAAGATCTTTTTTCTATAAACTCTTTGTCGTCTGCTGACTTTTTTTTTAAAATAACTTTTTTCAATAAATTCTTTCAGGAATACACTATTAGAGTGTCAGTCGGTTTGGATCAAGATAAGGATCAACATTCTTCTTGGCCCTGATCTGGGTCCTTACTGTTTGCAAAGGTTATCAGCAGATGACAAAGGTCTTTGTTAACAGAACAGAACATATCTTTATTGACATAAAAGTCAGGCCACTCATAGATAGCGTAAGAGCATAAGATACAAAAACAAAGCATATACATGATATACATAAAATACAGTGTACAAAGAGCATGAAAAAGGTGAAAATTAAAATGCGAGCAAAATCAACCCGGAAAGAGCCTTCTATAACTAACAGTAGGCAACATAATCGACTGTTGTTGCTTCATTAAGAAACAAAATAAGGCTTCACATTATTAATTATAGACAATTCGCATGATATGACATATCATGTGAGTTGTCTATAATCAGGCAATTCCCATGAAATATTAAGCCAAGACATAGTAAGAAGTATATTATCGTACTGATTGACTCTTTAAGGGTTAGGCTGCACATGAAAATTTATTCATTATAATTTCTACAAAACTTGATAACTTTACAAGCTTCCTGGTATTTGCTGAAGAAAATAGTTCTTCGAATTTTATAATGTTAGGACTTTTGTAAAAATATAAACTTAAATATTTCTTTCTGTCAGATATAAAGTGATCACAAACAAAAAGATAGTGAAATTCGTACCCAATATCATGTTTGCTACATAATGTGCATTTTCTGTCTTCTAAAGGTGTGTTTTCCCAGCGACCAGTTTCAACCGGAAGCCGATGATTACTTAACCTAAACTTTAACAATGAAGAACAGTGTTTCCTATTTAATTTGATTAGGTAATTTTCAAAATTTAAATCTTGCTTGAAAAGAGTATAATTCTTTCCTTTAGAGGATGAAGTTACTTTGTTATGCCACTCCTGAACATAAAGGTCTGATAGAGTTTTAGAGATTTGATTTTTGATTGATTTTGGGTTTTCAATGACTTCCTTGTTTTAAAGGGCGGGACGCCCAACAGATAATAGAATATGTTTAATAAAATGGATCCATTTATGTTGATGGATGCCACCATCATATTCTCCTAGTAGAAGTAAGTATAACCATTTTGATAGTTTTGTTTGTTTACCATTCACAATATTCATCCAAAAGCTAATAATAAGGGTTTTTATTCTAATGTCTACTGCCTTGCAACCTAGTTAACAAGGATAGTTAAAATGATATAATTCAAAATAACATAAGTTATCAAGCAGGATACAAAATGACAATCTAGCATGAAGCACATTTCTTTATTCGCTTAATATTTTCGCGGTATGTATTATAACAATACAATAGAATTAGAAAGATCTTTTTCTTTAAACTTTTTTGTCATCTGCTGATTTTTTTTTGTAAAAATTACTTTTTTCAATAAATTCTTTCAGGAACACACTATTAGAGTGTCAATCCTTTTGGATCAAGATCAGGATCAACATTCTTCTCGTTCCAGATCTGGGTCCTTACTGTTTGCAAAGGTTATCAGCAGATGACAAAAGTCTTTGCTAACAAGGATAGTCAAAGTGATATAAGTTATCAAGCAGGATACAAAATGACAATCTTGCATGAAGCACATTTCTTTATTCGCTTAATATTCGAGTAATGAATCATAACTCAAGTTGTTATGTGAATTGCATGATGTTCACTATTAATGCACTCTATGTCTAAACTTAGTAAACATAATGTGCACTAGGGTGTAAGGTTTTTGTTTTTACACACCTGAAGGTGCCGTCTATGTCTGCTCCCAAAATGATACTCCCACAATATCTACTTCCAAGCAAAAATCCTTTAAAAATGCTAAACTATTCATTTTAAGTACATGTTTGTAGTTTGTATATATATTTTTAGTGAATATTTTGTTCATTTCTCTTCTATCGATTTATTATTTTACCTATGACAATTCTTGTACCTTACAGTGTGGATCCTGATCAGCTGGCCTCTCAGAAGCTAGCTGATCTGGATCTACACTCATAGGGAATAGTCATAATTAGGCAGTATCCAAAATTTCTTCTGATGTGTTTTTGTCGAATTTTATGCGCATAAAATTCGGAGAAAATTAACAAAAATAAAAATTAAAGAAATATGATGACCTGTAAATAATGTAAAATGGCCCATACCATGCTGTACCTGGGTTTAACTTGTTTTGAAAACAGTATAGATCTGAATCAGCTGGCCTGAAACCAGCTGATCAGGATACATATTGTTTTCTACTCTGCTTGTAAATGCATACTGCTAAGTGGAACCCTGCAAGTTGGTTAGATATACACTGCTGAAGTTTCTCTTTGCCTGCAAT
Organism: Loripinus fragilis; assembly: GCA_964019695.1. Classification (NCBI taxonomy): domain Eukaryota; kingdom Metazoa; phylum Mollusca; class Bivalvia; order Lucinida; family Lucinidae; genus Loripinus; species Loripinus fragilis. Next base: position 22,021,047 of record OZ026520.1, on the reverse strand, counting down.
TGTTGTCTGCTGATAACCTTTGCAAACAGTTTTAGAACCAGATCAGGACCGACAAAATGCCAGACCTGATCTGAATCCAAACTGTTTGACTCTCTGATAGTGATAATGAAGGAACTATATAGTAAATTAATTTAGAAAAGACAGCAGATGACAAAATACCTAAATAATTTCCAACAAGCAGAGTAAAATAGAAATGGATGCTTGTCGAGATAAATAGGGTTACTATGTTATAATAAATGCACTTGCATAAATATCAAATTAACCTTTGTCCTGCTGAACCTAGATATATCCTGTTTTTGGAAACAACTGATCAGCTGATCAGGATCCACAGTTTTGCATTCAGTTTACGGTCTTGCCAAAATTTAGCTATATTTGCTCAGCAGTACAGGGTTAAACAATTTAAATTTGATAGTTTGTGTAGAATTGTTGTTGTTTTTTGTGTGTGTACATATTCTTTATTTTGATGGCCTCATGGAAGATAAGTTGTACCACTAAATGTTGACCCTCTTTAAATAAAGACTTTACTTACTTACTTGCTTACTTACCAATATACTCCTGAAAGATCTATTCCATCATTACAATTGATTTCTCCAATTTTTTTTATTGATTTGATTTGATTCTTTATGCCCCAGTCAATAATTTTTCAGTTATGGGGGGATGGGTCTACCTGGATTGCACCAGTACTAATGCAGGGATTAAAGTGTCCAAATTAAATGATAGTGCTTCAATCATAACCCTTGATTGAAGTAACTCTAATGAATTTTTCAGGAATACCAGACTGTCAAACCATTTTGGATCCAGATCAGACCCAGCAAAGTCATTTTGATGTTCCTGATCTGGTTACAACCAGTTTGCAAACTGTTCCTAGCAGATAGAGGGTTAACATGATGACCATTGTCATATTTTTCTCTAATGAATTTTCAGGAATACCATCAGAGTGGCACACAGTTTGGATTCTGATCAGGCCTACCGTTTTGACAGTCTTTATCCAGATCCAAACTGTTTTCAAATTGTCCCTAGCAGGTAAAAAGGTTAATACGATGCATACTGGGGATCGGAGATTGCTGAAACGGGCATGGACATCCGCCTGGTCTTGCAAGTTGCCATAGTAGACATCATGGGAATAGACATTTTGGCACAGTAGACATTTCAGGAACAAACATTTTGGGGGACATAATAGCACTAACCCATTTAATACATACTTCCACAAAGAATGGCTTGTAAATTTTCAATAATTCCTCCCCAGTCACAAATTGAATTTCCAACTGAATGCATCCATCTCCAGTTGGGATTATAATTACACTCAAATATTAAAAGTATGTAATGTTAGGAAACAGTGCAGAACCTGATCAGAGGTCACATTATGTCATATCTGATCTGGTTATGTACTGTTTGCCAATGTCCCATAAAATGATGGATAAACCCTTGTCCTGCTGAAACCGGATATGTCATCTTTAGAAAAGAGAGTAAATCCAGAATCAGCTGGCTATATCTAGTGATCACATCTGTGGACATGAGATCTAGATCTGACTGCTTTCCAGACAGCATAAGATTCCACTGGAAAACAGAAGTGAATGTGCCATATTCATATTTATGCAGCAAAACAAGGGTTAAGGCACTGATCAGCAGAGGACAACAAAAGCTTGTAAAACTATCCGGCATGCAAACATTCATGACCTGACCTCATGGTGTGCTGTCAATTGAAAATGCACATGCTAAGTTTAGTGTTCAGAAGGGCCTCTTGTCTTGACACACAAATGACAGACACACTATTCACATCTTGCAGACATATTTGAAGGCAATATTAAATTGAGCACTTAATAGCCAGGTGACTTAATATGTCCAATTCCAAATCCACTATTTGGCCTCCAGATGAAAGTGCTTATAAGAAAATAATTTTCAAATTGTTATTTCAAAACCAAATCCAGGAGTGCAGTGGCTCAGTGGTAGAGTGCTTGACTCGAGAAAGATGGCCCCCGGGTTAGAGCATCACCGGCATCACTGCGTTGTATCCTTGAGCAGGACACATTAATCCTAGCTTAGTCCTGGTTCAACCCAGGAAGACCCATCCCTTTATAGCTGAAAGATTGTTCATGGGATGTAAAGAATCACATAAAATAAAACAACCAGAACAGATATTCTGGATGTTAAGATAAAAACTCTCATTTGGTGATATAGAGGCTTTTGAAGGGCTATATATTGAGCGGTTAACCTATACCTGTGTACTATATGACTAAATTCCCAGTATGGCACCTGTCCTTGATTTGGCTGCAGGCAGTCTCTTATCAGTTAAGTCCATTATAGAAAATTGCTAATACACTTTAGGTATCCAGTTGAATGTGCTTAAAAATCATATCAAAAAACAATTTTCTTGATGCTCAAAAGAGCCGTCTCAATGAGACGGTTCTTTTGAGCACCCAAAACAAATGTTCAAATGATTGAAAAATTGCACATGTTCTCACAATTTTGTCAATAAAAGTTCACTTATCTGGACTTATGTTAGACCAAACTCCATGTACATATAAACTCATCTATTTCAATATTTAAAAGTTATACAGCTTAAAATTATGCATTTTATTAAAACAGATGACATTTGATTATTTCTTCAGTCTTTTCTATTTAACCCTTAAAGCACCAATCACGACTGCAGCAGATGACAAATATGGCGACAACTTTCCTAATTTTTGAAAAAAATAAGGTATGATATTTCATGAGAATCGTCTGCCAGCAGACCATTCTCATGAAGCGTCGTGCCTTATTTGTTTTTTTATTCTTTGAAAAAGCAGCAAAATTTGCAATTGTCGTCTGCTGCAAATTGTATGTGGCACTTTATGAGTTAACTTTTTGCCTATTATTGTTGTCTGCTGATTACCTCTGCAAAATCTAGAGGCGGCCAATGGCCCCCTTTAAGTGGCCCCCTTTTGTATCAAATGGCCCCTTGCTAAAGGTAGAGTTGGCCATCATTAACATCATGCAAATGGGCAAATATTAGACAGTGTTTTTCCATCTGAAATCACATGAAAATGACCACTGAAAATTTAATGGATTTAACACTGAAGTCAGTCCTAATCTGGATCCAAAGTGTTTGATTATGGATGATTTGTTTCTTCAACCAGTCAATAATTTTTCAGTCATGTCAGGATGGGTCTTCTGTGTTGAACCAGTACCAATCAGTCTCAGGTTAAAGTGTCTTGTACCACTCCTGATTTCCTGCTGACATTGAAGCTGCCCATCACTGGCCATCATTCGACAAGCCAATCAGTTTGTCCAGCAGAACTTGTTCCTTATTTATCACATCCAGAAATCATGGGTTAGGGATTCAATATTGGAATAGAGTCCTAATGGCCAAGAAAGATGTTATATGTTCAACTCTTGCTGAGACCATACTGAGTAGTTAAAATTTGGCTCAGTGAGTAACAAATCTGTACTCTTATCAAACATTAAAATGAAAGAGGTATAATTCCCTTGAATCACATCAGATATTGCTGTAAGTTGGTGACTGTGGTCAATGGACTCCTTAGAACTGGACTTTCTCTGAGACCAAACTATCTTATCTGTGAGATGCTGTTCACCCTGAAAAAATTATTGCACAAACCAATATGACATATTGTTATATAACTGGAGAGAATCCCATCTCCTGATTCGGTGCCATGATTAACCGAAATCAACAGATATCACCGAAATCACCAGAAAATCACCAAAATCACAAGATAAAAGTAAGAAATCACCTTTTTATTGTTTACTTAATGCAAAAATATGATAAGAATTAGTATAATATGCTTATTTCTAGTCTGTTTTTAAAAATATGTTGATAAAAAAAATCACTTTCAAATTGCTATAATGTGTTGCTATATTTTTCAATGAAATATTTATTTGCTGGCACATTAAAATATAAGCCTTTTGTAAACATATCAATTATTCTACTATCATTTATATCATATAAAGGCATAAAATTAACATTAAAATGGATATTTCCTTTTTTTCTGGTGATTTCGGCATACCTTGAATTGGAAATTGAAATGTACATTTTTTTCCTATTTTAATCAAAGTAGAAATAAGCTTATTATTCAAATTGTTATCCAGCTGATCAGGATGCATATTGTTTTCTACTCTGCTTGTTTATGGAACCCTGCAAGTTGGTTAGATATACACTGCTGAAGTTACTCTTTGCCTGAAATTGTTGTCTACTGATAACCTTTGCAAACAGTTTAAGAACCAGATCAGGACCGACAAAATGTCAGACCTGATCTGGTGGTATAATGCCTTCAATGTTGGCTCCCGGTACCGTTAGTTTAACAGGTAACAGGGTCCAGGGCGACAACGGTAAACATTGCGCTTACTGTACCCTGCAAGTTGGTTTGATATACACTGCTGAAGTTACTCTTTGCCTGCAATTGTTGTCTGCTGATAACCTTTGCAAACAGTTTTAGAGCCAGATCAGGACCGACAAAATGTCAGACCTGATCTGGGTCCAAACTGTATGACTCTCTGATGGTGATCATTAAGGAACTATATAGTAAATTCATTTAGAAAAGACAGCAGATGACAAAATACCTAAACATTTGCCTGGTCCTGAAGTCAGCTGATCAGGATGTATATTGTTTTCTACTCTGCTTGTAAATGCATACAAATAAGTGGTATAATGCCTTCAATGTTTGCTCCGGTACCGTAACAGGGCCCAGGGCGACTGCGGTAAACATTGCGCTTACCGTACCCTGCAAGTTGGTTAGATATACACTGCTAAAGTTACTCTTTGCCTGCAATTGTTGTCTGCTGATAACCTTTGCAAACAGTTTAAGCCAGATCAGGACCGACAAAATGTCAGACCTGATCTGGATCCAAACTGTTTGACTCTCTGATGGTGATCTATATGGTAATCTATATAGTAAATTAATTTAGAAAAGACAGCAGATGACAAAATACCTAAACATTTTCCTGGTCCTGAAGCCAGCTGATCAGGATGTATATTGTTTTCTACTTTGCTTGCAAAGGCATACAAATAAGTGGTACCCTGCAAGTTGGTTAAATAAACTCTGCCTGCAATTGTTGTCTGCTGATAACCTTTGCAAACAGTTTTAGAACCAAATCAGGACCAACAAAATATTGGGCCAGATCTAAATCCAAACTGTTTGACTCTCTGAGAACTATATAGTAAATTAATTTTAAAAAAGACAGCAGATGACAAAAATATCAAAAAATTTCCAGCAAGCAAACGGATGCTTGTCAAAATAGGGTTACTATATTATAATAAATGCACTTGTGTAAATATCAAATTAACCCTTGTCCTGCTGAACCTAGATATATCCTGTTTTTGGAAACACTAACAGTGTGGAAACTGATCAGCTGATCGGGATCCACAGTTTTGCATTCAGTTTACGGTCTTGCCAAAATTTAGCTATATTTGCTCAGCAGTACAGGGTTAAACAATTTAATTTGATAGTTTGTGTAGAATTGTTGGTGTTTTTTTTGGGTTTTTTTTTATGTGTGTAAATATTATTTATTTTGAGGGCCTCATGGAAGATTAGTTGTACTACTAAATGTTGTCACCCTCTTTAAATAAAGACTTACTTACTTACTTATTTACTTACTTACTTACTTACTATCCAATTATGGCATTAAATTAATAATAAAATTGTGATTTCCTATTTTTATCTGGTGATTTCGGTGAATTCACTGTGCACTGAATTTGAAAGTGAAATCATAACATTTTTTCATTTCTTTTTAAAATCAAAGTAGAAATAAGCTTATTATACTAATTCTTATTATATTATGACATTAAACTAACAATAAAATGGTAGTTTTTTCTTATTTTTATCTGGTGATTTCTTGGTGATTTCTGCTGATTTCGGTTAATCATCGGACCCTCCTGATTGGCTCAATTTGTCTTCATAAATCTCTGTCTACCTGAAAACCGGTCTAAACTGGCCTACAAGTTAATATTGCATGAAAACCAGCTCAAACTAGTTTCCAGAAGTTAATATTTTGACACTAATATCACCATCTGTAGAGCTAAAAATAGCATGATTAATATAAAACTAACATGTGCTGCATGAAATTGACATGATTTGCTGTTTCACATCCCAACAGGTAAATTAAAGACTTTCATGATCTTTTTGAAAACAGTTTTGTATTATCTTGTTTGTTAATTTATCTTTGTTTTGAAAAAACAAAAAGTATAAAAAAAAGTTTTATATTAATTAAATTTTACGTTCCACACTCAGAGAATTAGTATCCTTTTCAACATGCAAAATACTATGTTTAAATATTTTAATAACAGTTGATGAAACTTATGAGAAAGTCCTTAGGCTGAAGGTTGAACATAACTTAAACAACAAAACAAAAAGTAGAAAAGTTTCATTCTTAGTTGAAACGCAATACAACAAAACAGTTATTGACTTCAACTTCGGTAGACATAAGGATTATCTACCCTGTTTCATTCCCTTTAATTTGATATGCAACATAACTAATTCACACCGGGTAGGCGGCAAAATCGAACGCTGAACACAATCGAGGAACTGCGATCAATACATGTATGTACAGCCGCTGTTATAAATAAGTCAGTTTATCTGGGGTTTTTTATAATTTATAGCAGTATTTTAATAAAATTGGTTTCGCCTATCTATTCTGAAATGAATCGTGATTTGTTCTATGCAGGTGTTGTTTCTGATAAACAAGTAAAATGAACTTACAGTCGGCCGATCGCAGACAATGGGTTCTTAGCTTTCTTTCATACGAGCTCCATCACAAGAAAACCTTTTTTTCGATGTGTCTGGTGATGTCCAAACAGACCTTGGAAGGAGTACAACTACCCTGCCGTATATATTGTAGAACTGGCAGGCTCATCGTGTGGACCGTTAGCTAAGTGGTCAGAGTATTTGCACAGTCTGTGATAGGTCCCGGGTTCGAGTCCCCATCTGGTCATATGCTTTTTCTTCACATGTGTCATCTACACACCCCCCCCATGACCCGTCCTGAACTTGAACCCAGGACCCTCTCAGAATGTGGGTGTATGTTTACCACTGAACTGTCTGGCCACACAGTGGGCATGTGACATAGGGTTTGATCCTGAGCCTTCCAGGTCCGATTTGAGTTTATGATTCAATATAAAACAGAAAACATACTTATAAAGCTCGGATATATATATATCGGACAAAAGCAAACAAAAAATTGCTCATTGATTGCCAAAAACATTGATTGCTATCGATAACCGATTGCCATTAATGAAGTTTTCGATTGCCCTAGTATCATTACCATCATCCTTTAAAACAGATCCTGCGCTTTTCACTTATCAGATAGAAATTATTGAATACACACAGGATATCCACCAATAATTGAATTTTACCCTTCTGTTTCTGAAAGATCGAAATACGACAATGAATGCGAAAAAATATACATATTTTTCAGTTTTAAGTTGAAATAAGTAATGATCAGAAATAAAATGTTATTTTTCAGCCAACTCTCATACATTTTTTGGACAAATATAACACCAAGCACATTTCTTTGATCTTACCTAAAACTGATATCATGCTTACTTTTACTGAAACCTGAGCATTCCAATGAAAAAAATAAAATATTAAACTTACCCAAAACGGCGGTTGTAAAATGTAAATATTGATCACAGTTCCTCGGTTGTATTCTTGTTGCGCCTACCCAGTGTGTAATTTCAGAAAAGAAAAAAATGATCTTTTGACCACACCCCAGGGGTCAAGGGTGTGTGTTGGCACAAAATATTAGCTAGCATGTTATTGTATGCTTCTTTCCCTTAAATTTAATGTGCAACATGACTATATTCTGAAAAAAAAAATGATTTTATATTTATAAGCCTATGACATAATGTGAGGTGATGCTACATACCAAATATCAAGGCTCTAAGCCTTGTAGTTTCAGACAAGAAGATTTTTTCAAGTTTTCCTTATTAAAGCCTATGTAAAATAGTAAATCATGTGACCACTGAGGCGGGAACATTTTTGGACCCAGGAGTATAACTTTAACAAAGCTGGTAGAGGTCTACTAGGTTATACTTCATATCAAATATCAAGGCTCTATGATTTGTGGTTTCATACAAGAAGATTTTTTCATGTTTTCCATAAGCCTGTGTAAAACATGTGGCCCCTTGGGACAGGACCATTTTTGGCCCCAGGGTCATAATTTGAACAAACTTGGTGGACCTGGATCATAATTTGAACAAACTTGGTAGAGGTCCACTAGTCTTGGTGATGCTACATACCAAATATCAAAGCTCTATGCCTTGTGGTTTTAGACAAGAATATTTTTTTATGTTTTCCCTATATAAGCCTATGTATCACATGTAACCCCAGGGACAGGCCCATTTATGACCCATGGGCATAATGGGCATAATTTGAACAATCTTGGTAGAGGTCACTTAGATGATGCACATACCAAATATCAAATCTATATGGCTTGTGGTTTCAGACAAGAACATTTTTAAATTTTTCATCTTGAAAATCTATTTTTAGCCTGTGTTGACCAAAATCATTTGAACAATTATCAAAGAGGGCTATATAAAGATCATTCCTGCCAAGTTTGGCCAAAATCCAGCTAGTAGTTTAGGAAATGTCCTTTGATGCAAATGTTGACCACAGACGACGACTGACTTCCAACGATCACAATAGCTCATCAAGTGCCTTGAAGCAGGATTTCTGTGTAGTTTGGTGAAATACCACCAAGTGGTACAGAAGGAGACATTATTTAAAGGAAATTGTTGACGGACGACGGACATCCTATGATCACAATAGCTCACCTTGAGCCTATACAATTGACTAGTAGTACTTAGTACATAACAATTGGTGACTTGCAGTGCTCTGGAAGAATGTGGGTGGGGGATTTGTGTTAAACACATCTGTTTTACTTATTTAGATAATTGTACAGCTACCTAGATTCTGGGTCAGTCTCTCAATGTATTGCAGTAATCTCATCAGCGCAAAAATATTTACTGTTCATACTAAGGTCAAAATCATACCTCATTTATCACCATTCAGCATGTTCAGCTGAGGGACCAAACTGCCTGCGGTGTCCCTCTTGTCAGTGAAGTATGTGTTCATCATAGAAGCCTCTACAGCCTCCTGGCTACCGATAGCCATAGTAATCCTGCAATTCTGGAATGACTTGGACTGCTGGATGGCAGCTGTTGCATGTTGATGCTCTGAAGAACATTTAAATATAAACAAAGTCCTGCTGAGTCTGGATTTATCCTTTTTTTCAAATACATGTACTGTCAATTAAGATCAGCTGGTGTCTGTGGAGCTATCCGAGCAAAATCCTTACTGTTTTTCAGTCTGAAAATATACAAGGCCCTATATTAGGTCAGGGAAAACAGTGTTCAATCTAAAGCCTTTGACCCCTTGCTGAAAAGCTAGAGTGGGCCATCTATTACATTGTATGTGGATGGGGAAATATTGAGTTATATTATCATGTGAAATCAAATGAATATCACCCAGATTTCCAAGATTGAACAATGGAAAAGTATTATTAGGCCAAATATCCAGCTAGGAAAATCTTAAATGGATCAGGGTGATTTCAAAAATAATGCATCTATTTCTATAATCAATGTTTATAGACTATTTAAAGCAGATTTATTGTTAAAATTAATTTTAAGATATGTAATTAATGTTTTACTTGCATCATGCCAAGTTTCATCGCTTTAGAATGTTCCGTTCAAAAATTACATCGAAAAATGTCATCCATATTGTCACAAGGGTAACACTTTTTTGTGACATTTTTTCCCTTACCTTCAATTCAACTGTAAATTGTATTAAACACTATTCATGTATAGTCAAATGGTGAATTGCAGTTGAAATATAGCATAAAAGCTGTAGGAAAACAATCTTTTCATCTTTTTTAAACCAGATAAATCGGAAATTTGTAACCTTTTATAAACACACCCGTTCAAATTTTTATCATACAGAATTTCATATGATTGGAGTAAAGTGAATTGCCACATAAAATATACAAAGTTTTATTCAAAAGGAATGCTGTTTTAATGACTAGCTGTCTTTAAGCTTTCTAAAGGAACCAACTTGCCTATAAAACAACAAGTATGATTTTATGTAGCCAGTACTGAATAAAACCACCCAGATATGTCACAAGTGTAACATTTAATGTTTGAACCATCAGCCTTTCAATTTGTTTTGCATTTCATAGCTTTTTTGCTGTTTTTCTGGTCAAGGGAGCCCCCAAAAAACATTATGAGGAATTGTGGTGAAATCCTTAAGCTGCTGACTTTGTGGCATGATTTTAACTGATGTCACAAGTGTAACACATTTTAGGAATATGTGATAAATGCATATACATGGCAAATCTTAAATGAAATATATCTTATTTGGTCTTTTTAATAATTCTTGAATGCATAAATATAATTTAAACATAACAAAAAGTCAACAACTTCACCAAATGTGTAGTCAATACTAGTTACGGTCAAGCAGGAATGATACTTCCTCAAGCCCATATACTAGTTTCATTATGAAGCTGGCCATCCTTGAGCTACATTCTGGGATAGGAATCATGCTAAATTCAACACTGAAGAAATCAGACAATCTTAAACCAGACTATAACTTGATTTAGACAGGTAGACTTTAAAATGTGATTTGTGTCACAAGTGTAACATATATTATGGATTGAATTCATCTCACTTTTTCCTGTGTTTGGTCAAAGGATGATCTATTCAACAATTAATTTGATATATTTTGGTATTTAGGGTAGTTATTCACTCTTTCGATACAAAGAAAACACAAAATGGTGTAAACAAAAAGGATAAAATTATGCACTCACAAGGAGAGAAAGGTATTTTTTCACAATTCAAAAAATATTTACAGGAATTTATTGAAGAAAACCAAAAAAGATGCAAAGTTGTACATACTATAGTAGGTTACATAAAGTATAAGAGATAAGAAAAGACAAAAGGGTCATAATCAGTTCCTTTGTAATGTCACAAGTGTAACACAATTATTTCTTTCTATTTAAGCCTTAAATTTGTTACAGATTCTTTAGAATTGCAAAAATGGTATCAATCAAATCATTCAATTGATAATTTATCCCACAATGAGTGCTGTCAACTGTTTTCTGATCATTAACATTTTATAACTCCTTACTATGCTTAATAAACAAATCTGAATAGTTCATTTTTTAAAGTCTTGTGCTAAAAAAAGGGAATTGATTTATGTTTTGATACATTTTAATCAATTTCCATGAAGCTAATTCACTTCATCCTATATAAAATCTATAAGAGATAAAAAAATTCAAAGGAGAAACTCCCTCTTCTGATTTTGTCACAAGTGTAACACATTCCATTACCAACATATGTTATTGTGTTTAATATGTTTTATATCCTATATATTCAAATGAAATTTGTTCTATGTTTTTCATATACCCTACTTGTTATCTAAGAACAATTTTTAACAAAAATCATGCTTATTATTTAAATTAGAAAAACTTTTTCCTCTACACAGTGAAAATCCAGGGGTGTATTTTCACATAAAATTTTATTACAAGTGCAAATTTTGAGCGAAAGATTAAATTTTACTTTGAAAATGTTTATACATAACTACTTAATCAGTTCATGAAAGAATATTTACAATTCTGCATACCTGTGTTGTTTATAATCAAGCTAAGTGTAGCTTATAGAATTGTAAAAAAATAAGGAAAAATGATTAAAGTATTAAATTTAAAGCATTGTCCTAAATTTTATTCTTAAACCAGTATTTGTTTCTGAAATTTTGATGTTCCCTGGTTAAGAGGATGTAAAAAAGATAATGATAGAGCAATTTTGAAATTTGACCCCCAATGTCACACTTCGGATGCATTTTTTTTTAAATCACCCATCAGCGGTTTCAATTGGATCAAATATTATATTTTATTCAAATTAATTTGTAGATGTATGGTATATACAGCTTGAAACAATAAGATAAGGAAAAAAAACACTAGAATTCCGAGAATCTGATGTGTCGCCTGGCCAAACAGAAGTCAATCAAGGCAAATTTGTCGAATTTATATTCCGGGCGAAGGGTTACTTTAGAGAAACTTATAAATGACAAAATATAAATCGTCAAAAACGCAAGAAACACACTCTCGGGGAAACACTGCTGATATGGGTATAGGGAATAAGCGATTGCCCCTCCTCCCCCCTGTAAAAAGTTGGACCCCTCCCAGTGGCGTAGCTTCCTTTAGGCCATGTAGGCCGCGGCCTACACTTTTTCAGAAAGTAAAAAGAATATAAACGCCAAAAATGCAATAAAATGGAGGGGGGAGGGGGTAGGGGGTGAGTAAATCAGAAAGATATTCCAAATTATCCTGATATCAGACGTCACCCATTACCCACTGTAGAAGAACAGTTGTTTGCGTTCCAGGACGAGCTGTCACGTGATGTTGCTAGCCTACCCAATAGGAAATGAACCATCGCACGAAGCTTTGCAACCTGTATAATTGCATTTTCACCATAATTGGAGTCCTTTTGACCATGCCACCGACGTCCGCAACATGCCAAAGGTAGCATGAAAAGAATTAAAAACTACTTGCGCTCAACAATGATGTCTGCCAGGCTGTCCTTCGTAGCGATGATCTACAGACACTTGATGTTGACAGGGTGATAAACATGTTTGTGTCAGACAAATTTAATGCAGAAAATTAGTTTTTTTTCTAAGTTGGCTTGCGATTAATAGTTTTGTTGCTACCTGCATTTAGATATTGAAACTTGATGTTGCTTGTTTTTCAACATACATGCACAGTACATTGTATCTTTTATTTGGGATGATCATTACAATGTCACATGTCTTCTTGCTATATAACCATGTAGGCTCCTATAAGCCTTCTAACCCTTAAAGCACCAGCCAAAAACTGCAAATGAAAGACGCGTCTGTCTTAGTCCTCTGTTGCATATATTTGCTAATATTATTGACTAATGTCAGTATTGAGGCAAACAGTGTAGACCCAGATCTGGATCTCTCACTGTTTGTCGAAGACGCTTGTAAAACAATTCAGCAGATGAGAAAGCGGACTACTTTTGTAGTGATTGGCCATTTAATGGTTAAAAGAGTATGATACCTGTCCCTGACTCCCAGGTCGATGATTTTGTTTTTGCATTTCAGCCGTAAGTTGATCAAACTTGATAAGCATATTAGGCCATATGGGCGATGATGGTGATAACTACCTGTAATTTCTAACAATCGCATGAACGCATTTATAAGTGCGAAATAATCGCAAAATCCATATTTGGACAGTCTAGGACCGAAAATTTTTCTGGGGGAGCATGCGCCCGCAGACCCCCCTACCATAAGGCCTACACATTAATTGAAGCCAAGCTACGCCCCTGCCTCCCCTTGGAAAAAAATGATAGACCCCCTCTGGATCCTTGGAAAATTACAATTTTCTTTAAAATAAACCATTGGACTTCTGTAAAATAAGTTGAGGACTAAACAAGAAATGTCACAAACACGTGACGAATGCCCCCAAAGGAATTGGTCTAGCATAAGACACATTTGAGGAAAGTAAGCTGTAATATAGGAGATATGCTCCAAACAGGAAAAACCTAGAAATGAGGCCAGAAGTCAATGTCACGGTCAAAGTGACCCAAAATGGTATGCACCACTCTGCCATCCCAAGAGGAATCATCACCCAAAATTTGGGATTCCTACATCAAATAATATAGGAGATATGCACCAGACTCAATGCAGTTTCTAAAAACTAGGTCAGGGGTCAAGTTCAGTCACAGTGACCCGATTATGGTACACGGCACTTCGTCATCTCAAGATGCATCCACTTACCAAATTTGAGATTCCTTACCCGAATAATATAAGAGATATGTTCCAGACAAGATTATTCTAAAAACTAGGTTAGGTCAAGGTCACAGTGACCCGAAAATGGTAAACAATACTCCACCATCCCAAGATGCATCCACATCCTAGGATTTAGGCTCCGGCCGCAATAATTCTTAAAACTAGGTCAGAGGTCAAGGTCACAGTGACCTGAAAATGATATGTGACACTCTGTCATCCCAAGATACATTTACACACCAAATCTGGAATTCCTATCTCTAAGAATATAGGAGATATGCACCAGACTCATTGCAGTTTCTAGAAACTAGATCAGAGGTCAAGTTCAAGGTCACAGTGACCCAATTATGGTACGGGACACTTTGTCATCCCAAGATGCATCCTTACACCAAATTTGAGATTCCTGCCTCAAATAATGTAAGGGATATGCTCCGGACATGATTATTCTAAAAACTAGGTCAGAGGTCAAGGTCACAGTGACCGGAAAATGGTATGCGACACTCCGCCATCCCAAGATGTATCCACATACCAAATTTGCAATCCCTACCTCAAAGAATCTAGGAGATATGCACCGGACACGAAGCGGGACGGACGGACGGACACACAGACGGACTGTGCAATTACTATATGCCTCCCAAAGTTCCTTCGGGGGCATAAAAAACCCAAAGAAAAACGTTGTCTAAGATTTTTTATCTTTTTATGACAGATAAACCTGGACGCCCCACCTGACGAAAATTCCTGGATCCCCGCATGTAGGCCTATTGATACAAATCTTGAGATTATGCTCGAATTCCTTATAACAATAGCTGGGAACTTTTCTTGAAAAGGATAGCTTTTATGACAGGCTGCATATTGTACCAATGACATTGAGTGTTCTACTGTTGTTAAAGCTGCATACTCTGTAACTATGAACATTTTTCGAAAAATTTTATTTTCTTTTTAAATCATTTGTAAAAGTAGAATTAAGCTATGTTTTCACAATAAAAATGTTCAGTACAGCTGAAAACTGCATGGAAAAGTGAATTATCTTATCAAATAGGCGTATTTTTCTCTTGTTTGTAATTATTTGCGTCCCTCCAATAATTCTAGACCGTTGAATTTTAACATAAATGCAGTCGTTTTGATAGTGATAACTTGTTAAGATTTACGAAAATGGTAAAATGTTTACCTGAATTTGAGTATTTTTACTGTGTTCTTGAAAAATAAAAACATTATTTTTAAAATTAGAAGATCAAAAGTTACAGACTATGCAGCTTTAAAGCTCCTAAGACATTAGAGATCACATCTAAATGAGCGCGAACCGATAGCCGTTCACCCCACCCACATCCAAGTTTTTCAATAATTTGTGAATAATCGGTGAAATTATAATTAAATTAATCGTGGTGGGACAAAAGACAATGTTTTTCCTTCGAATTAAGCACAGACTGGTGAAAAAATCAGAGAATTTGAATGAATGCAGCACGTTTTTCATCATTTTCCTGTTACCCGTAATGTTAAAATTCACTGTCCAATTCACCTCGGTACATTTGTTTATACCGGGCCGCGTAGCGCAGTCGGTAACGTGTCTGGCTACAGATGCATGTCTGACTGCAGATCCAGGGGTCGCGAGTTCGATCCCGGCCCGGTTCCATACTTTCGTGGAGATTGATCATGAAATAACTTCTACGGTCATTCTCCTCCCTTCTGCTGATTCATTCAAGAAGGGTTGTTGTCAGTTACAAGCGAAAGTATGTGCACAAATTACTGGTTAACCGCTTGTTCAAGTCTGCCCAGGAAAAAGTGTGGTTAGGTGAACTGACCGTCCCGCAATGACCATAGCTGTTGACTTGGGACGTAAAGCAACAAAACCAACCAACCAACATTTGTTTATGTGCCGCTAAGGCTGTGACGTCACGGCGGTCCCGAGAATGCAGCATCATTTCTTCTGGTTGTGAGGTTCTATCGACTAGTGGTAGGAATCGGCTGGATTTTTATAATTGATCATTGAAAATAACAAGTGACCAATGATCAATCATTAATCGACTAAAATTAAATACATATTATATATGGTACATATCATGCCAGGTATGTCTAAGATGCCTTACGGGGTCAAGTTGATTGACCAGACATGTTAGGTGTTCAGAATGTGTACCAAAAAATTAATTTTCTCAACCAAAACATATGTTGTGGGTACTCAAAAGAACCATCTCAATAAGACGGTTCTTTTGATCACCCAAATCATATGTTCAAACTGATGGATTAGTATATATTGACAATTTTACACCCAGTCTGGTTATATTTTCTGTCTACAGAGGCAGGGCCAGGGGGTGGGGAACTTGTCAGCTTGTAGGCAAAATGAAAGTAGCTAAAAACTAATTGACAAGGCAAAATCAATTTACCTTTCATCAGCTAGTTGTCAAAGTGAGCACATTCCAGTAATACTTTTCTTGTAAATCTCACTATACCTCTGTAACTAGTAGAAAATAGAATGTACGGCAGCACTGAGGGGACATGTGAAAAAAATTATTGATCTCGTTCCCACGACATAATTATCTCGTGCCCACGACATAAGATCTCGTGCCCACAACATAAGATCTCGTGCCCACGACATAAGATCTCGTGCCCACGACATAAGATATCGTTCCAACGACACAATTATCTCGTGCCCACGACATAATATCTCGTTCCCACGACATAATTATCTCGTTCCCACGACATAATATCTCGTTCCCACGACCAATCAGGTAAGCTTATACTTTTAATGGCTTTATGATGGACTCCATGCATTCCGAGACTGCGGCTTATTGGATAACTAAATACTTTAATAAAGGATTATGTTACAGAGATATACAGTATGTATTGAAACACGAACATTCGATTTATTTAGATTAAGACATCTTCAACTTCAAAGAAGAAACTATCACTGCGTACACGCAGCTGTTAATTTCATACAATGACAGCTTTCTGGGCATCGCATGATGTGGTCACGTTGTAATGAATATATGGAATCAACATCGAAATGAAAGATGGTAGATTGATACTACACTATTTGGATCCAGCCAGGGTAGTTTCGAGTGAGGGATCTTGTATTGTTCTGTTTCTGATCATTAATTTAGGTATTTTTACAAATCAAAAATATATATAGTTTATTTACTGTTTATGATGAATGCTAAATATATTTCGTCAAGTGCGGGGAAAAATCAATATTATCATGAGTGTATCTGCTGATATTTTCACCGCACGTTTGGTATCTCTTAAGTTTATGCATTTTATACTCAGGAGAATTAAAGAAAGCAAACTTAACGTTCTGGTCGTTTCTTGTCCGATATGGCAGTTTCAAATAACATTGGGTTTTCACCATAGTTTACACCTAGAAAATGGCTTAGAAGAACATTTTAACGAATGAAACTAAAGACGTCAGCCTTTTAAGAAAGTCCTTCAAGTGCGCAGGGCTAAGGATTGGCGTAAAGTGCAAACTAACGATAGCCAAGCCAAAAGGTGACGTCATTTGCTTTGAAATTGACGCCATAACGCCGGTAGTGTTATGTCTGAAAAATACTTTTCATTTAGAACCGTTTTGAAAAAGTTCCAGTCCAAGAATTAATTTTAAAAAATGTTTGGCTACTGTGAAAAGATATGTAGATGATATTTTTTATGTATACAATTTAAAAGCTTAAATATTTTTTGCACTTATGACGTCCTACATTATCATACATGATGTCATATTTATGATGACGTTTCATAATGTGCCTGTCTTCCATAAGTGAAACCACAGGAGTTAGAGTCTCTAATGATCCATCGCAGACTGCACCTCCATGTGTTGCAGGCACCTGTGAAGTTTCATGACGTAGTTCCAAACGGTAAACCTGAGACCAAGAGAGATATATCAAAAACTGAGGCACATTTCTTGTTAGAGATACCTTGCCTTTATATGACGCAGAGGCCTATGAAGTTTCATGCTATAATTACAAATGGTACTTGAGATATGATTCAGAAAAGACTCACAGACCAAGGAGATGAACAGCTGGTATGAAAGACCGGTGGTGACTTCATAATTCACCCTTTGAAACAAAAAACTTAATTTAATTAATGGAAGACAACGGAAAGGGACGATTCACAGTTCATGCTCCACGGTTCATACTTAACGCTTCTCACTGCATACTTCAAAGTCAAACATTACTCTTCAGACGTCATACTTCTCACTTCATAGTTCGGATACTTCGTTGTTCATACTTACAGTTCAGGCTCTATATACACTTCACGCTTCACACCTCACAGTCTCCAATCTTTAAACACGTGACTGTGACGTATTACTGATTAACATGTTGAGTGTTTTTGCTATGGTACGTTTCATAAAGTGTGAAGTATGAAGTCTGACATGTGAAGTCAGAACTATGAAGTGTAAGTATAAAATGTGAAAGTGTAAACTATAAAGTATGAACTGAGACCTTTGAAATGAAGTGTCACTCTCTCTTTCTCTCACACACACACACACACACACACGCACGCACGCACGCACGCACGCACGCACGCACGCACAATAACGTTTAAGAAAACTGAAACGGTAAGTATCACGTCTGAACTGTCAAGTATGAATTCATCACTGGCAGTTTTCATATTAAATGCTTCAATTGATTCCATTTTTTATTTCAGTCATCAGTACCATATGCGCGCCCAACGCAATGCACACTGGACCCAGTCTATGGAACAGTGGAGATCACCATTTTGTCAAGCTTCATCAGATGACATACAATTGTGTGCAGAAGAAGCAGAATTCCGCCCTATCATTCCATGTGACGAAGATATCTACTCTGTATGCATATTCACATTGAAAGATAAAAACTGGGTGCCAGCATCTGATTCCCAAGAAGTAACAGACATATTATCAGCTTAAACAATTAAGGAAACACATTAGGATTTCAACTGCATAAAATATAGAAAGATAAATCCTCCAGTGAAACGGGGATTGGTCAGCTTTTTTTTAATATCAAATATTTGAAGAAAATAGTGGCCTGCGGTTTGAGTCTTTCTGGGTTTTCCAACGTTTACTGAAAACTATAGGTTTAAAACCAAATCATGAACGTAAAGAATGATGACAGAAAGCCTAGCCTGTTTGCTACTTATATTAAGTGAACGGATTTACTTTGGAGGTCGATTGATGGTATTAAATATTCAGATCACTATGACGAATGTTCTAGGATGGTCATGCTTAATACACGATTTTTCAATACATTCTGAAAAAAGCAGGTATACAAGCTAAAGGAAACACCATTCGGTGATTTACAATAGAAATATCAACCTCTTGTGACTGGGGCTTGGGACTATGGACGGTAGTACTGATATAAGTGACAATCATCTATTGATGAGATGGCAGGGGCCTGATGCTTTGGTTGTTGTCAGGCCCACCAGGGTTTACCTGTTGGATTTCCTTTGCTCTGGTATTCAGTTTTGTTTACTGTCGAGTAATTATCCTGCTTTATCTCCTTTTTTATATCTTGATTCATATGTTCTAGGAGACGATGCATTGATAAGTTAGGGATCTTTCATGCAAACCAAGCATCTATGTGTCTTGATCCACATCTGAACTAAGGGTGAGGTTTGCGCACCGTGAAACCGGTTTAAACCCTCTTATAAAATATATCTACTGACCATTCCAAGGCGGTGCTTCATTTGTGGATCATTTATGTTATTTCTGTCTTGTTTTTGTTATGCTTTCGCGGGCGTCTGTTTATTGATGTCTTGTGGTCACCTGATGGGAAAGGGCTTGGCTCTGGTTTGTGATATATAATTGTGAAGTTGTCACTTTCCCATTGGTATCCTGGGTTAGGTGTGATACTTGATTGTATCGATTCCTGATCTTTGCCCTCTTTCTAACTTGGAGTAGTAGTACAGATTTTCAGTGACAGGTACTGGAACTCAGGATAGTAGAAATGATCTCTAATATAAAAACATGTACTGGGATTCATAGCATTTCTTCGACCTCTCGTGACAGGTACTGAACCTCAGGGTAGTGTACTGACCTCTAGTGGCAAGTACTGGAACTCAGCTTAATAGTACTGTCCTCTGCGTGCAGATACTACGACTTATAGTAGTAGTACTGATATATTGTGACAGTAACTGTAATTCAGTGTATAAGTACTGGCCTTTAGTGACATGTACTGGGACTCTGGGTCGCAGTACCGACCTCTAGTGACTTTTACTGAACTCAAGGCAGTAGAACTTACCTCTAGTGACAGGGACAGGGGAACTCAGTACAATAGTACTGACATCTCATAACAGTTACTGTGACTCTAGAAAAAGTGTAGATTGGTTCCCCTCGTTGATAAAGCTCCACTTCCGTTACGCATATAACGACTGGTAACGCCTGTTTTATTACAAGTAGAGAATCCTACTCATCCGACTGCGCATGCTCCAGAAAAGATTTTTCAACACAAACTTCAGTATTTTTCAGTTGCTATAATTTGATAAATAAGTAAAAGAAAAAATATATAAACTCCCAGAACAAAATAAACTTAATAAAACGGCTTGTTTAAAAAATGCACTTTATGTCAAGGGTATTTTCCAATACCACGTCACTCATGACGTCAGTGTGTATGCTATACGTAGGCGCAATGGCGGCTAGTAGTTACCTGTCTTAATATGCTGACAAGCTATTAAAGGGAGAGAACCAGTCTAGAAAAAGTGACAACTAATGACAGGTACTAGGATTCCGGGTATTATACTGACCTCTAGTGTCAGGTAGGGACTCTAGTCGTGACTTCTAGTTAGAAGCATTGGGAATCAGCGTAGTACTAGTAGTTTCAACCTCTAGTGACAGGTACTTTGATTCAGGGTAGCAGTGCAGGCCTCTAGTGACAGTTACAGAAATCTTTGCAGTAGTTCTGAGCCTAATGACAGGCATTGCTACTAGAGTTATTAGCACTGTCTTCTTGAGATAAGCTATAGAACTCTCGGTAGTTTACTTACCTCTGGTGGCAGTTACATGTACCAGAACTCTGGGAAGTAGTTTTGAACTCTGAGGAAAGTACTGGTACTTAGTTTGTTAGTACTGACCAATTGTGACAGGTACTGGGGTTCAGGGTAGTGTATTGACCTCTAGTGACTGTAACTGGAACTGTGGACAGCAATATTGACTGCTAGTTGCTGGTATAGGTACGCAGGCTACAAGTACTGACCACATGCGACATGTACTGATATCTAGGATAGTGTAATGACATCTAGTGACATGTAATGAGACTCAGCGTAATGTACATTAAATATTTGATTTTTTGCACTCTAAAAGTGGTGCCACTTACTAGGGGCAATGGCAGGCAGATTAAAGGCAAATTTTAAGGAGGTGATTATGAAATGAGATCCCATTAAGGGTTTATGTTCTTTGCCTCTTCCTCACGGTGCCGTGGGTTGGTCTGTAGTGTGATTGTGGCATTTCCTGGTCAAGTGACATGTACTGAGATCCAGGGAAGTGTTTTTACATCCAGTGACAGGTACTGCGACTCAGACTAATGGTAGCTACTGGAAGTCTGGACAGTAGTGCTGACCACTTGTGACAGGTACTAGGGCTCTGAAAAGTGTTCTGACATCTAGTGGCAGGCACTGAGTAACTAGATAGTGTACTGACACCTAAGAACTGGAGCTCTAGACAGTAGTTGCGACTTCTAATGGTAACCAGGGCTTTAGTAACGGCCATTACAGTGTCTCAGGGTAGTGTACTGACATCTAGTGACAGGTACTGGGACTTATAGTAGCAGTATGAACCACCTAGTGACAACGAAAGGAACTCTGGGCAGTAGTACTGACCGCTAGTGTCATGTGCTGGTACTCAGTGTATGAGTGCTGACATAGATTAGCTTCTAGTCTTATAAATAATAGTTTGATTTTTTTCTGTAAAGTTACAAACTGTTTGGCCCTTTTTGAAACATGTCTACGTGTTACACACCTTGGCTTAAATTTATGTTAAAATTGAGACAACAGAGTAGACTATCCATGTGGTGTACGTCTTAGATTTTATAGATTTCCCCTTTTATAGATATTTCCATTTTAACGCATAGAGGCCAGGCTAGTGTTGATCACTTGTGACAGGTACTGAGACTGATGGAGAGTACTGATATCTAGTGACATGTACTGGAAATATAGTGACCTCAAGTGAAAGGTACTTTAACTCAGATGACAGAACTGAAACTCTTGGCAAATGTATGTATTGCTTATGACAGGTACTGGTACTTCAGTCATAAATTTTCTGCTGTAGAGACAATAACCAGAACTCTATGCTGACATCTGGTCACAAACGCCAGTACTCATACTGTTAGTACTGACCTTGGCCTTTAGTATGTGATTGTGAAATTTTCGGGTCAAACTCACTTATTTTTTGAGCAGACACGTCAATCGCTAATGACAGATACTGGTACTCAGGATGTTAATACTCGCCACTTGTGTCAGGTACTGAGATTCAGCTGTAAAAACATCTAGTGACAGATACTGAGGCTCTGAGTAGATCTTAAGTGACAACTGCAGTGTACTGTAACTCAGGATGATATAAGTACTATCCTCTTGTGACAGGAACTGTGACTCAGGGTAGAATACTGACCTCTAATGAAAGACACTTGCACTACTAAAATGCTCATAATTCCTGAACTGCATGGTATATTTGATTACTTATACATTTGAAATTGGCAGGGAAAATGACAAACAAAAGAAAATATATAAAGAAAAAATATTGGTCATGCCACCATTGTGCGTCAGGCTGTTGGATTACAAGAAAGCCTCATAGACCACCACATATAAAAATACACACAAGAGCAATTTACCTATATACCCTTTACCTGTACTCCTCAGATTAAAATTGCACGACCCTTAAGTCTGCACTATGTTGCATGAACCTTGGTTAACTCGTCAGATTAAAATAACATGACCCTTGGGTCTGCACTATATTGCACGACCCTTGGGTCTGCACTATTGTCACTGTGTGAGTCTTGCATCACCCTTATGATATACAACTTAGAGTAATTTACCCATATACCCTTTACCTGTACTCGTCAGATTAATATTACACGACCATTGGTTTGCTCATCAGATTAAAAATGCAGTGGAAGTCTAAATTAACTGTAAAAATGCAATTTCAGATATATACCAGTAAATTATGACTTTAATCATATATACTTGTTTGTAGGCTTTGAATATTAATGAAAAAGAAGTTATTGCTTCTCTTATTGCGTGTTCTAAAGATGAAGGAACTAGTTGTGAGCATAAATAGTTAGGGCGTTCGACACAATGGAATAGAATGGCAATAAAATGTTATTTTTCCATAGCATGAACTTAATATAAACAATTTGTATTTTTTCTGCCAAGTTCAATATTCTTGCAATAAAGCATCTATATATACATGTTAAATGACTAATTGGAAGAAAACAAAACTTATCTTAATTGTAAAAGTTCATTCCAGATATAGGCTTGTTTAGAATGACATACTTTGCCTCTTGTCAATAAATGTTCAGTGTAATTGATAAGACTTTAAACATTGTGCTCGTTTGGATGCAATAAAATAACTTAGTTAGTCAGGTTTTCTTTCATTTTATACAAAATAATTGTATTACTTTGAAATAATAGTTTCAAATAGTTCAAATACCATGATGATATTTTAAATCGCCCTAAACAACAATAGTATTTGTAAGTAAGCTGCATGACATTCTTTGGTGACATCAATTTATGCATTTGTAAAAACACAATAGAAACTAACAGCTGAAGAATGTATTTCCTAAAACAAGACATAACCACTCATAAAGACAGGAACAGTTAATATATTGGCATAACCGTCGTATTCATCCACTGGGTTCGGAGGATGAAATTTAAGCCTTGGAATTTGGTCAAACCAAGAGAGGGTATGGTATTTAATCCTTTCACAAATCCTAATAAAGTCTGCAATCCATCTGATTCATCTGAAAGAAGAAAAGGGCAATTAGACTTAAATATGGAAAATTGATATACAAGGGATAATCTGAAAGATATCCTGGCGTGATATCTCTGTTACCAGCAATGCAGTATGGCTGAAAATTGTTCCAAATAATAATATATTCTTTGTCTATCACCGCTTGACAAGTATTATTTTACTTGAAGGAGCGACTGGAAATCTACCCCAAAACAGTCATACCTTCAATGCACTGACCTATCAAGCAGACGGTGCATATTAGAGACCTCATAATTCGGGCAATAGCAGTCACAGCAATTTGTTTTCATGGCTGCTCAATATTCATTCATAAGCCAACGTGTCCTGTACATATGGCGAACTTTCTATATGATATGGGTTTCCTAGGTCCTTTAATGTGTGGCTATGCAACTGTCAGCTATAATCAAAATTTGACCACTTGAAGTTTTGGTTGGCCCAAACTGCCATATCAACAGCTGTATTAAAGGTAAAGAAAAATTGAGGCAAACTCAGATGAACTTACTTTTGTCTGAAGCAATTATGAATAGTCAGTATTGCCAGAGACTGATAGTAACCCACATAAGAAAATTCATGCGAGACCACAAATTAGGTCAATATTCGGAGGTACAAAAATTTGCATGTGTATATCTAAAAATAAAACCCAATCAATTGTCCAAAGGTGCACTACATCGTAAAATGATGCAATATGGGATTTAATTGAGCATAAAGCATCCAGTAACCAATAACAATTTAAAAACTCTTATTTAAAATCAATCATTGTTTTGGTAAAAAATTAAACTTTTTACAATATGATATTTTGTAATCAAAATAATATTGGTCTTAAATATTTTGCCGATATTAGGTTTGGCATGTTTTAGTCCAACTTGATGGACAAAAATATAAAATTCTCAGAAATAAAAATTCTGCAATGTATAAAAAATGACGTGGTTGTCAATTTCAATGACGTCATAAGAATTGCGCATTGTGCTATAAATATTGATTTGACACGACCTGTCGCCATTCTAACATTTGAATTGACATTATAAGTAACAACAAGTAAAACTACAATGCAGGTTTATTTTGTGGTTTTAAAGATGCCGGGCTTGAAACATTCAGATTCAAATATACTGAACCACACTTCTAACGCAAAATTAAACAGAAGCTTTAATGTTACATATATTGTTTCATTCATTGTAACGCAGTTTTGTCACAAAATAAAATACTTATTTATATAAATGAAAGTAGAACTTCATCGGTCAATTATTCCTTTTTAATCGTAACCTGATTGGGTGGATGTCTGCCAAAACCCTTGACTGGTACAATGTTTTCGGCAAGACCTCGTATATTAATTAAAGTTACCTTCCTGAAACATTTTGCGTTGGAAGTGTGGGTCAGTATATTATTATAATTCTATAACATGAAAACGAGTGGGCCATATATAATATGCTGCAGCTATAAGACGACACAGTACAGCGGGAAAATATAAGCATCATTATAAAGGTAAAAGGACAGTTCTTTTGAATGGTGCATAACATGCCTCTCAAAAATGTCTCTGGACAAAGCTTCAAGGTAAAGATCGGAACATTTGGAACGTCCCTCGTAAAATATAATGTCATGAATACTCGTTTTGGGTTCTGGCAGATAGCAGAAATCAATTTAAACTGATGCAAGGGGACTTAAATTGAGAGTCTACTAATAATAATCACAAACAGATACTATGAAAACGAGTATGCCATTTGCAAAGAGCTACGTACATTAAGGGGCTATTTTTTCAACAATTTCTTTCTATTAGCCCAAGTGTAACAGTCTTGTACTCATTTGACTTTTATCGTTAAGGACTATAGCAACAAGAGGGCCCATGGGCCCAAGACCTGAATCCTTGTCAGGAGAAGATGATGTTTACCACTAAATATAAATCCCATTCTCCAACACTTAAGTCCATCTTGGATATCACTCAGATTATAACCAAAGCCTATCAAGTTCAATCAAATTATACTTATCTGCACAGATTCAATGTCAGGCATTTTGACCCAACCCAAAAGGCCAGGGGTGTGCATAATGTCAAAAATTTTAATGTCATAATGTGATGTTCACCATAATCTTCTTCAGAAAATTTTTTTTTACATTTTATCCCCATACAGGAGCCAATGGCGTGTAAAAGGGCAGAACATTTGCATGCATCGTGTCATATGCTTCATTCTAATTGATTTGATAATGCAACATTGCTACTTTCGGAAATGAAAGCAAATCAACCTTTTGAGTGTAAGTGTAAAAGTAAAACATTTGCTAATATGTTATTGTAAGCCGCTTTAATTTGATATGCAACATGACCATATTCTGAAAAAAAAAACTAATTTTATTTTTATATGGGGGGATATTAGGCCCCAGGGGCAGAATTTGAAAAATAAAATCGTATCTGGAGCTCTGGCGACCCTTTTGATCAGGGGAGTGGAACCGTTTGTGCAATTTTGGTTAAGGGCATTATCAGAAACAATTCTGTGAAATTATTTTGAATTTGGACTAGTGGTTCAAGGGAAAATGTCATTAAAGGACATTATTTTATTAATCTAAAGCTCTGACAGCTTCATTGTTCGGTGGAGCAAAACCATTTGTGCAATTCTGGTAGAAGGCATCATTAGGAACAATTCTGTGAAATTATTTTGAATTTGGACCAGTGGTTCAGGAGGAGATGTCGTTTAAAGGTATTTCTTATTTAGAGCTCTGGCGGCCCTTTTGTTCAGCCGAGTTGAACCATTTGTGTAATTTTCGTAGAAGGCATCATGAGGAACAATTCTGTGAAATTATTTTGAATTTGGACCGGTGGTTCAGGAAGAGATGTCATTTAAAGTTATTTCTTATGGGGAGCTCTGGCGGCCCTTGTGTTCGTTGAAGCAGAACGATTTATGTAATTTTGTTAGAGGGCATTATTGGAAACCTTCATGTGAAGTCATTTTAAATTTGAGTGGTGGTTCAGGATTAGATGGTGTTTAAAGAAAAAGATCACCGACGAACAGACGCACGCATTCGAAAATGGCCACCAAAATAGGCTAAAGATAGGAAAGTGACCATTTTTGAGCAAACTTGACCAAAAAGATATTTAAACGGATGGTGAGTATTATCACAAAACACAAGATATTGTAACCCTCGTGCCTGGCGTGCAAATGTTCAGGATGTTAAGGCCAAGTGTGTTAAAGTGGTTAGAGGGTCACACGTTTGTGGGTTCGCTTGGTGCTGGACAGAAGCTGTATCAAGGGAATGAAAATACAATAAACAACTATTTCAACGTTTCATAATTTTACCCAAATTAAACCAACAAGTTAAACAAGTTATTCAAGGCAGAGCAAGACAAGCTATCATTTAGTGTAGGTCAATTCATTCAATTTGAGTTGGTAATATTCACCCTGCAGCACTAAGAACGGTTTCTCATATTAAGTTGACGCGGTCCGGGGTGCCAGACAGTAATGAGCAGATACAATAATACTGTGTTATAACGAGGTTTGACTGTATCAATACTCGTTATAACGAATGTTACTGCAGAGTAAAGTAAACGTGAAATTGCCACCAAAAGTATACCAAATGCGTACAGACATTTGCTAGTGCATAAGGTATGGGACTGAATGTGAGAGCCGCTTACCCAGCAAACATGCCTATATGGGTCCCATATGGGCTGCCCATATGGTACCCATATGGGGAGTGCAACCGGGTTTGGCATGGGTCCAGATGGGTCCCATATAACAGTCCCATAAAGAAAAAAGAAATGATAAAATCATCTTTATATAAACTTATTTCCTTGTTTATAATGCATGTCTAGCGTCTACAGTTGTGGATACAGAGGGGATTCATGTGGTTTGCATGAACGCCCATTTAAGACAAAATTATTCCATTTTTGTGAGGAATTTCAAGCAAAATCAGCATAAACTATCAAATAATCATGTACAATTTTCAAATCGAAACCACCTTTCTAAATCTGACCCCCCAGCAAGAAATCCTGGGTCCGCCCCTGCTTCTACCATTTATTTTATTTTATTTACATGGGCCAGCCCATATGGGACACATATGGATCCCGGATGCACTGCCCATATGGGTCCCATATAGATTGCTAGCTGGGTAGTTATAAAAGACTCCCGTATATAAATGCTCAGGTAAGTTAATTAGTGTATGAAAGTCATTCTCTTGAATACTAAGTCAAGATATTCACACAAATACGCATTCACGTTATATTAGGCTGAAAAAGGCCTAACACCCTGGAATGTATGAGCAGCCCAGACCTGGAATGGTCAGACAGTCCAGAATAGTTAAGCAATCAGGAAATGCTCAACAGCCCTGAACGCTAATTAGAGCTAGTCCTGAACGCTAATCAGTCCATATCAAACAACAGTCTATGAGGGTAATATGTTATACAGGTCAGGCTATGTAAAATGTGTTTCTATAGCTATACAGAGGCTGAAAGGCCTTGACTAATAAACAGTCCTGAATGATTAAGTATATAGTCCCTATGGACAGATACTTAAAAAGAGGTTAGCAGTCAAGATAACTAAACGGTGTTGTAGGGCTATAAACGACCTGACCAACCAATCTGGAATGCTTCAACAGTCCAGAGGGGTTTAGCAGGTTGGTATAAAGCAGCTGTCTAAATAGCTATAATATTGCAACTAAATAGAGCTATACTGATTTACCTATGTGGTGCAGGTAGATCAGAATGCTACAAGTAGCAGTCTCGTATGCTAACATTCTGGAATGCTTAATCATTCAGCCAGAGAGAGCATTCAAGAATACTAGGTTATAAAATGGGTGGAGTGTTTATAGTGTGTAAGTGTGGGTGGGGACTTGTAAACAGTCCAGCTTAAGTGCAAAATAATTAAATGTTAACCTCTCCAAAAATGCTAGCGTATTTTTGATTAGCTGGCATGTTTGCTCTGAGTGTTGGCTATCAAGAATGCTCTGAGTAGGAATGGTCTAGTTGTACAAGAAGAGTAGACTCAAACAGTCTCTGATCAAGAACAAGGTTAACGGTGTTTGCTGTGGCAATCCGGACTGGTTGTCAGACTGGTCTATCGCTGAGACAGCAAGGTGGGTCCGTATCCTATGATACACAACTGACCCAAACTGATGCGCTTATATATATAGCCTCAGAGCACGCGCCCCGTGATGTCATCAACGAACGTCATCAATGGAGACCTTATATCAGATGATGATCATGTGACGCGCAGTCGGAGTCTCTCGATCATCATCATCAAAACGCATGATAAAGACCGAGCGACTCCAACTGGGGAAAATGAAAGTCGCCATTGATGAGATCACAATGCGCTGAACTGAAACAAGAATCGCCTCCAGCACAATAATGCAGTTGTATCGGCGTAAAGTAACTATGGAAGAATTATTATCAATAAGCCAACATTTGAGACAGAAAGAGTAGCCTCCACTGCTATGGGGCATTGATGAGCAGTAAGGGTGAGTAACGGGAAATCAACTAGTCTATCACGGAAATCGGTTCATGAGTTTCTGTCCGTATCAACTGATAAAATGAGCGAGATTTTATTAGCCCCAAATCAGGGTTCATAATTAAACCACCAGTCGCTACGGACTGAGATTCCAGAAATATGAAACGATCAGTAATGGGTCATCCGTTTATAAATTAAACCCGATAGAACCTCAAACCCGATCCCGTGACCTAATTAATTTGACAGTTAGAACTGTATAGTAAACAAATAACATGGCATGACTTTAGCAACCCATATGCTAGATATAAACTTGTCAAGGGGTATACGGTTGGTCAGGAGTGCTACAATATTTAAAGTTTTTTTTTTATTTATCTGCTGATTTCCAATTCTTTGAACACCCCTCTCCCAAAAATAGTAAGTGAGTATGATCAGGAAATACCACAATCACAAACTGCAGACAACCCCATGGCACCGCGAGGAAGAGCCGCTCAACCATCACGAGACACCAGGAAGACAAATTAAGCAAAGCAATCAGCTTTCTCTTCCCCATCAAGATGATTGCAATACTGGAATGGACATAAATTAACGTACAACAAAACATAGAACAATTACAGACTCCCACAATGGGAGTAACAATAAACAAAAAATCAACAACAACAGAACCACCGCCTTAGAACGGACAGCAGCATAAGCCACCGGGGGGCTTAAATGCATTTTACTGGTACCAAATCTTCGCCCTAGATTCTGCTGTTGTTGAAGTACAGGAAATGTTCAGCTCGCATGGAGGCCATCTAACTAATGCAATGTACCAAAGCCTTATTTGAGCCAAAATGGCAATTTCTCTATTTTAAGCCTATTTCGTCAGCCATTTTGTTACCATAGCAACGGTAATAGTTAAATAAATGGCAGAATTTTACACTTGGGTTATTTGGCTGTTGCCAGGCCCACCAGGGTGTACCTGTTGGATTTCTTTTGCTCTGGTTCTCAGTTTTATTTACTGTTGAGTCCTTATGTTTGCTTTTTCTCCTTTTTATACATTGATTTATATATTCTAGGAGATGATGAATAGATAAGTTAGGGGACTTTCATGCAAACCAAACATCTATGTGTCTTGATCCACATCTGAACTAAGGGCGAGGTTGGCACGCCATGAAACTGGTTTAAGCCCTCCAGTAAAATATTTTTACTGACCATTCCAAGGCAGTGCTTCTTGTGTGGATCATTTATGTTATTTCTGTCTTGTTTTGTTATGCTTTTGTTTTTGTTTGTTTGTTTGATTTGATTCTTTACGTCCACTCAACAATCTTTCAGTTATGCGGGACGGTTCTTCCTGGGTTTAACCAGTACTAAGCTAGGATAAATGTGTCTTGCTCAAGGACCACAACGCAGTGACGCCGGTGAGGCTCGAACCCGCTACCCTTCGGTCTCGAGTCAAGCACTCTACCACTGAGCCACTGCGCTCCCATGTTATGCTTTTGTGTGCGTCTGTTTATTGATGCCTTGTGGTCACCTGCTGGGAAAAGGCTGACCTCTTCGTTCTCGTTTGTGATGTCTAATTGTGAAGTTGTCACTTTGCAATTGGTAACCTGGGTCAGGTGTGGTGCTTGATTGTATTGATTCCCGATCTTTGCCCTCCTTCTCACTTTTATTATTCTAATAAACCAATCAGAAGAAATTGGTAAAAAGCAACTGTCTTTTTTTTGCTCCAGAGGGGCCAATTTAGCCCCTTAATGCACGTAGCTCGTTTGTAGATTCTATCTATTTCTAAAGTGTCCATTTTTTCTAGATTATTCGTTGTGTCATTTCGCTTTGGTAGAATTTAACTTCTTCTTGTAATAATGACATTCTTTCATATTATGGTCGTAAAAAACGTTGGGCTAGGCAGAATAAGCAGAAAGCAGAATAAGTCAGTACTATGGGATTTGATGGTTGTGATATAGTTCACGTTTAGAGTTAAGTGCCATGAGGGATTAACTAACTAAAATAATTTTAAAAAGGCCACATCAAAAATATCGCACATCTTAGATATGGATGCCGGGCCAGACTATTAAAGAAAATATTACGACCAGGGTGTTGTTGTTTTCATTTTGACAGACAGACAGAGGAAAGAGCAGGCCCATATTTACTTTTATAGTTTTACAGATACACGCCTACTTTTCTAAAAAAAGTTTGTGACTAGTTCCTGTTATTGAGGTTTATCCTAGTTTGGCGATGTAGTGTCTCTAATTAGACCTCCATGAACCTGACCATGCAAACTTTGCACAATGTGTAGCCTAGTATGAGTTGAAATAACTCAGGACACCATTTAATTTCAAGCCCTATTTTGTTTTTCGTAAACTTTGGAAATGTTATCAGGATATTCTGTCTTCCATGGCTTTGATATCTGTAATTATACATGTATTAGGTTAGCAGGTTAATATGTTTTAGGGTATAACCACCATTGTTTGTGTCTGTGACCTTTCAATTGATTTAAAAACTATATTCTGTGCTATTGTATTGATCCTGATAATTACTCCAACAATAACGGGTAAAATATTTACTATTCATCACTGGAGAAATGTTGGTTTGAAGTTGTTTAGTAAATGTGAGTTATACCAAAAGGGATTGGAGTGTAGCTTCCACCTCTTTTGATCTTAACACACATGTATCGTGCACAGTGTAAGTTTATAGAACACAAAATAAGGAGAACCTACAACATTTGGGTCAATTTGGAGGGGGCCACATGTCATTTTTCTCAATATAACTACAAGTGTTTGGAGAACATAAACTAAAAAGAACCTACAAAAGTTGGGTCAATTTGGAAGGAACCACCAGTCTTATTTCTCAATATAACTACAAATGTTAAAACCCTAGTCTCGGAAAAGATAGCTAATGAGCCATCCCATGACATTTTGGTACTTATTGACGAGCCAACCTATCCTGTTCATATATACATACAACGTATGGAAGTTGATGAGTGAGACACAGACCAAAAGCTGAGCATCTAGCCACTTTGGATAGCTAGGCATGCTGTGACTTAACACATCAAGTGTGATAAATAAGTTTTACTTTTTCATGTGCTGCTTAAAAACATAGTAGCAAAATGCATAAAGAGGCAACCTAAATTAAGCAGGAACAACAAAGCCAGGTAAAGACTTATTTCTAAAAAAGTCAAAAATAAAGTGAGGACAAAAACTAAGTCAAGCTATTCAATCTGAGGAATCAACCGTAAAAATATAAAAAAGTTAAATATTAATTAAAGCAAAAACATTGAGGGGATAACTGTATTAAAAATTCTCATTTGGTGTGGTTATCGTTAGACATATGGAAGGAAAATATAGTTTTTCGGTGACACGTTAGCGGAGCCAGAAACGTGACCTCTTAACGCATATCCGACGACAAACCTCCCCAAATGATAATTTTGAGTATGGTTATCCCCATTCTAATGCACAAGTAACATTTCCTTCAAAAAGACAATGTAGTATTTTGCGCCTACAGCCTGTAGCTGCCAGCTGCATAAAAACACTTGCCAGCTGCATAAAACCACTTGTCAGGCATTGAAACGAGACAATGCATAATGCCGTCACAGGATATACTGTCGCAATAAGTAAATGAGTATGATCAGGAAATAGCACAATTACTCACTGCATACCAACCCACGGCATTGGGAAGAAGAACCACAGAATACCAACAATCACAAGACATCAGGAAGACAATTAAAGTAAAGCAACCAGCTCTCTCTTCCTCAAGATGATTGCAAACTAGAAATGACACTTAAGTAATGCATAACAAAACAAGGACCAAACACAGAACCCCCACAATCCAATGGGAGGAACATTTAACAATGAATCGTGTACGTGACTAAATCCCTTCTCACAGACAGAATAGTAAATAAATTTGTAAACGAAAAGGTTGTAAACAAGTTAAGAGTTAATACTGTTCTCCTCGGTAAAGCTGGAAAAATGTTAAAAAGATTCAGAATGTGGTCAGCCTTTAGACCCAAAATTGCGTTTTTTATTTTCTTCAATAAGAATACAACGTTCGAAATTGCATAATCTTTGGTATCCGTTATGTATGTCGCTTTACATTTCTATATCAAAGCACAGTGGAAGCCCAGATGCACTTTAACAGTTTCAAAAATAAGCTGAGACTACATGTTGAAACATAATAGTATCTATTTGATGATATCTCTACTTTAATGTTTCACTCTTTGGAATAGAACAAAATCTTTTTAAGTTTGCATGGATTTCAAATTTTGTACAAATGTGAAATCTGTGCAAAGTGAACAGTTTTTTTTTATTTCATGCGAGTGTACACAGACCGATTGCAATAAAATTTACATATAGCGGGTATCCCAAAACATATGAAACGTTTTGAAAGTCTTTTAAGATTTGACTCCACAGAGATAAGTTGCTTATTGATAAACGTACTATACATAGAAATTATATAATGCCATATTCCGACTTGATTTTGTTTTATGACAATGTATGGTTGAGCTTTTAAAAATGGGTTCTAATTTCTGATATACACAGTTTTAACTTCTTTGGCTATATATCTATTAATTCTTGTTGCAGCATTTTATTCATTTCTTGATGCTTGCTCTTGTAAATGTCTATTCTATACTTATTAATGAAATAAATACAACAAAATAATGCATTTTGGCGCACTTTATATAGAAGCATAACCGTGAACAGAGAGCGTACACATGAAATATTTGATCTGATCAAATGTATGCGAAAGTAGTAATGAAAATTATTGAAATACCGGCTAAGATCACCCCCTTGCAAGATACTCGCCGCCCAGCAAAAAACCTCCACTCCTGTGCATGAGGTGTAAAAAAGCTGTGGATTACCTACATTGCAATATATCTCTATGGGGTGGGTGGCAATCCAACACCCAGTGATCAATTTTGATCTGCGGCTGTTCACAGGATTTTACATTTTCAAGGTTATACAAATTTTGGTATGTAAGATGTTAACGCTTTAAAAGTCGCCTAGAAACTAATTCTCGTGATAAATATCACTCACTCATAAGCTCGTGCTCAAGTGCGTATTCGACTAGCACTTGTATTAACGTCTAATTCGACTCATAACCAAAGTTCATTCAATACTGAATGTACCGCATAGACAAATATTCCGATCTATTCGATGAAACGATTGGAATAGTAAGTCTATTCTATACTTATTAATGAAATAAATACAACAAAATAATGCATTTTGGCGCACTTTATAGGATGCAAATGATAGTGCTGTCTTGTATACCAAAATTTGTATATGCCTATCTACAAAGCAAGAGCTTTAGTGACATCCAACTTTTTATCCACTGAGTCTTCAACATACATGTTCTTACAGGTTTCCGTTCTCCACCGCCCATGTCTCATGAGGCACCTTTCATTAACCTTGCCTGTGTTCGATGCTGTGGTTATATCCCCAGCTCTTAATGAATGCGTACCCAAATTAAGATCTGGAGCAACAGATTTTAGCTTTTTCAAAACACATTCCCTTGTACGTGTATAGCTTAAACATTTATCCTTCTTAATAGATCTAAATGTACCTTTGGACTTAATCAATGGCTTGAACAGATAATCACTTGACTTTAAATCTATCGCTGCCAAACTAATAAATCGATTTAACATTGAATATGCACATGCTGATGTATTACCTTTTGCTACCAACACTTTGCTACCAGATCTAAACTGATCAGTTTTACTGCTCCTGATGTTTATAGTGAAATGATCGTTATAAAAAATTATGTCATTACATTTTAACTTACTTATCTCATCAAATCTCAAAAATCCTGTATAACAAGTTAAGATCATCGCCAAATCTCTGATGTCTGTTAAATTGGTATTATTTGCATACTGATTGCATAAAGCAACTAACATATCTGAAGTTACAACCTCTTTCCGTTTTACTGGTTGTGACCTTAAACGCTTAGCTGCCTCTAGCATGCTTTTAACAAATCCATTTTCTGTCGGATCCACGAAATTATTAATATTGTGAACCCATTTTATAGCGTAGAACACTGCAGATATAACACTAAATGAACAATTTTGATCCAATAAGGTTGAAATGAAAATAGTTACGTGGATAGGGTCCGATGGTACTGACTGGTAGTTCTTTTGAGCACAAAACTGTTGAAATTTCTTAAAAGATGCTCTGTATTTATCGTTCGTTTTGTCTGCCCTTGAATGGAGTAGGTAAGATGAAATACGCTCTGCCAAACGGTCTTCCGTAACGTTCACGGCTTCTAATCTAGTTCTGACGTTTGAGGTCAAGCCAATACCTGCAATGAACATTCAACATATTACAATCTTATACAGCTATTAAACCTGTAACCTCTCTTCATGCTTGCTGATTGATCTGTAAGAAAAACACATTTTAATACCGTCATCTTCTCTCCTTATAGCAATCCTATGCATGCTAAGAAAAATCCAATCTCAGAGCTAACATGTCAAATGCTAAAGGATTTGATTCGAAAATTCCATTATTACCTAACCCTTTGTTTATTATGTTTAACTTTGGCAAACGTAATATTTCTTTTACAAATCTAGTATGTTTTCCTTTGAATATTACTGGGTAAAAAGGCGCTGATGGCCAATCTGGTAAAATTAATGCTCCTTGCCCTTTATCCGCTTCCATTTTTTGAAGTGTCAATAATACCATCCCCGGAGGTGGTACTAACCAGTTATTTTCTGGCTTAGCCCAATTCTGATGCAATGCATTGACACCTTCTGTGTCAGGAACCCACCACTTAGAGTTAAATCACTTACATTTATTGTTATAGTTTGAGGCGAACCTGTCTACGGTAAATGTTCCCCATTTTTGTTCTAAAGAATCAAACACCCATTTTGATACTTCCCAGTCATCACAATCTTTACACCTGCTTAAATGATCAGCCCTTTCATTTAAAGACCTTGGAATCCAACCTACTGATAAACTTATACAATTGTGATCACAAAAATCGTTCACTTCTGAAGCTATGCTTTGTAATTCTTCCTTGGTGCTTCCTACCTCCAAGACTGACTGAACATTTTTGTTGTCAGAGAAAACCTTCACTCTCTTACCTCTCAACTTTTCAACACTACTCACCATGACCCTTTTAACGGCTTCTGCTTCTCTCCAGGTTGAGGATTTGCTTCTCTCAAACATTGTCCAAGCTCCATAAACCTCATGCTTTGAATGTTTACTTTCTCTCACTTTAGAGCAAACTGTATTACTTAATTTTACCACTTCCGAGGTAACAGAGCTTACCAATTTATGTGTATCTGACCTTACCACTTTTGGGGTAACAGACATTACCACTTCTGGGGTATCTGATCTTACCACTTCTGGGGTAACTGACATTACCACTTCCTGGGTAACTGATCTTACCACTTCTAACGTAACTGACCTTTCCGTTTCAGGGTCAACTGACCTTACCACTACCGGGGTAACTGACTTTACCACTTCCGGGGTAACTGACCTTACCACTTCCGGGGTAACTGACCTTACCACTTCCGGGGTAACTGACCTTACCACTTCTGGGGTTACTGACCTTACCACTTCAGGGGTAACTGACCTTACCACTTCCGGGTTAACTGACCTTACCACTTCCGGGGTAACTGAACATACCACTTCCGGGGTAGTTGTTTTCATAAATTCACGAGTTGAACTCTTCCTACCATCTGTATCTACTATACCATGAGTTACTGATTTTACCACTTCCGGTGCAACTGATTTGACCACTTCTGGGGTATCTAAGATAGCCATTTTTGGGGCAACCAAGCTTACCTTATCTAAATTTGAAATAGCTGCTTTAGTCAGACTAAAATCATGTTCATATGCCTGTGGCAAACCTTCAAACGTTTGCAAGATATCTGTATTTTGATTCTCTGTGTATTCTAGATAACCTCCGTAACCTACACTACTTGCATCACAGAATAGCACTGTTTCGAAATCAACACTTTCATTGAAATCTCTACCCTTCAAGTTATAAACTTTACTGTGTCAGACCAAAATTTGACTTCCTGTTCTGCCTTTTCCGAAATATAAACAGGCGAATCCCAGCTCAGCCTACTGTCAATACATTTATACAGTTCTCTGGTTCTCAGCCTTATAATCTTCCCCAACACCATTTGCATGGAAATAATTTGACCTGTGATCGATGCTGCAAACCTGGCAGGTACAATTCTTAATTTTTGCGTACAGAGTTGGTATAACATTGACTTACATGAACACTCTAGTCGTTTAATTCTTTCGTCTGTAATGTAAAATTTTCCGCTATTCATGCAAATAAAATAGCCCAACCATGTGACCTGCAGCATGGGTAGCCATTTACATTTTTCTTCTGCCAATAAGAAACCAAACCTCTGAATGCTATCCTTGACAAAATTACTAGATTCCAGAGCACTTTGATAACTGCGATCGCCACCCAAACCGTCATCTAAAAATGTGATGACCTTGTGACCTTTTGACCTCCAGAAAGCAACCATTACTCTAACGACCTTCGAAAATATGTGCCCCGCGGTCGCCAGACCAAAACATAAGGAATTGTATACGTACATGCTTTCCTCGCCGTTTTCTTCGCGCCATGCGAAACCTAGATACGTCCTGTGACTATGAAAAATGTCAATGTGATTATAAGCTCCCCTTATATCAAAAGCATACAAAAATGTACCTTTCTCAAACATTTGTCTGGCAGTGCTAATATCTTCGTATTTAAACTTGAACGTATGTAAGCATTTATTTAAGTTTCTACAGTCTAAAACTAATCTGGGTTTTCCTTTTTTGTTATAAGCCACAGTTAATGGATTGATAACATAAGGGGTGTATTCGACCTTTGATATGCATCCCTTTGCTAACAGAATCTTGATTTCCTTACTTACAAACTCTGGATTGTCTCGGGCAGACCGGTTATTTCTACACTTTTGATTTGGAGGCATTTCTTTAAAAGGAATCTTATATCCTTCTTCAATAACGCTTACAATATAACTGCTTGTACCCACTTTTCTCCATTCGTGTGCTGCACCTTTTAATCTGTTATAAGGTGAAGGCTCTGCCTCGCCATTATTGCCATGATCAGGCAGAATCTCGACTTTATCTGAAGCCTTTTCAGTATAACAAATACTTAACAAACCTACCTCTCTTTTGGCGCCCGCATCTGGCCTTTCAATGCTTAAAGGACTGTTGATCTTTGACCTTGCCTTAAATGTATCATGAGAAATAAAAACCTCTGTTTTACTTAACTTAAAATTTCTCTTGTTTGTCGGACAGTCGGCCTTCCAATGCCCTACTTGACCACACAGATAACAAACCCCAGGTTTTTGCTGATGCTGTTGCTGTGCCCTCGACTGATATGTCTGATTAGTAACCATCTCTGTCAGCCTTTGTCTGTATGGCATGTAACGCCTGCTTCGCTTCCCACGCTCTGACTTTGCCTTGACTCGCGCCCTAGCCTGCGCCCTGTGTATTTTCTTCTGGTCCTCCTCATCACTCGCTATCTCTGACTGCATATACTCGTCTACCACTTTCCAACCAAGCTCTGACTCGTCCGCCAATCTAATAATCTTTTGTCTCTGCTTGATCATATTGGAGGCTAAAACATACAGAAAAATGTGTTAAAACGAACTTATAAAGCTTTTATTATACAAGCCAGAAAGACAATGCATAAGACTAAACTACAATCACCTGTGTATAAAATTATTCCCTTTTCAGAAATTACTAGTTCGTTAGACTGCATCTTTTGATGTGCAGATATAAACTTATCAACAGATGATTTGTTGTTGTTGTTGGTGGTGCTTTTTTTTTGTGTGTGTGTGAAGAAAAAACCCTTACCTGTTCCTGTATACATGTATTCTTTGCCTACGTACATTCCTGTAACGTGGTGATTTTGAATGAAAACTCACGTGTGATGCCTAAAATTTTACCTTCTGCCAAGTTTTCTTTGGCCTTGTCCGTCTCAGAGCAATCCAAATTTCTCTCGCAATCGTCCAGCTTCCCCAGTACTTTCTTGTTTATTTTAAATTGTTCCTCATTTGAACGCCTTTTGAACTTGTAGTCGGACGACAAATCTGCAATTTTACTTATCTGCATATCCGCTAAAACTCTCTGGTTTTCTGTCACCTTCTTCATCTCAGATGAAATCAGAAGTTGTACCCCTGATAGAATCTCATTCTTGCTATGTACGATCGCTGAATTCACCGAATCTTGTACCAATTCCGCTACCTCTCGTCGATCCATCCTATTCAAACCTTGACTATCTTAACGCTCTCTCTGTATGTAAGATGTTAACGCTTTAAAAGTCGCCTAGAAACTAATTCTCGTGATAAATATCACTCACTCATAAGCTCGTGCTCAAGTGCGTATTCGACTAGCACTTGTATTAACGTCTAATTCGACTCATAACCAAAGTTCATTCAATACTGAATGTACCGCATAGACAAATATTCCGATCTATTCGATTAAACGATCGGAATAGTAAGTATATTTTGTCTACACTTTTATGTTATAGCCTTTGTCTTTCTTAGTGTTCCTCAAGTTTTATAATCAAGACTCAGATTATTAACCACCTTGTTCAGAATGAGTATTTTAAAAGACCTTTTAGTTTTACAAAATCAAGTCTGTTTCCATGGTAACCAACACGCTGTAATTTTAATGTCATGTTAAAATACGGTAGAGACTGCTCTTGTATATGGCACAATTCATTTAAATGATACAGTTGCTTTAACTAAATGTTATTGACAATGTCATTAGGTGTGCATTTTATTGTTACCCCACCCACTTTTCTCTATATTTGCCACTGATACCTGGTGTCATATGACAGTTCAGTGTGCATGTAATAAAACAAAACCAATCGATGTGTTTGTATGACACAATTGTTTTGTTTTATGCCTTAACACAAAAACTAGGGGTTATGCTGTGAAACCCGCTTAAGCCCTCCAGTGAATATTTCACTGACCGTTCCAAGGCTGTGTTTCTTTTGTGGATCGTTTTTGTTAGTTATGCTTCATGTTGATGTGTGTTGTGCTGTTGCGTCTATTCCGAGTAGCCGTAGGGTCACCTGTTGGGAAAGGGCTGACCTCTTGGCTGTTGTCTGTGTTGTGCTTTGTCACTTTCCCAAATGTGTCCTAGTCTACATCAGAATTAAGGGTGAGGTTGGCGACGTGAAACTGGTTTAAGTCCTCCAGTAAAATATTATACTGACCGTTCCAAGGCGGTTCTTCTTTTGTGGATCTTTTATGTTTTCTGTCTTGTGTTTGTTATGCCTTTGTGTGCGTCTGTTTATTTGTGCCTTGTGGTCACCTGCTGGGGAAGGGCTGACCTCTTGGATCTCATTTATGGTGTATAACTGTGAGTTTGTCACTTTCCCATTGGTATCCTAGGTCAGGTGTGGTACTTGATTGTATCGATTCCTGATCTTTGCATCCTTACTTTCTTTAAATAGTGAACAATTTCATTACAAGTAACGCATTTTGCCTAAAATATAACGTTTATGCCTATTTCAGTTCAAAAAATCATTTAAATTGACTTATTTGGTGACACCATATTTGACTTTACCAGAAACATACTGTTTACAGAGGATAATGCTAGCAATGCCTTGAAATAAATTTTTAACATATATTATTTTATATTTAGGTTATTTAGGTATGCCAAGCTTAAAGGTTGGACTTTTATAAAAGTTGAGAAACGTTTCATACCTTTTGGGACTCCCTGTATATAGCCATAACTTAAAACCATTTTTTTAAAAAAAATACTAGACAACAATAATGACACAGGCACTCCAATAGTTGCATGGCTTGCTAAAATCTGCAATTTTGACAGAACATTCATTAAATTTTGCTTGTACAAGTATATGATGCCGTACATGACAGAACGAATACAATGAAATATACACCCAGCGAATATTCAGAAAAGCTTTTGTATGAACCCAGATAAATCTGAGTGTACACTGAATGGGTACAGGTAGTTACAATTGTAAGAAATTAGTGTTTTCTATGCTTTCAGAAAAAAAGTTATGGCTGGTTGGACAGGTCATTTTGTTGGTTTTGGCATGCACTGTCTGTTGCAGAAGGCAATGTGTACAGTCTAGTTTTAACCCCATTTCCCAGAATTAACGTGTCGTCTGTTTTCTCATCTGCTGATGTGCTTTAGTTGCATTTATTGCTAAAAATATGGACCCATATCAGACTGCTTTTAAGGTTCATGGTGTTCATATTGTTTGCTTCCATGTTTAAAGTGGTTTTAAAGTCGTTTAAATATATGCAGCAGACATAATAAGCAGATGACATTTTCAGGACAAAACAAATCATGAAATCAGAAAGGGAAATCAATTGAATAGATCGACCAGAAGATGGGTCAGTTTGATGGGACCCAAATTGATAGTGAGTTGCGTTACCCTTTTAAATTCAGATCAGCGTTTGTATGGTCATGTTCACAATGTGGATCGTTTGATCCAGCATATGTTATAGAACAGTTCCTAAATAAATCAACAGCGTGTTTAACAAGTCAAAACGGACTTACCTTTTATATATCTAGCATTGTTATCTAACACATTGTAAGCCTAACAAAAACGGCGAAGGTCAGTAATGGCTCATTTTCATTGGATAAATATGTCGTGGGAACGAGATAATTATGTCGTGGGAACGAGATATTATCTCGTGGGAACGAGATAATCATGTCGTGGGAACGAGATCTTATGTCGTGGGAGCAAGATTTTATCTCGTGGGAACGAGATATTAGCTCGTGGGAATGAGATAATTATGTTGTGGGAACGAGATCTTATGTCGTGGGAACGAGATAAATATTTTTTTTCACATGTCCCCTCAGTGCTGCCGTAAGAATGTCATCAATCTGCCATCTTAGTTTTTTTAACTACCCAATCCGTACTCTATCTTCCTGTACACTCCCCAGGAGTTTGGTGCATTGCTATAGGCGCGACCCCCGTCATGGACCCTTGGATGCATGAAAGACACGGTGTAGCCGGAATTGGTACATCAATTAAGATCTGTGAAATTGGTCTGCTTTAGACCAGGATCTTTCTATAGGATACACACAGGGTTGTAGAAAAGACCCAAATTTCTTGATGCCCAACCCATTCTATGATTCCTAAACAATCAATGAAGACCGTGATCAGATGCTACATTCTGCTGCATCTGATCCTGGTCTGCACTGTCTGTCAATGTACTACATATTAACCAGTTTATAAGACTGCAGTTATGTATGACAGGTACTGCAATGGCCGTTATTAATATTAGTGCTTTTATCTGCTGTTAGAACTGTTGCAACCCATAAGACGCATCCTAACATGACTGATAAATGGTTGACTGGGATGTAATGAATCGTGCTAAACAAATAATATCAGTGCTACCTGAACAATATTTTTTGGGCCGTTTGGTGGTGCAAACTTGGTAGTGATCACCGCTGATGCAGTGCATGGCGGACGAGGGGGGGGGATGGCGGACAAGGGTTGGGGGGGGGGGGGGTCATCGAGAGAATTGTTTTATGGCCTTTAATTACTGTAAAAACTTAAATAATATGAGCTCTAAATGTATAACTGATCTCAATCATTAATATAACTGATAATCACTCTTTGGTGAAAACCCTGCAGGGTTTTTCTCCCATTTCATTTTGTGGGGGAAAAACCCCGCGGGGGTTTTCCCCCGCGGGTTTTTTTTTTTATTTTGCTTGAAAGGCTTCAAATGATGAGAAAAACTTCAATTCAGCTTCTATATTGTTTTGTAAAGCAATACAATTAAAAACAAACCTTTTTATTTTTTCAAAAAACCCTGCGGGGTTTTTCCCCCACAATCTGAAATGGGAGAAAAGGTTGGAATTAAGCCTTACCAATCATTTTCTGAAATAATTACAAACAAACAAACTTATTTCTTGAACTTATTTTGATATTTATTTTTTTGAAAAAACCCTGCGGGGTTTTTCCCCCATTTGAAAATGTGGGAGAAAAACCCCGCGCAGGGTTTTAAAAACCCCGAGGGGTTTTTGGAAAATCCCGCGGGGTTTTTGACTGACCATTTTTTTCATTATGATGGCATATATTTTTTTAGTCATAATTATATATGTTTTGCTCCCTTATGTCTGTATTTTTGTATTTTAGTGGTTTTGAGTCTTTTGCACCACTAGAAAGATGATGTGATTTTGCCAAATTCTGGTGTGGCAAAAAAAAACTGGTGGCTGTTATTAGTCATTTGTGCAAAACTGGTAGGGCCCACATCCCCAATGCTACATACCAAGTCCCAA
This sequence comes from Loripinus fragilis, assembly GCA_964019695.1. Lineage (NCBI taxonomy): Eukaryota > Metazoa > Mollusca > Bivalvia > Lucinida > Lucinidae > Loripinus > Loripinus fragilis. The sequence goes on along the minus strand of OZ026520.1, from coordinate 21,977,711 downwards.
GGCCATTGGCTTTTTGGTTCCAGAGAAGACGACATTTTTAGGGCTTTAACCATATATGGGCATGGTGGCCATCTTGGTCATGTGACCAGTACAATTGGTATAAATTTTGGCCAACCTATCATAAGGAGTCTTCATATGAAATTGAGCTCAAATGGCCTAGCGGTTTCTGAGGAAACTATGTTTTGAAGTGTTGATGGGACTCCAATATGAGCGACCTTGGCTGAAAAGTTAAAGGTCAACCTTGACCTTTGAAACTTATTTATAGCCATTGTCTCATTTGGTTTAACATATCAAGTGAGAAAACTGACTTTGGCCTCAACAGTTTTCAAAAAATTCAATTTTCAAAAAAAAAATCCCATTTAAATGCATTAGGAAGCAAATTTGACCTTGACGTAAAGTAGGTCAAGGTCAACTTAGGTTCATCATTTGAACAAACTTGGTAGGCCCCATATCCCCAATGCTACATACCAAGTCTCAAGGTCATCGGCCTTCTGGTTCTGGAGAAGAAGATTTTTAAATGGTTTTAACCATATATGGGCGTGGTGGCCATCTTGGTCATGTGACCAAAATATTTTGCATAAATTTTGGCTAACTTATCATAAGAAGTCTTAACATGAAATTTGAGTTCAATTGGGCCAATGGTTTGTGAGAAAACCATGTTTTAATATATTAATGGGACTCCAATATGTTCGACCTAAGCTGGAAGGTCAAAGGTCAACCTTGACCTTTGAAACTTATTTATAGCCATTGTCTCATTAGGTTAAACATATCATGTGAGAATAATGACAAAAGCTTCCAAAGTTTTCAAAAAAATCAACTTTTCAGAAATTTTCCCATTTAAATGCATTAGGAAGCAAATTTGACCTTGACGTTAAGTAGGTCAAGGTCAACCTAGGATCATCATTTGAACAAACTTGGTAGGCCCCACAACCCCAATGCTACATACCAAGTCCCAAGGTCATCGGCCTTCTGGTTCTGGAGAAGAAGATTTTTAAGGGTTTTTACCATATATGGGCATGGCGGCCATCTTGGTCATGTGACCAAAATCATTTGAACAAACTTTCGTTCTCCCATCCTAAGGAGTCTCCATATGAAATATGAGTTCAATTGGCCCAGTAGTTTCAGAGGAGAAGATGTTTGAAAATGTTGACGGACGACGGACGGACGACGGACGCCGGAGCCACTGGTATACTATTAGCTCACCAATGAGCCTTCAGCTCAGGTGAGCTAAAAATAAGAGGGTGTACCTACAACATTACCCATATGTCAGTTACTAATTATTCTAGACTACCAGAATTGGTACCACACCAAAGCCAAGACAAAATACATTTACCCTATGGTACTTTTTGCAAATAATTTGTTTACATATTCGTGAATATTTATTTGAACATTAGAAATAAGAGATAAATGGTAGAAAAACTAGAATTGTTTTTCTACGAAAAAACAGATGTCTCCCCCTTTTACACGCCTACCAAACGCTCGAATGCTCAACATCTGGTTGAATATTAAAAACAATTCCTCCAGGAAGAGAATCAAAAATCGGGGAACGTCATGCAACAGACTATGCATTCCTAAGTTTGTGGTATAAATTTGAGGTCAGAAAGTTCTCTCGTTTTGTCAGATTTACATTTCGCGTAAAATAGGAGTACCAGAATTCGACAGGAACGTGTTTATTGCACTTAAAGTAAATATGACCTAATGAGAATACTTTCTGAGCTCGTATTTATACCACAAACGCAAGAATCCATAGGCTGTTGCATGACATTCCCCGATTTTTTATTTTCTTCATAGGGCAGTTGTTTTTAATATTCAACCAGATGTTGAGCATTCGAGCGTTTGGTAGGCGTGTTTTAGGAATAAAAAAAATCTCAATATTGCATTTAGTTATGTGACAAGGGGGATCACTTGAAAAATAAACATGCAAGATTTATGGTTCTTGTGCATGACACGTCATCTGAATGTGCTAAAATACAAATGCATGAAGTTTCGTTGAAATACCTCTAACAGTTATCAAGTTATAGAGCGTGCACAATGATCAAAGGAAAATAACTACAACAATATCCAAAGCAGAGCTATGGTTATTCTGTATGACACATTGTCCAAGTGTAAGAAGTTTCAGCCAAATAGCTTTAACAGTGTTCAACTTACAGAGCGGACAAAAGTTGCATTTAGTTTTGTTACAAGGGGAATAATTTGAAAAATAAACATGCAAGGGTCATGGTTCTTATGCATGACACGTCGTCTGAATGTGCTTGACAAATGTATGGTTTCGTTGAAATACCTCTAAAGAGTTATCAAGTTATACAGCGGACACGGATCAAAGGGGAATAACTCCAAAAAAATATCCAAAGCAGAGTTATGGTTCTTGTGCATGACACATTGTCTCATTGTGCTGTAGAAGTGTATGAAGTTTCCACTAAATAGCTTTAATAGTGTTCAACTTACACAGCGGACAAAAATTGCATTTAGTTATGTTACAAGGGGAATCATTTGAAAAATAAACATGCAAGAATTATTGTTCTTATGCATGACACGGCGTCTGAATATGCTTTACAAATGTATGAAGTTCCGTTGAAATATCTCTAACGGTTATCAAGTCATAGAGAGAACATGATTTTGTGACGGACACACAGAGGCAAGGGGAAAATAATATGTCTCCCAACCCTTCCAGGAAGGAGACATAGTTAAGGGGATGCAACTACAACATTACCTAAATGTCAGCTGCTGACTATTCAAGACTACCAAACTTGTTACTAAATACTAATTGTAACATAGCACATTAACCCAATACTATGATATACAAATGATCTAATTTGCATATTCATAAATATTAATGAAACATTAGAAATAATAGAAAAATGGTAGAGAATTTAAGGGGATGTACCTACAACATAACCAATATATCAGCTGTTAACTATTCCAGACTACCGAAATTGGTACCAAATGAAAGTTGAGACAAATAATTCTCTAATACATCAGTCCAATTTACAAATCTTATTTGCATGTTCGTGAATATTAATGAAAACATTAAAATCAATAAAGAGAAGGATTTCAAAACAATTAAAACTGGTATATCTACAAAATTACCTATATCTCATCTGCTTATTGATTAAGACTAACAAATTTGGTACCAATAGATGCTAAGACTTATCACGCTTTACGCAATGATCGGATATGCAAATCAGTTTATGGTTAGATTCTTGACTATTAATTTAAATGTTAGAAATGAGAGAAAAGGGTAATAAAATTAAGGGGGTGTACCTACAAAAATACTCATATAGTTGTTGCTTAAATCCAGGACTACCTCACTTGGTACCGAATTAAAGCTCAAATTGGAAACAAATAAATAAGGTTGTATCTACAAAAATATCTCATTAATAAACAATTAAAATAATTTGCATATCGAACAACACTGTAATAGAGCTTTTTCTAGATATTTATTTGGAAATAAGCTTAGAAGTCTAGGATAAATAACAGCTGAGATATGAGTAATTTTATAAGTACACTCTACTTATGTTCACTATTGTTTCTCATTAATAATACTTTAATTAATATTCATGAATACTATTTAAGATAATTTGCATATTGGACCATTAAATAAACATGCTATGTATTAGCATTAAATTGGTACCAAGGCTGGTAGTCTATGATAATAAACAGTAGATGTAGATAATTTTGCAGGTACAACCCCTGATTTTTTTACGATTTTTCCCTTATTTCTAATTTTTGCATAAATTTTCATGAATATGCAAATTTGAAAATATAATTTGCATATCTGACCATCAGATAAAAGTGCTATGTCTTAACATTCAGTTGGTACCAAATTTAAAAGTTTAGGATGAGTTGCTGCTGAGTTATGAGTATTTTTGTAGCAACATACCCATTCTTAAGAAGCACACAATGGGTTTTGACCCCGTCCCAGGGGTGGAGGGTGTGTGTAAGGACAGATTATGTGCTTGTATGGTGCTCTATGCTCCGTTCCTGTTAATATGATATGCATCACGACTACTTTCAGAAAAAAAAATATTTTGACCTTTGACCCCACCCCAGGGGTCGAGGGTGTGTAGGGACAGAATATTTGCTTGCATGTTACTGCATTCGTGATCCCCTTTAATTTGATATGCAACATAACCATATTCTGAAAAAGTGAAATTTTGACCTTCTGACACCACCCCCAGGGTCCGCACTGGTAAATGTATACGTCGATTTGGTGGTATTTACGCGTATTGCCGGTACTTCATAGACCGGAAGTGGTAGATATTGGTGTTAATACTATATAGAAATACATGCCATATGCCTAAAGGACTATAAAATTAGATCATTTTATGTATTTGGCATGCACATGGCAATTTATGTAAGCATTTAGGAATAGATTCGAGTATCGATCTGGATGATCGGTACTCGAATCTATTCCTAAATGCTTTCATAAATTGCCATGCACATACTGAATACTTAAAAAGGATTATGCATTACTTTGTGTCCATTCTAGTTTTGCAACCATCTTGAAGAAGATTAGAAAGCTGGTTGCTTTGCTATTATTGTCTTACAGATGTATTGTTACTATAAATGTCCTGTGACTCATCCTCACAGTGCTGTGGGTTGGTCTGCAGTATGAGATTGTGGTATTTCCTGATCACACTCACTTACTTTTTAATAGGAATGTTTGCCATTATGAAAGCTGGGGATCAATCATTAGCCACTGGCTGGCTGAACCTGAACATCAAAAGGCCGAATCAACAAATAAAATTGCATATTTTAATATTTTCAAAGCATATACATGTACACATTTCCTTGTATAAAATAAAATCTAGTAAATATAATGACAAATTATATCTATAATAAACTAATCAAAACAGCCATTTACAATCTCAATAATATGACATTGACTAATTAGCATATGTGCAGTAGGTTATTTTCTCCAAAATCATGATCAGAATCAGGGTTACATCAACCTCACTGCTAACAGATAATACTTTTCAACATTCTCTTCATTTTTAGCAAACAGCTTAATATGTAATCCTGGCCCCAAGATTATAAAACTTTTTCAAACTCAACTGAGCATGTAATTTATCATGCTCTTAAATGTTAAAATGCCAACAACTGTTGGCATTTTAACATTTATAAGCATGATAAATACAACATCTGAGTGACTTAAAGCAAAAATACTTCTTTATTTGTAGGTATTTTAGTTTTTATGAGCAGTTGAAATTTTGTGCTCAGTTGAGTTGAGCATGAAAAAGTTTTATAATCTCAGGGCTAGGCTTCGACACCGACCTTGTTGTTGGGCTGAATGAAAGTGTTTGTAAATAAATTCTGGCTGCTATTACGGTGACAAGACAAATTCATCCAATCTATGTCCCCCACACCCTAATAGGGTAGTTCAGGGTAAAGGCAAATCACAAACTGTGTATTCTGCACCTTCAACACCTTAGCCCACCTTGATCATCACAAAGAGTCAAAATTAAGCCTCTGAAATATGTCCTTCACCCTTTATTAAAAGATAAACTAAACTGCACAAATTCAATTCCTGACTCGCATTGCGTAGTCGCAAGTCAGAATGTGTAAGAAAGGTTGAATTGTGCTGGCATGTAGTAATACTCTTCATTCCCTTCAATTTGATATGCATCATGACCATTTCCAAAAAAACATGTCAAGGGGTCAAAGGCGTAAGTAAAATGTATCTTAAGTGGCCACTCAAAAAAAGACAAAACAAAGATCTTAATGACGAGTGGTAGCTAAATGAAAAACGAAAGTATTGCAGAATGCTCCCATCTGAGCATTCTGCAAAACTTTTGACCTGCATTAAGAGATAATTGGTCTTGAAAACCAAATTTTGGTCTTGTGAGAGAGGCTGTCTTTAGACACGTTTTACAGTAAGGGAATTAATTATCCTTGCATTATGTTCGACTCTTCATTCCCTTCAACTCTTCACCCATTCCTCTTTTAAACCATGGATGGGTGACGATGGACATAAGAGAATTACAAAGCTCTCCTGAAACCCAGGGCTAAAGGTGAGCTTTAAATATCTAAGAATTACACCCTTACCTCAATCCAATGTTTTCTGAATATCTTAAAGCTGCATAGTCTGTAACTTTTGATCTTCTAATTTTAAAAATAATGTTTTTATTTTTCAAGAACACAGTAAAAATACTCACATTCAGGTAAACATTTTACCATTTTCGTAAATCTTAACAAGTTATCACTATCAAAACAACTGCATTTATGTTAAAATTCAACGGTCTATAATTATTGGAGGGACGCAAATAATTACCAGCAAGAGAAAAATACACCTATTTGATAAGATAATTCACTTTTCCATGCAGTTTTCATCTGTACTGAAAATTTTATTGTGAAAACATAGCTTAATTTTACTTTTACAAAGGATTTAAAAAGAAAATAAAAATTTTCGAAAAATGTTCATAGTTACAGAGTATGCAGCTTTAAGTGAAAGTTAAATATTTCCAAAGAATCTGACAGTTAGAAATAAAAATCTTAAAACTTGTAGTGTGCCATCAAAGTGTTAACAATTTAAAGTTTAAATGCTCAATTACTCTAGAGGTGACATGAAATAAAATCAGAGAAGCTAAAATTATCATCTGCCCAATTCAGCATTTTGAGGCTGACCTTCCATCCTCAAAATCCTGATTTCACCCACGGAATTTACAATGCCTTCAGCGTATAGTAATCTTTTAACTCTTGCATGCCCGGCAATTTTTCATGCGTTTGTTGTCGCCTGCTGACTTTTTTCCAAAATTAACTTTTTCCAAAAATTCTTTCAGGGACAGGATCAGAGTGTCAAACAGTTTGGATCCAGACCAGGACCGACAGAATGTCGGTCCTGATCTGGATCCAAACTGTTTGCAAAGGTTATCAGCAGACAACAAAAGTCACCACTAGCAAAGAAAGAGTTAATAGCTAATAAATAAAAAAAAATCATTACAACATTGAGAAAATTCACATTTTTGCATTAAAAACATCTATAATCACAATTCATTTGTTTGCTTTGATTCTTTACTTCCCATCAACAATCTTTCAGTTAAACAGGAACGGGTCTTCCTGGGTTGAACCAGTACTAAGCTAGGATAAATGTGTCTTGCTCAAGGACCACAACGCAGTGACGTCGGTGAGGCTAGAACCGAATCGAGTCTAGCACTCTTCCACTGAGCCACTGCGCTCCCTTAATCACAATACATAATAAACAAGACAGCCATATATCTAACATCTAATATCAAATATCAATCATCTTTAAGATTTATCTTCAGATTTTATAAGGATTTGCCTGGTCCCATAAAAAATTCAGCAACTGTCAACATGTGTCAGCCAAGTGTTCATTCCACAGCTTCAGAAAATAGTGATACCTATTCTAACTCTGAGCCCGCCAATATTTTTGGTCCTCAAAATGCAGTCTGCTTTTTACCTATGCTGCATACATTGTATATTATTGCACAAAAAGCTGTGTCGCACGCTATTAACAGCCATGATTAAACCACCGAAAACCCATGTATTAATCACAGACAGGCAATTCACATGCTGTTGATGTAGGCTTTTGTATTTTACATATACACATTCTAGGCCATCACAAAAATTGACATCATCAACAGTAGTGTGCATAGAAATGAACATAACTTTGTGTTGTTCATTTCTATACATAAAGGTGACGTAAGTATTTGCTCTGGAACAGGTATTTTCAAAACCTACAAATCCTTCATGCTTTTGCGCGGCCAATATAGTAATACAAAAATGAACTTTCGAAACATTTTTCCAAAGTTTTCAAGCGACAAAATGACCTAATGCAATAATAACATTCAAACGTGGTTTTATGATACACTAACATCTGCTGGATCCCTCAGGGGTTGTTAAAACCCTCTCCTTTCAGGCTCGGGTTTCAACATCACCCTCAGGGTCCAGCATAGAATAGCATGTTTTATCCTTATATTCAAGTTAACTTCAGACTTGATTTAATCATGGAAGCAAACAATATGGACCCTGATCAGACTGCTCCCTTGGGAGCAGTCCGATCGGAGTCCTTATTGTTTGCAATATAGGCTACCTAAGAACATAGGAGACGAAAGGAGCAGAGGATAAAAGTAACAACTGACAAGAGAGGGGTAATAAACATGTGAATTAAATGGATCATACTGGAAAACAAAGTGCCTATCCTATTCCAAGACTGCTAACTCATGGCCACCTTAAGCTTTAGGTGACCGCAAGAATACTTTTAGGAAACTGTAAATTAAACCCTTAAGATGTTAACCCTTAAAATGCTGGCAAAAATGAATCTGAAAATAGTGTGTGCTTAAGCCAACTGCTGCATATATTTGCTAACATTATTAAATAAATATGTATAAAAGCAAGCAGTGTAGACCCAGATCAGACTGCAGTTTGCAGTCTGATCTGGGTCTACACTGTTTGTCAAAGAGGCTTCTAAAATATTCCATCAGACAGTAAATCAAATGACTTTTGTTGTGATTATAATGGTGATTTTGGGTACTGAGAACTTATTTTACTTACAGTTTCTATCCCCATTACATCTGACAGCTCTTTTAGATGGCAAATTTTGCAACATTCTCATGATATTTTGTTTGTTTTGCTGCTTTATGTTCCAGTCAATAGCTGTGGTCATGGTGGGACAGTCAGTTAACCTAACCACACTTTTTCCTGGGCAAGCTTGAACAAGCAGTTAACCAGTACTTCGTGCACATACTTTTGCTTGCAACTCTTGAATGATTTCATGTTCAATCTCCGCCAAATTATGGGACCTCGCTTTGATCAAACTTGCGACCCCTGGATCTGCAGTCAGACATGCATCTCTGGCTTCTCTACACGGCCCAGTATACTTTTTCATGACCAAGTTTGAATTGTCGTTCCCATATTCTGGCTACAATTTTCAAATTATCTTAAAAAACAGTAAACAACTTTGTATAGCATCTCATTGGGATCATAACTGTTAGAAAATATATCTATTTACAATATAAGGGTCAACAGATGAGATTTTGACACTAATCGAAATTTCCAGCAATGTCTTTGCAGAGCAATGATAAGAGGTTTTTGCATGGGTGAAAGTTCAAAATTTCAAAAATCCTGAACTTTCGAAATTCAAATCTTAAAACATTCTGTATGCCTACATAATATTAACAATTTCAAGTTTATATGTCAATTGCACTTAGATGAACTGAAAATAAACCAGAGAAGCTATAAAAATCTGTATGAATCAGCAAATTGGGGCTTACTTTCCTAAATTCAGGAATAATCCTGACAACTTTCACCCATATATTTGCGCATATATGATAAATACAAAAATCTTGTGTGCTGACCCTACATTTATTTACAATAAATGGTTAAATCAGCTTCAATAAGATTAATTAATTGGTCAGGACCAGATAGGAGTGTAATTGAAAATTATTTTTTCTTATTTTTCAACCAAAATAAGATGAATTCTTTCATTAAGATTTGATCTTTATCTTTGCAAACAGTGCAGACCCTGATGAAATACCGCAATATTTGGCATTTCATCTGGGTCATCACTGTTTGCCAATGTATCTGTTTACAGGTATCCAGAATGAAAAGGGTAAAATTTCCTATCACAACTGCATCTGATGGTTTTGGTTACAACTTCCTTGATTTTCTTCCAACACGTTTTGATGGTGTGTGGATTCAAACATTTGTATTTAGCAAGTACTTGCCTGAAGCAGGGATTTTGGTTTGGTTTAATTTGTTGCATTATGTCCCAGCCAACAGCTATGGTCATGTTGGGACAGTCCTTTCTCCAAACCACAATTCTTCCTGGGCAAGCTTGAACAGTTAATCAGTACTTTGTGCACATAAATGTACTTACGCTTGTAACTGACAACAACCCTTCTTGAATGAATCAGCCGAAGGGAGGAGAATGACTGTAGAAATTATTTCATGACCAATCTCCACAAAAGTATGGGACCAGGCTGGGAACAGAGATTTTGCATTTCATTAATCCTTAAAAAGCATAGTAATAATTTGCAAACAGTCATGTATGAAAAAAATCTGTTCAAGTAGTAAAGGTCTAAAATATGACTTAAGGTCACTACCCATAGCAATAACCGTAACTCTAAATCATCAAGGGAGGTAATACTTGGTAGCGTTCGATTATGACAAAGTGTGATTTTACGCAACTATGATATGTTTTCTACCGACAGTAATGCCCGTTACACTGCACGTTGGTAATCTGAAAGTGATTGATATAACATTAAAAATGCAAACAAAATTTTAAGTATAATGAACAACAAAAGTTGGCATTCTTTACGGATACTAAATGATGGATGCTCAGCTCTGTGAGAAGAAAAAAAGTCAGTCAGTGTAATGGAACACGCAATTTACCAGGGAAATGTCAGTCGACTGTTCGCGGTTTTTTGACAGTCCACATCAACAATCATGATGTAACTACTTGTATATAGATCTATATATGATTTTCTGGTTTTATTTTACCTGCATTAAAATTTCACCAAGACAGACTATCTCGTCACGTTCTCTAGCGTCTACTTTGAACTTGACGTGTGCTAATGACGTCACTTGCTCTTATGACGTCATTATGCGTAAACGACAAGTATTGAACTTGGCGTTGACGTTGAGAGTCCCTCGCTTTAGTTTGCGTCCTAAACAATTTGCCTTATGTCAAATGTGTTCCAATATTTAGCTACAAGGCTATCTTGGGCTAAGGTTGACCCAAGTATAGTCGTGATTCTAAATTATAGTAGGCCTACTCTAAATTATTAAAGGTACGCGAGGAATTCTGCCATCGGGTCTGCAAACAAAGAAGGCGCAGACCAGCTTGCGCATCCGCGCAGTCTGATCAGCGCCTTTGCTATTCACAAATTGAATAGTATTGTATCTAAACTTGCTCCAAGCGAGATTTCACTATTCTATCTAGTCTCAGTGGCTGAGGGGGCTGGTTTTGGTATGATCTTATCGGAAACCCTGAAGACAGGTTTTGTCGCATCGATGCTCATTTATATTCACGTAAATGCGGACCCAATCTTCAAGCCTGGTTCATGTGATATGCGCATAGAAAATGTCTAGCCCCTCTAGACTACTGGTGGCCAATTCCGCCCATGACCAACGCCGACGGGATCCGTACCAAAAATAGTACCCCCTCCCCCTCCGCGCCACTGAATACCCCCTTTAGTAGCGGGAAGGATGTGGGCATAAAAAGAACCCTTTTCATATAAATGCGGGTCCAACCAAATCATAGGCAAGTTAAAGGTACTCATTGAGACGGTTCTTTTGAGCACCCAAAGCAAATATAAAATAATGAGCAATAAAATATTTACAATTCTACGCTATTTTTTTTTTTTTTTTTTGCTAATCTCCAATGTTACTCTACATTTGACATGTTTCAACTGAAAGATGTCCGTCAAGGGATATATAGATCTAATAGAAATAAACCAACTCTAGTGAAGTGTTAAGGTCTGGCCTTGCTTCGCGATCGGGCATTAGTATGGCGCCCGAGGCCGCAACAAAGATTAAAAACATTTCAAATTCTTGGATGAGTACATGAGGTATATGCATCGATCAATTAAAGCGATGCATATTTAAACAGCACATTTTCACCTTAATTTGATATGCAGAGTTAGCCCGTGATCTTGAAAAACGGTAAATGTCCCCAAAACATTACATCTCTATCCTAATGGTGTATCTATGCAAATTTGGTCAAAATATATCGACTAGGTGTTCAGACAAAATGCGGATAAGTTTCTTTTTACCGTGGGTGGGGTATTTTGGTATCGTTTTTGGTATTGAAAAGTCTTCACATATATGCATATAAATGTTCCAAGTATTTGGAGTACATATAATTCTATTTGGAAGTTCAGAGTGAGGTATTTTAATCAACAGTGTTTGGTTCGTAAGGTTTTAACATGCTTAGAAATAAGAAAAGCCTGCTAAGGTCATTAATTTTTAGTTTAGGGGGTAGGGATAATTATTTGGTAATATCTCACTAATTAGACGGTGATTTTTTTTAAAATTTTGTCATAATGCATCTTATATAATGATCACTTTCCTAAAAAATAATTAGAAAAATTTATTTTTTTAAAGTATGTTTAAATATTGAATTATCAGTCAGTAATTGCCGAAAATCAATGCATAAATATCGGTGAACGCTGGTTTGAAAGCGTGATATGAAGAAAAATACTTGTATAGCTGCAAAAGAATGGTTTGAGAAAAAGTTCTTAATTATTTATGGCTTTGCATGCTTGTTTGAAATAACGATTTTCAAATATAAAATTGAGTTACAGAATATTTTACTTGTCTTAATGAATTTACAAAAAGCTGCGTAAAAAAGCCAACATAGGCCATATAATGAAGAGCTGTAACTTTTGAACTGGACGGTAAATTTTCTTTATTTTGCGTTATTTTGCTTATAATATGATGTACTACAGAATATCAAAAAATGAAAAAAATCTATTTTTTGGAAAAAAAATCGCCCAGGTCTGGGCAGTGACCTTAAATGTCCATGCAGATCATCTGCCAGCAGACAATCCATATGACATATTCTTCTATCAAGCCTTATTTGGCCTTAAAACAGGCCTTTAGATAAGAGTGTGTAATTAGAAATCAATTTTCTTATTTCTCAACCAAAACATATGTTGTGGGTACTCAAAAGAACCGTCTTAATGAGACGGTTCTTTTGAGCACCCAAAACATATGTTTAGACTGTCGGTTAAGAAAATATTCACAAGTTTATGCTGAAAATATTTGTTTATCTAGACCTATGCTGAAAAGGTAGATTGATGTCACAAACCTTTAAGTGAGTTGCTTACTGAAGACACAAATGAAACTTAAATGGTAAAAGTATGCCTTTGACCCTTTACCTCATAGAGAAGTCTTAATACTTTTGCAAACAGAACAGACCCAGATCAGGCAGCTGCCTGATCAGGGTCTACTCTGCTTGCTTGTGGAAATATGATTAGATATGATCCTATACTGGTGGACCTGACAAGTAATGTCTTTGTTCTATGTACAAACATGAAAGTTTATTATACCCGCTTTTGCATCAGAAAAAATAGAGTATATTAGTTTCGTACCAAAGTCAGTCTGTCGTCTGTCCGTCTGTCTGTCCCTCTGTCACGTTTCTTGTAATTGTATCTTCTCCTAAACCGTTGGACGTAGCAACTTCAAACTTTGTAGATGCATAGATCACATGATGTAGAGGGTACTGGGTGACGTTTCCTGTGACCTTGACCCCAAGGTCAAGGTCAAATAATGTATTTTCTTGTAAATGCATCTCCTCATAAACTTTTGGAAGTAGCAACTTCAAATTTTGCATGTGCATAGGTCAAATGATGTTGAGGGTACTAGGCAACACTTAATGTGACCTTGACCTTGGGGTTCAGGTCAAATAATGTATTTTCTTGTAAATGCATCTTCTCCTAAACCATTGGACATAGCAACTTCAATGATCGCAGGTATATGGTCACATGATGTGGATGGTACTGGGCAACATTTTGTGTGACCTTGACCCAAAGTCAAGGTCATATATTGTACATTCTTGTATATCCATCTTCTCCTATACTGTTGGACGTAGCAACTTGGAATTTTGCAGGTAAATAGGTCATATGATTTGGAGGGTACTGGAAAACATTTGTGTGACCTTGACCACTAGGTCAAGGTCATATACTGCATTTTCTTGTAAATGCATCTCCTCCTTAACCATTGGACATAGCAACTTCAAACTTCACAGGTGCATAGGTCACATTATGTAGAAGGTACTGAGCTACTTTTTGTGTGACCTTGAATCAAAGGTAAAGGTTAACGGTAAAAAAGCAGGTATTTGCAATGGTGTACCATCGACTGCTGCTCTAGTTTATTAATATTATTATTCACAGTGGGTTGGACTTAGCATGACTATTCATGAAGGGTTAACATGGCAGATTCAAATCAATATTGGCCTTGTCCAAAACTTGAAGGTCCAGATAATGAATATTTTTAGCGCAAAACTGTTAATACCTTCTTATTTATCAGTTTAAACATTTGCTTGGGAGCACATAAGAACCTCTCTCATGGAGTTGGTTGTTTTGAGTACTCACAGAATATTTTGATTGAAATAAGATTTTTTGTAATTATGTGCCCTTATCTAGAGACCTGAAACTATCTTCAGACAAATCTTGAAAAATTTGTTGTATCACATATAGCAATTATACATAAAAAGCAAATAACTATTGTTTGTGTCATTGTGGCACATATATCGTACAAGACTGTTAACTGACAGCAAGCACCGTGCTCAGCCTGCTAACCTACCGTAGTTAACATGACCAGGATGCTGTTACAGCCCACTGGATTTCCTTACTTTTGAAAATGAAATCATTTTACCTTATTCAACCCAATTTGTGCATATGTTCTTTTTAGTGCCCAGTGTTTTATGGTTAGTTTTACACTTTTTGAACTTCTAATTTCTAGACTGAATTCAGAAGTGCAAATTTGTGGACTGAAATCTGTGAGATTAACCAAAATTTTAAGCGAGATTTGATAAAATTCTGTGAAATTTTCACAAAAAATCACTTTAAACCCCCTCCCCCTTATTATCAAAAGGCTTTTATTTTAATGTAAGAAGCTTGTGATAAACACAATAAAGTGTGATTTATGATAATTTCTTTACAAAATATGTTTTTAGATGGTCTGAAAATTCTGTGAGATTTGAAAATCTTATGGGAATCGGCTTTCAGAAGGGCCAAATTCTGTGAGATTTTATCTCACAGTGTGAGGTATGGCATATGAGTGCAACTTTATTATTTATTGGATTCATCATATGAGTGAAAATGTAGATCCAGAACAGCTGGCTTCAAATGAAGCCAGCTGATCAGGATCCACATATTTTCCCTATAGGAATAATATACTGAGGGAAAAAAGTTTAGCAATATACTTTGGGGATTCGCAGTTTGAAGAAAAAGGATTTTTAATTTCATAATATCAAAAATATATGTTGACAAACATTGACAAGTACAATGACATTAACCCGTTGACATTTCCCATGATGTTACGTCCAATTTTAAGTCCCCTTGTTAAAACAGCTTATCTGGCAATAGCGCTAATAGTTTTCTGCTAAAAGTTTAATTTTCCTTCAAATGTTTAGATCTAAAGAGAAAACCGTTTCAAAACTGAATGTTCTGTTCACCATATTCGTACAGTTTTTAGTTGAAAATCGTATTTTTTCAAATTACCTCCCTTTCAATTGAAAAGCGTTTGAAATTAAAATGCTCAGCAGATCAAATTCTTGCTACGAAATCAGAATTTGTTTCTTTTGACCTCTTGCGGGTAGCCATTAGATCATTTTCAAACAACTTACATTTCTAAGCACCTGCTAATAAAAAAGATCTAATGCCAAAAAGATCGCCTATGGGAAAACACATTATAACTAGTTGCTAAACTTTTTTCCCTCAGTATATAATTTTGAAAAAAGATATGCACATAGTGTGCTTTTTTAGGTTGTATATGGTATAATAATCCTTTCTCACACTATGGCACAAATGGATTTCCATACTAATTATCAATACAATCTATGACATGAATCTGTAAGGTGTCAAGGTCAGGGCAGCTCATTCCACATTTAGGACAAGTCATCTGTGTCTCCCCATCTTCCTGGTGACTGCTACTGCTGGGCTGAGAATGGGGCTGCAATATATCAAACCAGGCCTTGAGGTTATAAAACTTTTTTCATACTTAACTAAGCTGAGCACGAACTTTATCCTGCTCATTAATGTTAAAATGCCAACAATTGTTGGCATTTTAGCATTTATTAGCATGATAAATACAACATCTAGGAGACGTAAAGCAAAAAACTTCTTCATTTGTTGGTATTTAAGTTTTTATGAGCAGTTGAAATTTCGTACTCAGTTGAGTTGAGCATGAAAAAAGATTTATAACCTTGGGGCCAGGCTTCGAGGTTATAAAACTTTTTGTGCACTCAATTCAGCTGAGCATATATTTTCAAATGCAAATTAACCCTTAAAGGGCCAAGGAAAAAAATGCATCTGAAAATGTCGTCTGCTGAAATCGTCTGCTGCTAATGATTGCCTAGCATTTCTGATGAATTAAGTATAGAAGCAAACAGCGAGGACCAAGAACAGACTGCTCCTATGGGAACAGTCTGATCCGGGTCTATACTGTTTGCCATAGAAGCTTATGAACCTTTTCAGCAGACGAGAAAAGCAGACGACTTTCGTTGTGATTGGCGCATTAAGGGTTAAATCTAAAATGCTGAAAAATAATAATTCTTCTTGCTGTCAAACTCTTTGTTGGTGTATTTATCCTGCTAATTAATGTTAAAATGTCAACAATTGTTGGCATTTTAACATTAATGAGCAGGATAAATTTCGTGCTCAGTTGAGCATGAAAAAAGTTTTATAACCTGGGGCCTGGGTTGAAATCATTTTTTTACATTAAATGCATTCTGGGTAATTTAACATGCAGTCTTGTTTCTGCAATATTTTTTATTTTTTCAGAAATATCTTCAGAAAATATTTTTTAGAATTCAATATATTAGATTTTTGCAGGGAGTACCATAAAATTGTCAAAAAAGTTAAATCTAGATCAGGATCAATAGCAGTGCAGATGTTGATAAGATGCCACAAAATGCAAGAAAATACAGGTAAACAGGTAAATAAATAAACCAACATCTATCATGAGACTCATTTGTCACTGTTTGGTGAAATCATCTTTCATCAATGTTCACATTCAACAAGCTGATGATTTGTGTAAGTAACTCATTAGACCATGGCGAATGGTTCATTTAAAAAGTGTCATTTGAGGAAGTACTGCCTAGATCAAAACTCAGGTGGTCAATAGGGTGATCAATCCTAGATGATCAAAAAATTTGGTGATCAACTAAAATGTTTTACTTGTTTTCTGCACAGAATTATGATATTTCTCTCAGTCTGTTAAAATGTTTTAATGGTGACTGGCTGAATATAGTTGATCTTTTGGACACCAATACCGAGGTTATTCATTTGTTAACCCTTGTCTTACTGAACCCCCTTTTATCCTTTTTTTTTTTTTAAAACACTCTAGATCCAGATCAGCTGGCTTCTGATGTAGCCATCTGATCAGGAGCCAAATTGTTTTCCACTCTGATTGAATATACAGTAAAACCTGAGTAAAACCGTTACTCAAAAATAGACAAAACAAAGATCTTAATGACAAATGGTAGCTTAATGAAGGTCGAAAATATTGCAGAATACTCCCCTTGGAGCATTCTGCAACACTTTTGATCTGCATTTCGCGATAATTAGTCTTGAAAACCAATTTTGGTCTTTTATAGAGTGGCTGTTTTACACAGGTTTTACTGTACATGCTTACAATTGGATACTGCAGGTCTACAAGATAAAAAAATTGGGGAAGAGTGTAGTACATAAAAAATCAACAGGACAAGGGATAAGTACTGCAAATGTGCAAAAGGATCTCCTAAATCAAGGCATTTCCTGTGAATCAGCGTAAATCAATCAGTTGCATTCAAAGCTATACTTAAGGTCCAAAAGGATGCATGTATTTTTATCCCCCGACTAAGTCGGAGGGATATAGTTTTGGCGTCGTCCGTGCGTCTGTCCATCCATTCCGTCCGTCCGTGCTACTGATATGGATTTGGGGGCCTTTTTAGTCGTCTGGAGATAGATAAGGGGCCATTTCTTAACAAGGGGCCATGGCCCTCTGTAAGTTGCCTCAAATGATTCAGGGGACCTCAGGGGAGGTAATAAAATAAACTTCTTAAAAAGGGCCATTTTATGTCTATGGTGATGGACGTCCAAACTGGAAATGGTCCGTAGTAATTTGTCAGTCTGATATTAACAGGCCAATTTGGAGCTAAACTGGCCCGTTATTTTGGACACTTGGCCCCTTATAAATGGCCCTTTATAGACTGGCCCGATATTCAATATTGGGCCTACGTCCGTCCGTCCGTCCGCACTTTTTGTCTGTCCGGAACCATATCTCAGTACCTATTGGTCAGATTTAATTCATTCTTGGTACAAATGATTAGTACCATAAACTCTCGATATCCTATAAGTTTGGTCAAAATCGACCCCTTAACACTTGAGTTATTGCCCTTGTTTAAGTATAGGCAATTATAAGGCATAACCTATATTAGCTTTTTTGTGTCATGATCTTCACATTTCATCAAAGCTATTTTATTTAATAACTTCTCAATATAGACCATGATTGCCAAAAGCCTGTAGATAAGAATGGCAGTGTCAAACTTTTACCCCACCCCCTTTGACCCCACCTAAGGGGTCAAAGGTCAAATATTTAAATTTCGCAATAACTACGGCAATTATT
Source organism: Loripinus fragilis (assembly GCA_964019695.1). Classification (NCBI taxonomy): domain Eukaryota; kingdom Metazoa; phylum Mollusca; class Bivalvia; order Lucinida; family Lucinidae; genus Loripinus; species Loripinus fragilis. Next base: position 21,959,420 of record OZ026520.1, on the reverse strand, counting down.
AATATTTTTTGCTGAAATTTTGCATGCAGGCAGAGCAGGAATAGATATGAAACATATCAAACAGGATTTCAGTTTGAAGGCCTGATTCCGAGCCCCTTGGGTGGACTAAGGGGGTGGGGCCGAGGCCAAAATTAAACTTTTTCAGAATATGGTCATGTTGCATATCAAATTAAAGCTGAAGACGCTGGCAGCAACATGGTAGCAAATATTTTGCCCACAGACACACCCTTGACCCAGGGGGTGGGGTCAAAAGGTCAAACTATATATTTTTCTGAAAGTAGTCATGTTGCATATCAAATTAAAGCTGACGACCCTGGCAGCAACATGGTAGCAAATATTTTGCCCACAGATACACCCTTGACCCAGGGGGTGGGGTCAAAAGGTCAAACTATATCTTTTACTGAAATTAGTCAAGTTGCATATCAAATTAAAGAGAATTGAGCACAGAGCACCATGAAAGCAAGTATGCTGTCATTACACACACCAACGACCCCTGGGGTGGGGTCAAAAGGTTTTTGTTCTTTTCTAAAAGTGGTCATGTTGCATATCAAAGTAAAGTGGAAGAAGTGTAGACCTACATGCAAGGTAACACTTTGAATTTACACACAATCTTGACCTCTGAGGTTGGGTTTAAAGGTCAGATATTGAAATTGTGCAGATATAAGTATATTTTTTTATTGAACTAAGCACTAAAACATACTTGACAGGTGTTTGTTATGATCTGAATGATACTGTAGGTGCAAGAAGGGTTAGATAAATGGGATTTATGTTTTGTAATTTACATGTTTCTCTCAAATAACCCTTCGTCGGGGGATATAAATTCGTCGAATTTGCCTTGTTTTTCAGGAGGTCCTTAACCCTCAAAGCCCCAACTTAAACATAAGTTGTCTGCTTTTCAAATCTGCTGTAATGTTTTAAAAGCCTCTTAGTCAAACAGTGTAGACCCAGATCTTAGTCAAACAGTGTAGACTCAGATCAGACTGCTCCTCTAGGTACACACTGTTTGCCTCTATACTTACATTAGTCAATAATCTTAGCAAATATCTCGGACCCAGTATAAACGGACTGGTCACTGACGGAAATACAAAGTTATGTTGTCGTGGCTTTATTTTAGCGCTTTTTCAAAGTACTAAAGCCAATAAAATTGATTCTGAACATACACAAGATTATAAGAGGTTACTCCCGGTATGCGAAGATGAAATATTACGAGTAACAGTAAAAAGAATTTAAGTTTTCTCATCTTTTTATGTTGATTTCTGACGATTTTCGGCTAAAAGTGCCGAAAATAGCTAAAAAGGGTACCTAGGTTTCTTGCTGATGTTCATAGAGACGAATACGCTTTCAATAAATACAACAACACAGTCTTAAAGAGAGCATATTGAGCCAATGCTTTTTGAAAAAAAAACATAGATATGCAGAGAAATAATGGAGATATAATTTAATCTTCAACACACGTCAGTTTTGAAAGCTCAGCCATCGTTGAGCCACGACACCGTATTTCCAATATATACATTTACCTGTATGTAAGTGACCAGTCCGTGTTTATTATGTCCAAGCAATCATATACACCAGATGACAAAGGCAGATGTAATTTTCAAATGTATTTTGTTTTTGCTGGCGCTTTAAGGGTTAACAGTTTTAGGAGCCTTGGACGCAGTATAAAAGACTCATACCTGTACTGGTGATGGCGGTGGTCTGACTGTGGTTTCACCTCTTGGTTGCTCCTGTGGTGAGTTGGGATGAGGATACACAATTGGCGGTTGTTGCTGATACTGGGGCTGACTTGGGGGATATTGTGGCTGACCTGGTGGATAATGGGGCTGACCTGGTGGATACTGGGGCTGAGCTTGAGGATACTGTGGCTGGTATCCACCACCTTGATTCCCTTGCAAATATGCCTGCATCTGTTGCTGATGGGATGCTGGGACGTGCCGACGCTGCATCTCGGCGAGAGAACGTCGGGAGTAAGTTTCAATTTCGTCCAATAACTGTTGGTTCTGTGTCTGTAGATTTTTCATTTCTTGGAGAATACCCTCCTTCTCTTGCACCTGCCTTTCTCTGGCATTTCTTTCTGCGTCAAAATCTTGCTTCCATACATCAGCCTAAAACAACATGTATACCACAGGTTTAGATAAGCAAAATTTTTTAGCGTAAAATTGTAAATACTTTTCTTAGTCATCAGTTTTGGCATTTGTTGTGTGTGCTCAAAAGAACCGTCTCATTGGGACGGTTCTTTTGAGTACCCACAACATATGATTTGGTTGAGAAATACGAACATTATTTTTTGGTACACACTCTTAACTAAAGGCCTGGTATACAGAGTTGAAGGCATTTTATTTCATTATGGATTTTATTAATTCCAAACTCCAGATAAAATAAGAATCCATGCCGATTGATGAAAAATGATGATCCTGAAGAAAAATCTGTCCCCAGAATCACCATTAGGCATCACAAGGCTTGCCGAGTGATGGCAAACAGTGATCCTGAAGGACAGATTTTTCTACCCCCCCCCCCACCCCCCTCACACAAATATGGATTATTTTTCCTGCCCACCATTGACTGTTTATTTTAAAATAAGCTTATAAAAATCCCTGAAAACGCTGAGATGCATTATTACATGATGATGTCATCTTGATATAAAATGATGCCATTGACGACCATGTGCGCGAATTCCAATACAACCATTGTACAGCCTTCATGTGACAGCCTGGGTAAGATAAGAATTTTTATCCTAGGATAAAATATCAGATATCCTTAACAAGTATGCAAGAAGAGAATTTCTTGCACAATTGATAAGAATATCTAAGAATTTAGCCTGGGGTAGTTTGTTTGTTTGTTTGATTTGATTCTTTAAGTCCCATCAACAATCTTTCAGTTATAAAGGGATGGGTCTTCCTGGGTTGAACCTGTACTAAGCTAGGATAAATGTTCTTGCTCAAGGACACAACTCAGTGACGCCGATGAGGCTCGAACCTGCAGCCCCTCGGTCTCAAGTCAAGCATTCTACCACTGAGCCACTGCACTCCCTTAGCCTGGGATAGAATTTCTTTTCTCACATACCAATACCTTCAAGATAGGGTGGTCCTTATGTTAGCTCGCTGTCATCAAAGCCTGTCACAAATAGTTACTTATGTGGGAAAAGCAATACTAATACAGGACAAGCTACATGAGGTCAGTAACCTAGACAAGGGACACTTTAGGCACGTCACTGTATACTTCACCTTTCTTCGACACTAGGAAAATTTTCAAAGTTGAAATTTCAACGATTAAAATAGACATGGTATAAACTGGGTAATTTTTCTTCAAACATTTATTTGAATGCTTTGAACATATTAACTGCATTGTGAATTGAGCCGTGACATATGATTTCCAACAATGTGGTATGTAAGACAAGCAAAGCCTCAGATCAGTCTGCGCATACGCGCAGTCTGATCATAGCCTTTGCTAGTCATTTGAATATTCAATGAGTGTTAAGCTACTGACTGAACATCATTTGGAGTTTCTGAGCTTAAAAGGAGGCTGCACATGATGGTCTGAGTCTGCATTTGTCAAACTGCCACATTGTTTGCAATCACATGTCATGGCTCAGTTGACCAATTTTGTCGCCTAGTACAAGGAGTAGTTGCGTCCCAGAGTTGTGCTGACGTGAAAAGAAAGTGGTTTTCTTCAACACATGACATGCAAATTTACTTACTGTTGTTGGTTAGGTTGTACTTGTATATCCATTTTGATGAACAACATTTTCATTGTTTAAATTGCTGTTTGATTGCTTTTTGTGATATTTTTGGTTATATATGTAAATTCCACTGCATCAATTCAGTGACATGTAATGTTGAAGAAAAACAACAAATATTATACAGTACACCGCCAAATATTAAATTGGATGGTATGTGAGGAAAAGAATTGATCATTGGTGTTCAATGGGAACAGGAAAATCCAAACCCTCGGGCCCATAGTTCAAGTAGGAAACTCGGCAAGTCTTGTTTCAATCTATCTCTATACACTGCATGGCACCCTCATGGGCATTATAGGCAGGGTTTCCCACTGGAATGGTGGGCCCTTGGGTTGGGGTTTTACTGTCCCCATTGAAAATCAATAAATCGACCAATGTTATCTTATCCAGGCTGTCGCATGTGAACTGTCCATTGGTTGCATAGGACCTCAAGCAATCTCCTACAGTGCTTTCATACCAGTGCTTTCAATAATGGCAATATCTTTCCAGTGCTTTCAGTACCCGACTATCTGCAATCTCTTATCGGTGCTTTCAGTACTGGCAATCTCTAACCACTGCCTTTAGTATTGGCAATCTCTATCCTGTGCTTTGCTTACCTGTGCTTTCAGTATTGGCAATCTCTATTCTGTGCTTGAAGCATTTTCAATCACTTACATGTGCTTTTAGTAATGTCAATCAATTACCAGTGCTTTCAGTATTTTCAATCACTTACCTGTGCTTATTAGCGCAGTGGCTAAGTGGTAGAGTGCTTGACTGGAGACTGAAGGGTCGCAGGTTTGAACCTCACCAGCGTCACTGCGTTGTGTCCTTGAGCAAGAACATAAAATTAGCTTAGTACTGGTTAAAACCCAGGAAGACCCGTCCCTTTATAACTGAAAGATTGTTGATGGAACGTAAAGAATCAAATCAAACTTACCTGTGCATTGTCAATCACTTACCTGTGCTTTCAGTAATGTCAATCACCTACATGTGCTTTCAGTATTGTCAATCACCTACATGTGCTTTCAGTATTGTCAATCACCTACCTGTGCTTTCAGTATTGTCAATCACCTACCTGTGCTTTCAGTATTGTCAATCACCTACCTGTGCTTTCAGTATTGTCAATCACCTACCTGTGCTTTCAGTATTGGCAATCACCTTCCTGTGCTTTCAGCATAGTCAATCACCTACCTGTGCTTTCAGTATTGTCAATCACCTACCTGTGATTTCAGTATTGTCAATCACCTACCAGTGCTTTCAGTATAGTCAATCACTTACCAGTGCTTTCAGTATTGCCAATCACTTACCAGTGCTACTAGTATTGTCAATCACTTACCAGTGCTTTCAGCATAGTCAATCACCTACCTGTGCTTTCAGTATTGGCAATCACTTACCTGTGCTTTCAGCATAGTCAATCACCTACCTGTGCTTTCAGTATTGTCAATCACCTACCTGTGCTTTCAGTATTGTCAATCACCTACCAGTGCTTTCAGTATAGTCAATCACTTACCAGTGCTTTCAGTATAGTCAATCACTTACCAGTGCTTTCAGTATTGCCAATCACTTACCAGTGCTACTAGTATTGTCAATCACTTACCAGTGCTTTCAGTTATGTCAATCACTTACCTGTGCTTAATATTGGCAATCACCTACCTGTGCTTTCAGTTTTGTCAATCACCTACCTGTGCTTTCAGTATTGTCAATCACCTACCTGTGCTTTCAGTATTGTCAATCACCTACCTGTGCTTTCAGTATTGGCAATCACCTACCTGTGCTTAATATTGGCAATCACCTACCTGTGCTTTCAGTAATGTCAATCACCTACCTGTGCTTTCAGTATTGTCAATCACCTACCTGTGCTTTCAGTATTGGCAATCACCTACCTGTGCTTTCAGTAATGTCAATCACCTACCTGTGCTTTCAGTGTTGGCACTGTATTATCAATCTCATCTTTCATCTTCAGATTTTCATCTTTCAGTTTCTTAATCTGATCATCTCTATATGCTATCGCTTCTTCAGCAGCTATTGTCTGAGCTGTGAGACGATTGATGTCATCCATCATCTGCTTATTCTGACCTCCTGGCTGAACCTGAAATTGTTCAATATTTTTCTTACCTTAACAAACAGTGTAGACCCAGATGAAATGCTGCATTATGCAGCATTTCATCTGGGTCTTTGCTGTTTGTAAATGTATCTGTTTAGGAGTTTCCAGTATGCAAAGGGTTAATCTGTTATCTTATGCTCTTAATCCTTTGTATATTAAAGGATTCCTCCTTCTGGTTTGGTACAATAAACTTGGGATGGTCTAGGGATGTCAGGTTATAGTTTTCAAATAATATTATATTTTATGTCTGAAGATTTTTTTTCACCTCAAAAACATTGTAGACCCTTATGTAGCATTTCATATGGGTCTTCTCTGTTTGTATGTAAAAGTACCTGTTTAAGACTTTGCAGTATACAAAGAGTTAATTTATTGTTAAATTTTATCTTTCTCCACTAGTGGCAATGGCAACAAACATTGCTCCTTATATGCTTTGCAAAAATTTAGAACCAGATAATGCTCACCCCAAGGACTGTTCGTGCCAAATTATTTTCGAATTGAGCCATTTATTTTTTAAATGATGATTTTTAAAGCTTTTTTCTTTCTTTTGAATACCATGGCAATCAGGATTCTACATGAGTTGAAATCTTTACAACAGGACAATCATTCTTGTGTGAAGTTTGTGAAATTATTTCACAAACTTCACAGGAGTTCTCCTTGGGTAGCAGAAATTCTTCCCAAGAAGAGATGACCTAAGAAGCAACTGTTGATAGATTTGTTTGTTTGTTTTGTTGCTTTACGTCCCAAGTCAACAGCTATGGTCATTGCGGGACGGTCAGTTCACCTAACCACACTTTTCCTGGGCAGGCTTGAACAAGCGGTTAACCAGTAATTCGTGCACATACTTTCACTTGTAACTGACAACAACCCTTCTTGAATGAATCAGCGGAAGGAGGAAAATGACCGTAGAAATCATTTCATGATCAATCTCCACGAAAGTATGGGACCGGACCTTGATCGAACTCGCGACCCCTGGATCTGCAGTCAGACACGCATCTGTAGCCAGACACGTTACCGACTGCGTTACGCGGCCCGGCATTGTTGATAGATAGACACAGACAGATGGTGAGATGCTATCCGATGCTGTACATCTAGCCTGAACCATCACAAAAACTCACCTTGACCATGATGAGGTGCTCAGGTGAGGTATAAAGAATCAAGGACAGAGAAACAAAGTAAGCATGAAATTCTAAACTGTGACATTCAATGTATATAAGGGGTCATCCAAACATTATTGTATTATTCTAACACACCTTGCCTATAGTGTCAGTGCTAAAAAAACATGATATATCAAACAATAGTTCACAGTTTTGAAAGCGTGAGGAAAATGTGCACTAGCTGACGTCATTTGTTACTGCAAAATGACGTCAGTCATGGCGTTAGACAATGTAACATCGTTTTCACACTTGAAAGACCTTACAAATACATGTAAATGTATGTAACACAGTCCAACTATTGGCGGGATTTCCTCAGTGCAATGGCGTAAAGTTGGAAGAAGCTGAAGGCTTCAAATGTGTTTTTATCATTTAATGTGTGTTAGAATCAAAATAGATCAGCTCTAGTGCATGAATTGCTGCGTAATCATTCTCTGTTTGTCGGTCAGTTGTACATGTACAAAGATAAATCACTCACGCTACACGCTCGTGATTTGATCTTCTTAACAACTGACCTGCAAACAGTGAATTATTACTCAACAATTCACTGCTAGAGGTGATCTGTTTCTTCAATCTCCACAGAAGAGTCAATTCAAGAAAGTGTTAACCCTTCTCCCGCCAGTCATGACTTTTGTTGTCTGCTCACTTGACAATATGGACCCAGATCAGACTGCTCCCTGATGGAGCAGTCTGATCAGGGCTCATAGTGTTTGCTTCCATAATAAAATCTAGTCTGAAGTGCAATTCAATATATGCAGCATAACTAAAAAGCAGACAGCATTTTCAGGATAAACAAGGCAAATTCGACGAATTTATATCCCCCGACGAAGGGTTACTTGAGAGAAACATGTAAATCAAAAAACATAAATCCCATTTATCTAACCCTTACTTCACCTTCAGTATCATTCAGATCATAACAAACACCTGTCAAGTATGTTTTGGTGCTTAGTTCAATAAAAATATACTTACATCTGCACAATTTCAACATCTGACCTTTAAACCCAACCCCAGAGGTCAAGATTGTGTGTAAATTCAAAGTATTACCTTGCATGTAGGTCTACACTTCTTCCACTTTACTTTGATATGCAACATGACCACTTTTAGAAAAGAACAAAAATGACCCTTTGACCCCACCCCAGGGGTCGTTGGTGTGTGTAATGACAGCACACTTGCTTTCATGGTGCTCTGTGCTCAATTCCCTTTAATTTGATATGCAACATGACTACTTTCAGTAAAAGATATAGTTTGACCTTTTGACCCCACCCCAGGGGTCAAGGGCGTGTCTGTGGGCAAAATATTTGCTACCATGTTGCTGCCAGCGTCGTCAGCTTTAATTTGATATGCAACATGACTTCTTTCAGAAAAATATATAGTTTGACCTTTTGACCCCACCCCCTGGGTCGAGGGTGTGTCTGTGGGCAAAATATTTGCTACCATGGTGCTGCCAGCGTCGTCAGCTTTAATTTGATATGCAACATGACCATATTCTGAAAAAGTTAAATTTTGGCCTTGGCCCCACCCCCTAAGTCCACCAAAGGAGCTCTGAATCAGGCCATCAAACTGAAATCCCGTTTGATATGTTTCATATCTATTGCTGCTCTGCCTGCATGCAAAATTTCAGCAAAAAATATTAATAATTGCCTTAGTTATTGCGAAATTTAAATATTTGACCTTTGACCCCTTAGTTGGGGTCAGAGGGGGTGGGGTAAAACTTTGACACTGCCATTCTTATCTACAGGCACTTGGCAATCATGGTCTATAGCGAGAAGTTGTTAAATATAATAGCTTTGATGAAATGTGAAGATCATCAAACAAATAAAAGCACCGCAAGCACTGCATAATACCCCGCCACTGCTGGGGGCACCAAAAGTTATTTTGTGAGATATATAATGCCTAAATAGCAACAGAACTGAGATAGACAGTGATATGACGTCCTTAGTCACAATATGTAACCTTTGATGGTCAACATATCTTTGAAGTTTCATTCAGATATTTCATATAGTAAAGGAACTACAGGTCAACAACATTTTCCAGATTAATCAAGGGCGGATAACTCATGAACTGGAAAGGTAAGAGTTACGGTCCTTCGTTGTAATATGTAACCTTTGCTGTTCAACATATCTGTGAAGTTTCATTCAGATATCATAAACAGTAAAAGAATAACAGGCCAGAAACCATTTTTTAAAGGGAGAAAGGGCAGTAACTCCATTGAAAATGGTCGGATTTTGCCCATTAACAATCCCATACCACTCATCCCCAATAACAATATGTATGCAAAATTTGAAAAAATTCTGTGCATAAATACTCAAGTTATCGATCGGAAACAGTGAGCACGGACAGATGAAATGAACTACAGGTCAAAAACCAATTCTCAGATCAATCAAGGGTGGATAACTCACAATCTGGAAAGGTAAGAGTGATGATCCTTACCCACAATATGTAACCTTTGATGGTCAACATATCTGTGAAGTTTCATTCAGATACTCCATATAGTAAATGATCTACAGGTCAAAAACCATTTTTCAGATCAATCAAGGGCGGATAACTCATGAACTGGAAAGGTATGGGTGACAGTCCTTACTAAAAATATGTAACCTTTGATGTTCAACATATCTGTGAAGTTTCATTCAGATATTCCATATAGTAAAAGAAACTACAGGCCAAAAACCAATTCTCAGATCAATCAAAGGTGGATAACTCACAATCTGGAAAGGTAAGAGTGACGATCCTTAGTCACAATATGTAACCTATGATGATCAACATATCTGTGAAGTTTCATTCAGATATTCCATATAGTAAATGAACAACAGGTCAAAAACCATTTTTCAGATCAATCAAGGGCAGATTACTCATGAACTGGAAAGGTTAGAGTGATGGTTCTTTGTCATAGTATGTAACCTTTGATGTGAAACATATCTGTAAAATTTCATTTAAATATTCCACATAGTAAAGGAACTACGGGTACAAAACATTTTTTAATTCAATCAAGGGCGGATAACTCACAAACGGGAAAGGTAAGAGTGACGGTTCTTAGTCACAATATGTTACCTTTGATGTGAAACATATCTGTGAAGTTATATTCAGATATTCCATATAGTAAAGGAACAATAGGTCAAAAACCTTTTTTCAGACCTATCAAGGGCGGATAACTCACAAACTGGGAAGGTCAGAGTGAAGGTCCTTAGTCACAATATGTAACCTTTTATGTGCAACATATCTGTGAAGTTTCATTCAGATATCATGAACAGTAAAGGAATAACAGGCCAGAAACCATTTTTCCAATACAAAAAAGGGCAGTAACTCCGTGAAAAATGGACGGATTTTGCCCATTAACAATCCCATACCACTCATCGCCAATAACAATATGTATGCAAAATTTGAAAAAATTCCGTGAACAAATACTCAAGTTATCGATCGGAAATGGTGAGCACGGACGGACGGACAGATGGACGGACGGACAGACGGACAGACACCGAAAGGTATAACGTAATACCCCGACACTAAAGTGTGGCGGGGTATAAAAAGCTAATATAGGTTTTGCCTTATAATTGCCTATACTTAAACAAGGGCAATAACTCAAGTGTTAAGGGGTCGATTTTGACCAAACTTATAGGATATCAAGAGTCCATGGTACTAATCATTTGTACCGAGAATGAATTAAATCTGACCAATAGGTACTGAGATATGGTTCCGGACAGACAAAAAATGCGGACGGACGGACGGAATGGACGGACGGACGGACGGACGCACGGACGACGCCAAAACTATATCCCTCCGACTTCGTCGGTGGATAAAAATCTTGGCAGGATAAGGGTTAACCAATATTGGAAAATGTAGTACCTGTGTTTGCTGGTGGGCCTTGTAATCATCAAAAGTGTCTAGAAGATCTTTATAGTCACCCACTAGCTGGTTAAATGATGCTCTCAGCTCAACTAGTTGTTTTCTGTAAAGAAGAAAATATGTACTGTTATACTGGACAAAATATATATGTATCTGTCCATTGGAACTGCCTCGGCTGATTCCCGAATCAGCCCTCGGATGTACATCGAGGATATACTTTGATAACGTGAGGCTGACGTTACATAACATGACGCTGATGTCACAGAAACCATGCCAACATAATAACAAGTGTTTGTTTGTTTTTTTGTTTGATTTGATTCTTTACGTCCCATCAACAATCTTTCAGTTATATAGGGACGTGTCTTCCTGGGTTGAACCAGTACTAAGCTAGGATAAATGTGTCTTGCTCAAAGACCACAACAAAGTGACACCGGTGAGGCTTGAACCAGCGGCCCTTTGGTCTCGAGTCAAGCACTCTACCACTGAGCCACTGCGCTCCCCAATAACAAGTCTGATTGCAGCAAAAACGAACTGTTATAAACGAAGTTTATGTTTTTTCAACAAAATATTGCAATAGCAAAATTTTATTGAAAAATCATTAACTTAATCTATTCTGTTGATAAAACGTTTGGGGTGATATAAATAATGGATTTAATAGGAATGGACCATGATGCTACAGTACTATTTTTCCTTACACCAGTTCCGGCTAAAAAAATGGAGCTTTTTAGTACATAGTACTATGCGTAACGCGCCTTACGTACACCTAAGGCTTGATTTGATTCTCAAATTAACCCGGAATTACCCGATTGATATATTTGTATATAACATTGGTCCAGATTAACAAATGTTTGGGGAGTATAAAATTCGGATTATTTTCTTATCCTTCAGTCAAAATACAAGTTTTGGGTGCTCGAAAGAACCATCTCATGGATATGGTTCTTTTTTGAGTACCCACAATATATGTTTGGGTTGAGAATTAAGAAACTTTCTGTAATGCCAGCCATAAAATGTCACGTATATATGACAAAATCTAGGGTTTTTAAGTCATCTACTGCTGGTATTATAGTTCTTGGTAAAGACAGTTGGTCACCTCAGCTGGTGACATTTTATTTCAGAAACATTAAAAAAATTCTTTTAATGGCAGCCAAACCTTGGAATTGTATACATACAAGGAGGAGTCCTTGAAGTTGTTTCCTTCCCCCATCACCTCCAAGTTAAAAGTTGGGAGTTAAAAACTTCCATTAGTACAGAATACAGAAAAAAGTCCTTTTGTCTCATTTAATTAAGACAGTTCTTTTGAGTACACACATGAGACATGAGATTTCCAACAATGTGGTATGTGCAACCAGCAAAGTCTCAGACCAGCCTGCGCATACAGGCAGTCTGATCAGAGCTAGTGGCTTAAAACATTAAATGACTGTTAAGTTACTGACGGAACAGTATTTGGAGTTTCTAAGCTTAACAGGAGACTGCACAGGCATGTCTGAGTCTATTTATGTCAAAATGCCACATTGTTGGAAAACACATGTCACAGCTCAATTATTATGTTTTGGTTAAGAAATAACAAAATTTTAAAAAATATTTTTAATAAGTCACTCTTATCTGGAGGCCTTTAATAGGCTAAAGGTACTAGAAAATAGGTTAGTGTTCTTACTTTGTAGTTGCATGCTCGCCCCTCTCCCTCTGTAAGGCCTCCTCGTAAGAAGCTGCTGAATATCTCAATGACTGTATTAACTGCTCTGCCTCAACCTTCGTTTGTTCCAGATCCTTCTGAAGCAAGTGTATATGCTGCTCCAACTCTACCACTCTGAAATATATGGACAAGCACATCTAAGAGGGTGTCAATGGGGTCTAATGAATTTACCAAATTTCAGCCCTAATTTTTACCGATTAGCAAATTTTGATGGCTAATTTTACTGGTTAGTGAATTCGGCATTGCAAAATTTTACTGATTACCGATTTTTACTCTTAAATTTTACTGCTTACTGACTTTTTAGCCAAAACTTTGCTTATTACTGATTTCAGAGTTACCCCATTGAGACCCTTTTATAATAATGCTCATATGTCTAAAATCATACCTTAACCCTTAAAGGGTCCAGCAAAAAAAAAAGCATCTGAAAATGTCATCTGCTGGAGTCGTCTGCTGCATATATTTGCTAATATGTTTGACTAATATACATATAGAGGCAAACATTGTCTTTAGAAGAGGCTTTTAGAACATTTCAGCAGAGGACAAAAGCAGATGACTTTTGTTGTGATTGACCCTTAAAGGGTTAAACACCTATGCTGACCTTATCACCCTATCTCCAGCACATCCAGTATGTTTTAAACATTTCAAGTGGATATCAACACTATATCATGCTTTTTTTTATAGAAATGAGAAAGTCATGAAACAAAGTTCAAACTTATCAGAACTTCATAAATTCATATCTTAAAACTTGTAGCATGCCTATCAATATTACCAATTTCAATACTTTTCTTTAGATAGTTAAAAATAAATCAGAAGCAATCATTGCCTGCCTTATTTAGTATTTTGAGACTAACTTTCTTTGGAAAGTCAGCCTCAAATCCTGAGCTCAGGAATAATCCTGAAAACTTCCACCCTTGGAAAGTATTAAGCTTGACTTTTAACACATACAGTACTGTCCCTTTTTAACATAGTTACAACATCAATTTGGATATAACACAGTCATGTTGTGGTTCCCATTTTTACAATGGAATTTTACAAAGAAAATACAGAAAAATGACCATATCCCTATCATTCCTTTTGCAAATTGATCCCCTTATAACATGGTTCACTTAAATCATGGTCCATTCCTATGGACTATGGACCCCAAACATAGCGTAGAAAGGGACTGGACTGCACTTCAACACAAGTCTCTTACCATAAAGCCCTCCATACCAGGGCTTTTTCCAGCAATTTTGGGAAAAGGCCCCTGGCCAAAATTGGGGCAAAATGATCTACTTAACATCAAAATTGGGAGAAATTAACAACATAGAACATAACAAGGGTAGCAAAATATATCCTCAAAATCAAGTTATTTTAGATTGTATTATGTCAAGCATACTACTTAAGCACAAGTGTTTAAGTATCATTCTGATATGGGTCATTGTTTCTCATAAGTAGTAGTGGTCTCCAAAAAGTAAAAAAAAAATAAATAAATAAAAAAAAAATATTGTGAAAATCAGAATTGGTATTGGGAAAAAAGGTGGCTATTTTTGATTGGGAATGGGGCCGAAATTGGCCCCTAGAGATGGGCAGAAAATCCCCTGCATACATACCTGGCAGATTTTTTCTCAAGGGTCTTTGTAGTATTAGTAAGCTTGGCAGAAGATTCTTGGACTTCTTTGATCAATGTCAGTACTTGGGATTTCAAGTTCTGTACATCTGCTTCACCATATGGCATGGACTGAAATCACGCATAAATTATGTGCAATGAGGTTTCATAGGATAAATGTTTAGGCCTAAAATAAAATTTTATTTGTTTCCCTTTACCCGACCGACCCTGAAAAAAAGGCCCTACTCAAAAAAAATTATTTCAATTTTCAGTCAAGATTTTTTTTTTTATTATTTCATTGCAAACTTAGAGAATTGTTTAATGCAAACAGTGTTATCTTAAAAAATATTCTTAGCAAATTGTTTGTGCATTTAATTTCATTGCCTATAGTAGGACTATACAGTAAAACCTGAAGGTTAAATGCAGGTCAAAAGTATTGCAGAATGCTCCGTGGGAGCATTCTGCAATACTTTTGACCTGCATTTCGTGAAAAAAAAGTTTTTTGAGGGGCCTCTTAAGACAGGCTTTACTGTATACAATTGAGTTTAATGGGTATCCAATTTGAGAAATTAAAAAAAAACAAATTCCTACCGACCGACCCATACTGGTAAAACAGGGTCGGGTAAGGGGAAACAAAAATATTTTTAAGGTTGGCCTTACAGTCTTAAGATTTTGGAGAAAACCTGTCTTCAGGGTTTAAGACCAGATCCAGAAGTCATAACAAGAAATGTCACAGTAACGTGAGGAATGCCCCCCAAAGGAATTGGTCTAGCATAAGACACATTTGAGGAAAGCTATTTGTATTTGTTATAAAGAAGATACATGCTCCGGACACAAACAACCTAGAAATAAGGCCAGAAGTCAAGGTCAAAGCGACCCAAAATGGTATGCACCCCTCCGCCATCCCAAGAGGAATCCACACACCAAATTTTGGATTCCTACCTCAAATAATATAGGCTATATGCTCCAGACACCATCTCATGATTCTCATAAAAACTAGGTCAGAGGTCAAGTTTAAGGTCACAGTGACCCGTAAATAGTTCATGACACTCCACCATCTCAAGATGCATCCACAACCAAATTTTGGATTCCTATCTCAAGTAATACAAGAGATATGCTCAAGACATGATTATTCTAAAAACTAGGTCAGAGGTCAAGGTCACAGTGACTTGAAAATGGTATGTGACACTCCGCCGTCCCAAGATACATTCACACACCAAATTTGGAATTCCTACCTTAAAGAATATAGGAGAGAGGTCAAGGTCACAGTGACCCAAGGATGGTATGGGATACTTCTTCATACCAAGATGCATGCACACACCAAATTTGGGATTCCTACCTCAAATAATATTAGAGATATGCTCCAGACAGGAATATTCTAAAAACTAGTTAAGAGGTCAAGGTCACAGTGAACTGAAAATGGTATGTGATACTTTGTTATCCCAAGATGCACCCACACACTAAATTTGGGATTACTATCTCAAGTAAAACAAGAGAAAAATGCTCCGGACACGATTATTCTAAAAAGTAGGTCAGAGGTCAACCTCACAGTGATCCAAAAATGGTTGCTGCCTCTGGTGTACCTCTCTTACCTCGGTTACCTGAGACCCTAGGTGACAACACAGTACTTACGCTCATTGCATGCTGTTGTTTACTGTTAAGACCATCAAGTTGTTTAAACAATTCTTGATGCTGCTGTTACCTTGGTAACTTGAGACTCTGGATGACAACACAGTACTTATGCTCTTTGCATGCTGTAGTTCACTGTAAAGATTATCAAATTGTTTAAACATTTCTAGTTGCTGCCTGCGGTGTACATTTGTTACCTTCAAGTCCTTGGCAACCTGAGACCCTGAGTCTGATGCTGCTGTTACCTTGGTAACTTGAGACTCTGGATGACAACACAGTACTTACGCTCTTTGCATGCTGTAGTTCACTGTTAAGACCATCAAGTTGTTTAAACAGTTCTTGTTGCTGCCTCTGATGTACCTCTGTTACCTTGGCAACCTGAGACTCCGCCTGCTGCTTGTAGTGATTCAACATCTGGTCTTTCTCTTGGAGTTGTGCCTGCAGCTTACTCACCTAAAAACAGAACTTCCATTCAGACAAGTCCAACAATAATGTGATTTTTAGTATACATGTGTGATAAGCAAACACAGACTGTGCATGTGCAGGACTATGTTTATAAAGAAGATTCACAATAAATATCATACCTTATTTTTTCTGAAAATTAAAAAATATGTCACAAAAGTTGTCACTTGCTGCAGTCGAGATTGGCACTTTGAGGGTTAATTCAGGAATAATCCTGAAAAGATTTTCCCATCTTAACTCTTTACCTACTAGTGCCATCTGCTAATAATTTTGTAAACAGTTTGGATCCAGATCAGGACCGACAAAATGCCTAATAGTGTTCATGCAAGAATTTTTAGAAAAAGTTAATTTTGAAAAAAGTCAGCAGACAGCAAAAAAAGCATGAAAAATTATCCAGTAGGCAGTACTAGGCACAGACTTAAAAATATACATCTAGAGGATATTTACTTTTTTCGGGTGAATACCAAATATATTTCATCGAGTCGGGTGAAAAAAATCGGTATTTTTCACAAGTGTGTATATGCTGATATTTTCACTGCATGAGATGAAATATATTTGGTATCTATCAAAATAAGTGAACTTCCTTTTTATTTCATACTCAATGGAAATACAGAAAGCACAACAGAACTTTTTCCTTGGTCGTTTCTCGTTCGATTTGACTTTTTCAGTGTGTTTACTGGGTATAACTTTGGGTGGAAACAAAGTTTGCACCTAGAAACTGGCTTAGAATTATATTTTAATGAATGAAACATAAGAAATCAGCATTTGAAGAAAGTCTTTTGAGTGTGCCTTAGGGAAGATGTCACATGCCAACTGGCGCTATGCCAGGCCAAATAGTGACATCATTATGTTTGATGTTGACGACACAATATGCGTAGCATATTTCTGACAAATATACTTCACTTAAAACTTTTTTTAAAATGTTCCAGCCCAAAATTTCAAAGAAAGCTTTGTTTTACTACAGTGAAAAAATAGTGTATTATTTCACTAGGGAGTGATAGAATTTATATGAATATAGTGAAATGATGCAATATTTTTTCACTGTAGAAAAATACCAATTTTATTCATATTGATATGCATTAAATTCACTGCTATTAAGCATAAAATAAATAGAGAATACTAGGTGAGTGTCTTTTGATATCAAGTTTACCAGGCAAGGCTTCGAATACGCTTGTTGACATCGCGAGGCTTGCCAAGCAATTCAACATGCTTTCTCAAAGCCATGCCTTGTAAACTTGATACCAAAGGCGCAAACCTGGTATTCTATTTATCAGATTACAAGTTGATTCAATTTTCAAACTAGCAATTATGACGCCATTATTGAGTTCTTGTCGATTCAATTTGATTGACAACATCATTCAAAAAGTGCAATGTCATGACCTGATAAAGGCGCATACCATGAGATAGGCAAGGTTTATCAGGTCAACATGCAACAATGCAGTTGTCTAAGAGGTGACTGATAAATAAATTTACTCACCATAGTAGTTTGAGTCTGTAGCTTTTGTTTACTTTCTGTATTTGACATTTTCTCTATACGTAATTTCTCCTTCAGCTCTGCTAACGCTGATGTTGTAAGTTCCTCTGATCTTATACTTTCTTCCTGTACAACAGCCTGTGCTGTCTGCATCTCAAGAATTTCTAGATCCTGTTTGGCAGTTATTGAATTCTTCATTTCTTGTATCTCATTTTCACTACTAGGCTCCAGCATACTATAATCATACGCTTTGTAAACCTCCTGCCCGGCACCACCAATGGAATGTTTCATATCACCTAGGAAACTTTGCATTTTCTTTTGCAATTCTAAATTCTGTTCGTTCAATTTTGTGTTTTCTTCTTGTATGCTTTGTTTCAGGAGAGTTACATGTTGAAGGTCGCAGATTAACTGTTCGTTTTGCTGGTGAAAGTTCTGTACTTGGGTCTCTAACTCAGAACAGCGTTGTTTGTAGGTTTCATACTCTGTCCTGAGTTTAAGAGAGAAATCGTCATCATCTGTCAGTTTATTAACAAACACCTGAAAAAAAAAGAAATACATCACTCCAATAAAATAATCTGTACATCATAGGTTCTTGTAAGCAATACCCTCGAGCATAAATTTATGATAAACAGTCTCTCAGTAAAACATATGCAGCCCTCCAGAAAAGACTGCGTATTGGAAAACTATTTTCTTTATCATCCAAAACATATGTTGTGGATACTCAAAAGAACCGTCTCAATGAGAGCACCAAAACACATGTTTTAATTGATGGGTAAGAAAATAATTACAATTTTACGCTCAAAAAATTTCCTTATCTGGATCTATGCATATGTTTTGGGTGCTCAAAAGAACCATCTCAGTAAGATGATTCTTTTGATTACCCATAACATATATTTTAGTAGAGATATCATAGATCCAGATAAGTAAAATTTTTAGCGTAAACTTGCAATTTCAACCGGTGTTTTGGGGTTCTCAAAAGAGCTGTCTAATTGAGACAGTTCTTTTGAGTACCCACAACATATGTTTTGATTGATAAATCAGTGTTAGATTTAGGCTTGATTTCTATTGCTACCCTGGGACCCAGGGCATCAACAAAAGTTGAGTCCCATGTAAATTTTACTGAGTCCCAGAAAGTTTCCCAACCTATTTTTTTGCAATATTAAACACAGAGAAGTTAGCTAAACCTATCAATTAACTTTAATCTAAAACATTTTAAGTTTACACTAAGTGATTGACGATCAATTAAAAAAAGTAAGAAAGAAGCAGACTTAGCAGTGATGGAGTCTTTGACTATTAAACTTTTTCACTTTTAAAAAGTCTTTACTTGACACTTTAGACCAAGATTATTTTACTTGTGCCAGTTGAAAATCGCTGAACCTGTCCGTGAACACATTTTTAACGGTATTGGCTTCAGAATACACTTTTTAAGTTATTTAAATGTTTTTAGTGTGATTCCTCGAGACAAACACCATTTTTACCCAGCAAATTGATTTTGGAAAAAACGTAAATCATTATTTATAGCTGAGCCTCGTTCCGATTTCAACCGTTGCTATGAACAACGGATGTCGGAAAACCACAACTGAATACTATTTATAGCAGTCTCTTTGTGATTTGGAAGCGTTGCAAAGTACAATAGACCGATATTCAAGGGTTACAACTCTCTTCACTATTGAGCTAGCTTAAATGTGTTGAAAGTCGACTGTTTTTGATCTTGCGTTCCATGGACGCAAGCTACTTGTCTTTTTTGCGTACCAACAATTTTCACTGAGTATTTAGATATTATTACGGCGTAAACCCGAACACTGTAAATAAGAAAATTATTTTTTTAATTATGCAATACGCCATAGGTCCTTGTAAGCAATACTTTTGGGCGTAAACTTATGATACAAGTATTATCCCTCAGTCAAACATATGTTTCGGGTACTCAAAGTTATCACCTGACTTTAACCACTAAGGTTCCTTTATCATTGTTAGTGTAACTGAGTAACCATGCAATATACTGAATCATTGGTAAGTTTCCTTGATAGAACCACTGAGGATTGTCATGGTCCCTGGTAACAATAGAAAAACTATACTGATGAATGTCCCAACGTGTTATTTATTTGGGTCACAATTAATCAAGGTCCAACTACTCATGATAAACCAGGGTTAATCATAACCAAAATTGTGAATGTGTAACTCAAACTCAGGGGTACGGGTAAAAGTCATACTTCCGAAAATCCTGAACTTTAGAAATTTAATTTCAAAACTTGCACTAAGCCTACAAAATAGTGCCAATTTCAAGTTGAAATAAGCTTTTAAAATCTCCTTAACCCAGTAATTTGAGGCTGACTTTCTATGGAAAGTTGACCTCAAAATCCCGAATTTAGGAATAATTCTGAAAACTTTCACCCATGTAAAGAAGAATTTGTTTTGCCCAGAGTTTTCATTCCACCTAATAATTTGAAACGTTTTCAGGTGGTTTAGTTGGGTACTCAGACTGACTTCTGTTTTCAACTTCTCTAATCCTAAATAGTAGATGCAAACTTGAAAAATATTGCATTCCCATATGTGCCTAGTTGCAAGAAAACCTGTCTTTGTGGTTTGTGACCAGGTAAGACTCAAACCAGCCTGCACAGCTACAATCTACAGAGGCTAGCTAGAATGTTGAAATTTTTTGCTTGTCGCAAGGTAAGCTATAAAAGCCTATTTGACTGAATTGCAAAGATGCTGTTTATACTGGGCATATCTGCAGGCTGGTATGCACCTTGGTTGTTCACATGCAACAGTCAGATTTTCTTGCAATGAGGTCTTTTAAATTGAAGCTAGTCTACTATTGCTTTGAAATATTAAAATGGCTGTAATCATGAAATTTCTTCTTCTTTCTTGCTTATAATTGACAAAGCTCTTTAACCAAAATATTTTAATAGATAACCAACAATGGGGAATGGCTGACAAACAATAATAAAGAAAGTTTGTGCAACTTACAGTGTCAATTTCTGGAGAGACATTGCCCTTCAATTCTTCCACTTTTTGTCTAAGAATAGAACACTCTTTCTGAGTCCTGTCTTTTTCCTCTTCTAAGTTTCTTATTCTGTTTTGCAATTCCTCAAGAACAGAGCCCTGTATAAACATTGGAGTCAGTACATCATGAGATTTTGGAACTTTTCGCATTGGCGAGCAGAGATCAAATTTAAGATTTCTAACCACTTGCTAAAAATAGCAAATAATAATTCTTCTTACTTGCTAAAGGTGATGAACCACTTGCTAAGTCACTCCATATATCGCTAATTAGAAATTTGAACCAATTCATTTAGCGTCTGTGCTGTCAAACATTATTTCAAATATTATCTCCTTTCTGAAAGCACATATTGGTTATCTTGAAAACAGTGCAGATCCAGACCAGTCAGCTTCTTCAGAAGCTGGCTGATCTGGAGCTACACTGTTTTTCGCGCAGTTTATGCTATGTTGCATAATTTGGAAAGAGTGACTTGTATTCACTTGCTAAAAAATAGCAAGTGATAGCAGATTCAACTTGGGGTTTTTTTTGAAAAACTACTAGCATTTAGCAAGTTAGCAAGTGCTAAATTTGATCCCTGGTGAGCAGGGAAGGCTGAGATGGGCCTGCGTTTAAGTGCAATCTCTTCAAAGCCTTCACTGCTCGCTAACAAAAAGCAGAGACATAGATAAAAGCTCAAGCCAAAGTTTAGATATGTGGCCCCACTAGATAGCTGTGCATGTACATTTGAAGACTGACTTTACCCATTTGTTGCTAGTTCAAGACTCACCAGTCACTGTATTGTGTCCTTGAGCAAGACACTTTATTCTACCACCTTTGCCCACGTAAGATGGGCTGTCAGCTCATGCAAGAAATTTCTATCTTACATGACCATGTGACTGCTTTCTTACATGGGCAGAGTAAAGTATTCTTTTTTTCCGAAAAAGGATATTCATAGGACCAATACATTGCGTCTTAGTATCTCAAAGGCACCAAGTATGGGAACGCGTTACTTACTGACGTCTTATAATGTTAATGACGTCAACGAACGTGCACCACATGGTGATAATGGCAATGTGTCACTAATGGCTAGGGAAGCCAAGCAGGATTTTATTTTGCATTTTGCTAATGCTCCAATCGTGGTTTCCAGTCACTAACAAGGTGCAAGCTATATTTTACACCCATGTTAATACCTAATAAAAACACTTGTGAACTCAAAATTGATGTAAATCCAACAAGTAAAAAGTTCAAATTTTCACATTATTTTGGGACTTTTTATGTTCTGACAAAAAACTTGGAAAAGTGGGAGAAAAACAATCCATCATGAGCCTGTCCATGTAGGATAGAGAAATCTCACCCTCGGGGTCAGAATTTGACGAGGGACTGGGCAAGCCTCGTCCCTGGTTAAAATTCTGTCCCCTGGGGTGAGATATCTCTATCCTACATGGACACTCATGGGATTGTTATATTCTCTGCTTAAGTACTGGTCCAACCCAGCAAGACAGGTATTTCAAAACGTCCCAACATGACTGAAAAGTTGTTGACTAGCATGTAAAGCATCAACACAAACCAGGGCCTTTTCCAGCTACTTTGGGAAAAGGCCCCTGGCTTGAATTGGGAAAAAATATGCGGCATTTTGGTTATTTTGAGAATTTTTAGAAGTGTAAACTGTTAACAGTAAATAAAAACACTTATTACATATGCATGATTATGAAGAGTTATATCAATGTATTATATCTTATTACTCTCACAAATGTCCTGTTGTAAATATTATTTTTTGGGGAACAACTTCAGAAGTTCCAATCTCAGTAGCATCATCAGCTGAACTTAGATCATTACTTGCTGTTGTTGATTAAGATGGTGGTTCTACATAATCACTTCATACATCTGCAATAGTCTCAGATGATGTTGTCATAGGGAAGGTAATTATTTTTTTTTGAGCTTCAGATTGGGAATTTTTCGGGGGAAATTGGGGAAAAAGGAGGATATTTTGGATTGGGAATGGGGCCTATCAATGGCCCCTGGTGATAGGGAGAAAAGGCCCTGCAAACAATCGCATAAATTTGTTTGTTTGTTTTGATTCTTTACGTCCCAGACAACAATCGTTCAGCCATTTCCTGACAAGTCTTCCTGAGTTGTACAAGTACTAAGCAGCGGATAGAGTGTCTTGCTCAAGGACACAGTACAGTGACTCCGCCTGAGGTAAGACTCAAACTGGCAACCCTTTGATTCCCAGTCTAACGCTATAGCGACTGAGCCACTGCACCCCACAAAAAACGCATACATGAAAAGTATCAAAATCTCATGAACTGGTTCATAGGTTCGCTTAAAGTAAAACTTGTGTAAAACCGCCACTCAAAAATAGACAAAAAAAGATCTTAATAACACTTGGTAGCTTAATAAAGGTCAAATGTATTGCAGAAGCATCCTTGGAGCATTCTGCAAAACTTTTGACCTGCATTTAGTGATAATTGGCCTTGAAAACCAATTTTCGATCTTTTTGAGAGTGGCAGTTTCACACAGGTTTTACTGTATTTGCCACAACTAAACCTCAGAGGTTTTGGATATTGGGTCTTAATAATCAATTAGTGAACAAAATCTAATAATAGGGGTCTTTGAGACGTGCAACCAAGTAAGGCTCAAACCAGACTGCTTTAGTCTGCTTAGCTACAGTTAATAGCTAGAATCTTGTTATTACTGCTGAGGCAATTGTACTTTTAAGAAAGGGTATTCTGAAATCGCATTTGTAGCAAGTAAGCTATTTTACTTCTAGAACGGGAATAACAAAGGCACCATGAGTGTAATATTTACATTTCCACTGCAAGTCTTTAAATGAACCTATACATTTGAGACATTTTTCATACCTTCATGAACGGATCTGTTTAAGCCAGGCCCACATACCCACCATTTGGACAGACCCACGTCAACGCCATTCAATGACGTTGAATGCGTATCACCATGACGTTAAGCGTGGAAACTTGGCATTTTGGCCATTTCAAAACCTCGGTTATGTCCGATTTAATTCAAAATAACCAGAAAACCAGTCAAGTTAGGTGAAAATTGAAAATTGATACTTGACTGATAATACATGTATAAAATATAAATATAAGTAATAAATTCAATTTTTGGTCTGTTCATGGAATCATGAGTACTTCGGGTCTCTTGAAAAATTAACGTGAAGCTTTGCAAGAGACCCGAAGTATTCAGGATTCCATGAACCTTCCAAAAATCGATTTCATTTCTTAAATGTATGTATGGACAGAGGTTATTCTCGAGGAAAAAAAAACACATATTATAGATCATAAAACAATTTCAATTACATCTTGTGTCATAGAAAGCAAGGTCTTGAGATTATGAAATGTTTTATGCTCATCTCAACTGAGGATGAAATTTAACTCCTCATAAAAACTAAAATGCTGAAAAATTAAGGCTTTTCTTGCTTTCAAACTCTCATATGTTGTATTTATCATGCTTTTAAATGTTCAAATGCCAACAATAGTTGGCATTTTAACATTTATGAGCTTGATAAATGTCATGCCCAATTGAGTTGAGCATGAAAATTGTTTATAAGCTTGGGCCAGGCCTTACCTGCGCCTCTTTGGGCAGCATCTGTTGTCTAAGATACTCATTTTCTCTAGCCTGTTCACTTATTTTCTGCTTCAGCTCTTCAAATTTTCTCAGGTTAGCTTGGTTGCTGCCTCTGACTTTCTCTTTCCAATCCTTCAACACATTGAACTGTTTCTTCACACTTTCATTGTTTTCTTTTAAATATTCTGCAATCAAATGGGCCAGCTTGTGAGTGCCTTTTTGTGTTTAATGTACCACCAACAGCAAAGGTCATATGGAGATGGGGTCACAGCTAACAGCTTAGATCTCATTTGACAGACTGGTGAAGCCGAGAATATACCAGCTTGTGAGATTTCCATACATATCCCATAGATATAGGTCGAGATATTAAACCAAATTTTTTTAGCGTAAAATCGAGAATATTTACTTATCAATTTAAATTTAACATGTGTTTTGGGACCTCCAGAGAATACTCTGACCTAGACCTGCATAGACCTCCAGAGAATGCTCTGACCTAGACCTGCATAGACCTCCAGAGAATACTCTGACCTAGACCTGCATAGACCTCCAGAGAATACTTTGACCTAGACCTGCATAGACCTCCAGAGAATGCTCTGACCTAGACCTGCATAGACCTCCAGAGAATACTCTGACCTAGACCTGCATAGACCTCCAGAGAATGCTCTGACCAAGACCTGCATAGACCTCCAGAGAATACTCTGACCTAGGCCTGCATAGACCTCCAGAGAATACTCTGACCTAGACCTGCATAGACCTCCAGAGAATACTCTGACCTAGACCTGCATAGACCTCCAGAGAATGCTCTGACCAAGACCTGCATAGACCTCCAGAGAATACTCTGACCTAGGCCTGCATAGACCTCCAGAGAATACTCTGACCTAGACCTGCATAGACCTCCAGAGAATACTCTGACCTAGACCTGCATAGACCTCCAGAGAATACTCTGACCTAGACCTGCATAGACCCAGGGTTTTACATCAAGTTGAATGTTTGGGGGTCCTTGGGACTCTGACCTAGACCTGCATAGACCTCCAGCTTAGTACTCGTTCAACCCAAGAAGACCCGTCCCTACATAACTGAAAGATTGTTGATGGGGTAAAAAAGAATCAAATCAAACAGACAAACATACATACACCAAGTACAAAAACAGACATTTATTATAAGAAAAAAGCAAGGCGCTGGATAGCTGTAGAATGACTTTGACCTTTACCATGCTAAACCTTGATGTATATGATAAAATGGGATGATCAGGATCCACACTGGTTTAGTTGCAAATGCATGCAATCGACTCTGCAGGTTATTTTATTCATTAAAAAATGTCAATTTGAGGGAAGAGTTTAGGTACTACATTAGTAATTCCCGCATCATTAGAGTTAAGCATATTAGGTGAAAGTTCTAAAATTTTGAAAACTAGTTGCCTGTAAAAAAGGCCTGGAGAATGTAGAAAAAGCATAGACCCAGTCCACTGGAATATGAGCCAGCTCATGAGATTTTGGCACTTTAGCCCATTTAAGCCTAGCGTCCTTTTTGTGGGACATTGGCAAACAGTGCAAAACCAGATCAGACGCCGCAAAATGCGGCGTCTCATCAAGTTCTCCACTGTTTGCTTACAGAAGTGTCTTTTAAAATTTGAATGAAAATGAAAAATACCACCCAACAACTCTAGAATTGGAAATGGACTCGTCCAATTGATAAGGAAGGGAAAATACATTCAGCATAAAATTTGGGTTAATCACATATGCATGCAGCATAGATTCAGACAAGCCTGTACAAACATGTGATCTCTAGAGAGCTTTTACTGCTCATATGCACAAAGTACATGCATGGGTGTAGATGAAGACTGACTAAAATTTAGACCTTTAGCCCTGCTGAATACTCCAACAAGGATTCTAAACTCTTTGCATGCTGGGTATTTTTTCCTGATATTTTGTTGTATGCTGATTTTTTTTCAAAATCAACTTTTTTGAAATATTCTTTCAGGAATATCATTTTGTCAAACAGCTTGGATCCAGATCAGGCCCGATGTTTTGTTGGGCTTGATCTGGGTCCAAACAGTTTGCAAAGGTTATCAGCAGATGACAAAATTTGTCGCTGGCAGGCAAAGAGTTAATGGAGACTTTTGTCCATACTATATGTGATACATACACATTATTACTTTAGTAACTTGATCTGATGAGTTGGATTACGACGAGTGGCTGCGCCAGGAACGATCGGATCACATGAGACGATGTCGAGTGAGATCCAGTAGTTCCTGGCGCAGCCACGAGCCCTGATCCGACCCCTCAGATCAAGTTACTAAAGTAATGATGTTTTTATTATATACCTACATAAAAACAACAAACTTCAGTTCTAGCAATAAACTCAACAAAATTGCAAAATTGACAACGTGTGACGCAACGTTGCAACAGCATAGCAAAAAATGTCGCACCAAATTTTGATGACGTCACTTTGTGCAAATAACGTAGCACCCAATTTTTGATGATGTCACATTGTGCAGAAGAAAATGCATTTATCGTGTATAATTCCTTTACTTATACAAAAAAAAACCATGTCATTTTAGCAATTAATATTGTTATCTTCAGATTGTGATTTTGATTACGTACTGGGTTTTATGTGACGAGATTGGTACAATATTGAGGATGGTGATACGGAAAAATATCATGTTAGTAGCCTCATACAAGATTTTGTAATTGCCAGTAGGAAAATGGGTTGTATCAGGTGTATTTCATCGCAGGTATATAATAAATGTATGAAAAATGTACCAAAATCTCGTGCTGGACCATTCAATTACAGTAAAACCTGTCTTAAGCGGCCACTCAAAAATGGTCAAAACAAAGGTCCTAATGATCAAAAGTACTGCAGAATGCTGCATTTAGCGATAATCGGTCATGAAACCCGATTTTGGTCATCTTTATGAGTGACCGCTTAAGACAGGTTTTACTGTACATACCTCTTAAATTCATGTTTTCAGCAGCTAGTTCCTGCACCTTGTCTAGGGCCTGCTCCAGTGTTATATCAGTCATTGATGCTGAACCATTAGCTAGCTGGCTAAACAGGCTGTTCTCCATTGTTGACCTTGGTGCCGATGGGTTGGTTAATATCGAATAAGAACTACCGGATGACTGTGACATGTTTCCAGGTCCACCTAAGCTCCCCCTACCACTGCCTGACGGTGGTGGAATGAATGGGGGATAAACACCATTCACATTCTCAAAAGACATAGGTCGTCTGCAACAGAAAACTCATATCATAATTACTTAAACATTGTTGAATAAATAGTAAAAATATTTATAAATCTTGGGTATTTTGCTTGTGCTTAATGGTGATGTTACATGTACTGTCGTGCCAATCGAGAATGACAGTGATGTAATGCTTTGTTTAGAATTGCTAAGTAAAACACAAACATGTACACTTCACTTGAGCTAACGGGAATCTATAGATCACTTGTGTATTAATCCTATCCTGAGGATAGGATTAATACACAAGTGATCTAGCGATCATAAGTCCTTGATAACTTTGTAAACAAAACATGAAGTCACTGTCACTCTTGGCTGGCAGGACAGTAGTTCTAATTTAACTCAAAAAATTTATTTTATTTGGCAAAACACCACAAATTGTGAAACTTTTACACTTTCAAGACTAGAAACCCATAAATGGGTACTTTGGCAAACAGTGAAGACCCAGATGAAAGTCTTTAACAGTAGTAAATGTAGGTCTTTTAAATTTCATAATCATTCAGGATCATACATGCCTTAACCTCACTCATTTCCATCATTTTCAAGCTGTTTCCCGTAGTCTGAGAAATTGATTGTTGGGAGTACAATTTATGAAGTAGAGGTTCTGTCGCAATGTAACAATAGTCTGTCGTATTTCTATGGTGAAGTCCTTTTAGCCTGTTTCCTTCCAGTTAATAAGCGTAATGACTGTGGACTGACAGTCCACAGTCATTACACTTATCAACTGGAAATAAACAGGCTATAGTCACTGAATATCACTAAAGATGTTCAGGAATCTGCAAGAAATTGTGTCCAGATGCTGTAGGAAATATAATTCAAATATTCCAGGGCTATCTGCACTGCTCCTAGTTCTCCCAAAAGGAGTATCACTGCTTGCATTCAGGCCTCTTTAGGTGGACTGTGGATACAACACTGCTCCTGCTCCACATGGGCCTGGGTTTGGTTGGCATGATCCATCAGTGAAGGCAAAAGTTGTATCTTCTGGAGTTTCCATTATAATGTCCATGACCATCTCTTTTCCCAGCTTTGCAGTATTCAGAACAACCCAGCCTGCTCCGATAGGTATATAGGGAATCTCTTCCACTTCTACTGCCTAGGGCTAAAGCAACGCAGGCAAGTGACGCCATCAAAAGGCTAAAATATCTTCTATACAATTAAAATCGGTAAAAGCCTCGCGTGTGTCTACGCTGCTATTCTCAGTAGATAGGGCAGGAACTCCTCTACAGAAGGGAGCAGTACCAGGTAGGGTGGGAGGGCATTCAAGTCCTTTATAGTCCTTGGCAGAAAGCTGTTCTTGTGTTGTTTGTAGTTGGCCGGGACCTCGATCTGAATTCTGCTGTAAGATCTAGTGTCTTGTCAGATTGAGGGGATAATGTTATCGAGAATGGTGACTGGAATAGAGTTGTTGACTGCCGTGTAGAATGTAGCGAGCCTCTTAATTCTTCTTTGTTCAGGGCTCTACAGTAAGCATGTTCCTATAGTACCTGTACTAGTAAAACCATGGTCAGGACAAGTCAATTCTTGATCCTGGTAGCCCGATCGGGCTAGTTAAAGAAAATTTAAAAGTAAATAAAAAAAAACTATTATCTTGGTCTAAACAGTTTACTCAAGGGTAATGATTTTCAAATAAATGTTGTTAAGTTGTTTATTTCAGTTTGAAAACAATTATAAAAGTTTAACTGAAATCAATCCAATTATGATTTGGTATGATGCTGTACAATTTGATAATAACTTGAAGTTAACACATTTTAGGTCAGGGCTAGTGCATTTTAGGTCAGGGCAAGTAGATTCCTCAAGGTCCTTGTCCGACCGGGCTAGTGGGTTAAAAAAGTAACGTAGAGCCCTGCCGTTGTTGTAGTGGAGTCAATTCCAGATCATGGAGCATGGAGGTTACACTTTCTCTGTAGGTGTAGATCCCTGTGACAAACTGAGCTCTGTGACGCTGAACCTTCTCTAAAGCTGAGATGTCCTGTTTGTAGTGGGGGTCCCATACTAAAGAGGAATACTCAAGCTGCGGATGGACAAATGTGGTGAATGCTTTCTGCTTGACTTCGTGGTTGCAGTTTAATATAGGTGGCGGCGGAGGAGATTAAGAATTTTTTTTTTTTTTTGGTGATGTTGCTGATGTGTTGCTTCTTGGTCAAGTCTGAGGTGAGTTCCACTCCAAGGTATGGATGATGATCCACTCTCTCTTCTGTCTGTTCCTATGGCACAACGGGTGTCCATGTACGTCTTCTTTCTGGTGATCTTCAGTAGATGGCATTTTGATGCATTGAACTTCAACAACCAAGTATGCGACCAGCTGACAAGGGAATCAATGTCCTGTTGTAATTAGTCCTGGTCGGTTACACTGTTGATGGTCTGATAGAGCAGACAGTCATTAGCAAACAACTTGATTGTGGTCAAGGGAGACACTTTATCAGGGAAGTCATTGACATAGAGCAAGAACATTAACGGCCTGAGTACAGTGCCCTGGCCCTGGGGAATGCCAGAGATCACAGAGAGTGAGAGGAGGAGCCATCAAGTATGACTCTCTGCTGTCGCTGACATAACCGGGACTCTATATATAGCGTGGTAGCTCAGTGGTTAGGCACTTGCTTCTGGTGCTAGAGGTCCCAGATTCGATCCCCGCTCGCAGTGAAGAAAATTTCGGTGTCCGAACACGCTTTCTCTAGTGTCATTTGCAGGGATGACACTCGATAAGTGCATCCTCCTTCCGATGGGGACGTTATTTGGATGTCCCCTGTGCAGGGAAAGTCACCCCCTGTGCCTGTGTGCAGGTTAAAGTACCCTATGGTAATTTCGATACGATTATTTGTAGGCTTCATCCTGCAACCAGGAGTGTACAAAGTACATGTACACCTGCCGATAATACTCGAAAGAGGGTCTTGCAGTATATAGAGAAGGAAATGCGGCCAGTAACCCTGTAGTGCTTGACCTTATGAAATAGTCTCCTGTATGGCACAGTGTCGAATGCCTTACTAAAGTCAAGGATAAGAAGGTCTTTAGTATTACGCTGATCAATGACCTTCCGGATAAGATCACTTCAAACTCAAGACTCTTCGCTGATGACTGCATTGTGTATAGACAAATCAAAGGCATCTCAGACTGTGAAGCACTTCAGGAAGACCTCAATATGCTAGCTGAATGGGAGACCAAATGGGGAATGGCATTCCATCCGCAAAAGTGCAGCGTGCTGGGCGTAACTAGATCACGCATCCCCACCAGATTCGACTATCAACTGAAAGGCCACGTCCTAGAGCTACAAGACAGCACAAAATACCTTGGAGTGGACTTGCAGTCGTCATTGTCATGGAAAAAACACATCGACAGGATCTCCAAGAAGGCTAACAGTATGTTGGGATTCTTGCGACGCAATCTAAGGTCATGCAAAGAAGATACCAAAGCCAACGCCTATTTTACCATGGTCAGATCAAATCTGGAGTACTGCTCATCAGTATGGAGCCCACATCATCAAGATCAAGTACATAAGGTTGAAATGGTTCAGAGAAGGGCAGCAAGGTTTACCACGAATAGGTACAGAAACACCAGTAGTGTTTCCTCTATGCTTGACCATCTTCAATGGGAGTCACTAGAAGCTAGGAGAAGTAAGATTCAACTCACCCTTTTTTATAAAGTGGTCCACGACCTAGTTGACATACCCGCATCATCATACTTGACTCCGTCGACAGCAAGAACCAGATCATCACACACTAAGAAGTTCAGACAGTTCTCTCCTTCCACAGACTGCTTCAAGTTTAGCTTCTTTCCCCGAACAATACCCTTGTGGAACTCTCTACCAGCTGTTACAGCTGAGGCCCCTTCTTTGGTATCCTTCAAAGAGGGGCTATCCACCCTCTCATTCTAAATCTAGGTAAGGGCCCAGTGGTTGAGTAGCTTGCTAAGGTGGGGAGCTATGCTGTCGGGGACGTATGGGCCCTGGTACCTCCAAGGAAGGCAGTTTGGTCTCAATATATATATACCTGGCAAGTCAAAGGCCACTGGGAAAACTTTCTTCCTTCTACTCTTTTTATGTATTTATAGATTTGACACATATTTTTCTTTTCTCCTCATTTTTATTCTACTTTTGTATATCTTGTGTATTATTATATATTTCTTCTGTCTGTCTTTATTCTCTTTTATTTCATCTTTTATGCGTAACCAATAGAAGTCAAACCGTTGAATAATCGTCAAACTGTGACGGAGCAACGTACCAATATAGATGTAGATGTAGATGATCTAGTCGTCTTCCAGGGTGTTCAAAAGCTGTGTCTCACAGGAATGATTTTACAGGAAACAATGTTGGAAGTTAATGAGGATGTTGTGTTTGTCGAAGTGACTTAGGTGATAATATGGCTGAAGATGATGTGCTCCATGGTTTTAATTGTGAGCCTCATTGTCCATCGATAATTTTGTGATGTGTTCAAGTGATTTAGTTATTTACCTGTATCTCATCATCGGATATTGGGCAATGCAGTACAAATGCTAAGTTCAAAGTGAAAGTGGAATTTGGAGTAGCCCAAGAATTTTCCAGTTCTATATTTAGCAGTTTAGCCTTACCAGAATTGTTGGGGTATCTGAGTGAGCAAAATTTATTTCAGATGGTCTGACCTTCATATTATCTTAGGGCTGTGTGTTTTTACATAAATAACATCCTGAAAAGATCTTAACTTTTTTTTTCTGTAACCTAAAAAATAGAACAATCACGAATTTATTTCTTGTTCCCTACTTTCGATTTAGAAGTCATCGTAAAATGCATTTAGATCGAGTACCAGCCTAGAAAAAGGAACTCCCCATGCTCCCCAGTACCGCAGAACTGGCGCAATTACAGTCAAAACGTCCCCAAGTCAAAACGTCTCCCGTCAAAACGTCCCCAAAAACTAAAACGTCCCCATGGTCAAAAAAAAGTTGGACAAAACGCCCCAAAATTATTTTCATTTTATATTTTTATAAAATTTTATGCATAATCTAAAATGTTTGAATGAAATTGTTTTAGATAAAGTGTTTTATCCCGATTCCGTTCTGTTATTTCAGTAAGATAGCATAAAGAATGCAATTTTTCCGACAGTTCTTCTATACAAGATCCTTCAAAGATTACATATATTCGCTATTTTTTTTCATAATTTGCTTTGCGGTAATATGTAAGTTTTTAGTAATTATCTTATTCATAAACATTTGATAGACAGCTGTTATAATTGAGCATGAAAGATTTGTCTGAACCCAGGCCCAACACCCCCCATAACCCCGACCGTACACACACTCCTTAAGTGTATAATAATAATTACATTGATAATTATTGTTATTATTATTATTATTATTATTATTATTATTATTATTATTATTATTATTATTATTATTATTATTAATATTATTATTATTAATATTATCATCATCATCATAATCATCATCATCATCATCATCATCATCATCATCATCATCATCATCATCATCATCATCATCATCATCATCATCATCATCATCATTATTATTATTATTATTATTATTATCATTATTATTATTATTATTATTATTATTATAATAATAATTATTATTATTATTATTATTATTATTATTATTATTATTATTATTATTATTATTATTATTATTATTATTATTATTATTATTATTATTATTATCATTATTAATATTATCAGACATATTATTAAAACATTGAGATATTGTCGGAAATATTTTATCCAATTAGTATCATTGAGTCCTTTATTCTTTATTCTAACCCCTTGATCACTTGTATCAAGTTGTATGCAATATCTAGTTATATTGCGTAGGTCTAGGGATAAATTATTTATTAATGCTATGTTTTTAACAGAACTATTCCTTTGATGAGTAGGATGAATTATCCGTTGGGTCACATAACCAAATTGTTCATGATAGTCTGATCAGGGTACAGCAAATAATTTAACGATAAATGGAATGGAAGAACTCAGATAATTAAGATTCCATTCTCGAAACTTCATTGAAGGAATGAAATGGATTATTTGAAAGATAAGATCTAAATCTAGGTATACACAGTATATAATCTCATTTTAACCAGGCGCAAAATTTGCCTTGGGGAAATGCTTTTGAATTAATAATGGGTCTTTCATGTGGGCCGGGTGTCTAGTTGTCTCGATCTGCACCTGGGTTGGGGGTGGGGTTGGCGCCGTTAGACCGGTTTAAGCCCTCCAGTGAAATATTTTACTGGCCGTTTTGGGGCGGTGCTTCTTTTGTGGATCTTTTGTGTTTTTGTTCTGTCTTAGTGTTTGCTGTGTCTTTGTGCGCGTCTGTTTGTGTGTGCTTTGTGGTCACCTGCTAGGAGGGGGCTGACCTCTTGGCTCTCGTTTGTGGTGTCTGCTGTGGGTTTGTTACTTTCCCGTTGGTGTCCTGGGTCGGGTGTGGTACTTGACTGTATCGATTCCTGATCTTTGCACCCTTACTTACTTTCTTTAGCTCTGACTATCTGAGAGTCGTGAGTCCTTTTCCCTGTTTCATCATAGTGCGTTAATTTGATTATATTGTTTCTCTATGATGATACATTGCAAAAGTTAGGAGTCCACCATGCGTGCTTAACATTGTTTCCGCTTCAACAACAGCAGAATCTAGGGTGAAGATTTGGTACCAGTAAAATGCATCTAAGCCCCCCCCCCCCCCCCCGTTGGCTTTGGCTGCTGTCCGTTCGAAGGCGGTGATTCTGTTGTTGTTGTTGATTCGTTACTCCCATTGTGGGATTTTGTAATTGTTCTATATCTTTTTGTGCGCAACTTTGAGTCCATTCTAATTGTTTAATTACGCTGTTCTTTCCAAATGCTGAAATGGCGGTATGTATAAGTGCATTGTTTGTGTGTAATGTGTATTTGGTTGTTAATCATGTTCTAACAACTTATATGTCTAGTATGTTTCAGTCCAGCATCCGCTGAAATGATGCCTAGCTTAAGACAGTGCGAAATCGGGTGTGGAAGGATACAGAGAGGAGTTGGGGTCAAAATGGGGGATTGGTTTGTGTATAACAGCGGGACCATGGGGGTTCGAATCTCTCTATGGACACTATTTCCAGTTTTATTTACCCCACTGAATTAGTCCCCCTGTAAGGAACTCAGAAATAGAAAATTCTACGCATCTTGGTGTAGGGACAGATT
The DNA here is from genome assembly GCA_964019695.1 of Loripinus fragilis. Classification (NCBI taxonomy): domain Eukaryota; kingdom Metazoa; phylum Mollusca; class Bivalvia; order Lucinida; family Lucinidae; genus Loripinus; species Loripinus fragilis. The sequence continues at coordinate 21,924,836 of OZ026520.1, read as the reverse complement.
TTATATGTATTAAATTTGCATAGCATTCATATAACTTGCAAATAATTGCATTTACTTTGTCTTAATTTCCAAATTTACAACAAATTTAATAAGCATTTAAAAATTAATCTTAAAACATAATACGTCTTTACATTTTCTTGAATTTTAAATTTCAGTGAATTTAATTTAACATAAAAAAATAGTAAGTGAGTATGATCAGAAAAAAACACAATCACAAACCGCAGACAACCCCATAGTACCGCGAGGAAGAGCCACTCAACCATCACGGGGCACCAGGAAGACAAATTAAGCAAAGCAACCAGCTCTCTCTTCCTCATCAAGATGATTGCAATACTAGAATGGACATAAAGTAACGTACAACAAAACATAGAACAGTTACAGACTCCCACAATGGGAGTAACAATAAACAAAAAGTCAACAACAACAGAACCACCGCCGTAAAACGGACAGCAGCCTAAGCCACCGGGGGGCTTAAACATGCCTAGCAAACGGTCAGATGCTCAACCGCTGGTTGAGCGAGAAAAACAATTTGAGTGTCGTCTGGTTGAGATTTCGAGGGGCTAAAAAGGTAAACAAATGTTGCATGTTCTGTATATTATGATTAATATTTCTTGTCCTAGGAAGAGAATCAAAAATCGATGAATGTCATGCAACCTCTTATGGGTCCCTACGTTTATGGTGTAAATAGGAGGTCAGAGATTTTTTCTCTATTTGTCAGATTTACTTTTTGTGTGAGGAAGGTGCACCAGAAGCAGATATAAACGTGTAGAAATTCGTGATGTTTTGGGCTGTGTATTCAATTTTATGACGTGCTCGAAGGTGATATATACAGCGGCTCTTCCTCACGGTGCCACGGGGTTGTCTGCAGTTTGTGATTGTGGTATTTCCTGATCATACTCATTTACTATTTTTGATCAAGACTGAGATCGGCAACTGGAATTCAGATGGTTATTTTCATCGAATTTGTGCAATATGCGAAAAATCTTGGTGGAAAGTCCGGGAAAAATCTGGTTAAGCATCAGATGATAAAAAATGATAAGAAAATTTAATAGAATCATATGTCCTTTTTCGCACCCCATAGTCAAGATAATGCACTCAGTCTGTTACATGGACCCATACCGACATACTATTCCCAAACTTGGCGCTACAAATTCTTAAATTCTTGAAAAAATGCCGAATAGCATACTATATGTAATAAAATATTTTTGCACGAATATAAAATCATATGAATGATCATATGTGACTGAAATGCACTAAAATACAGTTATAAACAAATTTGAGGTTTGTTTTCGTCAAGAAATACCACTCTTTCAGATTTTTATGGCTACACATCAGAGTGTTAGCCTAACCATAAAAAACTTAAAGAGTGGTATTTCTTGACGAAAACAAACCTCAAAACTGTTTATAACTTAAAGGTTATATTATTTATAAATATGAAATGTTGGATTTTATTTATAAAAAATAGTAAGTGAATATGAATAGGAAATGCCACAATCACAAACTGCAGACAAACCAATGGCATCGCAAGGAAGAGCCACACAACAATCATGAAACGCTATGACGACAAACTAAGCAAAGCAACCCACTCTCTCTTCCCCATCAAGACGATTGCAAAACAAGAATGGACATAAAGCAACATACAACAAAACATAGAACAATTACAGACTCCCACAATGGGAACAACAATAAACAGCAAATCAACAACAACAGAATCACCGCCTTAGAACGGACAGCAGCCTTAGCTACTGGGGGGCTTAAATGTATTTTACTGGTACCAAATCTTTGCCCTAAATTTTGCTGTTGTTGAAGTACAATAGATATAAAAAAAAACTCATTTTTGCAACGAAGAGTCCAGATCTAAATGTTCCAATTTTGTGATATTTCTCAACTTGTGGGTACTCATTTGAACCACCTCGTCGATGCAATTCTGTATAATGAACAGTAATGTTTGATACTTGTTCAATCTGTATCCGTATTTATTTCTGTCCAAAACATGGATTGGTGATACTTATTAGGCCCACCTCTAGGAAGCAGTTCTAATGAGCACAAATCTATTTTTTTTTGTCTAATGATTGTTTTTACTATTCCGAAATCATGTATCATATTTACACGATCATTAGAACCACCTCACACAGGTAGTTCTAATGGCAGTTCTAATGAGTATCCCGTATTTGCCTGATTATAATTGTTTTATATCGCTGCAAGAATCATGGGTTGCGGATATACTCATAAAATCATCGAATGGAGACAGTTAAAATGATTACCCAAATTTATTTTCACATTTGTTTCTTATTTCTGACTAAGACATGAAACGATGACACTACTTATTTAGAACCATCTAACAGACATTTCTAAAGAGTACACACAGTCTTTGTTTGATACTTGTTTCATATTTTGCCCAAACATGGATTCAAGGTATTCATTAGAACCACCTTATGGAGGCAAATTAGCCTCAGACAATTAACACCTGCTTGTACATGTTGGTGTGGTGCAGACGTGTCCAAGTCTGTTCGCTATTGCTTTATAGCTGACCTTTTTGTTTACTTTAAATTTCAGTCTGCAAAATAAAATAGTTTCATTTTTAACTATTTGCCTGTCGGACATTGTATCAAGATTGAGCTTGATCCAAGCTTTTTGATACTCTGGTGCCATTCTTGAAAGAATAATTGTAAAAAAATGGTAATGTTAATAAGAACCTGCAGACGTCAAACAATTATTAAAAATTACCCAGCATACAAGGAGCTATTAAAACAAAGGTTGTTAATATGTGTTGTTTTTAATCTGACAGTAGCGTTCTCTCGATAAACTTATGTTGCTGGTTGCTGTTATGAAAATATGACTGGGGCTATTACATAAAAGTCACAATTCTCTGGACAAGGCCTAATAAATCTCAGCCAAGGTGTGTAAAACGTAGACTTGCTTTCTAGAAGTGCCAAACAGTTTTTAACTTTTACTGAAAATATAATACCATTATTAATAAGACTAATAACTAGTCTAACCTTCAGTCAAGATCCGAAGAAGTAACTATATATAACTGTCAACCATTTACGTTAGATTTAATAGTGCATCTACAACATAATTGTTTACAACAGTTACACCTCTTGGCATTGCACTTAGGAATACAATGCTGTTATCATGGCTTATGGTCAACATATCTATGAAATTTCCTCTATTTTTTTAAAGCAACTGAGATACTTGGTAAGAACTTGGCTTTTGCATCTAAGAGTGCTAAAGAAGTTGCATACAAAACTTTGATACACATTTGGAACCCTTACTCTAAACCCCAAATTAACCAAATTAAGAAAGTTGGGTGGGTGGCAAACCGCTAGACCTGCAGGAGATGGCGAAAAACACAGTAGTGTCGGTGACATGCTCAATGAGCTTGAGTGGTCATATCCTGAGGCCACTGGGCTTAATTCTTAGACTCTCACACAGACGAGGTGTGAAAATACAACGTCTATTAATATTATATCAAGGGACGTAATTTGCAGTCTATTGGCTTCTCTTCTATAAGATTCATTGTGGTGCTGTGTCTGTTGAAAAAGACAATTACTTGAGGCCCGACCGACCACCAGACGGACGGACTAACAGACAGACAAGCAGGCAGGCATGCATGCAGACAGACATATAGGCAAACAAATGGACAAATAGACAGACAAACAGACGGATGTACGGACGTACATATACATACATACAGATAGACAGGCAGACAGACGGACAGACAGAAAGACAGATAGCTAAATAGATATATGTACTAGCAGGCCGGCGGGCAGGCACAGATAGACTGGCACAGACGGACGGACGGATAGAATAGCACTACTGGGGAGTTCGTAAAAATAAATAAACGACAGTCATACAAACAGCCGACTGGGTCTTAGCTTAGTGGTCGTGCATACATCTCGGCGGAGTTCGTGCGTTAATCAGACCATAGTCCAGTCCCTATAGTCGGACCATAGAGCGATAAAACTCTCTCTGGTTTTATGCACTGCGCATGTCTGGTTTCACTAGAGAAACCAGACTAAATCTGTGGTAGTCTGCTTCACCGACCTCGTATATAGATATTACAAGGTCTGTCGAAAACCAATTTCACCGTGGCAAAATCGCCCTGGTAATCCATATCGCTGAATGCTTTACGTAAACCAAGCGTCTATTTATCATCTATAAATAGACGACTTTCTCTTATCTTATTTACATGATTTCTTCTGTGTTACGAAAAGAACTGAGGGTGTATTTTTTCTCTAAACCTTCAACTTGGTTCTTTCTTCGCATGATAACACATTGTATTAAAGAAGTGAGCTACATGTAATGACATATATCTAACCTCAGAATAAATTGATCTGCGATATTTTGTGGATCCACACCAGGGGTGTGCCTGCGTATACGCAAAGTACGCAGCTGCGTACTTTAATTTTTGAATGTTCAAAAAATAAAAACGTCTTAAATCGCGAAAAATGCAATAAAAACATGCCTCAACCAGGTTAGGTCTTTACATTACAAGTATACCGATTTTGTAATAATCCTGAACCAAAGCAATAGTATTTTGACTGTTTTTCACTTTTGTTTTGGAAACAATTAAGGCGGTGTTTAGATTCAGAAAATGCAGGAGAAGCCACCATTTAGTTCATATTTTTTTTTTTTTCCTAACGTAAGGGAGGGGGACACCCCCTCCCATACCCACCCCCTGCGTACTTTGATTTTGCCCTCAGGCACGCCCCTGCACACTATTTTCAAAAATATTCAGCAGACGACGCTAATAGGTAAAGTGTAATCTATGCAGGTGACTGTTAGACATTAGCGATACTATAAATACACTGCCTGATTATGAATACATCTATGACGTGTAGTTACTCCACTCATCTCAGTGGTAGAATAAAACACGTGACTACTGGCCTGCTACTGTCCCTAATTCATACGAGGGGGCAGTGAAGCAGTCTAAATCTGTGGTCGGACCATGGTTGATTGGTTCCCGTCCTCCAATGCAAACTTGGATTTTCCGGAAACCTGTATGTTTTGTATCGATGGCTGTGATTGGTTGACTGTTTTACTGGGGAGGAACGCTGACAGTCGGAAGAGCAACTATAGTCTGTATGGTTAACGCGCGAACTCCACCCTCATCGAAACGAAAGTCGAGATCTTTCAGGTTTATTTCCATTTACTTTCCTCAGTCGAATAATATGGACACTTAGGGATGTAAACATTTCTATGCAATAACTTTTAATGCTACAAGTATAGAGACTATTAAGCTGAAATTGTTACAAGCCTTTGTGGTCCTGATCTGGATCCAAACCGTTTACGAAAAAGCATGCAAAGTTTTACCATGTCGCGTCGTGTATGAATTCATCTTTTCCATATTAAAGGCATTTAATACATGCTAACGAAATGGACCTAATCCATTTTCTTTTTGGAAATATCAGTGTGTTTTGTATCAAATTTTAGCTTGAAGATTTTTCAGTTTATTGGCATTGATGGAGGAGCTAGGGTGGAAACCCCTGCATGAGCGGAGACGAGAACAACGCCTTATTCTGCTCTACAAGATTGTCAACGATCTGGTAGCTATCCCTGCCGATCAGCACATCACATACAACAACAGAAGATCAAGACACGGACATAACAAACAACTGAAAATAGAAAGTGCTAATTCTGAAGTATACAGGAATTCTTTTTTCCCAAGAACTAGATCTATTAAAGACTGGAACATATTGCCACAAAGTGCTATAGACTGTGAAACTGTAGATAGCTTCAAGCAAACTATTTCTCGAGATTAAGTAACATCAGCGCACACCCACCCTGGATAATTTATGCTCAGCGAATGAGTCCATTTCCAGTAACCTACAGATACAGATTACCTTTTGATGCTCAATGGTAGAGTCCCCGGGTAGAGTGCTTTCTTTCCTGCGTCACTTTGTACTCATGGCTATCTCGGCAGAAATTTTTACTCATAGTTATTACAGCAGAAAATTGTTCTCAAGGTTATTTCAGCAAAAATTTGTACTAAAGGTTGTTTCAGCAGAAATTTGTACTCATGGTAATTACAGAAGAAATTTGTACTCATGGTCATTTCAGCAGAAATTTTCTACTCATGGTTATTTCAGCAGAAATTTGTACTCATGTTTATTTCAGCAGAAATTTGTACTCATGGTTATTACAGCAGAAATTTGTACTCATGGTTATTACAAAGGAAATTTGTACTCATGGTTATTACGGCAGAAATTTGCACTCATGGCTATTTCAGCAGAAATTTGTACTTATGGTTATTTCAGCAGAAATTTGAAGAAATTTGTACTCATGGTTATTACAGAAGAAATTTGTACTCATTGTTATTTCAGCAGATTTTGTACTCATGGTAATTACTAGTGTTTCCCCTAGGCCCTTTTAGCATGGTGCTGCGCCATGTCCTTTTCTTGGAGCGCCATGCCCTTTTCCTGTGCGCCATGCCTTTTTTCTGACCGATCGTAGCCTTTTTTCTTTATAAGAACGGTCCCTTTTCTTGGTGTGAAGGTCCATTTTCCTTTGTAACTCTAGCCGTAGTCCGAGAATCTTGAGTATTTTAATCAATATGTGACCTGATTACGTAAGAAATCTGTACCTGTTTACAGACAGGACAGTGTACATGCACTTGACAAGGTCAAGTTGACATCGTAATTGTGCTTTTTACACAATGACCATATATAGTTCAGGGTTTTTTTTGGCCCGTTTTGACGACCGATATTCGGTCGTGTTCCCAATGCCAAAAAGTATGTTTTTTTCCCAATTTGAATAAGAAAATTCCCAATTCAAGGAACAAAAAAAAAACGGGAGAAAAAATAACAAAATATCGCCATTTTACGATGTCTATGTTTGTGGTTGAAAGAGCGGGTCCGAACAGTCCGAATGATACAAGGGAAATAACCGAATATTGCAAACTCCCAAACGGTAACGTCCCTTTGCGGCAATTCAGCAGAATTTATTCGAGAAGGTGCCGGGGAGTTTGTAATAAACACACATGGTTTATTTTACTGGTACCCTACTCTGGTGTATTAATTTAGATTAAACGGGGCGCCTTTCTCATAACAAAAAAAGAAAAAGCTTGTAACATATTTTCGCGATGTCGCACAATGCGAAATATTACAGAAAGAAACTAAAAAAAACGGAGTCAAGTAAAAAAAAAAGATAGACTTTTTCGTCAGCAAGCATTAGCATCGGAGAATTCTGCAAATATCACCCCCAAACAGACCGAAAAAGTAGAAGCATCGGCCGAAATTGCCGAATCGTCTGCTGCCACAAAAAATTGTCCGTCGACATCCGCTGGTGTACCTTCTCAGTGTGATGACACTCATTCAAATCATGACAGCAGGTATGACAATCAATCGTCTGATGGGTCCCAGAGCACACAAGATACATGTCTAGTTCCAGACCAGCGACTGTTTAATAAGAGGGTTCTTTTGAGCACCCACAACAAATGGTAAATCAGATTGTAAATCAGATTTCAGAATTTGCTTATGAGTCAGTGAAGAGTAAGAAGTTGAATAAACGAAATACTTGATATTTTTGTTTTTATTATAGGGTGTGTTTTTTCCCAATTTTGTATAAAACAACGCGAAAATTCCCAATTCTAGGGGTCGGGTCATGTTCCCAAAATGCTGAGAAAAAACCCTGTAGTTCTTAGGGTTATCAAACGTTTGTGGTATTTCCTACTGTGCCTTTAAGCTGGTGATTTTTTTGTTAACTAAATGCTTTATTGCCTGATATGTAATAAAAAATGATATGTTAATACCTTTTAATAGTTTCATTTTAATTGTGTTGAAAAAGAAATCATATTTCTGCATGAATTAATTATTTTCATGTTTTATCAACTTACCTCCCTTGATACTATTACAGTAACATTTATTTCATTTTGACATATTTCCTCCCAAGCGTTTTGGGGGAAAAGGGAAAATTTTTTAGCTATGAGAGAACAAATTAAATGATAGATTTTGAGAGGAACAAAGACCATATAAGTGAAAAGGGAACATAAGATCTTTTAAAGCTGGGGAACAAATTTTAAAAGGGACGTCCATTTAAAGGAACAAAGGAAGGAATGTTGGATTGGGAGTGGAGCAAAGACAATATATAAATAGAGAATATAAGACTCTCTTTGGTGTGTGGGGGGGGGGGAGGAGGGGAACGAAGACAGTAAATGTGCCCTTTTTGATCCGTCAGCGTGCGCATAAAGTGCCCTTTTTGACCATTCAGCGGGCGCTTGAAGTGCCCTTTTTTATAAAGTTACCGTGCCCTTTTTTGTTCCTGGGGTATACACTAATTACAGAAGACATTTGTTCTCATGGTAATTACAGAAGAAATTTGTTCTCGTGGTAATTACAGAAGAAAATTGTTCTCGTGGTAATTACAGAAGAAAATTGTTCTCATTGTAATTGCAGAAGAAGTTTGTACTCATGGTTATTTCAGCAGAAATTTGTACTCATGGTTATTAAAGCAAAAATTTGTACTCATGGTAATTACAGCAGAAATTTGTACTCATGGTTATTTCAGCAGAAATTTGTTTTCATGGTTATTACAGAAGAAGATTGTTCCCATGGTAATTACAGCAGAACTTTGTACTCATGGTTATTTCAGCAGAAATTTGTTTTCATGGTAATTACAGAAGAAGATTGTTCCCATGGTAATTACAGCAGAACTTTGTACTCATGGTTATTTCAGCAGAAATTTGTTTTCATGGTAATTACAGAAGAAGATTGTTCCCATGGTAATTACAGCAGAAATTTGTACTCATGGTAATTTCAGCAGAAATTTGTACTCATGGTTATCACAGAAAGTTGTACTCATGCAGTCATGGTTATTTTCAGCAGCCTAGAAAGTCTACCTTATAAAGGCAATAAATGAACTTGGATTAGTCCAAATGATGAGTGGTGCAGGAGAAACAGAGTCCAAGTCAGCTTCCTGGTGGACACAACTCTGCAAAGCTGTTAAAAATGGTGAGATCATTGTTTGTCGATTCAGCTTGAAAAATGTTAATGTTTTCTTATTCTTTTATGTACATGTATAATGCACCTGCCAAAAACTTTCAGGGATGGCTGTGTTAACTCTTTGCCTACCAGTGCTGTCTGCTCATAACCTTTGCAAACAGATTGGACCCAGATCAGGCCTGACAAAATGTCGGGCCTGGTCTAGATCCAATCTGTTTAACACTCAGATGGTATTCCTGAAAGGAATTTTCCAAAAAAATTAACATCTTGTTTTGAATTATGATGCCCTCCATTGATCCCCCATCTATAATGTCCATGAGACTTTAACCGGGTCAGTTAGTTTTTAAGCATTTTGCACTAGTCATTTGTAACCAATGCCCTCCCATATATGGAGGATGGGGGAGCGCAGTGGCTCAGTGGAAGAGTGCTTGACTCAAGAGTTCGAGGCTCACCGGCTTCATTGCATTGTGTCCTTGAGCAAAGTAAGTAAGGGTGCAAAGATCAGGAATCAATACAATCAAGTACCACACCTGACCCAGGATACACATTAATCCTTGCTTAGTACTGGTTCAACCTCAGGAAGACCCATCCGGACATAACTGAAAGATTGTTGACTGGGACGTAACAAATTAAATCAAACCAATTAAGGAGGATGCCAGGGATTATAACTATCACATAATACAGCCCAGCTTAACCTTGCACTGCAGGGATTATCCAATTGTCAATACCCTGCTCTCTAAAATGTTAAATTCCTTTGGGGTATAATTGAATGATATCACTTTACCCTGGCACACTGCATCGAAACTCACTGCTCAATATCTCTTCTTTAACTCTTTGCCCAGTGATTTTGTTACCTGCGCATCCTGCATCTTTTATGCACAATTTTGTCTCTAGGATGCAAAGTTTTTATTTCAGCGAGTCCCAGGATGCAATAGTATAGCAGACTTGTCATTAAAGATAGTGTTCTGGACTCATAAGTTTTCAGATTGACTCATTGATATAGGAAAGAGCGAGTCCCAGGACCCATAAGCCAAAAATTGTAAATGAATCTCTGAATTTGCCAAGCCATTATGATTTTGACTTGGATTTTAATATTTTCTGTCTTTACATTATATGCATTCCTAACCGCTTGTTAACCATTTGTATTCAGGAAACCCTTAAACGGGTACTTTTACCAACAGTGAAAATGGGCAAATCCAGAGGGGGAGGGATAGGGGGTCCAGACTTCCCCTGAAAATCACAAAAATATAGAGTTTCTTAGCAATACTGGTCGAGATCACCTGAAAACTCACAAAGCTACCAAGCCAGCATTCAATGTTGGGCCATCATCTGCGTGCCAGGGAAACACCATTTAATTGAGATGTCGCTGGCGATCCGATGATGGCCCATTTATAGTGGTATTTGGATCCTTTCTCCCCTCATAAACAAAAAACTTATCAAATTTGGACCCCCTCTGACGAAATTTTTGGATCCGCGCATGGTGAATACCCAGATGAAGTGCGGCATAATGCGGCATTTCATCAGGGTCTACACTATTTGTCAAGGTAAAGCAGATCTTAAGACAAAAAATACATTTTTAAAAAAATATAAAACCTGACATCCCTAGATATGTACAATGGACTATCCCAAGTTTACTGTATCATACCAGAAGAAAGAATCCATTTGTATACAAAAGGGTTAAGCTTGCCACCAAGTGTGCTCTACTACAGGCAAGCCTCCAGCATGGGAATACATGTAATTAATAATTCATATTTCAAAACATACATTAAATATTTCATCCATACAGACATCAAGATTACACGAATAACAGAATATAGGTCATGTTATAAAATGAATTGTGTTATAAAGGGGCAATTTTACAACATAATTTCAATGTATAGGAAAATGACCACAGTCTTTTTGTTCTTTTTTCCTATAATTGTAAAATTTTATGGTAAAAAAATTAGGAGCCACAACATGACCATGTTATATTTAAATCCATATTATAACAATATGTGTTATAAAGGAACTGTGCTGTATTCTTTGAAATCACAACTGATTTGGTTGGAAAACAGAAGTGAATGTGCCATAACGATTTTTATTATATACCTGCAAAGAAATTCACCTGATACAACCCCTTTTCTGACTCAAAAATACAAAATCTTGTATCACCCTACTAGGGTGATATTTTTCCGTATCACCATCCTCCATGTTTTACCCACCTCACAAGCATAAAGCCCAGCACCTGACGGCGAACCCCAGTCTGAGCGATAATGCGTTTACAATACCCTAATCATTCAAATCACAACCCACTCTATCTGACGTCTTGGCGATTAGCCTTAAGGTAGTACCGGACTCACCGGCATATGTCCAAAAGTGTTTTATCTTTTAATATATTATAATATAGACTTATACTTATAATCTAAGACAAAAAAAACAATACCTCACCGTTCTTTTTAAAAAGTTATTTGATGTCAAAAACTGCAAAATCGCAGGTTTTTGAAATAAACAAACACAGATTTTGTTAATAAATTAACAAGAAACGCAATACAGTTTTTTTTCAGTACAACTACTACTCACACCAGAGATATAAATAAAAACAAAAAATAGTGAAATAACATGTATTTACACAATTTATTAAGCAAATCCTAATTAAGTCAAACGAATAAATGCCAAAAAAATATTAATATTCAAAATAAACATATCAGAGAATGTAACTGGAACAACAAAAAACATATTTTTACAAAGATATTTTCATGAAGAATCTAATGATTGAATAAAAAAATATGTGTCACCGTGCTCATTTTTTTGTTTTGGTGACTTTTCTGAAAAATCCTGAAAAAAATAAAGACTATAATAAGTGTTGTCTCCCCTTTCAACCAATTTTTTGTTTGTCTACGCCCTATGTATATCACTGGGCGGAGACATAGCTATTATTGATTAAGCACTGACAAATGGGCGTAGAAAATGACAAAAAAGATTTTGACCTAGCATATGTGACCCAGCACATTACATTATGGCTATAGCATGTCTTGATACTTTGATGCTTTCTTACACATAGGATTTATGTTGATAAAAGCTAAAAATTATAGCTTTATTCCTGATGCATAGATCTAAATGTCATTTAAAGAATAAACTTACAAATATGCAATAAGAGGATAAAACATTCTTTTCCTTGTATTAATGTTTGGCAAGCCTGAATGTGATGTGTTGCAACCAAAACCACACAGCGGTGAGGCCTGCAACACATTATCGCACAAGGGCTTGACAAAGTTAATATACAGAAAGGAATGTTATATTGTCATTGTTATATATTATAGAACTTTTTGGATACTGTAAAGGTGGCAACTTTAATTTTCATATCTGGGCGTGGTTCGGTTATTTCAACTGCTCAAGAATGGAAATCAGGTTCTATCCATTGGTTAAGTGTTTAAAAGTTGCTTGAGTCGCGCAGGTCTGCGTGCATTTCATGAAAGTCCTGTCCCTTAATGCACTGAACCCACATTTATTAACCCTTAAAGCGTATATTACAACACAATCGTATGTTTTTATCGTCTATTGAAATATTATGAAGCCTCTTAAACAAACAGTGTAGATCTAGAGCAGACTGCTCACCTAGAGCAGTCTGATCTGGGTCCACACTGTTTGCCTCTATACTAATGTTAAACAATAAACAAACACTTTCGAATGTAGTTATAATGCCTCATTTTCAGATTTTACCTATGTCTAAAGTAGACTAATAAGGCAGTCATGAGGTGCTGCCTTTACAGTATCCAAAAAGTTCTAGAATACTTTCCTTTCAAGCAAAAGTATTTCCAAAAAAAATGTCCACTGTAACATCGTGAAGCATACAACAAAACCACCCATTATAGGCGCAATCGAAAACATCAATACTATCGACGATTATAGACCAAAAATAGTTAGAATCATAGTTTTTTTTATTACCATCACTCATCGAACAGGCGACACTTTGCAATCAAAACACTGTTTCTAGCGAGTTTTGATCCGCGTTCGTCAATGGTTAAGAGTGTTTTCGATTGCTCACTATCCGGTGTGGAAGCAAACTTTTTTATCAACAGAAACATGACTGAAAAATGTAGATAACTCCTAGCTCTTGTTTCAGATTGTTTTGGTTACGTATTCATTGTATCAATACACATACCGGATAGGTGGCAATCGAAAACGTTGATGCTATCGACGAACGTAGATCAAATACTGTCAGAAACAGACTTTTTGGATTGCTGGTGACAAATGGAAAATTCTAGCGATTTGCGATCCACATTCATCGATTGTTCAGAGCCTTCTCGATTGTCGCCTATCCGATGTAATAAAGTAGCGTATCTTATGATAATTGAATATTTTGGTCATTTCTCAATAAAGCATAAGCGACGGTATCTTAACTCGCAGAGGATATCCGTGAGCAGGTTGAAATGGCAATTAAGCCCTCTGTAGTCATGTAAAGCCCGCGGTCAGTGATTGGTCAACGATCAACCAAAATATGACACATGAAATGAAATGTACAATTGTCAGCAATTGAAACACCTCAAGTTTCTATAGTAAACACTTATTATAAGGTATATAGCAATAAAAGGATGATACATTCTTCTGTCTATTAACGTTTGCCAAGCCCAAATGAAATAATGTATTGTAGCCTTAACCATGAAGCTGTGAGGGCTGCACCAAGTGCGGATCCAGAGGGGGGGACAGGGGGTCCGGACCCCCTCTGGAAAATCACAAATTAACTGGGTTTTCTATAGGGAATAAGCAATTGGACACCCCCTGGAAAAAGTTGGACCCCCTGGAAAAAGTTGGACCCCATCTGGAGCCTTGAAAAATGATAGATTTCTTTGAAATTGACCATTTGACTTCTGTAAAATAAGCTGAGGACTAAAAAATCGTTGTCAGAGCTTTTTTGTCAGACTGACCTGGACCCTCCCCCTCCCCCCCCCCCCCCCCCTGATGAAAATTCCTGGATCCGCACATCTGTACCATGCTTGCCAAGCGTTAATATACAGAAAAGAATGTTATATTATCATATATCTTCCTTTCAGGCAAATGCAGTTCCAATTAATTTTATTAAAATGTATGCAGAAATGTCCATTTTATCATCATGAAACATGCAACGAAACAAAATAATTTTTTCAACAGAAACATGAAATAACTCCTAGCCCTTGTATCAGATTGTTTTGGCTAGGTCTTCAGTATAACAAAAACACACTAGATAGGCGGCAATCGAAAACGTTAATGCTATCGACGAACGTAGTTAAATATTGTTAGTAACAGAATTTTGGATTGTTGTTTGTGGTCTGATAGGCAACAAATGGCAATCACAAACACTGTTTCTAGCAATTTGTTATCAGCATTCATCGATTGTTTAGACTGTTTTTTATTGCTGCCTATCCGGTGTGATAAGGTAATTGAAATAGTTACGTCATTTCTCCATAAAACATTAGTGACCATGTACCTCCATGGGGCCTAAAACATGAGAATGTCACATACAAGGCATGTGCACATTTACAACCCCCCCCCCCTTTTTATACCCCGCCACTAAAGTGTGGCGAGGTATTATGTTATACCCTTCGGTGTCTGTCCGTCTGTCCGTCCGTCCGTCTGTCCGTCCGTCCGTCCGTCCGTGCTCACCATTTCCGATCGATAACTTGAGTATTTATTCACGAAATTTTTTCAAATTTTGCATACATATTGTTATCGGCGATGAGTGGTATGGGATTGTTAATGGGCAAAATCCGTCCATTTTTAACGGAGTTACTGCCCTTTTTCGTATTGGAAAAATGGTTTCTGGCCTGTTATTCCTTTACTGTTCATGATATCTGAATGAAACTTTACAGATATGTTGCACATCAAAGGTTACATATTGTGACTAAGGACCGTCACTCTGACCTTCCCAGTTTGTGAGTTATCCGCCCTTGATAGGTCTGAAAAAAGGTTTTTGACCTATTGTTCCTTTACTATGTGGAATATCTGAATATAACTTCACAGATATGTTTCACATCAAAGGTAACATATTGTGACTAAGAACCGTCACTCTTACCTTTCCGTTTGTGAGTTATTCGCCCTTGATTGAATTAAAAAATGTTTTTTACCCGTAGTTCCTTTACTATGTGGAACATTTAAATGAAACTTTACAGATATGTTTCACATCAAAGGTTACATACTGTGACAAAGAACCATCACTCTTACCTTTCCAGTTCATGAGTTATCTGCCCTTGATTGATCTGAAAAATGGTTTTTGACCTGTAGTTCATTTACTATAAATATGGAATATCTGAATGAAACTTCACAGATATGTTGATCATCAAAGGTTACATATTGTGACTAAGGATCTTCACTCTTACCTTTCCAGTTCATGAGTTATCTACCCTTGATTGATCTGAAAAATGGTTTTTGACCTGTAGTTCATTTACTATATGGAATATCTGAATGAAACTTCACAGATATGTTGAACATCAAAGGTTACATATTTTTAGTAAGGACTGTCACCCTTACCTTTCCAGTTCATGAGTTATCTGCCCTTGATTGATCTGAAAATGGTTTTTGACCTGTAGTTCATTTACTATATGGAGTATCTGAATGAAACTTCACAGATATGTTGACCATCAAAGGTTACATATTGTGACTAAGGACGTCATATCACTGTCTATCTCAGTTCTGTTGCTATTTAGGCATTATATATCTCACAAAATAACTTTTGGTGCCCCCAGCAGTGGAGGGGTATTCTGCAGTGCTTGCGGTGCTTTTATTGGGGTTGGGGTGGGTCTTACAGGTTAGTGGCAGCATGCAGAAATAGCAACCGAGACATGTATATAGTATGTATATTTATATGGTCCGCAACTTTTAACCATCAAAATACTGAATGACTTCATACTCTGGGTGATGTTTTTAAAAGCTAATACTTGCATTCCTTCTTTTTGTAAAATCAAAATACTTACAGAATTACGTTTCAAGCATCAAAGAGTTGTCAGGGGAGAATAATATATACCGTCTTACAAATAAGTATTCTCTTTTAAAAACAAGATTCAGGAACGATAACTCTTACACTCTTACTTTTAAGTAAAAGTAAGGTTATCTTTTGACATGGGTCCCATACTACCTTAATTACACTTTCCATATTAAAGAAAAGGAATTAAACAAGATAAATGCATTTTCATGCTCTGCTGTACATGTTTACACAATGTGACGTCATCAAAAATTTGGCGCGACGTCATTAGCTACTGTGTTGCACTGTCACGTCACACGGTATCAATTTTAAATTTTTGTTGCGTTTATTACTGAAATGGAAGTGTTTGTTGTTGTTTTTATGTAGGTATATAATAAAAACATTATTACTTTAGTAACTTGATATGATGGGTTGGATCACGCCTCGTGGCTGCGCAAAGAACGACTGGCTCACACGAGACTTTGTCTTGTGTGATCCGATGTTCCTGACGCAGCCACTGGATGTGATCCGACCCATCAGATCAAGTTACTAAAGTGATAATGTGTATATCCAGCAGGACAAGGGTGAGGCCCTGAGCATGAAATTTCCAATGCTCAAAAAACTAAAATGCTGAAAAATTAAGATTTTTCTTGCTTTAACCCTCTCAGATGCTGTATTTATCCTGCTTATAAATGTTAAAATGCCAACAATTGTTGGCATTTTAACATTTATGAGGAGGATCATGAATTTCATGCTTCAGCTGAGTTGAGAATGAAAACAGTTTTATAACCTCGGGGACTGTTTTACAGGTGACAGGTTGATCATCAGTAGTCTGCTGGAGTCACATAAAGAGTGTCTTACTGTGGAGACACAGGCAGTGGATAGTTTCCTGACAGAGAGTCCACTACATCTTGCCATTTCTCAGGTACATTTAGGCCAGATAAAACAAGGCAAATTCGATGAATTTATATCCCATGATGAAGGGTTATTTGAGAGAAAAATGTAAATCACAAAACATAAATCCCATTTATCTATCCCTTAGTTCACCTACAGTATCATTCAGATCGTAACAAACGCCTGTCAAGTATGTTTTAGTGCTTAGTTAAATAAAAAATATACTTACATCTGCACAATTTCAATATCTGACCTTTAAACCCAACCTCAGAGGTCAAGATTGTGTGTAAATTCAAATGTACCCTGCATGTAGGTCTACACTTCTTCCACTTTACTTTGATATGCAACATGACCACTTTTAGAAAAGAAAAAAAATGACCTTTCGACCCCACCCCAGGGGTCGTTGATGTGTGTAATGACAGCATACTTGCTTTCATGGTGTTCTGTGCTCAACTCCCTTTAATTTGACATGCACATGATTACTTTCAGAAAAAGATATAATTTGACCTTTTGACCACATCCCTTGGGTCAAAGGTGTGTCTGTGGGCAAAATATTTGCTACCATGTTGCTGCCAGCGTTGTCAGCTTTAATTTGATATGCAACATGACTACTTTCAGAAAAAATATATAGTTTAAATAACCTTTTGCTCCCACCCCCTGGGTCGAGGGTGTGTCTGTGGGCAAAATATTTGCTACCATGTTGCTGCCAGCAGCGTCAGCTTTAATTTGATATAAAACATGACCAGATTCTGAAAAGTTTAATTTTGGCCTCTGCCCCACCCCATAAGTCCACGAAGAGGCTCGGACCCAGGCCTTCAAACTGAAATCCCGTTTGATATGTTTCATATCTATTGCTGCTCTGCCTGCAAGCAAAATTTCAGCAAAAAATATTAATAATTGCCTTAGTTATTGCGAAATTTAAATATTTGACCTTTGACCCCTTAGGGGGGGTCAAAGGGGGTGGGGTAAAACTTTGACACTGCCATTCTTATCTTCAGGCACTTGGCAATCATGGTCTATAATGAGAAGATGTTAAATATAATAGCTTTGATGAAATGTGAAGATCATCACACAAAAAAGCTAATATAGGTTTTGCCTTATAATTGCCTATGCTTAAACAAGGGCAATAAGTGTTAAGGGGTGGATTTGGACCAAACTTATAGGATATCAAGAGTCCATGGTACTAATCATTTGTACCAAGAATGAATTAAATCTGACCGATAGGTACTGAGATATGGTTCCGGACAGACAAAAAGTGTGGACGGACGCACGGACGACGCCAAAACTATATCCCTCCGGCTTCGTCGGGGGATAAAAATAAGTGCGTTTCGGGTCTGAAAATTTTAGGCAGGGTAGGGGCACTTTTTTTTATTATTTTTTTCTGAGAAAAAGTATAATTTTATGCAGTTTGAAAGGTACTTTTTCCAGAAAACCTGAAAAAATTCTAGTTTCACCAGTAAATCAAGGTAGGGTTGGTTTCCTCTAAACACAGGTATTTGTATCCCCCGACAAAGTCGGAGGGATATAGTTTTGGCTGCATCCGTCCGTCTGTCCATCCGTCGATTCCGTACGTCCGTCTGGTGTGGACAGGCGGAAGCACGGCGACCCCAAAACTATATCCCTCCGACTTCGTCGGGGAATAATAAATAATGAATGGGATTTTTGTTTTGTGATTTACATGTTTCTCTCAAATAACCCTTCATCGGGGATATAAATTCGTTGAATTTGTCTTGTTTTATTTGGCCTAACTGAACTTTCCATCTACATAGATCAAAATAAACAAAAGTTTTGAGCGTGTGAACATTTTCTTACCCCATTAGTTTTACATGTAACAATTGTTGTTGGTACGGTAAAGAACCACCCTCTTAAGACAGTTTTTTTGTGTACCCACAACATGTGTTTGGGTTGACAAATAAGAAAAATAATTTTTTATTACACACTCTTATCTGAAAGTCTGTATCCATGTTGAGTTTTGAAGAACAGGGATTAATGTACCAATGATGAATGATGATGAATATGACCCTACTTTTTCACACTTGCACCTGTTTGAAAGCTGTTGATATCACCAAATTGCCAGTGTCAATTTAATTTTATGGCCCTCTATAAAAGTGTATAATATTTGTTGCTTTAATTGCCCATGATAAAAACTCATGAAAAATTGCACAAAATGTGAATGAAAACATTTTTTATGCAAATTTTCATGCATCTGTAACTTTTGTATTTCGGTTCTGAGTTTCATGACATTTTTACCAAAATGTAGAACTAAGAATACATCATTTTTGGAAGTTTTTGCTCATTTTTGAATTGGGAAGCAGGGTTCATCCTAGGATGGGCCTGATCCATTTTGTGAGAAAACTATTAATGTTTTGCTAAAATGGACTTTATTTTTGGTTGGGCCCCATATACAAGCTATTTAAATCTCATGTCAATTATGCTCTAATGTGGATGTTAAGGATTCTTGGGCCCATCAAATTTTGGAAAGGGCCCATAAAAATTTCAAATGGCCCATTATAATTTGGAAATTTGCATGTATTTGAATGGGATATGGGCCATTGGCCCATTTTAAGGGCCCATCATCATTTTGGGCTGGGATGAACCCTGGGGAAGAGGCCGATATTTCGCCCCAAATCAGGCCTAGGAAAATGTCTGGCTTAGTGTTGGTTCAGCCCAGGAAATATCTTGACTTGACCAAAAAATTTATGACTGGGATATAAAGATTCAACTTCAACGAACAACAAAAACAATTTAAACCTGAAATATGGATATGATTTTTTTTATTATTTTTTAAAAGAAATCTGTGAGTAAATTTTGCACTGGGTGCAAAAGCTACTCTCAGTTTTTCATAAAAAATAGCAGAGATTTTGATTTTATGCAAATTCAAAAAGATTTTACCCCAATATCATATTTGATAGCACTAATTTGATGTGTGAGCCAAAGGAGGATCCATTCTTTATTCTTCTGAATCCTCAGCACAGGGAAGTAAGAGTCATAGGGACTCTTTAAACCCATTCTTGATGGAAAACCATGTAAATGTTTGTTTCTTTGCAAGATGCAATCACACACCAAATTTGGAATAAAGAAGATATGCGCCAGACTACCTGTAGATACCTAGAAATGAGGTCAGAGGTCAAGGTCACAGTGACCCTAAAATGAAATGGTACACACCGCCTTCAATATCTCCTCCTGAATCACTAGTCCAAATTCAAAATAATTTCACAGAAATGTTCCTCGTGAGGCTTTCTACCAAAAGTGCACAAATTGTTTTGCTACGCAGAACAAAGGGGGCCGCCAGAGCTGTAGATAAGAAATATCTTAAAACGACAAACACCCTATAAATGTTTTTTTTATAATGGAAATCCCTGTAAATGTTTGTTTCTTTGATCTTTGAAATTGATAAACCGCTAGTGGTTTACAGATTTTGGTAACTTTATGAAATGACGTCCATAACAACGTTAGTATTAAATAATGACAAAATCTTAACTTTTAAGGCCAGGAATGAAATTTCAAAGTAATCTTAATCATGTCAATGTCATATGATAAATAAAATCTAACATTCATGTATCATGTCTTAATCTTATTGAATTTTATTAAACTTTTTGCGAAAAAGTGATAAAATGCTCTGCAAGCCTCACATTTTATCGCTTTTCCCCAACTTATTTAATCAATTCAATAAAACATGAGCATTCATGTAAGATCCTCTATGTTTCTTTGATGGAAAACCCTGTAACTGTTTGTTTCTTTGATGGAAAACCCTGTAACTGTTGGTTTCTTTATACATATACACAGGGACAAGAGGAAATAGTTGAATTGTTACTTAACTATGGTCTAGAAATTATGGTAACCAATCTGTATGGTGAGACACCACTTCATATAGCTTGTAGAAGAGGGAATATAGGTGAGTCTTTGTTACAATAAAACTATGGTCTAGAAATTATGGTGACCAATCTGTATGGTGAGACACCCCTTCATATAGCTTGTAGAAGAGGTAATATAGGTGAGTCTTTGTTACAATAAAACTATGGTCTAGAAATTATGGTGACCAATCTGTATGGTGAGACACCCCTTCATATAGCCTGTAGACGAGGGAATATAGGTGAGTCTTTGTTACAATAAAACTATGGTCTAGAAATTATGGTGACCAATCTGTATGGTGAGACACCACTTCATATAGCTTGTAGAAGAGGGAATATAGGTGAGTCTTGGTACTATAAAACTATGGTCTAGAAATTATGGTAACCAATCACTGGCAATTGCTATGAGGAAAGTTATGGGTCTTAAATTTGGTTAAGTATCCAAGTGTCTGGCATTTGAGGTCACTGTCATAAGGTGTGACTGAATATTTTCTTTGTTGTATTAATACACCATAGTCAGAACAACATACATGGCCCGTTTCTAAAATATGAGGTAGCACAAGTCGGGATATAAGTGCTCCCACCAAATTTTAGACCTGTGGTCCCATTGTGTAGCTGCATACCTTTGTTAGAACAGTGAATTAACAAATATGCTATAAGTATTAAAATCTCATGTACTGTCCCATTTATATACAACCATGCGCGATCCAGAGGGAGGGACAAGGGTCCGGACCCCCCTGAAAAATCACAAAAATATAGGGTTTCTTACCAATACAGGTCCAGATCCCTAACAAATCACAAAACTATCAAGCCAGCATTCAATGTCAGGCCACAATCGGCATGTCAGCAAAACGCCATTTAAATGGCGTTTTGCTGGCGGGCTGATGATGGCCTGCTTATAGTGGTATTTGGATCCTACAATAATAACAAAAAAAGAAGAAAAAAACTTGTCAAAGTTAGACCCTCAGACAAAACTTTCTGGATCTGCCCATGACAACAGCCATGTTTTATAGGCACATCATGATTGAGGAGACTTTCATTGTCCTGTGATAGCTCCATAGGTGCAGTTAAGTAAAAAATTTGGTTGTAAAAATATTTTTTGTCATCTATCAGTTTAAACATGTGTTTTTGGTGCTCAAAAGAACCATCTCATTGGGACAGTTCTTTGAGTACCCATAACATACGGTATGTTTTGGCGGAGAATAAGAAAATTAATTTCCGCGTAGCGCAGTCGGTAACGTGTCTGGCTACAGATGCGTGTCTGACTGCAGATCCAGGAGTCGCAAGTTTGATCCCGGTCCGGTCCCATACTTTCCTGTAGATTGATCATGAAATAATTTCTACGGTCATTCTCCTCCCTTCCGCTGATTTATTCAAGAAGGGTTGTTGTCAGTTACAAGCAAAAGTATGTGCACGAATTACTGGTTAACCGCTTGTTCAAGCCTGCCCAGGAAAAAGTGTGGTTAGGTGAACTGACCGTCCCACAATGACCATAGCTGTTGACTTGGGACATAAAGCAACAAAACAAGCAAAAGAAAATTAATTTTCAGTTATGCACTCTTATCTGGAATCCTGGGAGACTTGTTGTCTTGTGACAGCTCTCCTTGAATTTATTTTTATTGTTACAGGAATAGTAAAGAGACTGTTAAAAGCGGGATCACCTATCAACTACAAAGACTGTGGTGAATGTACTCCATTGTTTCATGCAATATACAGTCACCAGACAGACGTGGCTGACCTTCTCATAAAAGGTAAGTAAACACATTTTGGAACTCTCAAAGAGAAACTGGTTGATTACAGACCCAAATACATTTATCAAAATATATCTCCTATCATATTTTATGCCCTCGGTATCAAGTTCATGGCATAATATTTACATTTCCAAAGCAAGCCTTTATTGAATCTTTAGATTTTTGTGACCGTTCATAGCCTCATGATTGACATAAATTATATTGACAGCTGCCAAGCTCACCTGCCTGTGCAACATGCTTCGAACATCGAATTCCTTCGCCAGAAGTGACACTGGTGTTGTGATTGACAGGGAGCCACACCTAAGTCACACGTGCAAAACAAGCCTCTTGTTTGCTCCATTGGCTGTCCGTGTTCACACTGGCTGTTTCCCTTTTCCGTTTTACACTGCAACAAAACTGTTAATACAATTACATATTAATACATAACTGTTTGTTTTTCCTATAATAATAAATAATTTTTATAATTTAGATATATTTATAATAAAATGTAAACATAAGCAATAAATTCACTTTTTGGAATGTTCATGGAATCATGAATACTTCGGGTCTCATGCAAAACTAATGTGAAGCCCTTCTTCACTTACTTTGTAAGAGACCCGAAGTATTCATGATTCCATGAACATTCCAAAAATCGAATTCATTTCATAATTGTTTTTGGTCTGTGTTAGTGCATGCAATATACTTTACAAGCACACAACTACCGATCCAATTAAACTGTCTAAAGTATGAAATAGTGCTTGAAATTTTAGAACATTTACTGTACTTTGTAATTTCAGCTGGCTGTGATTTGGACACTTTAAATGAAGAATTGATGTCACCACTGGACCACGCTGTATGCCACAACCAGAAAGACATGGTTACCCTGTTATTAATGGGTGGATGTGCAATAGACAAAACTATGGGAATGGTCTATCATCCTGGCCATTACTGCAATACCATCATGTTCTCATTATGGGCAAATAATGACATTGAAAACGTGAAAATACTGTTTAACTGCGGATATTACGTAGATTACTGGCAGCTTGACAGACTGACACATGTTGCTCAGCAACTGAAATGGGATGATTCCGTGCTCAAGGAGATAACTAAGTTTATATGTGAGCCATTGACATTAGGTGGTAGCTGTAGAATAGCCATTCGCCGGCATCTATTACATGTGAGAAAAAATAGGGAGGCGTCATTGTATAGTATGATAGGTAGACTGCCCATTCCGTTAAAGTTAAAAGATTTCTTGTGCTTGAAATGATATTTGCACACTAGTGTATTAATTAGCTAGCTAATGAAAAGGATATAGAAAGGGGGCTATAGTGCAGTCCCTTTATATCTGTGGTCATACTACATAGGCAATTTGGGTTTCGTCACTTGTTCCGGTGTTATGGTAACTTTCTCATAATGTTCAATTTCTTCATTTAATCACAGATGAACGCCTGAAATGCTTGGGTTGCAATTGATTTGGTTCTTAAAATTCACATTGTATCTTTTAACTTTAAAATTATATAAAAACTTTTGACGTTTCATGTCTGGGTATGAAATGACAGATTTCGGTTTTGTCATCGTGGATAATTCATCTATGACAAAACTGTAGAATTATGACTAAACTGTACTGGACAATTTCTTTAATATAACTGTAAAAACACATTTGAATAAAATCTTATCTTATTTCTGCTTTGACAAAACAATGCAGATGTTGTTATCTGGAGCATGCATCCTCGAAGCAAAGATATTCAAAAAGTTCTCATTTTTGTCAGCCTTTATTTGAATGTAATTTTACTATAACACCATAGGGAGTGACAAAACCCAAAATGCCATTGTAGTATGACCACAGTGTTTATAGTGCTATGTTTGGGGTCCATAAGAATATACTGTGTTATATAAAGAGACAATTTTACAAAATAAATATAGGAAAATGACCATTTTATGGTCATTTTCCTATAATTCCTTTGTAAAATTCATGGTCATTTTCCTATAATTCTTTTGTAAAATCCCAGGGTTAAAGTTTTTTTGGAAGCTGCAAAATAACTGTTATATCCAAATGTGTTATAATGAGGTATGTTATAAATCCAAATATTAGCCGTAACATGAGATTTCCAACAATGTGGTATGTGCAACTAGCAAAGGCTCTGACCAGCCTGCGCATATGCACAGGCTGATCAGAGCCTTTGCATGTCGCTTAAACATACTATGACTGTTTAGCTACTGACCGAGCATCATTTGTAGTTTCTAAGCTTAAAAGTAGGCTGCACAGGCTTGTCTGAGTCTACACTTGCCAAACTGCCACATTGTTTGAAATCACATGTCAATAATGAGGTTATGAAGGGACTGCTCTGTCTGTGGATCCTGATGAGGTGTGTATTGGAAAACTATTTTCTTTATTTCCCATTCAAAACATATGTTGTGGGTACTCAAAGAACCGTCTCAATGAGATGGTTCTTTTGAGCACCCAAAACACATGTTTAAATTGATGGGTAAGAAAATATTTACAATTTTACGCTCATAAAATTTCCTTATCTGGACCTATGCTCCCAAGGAGTGGTCTTATCAAGATCCAGGCCCAAAGATAGATTGTGCATTTGAAGATTATTTTTCCTATTTCTCAACAAAATCATCTGTTGTGGTACTCAAAAGAACTGTCTCAATGAGACGGAGTTTTTAGCACCCAAAACACGTGTTTATTTTGATGGATAAGAGAGTAATGAAAATTTTACGCTCATACAATTTGGCTTATCTGGACTTATGAGATCTACATTGCATGGGTGAAAGATTTCAGGATTATTCCTGAATTCAGGATTTTGAGGCTACAGAATGTCAGCCTCAAAATGCTGAATACGGCAGATTTTGATAGCTTCTCTGATATATTTTCAATTCATCTTTGGGCAATTTACCATTTAAACTCAAACTTGTTAATACTTTGTTGGTATACAGTAAGTTATAAAATTTGATTTTCAAAAGTTCAGGATTTTTGAAATTTTGAACTTTCACCCATGACTATGTCGGAATGCCAAATCTGAGATACAATAAATGGTTGCAAATATAACAGGGTTGCCACGGTCAGAGAAAAAGTTCTGGAAAATTAAAAAATTTCCAGGTCAGGGAAAAGTCAGGGAATTACATTTTCAGTCAGGGAAATTTAAAAAAAATGAAAAAAGTCATGGAAAAGTCAGGGAATTTCAAAATTTTCCTAAAAAGATGCTAGTTAACAGGCTTCTGGAAATTTTAGTTTCCATAATTTGCAAGCAATATTAGAAAAGGAATGTTTCTGAACATAAATTGCATGCAATTTATGTTCAGAAACATTCCATTTCTAATATATATGGCTTAAGATTTTTCTTTAAAGATTAAATCAGCAAGTTCAAATATTTGTGCAAAATTTTCAAATAGTCGATGGATGAAAATGGCTAAAATTGGCCTTCCAAAAGGGTCTGGAAAACGTTTGAAAGTCAGGGAAAAGTCAGTGAAAAGTCAGGGAATTTTGAAATGGATATTGAGTGGCAACCCTGTATAAAATGAGTCCGCTCTGGAGGTTTTTATATTTATTGTATAAGCCAGCACTGAAGGCTCAGATAAGCCTGCACTTCTGCATAGTCTGGCCGGAGCTTTCACTAGTCTGCTGCAAAAGCAAGATGATCAAGATCAACACTGTTTTCCGTACAAAATGTCAGTTCATAATTATAAACTTAGCCATGAAACTAGGTTGCTTGTTTTTCAGACTATAGAATATCAGTTTATTCAGCATGTTAAAGGATTGACCAATCTGAACAATGTGAATGTAATTACTGCCTTTTTACCTGCATCGCCTTGGCGAAAACAGGTCAAGCAGTGGGTCCGCTCTGTCTGTCCATCCGCAACTCTTTTAGGGTGCCTAGTTTGTGTAATCTGTAACTCCAAAAGTTTTCATTCTGTTATATTCAAACTTTGTATAATGATTTTTCACACATTCAAGATGTGCACGTTTTATTTTGTGCACATTTCGTGAATATTTTCTCATTTTTGGGGATGTTGAACTTACACATTTTTCCATCCAAAATGCTTTGATGGTATCTGGTGTGTGTAATCTATAACTCCAGCAGTTTTCAATCCTTTATATTCAAACGTTGATTGTTCACACATTGAAGATGTACACCTTCTATTTTTGGCACATTTTATAAAATAATTCTCATTTTTTGAGGGGTGTTGAACTTAGACATTTCTGTCCAGCCAAAATGCTTAGGGGGTGTCTGGTTTGTGTAATCTGTAACTCCAACAGTTTTCATTCCTTTATTGGTGAAACCCAGGTCTAGTAATCTGTCCACTCTGTATGTCTGTCCGTCTGTCCAGCCAGTTTTTTGTCCATCCACAGCACTTTTAGGTTGCCAAGTTTGTGTTATCTGAAACTCCAAAATTTTCATTCCTCTATATTGAAACTTTGTATAATGATTGATGTGCACCTTTTGTTAAGTGCACATTCCATGAATATTTTCTCATTTTTGGGACTGTTGAACTTTTTTCCATCCAAAATTCTTAGATGATGTCTGGTTTGTGTAATCTGTAATTTCAAGAGTTTTCATTCCTTTATATTCAAACTTTGCATGATGATTGTTCACACATTGAAGATGTGCACCTTCTATTTTGTGCACATTTGATAAATCTTTCTCTTTTTTGAAGGGTGTTTTTCCATCCGAAATTCTTAGGGGGTGCCTGGTATGTATAATTTGTAACTCCAACTTTATATTCAAACTTTGTACAATGATTGTTCACACATTGAAGATGTGCACCTTATTTTGTACACATTTGATATTATTTCATTATATTCTCAGGAGTGTTGAACTTAGACATTATTACCTCTCCACCACCTTTAGGGTGCTTACATTGTGTAATCTGTAACTCCAACAGTTTTTCATTCCTTTATATTCAAACCTTGCATACAAATTTCTGACATTTTGAAGATGTGCACCTTTTATTTTGAGCAGTTTTGATATATATTTTTCTCATATTTTTTGGATGTTGGACTTAGATATTTTTTGCGCCCACAACACGTGGAACTTAGGCATTTTTTTACATCCGCAACACTTATGGGGTGCCTGCCTGCCAGGAGAAATAAATAAAAATGTCTTACTTGTCCTGAATGAAATAGGACCAGGTTGGACAAATCAAGCATGGGATATCCACACCCCTGGGCCCTGGCCTCCACAAGCATATTTTTGTATAAGTAAAAATAATAATAAAGTTTAAAAAGTGTTCCCCTGGTTGCAGATTTATTCCTGTTTTGTTATGAAAGGGACTTTATGATGTCTCTTTCTGATGATAAGCAGGCTGATGTTATTGATGCGTTTAACACTACTTCCAGATATTTGGACGATATTTTAAATATTAATAATGTTTATTTTGACAATATGGTTAGTCAAATATACCCTTCAGAGCTCCAACTTAATAAAGCCAATGCATCTGATACCGAAGCCGCATTTTTAGACTTGCATTTGTCAATTTCTGATGAAATTGTTTCTACCAAAATTTATGACAAACGTGACGACTTTGATTTTGAAATTGTCAATTTCCCATTTTTAGATGGTGATGTTCCTCGTTCTACATCCTATGGAGTCTATATCTCTCAACTCATTCGTTTTGCTAGAGCATCTAGCTATGTTGCTGACTTCAACACTCGCAATAAATTGTTAACTCAGAAACTTCTTAAACAAGGCTATCGGTATCATAAACTTCGCAAAACATTTTCAAAATTTTATAGACGATACTATGATTTGATTTCTAAATTCCAAGTTGGACTTAAATCTCTCTTACGCCAAGGACTTTCGGAACCTGATTTCTATGGTGACTTGGTGTATAAGTTGAAGAAGATTGTTGGCTCTAATAATTTTTCAGCGCAGTTCATTAAAATAATTTCCCATTATAAAAAGATTGGCTATAACATTAATGTATTGCAACAGAATGCATGCTTGGTAGTCAACCCAATCACGGTTGGCAACTTTGCTTTCCTCTTTAATTGCACGCCGGTGGGTCGGACTTCAGACTCTATGATGGTTCCGACTTAAAGACTTATCTATTGATGAGATGGTAGGGGCCTGATGCTTTGGCTGTTTGTCGGGCCCACCGGGGTTTACCTGTTGGATTTCTTTTGCTCCAGTTTTCAGTTTAATTTACTGTTGAGTCCTTATCCTTGCTTTATCTCCTTGTTATATCTTGATTTATATGTTTTAGGAGATGATGCATTGATAAGTTAGGGGTCTTTCATGCAAACCAAATATCTATGTGTCTTGATCCACATCTGAATTAAGGGTGAGGTTGGCGCCGTTAAACCGGTTTAAGCCCTCCAGTAAAATATTTTACTGACCGTTCCAAGGCGGTACTTCTTTTGTGGATCTTTTATGTTTTTGTTCTGTCTTGTGTTTGCTATATTTTGTGCGCGCCTGTTTATATGTGCTTTGTGGTCACCTGCTGGGAAAGGGCTGACCTCTTGGCTCTCGTTTGTGGTGTCTTCTGTGAGTTTGTCACTTTCCCATTGGTATCCTGGGTCAGGTGTGGTACTTGATTGTATCGATTCCTGATCTTTGCACCATTACTTACTTTTGTTGGATAAATTCTGTGAGTTATCGCAGGCAATTACAGTGAGTACCACTAAACATAATTGGTTTGTTAGTAGTGAGATAACCCACTATAAGACTTACGCACCAGTAATTTGCAGCCATGCTCAATCCCCTGGGGCCTGGGGATAGCTGAGGCATATAGGCGCTTAAGTACCATAATTTAACCTAAGAGGTGTCCCGGCAGTGCTGTGGACTCCCCAGGCTTTTGATTCACATCAAAAACAGTGGGTAAAATAGTGGAGTGTTTAATTGAGATTTACTGCAACATAGCGCTGTGATTTGCCTGGATAAATACCCGGTTTAAATTTCACACAAATTACAAGATAGGCAAATTAGATGGATCAGAACAACAAATGTGGGTCAAGAATAGAAGTTGATTAGAAGGACTTTTAGCCATCATTTTAGCTCACCTGAAACAAAGGCTCAAGTGAGGTACAATGTATTAGTATGCCAGTGATCCGTCGCCTGTTGTTGTCATCGTCCACCCACATTTTCAAAGAAGTATATCTAAAGTCAGTTGGCCAATACTGATCAAACATGTAAAGCATCATCAGGATTGAGGAAATGCTGCATAAGAATTTAGGGCTGAGTGGATTGGAACTCTCATTACTTCTGTGAAACCACGATGCCCACAGCTTATATATTAAGTCTGTAGCAATGTCAATGGTCTTCTACAAAAATCCTGCTAATTAAGCCTCTTGGCCCTAAACTGGCCATGCCTCAGGGATCAACAGCTCCCATAGACTTATATAGGGAAAAACTTCAAACGTCTTCTTCTTTGAAACCATGAAGTCCACAGCTATGTAGCTATTTCTAGTGGTCCCTTACATAAATCCTGCCACCTATGTGCCTGGTGTCCAAATTGGCCATGCCTAAGGGGTCATAACCTTCAATTGACTTTTATTTGAGAAAAACATCTCTAAAACCATGAGTTGCACAGCTTAAATTTAGTATGTAGCAATGTCTAATGAACCCTTGTATATTGACCACACCCTTGGGACCATTTGCCCCCAAACACTCATAATATAAAATCACTGAAAATCTTCTGAAACCATGAGGCCAACAGCTAAGATGACTAGTATAGGCTCATTGAGCCTCTTTTTAGCTCACCTGAGCCTAAGGCTCATAGGTGAGGTTATAGTATACCCATGCTCTGGCATCTGTCGTCGTCCATCCAAAATTGCTAACACCTTTTTCTCCCAAACCACTTGGCTAACCAATGCCAAGTTGTATATGGACTCTCCTTTGGAAGAGGTAACAAAAGTTTATATAAATGGTCCAGGTCACATTGCCAAGATGGCCGCCATGCCCATATATGGTATAAACCCTTTAAAACCTCCAGAACCAAAAGGTTGATGACCTTGGGACTTGGTATGTAGCATTGGGGATGTTGGGCCTACCAAGTTTGTAGAAATTATGATCCTAGGTTGACCCTGACCTACTTAACATCAAGGTCAAATTTTCTTTCTAATGCATTTAAATGGGATTTTTTTTTTAAACTTTTGAAGACAAAATCATTATTCTCGCTTGATATGAGACAATGAGTATATATAAGCTCCTGATGTTAAGCTTTGGCTTTGACTTTTGGACCAAGGTAACTCATATGAGACTGCCATCAATATATTTAAAGTAAAAAAAAGGCTAAGATCAGGAACCTATTTATACCCCCCGCAAACTTTGTGGTGGGTATACTGTTTTCACGTTGTCCGTGCGTGCGTCCATCGTGCGTGCGTCCGTCCGTAACGTTTTGTTTCCTTAATATCTTGAAGAGTCAATGCTGGATTTTTATCAAACCTTGCAAACATGTTTATATATGCAAGACAAATACTTTAAACAAAAAAGTAAGGGCTAGGGGCCAATTCTATTAGAGTTATTTCCCTTTGTAGTTCTAAATGGCTTTTTGTATAGGGTTTTATGCTTATGCTATTATAGGCCATACGCGGGCCGATCAACTCTTACCACAGCTTTTGATGGAACGATTTGATACTTTTCCTATACAATGTAGACACATTGAAGATATGGGTGAAGGAGTTTAGTTCAGAAAAAATAATTTTTGACAAAATGACAGCTGTGAGAACTTAGACAATTTTTCCCTAATAGGGCTTTTGTATATGCATTGATGGTGCCTTCATGGGCCGATCAACTTCTACCACAGCTTTTGATGGAACAATTTAATACTTTGCCTATACAGTATAAACACATTGAACATATGCATGAAGGAGTTTGGTTCAGAATTTTTTTTTTGACAAAATGACAGCTGTGAGAACTTAGACAATTTTTCCCTAATAAGACTTTTGTATATGCATAGATGGTGCCTTCATGGGCTGATCAACTCCTACCACAGCTTTTGGTGGAGCAATATAAGACTTTGCCTATTCAATATAGACACATTGAACATATGCATGAAGGAGTTTGATTAAGAAAAAAATAATTTTTGACAAAATGACAGTTGTGAGAACTTAGACAATTTTCCCCTAATAATACTTTTGTTTATGCGTAGATTGTGCCTTCATGGGCTGATCAACTCCTACCACAGCTTAGTTCAGAAAAAATAATTTTTGACAAAATGACAGCTGTGAGAACATAAACAATTTTTCCCTAATAGGGCTTTTCTATACCCGACAAAAAAAGAAACGCACCACTTAGAACTGTTCAACTCTCAGGAAGATCACAAGTGATAGGCCAATTTAGTTTATATCAGTGCAAAAGGTATGCCAGGTACTGCTGCGTCACATGTCTTTTGCAATCAGGCGTCGAAATTGTGTTAAAGAAAATTGATCATGAACCAAGTGGGGGTCAAATTGTAAAGTCACAGGAAATAAGCGTTTTATAATGCTCTCTTGCTGGATAAGTTCAAGCAATTGGATTCATCTCAGTAGACCAAATTGTACTCACACACACATCCTTTGCAAATTCTATCTTTAAATTCATCATTCGCCATAATATAACGCTCGGTAGGCCATATTTTGTGACTACCCTTTGGATAACGATTCCACACTGGAGATACACCTTACAAACATTTAAAGATTTCAACATTGTTTTAATCAATTTAAATGATCCTAACTGATGAAAATGGAATTTGGAATAACAAAGAGCATCAATAAACACATTGGTTGTCTCACATTACGATAACATATCTTTTTCATACTTTGCCAATGTAAAACATACTCCGCATTTCATGTAGACAGTAGCGTTGAATTAACGCTTTCAAAACTCCTTAACCCTTCGTCTTGATGTGTTTGTGCCCACACAGGAAAAGAACAGATACTCATCTACGTCACATTCAAGTTTTAGTAAGATTTAATAAGAAATGAATATTTCATTACAATTAACATTTTCGTATTAAAAGGAGATCTTAATGGGAAAATCGTAGTGGTGCGTTTCTTTTTTTGTCGGGTATATATGCATTGATGGTGCCTTCATGGGCTGATCAACTTCTACCACAGCTTTTGATGGAACAATTTAATACTTTGCCTATACCTTATAAACACATTGAACATATGCATGAAGGAGTTTGGTTCAGAAAAAATAATTTTTGACAAAATGACAGCTGTGAGAACTTAGACAATTTTTCCCTAATAAGACTTTTGTATATGCATAGATGGTGCCTTCATGGGCTGATCAACTCCTACCACAGCTTTTGGTGGAGCAATTTGAGACTTTGCCTGTTCAATATAGACACATTGAACATATGCATGAAGGAGTTTGATTAAGAAAAACTAATTTTTGACAAAATGACAGCTGTGAGAACTTAGACAATTTTCCCCTAATAATGCTTTTGTATATGCGTAGAAGGTGCCTTCAAGGGCCGATCAACTCCTACCACAGCTTATGGTAGAGCAATTTGATACTTTGCCTATTCAATATAGACACATTGAACATATGCATGAAGGACTTAGACAATTTTTCACTTATATGTTTTTTTTATATGCGTGGATAGTGCCTTTATGGGCCGATCAACTCCTACCACAGCTTTTGATGGAGCAATTTGATACTTTGCCACTACAATGTAGACATATTGAACATACGCATGAAGGAGTTTGGTTTGGAAAAAATAATTTTTGACAAAATGACAGCTGTTAGAACTTAGACAATTTTCTCCTAACAAGGCTTTGTATATGCATAGATGGTGCCTTTATGGGCCGATCAACTCCTACCACAGTTTTGATGGAGCAATTTGATAGGTTGCCTTTGCAATATAGACACATTGAACGTATGCCTGAAGGAGTTTGGTTCAGAAAAAAATAATTTTTGATAAAATGACATCTATGAGAACTTAGACTATTTTAGATATAAGCTTTGATATATAGAGCTTTCAGGTGTAAATAATTTTGTTTTTGATCTGATATCAAGGTTTAAGATCATTTGCACAGATTCTACTTAAATCTTGTTTTTATAGATTCTACTGAATTATTTTTCAATACTAGGGTCTGCTGGTTTGAACTATCACTTGCCAAAATTACGTTTTTTCACTTTGCCAAAACTAAGTTCTTTCACTGACCCTTACTGTGCAGGGGGTATGTAATAAGCATTGCTTATTGACTTTTTTCATTTAATCTCAATAACCACAAGACCACGTGAACTTGGATTACAAATGGAGCATCCTTTAGATGAGACTATGTAAAATGACTATGTGTTCTAGGTCACATGACAAAATGACTGCCATGCCCATATAAGGTAAAAACCCTTAAAAAAATTTAACACTTGAACCAATGGGCTTAAGGCTCATAGGTGAGGTTATAGTATACCCATGCTCTGGCATCTGTCGTCGTCCATCCAAAATTGCTAACACCTTTTTCTCCCAAACCACTTGGCTAATCAATGCCAAATTGTATATGGACTCTCCTTTGGAAGGGATAACAAAAGTTTATATAAATGGTCCAGGTCACATTGCCAAGATGGCCGCCATGCCCATATATGGTATAAACCCTTTAAAACCTCCAGAACCAAAAGGTTGATGGCCTTGGGACTTGGTATGTAGCATTGGGGATGTTGGGCCTACCAAGTTTGTAGAAATTATGATCCTAGGTTGACCTTGACCTACTTAACATCAAGGTCAAATTTTCTTTCTAATGCATTTAAATGGGATTTTTTTAAACTTTTGAAGACAAAATCATTATTCTCGCTTGATATGTTTAACCTAATGAGACAATGAGTATATGTAAGCTCCTGATGTTAAGCTTTGGCTTTGACTTTTGGACCAAGGTTACTCATATGAGACTGCCATCAATATATTTAAAGTAAAAAAAAGGCTAAGATCAGGAACCTATTTATACCCCCCGCAAACTTTGTGGTGGGTATACTGTTTTCACGTTGTCCGTGCGTGCGTCCATCGTGCGTCCGTCCGTCCGTAACGTTTTGTTTCCTTAATATCTTGAAGAGTCATTGCTGGATTTTTATCAAACCTTGCAAACATGTTTATATATGCAAGACAAATTACTTTAAACAAAAAAGTAAGGACTAGGGGCCAATTCTATTAGAGTTATTTCCCTTTGTAGTTCTAAATGGCTTTTTGTATAGGGTTTTATGCTTATGCTATTATAGGCCATACATGGGCCGATCAACTCTTACCACAGCTTTTGATGGAACGATTTGATACTTTTCCTATACAATGTAGACACATTGAACATATGCATGAAGGAGTTTAGTTCAGAAAAAATAATTTTTGACAAAATGACAGCTGTGAGAACTTAGGCAATTTTCCCTAATAGGGCTTTTGTATATGCATTGATGGTGCCTTCAATGGCCGATCAACTTCTACCACAGCTTTTGATGGAACAATTTGATACTTTGCCTATACAGTATAAACACATTGAACATATGCATGAAGGAGTTTGGTTCAGAATTTTTTTTTGACAAAATGACAGCTGTGAGAACTTAGACAATTTTTCCATAAAGGGCTTTTGTATATGCATTGATGGTGCCTTCATGGGCTGATCAACTCCTACCACAGCTTTTGATGGAACAATTTGATACTTTGCCTATACAGTATAAACACATTGAACATATGCATGAAGGAGTTTGGTTCAGAAAAATTTTTTTGACAAAATAACAGCTGTGAGAACTTAGACAATTTTTCCCTAATAAGACTTTTGTATATGCATAGATGGTGCCTTCATGGGCTGATCAACTCCTACCACAGCTTTTGGTGGAGCAATATAAGACTTTGCCTATTCAATATAGACGCATTAAACATATGCATGCAGGAGTTTGATTAAGAAAAAAATAATTTTTGACAAAATGACAGCTGTGAGAACTTAGACAATTTTCCCCTAATAATACTTTTGTATATGCGTAGATTGTGCCTTCATGGGCTGATCAACTCCTACCACAGCTTAGTTCAGAAAAAATAATTTTTGACAAAATGACAGCTGTGAGAACATAAACAATTTTTCCCTAATAGGGCTTTTCTATACCCGACAAAAAAAGAAACGCACCACTTAGAACTGTTCAACTCTCAGGAAGATCACAAGTGATAGGCCAATTTAGTTTATATCAGTGCAAAAGGTATGCCAGGTACTGCTGCGTCACATGTCTTTTGCAATCAGGCGTCGAAATTGTGTTAAAGAAAATTGATCATGAACCAAGTGGGGGTCAAATTGTAAAGTCACAGGAAATAAGCGTTTTATAATGCTCTCTTGCTGGATAAGTTCAAGCAATTGGATTCATCACAGTAGACCAAATTGTACTCACACACACACATCCTTTGCAAATTCTATCTTTAAATTCATCATTCGCCATAATTGAACGCTCGGTAGCGCATATTTTGTGACTACCCTTTGGATAACGATTCCACACTGGAGATACACCTTACAAACATTTAAAGATTTCAACATTGTTTTAATCAATTTAAATGATCCTAACTGATGAAAATGGAATTTGGAATAACAAAGAGCATCAATAAACACATTGGTTGTCTCACATTACGATAACATATCTTTTTCATACTTTGCCAATGTAAAACATACTCGGAATTTCATGTAGACAGTAGCTTTGAATTAACGCTTTCAAAACTCCTTAACCCTTCGTCTTGATGTATTTTGTGCCCACACAGGAAAAGAACAGATATTCATCTACGTCACATTCAAGTTTAAGTAAGATTTGATCAGAAATGAATATTTCATTACAATTAACATTTTTGTATTAAAAGGAGATCTTAATGGGAAAATCGTAGTGGTGCGTTTCTTTTTTTGTCGGGTATATATGCATTGATGGTGCCTTCATGGGCTGATCAACTTCTACCACAGCTTTTGATGGAACAATTTGATACTTTGCCTATACAGTATAAACACATTGAACATATGCATGAAGGAGTTTGGTTCAGAAAAAATAATTTTTGACAAAATGACAGCTGTGAGAACTTAGACAATTTTTCCCTAATAAGACTTTTGTATATGCATAGATGGTGCCTTCATGGGCTGATCAACTCCTACCACAGCTTTTGGTGGAGCAATTTGAGACTTTGCCTGTTCAATATAGACACATTGAACATATGCATGAAGGAGTTTGATTAAGAAAAAATAATTTTTGACAAAATGACAGCTGTGAGAACTTAGACAATTTTCCCCTAATAATGCTTTTGTATATGCGTAGAAGGTGCCTTCATGGGCCGATCAACTCCTACCACAGCTTTTGGTAGAGCAATTTGATACTTTGCCTATTCAATATAGACACATTGAACATATGCATGAAGGACATAGACAATTTTTCACTTATATGTTTGTTTTATATGCATGGATAGTGCCTTTATGGGCCGATCAATCTTACCACAGCTTTTGATGGAGCAATTTGATACTTTGCCACTACAATGTAGACATATTGAACATACGCATGAAGGAGTTTGGTTCGGAAAAAATAATTTTTGACAAAATGACAGCTGTTAGAACTTAGACAATTTTCTCCTAACAAGGCTTTGTATATGCATAGATGGTGCCTTTATGGGCCGATCAATTCCTACCACAGTTTTGATGGAGCAATTTGAAAGGTTGCCTTTGCAATATAGACACATTGAACGTATGCCTGAAGGAGTTTGGTTCAGAAAAAATATTTTTTGATAAAATGACATCTATGAGAACTTAGACTATTTTAGATATAAGCTTTGATATATAGAGCTTTCAGGTGTAAATAATTTTGTTTTGATCTTAACAAATGTTCCAGATATCAAGGTTTACGATCATTTGCACAGGTTCTACTTAAATCTTGTTTTTTACAGATTCTACTGAATTATTTTTTCAAAACTAGGGTCTGCTGGTTTGAACTATCACTTGCCAAAATTACGTTTTTTCACTTTGTCAAAACTAAGTTTTTTCACTGACCCTTACTGTGCGGGGGGTATGTAATAAGCATTGCTTATTGACTATTTTCATTTAATCTTAATAACCACAAGACCACGTGAACTTGGATTACAAATGGAGCATCCTTTAGATGAGACTATGTAAAATGACTATGTGTTCTAGGTCACATGACAAAATGACTGCCATGCCCATATCAGGTAAAAACCCTTAAAAAAATTTAACTCTTGAACCAATGGGCTTAAGGCTCATAGGTAAGGTTATAGTATACCCATGCTCCGGCATCTGTCGTCGTCCATCCAAAATTGCTAACACCTTTTTCTCCCAAACCACTTGGCTAATCAATGCCAAATTGTATATGGACTCTCCTTTGGAAGGGATAACAAAAGTTTATATAAATGGTCCAGGTCACATTGCCAAGATGGCCGCCATGCCCATATATGGTATAAACCCTTTAAAACCTCCAGAACCAAAAGGTTGATGACCTTGGGACTTGGTATGTAGCATTGGGGATGTTGGGCCTACCAAGTTTGTAGAAATTTTGATCCTAGGTTGACCTTGACCTACTTAACATCAAGGTCAAATTTTCTTTGTAATGCATTAAAATGGGATTTTTTTTAACTTTTGAAGGCAAAATCATTATTCTCGCTTGATATGTTTAACCTAATGAGACAATGAGTATATATAAGCTCCTGATGTTAAGCTTTGGCTTTGACTTTTGGACCAAGGTTACTCATATGAGACTGCCATCAATTTATTTAAAGTAAAAAAAGGCAAAGATCAGGAACCTATTTATACCCCCCACAAACTTTGTGGTGGGTATACTGTTTTCACATTGTCCGTGTGTGCGTCCGTCCGTGCGTCCGACCGTCCGTGCGTCCGACCGTCCGTAACGTTTTGTTTCCTTAATATCTTGAAGAGTCATTGCTGGATTTTTATCAAACCTTGCAAACATGTTTATATATGCAAGACAAATACTTTAAGAAAAAAGTAAGGGCTAGGGGCCAATTCTATTAGAGTTAGTTCCCTTTGTAGTTCTAAATGGCTTTTTGTATAGGTTTTTATGCATATGCTATTATAGGCCATACACGGGCTGATCAACTTTTACCACAGCTTTTGATGGAACAATTTGATACTTTTCCTATACAATGCAGACACATTGAACATATGCATGAAGGAGTTTAGTTCAGAAAAAATAATTTTTGACAAAATGACAGCTGTAAGAACTTAGACAATTTTTCCCTAATAGGGCTTTTGTATATGCATTGATGGTGCCTTCATGGGCTGATCAACTCCTACCACAGCTTTTGGTGGAGCAATTTGAGACTTTGTCTGTTCAATATAGACACATTAAACATATGCATGAAGGAGTTTGATTAAGAAAAATAATTTTTGACAAAATGACAGCTGTGAGAACTTAGACAATTTTCCCCTAATAATGCTTTTGTATATGCGTAGAAGGTGCCTTCATGGGCCGATCAACTCCTACCACAGCTTTTGGTAGAGCAATTTGATACTTTGCCTATTCAATATAAACACATTGAACATATGCATGAAGGACTTATAGTCAAGGAGCTAGGTTTTTTTAAAATTGACTTGGCACAATTGTCCAGCCAGAAAAGGTTTGACTTTAGAAATAGTTAGAACTACCCTTCTACAACATTTCTAGGCACGTCGTACAGTCAAATTGTGGTAGTTTTCCAGGAGGAGTCGTTTTGTACACCTACCCCATTTTAACTATAAAAACAAAATGGCAACATTTGAATAAGAAATGGTATCCAGGTTGTATCCAGATGTTGCATACGATCGTTATTTACTGCCAAAACATCGATAAGGACCTAAAACATTCTGAAAATAGATTGTTTGCATCAAGATGCACAACTTTTATGTTATAACTGTCATTTACGTTATATCTTCAATTAGGCCTTATAAAATCAATTAATTTTGGTCATAGTTTCATATTATAAGTTCTATGATAGGTATATACGTTTTACATACCATGCTTGAAAAAGATAATTATCTGACTGTTTCAAAACTGCAAACATCTTGTTTCTATCATAATTACTTGAAGAATTATAAGATGTGGAATATGATTACCCCCCAAAAATGGTGAATATGGTTAGAACCATTTCACTTTGCTAGTTAACATGCAATACTATCTGCTGACTTTCTAAACCATAATTGAGCACTCTGTTGATACACGATAGTAAAAAGCTATACTTAACTGCGTTTCTGGTGTAAAGTTCCATATTTTAATGCTTGTATGACAATATGTAACGTACATTACAAACTTTAAGACTTCCTATATATATTGCTAAATACTTATATTATATGTCATATGGCATTTTATCTAATTTCAAATCTGTTTTGTTTTAAATTTTTAACAAGACAACAGTTTGTTCTAAAATATGTATCAGTTTTTCATTAAAGTACTATATCTATAAACATTTACATTTGCAGTAAAGATTTTTTAAATTTTTTTTAAAGTTATCATCTCCACGAAATAATTATCATTTTGATTTGTCAACACATAAACAAAGAAATAGACAGCTCTTTAGTAGTAGTAGAATACATTCCATTTCTGTCAATTTTATCAAAGTAACATATATAACCATATCAAATATCATAAGGTCCTATACTTGTCCTAAATGTTATACAAGACAATAAACGATTGGGCCCTGAAAAGCTAAAATATTAAGGATGTAGAATTTTGTAATATTTATCGCAGGAGAAAAACAACACAACTAAGTCTCATTCTTCATGTGAAAATATTTGTATGTACCCAGTTTACTATTGTACACATTTTAAACAAAGTCAGTAACATAATATAGGTTAGCTCCTTGTATACTACCTAGGTTAATTTCCCATAGAAAAAAATACAAATTTCTAAATGTTTAGAGAGATGGTAATAAAATTATGCTATTTTTCTTTGCTTACATTCCGGACAAAATCAAATACCTAAGAGTTGGTAGAATAAAATTTATATATATTGCAATAGAGGCTATGCATTATACGTGTCTGTAATCAGTTTTTAAGGATAATCCTTAAAATTCAAATTGTATACTGCCATTTACATGCATATGCAGACGATGACTTACTTGTTTCAGCTTTTAAATAGATTTTAGTTTATTTTCAGCATACATTTTATAGTTTATTTAATGCAACTGTTAGTACCTTTGATCATTTGCTAAACTAATATCACTTTATAAGGAGAGGTTTTATATGAAGAAACATTTCCCTGAAAAATGGGTAAAATTAGTTATAATGGATGACAACGATCTCATGTGATATGGTCATACCCAAGGAACACATGTTAATTGCTGCTTAAGAAACTATTTTTAACACATATGACATTATCAGTCAACAGTTATGCCAGGCTGAATAAGACATTGTGACACTCAGGTAATGTAAACTATACTTTAAGATATTGGATGGAAAAATAAAACGTTTAAAAACATGCAGTCATGAGATCTTACTCAGTTTTAGCAATCAATGCTTAAATAACTGATGATAATTTTCACTATACAGAATGTGGCATGGCCAAGTTATTACAGGAGTCTTTTAAATAAAAATCATGATAACAAAGTGCTGTATGTATATAAACATAAGAATGAATAAGTGATCAAAAATTAAAATCAACACAGCTATTTCAAAAAAAAATATCTTGCTTCTTCAGAAAGAAAACAAATGCATTACACATAAATAGGAAATAATATAAAAGCACAAAACATGTTGAGGGTAGTGATTTATAGAGATATGCAAAGAGTCAATTGTTCTTACAAACACGTTGTGCAGTAGTCTTTGTCATCAATGAAAGACTTAAATGCAATGCCTAGAAAGGGTGCATGAAAGTATATGGGGTCAAAGCAACACTATCGTATCTCTTTATTATTTGTTGTATTGTTACAACAGTGTTGCGTTGACCCCACAATATGCATGTCATATTTGCAATGCCTCCTTCCAAAAGAAATCATACTTCATTTACTTTTAAAGGTAAGTATAAATCTTAGAGGTTGATAAAGCAATGCCTCTATTGTTGTATATGGTATGTGATATAATATACAAGATTTTGAATATCTTATCTTCTGTATGATCTTTGACAGTAGCACAAGTGTGAATTACGTTGCCATAAAATAAAAAAAATAATTGCTGACCTTTCTTATGTTATTTATACATGCTCAATTGAAGATTTGAACCACCAAATGTGATTTTGGTACCTACCTCATATGGGCAAATATATCGTTTAGTCCCCCATGCTGATACAGTGGAGCTAGTGTTTGTCTTCATCTACATATGCAAGCAGCAAATGCTCTGATGTGTCTTATGACATATTTTTCAGGCTCGCATGAGCCTTCATTGCTGAACTAAAATCAAATGTGCTTACTAATTTGATATTTTGTTTACGTTACCTTTATCATCAATTTAGTTTGATTTTGAACATTAAAAGGATTAATGGGATGCCATCATTGCATCAATAATTATGTACTCATTTGACATGCTGAAAATCGTAATGATTTTATATGAACAAATTCCACGTTTAGACTGAGCCTAATTGATAGAAATTATGCAAAACAAAATTTCCAATAATTTATTTGAGTCGTTTCATTTTGCAACAGCTACAATATAATCTTGACCTCTAAATTGTATAACCATTAAGAACCTTGGAAAAATATCCTGTTTCAATGCTCTATGACATTGCAGAACCAGACGAAGCATATGATACATGTCACCATCTCCTTAAACCTTTAAGCCAAATGAAACTTCCCACTTTTATAAAGTGGACCAGTCCATTTTCGTCTTCAGGTTTGTTGGGTGTTGTTTTTCATTCTTATTCAAATTTTAATAGAACATCTTATAAGCAAACAGTAGAGAACCTGATCAGACT
The DNA here is from genome assembly GCA_964019695.1 of Loripinus fragilis. Lineage (NCBI taxonomy): Eukaryota > Metazoa > Mollusca > Bivalvia > Lucinida > Lucinidae > Loripinus > Loripinus fragilis. The sequence goes on along the minus strand of OZ026520.1, from coordinate 21,882,734 downwards.
TTGCAGTCTGAGGCGTCTGATCTTGGCCTGTATTATTTGTCTATATGTCCCACAAAAAGAACGCTAGTCTAATATGGGTAAATAATTTTGTTGTATATGTTACTCACATCAGTTGTATTGTTTTTTCATCGAACTGGATACTGAATGGATATAGAGTGATTTTAACCATATGCATAGGCATGGCGTTTGCCATATGTGGGACAGAAACCGTTACGATTAAAGCAGATTTTGCTATGGTAAGGATTTATGTTTGCTTTAATGTTTCATTTCTCAATTTCAACTAATATTGTAAATAAAAAAGGTAATTTTAGGAATTAAGTGTAAGTTTTTCCCCAAATCATATCTATCAATATAGTTATTGTAGTCAATAGCTGACAAGCTATAATTGCATGTATTTTGGTGGCTTACACAATTAGTGATATAGTGCTGTCATTTCATTAAATATTGTATTTAGCAGAAAGTAACATATATAACTGTAATACCAGGTGCCAAACTTAGTTTAAAATAATATTGCTAGTATTTTTTATTCAAATAAAAGTTAATATTGATACATAAGAATAAGAAATAACTGGATAGTAACACTAGAGGAATTCCTATTATTTTAGGGTTACGTAGTAAATTTGGCTATCGCAGGGTAACGCCATATCCGCTTAAACGTGAACGCACTTCATTATGTGGCTAATATGATTTGTTTTTTTAGAAATTTACACTCTACAAGCCTCATTTTGTAGAGGTCGTTGGGTAGCCCATAATCTACTGATATTACTGCATTAAATAGTAATACATTTGAAAGTAAGTAACGTATATAACTGTAATATCATGTTATATACTGGTTAAACGCATACTGGCTATTTGCTGCATTTCTTTTATCGATTTTAAGGCTATCGTCATGTCCATATATAAGAATTTAGTATACGTCACAGGTACAATATACTGCAGCAGAGAATGTACACTGAAAATTGTGTAATACAAGCATTCCTGAATTGTCCTTTCAGGTGGTATATTATTTCTTTGATTTATAACAAATGTAAAACATGACAAACATAATATAAGAATAATGTTTAAATATGATTATCTAAATGCTATTTTACTTGATAAATTAAGAAATGGGGAAGATTTCATTTCTTTTTGAATTTGGATCAATTATATTCAGGGGGGTGGGGTAAATCACCCCTTCCGTTGGACAATTTCACATCTTATATACCATATATACAACGTTTTTATATTGATTTACTGACGTATGCCATTGCATACATGTTATGCATAAATTTAAAGGGAAATTTGCTGAATAGGAAGCAATGGTTGAATGTGAGGCGTGTTTCCTCTCAATTTACCTAAGCCTCATTTAGCGTAGGGTACGTTCAAAGATGACGTCCTACAGCAAAACTGCTACCACAATTTAACTGTACGACGTACCTAGGAGTATTGCAGAAGACCCCAGGATTGCATTTCTGCAGTCAAACCTTTTCTGGCAGGTAAGTTGTGCCAAGTCAAAAACTAAGGCCTGTACAGAAATCAGCGCCTGGACTATTAGACAATTTTTCACTTATATGTTTTTTATATGCATGGATAGTGCCTTTATGGGCCGATCAACTCCTACCACAGCTTTTGATGGAGCAATTTGATAATTTGCCACTACAATGTAGACATATTGAACATACGCATGAAGGAGTTTGGTTCGGAAAAAATAATTTTTGACAAAATGACAGCTGTTAGAACTTAGACAATTTTCTCCTAACAAGGCTTTGTATATGCATAGATGGTGCCTTTATGGGCCGATCAACTCCTACCACAGTTTTGATGGAGCAATTTGATAGGTTGCCTATGCAATATAGACACATTTAACATATGCCTGAAGGAGTTTGGTTCAGAAAAAATAATTTTTGATAAAATGACATCTATGAGAACTTAGACTATTTTAGATATAAGCTTTGATATATAGAGCTTTCAGGTGTAAATAATTTTGTGTATTTTATCTTAACAAATGTTCCAGATATCAAGGTTTAAGATCATTTGCACAGATTCTACTTAAATCTTGTTTTCACAGATTCTACTGAATTATTTTTTCAATACTAGGGTCTGCTGGTTTGAACTATCACTTGCCAAAATTATGTTTTTTCACTTTGCCAAAACTAAGTTTTTTCACTGACCCTTACTGTGCTGGGGGTATGTAATAAGCATTGCTTATTGACTTTTTTCATTTAATCTCAATAACCACAAGACCACGTGAACTTGGATTACAAATGGAGCATCCTTTAGATGAGACAATGTAATATGACTATGTGTTCTAGGTCACATGACAAAATGACCGCCATGCCCATATAAGGTAAAAACCCTTAAAAAAATTTTAACTCTTGAACCAATGGGTCAATGATCCAGTGCACCTTTCAAGATAGCCAAAAATGTTACAAACATTGGACACAAGATCAAATTCAACCATCCAAAACAATTGAATTTCAGCAATTGAGACCAAAAAAGGTCATGATTGACCTTTCAACCAAGGTAGCCCTTCTTAAATTGCCCTTTGGGTGTCTTATTTGGGATCTGGGCCTTACAAAGTATGTTCAAGTGATGGTCCTAGGTTGATCTTGACTTTGTAAAACCTAATATTAAGGTCATCCACACTCTTGTGAGTCCGTGCCAGGTGAGCGCTACAGGACCTAAGGTCCTCTGATTTAGTATTATGACCAACTACTTAACCTCTTTTTCAGTATTTGCATGAGAGAGTTGTCATGTACCAGATGCAAAAAACTGATGGCGGGATTTGCATGTCATTAGTTTTCCCAATTTCTTTTGTATGCACTGTATATTTGTCCTGTGGTTTTTGTACAGTTTTCAAAATGTCAGCATAGGTCCAGGTAAGCAAAATTTTTGAGCGTTAAAATGTAATTTTTTTCTTACCAAGCAATCTAAACATGTGTCTTGGGTGCTCAAAAGAACCGCCTCAATGAGACGGTTCTTTTGAGTACCCACAACATATGTTTTGGATGAGTAATAAAGAAAATAGTTTTCCAATACGCACATTTATCTGATGGCCTGTGTTCAGTGTAATATGTGAGCTTGACAAGTACACCATACAGCAGAAGAGTACAAGAACACCACATCCCTTCCACTTTTCGGTTGTATGGATTATAAGAATCTATCATGAGTGTGAGGGTAGGATAGAAAAATCCGTCTCAAGTATCGCCAATTGGCATCATGAGTCTTGCAGAGTGATGACAAACGGTGATCCCGATGGACGGATTTTTCTATCCTACCCTGGCATGAATAATGGATTCTTTTTCTTTTTGTGCACTGTTTTTATTTACTTATTTTGTTATTTAATTATTTTAAAATAAGCTTCCAGAAGTCCCTGAATACACTAAGATGAAATTTCACATGATGACGTTACTTGACCTCCTGGGTATGATAGCATGGGTAAGATAAGAGTTTATAACCCAGAGTAAAATCTCAGATATCCTTGTCCGGTGTGCAAGAAAGCACTGTTCTCTTTGTTACTTGCTACCTTTGGCTAGGTAATGTTATGTTATGAACGAGTCAACATCAAGGTCATGCTGAGCAAAATATTTATTCTACTAAATTAGACATCTAATGTGTTTAATATTGATTGGATTAGTTCTGTTCTAGCCCTCTGGCAACAATTACATGTATTGAAAACTTCATTTCAACTTCATATTCTTAGAATATGGATTTTATATAGTATATGATCCTCTGGGAGAAGGGACCTTTACCAGGGATTTGACATAAAAGATTGTCTCCACAGTTAAGAGCATATAACAGGGCTTGGCAGAGTGAAAAGTCAAGATCCTCATACTAACCCTTAAAGCGCCAAGAAAAAAAATGCATCTGAAAATGTCGTCTGCTGAAGTCATCTGCTGCAAAAAATTGCCTAACATTACTGATGAATTAAGTATAGAAGCAAACAGCATGGACCCAGAACAGACTGCTCCTATAGGAGCAGTCTGATCTGGGTCCACACTGTTTGCCATAGAGGCTTCTTAAACATTTCAGCAGACGAGAAAAGCAGACGATTTTGTTGCGATTGGCGCTTTAAGGGTTAAGACTTTGCAGAGTGAAAAGTTATTATCCCCATACCGGGACTTTACAGAGTGAAAAGTTAATATTACTGCTATTTTTAGCTCACCTGAGCCATAAACTCAAGGTCAAACATCCTATGATGTATGTGGTCTATCGTCCATGGTCAGTCAACAATTTGCTTTTAACAACACCTCCTCTTAAACCACTAGGTGGATTGTCACCAAACTTCACAGGAATGATCCTTGGGTGGTCCCCTTTTAAAGTTGTTCAAAGAATTCCATTCCATGGCAACCAAAAGGAAAAACTTTAAAAAATATTGTCAAAAACTAGATTCAAAAAAATTTGGTACACATGGTCCTTGGGTGACCCTCTACCAAAGTTGTTCATATTAATTTGATTGGTTGAAAAACGTTGGCCACTAGGGGGAGTGGCCAGTTTTTCATATGTTAATATAGGGAAAACTTTAAAAATCTTCTTGTCTGAAACCGCAAGGCCTAAAGCCTTGGTATTTGGTGCATCATCTAGTAACCTTTACCAAGTTTGTTCAAATTATGACACTGGGGCCAAAAGTGGCCCCATCTTGAGGACCACATGTTTTACTTAAGCAAATTGGAAATGTTGTAAGGGAGACAGCACTTGCAGTTGTGGTTGACTGACTTACCAGTAGTTATCTTTCTTGATAAGTGGAAAAAGTAAGAAGAGTAATTTTCTTAGATGATTTTAGTGTTGGATGCCCCATTATCAGATGAGTTTGATCAAATTATGCCCCCAGCCAAAATTGGCCTGTGTTATCCTGGGGGTGATATGTTTTACATAGGGAAAACAAAAAATCTTCTTGTCAGAAAACACTAATGTGTTTCCAGGACTTAAGTGACCCCCGTTTTTTGCTAATTATTCTTAAATGGTGATTTTAACTGAAAAATTAATTAGAGAAATGAATTTAGATATATACCGCGTAATTGAATTTATTTTTTTCACATAAATATGAGTTTTTGTATAGGCTGGGATTAGATGGAATTTAGGTGTGGTTTTGCTGCTCTTCTTTGAATTAGTCCCCAAATGAACCTATAGCGATATAAATAAAACATGGCTTATACAGGTCAGTGGAGGTAATTCGTCAGTCCCACAGATAAGAGTGCGTAACAGAGAATTATTTTTCCTATTTCTCAAACAAAAAATATGTTGTGTGTAGACTACTCAAAACAACGGTCTCGATGATATGGTTCTTTTGAGCACCCAAAACACGTGTTTAGACTGATAGAAAACAATCGCAACATCACGCTAAAATTGCTTAACTGGCCCAATCTTCGTGCATTAAGCTATGCTTCACTGCTTATACTGACTCATAAACATCACTGTATATCTAAAGGCGATGCATTGAAATAGCCTGTGTTTAAAAAACGATTCAAGTAACAGTATTGTCTGAACCTTAAATAATGGCTGAATTTTCTTTCGAGATCATTGTTTCCTAAAAATATGTCATTCAGGAATACAAGTAGGTTATCAAACAGTATGGATCCAGATAATGCATTCGGCTGTTGACAAAGTTTATCAGCGAAATAGCTTTAGCAGGCAAATGTTTGATGCTCTTTAAGTTAAGTGTATATCCCTAATTCGCTATTTCTCGTTAACTCTCTAAACTTGAATTGTCGTCAAAAACTTTTTACTTACTAGTGTTGTCTGCTGATTACCTTTGCAAACAATTTGGACCTTGATCAGGCCCAACAAAACGTCGGGCATGATCTGGATCCAAACTGCTTGGCACTTTACTGATATTCCCGAAAGCTCATTTTAGAAAAAGCAACAACAAGAAACAAACTGATTTTGAAAAAATATCAGCAGACGACAACAACATGACAAATTACCTCGTAGGCAAAACGAGTCAATGAATTGAAATGGAAGGTGCTACATGTAAATGCATGTTTCATGCTAAAGCCTTATATTTGCTTTCAATACGGCACGGTCTAGGACCCCTATAGACTTTTACAATTGCGCGTGTGCGTGCACGTGTGTGTCAAATTGGTGACGAGTGAGGTTTGCGGAATAGATTTTCGTTGAATCATCGGATATAGATAGTCCTGTAGGCTAGTACATATCATCATAGCAATGCAAATATACCACGTGTATCTATTGGGGTACACATAGGTATATTCACAAGGAAAAATAACTAAGTTATTCTTTTGTACAGGGGACTGGGGCTTCAGTTACAAATAATGGCGTCTCCTAAAAATAAGTTTTAGTTACGCGGTGTGCATTTAAATCCACATGCTAAGTGCCGCTCTTCTAAGTTCAATTTAAAGCTGTTTAAAAAAGAAAAACGGGAGTCACTAATAACCTGGAAACACTATAGGCCTAGAGTTTTGATATTATACATGTAGCATAATCTAGTGATTCAAATTATGCCCCTTGGGGACAAAAATGGCTCTGCCATGGATTTCATATATTTTACTTAGACATATAAAGAAAAGTTGAGGTTCTACATACTATTAATTTTGTCAACATTATGGGATCTTTTCAATGTAAAGTCTTAATGAAACTGCTCATCTATCAAAATGCATAGCTGGACAATGTGGGGAACTATGCTTTGTTGCAACACATTTTGAAATAATGTTATACTTTTAGCCGTTTTTGTTTTTGTTTTTTCGAAGAAAAAATCTGGGTTTTAAATTAGTTAGGTCCGGGCAGGCGGACAGGTTGGGCATTCTAAGTTAAGCTTTAGGTTAACCTTTTGGCAGATTCGATTTTCTCGCAAAGTATTCAACCTGCGTTCTTCAAATTTCACACATGGTTTCTTCAGAGTCTTTGCTTTCATGTGATGCCATGTTCTTTTCAGTTGGTTCCCTTTTTTTGGTGAAAATGCATTTCTTGGAGATAGGTATTTTTTATATTATATTTTCACAAATTTCTGTATATTCCATAACTAAAACTATTTAAGGTATTTGGATGGAACTTTATATGGATGTAGATCCAGATGATCAGGCACGCTGCACACAAGTGGCATAATTCTAGCTTGCTTACTTTCCCAGTTATTTCCCTTTGCATTTTTTCACAATTTTTTGTGTATGCTCTTTAACTCCAAAACTATTCAAGATATTTTGATGATACCTTGTAGGAATGTAGACCCAAATGGACAGACACACTGTACACAAGATGGATAACTCTAGTTTGCTTATTTTTTTAATTATCTCCCTTTGCAGTTTTTTTAAGTTTAGACATTTTTGCATCTTAACTCCAAAGCCATTTCAGGCATGTTGACAATACTAGGTAAGAATGTAGATTTGACTGCACACAAGTTGGACAACTATTGGTTTCTTATTTTCTCCCTTACCAGTTTTGGGCCTTATACTATTTATTTGCATGTAACTCCAAAACCCTTAGGTATATTTTGATAATATCTTGTAGGGATGTAAACCCAGATGAATAGGTGTACCACACAAGACGAACAACTCTTGTTCTTACTTTCTCAGTTGTCTCCCTTTGCAATTGTTAGCTTTTGACATTTTTTCCTTCTGTAATTCAACATCTCTTTCAGTTGTATTCGTATTACTTTGTAGATATGTACACCCAGATGAATAGGTGCAGTGCACACAAGATAGATAACTTTAGCTGACTTTTTCGCTTATCTCCCTTTGCAATTTTAGACTGGGCTTTTATTTTAAATTTAGCTTCTTTTAATTCAAAACTCTTTGTGGCATTTTGATAAGACTGAGTAGTATTACCAATTATCTCCCTTTGCACATTTTTATTGAACTCCACAGCTTTTCCCTGAGGTATGTTCATTTTGGTGAGGGGGCATGTCCTGTGCGTGAAAAAGATAACTGCATAGTGCACTAAATGGGTCGAATATGGTAGCAACATTAAACATTGAAAGTTAAACTCACAAGCCGACAGCCAGGAGCATAGCACCTTCCCAGCAGGTGGTCCTCAGGCTAGACTAAAAACCAATAAATAATTGGAATATACAAACAAAGAATTTGATATTACACTTAACATTCCACAAGCTATAGAATCTTGTGCACAAGTTAAAATTTAAAATATTTGAATCAAAACATGTTCCTCCATATTACTCATAATTATCTTTATCAGATATGTATCGAAAAAAACAGCTATAATGCCTTTTGGCATTTTTTCTTGTGTTTTTTTCTGTTTTTTTTTTGTTTTTTTTTTATTTTGATTTTTTTATTTCATTTTTAGTTGTCAATGTCAATGCGAAATGGAATTAAGATGTAATAAAGCAATTATTTAATTTTGTGTTGATATGCTTAATATCTATACAAATTGAAATAATGTTATAAGAACCATATATATCTTCTAACGGTATCCAAAAGTGTAGGAAGTTATGTTGGATACTGTCAACATCTTTAAAGTAAATTTTCGACGAAATGCCATAAATGAAGAATTTTTGTTCTCATGTGTCTTAAGGCTCGTTAGGTGAAAGTGTAGTGCAGACATCCCCTGATGTACGTCTGTCCAACATTTTTATTGCCCCCAGCTTCGAAGATGTTGAGGGGTATATTGGTTTGGGACTGTCCATGGGTCAGCCTATCTGTCAGTCTGTGCGTTGGTTACGCTCAAACTCCTTCGAGAACCGTTGGAGATAGAATCTTGACATTCCACATGTGGATAAACTATGCTAATGAAAGGGTCATTCGCTTCTTTTTCGTTGCATTTGGAGTTGCTGAGTAACATCCCTTTATTTAAAGCTTTGTTTTAATGCTGATTTTGGGTGTTCAATAGACTGGATGGTTTTGGCTATTCAATTGACTGGGTGGTTCGTGGTGTTTTAGTGGACTGGGTAGTATGCCATGTATCAGTGGACTGCAGCCTTGGGTGGTTTGCAGTTGTAACAGTGGACCAATAGCCCAGCAGTTAGGGTTTATCAACATATTTATCATTTAGAACAGACCTCATACTGTCGACGCTGTGGCAAAAATGAAATAAAAAATGTATGCCTACTATCAGCGCAAGATGTAATAATTCTTTCACTTAGAACCAATCGGTGCAAAATGAAACAAAAACTACATGTTATTTCATTTTGTGTCGGCATTGACAACACAAAATGAAATAAAAAGTTTAAAATGTAATAATTATTACATTATTTCAAAATGCATTGTAACAACTCTTTCCTATAATTTATTGACCTTTAGTCATTCTCAGGTGAGCGGCCTAGGGTCCAAGGACCCTCTTTATATTTGGTCCCAGGAGGTTCATGACTGCAAAAGACTGGAGTATAATGTTAAACAGCAGCAGACTCACTAGGATAGGAGACTGAAATATATTTTACTGGTCATATCTACCCCAAAGAGAATGCTGTTTATACACACATTTGCTAAACATCTTTTGACTATGATGTATGTGGTCAGTCAACAGATTTTTGAAATAGAGGGTATGGTGTTTAAAGCATTGAGCATGCGCACATTAGACAGCTGATGTCAAATACTTGATCAACATACACCCAAATGACCAGGTAACATTTACAAAAAAAAGTGTTGGTTTCAATTACATGTAATCATAATTGTATAGAAATTTTGATAAAATACACGTGTTGCGTTTCTAAAGTCTCTCAGTATATATATGTGACTTTTACCATTGGCTTCATGTTCGAGACAAAATGAGACAAGTATTTTGACTATTAATTCATAAACACATGAGACAGCGAAGGCTATTCTATCGACGTTGGAATGACAAATAATCACTAGCAGGGGCGTACCTACGTGTACGCAAAAACGCATGTTGGTACAACTCGGCGCCGCCAGTATAGTTTCTTAAGCTACTTTGATTTTAGGAAGGAAACATGCTACTTATAGTATTAACTCATTGCCCCCTGGGTTTTTTTTTGTCGTCTACCGATTTTTTTCAAAATCAACTTTTTCGAAAAAAAAATCTTTCATGAATACCATCTGAGCCTCAAGCAGATTGGATCCAGATCAGGCCCGACAAAACGTCGGGCCTGACCTGGGTCTAAGCTGTTTGCAAAGGTTACCAGCAGACAACACTCGGTAGGCAATGAGTTAATTGCGTGTCTTAGGAGCTAGTTTTAGCCCTGTGAATGCTCTAAAACCAGGGCTTTGCCCCCCCCCCCCCCAGCCCCAATCTAGAGTGCGTATCAGGTACGCCACTGACTAGTTATCACCAGTTATCCTGAAAAACTTACGATCAATACTCGCATATTTTTGGATATGTTTTTGCTTTTTATATGAACCATTAGGCCAAATAAAAAAAAATGTTTTCTGTGGCCTCATTTATTATCCCCCGACGAAGTCGGAGGGATATAGTTTTGGCGTCGTCCGTCCGTCCGTCCATTCCGTCCGTCCGCACTTTTTGTCTGTCCCGAACCATATCTCAGTACCTATTGGTCAGATTTAATTCATTCTTGGTACAAATGATGAGTACCATGGACTCTCGATATCCTATAAGTTTGGTCAAAATCGACCCCTTAACACTTGAGTTATTGCCCTTGTTTAAGTATAGGCAATTGTAAGGCAAAACCGTTATAAGCTTTTTTTGTGTGATGATCTTCACATTTCATCAAAGCTATTATATTTAACAACTTCTCGCTATAGACCATGATTGCCAAGTGCCTGTAGATAAGAATGGCAGTGTCAAAGTTTTACCCCACCCCCTTTGACCCCACCTAAGGGGTCAAAGGTCAAATATTTAGATTTCGCAATAACTAAGATAATTATTAATATTTTTTGCTGAATTTTGCATGCAGGCAAAGTAGCAATAGATATGAAACATATTAAACGGGATTTCAGTTTGAAGGCCTGATTTCGAGCCCCTTGGGTGGACTTAGGGGGTGGGGCCGAGGCCAAAATTAAACTTTTTTAGAATATGGTCATGCTGCATATCAAATTACAGCTGACGACGCTGGCAGCAACATGGTAGTAAATATTTTGCTCACAGACACACCCTTGACCCAGGGGGTGGGGTCAAAAGGTCAAACTATATCTTTTACTGAAAGTAGTCATGTTGCATATCAAATTAAAGGGAATTGAGCACAGAGCACTATGAAAGCAAGTATGCTGTCATTACACACACCAAGGACCCCTGGGGTGGGGTCAAAAGGTCATTGTTTGTTCTTTTCTAAAAGTGGTCATGTTGTATATCAAAGTAAAGTGGAAGATGTGAAGACCTACATGCAAGGTAACACTTTGAATGTCCTCTGAGGTTGGGTTTAAAGGTCAGATATTGAAATTGTGCAGATGTATGTATATTTTTTATTGAACTAAGCACTAAAACATACTTGACAGGCGTTTGTTTTGATCTGAATGATACTGTAAGTGAACTAAGGGTTAGATAAATGGGATTTATGTTTTATGATTTACATGTTTCTCTCAAATAACCCTTCGTCGGGGGGTATAAATTCGTCGAATTTGCCTTGTTTTATTCTAAATATAAAATCAAAATATCAACATTTCTATACGTAAAATGAAAAAAAAGGTGCCGCATTAGTTTTCAATAAAATAAAAGGTGGCCTTGTCTGTTTATTGGGAAATAAAAATAAAAACCTGCCTGCCTCATCTGTTTTTCAAAAAGTGGCCTGAGATATTTACTTGTGTGTGCGAACAACGATGGCAATGGAGATTCTTGCGGATGCAAAGTTTCGCATGCGAAAGTACCCAAAACTCACACGCCTGGCTCAAATACCGTCTACAGCATGCATTTTGAAATGGAACAAACACAGATTTACGACTCGCACATATCCATATATATATATATATATATATATATATATCGCCAAACTGTGTTTGTGGGGGTTGTATACTGTTTTTAGTTGTCTTTGCGTGCGCCCGTAACGTCAGCCCGTAGTGTTTTGTTTCCTATATATCTCACACTGGTAAATGTATACGTCGATTTGGTGGTATTTACGCGTATTTCCGGTACTTCATAGACCGGAAGTGGTAGATATTGGTGTTAATACAATATAGAAAAACATGCCATATGCCTAAAGGACTATAGAATTAGATCGTTTTTAAGTATTCGGCATGCACATTGCGATTTATATAAGCATACTTAAAAAAGGTTGAAGTCTATAGTCCTTCAGGCATATGGCATGTTTTTCTATATAGATATAACACCAATATCTACCATTTCCGGTCTATGAAGTACCGGCAATACGCGTAAATACCACCAAATCGACGTATACATTTACCAGTGTGTATCTTGAACAGTCATTGCTGGAATTTCATCAAACCATGCAAACAAGACAAATACATTTATAAAAAAAGTAAGGGCTAGGGGCCAATTCTATTAAGAGTTATTTCACTTTGTACTTCTAAATGGCTTTTATATAGGGCTTATGCTATGATAGTGCATACACGGGCCGATCAACTCCTACCACAGCTTTTCATGGAGCAATTCGATACTTTGCCTTCATGAAGCAGTTTGGTTAAAAATAATTTTTGACAAAATTACAGCTATTTTTTCCCTAGTCTGGCTTTTATACATGCATAAGGAAGTGCCTTCATGAGCCGATCAACTCCTGTACCACAGCTTTTTATGGAGCAATTTAATACTTTGCATTCACAATGGAGACACATTGAATATATGCATGAAGGAGTTTGGCTAAAATGACAGCTATGAGACTTTAGACAAATTTTCTATAGTATGGCGTTTGTACACATGTATGCATATATAGTGCCTGAGCAGATCAACTCCTACCACAGCTTGTTTGGAGCAATTTGATACTTTGCCATCTCAATGTATATATATATAGTCGCATTGAACATATACATTTGGTTCTTTTATTTTTGACAAAATGACAGCTTTTAGAACTTAGACATTTTTTCTTTAATATGGTTTTTGTATAATGCATTCATGGGCCGATCAACTCCTACCTCAGCTTTTGATGAATTAATACACACTTTAATAAACATATTAAACATATGCATGAAGGAGTTTGGTGCAAAAATATTTTGACAAAATGAGAGCTATTAGAACTTAGACAATTTTCCCATAACCGTATGTTATGAAAGTGCTGATCATATGCACAATTTCTTATTCACTGTCCCTTACTGTGCTGCATTGCTTTTTTATACTTTTTTTTTTCACTTTTCATATCTTTGTATTTAAATACGGGATATTGCTTACACGGGTCAAACTCCTACTACGGTTTTCTCAATGAAAATCAAACCAAGTATTTTTTCATTTATTTGCACTGATACTACCTACAACTAAGGTCTGCTGGTTTTGAACCATCACTTGCCAAAACTTTTTTCACTGGCCCTTACTGTGCGGGGGTTTCTAATAAGCATTTCTTATTGACTATTTTCTTTGAAAATGTTCATCGAGTATTCGGACATCAAGTCAACATCATTGAAAAATATCTGATTAAGCTATAAATAGCCATCACTGTTGACTGTATATAGCTATTTTAACGTTTTTATGCTATTGACTGTTGATAGCCACTTTACCGTTTTGGGCTATTTACAACATACAAGTTGTACATTCTCTGCTCGCACGCAGGGAGTACGAAACACTTGAACAAATGCGACAAGCGAGTTATTGTAGAGTTTGTGCCACCGTATGGGAAGATAATCGACAAGCGTAAGCGAGTGAATTATCGCACGTACAGACGCAAACCCACTTTCAAAAGTAAGATAAATAGTTAACATTCGGATAGCTTCGGTATGTATGATTTTGGTCTGGTCCCTACATAAGATTAGTCCGGCAAATTCGCGAAATATGAATATGCGAAATTAAAATGATTTATATCAAAAGTACACGGCGAGTTCGCCGGCAGCTGATATCAAAATCGATAGGCTGACATGAACTGAATAATACTGTCGTGATCATCGTGTTATTGGGTGCTCGTGGAAACTGCTAATTAAGCGGATTTTATCTTTATAAAGACAAATCGGTAAGTTGAAAATAGTATGACAATAATGAACAAAACATCGACTCTGATGATGTGATAAAGCTTTCGCATTCGCTGTAAACTCTTTGCATGCTGGAAAAAATCATGCTTTGTCCTGCCGTGTTTTTTTCTTCAAAATTACAAAATTAACGTATGAAAGAAATTCTTTAGGAATACCATCACCGTGTCAAAATGTCTAACTCCAGATCAGGCCCGATGTTCTGCCGTCGGCCCTTATCTGGGTCCAAACTGTTTGCAATAGTTATCAGCAGACTACAGTGGCAGGTAAAGAATTAAGCTACCGTATGAGCCATGTCACATCAAAATTTCAACCTTTAAATGAAATAATTTTAGCCAGTGTGTGAGATTTTCAACAATGTGTTTATGCGACCAGCAAAGGCTCAGATCAACCCGCGCATATGCGCAGTCTGATCAGAGCCTTTACTCATCGCTTGAATATTCTATAAGTGTTAAGCTATTGACCGAACATCCTTTGGAGGTTCTAAGCTTAAAAGGAGGCTGCACATGCTCGTCTGAGTCTACAGTAACACTTGTCAAAATGCCAAATTACTGGAAATCACATGCCGCGGCTCATTTGCTTTAAGATAGGTGGTGACACATGCAGTGTGGCATATCCAGAGGAAGTTCAGGGGATTTGCTCGAACCCCCCACCTCCCCGCCCCCTGTTTTTAAATATCCTATTAAAATGGAATGAGACCAAATTATTTCATTTTCATGGGATATTTAGGGCAATTGAGATAAAATCAGCAAAGCGATCCCCACCCCTTCATACATATGAACCCCCTTTCCTGAAATCCTGGATCCGCCCATGAAAAGCTAGCAGACTAGACTTGCAGGTAAAGAATTAAGCTACCGTATGAGCCATGTCACATCAAAATTTCAACCTTAAATTAAATAATTTGCTTTAAGAGAAGTGTTGAAACATGCAATGACGGATCCAGAGGAGGTTAAGGGGTTTCGCTCGAACCCCCCCCCCCCTTCCCCGCCCCCGTTTTTAAATATCCTATGAAAACGAGATAACTTGGTCTCAGTGAGACCAAATTAATTCATTTTTATAGAGTATTTAGGAAAAATGAAATAAAGTCAGCAAAGCGAACCCCCATCATTTATATATATGAACCCCCTTTCCAGAAATCCTGCATCCGTCCTTGACATGTCGCCCTCTTGTTGAAAATCTTGTTACTTCATTCAGTAAATATTTTATAAAGAGACATTCACCCTTACTTCAGATAGGCTAAGTTTTAATTTTATTCATACTCAGAAACCGCCTCCTAGAATAGACAGCAGACGACATTTTCAATTTCTGAAACAAAACAAAAAACGCTAGATTATTCATGTACTTGAATTACATAGCCATCCTTATTTTTCCGAAAGTCAAAGACGATATTGCAAGAATTATCGTCTGCTGTCGCCATTATTTGCCTTAAGAGTTAAGAAAAGTGGGAGATGTTGACACATGTCGCCCTTTTGTTGAAAATCTTGTTGTTTCATTCGAAGTTGGCACCCCTATCCCTTGGGATTCTGTAGCTAATTTCGTTTGTGTTTTATCACACTGGTCAGTGTAAAAGCACCGGTGGTTGCTACAACGAACTGGCGGTGTCTAATTTCCGCACTGGTGCTGGCGTAAAATGGCGGAAAAGGTAAACCAAATCTATGCCTGTTGACTTTATGATTTATTTATAAGCTCGCATTTATTTATTTGTGATGACATCCGGCGCACAGAGCGTCTGTAATATGCAGTTTATGGCTCTACCAAGCAATTGGTGATTTAATTCTTGGTTTGGATGGCAGATCCAACACAGTTCTGGAGTTTTGCTGTGGCAGGTGTTTTTTTTTTCTAGTGTGACTGCCTAAATTGAGAGAAATCTGCATGTCTAAGCGCAGCTGTTATCATATTCCCATGAAATAACATCCAAAAATGATTATTATTTTGTTTTGTTTTTGGTAAACTAGCAAATGTTTTTATGGGGGATTTTATTACAACGCACTGGGAGCAGTTTTTTGACGCATTTATACAACACACTGATGTTTGCATATAGATGTGCCGTGGTTGCTGGTGCAGATTCACGACGGCATTCGCTGTTCACATAAACGGTACACAAATCGCCATTTGAGCCAGCACATGTATTGTGGTACTGTGACGAATTTCGAATTTGTACCAGTGGTTAAAGAGATGTCGTTTAAAAGATTTCTTATCTGGAGCTCTGGCGACCCTCCTGTTCGGTGGAGCGGAGCCATTTATGTAATTTTGAAAGAGGGCATCATAGGGAACAATCATGTGAAGTTAAGAAATTTGGACCAGTGGTTCAGGAGATGTTTAAAGAAAAAGTTTATGGACGGACTCACGACGAACAAAGACCGATAACAATAGCTCACATTGAGCCTTCGGCTCAGGTGAGCTAAATTTGTAAGCTTTCTTTGACAAAATTTGGAATTTCTAACATGTGACCCCCCACCCCGATCAATACAATGAACCATCTGCCAGGTTTATTGTATAAAACCAAATGGTCCGAATCCATCAGTAAACGAGGGGTTAAAACATGACATTTAAAGATCTACTAAGGTATGATCTGACATTTGTGAAATGAAATGCTCGCCAATTGGAAACAGACCAGGAGACTCTTCAGAAAACGGCATTACTTCGCTTTTGTAGATAATGCTGCGCATTCTTTGGGAAAATGAAAGTTTAGATTCCTGTTCACAGACTTCTATAATAAAAGTTTATCACTTCGCATGCTAAGAAAAAAATGCATCAGAAAATGTTCTCTGCTGAAGTCAGGACTTATTTCGGCTGCTACAGGCACAAACAGAGTGGACCTAGATCAGACTGCTACAGAGATGTCTTTAAGGACCAGCAGACGACACGCAGCAGAAGACAATTAGTCGCAGCCGCAGAGTTAAAAACTTTTTCTTCTACCAATTTCAATTGCTTGAAAAAAAAGTATGCTGAGGATGGAATTGGTACAATTTGAGTTGATATTAGCATGATTAGAGCATTGACTGCATGTAAGTAAATCTATAAGAAGTCAACTTATTAGGCAAATTGGATGTCCCAAGGGTCCTAATTTAACGATGTATGTCTAGGATGAACAGTCATAGATTACAGTTTTATACAAAGAAGGGCAGGTTTTGTCTGCGAGCTCGGCACAAAACTTTGACAATCATTCTAGGAGTTATACTCTGACATTTTAACGTGAAGTTCATCCATGTATCATTTTCAAATCACTTTAAAGATGAATATTGAATCATTTGAAAATTATCTTTGAAAGCTTCACTATCCAATATTAGGCGGGGTTTCGTTTCAGAAGACCTTATATCTCACTTGTGAGCTATTGTCAGGCTTCCTAAAGTACACGTTTTTATTTAGGTTTCTTTTACCTAATATAAATAGGTTATTTTATAGGTTTTTTTTCGATAAAATCATAGTTTAAATTGATTAATCTATACACACTAGCAGCTTTCTATGTTATTCCAACCTAAGTATTTTAACTATAATACTTTAAAAGAAGTGATTTCAATTTTTGGAATGCTCATAGAATCATGAATACTTCGAGTCTCTTGCAAAGTAAGTGAATCCCGAATTGCTGTCAATCATATTTGTGTCATTCATGAGGTTATGATTGTATATTTATGTATATTGCCACAACAACGATGAACTGTATAGATTCATTAAAGGCTTGCTTTGAAAATGTGAATACATTGAGTAAGGCGGACAACAGACTTTTTACAGCATGAGAAAACACAAGAGCACATGCAGCTACTGTCCTGCAAGCCAAGTGTGACAGTGACGTCATGTTTTGTTGACAAAGATATCAGGGACTAAGAATCGATAGATCACTTGTGTATTAATCCTATCCGCAGGATATGATTAACACTCAAGTGATCTACAGATTCGCATTAGCTCAAGTGGAGTATGCAAGTTAATGTTTAACTTAACAGTTTAAACTATTGTATAAGTTTAAGTTCATCTAAGCTGCATACGTCGTGCACCTGCTACTGAACTTTACGACAATTGCAAAATAATTGTAATTAAATCTTGATGTCACACAATATGTAATGTTTTGTAAACATGAAATGGCATAGGAGTTTATTCTTACGTCAAGAAAGCCACAACAAGTAGGAAGTAAGTAAGGGTGCAAAGATCAGGAATCGATACAATCAAGTACCACACCTGACCCAGGATACCAATGGGAAAGTGACAAACTCACAGATAGACACCACAAACGAGAGCCAAGAGGTCAGCCCTTTCCCAGCAGGTGACCACAAAGCACATATAAACAGACGCACACAAAGACATTGCAAACACCAGACAGAACAAAATCATAAAAGATCCACAAAAGAAGTACCGCCTTGGAACGGTCAGTAAAATATTTTACTGGAGGGCTTAAACCGGTTTAACTGCTAGAATTAGCATTGCTGACAAAATTCCCAGTTCCCTCACTGAGCCATCCGGAACAAGACCAATGCTCTAACAACTGAGCCAAAGAGTCGACTCTCTGATAACGTCGACTCTCTGATGACGCTATCGAAGATTGATTATATTCTAGAAGCTATGCGAAACATACTATGTGTAGATATTTAAGATGAGAGTAATGGCCCCTAACACTCTCCCTCTCCAAGAAAGTCATCATTTATGATAATTGAAAACATTTTAGGCAGAATTAAGGCCAATCCTGGCCGCGCCCCCATTTATTACATTAACGAGGAAATGTAACAAGAAAGAAATGAGAAAACACCAGCAAAAACAGCTTTATAAATTTTAACCACTTTAATCTAAAAAAATAAATAAAAAAGGTAATCAGACAAAATTAGTGATGAAGAACTATTTTAGACAATTTTAAAGTTTCTACCTTAGACAGCTATGTTGATCCCTCCAATAGTGATATCCAGTCACTATCAATATACAGTCTCTTTCATGTAAATTCTCAACCCAATTTAGAATTAAATCTCCCTGTTTAGAATCACCTTATTTAAATAATCCTACCTTCAGCACTTTGATTTAAAGACAGTTTCCACCAGTCTATGTACAATGACAAGGACAATGAATTTATTGCACTAACATATTCACAATGAATGGTCATGGCAGATATATAAAAATGATATGCAATTTAACAGAAGGCAATGGAAATTAAGGTATTGGAGCAATGGTGATGAACTAATCATTCCAATTAAATAAATATTTCTCGCATATTAAGCAAATATCTAATAAATTTGATCATCAATTTTACAATAATATTATTTTTACTATTAAGTAAACCATACAAATATTGTCTATTATTAAGACATATATTAGTAGGCACATTTATGCCTACTTTCTCCAATTTTAGAATAAAATCTTCCTGAAGAAGTTTATATGCAGGACATTCTAACAAGAAATGCTGCTCATTTTCTATTGATCCTGTATTGCAAACCTTGCAGATCATACTATGTCTAGGGATACCAGTGTATCTACCTTTTTCGACAGCCAGATTATGAGCACTGATTCTCATTCTTGCCAAAACTGATCTATCCAATCTTTAACTTATACTATCTACATACTGTGCACGTGTTTAAATTTTGTAAATGTTTTTGTAAAAATCTAATTTAGAACTATGAAGAATTGAAGAATCTTGTTCTTATAATACAATATCATATATCCGTTGTTGTATACTTTTTATATGTAAAGGGATCATATTTACTGGATCAGAGTTGATAAAAGAATAACCCAGTACACCAGTGATATTCTTCACTTTTTAACCCATAAATTTGATTGCTCAGTCAAAGAATAAATCTTATTTTGTGATGTGACAATACGTTCCCAAAAATTAATGGTAGCTTCCTGCACTTCTGATTTTAAGGATAATCTGCCTTATTCAGCTCTGCACGCAGCATTTGTGGCCTTATAATATACACCCAGGATCTCTTTGATGAATTTCATAGGCATATATTCAAATGGTTCGGAGTCATTTAAAGTGGTTCCTAACCCCAAATTTTGCTGTAATATAGAATGACAGTAAACCACAAAGATTATTCAGCCCAATGGACTTTTTAATCTTAAAAATGCTTTTCTACCCTTTTCCATTAATAATTTACTGGAGCCACCAATATTTCCAGAATAGTTAAAAGTCACCCCTATATAACAGTTTAATTTAACTGCTTCAAGAATATAGTATTTGTATTTAAATGTTTTTACATTTGATTTTCCATTGGAATTAAATACCTAACTTTTGATTTTTCTTGATTAACATCAAATTTCTAGCCAATGCGATATTCATTAAGAACATCTAGAGACGTTTTTTTTTATCTGTTTTCAGACCTTGCGAGTAGAAAAATGCTATCAGCATAGAGAGAGAATTAACTGAATGAGATATATTTTATCACAACTGGATCACAGCTAGAAATGTTAAGTTTTTTTTACTAACTCATTTATAAAGAATTAAATAAAAGGGGCTCAACACATCTCCTTGCTTTACACCACAAATTGACAAAAACTCATTTCCAACTCCATTGGGAATTTTGATTCTACATCTTGTATATATCTTGATACATGGAATATATTATTTGAAAAATCTTATTGGGGATGCCAGCAATAATCATTTTATAGAATAAACGGTATCAAAGGCTTTCCTAAGATCGATAAATGCTGCATAAACTTTTTTCTTTTGTGATTTATACAGTTCAATGATAGACTTGAGTGTGAATATATGATCTGAAGTGCAGGACTGCTCCTTAAACATGATGTGTCTTATCCAAATTATCATATTCTACATGTACTTCTAACTTGGCGAATGTAAAATATAGTGGAAAGGTTATATAGTATCAACATGAGCAAAGCTTCCATCTGGCATTCACCAGAAAAGTACTATTTGATATTTTCAAATTCATGAAATATCAAAAAAAGTTTAGATCGTTTTTCCCTGCTTTATAGATTGTATTATATAGAGACAGTCTAGAATTATCAAGAAAAAATCAGATTCTCAACCCAGTTTTCTGCAATTTCCGGAATAGTCAATATATTAAATATGTCCCTTAAATCATGTTAAAGATCATTCTAGAAATTATTTAACTTGAATCAAACTCCACTAGTTTACCATGAGTAAACAAGTAAATGCACATAGTGAAAGTTATGAAATAAAAGTATTAGCCCCTTGTTTAAGTTACAAGTAACTACAGGCGTCCACAAAATAGATAACATAACATACATGGGAAAATGATTTTGGTCCTTGGGTGTAGTAACTTCAATGCAACGTTAGCAAACGACTATTTATTTTTTCCTCTGCAAGAGTATGGCATAAGCAAACGATACGCTTTTTTATAAATATTTAATTCCATAAACGCTCAAAAAAACTTCAAGGAATTCGAGTCTAATTATAACAACAATTTAAACAGTCAAAATTATCACTCCGATGTGCTGTGGATGACCCAATGCTCGAGATCGAAGTTGTTTTATTATCTAACTCAGTTCAACTCTTTGAAAAAGTGTGTATTATGTATGCTCTCCTTATATTGCTAATCGCGACTTAATGTCGTCTGTTGTGGGTCGCCTGCTTGTCCTAAAACGCCTCTGCAGTAAACAGAGAAGCAGTCTGATTCGGGTCCACACTGTATCCCGTGTCGCAAGCATATACATGCAGCAGACGACTTCAGCAGACGACATTTTCAGATGTATTTTAGTAGCAGGCGGAGGGCTAACAAAATGCTTGTAATTCAAATGACAAAAATATAATTGATAAAAGATAAACAAAATGCTTGTAACGTGACTGGGAAACAGTTAAAAGAGGTTTCAATTACATTTGGAGAAAAGGGTAGTCGTTGGGTGGTATGTCGCTAACACCAGCTGAGTGTCTTTAACCGTTTATGTTTATATCTGTAAATGTTTTCATGGTTCAGACATGTGACACATTTACTGTAAAAGAACAAACATACTTTATGGAATAAGGTAGAAATCCGGCGGACAAATCAAGGCCACTGGATCAGCTGATAGAGATTTCCTGGTTATTTACTCAGGTCATGGCTATATGACATATGATAACAAATAGCCGAGAAGTGCGGTCAGAGCAATAAATTGTTTATTGAAAATCTATACTTGTCGTAAAGTTAAACTTACTTCCAATATTGCTTAAGGGACCGCTCATTATTTAAGTGTCGGATGGGGGGGGGGGGGGGGGCAGGCTAAAAAGTAGGGGGGGTCATGTGAATTTCCATGTGGCTAGTAGGGGGGTCGCCATTAACTTTGACTTTCCAGCACTTTCATGTTAAAATTGTTCCAATAAAATAATTTTAAAAAATTCATCGCTCGCTTCGCTCGCTCGTGCTTTATTAATTAATCTCTTATATTAAGTTAGGCAGGCCGATAAATTTCTCAGCTTTTATTTTTGCAAGCGCAAAAGTTGTGCTATTTTGATGTTGTTTTTTTATTGTTATAATCATGCTGATTTTGATAGAAAATTGATTAATCAGGCTATCAGATAGGTCCTATTTTTCTATTTTTCCTCTTTTTTCTTGCCTTTCTACATTTCCCTACTGTTTCTTGAAAACGTTCTACTATCCAAACTTTTCTCTCTAAGTTGGCATTTACGCGATAAAAATACAGAAATATTTCCTCGCTCGCTCGAATCTTAGAAAATAACTATTATATTCTTTCCCAAAGAGCAGACAGATGAAATAAATCCTGCTTTTAATATCACTACTTTTTTAAAAATTTTATCTGTACTTTTTTTGTGTACGGGCACTTGATAGCCTTATTTATTACTCTTATGAATTCTGTATTTGAAAAAGCCCTTCTTTCCCTACTGTTTGTTTTACACCCAAAATCACTCCTTCGCTCATGATTTTTTTCTTAACTTTTATCCCTATACTCTTTCCTTACTTTTTGTGGAAGGGCACTTGTGAGCCTATTAGCTGCAGCTTAGTACTGGTTCAACTCAGGAAGGCCAAACTAGACATAACTGAAAAATTGTTGACTGGAAATTAAGGAATTGATACAAACAAAATAGTCTCACATATAAAAGATGCCTAATGTTTCAATGGTGGTCAAAACTTGTCAAGAATTGAAGCTCAGATACTCATGCAGGCCAAAAAATGAATAAAAGTACCATACATATGACTTACAGGATTATGAAAACAAAATATTGCATTTTGACAATATGATATAAAATGTATGTGTGTGTGGGGGGGGGGGGGGTCAGGTTATATTTCATGTGGTTTCCAGGGGGGGGGGGTCTTTGGATTTAAATTATGTTAGGGGGGTGTCATCTAAAATTTGGATGATGGATCGAAATTTCAGCCACCCCCCCCCCCCCGACACTTAAATAATGAGCGGACACTAATATCAAAGTATGTTTCCTTTATGAACCAAACCATGTATTATTCACAGATGATATTGTAAAACTAAACTAGAAATGGGTGTTTAGGGCATACTCGTAGAGTATTTAAATGCATTTTGTGCCTAGGTTTTATTGAAAACAATACTCTTACAAGCAAGCATACATGTAAGCTTCATAACTGGAATAATGTTAAAAACTTGATGTCATTCAAACTGTTTGTCTGTATAAAAATAGATCCTCATGATGAGGAGATTCTGTACCTTGTTCCTAGAAGTAAACAAAAATTGAAGAGTTCAATGGCGTACTTACGAGCACCACAGAGCACTAACCCAATGTATCATACTGTGGACATCAGTTCTCGATTCTGTAAAAGTGTTTTTCATACTCAACTTAACACGAAATTTCAAACGAAAATAAAAAAATACTGAAAATAATTATTTTTCCTGTTTACCCTGCTCATTTTAACATTTATGAGCAGGATAAATTACACGCACTCTTGAGTTGAGCATTAAAAAAAATTAGGTCTCGAGGTTATAAAAGTTTTCATGCTTTTCTCAACTGAGCATGAAATTTCAACTGCTCATAAAACACTGAAATGCTGAAAGATAAAGGGTTTTCCCGCATAATGTGCTCATACATTGTATTTATCCTGCTAATAAATTTTAAAATGCCAACTTGTTGGTATTTTAACATTTATGAGCAGGATAAATTTCATGCTAAACAGAGTAGAGCATGAATTGATTTTCGATGCCTGGTTGTTTTAGTGGTTTGTGACTCTAGAGTCTTCCCGGGTTTATAAAACTTTTTTCATACTCAACCTAACTGAACATAATATTCCAATTGCTTATTAAAGGCCTATATTCCTGTCCAATAGAGATTATCAAAGGATTAAATGTTAAGGGACAGTTTCAGTATCTCACAGGATAAAAGGGGCCTTAAGATGGGACTTACATGTATGCAACACAATGTCTCGACTAAGATAAATATCAATATTTTATCAGAAAGTACCTAAACCCTTCACGGGACTTGTCCCCTGTCATAATCACCTCATAAAGATTAGCCTTTGATCTGTATGGAATAGCCTCACTTTTATTGTCTAAGAATTTAGATCTTTAAAAACTAATTATTTTTCTTGATTTAACGCTCTCAGATGTTATATTTATCCTGCTCATAAATGTTAAAATACCAACAATTGTTGTTCAATTTCATGTTCAATAGAGTAGAGCATGAAAAACTATTATAACCTCTAGGTATGGATGTTTGAGTGGTTTGAGCCGACGGGGAATACTCTGATATATGCATACATACGTAGGATCGGTTCATTTATTTATTTATTTTTTTTTTTTTGGTTCAAAATTTTGAATATCAATATTTTTGGGGTTTTCAGAAAAATAAATATTTTTTTGCAGTATGAAGATTTTGTGGATATTTTTTTTGAGGTCATCACAAAATTGGACTATATTTAGGGGTTATGTCTATGTATTTTAGGATCCTTTCTTAAGGTCATTGTACAGAATGGGGATATTTTATTGGGTTGCTTAATTTCAAATATTTTTGGTGTGCTTGAAATTCCTGATGATTTTTTTGGGATGAAGGGTAGATGCTAGGCCCGAGCCTACGTATGAAGAAAAATTATTAAGAACAATCCCCCCCCCCCCTCACACACACACACACTGTGGGTTTGAGACGCTATAGCATCCGACTTCATGATCTATCAGTCTCTTCGTTGAAATAAGGCAGCGAATCCATCCACAAATCGATAATCGGGGAACTTAACTATATGTGATAACTGACTATGTTTGGAATCGCTATTGATTCAGTCTTTGAGAAAATGTTATAACGTGAAGACTGCTGTAATGATATACTTTCAGTTGGGAATTATTTCTGTGAAATTGTGTTTCCAATTAAAAAGATCAGACGAACGCGTCTACCCTCGAGGATTTTGGAAATGCTAATGTGATCATATACTCGGTGATCTCAACGCCCGTGGGAGCTGAAGCGCAGTCGGTCTGCGTAAGTACATGTATAACCCAGATTTTGATATGTAATAGTTATACCATGGGTTGTCCGCCTGTACGTGTAGATAATCCACGAGCTTTAGCGAGTGGATTATCTTGCGTACAGGTGGACAAACATGGTATAACTATTTTATACCACCCACATCAGTGTAGACCTTGCACATCATGAGATATGTCGTGCTAAAGTTGGTAAAGGTGGTAATGATTTGTTTTATCACACACGTGGATGGCGAATGTTCAGACAAACCTGTGCATATATACTCGGTCTACACAGAGCCTTCTTTGCTCGCACACACAGTGAATGCTGAAGGTGATTCACATAGACGAAGCGCACAGAACGCATGTGCGTAGTGAAAAATTTCAAATATTCAAGGGAGATCACATATGAGGAAACTTTGTATCCCATATAAGGTAAGCATTATCTCCATCCAGGAGCCAATTCTTTCCTTTAAAGCTGCATAGTCTGTAACTTTTGATCTTTTAATTTTTGAACTAATGTTTCTATTTTTCAAGAACACAGTAAAAAAACTAAAATCCAGGTATACATTTTGCCAATTTCGTAAATCTTAACAAATTATCAGTATCAAAACAACAGCATTTAAGCTAAATTTAACTGTCTATAATTATTGGAGGGACGCAAATAATTACCAACAAGAGAAAGACACACATGTTTTATAAAATCATTCACTTTTCCGTGCAGTTTTCAGCTATAGTGAACGAATTTATTGTGAAAACATAACTTAATTCTACTTTTACAAATGATTTAAAAAGAAAATAAAAAAATTCGAAAAATGTTCATAGTTGCAGACTTAGTCTCTTTAAGGGGATATATCTTTCAAAAGCTCTTACTTGCATGAAATTTTTCTTGTATAAACAAAAATTGCTTTTTTATCAAGGAGACGGATACCTTTGGCCACATTGTTGTATGAAAAATTTATACATCTAACATAGATCACTTTACGCCCCAACATACAACTTTTGAGCAATCGGCAGCATGCTTATCAGTCTTTTTAGAGTAACTATCCTGGTTTGATACCGTTTGCAATATTGTGACACGCTGAGTGAACTTGAGAGAAAACCATTTGCATGAACATGAACTTCAATGATCTGACTACAATATATAGAAATATTTTGACCCAACTATATGTATTTCTGGTATTATTTACAATTTTTCATTTTGACCTTGAAAAGTTCATAAGCAAAAATTGTAAATATATAGTTTTCAACCCGAAATTTGTACATTTGGTCGAAAATACTTCTATATGTTGTAGTCGGATAATTGTAGTTCATGTTCATGCAACTGATTTTTTCCTAATGTTCACCCAGCGTGTCACAATATTGCAAATGATATCAAACCAGGATAGTTACTCTAAAAAGGCTGATAAGCAAACTGCGGATTGCTCAAAAGCTGTATGTTGGGGTGTAAAGTGATCTATGTGGGATGCATAAATTGTTCATACAATAATGTGGCCAAAGGTATCCGTCTCCTTGATAAAAAGCATTTTTGTTTATACAAGAAAAATTTCATGCAAGTAAGAGCTTTTGAAAGATATATCCCCTTAAGAGTAGTCCCGATTTTGAGAAGGGGAACGACCGAAGAGAATTACTAATCATCCAAGTAGCCCCACCCCCCACCCCCCTTTGATGGGAGTACATATTTTTACTCTGGCTACGCCCATGGACCGATCAGATCGAAAACTGCGAGTTATACAACGTGATTAATCGTGATGAACCAATAAAGCGTCATCTACAATTTGCAGCGCCATGCGTTCACGCTGGAATAAAGCGTTGCCATGGAAACACTATATAAAATTTAAGTTACATCAACTTGTGCATTTGTTGCAAATAAAGTGTTTGAATATATTTTGTTAAATGCAACAGCTGTAATTGAGGCGTTGGAATTTTATTTCACAAATAAAAGGGAAATTAAATCCATTTTCGGAAAAGTTCATCCCAATATATACCCCACCCACTAATAACGAATCATTCTAGAGCAAAATTATCAACTAAGAATCATATCATATGACCATTTCATACGGTCGGCCGTGGCCGGCCGTATATATAAACTTTGTGCTAAAAATACATCAAATTCAGGTTTTGACCGAACCTTTATGCCGTGCTCAGGCTAGTTTTTATGCGCTGCTGAACAACGAGCGGGGTACCAAATATCGTGGGTTAACCTACAGCGCGAGGCAGAACTGTCCGTGAATCTGTAGGGCTACATATTAGCGCGAGGCAAAACTCGTTTTCGAATTTGATCTGTTAGCATAGCCGTCGTGTGGTCCATTGAAACACCCCAAACCACCCCAAACCATCCCAACAAAGCATCGGAAACCTACGGCCTCAAAATACCCCAAACCTACCCAAAATACCCCAAACACCACCAAACCATCACCGTACATATAATGCGCTAAATTTCTTTTTTGGAAACCTACGGCCTCGAAATACCCCAAACCACCCCAAACACCACCAAAACATTACCGTACATATAAATGTGCGAAAAAATTTTTTAGGACACTCACCGCAGCCTCTTCGTGGGGGGTGGGGGCACGTGCCCCCAGCCCCTACCCCCCCCCCCCCCGGTCCGGCACTGGCATTGTGCAATAATACATACAGTGATAGGGCTAAACGACCGCCAGCTTTTTTGAAAAGCTAATACTTGTTGTGCTTAGTAATTGTCTTTAAAATATCTGGGCCCGGAATTACAATGCCTCCTTAAGTTAAGTAGACTTTTACGAACTTAACTCCAATATTTCATAAAGTTAGGATTCTATCTTAAATGTGCATTTATAATGCACCGTTTTTGTGAACCTAACTTAAGTATAAACCCTCGGCTAAAATCGTTAATTTGACGGAAAGGCTTACGAGGACATGCGAAAAAAATAGCGTTTTAATGACTGTAAGCGACCCAAATGTTTCGCGCGTCCTGTGAATTAATCAGCGGACTCGAAAAATACTACAAAATAGAGTAATTCCTGCTCATTAAAACCCTCCCCACGACGCAGAAATACTTGTGTTGATATTTTCCATTTCATAAACGAGTGTAGGCGTCATTTTAGAGGAGACGGGGAGGGAGGGCAGGTGGTGGTGATCTGCGGCGGGGGGATAGGGGGGAGTTCGCGATGATCATGTGTTTTTGGGAGCAGTCAACATGCATCTAGCTCGTTGTAGACTATTTATGGGCTAACCAATGATACCGTGTTGCTTATCCCATCCGTATAACCTAACATAAATGATGCATGATCAGCTATCCAGTGGGGGTTAAGTTTTTTTTATCCTTTTTTCTGAACCATCACACGCGTGCATATTTTAAGTTGAGATGGATTGGCAGGTTATGTGGATCCTTGAGCAATCCATGGTTGCTCGCTTATGCGATAAGTACCATAATATCATGCTGGCTCGGTTGCAGTTTGCTCATACGAATGTTTAAAGTTAAGGTAAACAGTGTTTGTTTGTTTGATTTGATTATTTACGTCCCATCAACAATCTTTCAGTTATAAAGGGACGAAGCTTCCGGGTTGAACTAGTACTAAGCTAGGATAAATGTTCTTGCTCAGTGACACAACGCAGTTACGCCGGTCATAATCGAATCCGCGGCACCTCGGTCTCGAGTCAAGCACTCTACCACTGAAGCACTGCGCTCCCAAGCAATATCAGTAATTTGTGAGACTTCGAGGTCTACGTAAATTCGGGATTTTCATCCGACTTGAGCTGTACAACACTGATGCCATGCTATAAGCTGCAAATATCTCTGCCAAAGTGGCATCCGGTTACCCATCTATTTCGCGAGCCCTGTCGAGTCATAACTAATGACTAACATACCGTACATGAACTCATTTTGGACACATAAATTCCCAATAGCAAGTCAGAAATTGGCTGATTATCAGATACTTACCTAGTTTATTTTAATTTAAAGGCGCCAATTGAGCCACAACGCACTACAATGCATACGTGATAATTCCAAATGAAAAAAAAAACACTCCCATATATGGTAAAACAAAATATGTTTCAATAATAAGCCTAAGTTGACCTTGACCTATTTTGATTTAATCAATGAGATCAGGTAAGCGATACAGGACCTTCAGATCCTCTAGTTTGTTCATATGCTTAACAGGGGGGGGGGGGGTAGTTATAGAATACTCGCAGACTTCTTGATGTGGTGAACCCTTCAACTTTGTTACTAAAAAAATCGTACCTGATAGGCAGCGGTACGCATTTTTTTAAATACAAAACAGCGTTTCTAGCAATTCTGTTCATTTGTGATCGCCGCATACAGTGTGGGACAAAGCATGTGGGAAATTCGGTCTTTTATATGTAGAGACTCCCTTCACATCCTACGTTGGGAATAATACAATATCCCATAGCACAAAACGCCTTTGATACACGGTGCACTACCCTACTCATGGCATTTTGATACCCAAATCGTATCTCCAATCACTAAACAGTAGGACTCTGTCGTTGTTTACCACAACCGCACAGAACTTGCATCAATGGAGTAAGTGTCATGCTAAGTCTTTTGGCCAAGACGATGTGTGGACGAACCCAGTTAACAATGCCACGCGCGGATCCAGAGGAGGTGGCAGGGGCCCGGACCCCAGCCCCCCTGTAAAATCACAAATTCTATAGGTTTATATAGAAATATGCAATTGGACCCCTCCACCTGGGAAAAGTTGGACCCTGGAAATGTTAGAGCGCTCTTCTCCATGGAATATCGGAAAGATATAGTTTAATGATAGTTTTCTTTGAAAAATCCATGATCACTGGACTCCATCTGCAAATAAGCTGAGGACTTACAGAAAAAAGAAGAGAGAAAACAACGTCAGAGCTTTTTTCAGTCAGTCGGGCTTGGACCCCCCACCGCAAAACTCGACGAAAAATTCCTGGATCCGCGCGTGGATATACGTTATCGTGGTGGTATAGAAACGATATCGCTCCTTAAAACCTTCTATAGTGCTGCCAAGATCTAATGACCATGTTTACATTTGCTTGTTTGTAAACATTGAAATCAAATAGTAGGCTTACATATTCAGCAGTCAGGTGTAGTTTTGAAAACTGTTTGATGTCATCTTGTATAGCCCAGAAGAAAGAGTCGCTGGCAGAGCAGAACATACAATTATTTTTCCATTATGCGCGGGTTCGAATCCCATCAATGCTTTCGTGTCTTTTTCTTCATTTTTATTGTATCATATTTTCACATGTGTCCTTTAAGCATTTTTGGAAAACAGTTTTAACATTTATACAAAGTGTCCATCAAATGGGACATTATCAAACACGAAAACGAATTTGCGAGATGCCACTGAATGCATCAACTCAATAGGGTACGCATTGTTTGCTGTCATTAAAGTAAGTAAGGGTGCAAAGATCAGGAATCGATACAATCATGTAAAGTGATATTAAGCAATCCAAATGGTTTGGAAATGCTTATGAATTATATCTTTAAATAAGCCGCTACATTAGATCCCTAACAATGTGGTATGTGTGACGAGCAGAGCCTCAGATCAGCCTGCGCATGCGCGCAGTTTGATCAGAGCCTTTGATAGTCGTTTGAATATTCTATGAATATTTAGCTACTAGTAGTATAGGTGCCACTTTAGCGTTTTTGACGTCACTTCCGGTCCAAGATGGCGGCCCCCACGACTTCCGATCCAAGATGGCGGCACCCACGACTTCCGGTCCAAGATGGCGGCCCCCACGACACCAAGATGGCGGCCCCCACGAAGTCAAGATGGCGGCCCCTGTGACGCGTTCGGTTACACCTCGGAGGGTGAGTCAACGCCCTAGACCACGAGAAGGTAGCGTCACGTCCTAGAGCGCGGTGTCGTTCTTCTATATACAAGGGTGAGGGGCCTCTCATTTATTTCCGGGTGGTTTTTTTACGCAGTTCAGAACGAGATCCAGTCTTTAATGATGTAGCGGGTCGCAGCGCTCGGTTTATCCCGTTCCCCGGGAGGACCCTTTTTTTCAGCACGGTCCTTTCACGTCTTTTTCCACGTACTGATCGGCTTCGTAATTGGGTCGTTAAGGCTGAGAGGGATATGATTGTCTATCAACGTAGAACGGGTTCCTCGCCATGTATATGGCGTCTGGCTAACTTAGGAGCATATTGCGCAATTATTTGCCGTTCGTCCTTTAGTATCTTAATGAATTCCAGTCCCAAGTTGCTGTCTTACGCCCTCTGTCCGTTATACTATCCTCTCCTTTTCGCTTAAGCTCCGATTTTGCCATTTCTAAAGCTTGGGCTACTGGGGTGACCAGGTTCACTACGGGGTTTTCCTTTTGTCTCATTTCTTTCAACTCTCTGTATTTCCGTCCACTACCCACAATATAATGACCCTGACTGTCGCGTTCCGCGTAGCCATCTCTAACATCCAGCAAGTGCTGAAACCATTTGTCGGGATCCGAGACGTACGGAATCCACTTCTGCTGTTGGTAATCGTAAACGAGTCTAGTGCCCATCTCTTTCCATCGATTTCCTCCTTTGTGCTCGAGTTATTCTTACGCTCTATTCATACGAACGGGAGAGAGTTCAGTTCACTATCCTCAAGCACCTCGATTAATCGCTCAGCAGCCTCTCTGGCTTCGCGCCGTAGTTGTCTACATCTCATCCGAAACAACAGTTCATCAAACAAAGCTATACACATAAAAGTAATGGCGAACATATTTACGCCTATTCAATACTTAATCCCTTTTCTTAGTTACCAGTTTTGATAGTCATTAGGGTTACACTCCGAACACCGTAATGCCCCTAACTGATTCATGTGATCACTTTGTACGTAACAGGGTACGACCCCGTCTAGTTCGGGTAAGGTCCTTCCAATTTCTGTTAAGAGTTCTTTGACGGCAATGTATTCTAGGGGTCTCAGGTATAATCCCTTTTTCGTAGGTATCACCTCTTCTTGAGGCTTCCAATACTGCCTTATATCCATACATGCGCTGCCCTCGGTGATGGTACAATAGACGTTCCCTCCAAGATGACTCTTATAGTTTTGTTTCTCTGTCCTCGCTTGATCCGCGTATTCTAAGTAATCCACCCAATTCTTCCATCGCATCAAGGTTAAGCTGATACCTTTTTTGGTCGGTTTGTCATCTTTCCATTCTCTCAGGTCAACACGCAGTTCACCTTTCCATTCTGTGACCTCGATAAAGCGATCGTTTCCGAGACTGAATCTGCATCTAGACATGTTTACTGTTTGACTGTCAGAATAGATATGACTAGATTGCTGCAAAGCGCCTTATATAGTGAGAGGTCTCTTCTGATTGGTCAATTATCCAGCCATCCGATTGGTCAACCTCCTCACTCCTGATTCCTCCTCCTCATTCTCCTTCACGACGTAGTAGAGTCCTCTTGGTCTTCAGAGGCTTTCTCGGTTTCTATATTATGATTCGGCCATATGTCCATAAATAAATCTTTTCTGAGTTTGATGGCTTGTCTTATAGAGTCCGCCTGATTCATATCGTGTTGGTTCTTAAACGTTTTAGCCAATTCCAGTATTCGCTGTTGAACAGGATCCTCTTGTAGCTCGTAATAATCTATTAGAAATTGAGCGTAATCTCGTCTGAGTTTTTTGCGGAGAGAAGGCAAATCATCATTGGCTGCGAGATGAATAGATTTATCCGAACTAAAACCTCGCTCTTCATAAGCATTCACTTTAGCTTTAAACTGCTCTACGTTCTCCTGCCTGATCGGATTTTGAAATCTCCTGTTCCAGATGTAGAGTTTAGAGCGCTCATCTCTTTGTTTTCTTCGTTTACCTGGAGGGCTTAAATCGCTTACCCTCCTATTCCATATATCCGGTTTATAACTTTCATCTCTTTCTTTATCCGGAGGGCTGATAGAGCGTATATAATCTAGGGACTCCACACTGTCAGCATCTTCATCATCAGAAATATCTCCGTCATCGGGAGACTGTTGATCGACAAATATGTCAGTTTGTAGTCTGTCCTGTTCGGATGTACTCGATTTAAGATCTAGGATGAGGTAACCATAAGGTCTTGCCGTGGCATCTTCAAATTTCCTCATAAATGTGGCGCAAGTGGACGGATAAATTCTTCTTGCCAAGGTCGCAACTTGTTGTCTGTCGATCGGATTATTAAACAAGACCAAATATTGCGTATTTAAAGCGATATCCCTGCAAGCTCTACCTTGAGGAAATACGTTTTGAGTCAAATACACGATAGATATATTTCTGTGGTGACTGCCTTTCGTAAAAAGGTCGGCCATTCTCTGGTCACACTTTGCTTCGGTCATCAGGTCATCAAAAATGATTAGGTTCCTTTTTGAGGGATCCATAAACTGAGCATTATCTAGATAGTCTGGGATACCCCGTATAAATTCTATACATGGAATTCTCTTTTGAAGGTCTTCGTACAGGGGCTGCCATTGTCCAAAACACCATAAGATTCGTTCCGGTGGCGGTTGTACTAACGAGGAAAGTAACAGTTTTCTAGTCCATTCCGTTTTCCCCGATCCGCTGGGTCCAGTTACCATCATAGAGAATGGGTGTCTAAATGTCATTTCCTTCAATGGTTGTGACTGGTCGGTATATTTCCCACTGCCATGGACATTGCGTTCATGTCTTTGCAATGCATCACGCCTACTATAGGACTGGTTGCAGATCAAACACCTGATCATTTTGTCTCAGTTAGTATTGTTTCTCTACCTTCATACGGGTGTCATCCTTCTTACGATCATTGGATCATTGTGACCACCACCACCGACACCACCACCACCCACCACCACCACCACCCACCACCACCACCACCACCCACCACCACCACCACCACCACCACCACCACCAATCACCACCACCACCACCACCACCACCACCACATGGTGGACCATTGTTTCCTGACTGTACATTCACTGTATCCTCACTGTATCCTCACTGTGCCCCAATGTACCCTCACTGTATACTCACTGTACCCCACTGTACTCTCACTGTAACCCCGCTGTATCCTCCCTGTACCCTCACTGTATCCCACTTTACCCCAACTGGTGGTGTCGGTGTAGAATTTATACGGGGTATCCCA
Organism: Loripinus fragilis; assembly: GCA_964019695.1. Classification (NCBI taxonomy): domain Eukaryota; kingdom Metazoa; phylum Mollusca; class Bivalvia; order Lucinida; family Lucinidae; genus Loripinus; species Loripinus fragilis. Next base: position 21,848,463 of record OZ026520.1, on the reverse strand, counting down.
GACTATCTAGATAATGCTCAGTTTATGGATCCCTCAAAAAGGAACCTAATCATTTTTGATGACCTGATGACCGAAGCAAAGTGTGACCAGAGAATGGCCGACCTTTTTACGAAAGGCAGTCACCACAGAAATATATCTATCGTGTATTTGACTCAAAACGTATTTCCTCAAGGTAGAGCTTGCAGGGATATCGCTTTAAATACGCAATATTTGGTCTTGTTTAATAATCCGATCGACAGACAACAAGTTGCGACCTTGGCAAGAAGAATTTATCCGTCCACTTGCGCCACATTTATGAGGAAATTTGAAGATGCCACGGCAAGACCTTATGGTTACCTCATCCTAGATCTTAAATCGAGTACATCCGAACAGGACAGACTACAAACTGACATATTTGTCGATCAACAGTCTCCCGATGACGGAGATATTTCTGATGATGAAGATGCTGACAGTGTGGAGTCCCTAGATTATATACGCTCTATCAGCCCTCCGGATAAAGAAAGAGATGAAAGTTATAAACCGGATATATGGAATAGGAGGGTAAGCGATTTAAGCCCTCCAGGTAAACGAAGAAAACAAAGAGATGAGCGCTCTAAACTCTACATCTGGAACAGGAGATTTCAAAATCCGATCAGGCAGGAGAACGTAGAGCAGTTTAAAGCTAAAGTGAATGCTTATGAAGAGCGAGGTTTTAGTTCGGATAAATCTATTCATCTCGCAGCCAATGATGATTTGCCTTCTCTCCGCAAAAAACTCAGACGAGATTACGCTCAATTTCTAATAGATTATTACGAGCTACAAGAGGATCCTGTTCAACAGCGAATACTGGAATCGGCTAAAACGTTTAAGAACCAACACGATATGAATCAGGCGGACTCTATAAGACAAGCCATCAAACTCAGAAAAGATTTATTTATGGACATATGGCCGAATCATAATATAGAAACCGAGAAAGCCTCTGAAGACCAAGAGGACTCTACTACGTCGTGAAGGAGAATGAGGAGGAGGAATCAGGAGTGAGGAGGTTGACCAATCGGATGGCTGGATAATTGACCAATCAGAAGAGACCTCTCACTATATAAGGCGCTTTGCAGCAATCTAGTCATATCTATTCTGACAGTCAAACAGTAAACATGTCTAGATGCAGATTCAGTCTCGGAAACGATCGCTTTATCGAGGTCACAGAATGGAAAGGTGAACTGCGTGTTGACCTGAGAGAATGGAAAGATGACAAACCGACCAAAAAAGGTATCAGCTTAACCTTGATGCGATGGAAGAATTGGGTGGATTACTTAGAATACGCGGATCAAGCGAGGACAGAGAAACAAAACTATAAGAGTCATCTTGGAGGGAACGTCTATTGTACCATCACCGAGGGCAGCGCATGTATGGATATAAGGCAGTATTGGAAGCCTCAAGAAGAGGTGATACCTACGAAAAAGGGATTATACCTGAGACCCCTAGAATACATTGCCGTCAAAGAACTCTTAACAGAAATTGGAAGGACCTTACCCGAACTAGACGGGGTCGTACCCTGTTACGTACAAAGTGATCACATGAATCAGTTAGGGGCATTACGGTGTTCGGAGTGTAACCCTAATGACTATCAAAACTGGTAACTAAGAAAAGGGATTAAGTATTGAATAGGCGTAAATATGTTCGCCATTACTTTTATGTGTATAGCTTTGTTTGATGAACTGTTGTTTCGGATGAGATGTAGACAACTACGGCGCGAAGCCAGAGAGGCTGCTGAGCGATTAATCGAGGTGCTTGAGGATAGTGAACTGAACTCTCTCCCGTTCGTATGAATAGAGCGTAAGAATAACTCGAGCACAAAGGAGGAAATCGATGGAAAGAGATGGGCACTAGACTCGTTTACGATTACCAACAGCAGAAGTGGATTCCGTACGTCTCGGATCCCGACAAATGGTTTCAGCACTTGCTGGATGTTAGAGATGGCTACGCGGAACGCGACAGTCAGGGTCATTATATTGTGGGTAGTGGACGGAAATACAGAGAGTTGAAAGAAATGAGACAAAAGGAAAACCCCGTAGTGAACCTGGTCACCCCAGTAGCCCAAGCTTTAGAAATGGCAAAATCGGAGCTTAAGCGAAAAGGAGAGGATAGTATAACGGACAGAGGGCGTAAGACAGCAACTTGGGACTGGAATTCATTAAGATACTAAAGGACGAACGGCAAATAATTGCGCAATATGCTCCTAAGTTAGCCAGACGCCATATACATGGCGAGGAACCCGTTCTACGTTGATAGACAATCATATCCCTCTCAGCCTTAACGACCCAATTACGAAGCCGATCAGTACGTGGAAAAAGACGTGAAAGGACCGTGCTGAAAAAAAGGGTCCTCCCGGGGAACGGGATAAACCGAGCGCTGCGACCCGCTACATCATTAAAGACTGGATCTCGTTCTGAACTGCGTAAAAAAACCACCCGGAAATAAATGAGAGGCCCCTCACCCTTGTATATAGAAGAACGACACCGCGCTCTAGGACGTGACGCTACCTTCTCGTGGTCTAGGGCGTTGACTCACCCTCCGAGGTGTAACCGAACGCGTCACAGGGGCCGCCATCTTGACTTCGTGGGGGCCGCCATCTTGGTGTCGTGGGGGCCGCCATCTTGGACCGGAAGTCGTGGGGGCCGCCATCTTGGATCGGAAGTCGTGGGGGCCGCCATCTTGGACCGGAAGTGACGTCAAAAACGCTAAAGTGGCACCTATACTACTGCTACTGCCCAAACAGCATTTTGACTGTCTAAGCTTAAAAGGCGGATGCACAGGCTCGTCTGAGTCTACACATGTCAAAATGCCACATTGTTGGAAATCACATGCCATGGTTCAATAAATAATTGATAAAAAAATAAAATTAAAAAAAAATAACATGGTACTGTGACGGGGTTCGAACTCGCAACCCCGTCACAGTACCATGTCAAAAAGTTAAATCTTAACTTTAAGGTAGCCTCGCTGCTACCTTAAATATTTAAGTATTTTGTCGAGATAAGGAGACATTTAAGATAGGGAAAATGATTGTAATGCACTTTTCGTGAAATTTAAGTAAGTTCGTCAATTTAAGTCTACCTTAACTTTAAGGAGGCATTGTAATTCCGGGCCCTGAATGCATATCTTGAATAATCTTAGGAATAAACGGTTGCCACAGCAACCTGGTGTTTTTGTCAAAAATAGAATTTCCATCGATTTGGTTGCTAGGCAAGGAACATTGCATGTATTGTATTTATTTTCTATTACACTTCATCAAAACATTGCTAACACATTGTTTGATACCATTGTTGAGATAAAAGCTGTTTTCGATTTAAAATAATTTTAAATTCATGGCTGCTTAGTCAGAAATGTCGTCAGCGCGAACGCACATCGCTGATAAGAGACAGTTTTCGGTTGCCTAGCAACAACACATTGAAGATGATAAGATGGCAACTTCTATTAAGCAGTATTTAAGTTTCAGTCAAAAGTGCCAACCCAGTCCAAAGATATTAGCCAACTCTCAGTTATTTTTGACTGACTCTCGTAAAGTTTTCTTACCAATGTGGAGACCTGCTCTTCGATGTAAAGCTGCGGACTACTAATCCCACCAAAATTGCGATTTTATTACATTCAAAATACAATTTTCAAAAATAATCTAATTGCTGGTATTTGTTTCTAAATCAAAGCACCCAGCAGGTACACAACCTAAAAGCAACATTGTATCAACGTCAGTACTGACGTTGATACGACGTTGTTTCGATGTCATGAAAAAGCAAAATGTAAAACGTTTTATTTATTTCGTTCGCTCGTTCGCTCGCTCGCTCGCTAGTAAGTAAGTGAGTGAGTGAGTGAGTGAGTGAGTGAGTGAGTGAGTGAGTGAGTGAGTGAGTGAGTGAGTGAGTGAGTGAGTGAGTGAGTGAGTGAGTTAGTGAGTTAGTGTACAGCTACATTGTTCCAATGCACACAATTGAATCTGTCCTAATGCAAGAAAAGGTCGAAATTTTCCTTATGAAAAAAAAACAAAATGTAAAACTTTTTAATTATTTCGTTTGTTCGTTCGTTCGTCAGTCAGTCAGTCAGTCAGTCAGTCAGTCAGTCAGTCAGTTAGTTAGTTAGTTCCTCTTTCAAGTGTTACCAGTTTTCCTATCAAAAAGTAAATCTGCCTGCCCAATGCAAAATGCTGCACCAAAAATGTCACTATGATAGAGGTTTTTGGTTAAATTTAACTCGCATTGCCTATATTTGATTACATATGGTAAATAACGAATCATCTCTTGTCCAGCGCACGATATGTCGAGCGAGCAACATTGGCTGAGGTGCACCAGAGCCTTAGCTGCTCGCATACACGAAGTATGGGTGTAGACGAAGTTTCAGATCAAACATTAGGCCTCTAGCCCTGCTGGATATGTCAGTATGGGTATTTACATGGGTGGGTCCAGGATTTCTGGAGGTTCATATGTATAAAAGTGTGGGGGTTCGCTTTGCTGATTTTATCTCTTATTTCTAAAATATCCCATGAAAATGAAATAATTTGAAATATCCCATGAAAATGAAATATTTTGGTCTCTCTGAGACCAAATTATTTCAGTTTCATAGGATATTTTAAAACGGGGGGGGGCGGGGAGGGGGTTCGAGCGAACTCCCGAAACCCCCTCTGGATCCGCCACTGATTTATTAGAGGCATCTGCGCATATGCGCTAAGTACCGCAATCTCGTGTCCACGTCCCCAGCTGATAGCTTGTAAGGTTCAACAACTTTCCTCAATGATCTTTGGATTTGCTGGCTGTTCGTTTTAACGGGTGTAAGTTTTGCTGTAAAAAAGTGCAACTTTACACCGAATTTTGTGGCAGCTGAACTGTCACTGATCTTGGTGTAACCTATCAACTGATTTGAAATCTATGTTCTGTTCTATTCGTTTGAACCGGAGAATAACGACAACACGTTCAGGTTCAATCACTAATCACTGTAGAAAATTTTCACAGGTTTAGATAAACAAAAAATTTCAGAGTAAAATTGTAAATATTTCCTTTCCCATAACTGTTAGCGCAGTGGCTCAGTGGTAAAGTGCTTGACTCGCGACCGAGGGGCCGCGGCTCGAGCCTCACCGGCGTCACTGCGTTGTGTCCTTATGCAAGAACATTAATCCTAGCTTAGTACATATACTGGTTCAACCCAGGAAGACCCGTCCCAATATAACTGGAAGATTTTTGATGGGTCGTAAAGAACTCATCCATAATTTTTAGCATAAGTTTTGGGTGCTCAAAAGAACCGTCTCATTGAGACGGTTCTTTTGAGTACCCACAACATATGTTTTGGGTGAGAAATAAGAAAATTCTTTTTCTACTAAATTCCTGAATATTTTTTTAAAAAGCCGTAAGTGAACGTTTACATCAAAATGGGTGGCAGCTCAGCTGTTACCTCCTCAGGTGTTAACTTACAACTATTCTACAGTGTTTGTTTGATTTGATTTGATTCTTTACGTCCCAGTCAACAATTTTTCAGTTATGTCGGGACGGGTTACCTGGTCCGATTGAACCATTACTAAGCATGTATAGAGGTGTCTTGCTCAAGGACACAACACATTGACGCCGTTGAGGCTTAAAATCGCGGCCCCTATAGGTCTCGAGTCAAGCACTCTACCACTGAGCCACTATGCTCCCATTCTACAGTGTAGGCTAATGGCACTTATCCAAGTCGTTGAAAAATAATGCACACTCTCATTTTGTCTTTTCTTAATTCATGCTATTTTACTGGATTGTCAACCAGATTCCCTTTATTAGTAGAATTAAATTAATGGGCCAGTTCATGAGATTTTGGTACTTTTTTGCATATGAGTGTAGAGTCACTATTTAAGCGTGCGTGCATGCGCAGCTATCTAGTCGACTTAGGTGCATGTTTACCAATCGCGTACGAGCTTCGCAATGGGCTATTTTGGTTACATTTTTCCACTATTACGTGGGCTTATCTGTGACTGGCATTTTCTGGTCACACCCATATGTTTTTGTTAATTGCTAGACTATTTCATTAGGGCTTGGTGGAACTATAGCTCCATACCTACATTGGGAACTATTCTAATCTGAGCCATTACTCATCAGGGTTGCAGGAGTGTCAAGCAACGTCGAAATTTAAATGGAAAATGAAATGTCCTGGGTAAACAAATTCAGTCGAAGGTGTGTAGATTTCGAAGAAATGGGTTGGGAACAATATAAAAGCATACACGGAAGTGCAATGTCCTAATTTTTCATATTTCGCATATATGACATATCGAGTCTCATGAAATCGCGAGAGGAATTTCGAACTAGTACCGATCAATGAAAACTGTGCGTTCTTAGTTGCCGCCTACCCGGTATGCAGTTGAATACAGATTGGCATATCAGGGCGATCAGTTATGGTTGATTTATTTAACTTATGGTATGGCCCTTGCATATACCAGTCGGGTTACACGGGTGACTGAATATGTAACTAATAAATGAAGAATTCGTGTATTTACAAACTTTTCATCAGACGTTGTATGCCTTGACCTGCTTTAAAAGAAGAAAATGTAAATATATTGAAATCACTTTCATTTTTTATGGACTTTACACTGTGACAGGCGCGTGGGAGGCTACGGGATATTCTCTCTATCTATAGCATACCTGATATCTATACCATACCTGATATATATATATATATATATATATATATATATATATATATATATATATATATATATATATATATATATATATATATATATATATATATATATATATATATATATATATATATATATATATATATAGTATTCGCATACGCCAGTGAATTCATAAGGACGGTTACGGGACATTCAAGTGTATACTTATCATTACGGATTAATAAGTTGACAAGTGTGCGTGTGCGGCTACGGGCATACGATAAATTTTCCCAGTTGACCCATACGCTTATATTCAACGTTATCTATAATTCTTCACGTAAGTTTCAAGATGTCAGCATCTCAGCGAATCCGAACAGTCACTTTTGGTCAATCTGTATCTTTGGATATGTGGTGTGATAAAGATTCTGACCAGTCTTAGCATCTTTGCTTATTAGATTGTAAACTCTAGCCTAGGCTACACTGTGAAAAATAAGTGTAAGTTTACACCAAAAGAGGTGGCGTTTGAACTGCCACCTCTTTTGGGGTAGGCTTACACTTAGGCCTAATTTTCTACTAAAACAGCTTGAAGTCAGAATTTCTCCAACGATAATTAAATGTATAAATATGTTGACCTGTTTTTGTTGTAATTCTATACAATCGAATAGAACATAGTCTTAAAACAGATGAAAAAATCAATGGCAGTTCAGCTGCCACCAAAAATTGGTGTAAAATTACGCTTATTTTTACACTTGCTTGCATGAATGAAAAACAATGTGTTTTCATGTTATTACATTTTACATCTAAATCATGTTGAGGCCTCTTCGTGAGAATTTGGTAATAACGATAGGTACCGAAATCTCGTGCTCTATGCCTATAGATCAAATGTGTTTTTCTGTTTCGAATTTTGCAGATTTACTATGACGTTATTCTGAGCTAATCCATCTCGGTGAAATGTTGAAATTTACACATGTCGGCTAGAATGACAAGCGGCCCTTCGCCTGCTGTCGGTTTTATGTCGGTAGGAAAGCGGTGTACTGAAAGACTACAGCAGCTGGGGTTTACACAATCAAGCAGGTATGATTTCAGACTCATTTCTATTTACTATATATAGTCTAATAGATCTTTCGAGGGTGGTCCGGCTGTTTAACTTTGAGGCTTGTATAGTGGTTTTAGGGATACAGGATATGCCATTTTACTATACTACCAATTTTACTTCCGGGGATATGGAATACTGTCGGGGGGGGGGGGGGTAACATGGTAATGTCATGGTATATATGTGCGGTGGGGATTTTTCATACCCATGCACGATGCACCCTATATTCATGTAATACCAATTTTCCGAAATTATAGCCTACCTATTCATGTATATAATCATATGAATTTGCTACCTATGTATATAATGTGGCAATTTGTGTTGAAAAGTCATTTAGTATAATGCTCCATTTTATAAAACACATTACTTGTCAAAACACGGAAAATCGCTGTTTTATTATCTCATCCGCTCCAGCGCGGGGATTCACCTGGAAAGTTCCAAGACTGAAAAGAAAAATATCTGCGGTGGCATTAAAGGGACAGTAATGCAAGGCACATGTATTGCAAATTCCAATTAGATCGTTTGTTGTGAGGCCTTTTTTATTTGTGTTTAACAGGTAAACATGACGCACGTTTGCTCTTATATATTCACTTCAGCAGATAAAAGTATACCATGCTGACATGGAAAGGGTGGGGGCTTAATTATGAACGATAACCTTTTCATGTATAGCCTGCCTGAAAAGGGGGTTATTGCAGCTGCACATCTTTGCCATGCTTCATGTAGTGAGTTACCCACCTCCCGGATACTCCTAAGGGGGAGGGGTACTCTGATATTTTCCTGGCCTGGCCCATTTATTGGGCTTCAATATTTTTGTTTATTTTCATGGATATAGGATATTTAAGAAATTCAGTTATGGGAATATTTGCCAGTTTATAAGGGATACTTGCCTCCCAGGGGGGGGGGGGGGTACTCTAAATTTTTCCGCATACGTAGGCTCGGACCCAGCATCTACCGTTCACCCCAAAATAATATCAGGAATTTCAAGCACCCCAAAAAAATATTTGAAATTTTAGCAACCCAAAAAAATATCCCAATTCTGTACCTTGGCCTTAAAAAAAAGACCCTAAATTGCATAGAAATGACCCTCAAACTAGCCCAATTTTGTGATGACCCCAAAAAATATCCACTAAATCTTCATACCCCAAAAAATATCAATTTTTCTGAAAACCCAAAAAAATGTTGAAATTCAGAATTTGGAACCCCAAAAAAATGGACCGAGCCTACGTATGTGTGAAAATATCAGAGTACCCCCCCCCCCCCCCGGGACTTGCCTGGTTACTTCAAGGATACCCCAAGAACCAAGATCTCGGTTTTAAGAAAGCTACAACTTATTTAGATATGTCCTTGACTTTTCTAGCAGCCAAAACGAGGCTATTTCCCGCCATCGTGAAAAAGTGTAAACACATGTGGAACTAGTATAATTTGTGACGTTTGTGTTCCCTTTCATTTTGTTTCAGCATGGCAGACTACTTAATCACGGGTGGGACTGGGTATGTTCCTGATGATGGGCTGACTGGAGCACAACTGTTCTCTAACGGCGATGGTTTGACATACAAGTAAGATTTTGTCAGGAACTCGAGATTATAATACAAGTAAAAGCTTTCAGAAAAAAACATTTTTTTAGAATAAATAAATACAGAATGTCAGAAATACAGAAATGAGACAACTCGTCCACAGATCCTGAGACAGCTCGTTGACACTTTATAAGACAACTAGTCGACACCCTTATTCTAAGTTAACTGACCAATAAATGATAATTGCTATAATTTTTGACGGAAATACAGACCAGGAGTAGTTTGAAGAAAGTTTACAAAGACCATTTGTTCTCAGGTTCAGACGATCATGATTAAGTATCCTGGCTTCTTGTGTTTCGCCAACTTAAGTAAAGATTGGGGCATACAGCCACAACTAAAGCATAGTTTGTCCATCCTTTTCTGGCATATGTACCTTACAAAACACAAATGAAATTCATTTGTTTACCATTGCAACAAAGTGTCAAAAAGTCTCAAAATGGGGGTCACTCACCTGTGTAATTGTGGACAACATCATCAGTTTTCGCCTATTGTACTTAGGGCTGGCTAATCGAAGCCAAAATGCTAATTGATAATCGGTCCTTGCATTTCGATATGTAACCAATTAGTAATCGCTCAAACTTGACAGAGGGCCTCGGAACATTTTGACAATTAACTCTTGCATGGCCAATGGCATTGATTTTCCCATCACTTCGCAAAACAACACTAGGCAGCATGTGTTATATATTTAAAAGATAATAAATTTTAAATAAAAAGTGCACCTTTGCTCAAAACAAGTCGTCATCCACTCTGTTTGAAGAAAATTGACTTGCTAATTGGCGAAGTCGGTAATTAAACTCGCAGTCGGCCATTGTTGTTGTCATTTTCACGTTGTGTGACGTCATACAAAAGGAAGTCAAGTATGCATGGCACGAACACTTTTGTGTAAAATAAGACCCACTGTAAACGTCGGTAAAATTGCAAGCTTCTAAACTCGAGTATAACCGCGGAAAAAACAACTTTCATGCTAGATTATGCATTTGATGAATATTTCATGATTTTGTACTACTTTAAAACTGGCAGAGAAGCGCAGGTTTAACTTTTTCAAACAATCAGTTGTTGAGTTAACATGCAGAGTACAACGTTTTACAATTTATACACATCCACTGTTATGACAATGCACTTCCTGTCTAAATAACACAAGGCAATTACGCTTGGATTTTAATTGAATAAATTAACAGATCTTCCATTAAAAGTAACCCATTCTTGAATTTTCATATCGATAATCGTTTTTCTTTTGTATATCGACCGATTAACCGATATTTCGATTAATCCTGCCAGCCCTAATTGTACTGTCTGTCAATAATAACGCACCTTTGGTCACTTGGGTACAGTACAGTTGCCAGGAAGGTTCTATAAACCCTGTGTTTTGCAGGGATTTTTAATCCTTTTCACGGAAGAAAAACTAAAAACTCGCATGGATTTTGCGTGCGTCCCGCGTGAACCTCGCACGAGTCCCGCACGGTTTTTATTGGGAATCGCGGGTATTTTCCATGAGACACTCGCGGGTCATCACGCATGACACGTGAATTAGTTGCAGTTGCACCTCCAAGATCGATTTTATTCAACCCAACATAAAAATATCACTCGTGACAGGCGAGGAATATGTTTTATACATGTGTGACTCACGTTCGATATGACAACCTGTAACATGCTTGAATGAATGAATATATGAATAGAATCAGTCGTCTGAAAATGGCATGCAAAAATGTAAAGAGGCACGCAAAACAATGTCTATTTGTTGATTAGCTGCTTGACATTCTTTGGTCTTTCAATTAGTGGGAAATTAAATTCAGCACAGACTGACCAGTTTTCAGTCTGGTCAGTCTGTGATCAGGGACATTAAGTCAACTCATTGAATATCGTTACTAAAATCTACAAAAAGAGCTTACATTTTCCTTGAGAGCATAAACGGCTTTCCCCTATGCAACTTCAAAAAGCAAAAGTAGACGTTTTCCTGGAAAAAAAAATGATTTATTCATGCCTCGCATAAAGGTCTAGAAAAATCACCGTTTCAGTGGCGGGAATGACGGCCGCATTTTGTATCTTTCTAACATTTGTTTTCCAAAATAAGAATGTATTTGGTCGCTCAACCTCTGGGAAATGTCGCAGTCTCTTCACGGGCTGCAAACTTTGGACGAGTCTGCACAAAAATGAGTCGCCAGGGTCTTTACTTCTCTTAATCAAAACATAAGTAGATCACACAATCGACAGCGGTTTTTATTGCATGGCAACAAAAGCCCAGACGAGTCTGCGCACCTGAGCAGTCCCGCCAGAGCCATTCAAAATATAATTGCATTTAGAAGATTGAGACACGCAATCGACGATGTGCGAGCAACCGGAAAGCTCAGACGAGTCTACGCAGTTTAGCAGTCTCGCCAGAACCTTTGCTACCCCCATTCAAAACATAAGTGCATTTAGAAGTCATAGACAGTTTAGACACGCAATCAATCGACTGCATGTGCGAGCAACGAAAGCTCAGACGAGTATGTGCATTTGAGCAGTCTCGCCAGAGCCTTTGCAACTCCAATTCAAAACAGAAGTGCATTTAGAAGACAAAGACACACAATCGACGGTGGTTTTTATTGCATGTGCGAGCAACGACAGCTCAGAGTCTGCGCATTACAGCAGTCTCGTCAGAGCCTCTACCACATCAGTACATTTAGGAGACGTAGACCCGCAATTGATAATTGTTTATTGCATTTTTGAACCATGAGAGCACAGGTTTCCATTGGAATAAGCAAACGGACCCCACCTCCTCCAGGAAAAAGTTGGATCTACCCTGAATAAAGTTGACCCCCCCCCCACCCCTCTGGAACTTTAAACAGTATTATTTTCCTTGAAATTGGACCCCTCTGTAAAAAAGTTAGACTTAAAAATTCATTTTTTGTCAGTATGTCCCGGACCCTTACCCCCTGACACGATAATTCCTGGATCCGCCTACCAATGTGATCTGAGTCTAACTATTCCTACATGTGTGTCATTTCGTCGCCTCAAAAAAGTTATATTCTCATGCGCGGAGCCAGAAAGTTTTGCCAGAGGGGTCCAACTTTGAGGGGTTTTTTTAGTTGTTGAGAGGAGAGGATCCAAATACCACAATATGCGGGCCAACATTGGCCCGCCAGCGAATCGCCATTTAAATGGCGTTTCGCGTGCGTGCCGCTAGTGGCCCAACATTTAATGCTGGCTTGGTAGCCTTGAGCTTTTTCAAGGGTCCGCGTGGGGGGGGGGGGGGGGGGTCCGGTCCACCTGTCCCCACCTCTGGATCCGCACATGCTTCTTACCTGGAAATGGTTTACAAACTAATCCATTATCCATCAAACAGCATGTTTTCTCTTATTCTCGGAAAAATATATGGCTTTTTGGTTGGAAGATATTATGTCGACACTGTAATATTGGTTTTGACATTCGAAAAAAAGAAGAAATTGACGATCTTCAAGATCGTATACACATCCAAAAGTCGTAACTGACATTGTACCCTTAGATCCGACTCGATAGAATCGCCTTGGAGATACGTTTCTTAGGAGTGCCCACAACACGAGAAATAAGTTTGACACAGGCCTGTAGGAAGCAATTACAGATTGGGGGGGGGGGGGCACACACAGATTGGGGGGGGCACACATAAATTTTTTTAAAATGACAGACCTTTGTAATGAGCAATACAGTATTTGCACTATAAAATCCCTCACCTTTTTGCAAATTATTGGGGGGGCATGACCTTTGATGTCTGTAGTTAAAAAAGTCTTTGTCGGCTTCAAACTTCAAAGCTAATAAATGACATGTATATACTGAAACGTGACAAAATGCAGTGATTGAATAACAGACAGTGTCGTCTGCTGATTTCAAGAATACCATCAAAGTGTCAAACAGTTTGGATCCAGATTAGACCCGACATTTTCGAGCCTGGTTTGGGTCCAACTGGGATCGTTTGCATGTATCAGCTGGCGTCACTGCATGTGAGGAGTAAATGAGTGCATTTAGCTGACATGTACAATAAATAAATAATCATGGATATTTATATGGGATTATATTATGATAGATAAATTCACGGTAGGGAGATTTCTTTAATTGTTTTCCCTGATGTATACAGTATGTCTTCGTCTGTCTGATCGTATTGGCAATGAATAGGGCTGCTGCGAGTATTCGAGTACTCGGATATTCGTGGATCTTAATATAAAATCGAGTATGAATATTCGTCACTGTCAAAATCGTTGGATCGCGATCTTTTTTTCTTTTTTTTTTTTTTAGCAATTGAAACAAGATATTTTCAACTGAAACAAGAAGAAGTTTTCACAAAATGGTCAATTGAAATATTCCCTATGACTACGGTTCTAATTAATAATGTCTCTCATTTAAATACCTTTGTTTCTCGCAGGTTAGTGACATGTATTTGCACTCGCCATTATCGGTAATTAAGATCATTATTTACTAGAGTAAAGTATCCGAATCCTGCTGATCTATTTTGTTAACACTTCATCGGTACATCTACTATAATAAACAGGGCCAAAAGTATCTTCAGCTGTCAATTGTCAAAATATTTCAAAGTGCTTCTTTTGATACTTGCCGACAACTGATTACGTGACCCAGGACATGTTGTCAGTGAGTGAAATTCAGGACAAAGGAAAAGGGCCTTATACGGAAATCAGCTCACTTCTGTCAGAATATCTGGTCATCCAAGTTCAGGAAAGTATAAAATCTTATAATTTCTGTTGCATGCCTTGACAGACATGAGTGGAAATGCAGTTTATCTTCTTTGATAACTAACTGTATACATATGGTACTTCTATTTTATCAGAAAGGGCTGATTTACTTAGTAAATAGACCTAAAAAGCTGTCCGTTTCATATCAGAAGTCTTATTTTTTATTAACCAGTGACTCGTAGTTTGATCTGTGAATCGTTACTCATGAATCATGGATCAGATCGGATCGCCACTTGCCTGACAATCCACAGCCCTAGCAATGAAGGTGATTAATTATCTCTGGCAATTACAATAACTTACACCTTCAACATTGAAATTTCAAGATTCTAGCTAGTCTCTGTAGCTACCAGGCTGCGGATTACCAGACTGTGCATCCGCAGTCTGATCCTCGCATTGGATAGCCGCTCTTTAGATATTTCAGTAGTGCAAAATTTCAGTATAAGTGGCTGATCAGGCTGGTTAGAGCATGATTGGTCACAAAACAAACTCCGATGGCAGGTTGATGACGATACAGAGAGCTGTCTGCGGACCGCCATTCCCACATAAACTGATAATACAATCAGACCTGATGACTTGATAATATTGAGTCCGTAATTATTAGTTTTATTTCTCAACAGAAATATGCTGTTGGTGCTCAAAAGAACCGTCTCAATGAGATGTTCATATTGTGCACCCAAAACACATGCGAACACTGACGGTACCCCCCTAGTAAAGTGCAGTTTTGTCGCAATATTTTATCACAAAACATCTCCGTAAAAAGTCATCTGTTTTTAACTGAACATCAAACATGCACTGTGTGTGAGGGCAAGGGGTGGGGGGGGGGCTCGGTGGAAATTTTACATGATGTGCCCAGGCTCATCTGAGCCTTCGTTGGTTGCAAATTCGATAAGTACACAAATCTCATACGCTGGTTCAAATTTTGCATGTGCTTGCAGGAAGTAAAATGGACGATTGTATTATTGTGGGAAAGAGAGAATTTTTTTATATATATTTTCATTTTTATTTTATTTGACACGTCAGTGACTTTTTACGCGTCGATGTTTTGTGATAGTGGCCCGTACATGCATTGCAGACTATGTGATTCTTTCTTCCATCTTTTTCTCCCAACGTTAGTTAAAATGGGTTCGTCCAATCCTCCGTTTCTCCTTGTGAAACGGGTTGGATCTAGATCAGGGTCGACGTTCTGTCGGTCCTGGGTACAATATTTTTGCAAATGGTATCAGCTGGCGACACTATACTGTATTACATTTTGTAGGTGCTTTAAGGTTAGTGGAACCTTAAGGTTGCTAGTTCGAAACTCAACGCCGGCAGAGGCACTGTGTTGTGTCCTTGGGGAAGACAGGTTATCTGCTGTTTAGAACCAATTCAACCAAGTCTCGACATGACTGAAAAGTTGTTTTTGACTGGGACAGTCACATAAGTCGAGCCAACACCTAAAATCGGGCCACTATCGGCCCGCCAGTGAAACGCCATTCCGATCCGAATGACGTTTCGCTAGTCAGATGATTGGACAGGCGTTTCGCTGGACCATTTTTACGTGCTTACTGGCAAGGATTAAAACAAAGACCATTCGATGACATTACTGAATTTTATGTTTGAATATATTGTCTGAATATCGCATGTACGCGAATTATACATTCCACCAAACGTATGCAACTGCAGGTGCGTAAACGCATCTAGTGTGGCTTATACAGATTTCAGAATGTTTACCTGCGAAAGCAGGTCTAGTTGTGGATCACCACAGTCCGTCCATTTATCTGGCCGTGGGATGCCTAGTTTGTGTAAGATCTGTAACTCCAAAAGTTTTCTTTGATTTTATTCAAACTTTGCTTAATGGTTGTTCACATATTGAAGATGTGCTCTTCCTTTTGTGCACAATTTATGAATATTTTCTCATTTTTGAGGGGTGTTGAACTGAGGCATTTTTCCGACGAAAAATGCTTAGATGGTGTCTGGGTTGTGTAATCTGTAACTCAAACAGTTTTTATTCCTTTATACTCAAACTTTTCATACGCATTGGTTTGCAAAAAAGATTTCAGAATTTTAAACAAAGAGCTTCGAAGGGCATTCAAATAGGATCCGTTGTCTTCGTAGCAATATTTTCTTGGCGAAGGGAACGAAAAAAAAATACAGACCTCCAGATAGAAATGCATAGTTGACAATTAATTTTGACTCATCTTGGGTACTCAAAAAGAACCGTCTCGCCGTTCCGAGCGCACATGTTTGAACTGATGGTTAAAAAATACAATGTAGTCAAATTTTACGCTCAAAACGTTTGATTAAATTTTATTATCTGCGTCGCCGAATCTGGCGTTAACACATCATGTCACAAAAGCACGCCCATACAAAAGTTATGTCGAATTTGCAGAAGATAAAAAATCATTTTTGCCTGAGAACTCATCGATGACCTTACATGTACGGAGAGGAGTGAAGAGTCTGCAGAAATTGTAGATCTAAATGTGCGCAGACTCGTTAAAGCCTTCGTTGATTGCAAAAGCTGGCTCAGAATTTTTACTATCTCGCTGAATAAAATGACCATGGGAAACAGAAAAAAACTGTTGTTTTTTTGTTATTTGACACGTCATTCTTTTGGCGTGTTGATGTTTTGTGCAGACCTTGCAAATGAAGTGATTTCTCGAAACCCAATTAAATTTGGGTTCGTCCATTCATCTGCTATTCCTAACAGTTTTTGAGTCAAACGATTTGGATCAAGATTAGGGTCGACGGTCCTGATCCTGGGTTCACATATGTTTGCAAAGACGAAAGTTTGTTGTCGCTATACAATTTGTTAGTACTGTAAGTTTAATAGAGCGCCATGGCTGAAGAATTGTTGACTGGAACATAAACCCAGCCAGCACATAACTGGGCAGCTACGGTCCACCAACGCAGCCGCCAGACAGTGGCCCAGTATTACGTGCTTACTGGGAAGGGTCAAAATAAACAGACTATACTGAATTTTATTTTCAAGATTCTGTCTATAACAGAAGTAACTTCTCGCATACGCCAATAATATAAAACCCTAGAAACAGTCCACCTAACGTATGCATGCAGATGCGTCTACGCATTTAGTTTGATCTACGCAAACTGATTTCAGATTTTTATTAGCCGCCTAGATTTTTAAAATCACATTGATCATACTATACCTCACATTGGCAAACTCTACAAAATAATCGGGCCTCCAGATTAACAGTTCTCAACTTTCTCAATAAAAATAGCCTCTTGGTAACCCATGCGAGATGCTATATGCATTTAGTCACGTAGACATCTGGATAAACGTGCATAAGCCAACATACATCATGTACTTGGGAGATGATGTTTTAGCATCGTATAACGTTTTTTTATTGAAATGCATGTTGATGATATTCGTTAGAATCGCATATCCAGTGTGATTCTAATGAGTATCCTTCACATGCACCCTCAAACTATGGTTGCATTAAAGGAAATTATCGTCACAATCTTCTGAGTCATGGTGCTAATTGTGGGAATGACGAAACCTTTCTAACCTTTTGCGTGCTGAGATAACTTTTTGTGGCTTGTTTTTTTTTTCTAAGCTAGCTCTAGGAATACCATCAGAGTATCAAAATTTGAATGAGGATTAGGGCCTGATCTGGGTTCAAACTGATTGCAAATGTTATCAGCTGGGGCCACTATCATGTGCGAAGTTAATGAGCGCAATTGGCTTGCATTCCGAAGGTGTCAGTTTTTAAATGCGACATAATAATCATTGATAATTATGGAGTAATTGGTAGATAATTTCATGGTAAAGAGATTTCTTTAATTGTCCCTCATTATTGCTCTTTTCTTTTCTTTCAATCAGAGTGACAAACAAAACAGTGTAGATCGATCTATGGAGAATATTTTCACCCATCATGCATGGAAATTGTAAAAATCCCCGCGCGAATTTTGCCGATTTTCGTGAGCTGCGGGAACCGCGAGAAACTTCGCATGGATTTCTCGCATGCGTCTCGCAGGGATTTTCTGTGATTTTTAATCCTTTACCCGCAATTTCTCGCATCATGCGAGTACGAAATTTATAGAACCTTCGCGGCGGGCGTACTGTAACTGACCCTCTAACAAGATTGCTAAAATAAATTTGATTTGTTGAAAAAAATGGCTGCCAGGGAGCGGAGTCAATTTTTCCCTTGTACATTTAGGGAAAACATATAAAATCTTCTTCTCAAAATCTTCTGGGCTGTTTTGAAAATAATTTAGCACAAATGGTCCTTTGGTGGCCCTCTTTCAAGATTGCTTAAAAAAGTTAAATAATTTGATTTGTCAAAAAACATGGCCGCCAGGGGGCGGAGTAAGTTTTTCCATTTATATTTAAACTTAATATAAAAACCCTTCTGGTCAAAAACTACTGGGCCAATTAAAAAAAGCACAACTAGTCTTTCGATGACCATCTACAATGTACCAAGAGTGCTAAAATAAATTAGACCTGTTGAAAAAAATGGCCGCCAGGGGGGTGGAGACAGTTCTGTATAGGGAAATCATAAAAAATCTTCTTACAATTAAACAAGTGCAGTGTTTCTGCAAGACCAGAACTTTTGGGGGTCATTGATGACCCCTTGTTTGAAAATTTGGGGGTCATTGGCAAATTTAGAGGGTCAGAACATTTTTAATGTATAATTACTTTTTGTCTGAGCATGCGTCAATATTAAAAGGTATTTGAAGAATGTCACCTATCGTAAGATAAAAATTCTCGAAATTCGGTGCATGTTTTACTTTCAATAGGCTTGTGATCAACGGCTTTTGTTACATTTTCTGTTTCATGGGAATTATTATTATTATTATTCAATGTTGTGTTGCTTGTAGTTAAAGCCCTATCCTTAAGAGGACAAGAAATAAAAGCGTCTGCTCACCAATTTCATTACGGGGCAGCCATTGTTGTTTAACAGTTGAGCGCTTTACCCATGCGCAGACGGTCAGTCTAAAAATAGATGTGATGCATTGGTTTCATTTCTTTTAAAATCGTTGTCTTATATATTTTGGTGTATTGGAGCAAAGAAAACTTTCTTTTCTAGACAACTTTTTTTAAAAATTATGCTGCATAATGCCCCAAAATAGCAGCGAGAGCGAAATAAGCCAAATTATTTGGAACGAAACCCCATCTGTGCGAATCGTAAATGACTTTTGACATGCGCAGTCGTCGTTTTTTAAATAAATCAGATACGTCATGGAAATACCCAGCAAAGATATTTGTGCGCAGGTCTATTTTCCACAGGATCACTATTTATAGAAGCATTATCATCGAGCTAAATTGAAGTCCTCAGATCTCTGCACATAAAGAAGATGGAGTTTCGTTCTCGCTGCTGTTTTTGTGTGCGTCACGAAAAACGCACAGACAAACTGTCAGTGCGTCGGAAGTCAATTTATTGCGTCAAAAACGCAAGAAACGCACTCTCGCGGAAACACTGCAAGTGTGAAACTACTGGGCCGATTTGAAAATAATTTTGCCCAAATGGTCCTTGTGTGACCCTATACCAAGATTGCTCAAACTAATTTTATAAATTTATTGGCTGAAAAACATGGCTGCAAGGGATCTGCATCCGATCAGCAATTGATCAGACTAGGATTTACTTTTGGTTTAAATGATAATTTCCATAGAGTTTCTTCATCCTTTTATTTTCCTCAATGTTACTTCGACTTTTCCATTGAAAGTCTTACTGAAATGACTGATCCATCAAAGGTTCATTGCTTGACGTTGGACCAGATGATATTTTCC
Source organism: Loripinus fragilis (assembly GCA_964019695.1). Lineage (NCBI taxonomy): Eukaryota > Metazoa > Mollusca > Bivalvia > Lucinida > Lucinidae > Loripinus > Loripinus fragilis. The sequence continues at coordinate 21,828,767 of OZ026520.1, read as the reverse complement.
CCTGATCTTATAAAGTCATTCTCAGCCTAATCTAGATCCACACTGTTTGAGTTTGACACCCTGATGGTAAATGTATTCCTGAAATAATTATTTGGTAGTTATTTATTTATGAAATCAGCAGACAGCAAAAAAAAAATGCAAAATAACAGCCATTAAAGAGTTAATTTGCTATTTTCTCGTTTCAGTGACTTTTTGATCTTGCCTGGCTTTATTGACTTCTCAGCAGATGAAGTGGTAAGTAGTTCTTCCACCCGGTCCCCACCAGTCAAGACTATCATCTGCTCTCTCATCAGCTTATGTTCTTAAGTAGTGGTCAGTACCCAGTAGTCTATTTTGGAAAAAAATGAACCCTGATCAGACTGCTCCCCCTTTGGGTTCATATTGTTTGGTTACATGACAAAAATCTAGTTTAAAGTGCATGTGAATACAGGACTTTAGTTAAGAGTGCATACCAAAAAAATAATTTTCTTATTTCTCAACCAAAACATATGTTGTGGATACTCAAAAGAACCGTCTCAATGAGGCGGTTCTTTTGAGCGCCAAAAACATATGTTCAAACTGATAGATTAGAAAATATTAACAATTTTACGCTCAAAAATTGTGTTTATTTAAACCTATGTGAATACAATGTATGTGCAACTGCAACAGACATTTTCAGGACAGAAAAATAGTAGGGGGACAGCGTTCAATCTAGAACCTGCCATTGACCCATTTATAAGGCAATTGGCTCTAGTTCAGAGTCTACAAGGGCCGAAATGGCTTGTATATATGTCATATGTGGTATGAAAATATGTAACAAGTTTTGGCAAATTTACATGAGCATGAAGCCACAAAGTGATCAAAGTGAGTTTTTGTGAACACTCATTGTCCAGCGGGTGTCATCCATTATCAACAATTTGCTTTAAATGACTACCTCTACACCTCTGGTCCAGTTTTAGTTGACCTTCACTAGAAAATCCTTCGGTGACCCTCTACAAAAATAGCTAATTTAAAAATGAATTAGATCCATCAAAATATGGCTGCCAGGGGCCTTGGCTTATTTGGGACTAAGGAAGCTTTAAAAAATCTCCTCTGAAACAATGATCAAAATTCAAAATAATTACAAAGAACTGATCATTGGGTGACCTACAAAAATAGCTGAAATGAGCCGCGACATATGCAGTGTTTCTGCAAGACCTGAATTTTTGGGGGTCATTGATGACCCCGTGTTTGAAAATTTGGGGTTTATTGGCAAATTTAGAGGGTCAGAACTTTTTAAATGTATAATTACTTTTTGTCTGAGCATGCGTCAGTATTAAAGGTATTTGAAGAATGTCCCCTTTCGTAAGATAAAAGTTCTCGAAATTCTGTGCATGTTTTACTATCAATAGGCTTGTGATCGACGGCTTTTGTGACATTTTCTTTTTCATGGGAATTATTCAATGTTGTGTTGCTTGTAGTTAAAGCCCTATCCTCCAGAGGATAAGAAATAAAAGCGTCTGCTCACCAATTTCATTACGGGTCAGCCATTGTTGTTTAACAGTTGAGCACTTTACCCATGCGCAGACGGTCAGTCTAAAAATAGACGTGATGCATTGGTTTCATTTCTTTTAAAACTGTTGTCTTATATATTTTGGTGTATTGGAGCAAAGAAAACTTTCTTTTCTAGACTACTTTTTTCAAGATTTATGCTGCATCATGCCCAATATAGCAGCGAGAGCAAAACAAGCGTAAATTATTTGGAACGAAACCCCATCTGTGCAAATGACTTTTGACATGCGCAGTCGTCGTTTTTGAAATAAATCAGATACGTCATGGAAATAACCAGCAAAGATATTTGTGTGCAGGTCTATTTTCCACAGGTCACAAAAAACGCATAGACAAACTGTCAGTGCGTCAGCAATCAATTTATTGCGTCAAAAACGCAAGAAACGCACTCTCGCTGAAACACTGCATATGATTTCCAACAATGTGGCATTTTGAGAAGTGTAAACTCAGACGAGCATGTGCAGCCTCCTTTTAAGGCTAGAAACTGCAAATGATGTTCGGTCAGTAGATTAACAGTCATAGAATATTTCAGCGACTAGCAAAGGCTCTGATCAGTCTGCGCTTATGGGCAGGCTGGTCAGAGCCTTTGCTGATGGCACATACCACATTGTTGGAAATCTAATGTCATGGCTCAAATAATTTTGAACAGTTGAAAAACATGGCACAGGCAGCCAGTCAGTTTTACTTCTCATTAAGACTGTTCTTTTGAGTTCCCACAACACGTTATAGAATTAGATAAATAAGTTAAATCTTTGTATTTGAGAAACCCCTAAATGAGTACTTTTGCAAACAGTGAAGACCCAGATGAAATACACTGTTTGTTAAGGTAAAAATGATCTTCAGACAAAAGAATACAATATTTTTTGAAATTATCACCTAATTGCCTAGATATGATACATGTACAATGGACTATCCCAAGTTTATTGTATCAAACCAGAAGGAAGAATCCATTAGTATACAAAGGGTTAATTACCCATGTACACACTCTTATCTAGAGGCCAGCTTGACGGTTTCAACAGATTTTTATAGCTTTTCTGTGATAGATAGCTTAAAGTCGATGAATTTGTTTATTCATATGCAAGCTAAGAAACCTTTGAAGTACTCGGGCAGTGAATATATCTGATCTATCTCTTTCAGGATCTCACATCAGCACTCACTAAGAAACTGTCGTTAAAGTCTCCTCTTGTTTCATCTCCCATGGACACAGTGACAGAGTCCAGTATGGCTATTGCTATGGCGGTAAGTATCTGTCGTTAAAGTCTCCCCTTGTTTCATCTCCAATGGACACTGTGACAGAGTCCAGTATGGCTATAGCTATGGCGGTAAGTACCTGTGGACACAGTGGCAGCGTCCATTTTGTGGTGGTAAGTATCTGACTTTAAAGTCTTTTTGTTTCATCTCCTATGGCCATGTTGATTGACTCAAGTATGGCTATAGCTATGGCGGTAAGTATCTGTCGTTAAAGTCTCCCCGTGTTTCATCTCCTATGGACACAGTGACAGAGTCCAGTATGGCTATAGCTATGGCGGTAAGTATCTGTTGTTAAAGTCTCCTCTTGTTTCATCTCCTATGGACACTGTGACAGAGTCCAGTATGGCTATAGCTATGGTGGTAAGTATCTGTTGTTAAAGTCTCCTCTTGTTTCATCTCCTATGGACACTGTGACAGAGTCCAGTATGGCTATAGCTATGGCGGTAAGTATCTGTTGTTAAAGTCTCCTCTTGTTTCATCTCCTATGGACACAGTGACAGAGTCCAGTATGGCTATAGCTATGGCGGTAAGTATCTGTTGTTAAAGTCTCCTCTTGTTTCATCTCCTATGGACACTGTGACAGAGTCCAGTATGGCTATAGCTATGGCGGTAAGTATCTGTTGTTAAAGTCTCCCCGTGTTTCATCTCCTATGGACACAGTGACAGAGTCCAGTATGGCTATAGCTATGGAGGTACGTATCTGTTGTTAAAGTCTCCTCTTGTTTCATCTCCTATGGACACTGTGACAGAGTCCAGTATGGCTATAGCTATGGCGGTAAGTATCTGTTGTTAAAGTCTCCTTGTTTCATCTCCTATGGACACAGTGACAGAGTCCAGTATGGCTATAGCTATGGCGGTTAGTACCTGTGGACACAGTGGCAGCGTCCATTTTGCGGTGGTAAGTATCTGACTTTAAAGCCTTTTTGTTTCATCTCCTATGGCCACGTTGATAGACTCAAGTATGGCTATAGCTATGGCGGTAAGTATCTGTTGTTAAAGTCTCCTCTTGATTCACCTCCTATGGACACTGTGACGGAGTCCAGTATGGCTATAGCTATGGCGGTAAGTATCTGTTGTTAAAGTCTCCTCTTGTTTCATCTCCTATGACACTCTGACAGAGTCCAGTATGGTTATAGCTTTGGGGATAAGTATCTGTTGTTAAAGTCTCCTCTTGTTTCATTTCCTATGGACACTGTGACAGAGTCCAGTATGGCTATAGCTATGGCGGTAAGTATCTGTTGTTAAAGTCTCATCTTGTTTCATCTCCTATGGACACTGACAGAGTCCAGTATGGCTATAGCTATGGCGGTAAGTATCTGTTGTTAAAGTCTCCTCTTGATTCATCTCCTATGGACACAGTGGCAGAGTCCAGTATGGTTATAGCTATGGCGGTAAGTGTCTGTTGTTAAAGTCTCCTCTTGTTTCATCTTCTATGGACACTGTGACGGAGTCCAGTATGGCTATAGCTATGGCAGTAAGTATCTGTCGTTAAAGTCTCCTCTTGTTTCATCTCCTATGACACTCTGACAGAGTCCAGTATGGCTATAGCTATGGCGGTAAGTATCTGTTGTTAAAGTCTCATCTTGTTTCATCTCCTATGGACACTGTGACAGAGTCCAGTATGGTTATAGCTATGGCGGTAAGTATCTGTTATTAAAGTCTCCTCTTGTTTCACCTCCTATGGACACTGACAGAGTCCAGTATGGCTATAGCTATGGCGGTAAGTTATGTTGTTAAAGTCTCCTCTTGTTTCATCTCCTATGGACACAGTAACATAGTCCAGTATGGCTATAGCTATGGCGGTAAGTATCTGTTGTTAAAGTCTCCTCTTGTTTCATCTCCTATGGACACTGTGACAGAGTCCAGTATGGCTATAGCTATGGTGGTAAGTTATGTTGTTAAAGTCTCCTCTTGTTTTGTGTCCTATTGACACAGAGACAGTGTCCAGTATGGCTATAGCTATGGCGGTAAGTTATGTTGTTAAAGTCTCCTCTTGTTTTGTGTCCTATCGACACAGAGATAGAGTCCAGTATGGCTATAGCTATTGGGGTAAGTATCTGTTGTTAAAGTCTCCTCTTGTTACATCTCCTATGGACACTGTGACATAGTCCAGTATGGCTATAGCTATGGCGGTAAGTATCTGTTGTTAAAGTCTCCTCTTGATTCACCTCCTATGGACACTGACAGAGTCCAGTATGGCTATAGCTATGGCGGTAAGTATCTGTTGTTAAAGTCTCCCCTTGATTCATCTCCTATGGACACAGTGGCAGAGTCCAGTATGGTTATAGCTATGGCGGTAAGTGTCTGTTGTTAAAGTCTCCTCTTGTTTCATCTCCTATGGACACAGTGGCAGAGTCCAGTATGGCTATAGCTATGGCGGTAAGTATCTGTTGTTAAAGTCTCCTCTTGATTCATCTCCTAAGGACACAGTGGCAGAGTCCAGTATGGTTATAGCTATGGCGGTAAGTGTCTGTTGTTAAAGTTTCCTCTTGTTTCATCTCCTATGGACACTGTGACAGTCCAGTATGGCTATAGCTATGGAGGTACGTATCTGTTGTTAAAGTCTCCTCTTGTTTCATCTCCTATGGACACAGTGACGGAGTCCAGTATGGTTATAGCTATGGCGGTAAGTATCTGTTGTTAAAGTCTCCTCTTATTCACCTCCTATGGACACTGTGACATAGTCCAGTTTGGCTATAGCTATGGGGGTAAGTATCTGCCGTTGAAGTATCCTCTTGTTTCATTTCCTATGGACACAGTGACATAGTCCAGTATGACTATAGCTATGGCGGTAAGTATCTGTTGTTAAAGTCTCCTCTTGATTCGCCTCCTATGGACACTGTGAAATAGTCCAGTATGACTATAGCTATGGCGGTAAGTATCTGTCATTAAAGTTTCCTCTTGTTTCATCTCCTATGGACACTGTGACATAGTCCAGTTTGGCTATAGCTATGGCAGTTAGTATCTGTCATAAAAGTTTCCTCTTGTTTCATCTCCTATGGACGCTGTGACATAGTCCAGTTTGGCTATAGCTATGGCGGTAAGTATCTGTCATTAAAGTTTCCTCTTGTTTCATCTCCTATGGACACTGTGACATAGTCCAGTTTGGCTATAGCTATGGGGTAAGTATCTGTCGTTGAAGTATCGTCTTGTTTCATTTCCTATGGACACAGTGACAGAGTCCAGTATGGCTATAGCTATGGCGGTAAGTATCTGTTGTTAAAGTCTCCTCTTGATTCATCTTCTATGGACACTGTGACGGAGTCCAGTATGGCTATAGCTATGGCGGTAAGTATCTGTTGTTAAAGTTTTCTCTTGTTTCATCTCATATGGACACAGTAACAGAATCCAGTATGGCTATAGCTATGGCGGTAAGTATCTGTTGTTAAAGTTTTCTCTTGTTTCATCTCATATGGACACAGTGACAGAGTCCAGTATGTCTATAGCTATGGCGGTAAGTTATGTTGTTAAAGTCTCCTCTTGATTCACCTCCTATTGACACTGACAGAGTCCAGTATGGCTATAGCTATGGCGGTAAGTATCTGTTGTTAAAGTCTCCTCTTGATTCATCTCCTATGGACACAGTGGCAGAGTCCAGTATGGTTATAGCTATGGCGGTAAGTGTCTGTTGTTAAAGTATCCTCTTGTTTCATCTCCTATGGACACTGACAAAGTCCAGTATGGCTATAGCTATGGCGGTAAGTATCTGTTGTTAAAGTCTCCTCTTGTTTCATCTCCTATGGACACTGTGACAGAGTCCAGTATGGCTATCGCTATAGCAGTAAGTATCTGTTGTTAAAGTCTCACCTTGTTTCATTTCCTATGGACACTGTGACAGAGTCCAGTATGGCTATAGCTATGGCGGTAAGTATCTGTTGTTTAAGTCTTCTCTTGATTCACCTCCTATGGACACTGACAGAGTCCAGTATGGCTATAGCTATGGCGGTAAGTATCTGTTGTTAAAGTCTCCTCTTGATTCATCTCCTATGGACACAGTGGCAGAGTCCAGTATGGTTATAGCTATGGCGGTAAGTGTCTGTTGTTAAAGTCTCCTCTTGTTTCATCTCCTATGGACACAGTGGCAGAGTCCAGTATGGTTATAGCTATGGCGGTAAGTGTCTGTTGTTAAAGTTTCCTCTTGTTCATCTCCTATGGACACTGTGACAGTCCAGTATGGCTATAGCTATGGAGGTACGTATCTGTTGTTAAAGTCTCCTCTTGTTTCATCTCCTATGGACACTGTGACAGAGTCCAGTATGGCTTTTGCTATGGCGGTAAGTATCTGTTGTTAAAGTCTCCTCTTGTTTCATCTCCTATGGACACTGTGACAGAGTCCAGTATGGCTATAGCTATGGTGGTAAGTTATGTTGTTAAAGTCTCCTCTTGTTTTGTGTCCTATTGACACAGAGACAGAGTCCAGTATGGCTATAGCTATTGGGGTAAGTATCTGTTGTTAAAGTCTCCTCTTGTTTCATCTCCTATGGACACAGTGACAGAGTCCAGTATGGCTATAGCTATGGTGGTAAGTATCTGTCGTTAAAGTCTCCTCTTGTTTCATCTCCTATGGACACTGTGACAGAGTCCAGTATGGCTATAGCTATGGCGGTAAGTATCTGTTGTTAAAGTCTCATCTTGTTTCATCTCCTATGAACACTGTGACAGAGTCCAGTATGGCTATAGCTATGGCGGTAAGTATCTGTTGTTAAAGTCTCCTCTTGTTTCATCTCCTATGGATACTGTGACATAGTCCAGTTTGGCTATAGCTATGGCGTAAGTATCTGTTGTTAAAGTCTCCCCTGTGTTTCATCTTCTATGGACACTGTGACGGAGTCCAGTATGGCTATAGCTATGGCGGTAAGTATCTGTCGTTAAAGTCTCCTCTTGTTTCATCTCCTATGGACACTGTGACAGAGTCCAGTATGTCTATAGCTATGGCGGTAAGTTATGTTGTTTAAGTCTCCTCTTGTTTTGTGTGCTATGGACACAGAGACAGAGTCCAGTATGGCTATAGCTATTGGGGTAAGTATCTGTTGTTAAAGTCTCCTCTTGTTTCATCTCCTATGGACACAGTGACAGTGTCCAGTATGGCTATAGCTATGGTGGTAAGTATCTGTCGTTAAAGTCTCCTCTTGTTTCATCTCCTATGGACACTGTGACAGAGTCCAGTATGGCTATAGCTATGGCGGTAAGTTATGTTGTTAAAGTCTCCTCTTGTTTCATCTCCTATGGACACTGTGACGGAGTCCAGTATGGCTATAGCTATGGCGGTAAGTATCTGTTGTTAAAGTCTCCTCTTGTTTCATCTCCCATGGACACTGTGACAGAGTCCAGTATGGCTATAGCTATGGTGGTAAGTATCTGTCTTTAAAGTCTCCTCTTGTTTCATCTCCTATGGACACTGTGACAGAGTCCAGTATGGCTTTAGCTATGGCGGTAAGTATCTGTTGTTAAAGTCTCCCCGTGTTTCAACTTCTATGGACACTGTGACGGAGTCCAGTATGGCTATAGCTATGGCGGTAAGTATCTGTTGTTAAAGTCTCCTCTTGTTTCATCTCCCATGGACACTGTGACATAGTCCAGTTTGGCTATAGCTATGGCGGTAAGTATCTGTTGTTAAAGTCTCCCCATGTTTCATCTCCTATGGACACTGTGACAGAGTCCAGTATGGCTATAGCTATGGCGGTAAGTGTCTGTTCTTAAAGTCTCCTCTTGTTTCATCTCCTATGGACACTGTGACAGTCCAGTATGGCTATAGCTATGGAGGTACGTATCTGTTGTTAAAGTCTCCTCTTGTTTCATCTCCTATGGACACTGTGACAGAGTCCAGTATGGTTATATATTTGGCGGTAAGTATCTGTTATTAAAGTCTCCTCTTGTTTCATCTCCTATGGACACTGTGACATAGTCCAGTATGGCTTTTGCTATGGCGGTAAGTATCTGTTGTTAAAGTCTCCTCTTGTTTCATCTCCTATGGACACTGTGACAGAGTCCAGTATGGCTATAGCTATGGTGGTAAGTTATGTTGTTAAAGTCTCCTCTTGTTTCATCTCCCATGGACACTGTGACATAGTCCAGTATGGTTATAGCTATGGTGGTAAGTATCTGTCTTTAAAGTCTCCTCTTGTTTCATCTCCTATGGACACTGTGACAGAGTCCAGTATGGCTATAGCTATGGCGGTAAGTATCTGTTGTTAAAGTCTCATCTTGTTTCATCTCCTATGGACACTGTGACAGAGTCCAGTATGGCTATAGCTATGGTGGTAAGTATCTGTCTTTAAAGTCTCCTCTTGTTTCATCTCCTATGGACACTGTGACAGAGTCCAGTATGGCTATAGCTATGGCGGTAAGTATCTGTTGTTAAAGTCTCATCTTGTTTCATCTCCTATGGACACTGTGACAGAGTCCAGTATGGCTATAGCTATGGCGGTAAGTATCTGTTGTTAAAGTCTACTCTTGTTTCATCTCCTATGGATACTGTGACATAGTCCAGTTTGGCTATAGCTATGGCGTAAGTATCTGTTGTTAAAGTCTCCCCTGTGTTTCATCTTCTATGGACACTGTGACGGAGTCCAGTATGGCTATAGCTATGGCGGTAAGTATCTGTCGTTAAAGTCTCCTCTTGTTTCATCTCCTATGGACACTGTGACAGAGTCCAGTATGTCTATAGCTATGGCGGTAAGTTATGTTGTTAAAGTCTCCTCTTGTTTTGTGCTATGGACACAGAGACAGAGTCCAGTATGGCTATAGCTATTGGGGTAAGTATCTGTTGTTAAAGTCTCCTCTTGTTTCATCTCCTATGGACACAGTGACAGAGTCCAGTATGGCTATAGCTATGGTGGTAAGTATCTGTCGTTAAAGTCTCCTCTTGTTTCATCTCCTATGGACACTGTGACAGAGTCCAGTATGGCTATAGCTATGGCGGTAAGTTATGCTGTTAAAGTCTCCTCTTGTTTCATCTCCTATGGACACTGTGACGGAGTCCAGTATGGCTATAGCTATGGCGGTAAGTATCTGTTGTTAAAGTCTCCTCTTGTTTCATCTCCCATTGGACACTGTGACATAGTCCAGTTTGGCTTTAGCTATGGCGGTAAGTATCTGTTGTTAAAGTCTCCCCGTGTTTCATCTTCTATGGACACTGTGACGGAGTCCAGTATGGCTATAGCTATGGCGGTAAGTATCTGTTGTTAAAGTCTCCTCTTGTTTCATCTCCCATGGACACTGTGACATAGTCCAGTTTGGCTATAGCTATGGCGGTAAGTATCTGTTGTTAAAGTCTCCTCTTGTTTCATCTCCTATGGACACTGTGACAGAGTCCAGTATTGCTATAGCTATGGAGGTACGTATCTGTTGTTAAAGTCTCCTCTTGTTTCATCTCCTATGGACACTGTGACGGAGTCCAGTATGGCTATAGCTATGGCGGTAAGTATCTGTTGTTAAAGTCTCCTCTTGTTTCATCTCCCATGGACACTGTGACATAGTCCAGTTTGGCTATAGCTATGGCGGTAAGTATCTGTTGTTAAAGTCTCCCCTCGTTTCATCTTCTATGGACACTGTGACGGAGTCCAGTATGGCTATAGCTATGGCGGTAAGTATCTGTTGTTAAAGTCTCCTCTTGTTTCATCTCCCATGGACACTGTGACATAGTCCAGTTTGGCTATAGCTATGGCGGTAAGTATCTGTTGTTAAAGTCTCCCCGTGTTTCATCTCCTATGGACACTGTGACGGAGTCCAGTATGGCTATAGCGGTAAGTATCTGTTGTTAAAGTCTCCTCTTGTTTCATCTCCCATGGACACTGTGACATAGTCCAGTTTGGCTATAGCTATGGCGGTTAGTATCTGTTGTTAAAGTCTCCCCGTGTTTCATCTTCTATGGACACTGTGACGGAGTCCAGTATGGCTATAGCTATGGCGGTAAGTATCTGTCGTTTAAGTCTCCTCTTGTTTCATCTCCTATGGACACTGTGACAGAGTCCAGTATGTCTATAGCTATGGCGGTAAGTTATGTTGTTAAAGTCTTCTCTTGTTTCGTGTCCTATGGACACAGAGACAGAGTCCAGTATGGCTATAGCTATTGGGGTAAGTATCTGTTGTTAAAGTCTCCTCTTGTTTCATCTCCTATGGACACTGTGACAGAGTCCAGTATGTCTATAGCTATGGCGGTAAGTTATGTTGTTAAAGTCTTCTCTTGTTTCGTGTCCTATGGACACAGAGACAGAGTCCAGTATGGCTATAGCTATTGGGGTAAGTATCTGTTGTTAAAGTCTCCTCTTGTTTCATCTCCTATGGACACTGTGACAGAGTCCAGTATGGCTATAGCTATGGTGGTAAGTATCTGTTGTTAAAGTCTCACCTTGTTTCATCTCCTATGGACACTGTGACAGAGTCCAGTATGGCTATAGCTATGGTGGTAAGTTATGTTGTTAAAGTCTCCTCTTGTTTTGTGTCCTATGGACACAGAGACAGAGTCCTGTATGGCTATAGCTATTGAAGTAAGTATCTGTTATTAAAGTCTCCTCTTGTTTCATCTCCTATGGACACAGTAACATAGTCCTGTATGGCTATAGCTATTGGGGTAAGTATCTGTTGTTAAAGTCTCCTCTTGTTTCGTCTCCTATCGACATGGTGACTGAGTCCAGTATGGCTATAGCTATGGCACTAAGTATATTGATAATCTCAGGCATAATTTGAATTCTCCTCACATTTGAAGAAAAGCCCAAGCAAAGATGTTCTATATTCAAACACTAACCTGCCAAAAAGGCATAGACAAAAAGTGGACCCAGATCAGATTGCTTCTGAAGCAGTCTGATCAAGGTCTTCACTGTTTGTTATTCTGATAAAGTTTTTGTGATTTCCAGCCCTGATTATCAACATTTTACTTGGGTACAGATGGAGAAAAGTGTTCGCAATTTTAGAACAATTACCGTATTACAACTGAAAATGAGTATCTCTCAAAGAAGCATCAATGGAAAAGGGAAACTTGGTGGTGGGATGACAAGGTTGAAAAAGCAGTCAAGAAGAAGCGAGAATGTTCCAAGAGGCACATAGCCCTGGCCAAAGCCTGTCAGACGAGGGAGGCAGAAGATGCGAAAGCAGCCTACAACCAGGCGAAACGTTTGGCAAAGCATGTGGTCTGGCAGGCCAAGTCTGTGGCTGAGAGAGAAAAATTCTCGAATATCGCACCTAACGACACTGGGATCTTCAAAGTTGCCAAGCAGATGGACAAAACAAATCAGGATGTTGTTGGCGAGAAATGTGTTAGAAATGACGCTGGTGAACTGTCTCTCAGTGATGAGGAGAAAATGAAGGCTTGGGTTGAACATTACGCTAGACTACTGAACGTTGAGTTTGAGTGGGAGAGCGACCTGCTTCTGGAGGTCGCTCCTGTGGAAGGTCCACCACCACCAGTCACGAGGGATCTTATTTGCAAAGCCCTTAGAAAGATGAGGTGCGGCAAAGCTTCAGGCCCTTCGGGTATCATTGTCGAGATGCTGAAAGCTGCTGGTGAGGTGGGCATATAGAGTTGTTGACTGTGCTAACTGAGGTGGTCTTCTGCAATGGTGTGATTCCTATGGACTGGCAGGAGAGTTTCATCTTGAACCTTTACAAGGGTAAAGGTGATGCTCTGGAGGGGAAAACTATTGCGGCCTGAAACTAACAGATCAGGTTATGAAGTTGCTCGAGCATGTGCTTGACTCCCTCATTCGAGAGATGGTGGACATTGACGCCATGCAGTTTGGCTTTGTGCCGGGTGGCGGCACCACTGATGCCTTCTTCATCATCCGCCAATTGCAAGAGAAGTACATTGCTGCAAACAAGCCACCTTACTTCGCCTTTGTTGACCTGGAGAAGGCTTTCAACCGAGTACCCAGGAAAGTTCTTTGGTGGGCCTTGAGGAGTTTGGGAGTGGAGGAGTTGGCTGTACGTGTCATCCAGGGCATGTATACGGATGTCAAAAGCCATGTTCGTGTCAACGGTCAGTACAGCAAGGAGTTCGGGGTTGGAGTTGGTGTGCATCAGGGATCTGTTCTCAGCCCCTTGCTTTTTGTATATACTCGTGCTGGAAACTCTGTCGCACCAGTTCTGTACTGGTGTGTCATGGGAGCTTCTGTATACTGACGACCTTGCTGTAATGGCAGACTCACTTGAAGAGTGCATTGCAAGGTTGAAGGTATGGAAAGAGGGTATGGAAAGCAAGGGTCTGAGAGTCAACATGAAGGAAACAAAGCTCATGGTCTCAGGACCGGGGCTTGACCTTCTTCGCGACTCTGGAGCGTTCCTTTGAGCAGTCTGTCGGAGTGGTGTTGGTGTGAACTCTATCCAGTGCTTGCAGTGCATGTATTAGGTGCACAAGAAGTGCATAGGTGTTAGAGGAAGATTGGCTGAGGATTCAGACTATGTTTGTCCAAGATGCTGTGATCAGGCTTGACCGATTGACAATAGACCTGTCACAAAGGTAGATGTGGATGGAACGCTAGTCGACGTGGAATCCAACTTTTGCTACCTTGGAGACATGCTGTGTGCCGGCAGAGGGCGCAAGCTTGCCATTGTCACCAGATGTAGTACTGCCTGGGGAAAGTTTAAAAGGCTTCTTCCTATTCTGACATCCAAGCATGTGTCCCTAAGGACCCGCGGGAAAGTCTTCAACGCCTGTGTACGTTCTGCCCTATTACATGGTAGTGAAACCTGGGCACCTACTGCGCCAGACTTGCAGGGGCTTCGCCTGAACGACAGATCAATGGTCCACTGAATCTGCGGAGTCAGAATGATGACGAAGTGTCCGCAGACACACTGTGCAATGTTAAGAGTGCAGGAGGTGACAGCAGCTCTCGGCACTAGGCGTTTGAGGTGGTATGGACATGATGCACGCTCCTCTTCATGCACAAACTCCATCACAAGTATGACAATTCCTAGCGCCAGAAGAAGAGGGAGACCACAAAAGACCTGGTCTGAGTGTGTTAAGGCTGACATGAAAATGTGCAGCCTTGGCAGCATCGATCCACTGAACAGAGAGGCATGGGGATTGGGTGTTAAACTCTCTAGCCACCTGCTGCCTACCCCCGTACCTGGGACACCCTCAGCAGTAGAAAAATAAACTCAGTATCAAGTCAAGTCAAGCAGTCTTTACTTTTTTTTGCATGTGGTGATTACTGGAAATGACTTGTGACATGGTTCTTTGTACTTTATCATGATATCTTTTATTTGGGACAAGTAAAATCTTCTTTGAACAAGTACATAATGGCCATTTACTTATTTCTGGACAAATATCTAAATTTACTATTTTCGCACCCCTGCATCTGCTGGCAGATGATTGAATTCAATTATCTGGCCTCCCATATTTTAGTGCTCATTGAAAGCATCTCGGGATATTTCAAAGTAATAACTACATATTTTATAGTAGTCAAGTGTGATCTAACTTAACCAACACAGTGGTATGACTAGGATCATCCTGGGCATCTGCACAAACTGATCAATTTTTACTGTCAGCATGCAGATACAGTGGAACCTAAGCTACACGTAGAGCATGCAGCATAGACACTGATCAGACCGGAAGGATGGTCAAGTAGAACAGAGTCTTCACCGGGGTTCACACATGGTATTTGAGACAGCTCTATGTATATCTGTAACATATTAGACCTAGTAAGCACACTGTGTATGTAAATATCAAAATTCTATATTCTCTTTTGAAAACAGTGTTGATCCAGATCAGCTGGCTGGTGGTGAAGCCAGCTGATCTGGGTCCACACTGATTTTCCTCCAGACTATGAATCTTTATTCACAATGATTTTGCACCACTGTATTGATTCATGGGTGAAAGTTTTCAGGATTAGTCCGGAATTCAGGATTTTGAGGCTGACTTTCCACAGAAAGTCAGCCTCAAAATCCTGAATTAGGCAGATTCTTTTAGCTTCTTTGATTTAATTTCAGTTTATCTAAAGACAATTGACCATTTAAACTTGAAATTGTTGATTTTTGTAGGCATACTGCATGTTTTAAGATTTGATTTTCAAACGTTCAGGATTTTGGAAATTTTGAAGATTGGAAATCCTAGTGTTTGCTAATACATGGTGTGGTTAATAGGTTAAATATGGTATTTTCTTTGAGAAATACAACAAACTGTTGATCTGAATATCCCACTTACATGTATCAGCGGCTATGTCAGTGTAAAGGACTAATTTGTTGGAAACCATCTCCAATTGATTGTTGATAAATTGTAATTAGGACTGATGATAAGGCTTATTCTTATATTAGAACTCATTTGAACAAATGAGATGTTAGCAGATATAAAATAGCCCACATCTAGGGAAAAAAACTCATGGGCCCAGACAAACAAAAATTTGAGAGTAAAATTTTGAATATTGGTTTTTCCCTTAGCTCAAACATTTGGTTTTGGTGCACAGAAGAACCGTCTCAATGAGACGGTTATTTTGAGTACCAACAACATATGTTTTGGTTTAGAATTAAGAAAATTAAACCCCCTTTGAGGTTTATGACTTGGTTAAGCAAAAGCCAGCCTGCTCAGCTACAGAGACTACCTAGAATCTTTAATTGATGTATAATGTGTAGCTTCATGTTTTCCTGCATACAGCCAAGAATAAGGCAGTGATCAGATTGCACAGATACACAGGCTGATCTGGGCTTTATGCATAGAAGAAAAAACAGCTTTTCTAACAAAATGGCTTAAACATGAACCGAAGTTCATTCTGGTGTATGAGGGGCATTCAGTATGTAATGTAACTGTGTTGATGTTTTGCAAAACCCTCCCTCATGGAAATTACATGTCTGAACCTGTAAGAATCACCTTCTGAATATTTGCTTAAACATTGGTCTGAATCATTCCATTATCCTCTTTTCTGAATCTTTGCTGCTTTACGGACCTTTAAGCCTTTATTCAGACCCTTTCAAGATTGATTCAGACTAGCAATTTATGAAATTCCATTGTGATTCAGATATTATCTGCAATGATTCAGAAGCATTCAGATGTAGTTCAGAAAAAATCAGAAAGGTTCTGAATCATTTAGCCATGATTCAGAAATACTCAGAAGCATTCAGACTTGATTACGAGGTATTCAGACATATTTAGTAATGGTTCAGAAATAGTGCAGCTTGATTCAGAAATATTTAGCTATGATTCTGATATATTAAGTCATGATTCAGTAATATTCAGACACAATTCAGTCAGAATTCAGGAATTTTCAGCTTAAATTCAGAAAGATTCAGCATAAATTCAGAATATTTCAGCACCACCCGACCCCCTCCCTCATGGGCTCCCTCCCTCTACTGGTCCCACCTAAGACTTAATATGCCCAATGTGTTATCACTTCTACCATCTAAACTGTAAATAATCCTTAAGTTTGTAGTTTGATCCTTGTCTACATAGCCTTTCAAAAGAGACTGAGAGAACTATATAAGTAATTTGGAGTGGGTGGGGTAACTGAATTAGCCATGGGGATGAGTTACAAGAATAACATAAACAAAATGTAAACATACAAACAGTAACTTAATACTTAATGCCTTCTGAACATGCTTCATTCATCTTTTCTCACTGATATTTCTTGAAAATAAGTAAAAACTTACTAAATATTGATTTCTGCTGTGTGTCACCTTTGCTTTCTGCTGCAGACTACATTTAAAAAGGAAGTATCCACTGAGCATGCACCATTTTATCACATGACTTCCTTCTGAATAATTCAGACACATTCAGACAGATTCAGATCATATATAATTTAGTAAAAAGTTCAGCAATGATTCAGAAAGATTCAGACAGACATGTTTCAGTTCGATATCTATCTATCTATCTATCTATCTATCTATCTATCTATCTATCTATCTGTCTGTCTGTCTGTCTGTCTGTCTGTCTATCTGTGTGTCTGTGCATGTGTCTGTCTGTGTGTGTGTCTGTCTGTCTGTCTGACACGTCTGTCTGTCTGTCTGTCTGTCTGTCTATCTATCTAGCTAGCTAGCTAGCTATGTGTATGTATGTATGTATCTATCCATCCATCAATCCATCCACCTGAGACCGAGGGGCCGCAGGATTCGTTCGAGCCTCACGGGCGTCACTGCATTGTGTCCTTGAGCAAGACACATTAACCCAGAAAGACCCGTCCCTAGTCTGAATCATTCAGATATGTAATTCAGAAAAATTCAGACTTTGAAAAGTGGTAAAAACTAATTCTGAATGATTCAGATGGGATTCAGATAGATTCAGAGTTGGAAAAATAGGTAGAAGAAAGTTCTGAATGATTCAGATGTTATTCAGATAGATTCAAACTTTATTTTGTATTGTTGAGTGATTCAGACTTATTCAGTTGTCTGAAATCTTCTGATCTGACAATGAATCAATGCTGAATTGGATTCATTAAATTCCAGAAATGATTAAGAATGATTCCAACCTGATTCAGAAAGAATTAGAAATCATTTATTTGGATTCATATTGATTCAGACTGCATACTATGGATTCAGATGAATCCAGCTTTACTTCAGAGAGATTCAAACTGATTCAGGACTGATTCAGAAATTAAGGTTCTTGAGGGCTTTAGCTACAAGTATGATAAGTATTCAAGAAATTTGGGAGACAAAAATTCCACTCGTCCCCTGACTCCCCTCTTAATTACAAGTGAAATCTAGAAAGGACTAGTAATTCTTCCCAAAGCACTCATCCTACAGGATGAGTGCTTTGGGAAAAGTTTTTCAAGGTAGTCATATTACATATGACTCCCTTATGTTCTTTATTGCATACGCTTTTAAAGGACAGGTGCATGTGTTTGCAGGACAAATTGTTAGTCACTCGTCCTGCAGGACTAGTGCAATATTGAAATATTTTTGTCCCCTGCATTCTAATCTGGACACAGATTAGGCTCAACAAAATGTTGAGACTCATCTGAATCCAAAATGTGTGTCACTGATGGTACCACTGAAAGAAGTTTTTCGAAAAAGTATATTTTGAAAAAAAAAATCAGCAGCCGCAAAAGTAATGTGAAATTACCCAGCAGGCAACGATATCATTTAAAGGCTAGTCCTTTGTCATTGAAGTAAATTGTTTAGTTTTATTTTGTTGCAGCTGTGTGGAGGGGTAGGAGTGATTCATCATAACTGTACTAAAGAATTCCAGTCCAATGAAGTATTTAAAGTCAAGGTAAGATCCCACCTTTACCATGTCTCAGTATTTATATATGCACCAAAGACAACAAAGTCTTGGAACAATATTAAACCCCTTACCCTTCTTGATCTTATTTTATCATATGACGCGCGTCTGAGGGTGAAATAATGTCATGCAATAATTCAATAAACCACTAGTGGTTTACAGATTTACAGGAAACGTTATGATGTCCATAACAACGTTGTGTACATAATGACAAAATTATAACATTTTTACACCAGAAAAGAGATTTCAAAGTATTTTTAATGTCATATGATAAATAGAATCTAACATTCGTGCTCTTGTATTTTGAATTTATCAAACTCAATGTGAAAGAGATAAAATGCTCAGCAAGCCTTGCGTTTCATCTCTTTTCTCCAACTCGTTTAATAAATTCAATAAAGCATGAGCACTCATGTAAGATCCTCTATTTATCATATGACGTCGCATCTGGGAGTGAAATAAGGCCATGCAATAAAATCTGTAAACCACCAGTGTTTTATAGATTTACGGGAAACTTTATGACGTCCACGACAACGTTGCGCACATAATGAAAAAAAATAAAACGTTTTTACGCCAGAAATGAGATTTCAAAGTATTTGTCTTATGATAAATAGAATCTAACATTCGTGCTCTTGTTTATGGAATTTATATTTAACTCGTTGCGAAAAAGAGATAAAATGCTCGGCAAGCCTCCCATTTTATCTCTTTTCCCCAACTCGTTTAATAAATTCAATAAAACATGAGCACTCATGTAAGATCCTCTATTTATTGCATAAGCTCTTGATTAATCAACTCTGCATGCTGGGTAATTTCTTTGCTTTTTGTGGTTTGCTGATTTTTGTTTGCTGCTTTCGAAGCAGCAAACTTTCAGATTGACTTTTTCGGAAATCCGGTCATGCGCACTGCAGATTAGCTGTCTGACGCAACCCCCTGTCATTGTTAAAAATAGTCGTATGATGACGCAACACGGCCGCCTGTTTTGAATAAATGAGAAATTTGGATTTGGGACGATATATTGTAGGATCCGCTAAGGCCAAAAAAAAAATATGTGTGTTTACGGTTTGCAGACCGACCCTGTTTTATAGCTGCCGACTGTACCATTTTTTCTCCAAAAAAAAAAAAAAAACGAGTACGTTGTCCGGCCCTGCTCGATAGTCCTGTAGTCGTCAGCTATCGAAAACTTGAAAATTTTCAATATCGATTGTTCCAGTTTATAAATTGACCTACCTGGTTGTTGAAGTGTGTATTTCATACTCTCCCCTTATTAAAACTCCAATTAGCATTATTTTAAAACAGTAATACTCCGAGATCAACTAATAATATATTCCCGTAAACACAAAACTTGACACGGTATTTTCTGTCAAATCCACTATTTGACTGCTAGCGGCTAATTTTGTCGTCGCAAACAGTTTGAACCAAGATTAGAACGTCAGGGCTGATCTGGGTCCAAGCTTTTTGAGACGCTGATGTTATCCTGAATAGTTATTTTGATAAAAGTAATGCAGAAAAATATCTGCAGAGACGAAACATGATTCTCCCTTTGAAGTTTTTGAGTCATCTTTAAGTACCAACAATGAATGAAACCGCAAGTTGGTCTGGTCAATGTATATTTCTGATGCAACTCACTGATTTACCCTTTACCTGCTAGTAGCTGTAACTCTTTGCATGCTGTCAGCCAGAATTCAAGGGCTCTCTATTTGGTTGTTATAGAAAGTTCCTGACGGATATTTAGTTTATTTACCTTTAATAAGCATGCAATAAACTATCATGTCGGTCTTGCATGATACATGTATGTATTGATTTTCAGACTGATGTGTCCGGTCATGTCAAGTTACGTAATGCACAATTTACAGGTCAGCTCGATACAGAGCTTCAGATAAGTTGGGGAAAGCAAGATAATTTTTTGTGTATTTGAAATGTATTTACAAATCTGTTGGACCCAGATGAGGCCCGACATAATGTAGGTCCTGATTTAGATCCAAACTGTTTGACACTCTGATAGTGTAGCTGGGAGATTTTTTTGGATTTCTATTAAAGTCAGCAGATGACAAAAATCCAGCATATAAAAGAGTTGGGCAGGATTATTGAAGGAGAATTATAAAAGTATTTTTCTGCATTAACTAATATCTATCACATCTATCACCTCTCCCTGATTTCTCATTCTATGGAGAAGACTTCTCCCTGATTAAAGCTGTGGTCAATAAAGCGTACAAACTGTCTCAAAGTCAGTTACAATGTATAGCTATTCAATAATCAATATTTCACTGTGATGAACCTATATTTACTATCCTAGTTGTCAGTCAGCGCTGAACAAACTCACATGATTGATGCTGATTGGATTTTATCAAAAAAGAAAGCAACGCCTTCATGTGTGTACATATCCAACGTGTCAGCTAGATTTGGCTGTCAAGTATCATGTTAACAAAGACATCCTAAGATAATACTTACATCCGCTGCCCCTGTCATGTATATTCCATGCAACAAATAAAATTGTTCATATTCCTCTATGTCTTGCGACCTTCAAAATGTTGACTTTTAAATTTCGTTGCCGTCTTTGAAATTAAATGAAAGATGGTTCTTCATGTGAAGATGATTCAATTGAAATATCAAGCCTTATTCTAAATGCTGTATACTGGGTCCGGGTTGAAACTCAATAAAAAAGAGTGCAAAAGCCATCATTGTGAGATCAAAGTGGTACTTTCAAAAGACAAGCGGTACTTTAGTCTTATGATCTCCAGACAAAATGATAAAACTCATAGCATCTACTCATAGCATCAACCTTTAATACACGCTTGATGATGAGCATTTTTTCATGAGCCATACATATGATGATGATATGATGATGATGATGATGATGAGCATTTTTCATGGGCCATACATATGATGATGATATGATGATGATAAGCATTTTTTCATGAGCCATACATATGATGGTGGTGATGATTAGCATTTTTTCATGAGCCATACATATGATGATATGATGATGAGCATTTTTTCATGAGCCATACAAATGATGATGATGATGATGATGATGAGCATTTTTTCATGAGCAATACATATGATGATGATGATGATGATGATGATGATGATGAGCATTTTTTCATGAGCCATACAGATGATGATGATAATGATGATGTGATGATGAGCATTTTTTCATGAGCCATACATATGATGATATGATGATGAGCATTTTTTCATGAGCCATACAAATGATGATGATGATGATGATGAGCATTTTTTCATGAGCAATACATATGATGATGATGAGCATTTTTTCATGAGCCATACAGATGATGATGATAATGATGATGTGATGATGAGCATTTTTTCATGAGCCATACATATGATGATGATGATGATGAGCATTTTTTCATGAGCCATACAGATGATGATGATGATGATGATGATGATGATGATGATGATGATGATGATGATGATGATAAGGATGATGATGATGATGAGCATTTTTTCATGAGCCATACAGATGATAATGAGCATTTTTTCATGAGCCATACATGTAATGATGATGATGATGATGATGATGATGATGATGAAGAGCATTTTTTCATGAGCCATAAATATGATGATGATGATGATGATGATGATGATGATGATGATGATGATGATGATGATAAGGATGATGATAAGGATGATGATGATAATGAGCATTTTTTCATGAGCCATACAGATGATGATGAGCATTTTTTCATGAGCCATTCATGTAATGATGATGATGATGATGATGATGATGATGAGCATTTTTTCATGAGCCATACATATGATGATGATGATGATGATGATGATATTCAGCATTTTTCATGAGCCATACATTTGATAAAATCTATTACATTTCATTGAAACTTTTAACTTGAGTGACTGGTCATTTGAGGCTGGACAAAAGATATTACAAGGAGCTGTCACTCATCCAGGTAGCTTTGACAGGATGGCTAAAATAAACTTTAATTGATTGACTGTTGAAAGGAAAGTTGTTGTGACAAGTCAAATAGTTGTAACCAGGTTCAACAAAGTTTGAACGCTTTACAGACCGCTGCTGTATAAGGTCACCAAAATTTTAGCAATGAACTACTATTTTATGTAATATTCTAAATGGATCTTACTAACCCCTTGTCTCCAAGTGGTGACTTTTGACACATAACCTTCGCAAACAGTTTGGACCCAGATCAGGACCCACAGACCTTGACCCTGAACTGAGTCCCGAGCCATTTGACACTCTAATAGCGTTCCTGAAAGTTTTTTTAATGAATTATAGGAAATGTTTTTGGAAGCTTTAATAGAGTATAGATTGTGTGTGCGTAGCGGTGGGGGGGGGGGGGGGGGGGGGGGGATTTCGTCGGAGAGGGTTTATGTCCATGTTGTAAAATTCATAGGGGGGATTATGTCCACGTTGTAAAATTCATGGGGGGGGGATAATGTCCATGTTGCAAAATTAAAGGGGGGGGGATTATGTCCACGTATACAAATTTTAGCAGGGGGGGGGGGGGTGTCCGGGGGATATTGTCCTACACTGAGCCACTGGGCTCTCAAACATTTTAATGCTCCTCATCGGGAGAGCATGCGGTACTTGAATGTTTTTACAACACATAGATGTGTAGCTAGATGCGTAACTGGTCTATCACAAGCTAAATTCTGATGTCATTTAAAAAACAATAAAATAAAGTTCGAAGTTTTGAGATTTTTTTAAATTTATTTTCCGACTGGAAGTTTTTGAGCGTTTTATTTTCATTTCTTCCTCCTAGCCTATATCAGGGGTAACAACCTACGTCATAGCGTGGGTGTTGTAAACACGTAGTATGACGCCATCTTTGATTTGCAAGGTTAGTTTTTCCCTTCGTAAATGTCGTACAAATTAGTGTCTGTCAAAACTAAGCAGTGCAGGCGGTGCCTAACATCACACTTGAACAGAATATACAATGGTCACGTCCAGAAATGCCGTTGCCTTTGTAAACATTCACCCACAAAAATCGAAGTGGGTGACTGCTAAAATTATCCTCGTGTCTCCCGCTTCGATTCTTGTGGGTGAATGATTACAATGGCAACGGCATATCGGGGCGTGGCCGTTATATATTCTGTTCAAGTGTGATGTTAGGCATCGCCTGCACTGCTTTGTTTGTACAGACACTCATTTGTTTAATTTAACGAAGGGGAAAACTGACCTTGTAAATCAAAGATGGCGCCGCCCTACGTGTTTAAAACATCAATGCTATGACGTAGGTTGTTACCCTTGCTATATTGTGCAAAAATTATCCAGAGAACCAGAAAAATGGCCTAACCCTTACACACAATTTACGATCTAGATCTTGAAATTTAATTATAATATTCTTAAATTTCAGAGAGATTTAGCCTTGGCATTTTCAAATGTGTATCATATTTAAGCGGACAGTTCACATGATGCCAGCAAAACAAACAAACACTGTCTGTTGCAAATTTTGTGGCGTTTTAACAAGGATGTACAGGATGAATAAAGGTTATTATGCATACGCGGATCCAGAGTGGGGGATAGGAAATCACAAGTTATATATGCGTTTCTATAGAAATTAACATTTGGACCCCCCCCCCCCCCCCCACACGTTCCTGGAAAAAGTTGGACCCCCTGGAAAATGATAGACCCTCTCTGAAATAAAACCATTGGAACCCCTCTGTTAATAGGTTGAGGACTGCACAAAACAAAAAAACAACAACAAAAAAAAAACGCTGTCAAGGCTGTTTTCTTGCCGTCAGGTCTGCCCCCCCCCCCCTGATAAAAATTCCTTGATCCGCACATGTTATGTTAACTTTGACTGGCCCCAGTCCTGAAACATTTATATATATTCACATTCAATTTGTACTGATTAAAATGGTACTTTCAGCTACCGATTTTGTTGTACAGTAATTTTAATGTAGACTGGCCCCAGTCCTGAAACATTGTTATATCAGAGAAATCCTCGTACTCTAACAAAATTACTGTACCTTCTGAGGCTGCCAGGAAGTGTCATTTAAATGATAACGTAAACAGAATATGAAAAAATGTTCTGCTATATAAGTGTTTCAGGATAGGAGCACTGGCCCCAGACCCATTTGTCTAATTTTTATAGAGGATTTCTGTCCGAAATTCCATTGAATTTGGAACAGTGGTTCAGGAGGAGATTTCTATTTTAAGCTTTGCAGGCCATTTTGTTCAGTCGTGGGGAAAAGTTTAAAATTTTGAAACTATTTTTTAGCCCTCCAGTGCTTTTTTACTGACACATTCCAAAGCAGTACTTCTTTTGTGGATTTGGGTTTGTCTTTGACATATTGTCGAGCCTGTGTCTTGCAGTTTTGTGGTCAATTGATGGGAAAGAGATGATCTCTTGCCTCTCCTATGTGTGATGTTTTCTTTTTTTTTATCACTTTCCCATTCGATGTGGTACTTGATTGTATCGATTCCTGATCTTTGCATTCTTCCTCACTTTGGTAGAGGGCATTTTTAGGAACATTTTGTGAAATTATTTCTATTTCATTGGAATTATTTTGAATTTTCATATTTCTGATCTCGAGCACTTCTTAGGATGCACATTCATGACCCGGTTTGTGCAGTCTAGCTCTTAATTTCATATAAATGTTTTAATCTGTTTTCTTCCCAGTCATTTTTTTTCAATAAGATCAGACTGTCCCATGAATTGAATCAGTACCAAGCAGAGGATTAAGTGGAAAGCACACAACACAGTAGGAGTATCTCCGATGATGCTTGAATCATTCTTACAATGAGCCGCTGTACTCCCCTGATTAAATATTGAAAGACGACCAAAGTAGTGTGAAATGGCCAAGAACTATTCTAGATAAGTTCTAGAATTTTCTAGAACTATGGTCAAGAACTGCTCTGAAACTGTTGTAGATATGTTCTAGAATGTTTATGGGACAGATGTAGAATGTTAAATGGGACAATTTTGTTCTACAATTGCTCTAGCCAAGGTCAAAAGATTTGTTCAAATAAAGTTCCAGAAAAATTGTAAAGATATTTCCTAGAACTGTTATAGAACACTTCAAATTTGTTCTAGAACAGTTCTGGAACAAATCTTTAGAACTTTTATGAACAATTGTAGAACATCCCTCAAAAATGTCCCATTTAACATTTTAGATATGTCTCTAAATTTTTCTAGATTATTTTTAAAATGGTTCAAGAACAATTCCAGAAATGTTGTAATGGTTTGTTCTAGAACTGTTCTAGAATTAAACTAGGTTTGTTCTAGAACTAATGTAGAACAAACCTTTATTATATTTCTGGAACAATTGAAGAACACCCCTAAAAAATGTCCCATTTAACATTCTATAAATGTCTCTGAATTATTCTAGAACATTTTTAGAATGGTTCCAGAACAATTTTAGAAATGTTCTAATAGTTTGTTGCAGAACTGTTCTAGAGGAAACCTTGGGTTGTTCTAGAACTGTTCCAGAACAAGCATTTAGAAACTTTCTGGAACAATTGTAGAACACCTCTCCCAAAGATGTCCCATAAAGGGTTCAATAAATGTCTCTGAATTATTCTAGTAGATATTTTAAACGGCCATGGTCAGGAATGTCATTGAGCAGAAGCCACATTTCCCTAGCCCTAGTAGATTATTTGGAAAAATGATTCTGTGAAATGCCACTTTATTATATCTGAAATACTGTTAACAAATTTGGGTTAAACCCAAAAAACTAATACCAAAGTGTATTCCATGCTCATGCAGGTGACTCAATAAAAATAAATAAACATCAACTGAGGAATAATTATTATTGAAAAAAAAACATAACAGAGGCCCTACGTTGGCCTGAATATTGTCAGTTGTCGCCACCCTGTTACCCCACCCATTTCAAAACACTGCCATGCATTTCAGCTCGGAAGACCGCAGTAACAATTTTAAAACATTAAAAACTGTGTCTCGGCCTACTCACTGTCTCAGACAATATACTACTATCATGTTTGCCATCTAAAAGTTGCCAAACAAATGTTTTGAAGAACCTCCATATCATCCCTCCAATTCTGGCAGCCGTGTTTTCCCATCATCCATCTGGTTATGACATGCTTGTTCTAGAAATGTTCTAAAATGTTCTAAAAATGTTCTAGAGCTATTGAGAACATTTCTAGAATTTGTTGGTTCTACAAAAGTACTAAATAAGTTCTAGAACTAAATTTGAATGGTAAATGGAAAACAATTCTTTAACTTATTTTCCCTTTGAGAAGTTCCAAAAATGTATATTTTTAGAATTAACTAGTTCTAAAAAGTAAGACAAATGTTCTAGAAATTAATTTGAATCATTTTCAAAAGTTTCTTTCAACTCATTTTGTTCTTGAAAAGTTCTAAAATTGTCTAGAATATTATTAGAACATTTGTTGGTTCTTTATTTGTTCTAAAATGTTCTAGACTATTTCAAGAACGGTTTTAGAATAAAACAAGTTTTAGAATGTGTTTGATTTGTTCTAGAACAGTTGTAGAGCAAGAGTTCTACAACAAGCACATTTACCTGGTTAAGAACAGTTCTAGAACAGTTCTTAATGTTCTAGAACAGTTCTACTATTAGAACACCTCCAATTTTTAGAACAAAATTTTGCAGGGGGTAGTCTACACAGATACCTGCTCTGATCTGAGCGGTGAAGTTTCAATGTGATTATTGCATGTTTGTAGCTTGTGATAAGGATTCCTAGACTGGTATCAGACAAGTAAATAGAGCAATAGTAAAATATAAAGCATTCGCCTAACCAAACACTACCGCTGTGTGCCAGTTTACTCTGAATGTGTATTTTGGTCAATGGGAGTTACAGAGCTTTCGGTAAGCATAATCTGAAGCCCCAGCATAGGGGTCATAATCACTCCAATCAGATAAGAATGCATGCATGATTATTAAACAAAAAAGTGCATCTAAATGTAAATTTTGACCCAGACAATTCAAAGATAGGATGAGACTAATAAGTAGCATGTGTACAGTTACTCAGAAGGTAACAGTTATTTTAAATTGAATAGCTACTTAATGTTTTATTGACATTGAACAGAAAACTGATACTTCACCCATCTTTCAATTTCATGTGTTACTTAATGTACTTATCTCACTATTGAGATTAAAATTTTATCAAAACTTGAGTACTGCATCTTGGGTGGTTTCCTAGGAATTAATAGGGCAGTAATTCGGGAGGAAAACCGGGCAAACCATCCTTTTAAAAGGAAACTTTATTTCTAAATTAACTTTTGTGAAAAAATCTTTCAGGAATACCATGATCATGAGAGTGCCAGATAGTTTGCTTGTAGATCAGGCCTGACAAAATGCTGGGCCTGATCGGAGTCCAAACTGTTTGCAAAGGTTATCAGCGGACAGCACTGGCAGGTAAAAGGTGACAGGGTATCCAACTTTCTGTTTTTCTTATTTCTTAATAAAAACAAATGTTGTGGGTACACAGCAGGGGCGGATCCAGGATTTTTGAAAAGGGGGTTCATATGCATAAATGTGTGGGGGGTTCGCTTTGCTGATTTTATTTCATTTTGCTTAAATATCCCATGAAAATGAAATAATTCGGTCTCACTGAGACCAAATTATTTTATTTTTATAGGATATTAAAAAACGGGGGATGGGGAGTGGGTTTTGAGCGAACCTCCTCTGGATCTGCCACTGCACAGGTTGCTCATGGAGCCACCTACAGTGAGAAGCATAACAAATCTGTTAATAAAAAATAATATTTTAATGGGTCATCCACAGGTTTAGATAAACAAAAATTTTCTCCGTAAAAATGTATATATTTTCTTACCGATCAGTTTAAACATATGTTTTGGGTGCTCAAAAGAACCGTCTCATTGAGACGGTTCTTTTGAGTACCCACAACATATGTTTTGGTTGAGAAATAAGAAAATTAAATATTCGTTAGGCACTCTTAACTAAAGTCCTGGTCATCATATTGCATCCATTTGCTTGAGGAAAGGAATGCATACAAAGTGCATTTGAGCCGCAACATGAGATTTCCAACAATGTGGTATGTGCGACCAGCAAAGGCTCAGACCAGCCTGCACATACGCGCAGTCTGATCAGAGTCTTTGCTAGTCACTTGAATATTTGTGAATATTAAGCTACTGACCGGACATCATTTGGAATTTCTAAGCTTAAAAGGAGGCTGCACAGGCTCGCCTGAGTCTACACTTGTCAAAACGGCACATTGTTGGAAATCACATGTCAGGGCACACAGAAAGTGCATGTGACTGTTGGCCTATATTTGAAAATAGCATGTGCTGCAGATTAAATAATAAGCAGCAGGCTTAAATTTCCCTGGTAATATAACACCAGAAATGTTGTTTCTCACCTAACCAGTTTCTTATTCTTAGTAGCCATAGCAACAGACTTGTATACAAATTAATCGGTGCATTTCATATAGGGTGATAAACAGCAAATGACTGTACAATGAGGTGAAAATAGGAGCTAGAAATCACGACAGTATAATGCTAAATTTAGCGTCTCAAAGGATCATTGACACTTGCTATGGGTAAATGCCTATGGTTTTCAGTAAAAATAAAAGTTTGTCAATCGTCCCTTTCTTCACCTTAAAGCTACCCTGACCTGAGTACTTTATGGCTGTAAAATCCGTTTTCGATATTAAATGCTTCAAAGATGTAAAATTTTGGGTAGAACAATTAGTTTTACATTATAATATATAGAAATCCGAAAACATTTTTTAAAATATCATTCCCCCCCGTGTGCCAGCAAAAGCTTTGGCATGTATATGTGTTACCGTATGTTACACATTGTATAGAAGTGGCTGGCTGGCACACGGGGGGGAAAGATGTTCAGCAGCCCAAAAACCCGGGACCTAAGCCCATAAAATGCCTTTTCTACCAAATAAGAAATTACTGACAGTAAAGAAATTCTCTAGAACCAACCTCCTAAATTGCTTTGTATTCTGTGCTAGTTTAATATAAAGTACTTAAAGATCAAAAGTAGAATTAGCAAGGTTTAGCGTATTTTTTCATAAGAAAAAATCTCACTGTTATTAAATGACACATTCTTTTGCAAACGTCCTGTACTTATCTAATTGCATGCTAGGGAATTGTTCAGGTTTTCATTTTCGTCTGCTGACTTTCTTCAAAATAAAGTTTTTAACAATAAACCACCCAGGACCACCATCGGAGTATCAAACAGATTGGATCCAGATCAAGACCGACATTCTGTTGGTCTTCATCTGGGTCCAAACTGTTTGCTAAAAGCTATTGGCAGACAACAAAATTATCTACTGGCATGCAAAGAGTTATAACAGGTAAATACTTTAGTGTTCAATATATTGTTTCATATAGGGATATGCATGTATATGTATACCATAAATATTCGGACACTTTAAATACATTTAACCTGTTATGCCCTTTAAACAAAGCAAAAGTAATATTCAAAGGATCTAGTTAGAATCAGTTTTACTTTCCAATGCTAAATGGGACACTTTCTTTCCTTCAAAAATATTTATTTCTTTTATTGAGCTTTCATTTTTGTATTATTTACGGTACATGTAGTCAAAAATGTACAGGTAACTTCTAAATTATCTCCCCAAAATCATTTTATTACAAAACATATTTTGTTTTTAAAACAATTTCATCAACTATCGTGGTCCGTTGATACTCTGCATATGGTATTTTCAATAGATATCACCATGCCTACCAAATAAATCAAGAAAACGTGCAGAAATCACTTTTTAAAGCACTTTTTATTTTCATGAAATTTCAGACCCCCTCCCCTTTCTACCCGCCATAACTCTCGAGTGCGTAGGAATTTTGAAAATATTTTGCTAGCTTGCTCTTGCCATTAGATTCACCTATTGCACTGACACTACATGCACCACAATAGAAGCTCAAGTGCAGCGTTCAGGGAATCAGAAAAATAGGCGTATAAGGCCCAAACCGTCAATGATCCTTGGCAATTAGGCTTTTCAACCATAAATGTTATAAATATTGTGCCGTTCAAAAAGAAGTCCAGCAGTCAACACAGGTTTAGATAAACAGATTTTTTGAGCCTAAAATTGTAAATATTTTCTTACCAATCAGTTTTAACATATGTTTTGGGTGCTCAAAAGAACCGTCTCATTGTGACGGTTCTTTTGAGTACCTACAACATATGATTTGGTTGAGAAATAAGAAAATTAGTTTTTCGATACGCACACTTAACTCAAGTCCTGAGTCAAAGAGAAAGTTGTCTGAGTGACTGTCTGTAAATAGTATTTAGTATTTATCCTAAATATTCTCACACTTTACTGATTACCATTCTTACCCTAAAGTTTAACCATTGCATCTGAATGGACTTTCCTACCCTTATCAGTAAGATGATACGATTTTCAATTTTAGGGGTGTTGGGTGGTATTTTTATCCCCCGACAAAGTCGGAGGGATATAGTTTTGGCGTTGTCCGTCTGTCCATTCCGTCCGTCCGTCCGTCCGCACTTTTTGTCTGTCCGGAACCATATCTCAGTACCTATTGGTCAGATTTGATTCATTCTTGGTACAAATGATTAGTACCATGAACTCTCGATATCCTGTAAGTTTGGTCAAAATCCACCCCTTAACACTTGAGTTATTGCCCTTGTTTAAGTATAGGCTATTAGAAGGCAAAACCTATATTAGCTTTTTGTGTGATGATCTTCACATTTCATCAAAGCTATTATATTTAACAACTTCTCGCTATAGACCATGATTGCCAAGTGCCTGTAGATAAGAATGGTAGTGTCAAAGTTTTACCCCACCCCCTTTGACCCCACCTAAGGGGTCAAAGGTCAAATATTTAAATTTCGCAATAACTAAGGCAATTATTAATATTTTTTGCTGAAATTTTGTATGCAGGCAGAGGAGCAATAGATATGAAACATATCAAACGGGATTTTAGTTTGAAGGCCTGATTCCGAGCCCCTTGGGAGGACTTTGGGGTGGGGCCGAGGCCAAAAATAAACTTTTTCAGAATATGGTCATGTTGCATATCAAATTAAAGCTGACGACGCTGGCAGCAACATGGTAGCAAATATTTTGCCCACAGATACACCCACGACCCAGCGGATGGGGTCAAAAGGTCAAACTATCTATTTTTCTGAAAGTAGTCATGTTGCATATCAAATTAAAGCTGACGATGCTGGCAGCAACATGTTAGCAAATATTTTGCCCACAGACACACCCTTGACCCAGGGGGTGGGGTCAAAAGGTCAAACTATATCTTTTACTGAAAGTAGTCATGTTGCATATCAAATTAAAGGGAATTGGGCACAGAGCACCATGAAAGCAAGTATGCTGTCATTACACACACCAACGACCCCTGGGATGGGGTCAAAATGTCATTGTTGTTCTTTTCTAAAAGTGGTCATGTTGCATATCAAAGTAAAGTGGAAGAAGTGTAGACCTACATGCAAGGTAACACTTTAAATTTACACACAATCTTGACCTCTGAGGTTGGGTTTAAAGGTCAGATATTGAAATTGTGCAGATTTAAGTATATTTTCTATTGAACTAAGCACTAAAACATACTTGACAGGCGTTTTTTATGATCTGATTGATACTGTAGGTGAACTAAGGGTTAGATAAATGGGATTTATGTTTTGTGATTTACATGTTTCTCTCAAATAACCCTTCGTCGGGGGATATAAATTCGTCGAATTTGCCTTGTTCTTTTTTTTCCCTTAAAATTTATAAGAAAAGACTGACTAGTAAGCAAACAGAAGATCGTGATCAGACGCCACCATAGGGTCAGTTAAGCAAAAGTTTTCAGCGTAAAGTTGCGATTATTTTCTTATCCATCAGTTTAAATATGTGTTTTGGGTGCTTAAAAGAACCATCTGAGACGGTTCTTTTGAGTACCCATAACATACGTTTTGGTTGAGAAATAAGAAAAATAATTTTTCGTTACGCACCCTTATCTGGGGGTCTGCGCCATATTATCTTGCCTATGTCCCACATAAAGGATGCTAGGCTTATATGGATTATTAAGCAAGTCTATTTGATTGTCTGATGTTTTTGAAATTTAGATATGGAATGTAAACAATAAAAACCCATTTTAAACTGTTCTGCACATTCTGATCTGTGTTAACATTGTTTGGTCAGCCCTGCCTGTCAGATATTGTAGGTAAATATGCCTAACTTAATATTGTAACTTGGCCTATCTAAACAGCTTTTTGTCATACTGAATATAGAAAAAATGTATAATCATTTGTTTGTCAGTTACAAGCGAAAGTATGTGCACAAATTACTGGTTAACCGCTTGTTCAAGCCTGCCCAGGAAAAAGTGTGGTTAGGTGAACTGACCGTCCCGCAATGACCATAGCTGTTGACTTGGGACGTAAAGCAACAAAACCAACCAACCAAATGAAACCAAGGTAACCATTTAACTAAATGAATAGAAAGATATTCAGTTCTTCAACATAACATATGAGCCAGCACATGAGATTTTGGTGCTTTTTGGTGCTTATTAATGTGTTTCCAGGTCATAAGTGCCCCCGTTTTTCTTTTTTTAAATCACTTTAAATTAAACTTAGAAGAACGGCACTCAGCATGTGGATTTAAATGCACACCGGGTAACGATAACTTATTTTTGGGAGACACACTTATGTGTAACTGAAGCCCCAGTCCCCTGTACAAAAGAATAACTTTGTTGTTTTTCCCTGTGAATATACCTATGTGAACCCCAATAGATACACATGGTATATTTGCATTTCTTTGATGATATGTACTAGCCTACATGACTATCTATATCCGATGATTCAACGAAAATCTATTCCGCAAACCTCACTGTCATCATTTTGACACACACATGCACGCACACACGCAATTGTAAAAGTCTATAGGGGTCCTAGACCGTGCCGTATTGAAAGCAGGCAAATATAAGGTTTAAGCATGAAACATGCATGTACATGTAGCACCTTCCATTTCAATTCATTGCATGGGTGGGCATCAGCGGAACTACCGCGAAATCGCGTCAACGTAATTTTGTTCCTTCGTCACATCCGGGACCTTTCGCGGTAGTGGCAACGTCACGGAAAAGCCCAACAAAGGTAGGTACTGTCGCTTGTTTTGATCTTTTGTAAAAGAATGGGCTAACTATGTAAAAATCTGGCAATGCTATTCCATGTAGATATGATTTACCTTGGTAAACAGGCCAAACATGATGTTGAAAAAAGCTTTGCTTTGAGATGAGGACCGTAACCAAATCGAACACAAAACGGGATTTCTTCAGTTTTATGTCAAAACGAAGAAAGTATACAGATGTTTTGCCAGTTTTAGCCCAGAACAAGCGCATTTTACACATGGCATGTACATAACAGCCCTTATTCTTCCTTCAGACGTAAAGAAATCGAACCGATCATGTTCTATGAAGGAATAATGCCAAAGTTTTCAGGCGCAATAGCGCCTCCGCCATCGCGGTAGCCGTAACGTCATGCTCTAGTTCCTTGGAGTATACAATGCTAGTGCATGCAGACGTGGAGAGAAATGTGTGTAATACTGTAGTATCTACTGATACACACCAAACCACCACCAATTTTGCTGAAACAATGTGTAAAAACAGATATAAACTCTTTTGTAAACAGTGAGGATCCAAATCTGCTGGCTTCAGAAACCACCTGATCAGGATCTACATGATTTCCATACTTCATTACAGTTTGTAGTAATTAATCAAAATATTATAGAGTTGTTTTAACTTAAATTAGTGAAAATAAATGGCTATGTCTTTCTTGTCCTAAATGAAATGGGATAAGGACGGACAAGTTAGTCAGGCATTGCATTTCCACATCCTGCTGAGGGAGTTACCCTAAGCTGCTTGTTTGTTTTGTTTGATTTGATTCTTTACGTCCCATCAACAATCTGTAAGTTAAACAGGGGCGGGTCTTCCTGGGTTGAACCAGTACTAAGCTTGGATAAATCTGTCTTGTTCAAGGACTACAACACAGTGACACCGGAGCGGCTCGAACCTGCGACCCCTTGGTCTCGAGTCAAGCAATCTACCACTGACAACTGCGCTCCCTACTGCTTGTTTGGTAAACAGTGAAGACCCAGATAAAATACTGCATTATGCAGCATTTCACCTGGGTCTGCACTGTTTGCTTCTAAAAACAAAATTAATCTTCAGAGAAAGAAATACATTTTTGGGGGAACGGGGGATTTTAGCATAAATACTGATCCCCTAAATACATAAAATGGACCATCCTGACATAATTGTACAAAAGGTATGTAGGGCCGACCTTAAAAAAAATGCTGGTTGTTTTGATTTTTGTAAATGAGCTAACTATGTAAAAATCTGGCAATGCTATTCCATGTAGATATGATTTACCTTGCTAAACAGGCCAAACGTGATGTTGAAAAAAGCTTTGTTTGTAGATGAGAACCGTAACCAAAGCGAACCCAGAACGGGATTTCTTCAGTTTTATGTTAAAACGAAGAAAGTATGCAAATGTTTTGCCAGTTTTAGCTCAGAACAAGCGCATTTTACACATGGCATGTACATAACAGCTCTTATCCGTCCTTCGCACGTAAAAAAATCGAACCGATCATGTTCTATAAGGAATTATGCCGAAGTTTTTAGGCGCAGTACTTAGGGCCTTCCCCGCAGTTGTAACATCACGCTCTAGTTCCTTCGAGTATACCATGTTAGTACATGCAGTGCATGCAGGCTCGGAGAGATATATGTGTAATATTGTAGTATCTACTGAAACACACCAAACCACCACCAGTCCATCTCAAACGCTGCTCCCAGTGTACAAACTAGCACACTTACCCCTGCCCCACTCCAAATCCTCACCTCAAAGACCCCCATAACCTTTAGCTCAGCATTTTTGCGCAGATGGGGTACAGATGTAATTACTTGAAGTGTATATCATTTATCTACATGTATTTATGTGTCAGTACATGAGATTTTGTCACTTATCGCATGTGCCTCGACACAGATTAGCTTGCGCATTTTTAAAGTTTTCCCAGACCTTTTCAGCTGCTCGCACAAACTGCAAAGTATGGATGTAGATAAGGACAAGACCAAACTTTAGGCCACCCGCTGGATACATCAGCATAAGCGTATTAAGAAGGCTTTTGCGATACGTACCTGTATATATCTCATGTACTAACACATATATACATGTAGATAAATGATATACACTTCAAGTATATTTAATTATGGTATATGCTATATTTAATTAAGGTATATGCTACATTTAATTATGGTATATGCCATATTTTATTATGGTATATACCATAATTAATTATGGTATATACTATAATTGATCTTTGTGCCCCTTTCGGTACACCACAGATAAATGATATACACTTCAAGTATATTTGGGCCAGTGGACGTGACCTGATGCTTACATCTGTAGCGCACCTGCGCAAAAGGCTGAGCTAAATGTCGTGGGGGTCTTGGAGGTAAGCAGGGGTAAGTGTGCTAGTTTATACACTGGGAGCAGCGTTTGAGATGGATTGGTGGTGGTTTGGGGTGTTTCAGTAGATATTACACACAGTTCTTTCCGCGCTTGCATGCACTGCATGTACTGCTATGGTATACTCCAAGGAACTAGAGCGTGACGTTACAACTACCGCGATGGCGCAGGCCCTACTGCGCCTGAAAACTTTGGCACCATTCCTTCATAGAACATGATCGGTTCGATTTTTTTACGTCCGAAGGAAGAATAAGGGCTGTTATGTACATGCCATGTGTAAAATGCGCTTGCTCTGAGCTAAAACTGGCAAAATATCTGCATACTTTCTTCTTTTTTACAAAAAACTGAAGAAATCCCGTTCTGTGTTCGATTTGGTTACGGTCCTCATCTCAAAGCAAAGCTTTTTTCAACATCACGTTTGGCCTGTTTACCAAGGTAAATCATATCTACATGGAATAGCATTGCCAGATTTTTACATAGTTAGCCCATTCTTTTACAAAAGATCAAAACAAGCGACAGTACCTACCTTTGTTTGGCTTTTCCGTGACGTTGCCACTACCGCGAAAGGTCCCGGATGTGACGAAGGAACAAATTTACGTTGACGCGATTTCGCGGTAGTTCCGCTGATGCCCACCCGTGCATTGACTCTTTTTGCCTTCGAGGTAATTTGTCATGGTTTGTCGTCTGCTGATATTTTTTTCAAAATTAGTTTGTTTCTTGTTGTTGTTTTTTCTAAAATGATCTTTTGGGAATATCAGTAGAGTGCGGAGCAGTTTGGATCTAGATCATACCCGATGTTTTGTCGGGCCTGATCTGGGTCCAAATTATTTGCAAAGGTAATCAGCAGACTACACTAGTAAGTAAAGAGTTTATGACGACAATTCAATCAAATTAGAGAGTTGACGAGAAATAGCGAATTGGGGATATACATTATGCCCAGGTCACACATTCATGGATCACCTCGCCGGTTCTACTACAGATTAAAGGGGACGGCAACCCTGATAATTACTATGTTTTATATGAAAGATCTTAATAAACCATGAATTTTGATACCAGTTTCATCTAAATCGGTTGAAAAATGTGCAAGTGGTGGGCGTTTGAATATTTGATAATGGCCTGTAATGGAAGTGGCCATATTGTAGGCTTAGTGACGTCACAAAGCCTAATTAAATATGCGTAATCAAAATAAAAGACAAACCAATGGATTATTTGCATTAATCTTTATAGGCGCGTTGCTGAATTTCATATAAGGCTTACTTTTTGAGAAAACTTACCTCATCGTCATAAAGGATGAAACCGGTCTCAAATCAAAACTAAATGCCTCTACTTTAATTTTGAATGGGTCGTACGTTCGAAAATTGGTAGCGTCATGTCTAAAAAGGGGGAGATAACTCTTTCCTTGCAAAAAAGGGAATTGTGAAGTACGAATTTCGAAACGATTTTTTGCAGTTTTAGAACATTATTTTTTCGTAAATAATTTTATTTTCTAAAATCAATTTAACTTTTATTTATTTTTAAATCATATTTGGCTCATTTTCTACATTTACAGATATAGCTAAAGAGGGATAACTCTTACTACCCTATAAAATAGAACATTTCCCTCGATATCGTTTCTAATAATACCGTTAGTTTTAGTAAAAATGCGTAAAACTTGATCAATTCGAAGACAAATATAAATTTGCTTTTCAAAAACAAAATTAACAGCATTCCGACATGCTGGGCGGCTCGGAAATTCGCTTGCAAAGTTGCTACCCCCTTGTGAAAAATACTCTGTTTTCGTGTATTTTCACCAATACACTTGATATACTATTAGGCGCAGTTTCTGAATGCTTTTGAGAAAGTTTACCTCATCGTCCTAAAGGATGAAACTAATCTTCATTTGAAGATAAATGTCTATACTTAATTTTTATTTTGGTCGCACACTCTGAAATGGGTAGCGTCATATTGAAAAAGGCGGAGATAACTTTATACAGGCTTTCCAGCGTTCCTAGTTTTTCCTAGTTTTCCTAGTATTTTAAATGTGCTCCTAGTTTTTCCTAGTTTTGTCAAAAACCTCCTAGTATTCCTAGTTTTTCATAAATTTTGGCATTTTTTTTTTTTATAAGTGTTTTGAGATTTTCTTTCAGAATAAGACCTTCAGGGTGTTGAGCTGACAGTCTTTGGTGTTCTGTGTGTGGTCTGGTGTCACTGATGCATAGTCTAGCCTTCTCAGGTGATAACTGAAGGTTGGACTATACTCTATCAGGACTACAACTGACTCAAACCCCTTAGTGGAATCTTTGATTTTGCAAGATCAATTTGAACATAATTGAACCATATATATGGAACAGACTCTATTTTGGTCTGATGCTCTTTTTTTCTGAGGTTTCATATAAGGCAGCATAAAAAAGAGCTAAGTAAGGTAAATGCTTTTTGATTG
The DNA here is from genome assembly GCA_964019695.1 of Loripinus fragilis. Lineage (NCBI taxonomy): Eukaryota > Metazoa > Mollusca > Bivalvia > Lucinida > Lucinidae > Loripinus > Loripinus fragilis. Next base: position 21,791,058 of record OZ026520.1, on the reverse strand, counting down.
ATTTCTTGCTTTACATCTGAGGTCATGCAGGAATGACTAGTTGATCCTAACCACACTTTTCTTAGGCAGGAGTACTCTGTGCTCATCCTTTCAAAAGTAACTGACAACTATAGTGAAAGAATATGCCGGACCTGGGAATCCAACCTGCAAAACTCCCAAACATTAGGCTGGACACGCTGCAAAAAACTGGGCTGTTAATTATTAATGGATTGCATCAATTGGATTTATTGACTTCTGAATAATGTCCTGATTTACTATAGTGTTTCCAGGAATTTAGTGACCCCCGTTTTTTGCTATTTTTTCTTTAATGGTGATTTTCATTGAAGAATCAATTAGAGAAATGAATTTAGATATATACCGTGTAATTGAATTTATTTTTTCCACATAAGTATGAGTTTTTGTTTAGGCTGGGATTAGATGGAATTTTGGTGTGTTTTTGCTGCTCTTCTTTGAATTAGTCCCCAAATGAACCTAGCGATATAAATAAAACATGGCTTATACAGGTCAGTGGAGGTAATTCGTCAGTCCCACAGTTAAGAGTGCGTAACAGAGAATTATTTTTCCTATTTCTCAACCAAAAATATGTTGTGTGTACTCAAAACAACCGTCTCGATGATATGGTTCTTTTGAGCACCCAAAACACGTGTTTAAACTGATAAAAACAATTGCAACTTCACGCTAAAATTGCTTAACTGGCCCAATCTTCATGTTTTAAGCTATGATTCACTGCTTATACTGACTCATAAACACTACTGTAAATCTAAAGGCGATGCATTGAAATGGCCTGTGTTTAAAAAACAATTCAAGTAACAGTATTGTCTGAACCTTAAACATGTTAAATAATGGCTGAATTTTCTTTCGAGATCATTGTTTCCTAAAATATGTCTTTCAGGAATACAAGTAGGTTATCAACCAGTATGGGCCCAGATAATGCCCAACATTTTAACCTGAACTTGCCTTTGGCTGTTGACAAAGTTTATCAGCGAACTAGCTTTAGCGGGCAAATATTTGATGCTCTTTAAGTTTAATGTATATCCCTAATTCGCTATTTCTCGTCAACTCTCAAATTTGCTTGAATTGTCGTCATAAACTCTTTACTTACTAGTGTCGTCTGCTGATTACCTTTGCAAATACTTAGGACCCAGATCAGGCCCGACAAAACGTCGGGCATGATCTGGATCCAAACTGCTTGGCACTCTACTGATATTCCTGAAAGATCATTTTAGAAAAAGCAACAACAAGAAACAAACTGATTCTGAAAAAATATCAGCAGACGACAAAATTATGACAAATTACCTGAGTCAATGAATTGAAATGGAAGGTGCTACATGTAACTGTATGTTTCATGCTTAAGCCTTATATTTGCCTGCTATCAATACGGCACGGTCTAGGACCCATATAGACTTTTACAACTGCGTGAGTGCGTGCGTGTGTGTGTCAAAATGATGACGAGTGAGGTTTGCGGAATAGATTTTCATTGAATCATCGGATATAGATAGTCCTGTAGGCTAGTACATATCATCATAGCAATGCAAATATACCACGTGTATCTATTGGGGTACATATGGGTATATTCACAGGGAAAAACAACTAAGTTATTCTTTTGTACAGGGGACTGGGGCTTCAGTTACAAATAAGGGCGTCTCCCAAAAATACGTTTAAGTTACGCGGTCTGCATTTAAATCCACATGCTAAGTGCCGTTCTTGTAAGTTCAATTTAAAGCTGTTTAAAAAACGAAAAACGGGGGTCACTTATAACCTGGAAACACTATAATGTCACTGTATAAGGTTTTTCAACAAGTCAAGTCTAATACAGATATATGCCTATATTTGTCTTATATTTAAAAAGAGCATACAATAAATGGGAGCAATGTGTTCTGAAATTCATCATTTTCTTGAGGTATAATTGCCCCTGCAAAATGGCCAGAGATGGCTTCCTCTGCTTTCTTGGTTTTCAAAATTTTCCGGGGGAGGAACAAATGTGGTGTAATGTTACCGTCCAACACTGCTCAACACACAACTTGCTGATAAAGTGAGATATACAACTAAAGGAATGAACACGTACATATACATCCTTTATTTGTGATTTGTTGGCTAAGGATTTGCTAAGGATTTGCTTTACCCTCTATCCGTCAAATACAGGGGTGGAAAAGACCAGGATCCTGTAAAAATGATAGAAAATTCAATGTTAATTTGCTCTTTGTTTTAATTAAAATTTCAGTGAAACAACCTTTATTGTGCCTAAAATAGCCTTTATAAAAAACATTAATTTCATATAAGAGTCTGCTCTAAACTTAGTCAGCTTTACAGTCTTGTAGTATGAATGTGTACGGTTACTGTGGTAATCGGGTAGGGAAAAGTAAAAAAGATAACCAAATAACTCCTAGTTTTTGCCTCAAACTTCCTAGATTTTCCTAGTTTTTTCCTAGTATTTTGTAAATATTTTTCCTAGTTTTCTCCTAGTTTTTTCAAAGATGCTGCTGGAAAGCCTGTTTATACTCGCAGAAAACAGAATCACGAAATACGAGTTTTAAAAGTATCAAGTATGAACTTTATTTCTGAAGACAAAAGGTCTGAAACATTTCTTTAAGGTAATTTTGTATTTTTAATTCGAAAATCAATGTTTGTAAGCTAAGAAATGGCGTCTTATTGAGCGTATTTGCATGTTTCAAGATGGCCGCCAAAATAATACAGAATATTTCATTGTTGTTGATTCATTGTTTAATGTACCTGGGAATATTTGTGGGGGTTCTGTCTTGGTCTATGTTTTATTATGCACCTCTTTGTGTTTTTTCTATTTTTGATAACACTTTGACGAGGAAGAGAATGATAGTTGCTTTGCTTAAATTGTATTTCTGATGCCTATGACTGTAAGTGTTCTGTTGCTATTCCTCACAATGCCGTGGATTTATTTGCAGTATTGAGTGTGTTTTTTCCTGTTTATACTCACTTACTTTTTGCTTAGCTAGTGTCCAGCTATTAAAATGAATGTTTCATTAATAGCACCATTTTGTACTAGCTTTCAAGCTTTAAAAGTGATATACGAGAAATGAGTTTTGAGAATCGACAAGTAGCTTTGATCTATCAATCGTCATAATGTCCATTCTTCCTAGCAATATCCACAAAATGTGTTACACTATCTATGTATCAAAAGTAAAATCATTTAAATTCCTTAGTTCCCAATGGTCGAATTAGACCAGCCTTGCGTCCTCAGGACAACTTATCATGGACGTCAAATTGTTTTTGGGACCGCCTGCAATAGGTAAAAGTATTGCCCTGAAAATAGCCCCATTGGAGCTATGTGAAATTGCGTGGTTTTCATGGCAACAAACAATGCGCTTCAAAACAGTTGGAAATGTCCCTACAAATTACTTATATCTTATTCTCTTTACCCATAAATAAAATGTTTGAAGTTTGATCTCTTTACCCATTTATATCTCAGCAGAAACTCATCCCAAAGTACTTACTCGATAAAAAAGCAAAAGACATAGCAGCCTCATTCAGCGGTAAAGTATGCTAATGATGAAATTTGCATATTCATGAAAATTAATGAACACATTAGGAAATCGTAAAAAAATAAAAGGATGTACCCACAAAGATACTAACTCAGCTGCAAATAATTTAAGCCGCCACTCTTGGTACAAAATAATGCCAAAGCGCTGCACTTTTATCGAATTGTCCATTTAATAAATGTTCTAACATTCTCACTCATAAATATTTATCGAAATAAGAGAAAATTTTGGACAAATTAAAGGGGTGTACTTATAAAATTACGCATATGTCAGTTGCTAGTATTCCTATTCTCAAATTACAGCCTAGAACTATGTTTTATCTTTCTGTGTTCTTCTTTCTTTTTAATGTTTTTGTATTATATTCATGAGTATGCAAATGAGATCATTTGTATATTGATCATTGGGTCAACGAGCTATATCTCAACTTTTATTTGGTACCATGTTTGGTAGTCCAGAATATATGGCAGCTGAAATATAAGTTATTTCGTACGTCAAACCACTTTAGTTTTCTACTATTTTTGACTTATTCTTATTATGTGTTCTTAAATATTCGTGAATATGAAAATTAGATATTTCAAATACATATAATCATAGGGTCGCATACCTGTATCTCAACTATTATTTGGTACAGAGTTTTGTAGTCTAGGATAGTAAGCAGCTGGCGTAGAGATACAACCTTAATTAATCTACCAATATTGTCTTATTTCTTATGTTTGCATTAATATTTATGGGTATTCATATAAGATCATTTGTACATTTAATCATTCTCATCAAATGAAAATGTCTCAACTTTTATTTAGTACCTAGTTTTTGAAGTAAGTCGTAGTTAGCAGCTGACTTAGTGGCTATTTTGAACGTAAATCACCTTATTTTTCTACAATTTTCCTCTTAATTCTCAAGCATTCATTAATATTCATGAATATTCAGATTAGATAATTCATAAATTTTATCATTTTGATCAAAATGCAATATTTCAACTTGAATTTGGTACCAAGTTTTGCAGTCTACGATCATTGGCAGTAGACATATAGCTCATTTTGTAGCTATACCCCCTTAATTTTTCTACCTATTTTCTCTTATTTCTTACGCTTTCATTCATATTCATGAATACTTAAATTAGAAAATTCGTATATTTTATCATTTTAATCAAATGGCTATGTCTCATTTTTTATTTGATACCAAGTTTTGTAAGATAGGATAGTTATCAGCTAGCGTCGTGTTAATTTTGTAGGTATACCACCTTAATTTTTCTACCAATTTTGTCTTGTTTCTTATGTTTACATTAATATTCATGAATATTTAAATTAGATAATTCGTATATTTAATAATTTGAGTCAAATGGCTATGTCTCAACTTTTATTGATTACCAATTTTTACAGTCTAATACTGTTAGCACCTTGAGTACATGTAATTTTGTAGGTATACCCCTTAATATTTCTACCAATTTAGTCTTATTTCTTATAGTTACATTAATATTCATGAATATTTAAATTAGATAATTCGCAAATTTAATAATTTTGGTTAGATGACAAAATCTCAACTTTTATTTGGTACCAAATTTTATAGTTTAGTCTAATAAACAGCAGACATTTAGGACATTTCGTAGGTATACCACCTTTATTTTTCTGCCAATTTTCTCTTATTTCTAATTATTACATTAATAATTATGAATATTCATATTAGATAATTCGTATATTTAATCATTTTGGTCAAAATACAATGCTTCAACTTTAATTTGGTACCAAGTTTTGTAGTCTACGATAGTTAGCAGTAGATATATAGGTAATTTTGAAGGTATACCACCTTAATTTTTCTACCAATTTTTTCTTATCTCTTATGCTTTCATTAATGTTCATGAATATTTAAATTAGACAATTCGTATATTTCATCATTTTGATCAAATGGCTATGTCTCATCTTTTATTTGGTACCAGGTTTTGTAAGATGGGATAGTTAGCAGCTAGCGTCCTGGTAATTTTGAAAGTATACCGCCTTAATTTTTTTTAACAAATTCTGTCTGATGTCTTATGTTAACATTAATATTCTTGAATATTTAAATTAGATAATTCGCATATTTAATCATTTTGGTCAAATGGCAATGCTCAACTTTTATTTGGTACCAAGTTTTGTAGTCTAGGCTAGTAAGCAGCAGACGTATAGGACATTTTGTAGGTATACCCCCTTAATTTTTTATACCAATTTTGTCTTATTTTTTTCATTTACATTAATATTCATGAATATTTAAATTAGATAATTCGTATATTTAATCATTTTAGTCAAATGGCTTTGTCTCAACTTTTATTGGGTACCAAATCTCGTAGGATAAGATAGTTAGCAGCTGGTGTAGAGGAAATTTTGTAGGTATACCCCTTAATTTTTCGACCAATTTTCTCTTCTTTCGTATGTTTTCATTAATATTCATGAGTATGCAAATTAGATAATTCGTATATCTATTCAGTTGGCCATTTTGCCAATGCCTTAACTTTAATTTGGTACCACGATTCTTAGTCTAGAATGATAAACAGCGACGTATATGCTTTTTTGTAGGCGACACCCGTTAATTAAGTCTACACTTTTTTCTCATTTCTTATGTTTTCATTAATATTATTGAATATGTAAGTTAGATAATATTAATATCTAATAAGAGCGTCATATTGCTGTTTCTGAAATTCTATTTTATCTATTCAAGAAAGAAAGACTATATATTTCAAACAGATATACTTTTGTGTGAGTAAAATTAAAAAAAAAAAGCAGAGAAGCAATATTTCAAGGAGGTACCTGACGACGCTCATCTATGGTGGTTTTACATTATTTCTAGTACCAGAGTTACCTCCCCATTTTATGAATGACGATACTCGATTTTAACGTATGATCCTCACAAATTGAATGTACAGATATATTTATATTTTATTGAGGCATGTATCATCATTTAGGACTATAATGTAAGTTTTATCCAAAAGTAAATTCAGTGAATCTCCTATGCTCGTATCAAGTGTATTGGAAAAATGCATTAAAACGCTGTTTTTTCCACACAGGGGTGGCAACCTTAGAAGCAAATTTCTGAGCCGTCAGGTATATCAGAATGTGGCAAATCATGTTATTGAAAAGCGAAAAGACAATTGTTTTAGAAATTATGAAGTTTTGGGGGTTCTGATTAAATATAACGGTATTATAAGGAATGATATAGAGGAAAATATTAAATTTTATAGGGTAGTAAGAGTTATCCCCCAAAAATACAATGTTCAAATTTATAAAGATCAATAAAATTCATACAAATATAAATGACAGTAAACTTACTTTTAGAAAATAAAATAATTTGCGAAAAAGAACGTCTTTGAGTTAATACAAAATCAGTTTAAAAACCGTACTTTACGTTTCTGTTTTTTGCAAACATTGAGTTATCTCCCCATTTTTTTAATACGATGCTACCAATTTTTGAGCGTACGACCCAATCAGAAATAAAGTAGAGTCATTTATCCTGAAGTTAAGACCTGTTTCATCCTTTATGACGATGAGGTAAGTTTTTTCGAAAATTTGAATTTCAGCAACGCGCCTATTAATAAAACATTTTTCTTGTGTATAAAGCTGCATATCTGCTGAAACACAGATGATGCGATAGTATAGATAGCTAAAAATTAGGCAGTTGAAAAAATTCTGAAAACTAATTTAATTTTCAAAATGGCGGCTAAATATTGGCCATATTGAATTCTTTAAATGCCTATTACTTCCCCATTTTTCAACCGATTTTGATTATACTTGTATCAAAATTCATGGTTCAAAGAGCTCTTCCTGATAAAACATACTTATTATTAGGGTTGCCGTCCCCTTTAAATCTCACGGGTGACCCCGGAAATACTTAGATTTCCGTAGTCTGATACGGATACACTATATATATGTATGATTAAGTACTACTACGTATGATTACGGATGCAATACGGAAAGCTACGGACCAATACGGATTGCCATGAATGTACACCGTGGCTAATCCGGCGTCCAGTCCGTGAATGTGTGACCTGGGCATTAAACTTAAAGAGTATCAAGTATTCGCCTGTTAAAGCTATTTAGCTGATAAACTTTGTCAACAGCCGAAGGCAAGTTCAGGTTAAAATGATGGGCATTATCTGAATCCATACTGTTTGATAACCTACTTGTATTCCTGAGAGACATATTTTTAGGAAACAATTATCAGCCATTATTTAAGGTTACTTGAACCATTTTTTAACACAGACCATTTCAATGCATCTGCTTTAGATGTACAGTGAAGTTTATGAGTCAGTATAAGCAGTGTATCATAGCTTAATGCACGAAGATTGGTCCAGTTAAGCAATTTTAGCGTTAAGTTGCGATTGTCTTCATCAGTTTAAACACATGTTTTGGATGCTCAAAAGAACCATATCGTCGAGACGGTTGTTTTGAGTACACACAACATATTCTTTGGTTGAGAAATAGGAAAAATAATTCTCTGTTACGCACTCTTATAAGTGGGACTGACGAATTTCCTCCACTGACCTGTAAAAGCCATGTTTTATTTATATCGCTAGGTTCACTTGGGGACTAATTCAAAGAAGAGCAACAAAACACACCAAAATTTTATCTAATCCCAGCCTATACAAAAACTCATATTTACGTGGGAAAATAAATTTAATTACCCGGTAAATATCTAAATTCATTTCTCTAATTAATTTTTCAATTAAAATCATCATTAAAGAATAATTAGCAAAAAACGGAGGTCACTTAAGTCCTGGAAACACTATACATACAGTAAAGCCTGTGTGAAAGGGACACTCAAAAATAGTCAAAACAAAATTCTATATGACAAATTGTCATACTTTTGCCCTGCATTAAGCGATAATTTGTCTTGAAAACCAATGTTTGGCCTTTTTCAGAGTGGCTGTTTTACACAGGTTTTACTTTAGACTGTGCCAATGTGTAGGCTTGTCCATGCCTACATGTCTCGCGTATATGATTAATATCAAGATGTCATATGCTGGCCCATAGAAGTCACTTATTACCCTAAAAGTGCCTTTAATTATTTGGGCATACTTTTCAGAAATATGAACAGGGGTTCATAGTTGATCCAGTGGTTATGGCCCCTGAAAACACAGTGAAGAATGTAATGGATGCTAAGAAATTATACGGATTCTCGGGTATACCAGTCACAGTGAAAGGTCACATGGGAGAGAAGTTAGTTGGACTGGTTACACAGCGTGATATTGATTTTCTAACAGAGGAACAATTCCATACACCTATATCAGAGGTTAGTACTGCAAGTCCAATTAACTGTAGTTGTTCTAACAAGTATAAGCTTTTCAAAAAAACTTGCATATCTTTCAGCACTTGACTAAAGCAGGTTGTCTTCTACTGACTGAAAGTACCGTAGCCATTTCAAACCAAAGTGATGATCTGTTAAATTGCACACCCATCTCATCGCCATCTCCCCAAGGGGAGATGGGGATGAGCTTGGTGGATCATTTAAGTGTTGTGCAGCAGCCTAGATAAGCAGCGTATTTGCGTAAATACGCAATTAGAATCATCAAAAAAGCAATTAAAATTAAATGTGTGCGTACCGAAAAGCAATTCCGTCGATCGGTATGCAATTACATGCGATGTCATTGCGTACCATTTGATCCATTTCGTTTCTGTTGTGTAATATACAAATGCCAGTCGGGTATTGATTTTTTTATTCTAGCGAGTGCACAGTATAATTGCAATTTTATGAATGAAACATCGCCGCCAGTCAAGTATTTTAGCGGAAAGACTTTTGAAAAATGGATGCGAGCAGCAAATGTCAACTAGGCGATGAGATTTGCTTCACGTAAAATAAAAATCCGCTAGTTTGATACTCAGAAAGGCAGACGATGAGAGTTAATATGTAGGGACATTCACGATGGCTTTATTCAATAAGAAAACATATGTAATCACTGCCAAAAACGTGGCATAAAAATTATAAAAAATACGCAATTGTTTTTGCAAGTACGCAATTCAGGATAACCAGGTTGCGTAAATACCCAATTGACCCAAAAGCTTATCTAGGGCGCTGGTTGTGGCAACATGAGACAATACATGTTGGTACTTTTCACAGAAAGGGCTATCTCATGCTACACCACTTAGCTGGTACTACCATACAGGTTGCAAACTTAGTCAATTTGAAGGATGAAGAGGAGGGCAATAAGCAAACTACAATAAAACCTGTGTAAAACGGCCACTCTCAAAAAGACTAAAAAATTGGTTTTCAAGACTAATTATAGCTTAATGCAGGTCAAAAGTATTGAGAATGCTCCAAGGGGAGCATTCTGCAATACTTTCGACCTTCATTAAGCTACAATATGTCTTTAAGACCTTTGTTTTGTCTATTTTTGAGTGGCCATTTTACACAGGTTTTACTGTATGAGGGTTTTTGTTCTCTCAAAATTCTATTCTCTCAAAAAACATGCATATTAAAAGTAGGAGCCTTATTCTTGAATTTTACCTGATTCCCACAAAATAGTCACACTGAAAACATTGCAAACATATTTAAATATTAATTTCTTATGATATCAGCTTGCAAACTTTGGATAGTTGTTGCATCTCCATTGCAGCATGCAATGTTTTCCCAAACTAAAGCATCGGCATAGCCCCAGATAAGGATGCGTATTGGGTATTTACGCAATCGCTTGGATCTGAAAATGCAATTAAAATCATTTTTGTGCGTACTAAAACGCAATATAAATCCTTGATACTCAATTCCTAACTTTTTCATAGCGTATGATGCTATAGTATCAGTTTGCGATTGTCGTTTTTTCATACAACACAAGCAGTTTTTGGGTACAAATTTATACACGGCGTGGTGCCAATCTAGTATATTAAATTGTAAACCAGTCCAGGAACATTCATATCGCCGTTTAGCTAAACCCAATATTTACTCAATTACGACATTCGTCTCACTGTACGATAAAAATGGCGAAACATGTGCAGAAAAGCCCCAGAGCAATAGAATAATATCATCTCGTAACTAAACTTTAATACCACGTTGAAGGTTCGAAGAATCATAGATGACTTGATATGATAAAAATGTTGGATTTTCGAAATAAGTCGGAAATAGCTGTCTCAGATATACTTGTGGGCTTTCTGAAAGTGAAACCGAAAGTAAACGAAAAATCCGGAGAAACTAATACCAGTTTCATTGCTTATTTGCTTTCAGATGGATACCCAATACAAAATCTTGAAATGCCCAATTCAAAATTTGAAATACCCAATTAAGCCAAAAAGAGGTGGGTAAATACCCAATTGCCTCCAATCCTTATCTGGAGCTATGGCATCGGTGAAATGATCATTCAGGTTTGTTAAGCTTTGCCGTGCAACGTCATTTTAAGCATTGTCAGTCAAAAACCATGTTCAAACTGCATAGCGGAGCGGATTGGCTCAGTTGATAGAGTGTTAGACTAGGGTTCATAGGGTTGCTAGCTCAAGACTCTGCTGGTGGAGTCACTGTGTTGTTTTCTTGAGTAAGACATTTTATCCGCTGATTATACCCCCCGCAAACTTTGTTTGTAGAGGGTATAATGTTTTCAGGTTGTCCGTCCGTCTGTCAGTCCGTCCGTGCGTCCGTCCGTAAAGTTTTGTTTCCTTAATAACTGGAAGAGTCATTGCTGGATTTTCATCAAACCTTGCAAACATGTCCATATATGCAAGACAAATAACTTAGACAAAAAAGTAAGGGCTAGGGGCCAATTCTATTAGAGTTATTTCCCTTTGTAGTTCTAAATGGCTTTTAATATAGGGCTTTATGCTTATGCTATTATAGGCCATACACAGGCCGATCACTCCTACCACAGCTTTTGATGGAACAATTTGATACTTTTCTTATACAATGTAGACACATTGAACATATGCATGAAGGAGTTTGGTTCAGAAAAAATACTTTTTGACAAAATGACAGCTGTGAGAACTTAGACAATTTTTCCCTTATAAGGTGTTTGTATATGCATAGACGGTGCCTTTATGGGCCGATCAACTCCTACCACAGCTTTTTATGGAACAATTTGATACTTTGCCTATACAATGTAGACACAATGAACATATGCATGAAGGAGTTTGGTTCAGAAAAAATAATTTTTGACAAAATGACAGCTGTGAGAACTTAGACAATTTTTTCCCTTATTAGGCTTTTGTATATGCATAGATGGTGCCTTCATGGGCCGATCAACTCCTACCACAGCTTTTGATGAAGCAATTTGATACTTTGTCAATACAATGTAGACACAATGAACATATGCATGAAGGAGTTTATAATTTTTGTTGAACTTAGACAATTATTGATAATTCCCTTATATGGCTTTTGTATATGCATGGATAGTGCCTTTATGGGCCAATCAAATCCTACTACAGCTTTTGATGGAGAAATTTGATACTTTGCCGGTACAATGTAGACACATTGAACATATGCATGAAGGAGTTTATAATTTTTGTATGCACAGATTCTACTGAAATCTTTTCAAAACTAAGGTCTTCTTGTTCGAACTATAACTTGCCAAGTTTTTTCACTGACTCTTACTGTGCGGGGGGTATCTAATAAGCATTGCTTATTGACTTTTTTCATTAGTACTGGTTCAACCCAAGAAGACTGTCCCAATATGACTGAAAAATTGTTGACTGGGTCATAAAGAATCAAACAAACAAAATCAGTTTCAAGTTAACGAAAGATCAGAGTAATTTGTGATCCTTTTTATTTATAGGTAATGACACCTTATGAAGAATTAGTTGTTGCACCTGCTGGTGTGACCCTTAAAGAGGCCAATCTCATACTACAAAAGAGTAAAAAAGGTGAGTGTTTTTTATGTAAGAAAAATCATAGCCTATAGCTGCTGCAGGCCACAAGATAAACAAAAAAATGGGACATAAGATTGTTAATATTTTCTTATCTCTCAGTTTAAACATTTGTTTTGGGGGCTCAAAGAACTGTCTCATTGAGACAGTTCTTTTGAGCACCCAAAACATATGTTTTGGTGGAGAAATAAGATACTAATTTTTGATTATGCACTCATATCTGGAGGCATTTTGCTGATGAGTCAGAAGCATTACCTAGGAATGCTGTCCTGATCATTGTTACATTCTTTATCAGGGGAGGCTTTGGTGTGTAAGGTTTCATCTGTTCACCCTTTGTGGACTGGTTACCACTAAACGGGTACTTTGGCAAACAGTGAAGACCCAGATGAAATGCCGCATATAAAGGGTCTGCACTGTTTGCTAAATCAAAATAAATCTTAAGAGAAAGAAATACAATATTTTTTTGAAATTATAACCTGTGTCGCCTCAATATATATAATGGGCCATCCGGACTTTATTGTATGTAGCTCTATGGGAAATTCCATCGGTCCTAAAGGGCTATCATAACCCTTATTTTTGTCACATAAACCTTAACTTCTTGGCTCTAATTTTTCAACCTTTTTATTACCAGTTTCCCATTTTCAAATCTAGAAACTGTGCCAAGTGACAGATATATATATTTGTTTCCTTGCTTTCTCATTCAATATTATCTGAAAACATACCGGGCCGTGTAGCACAGTCAAAACGTGTCTGACTTCAGATAAGTGTCTTACTGCAGATCCAGTGATCGTGAGTTCAATCCCGGCCTGGTCCCATACTTTTGTGGAGATAGATCATGAAATAATTCCTACGGCAATTCTCCTTCCTTCGGCTGATTCAAGAAGGGTTTTTGTCAGATACAAGCGAAAGTATGTGCATGAAGTACTGGTTAACTGCTTAGTCAAGCTTGCCCAGGAAAGAAGTGTGGCAAGGTTAAATGATCGTCTGACATAACCGTGGCTGTTGACTGGGACGTTAAAGCTGCATAGTCTAACTTTTGGTCTTCTAAATCTTAACAAATTAACAGTATCAAATCAACAGCATTTACGTTAAAATTAGCTGTCTGTAATTATTGGAGGGACGCAAAAATTACCAACAAGAGAAAACGCACCTGTTTTTATAAGATCATTCACTTTTCCGTGCTGTTTTCAGCTATAGTGAACAGATTTATTTTGAAACATAACTTAATTCTACTTTTACAAATGATTTAAAAAGAAAATAAATTTTTTTAAAAATTTTCATAGTTGCAGACTTAGTCTCTTTAAGTATCAAACCAAACAAAAAAAAAATTCTGACAACATAGATTTTTCTTGGGTTTCTTTTATGCAGAAATGTCCAAATTGTAATGAAACTTTCAGTTGCTTAATTATCAGGGGAAAATTGAGTTAAAATTGGATAGAAGGAAGTTTTGTAACTGTTCATGTTAATCTTATTTTTATGTTGAAAAAAAAAAGAAGTGTTAAAAAAATCTGTATTTGAAACAGAGAAATCTTTAATAATAAAAACCTTTAATTAGGAGATAGGCTGCTTAGAGGCCTGAAATCCATTGATGCAGCTCCAAAGACCTGAAAAAAAGGTTATGAATTATTTAAGAGAAATCTGTCTTCAAGAGCTTAATATCATTTTCCTAAGTTGTGGTTGTTGTTTTATGCTTCAGGTAAACTTCCTATTGTTAATGACAGCGGGGAATTGGTAGCTTTAATAGCAAGAACAGACACGAAGAAGAATAGAGAATATCCATTGGCATCCAAAGATGAAAAGTAAGTTTCATATGGCTCTTTATAATGGTATATTTTGGGTCCTTAAGAACGGATCTTGTTATATAAGTGAATCATGTTGTAAAGGGACAATTTTACAAAGGAATTACAATAAAATGACCATGGTCATTTTCCTGTAATTCTGATGTAAAATTCCATGGTATACCAATTTTGGAGCCACAGTGTGACCGTGTTATATCATAATCTGTGTTATAAAGAGATATGTTATCATGGGTGAAAGTTTTCAGGATTACTCCTGAATTCAGGATAAAGTCAGCCTCAAAATGCTGAATAAGGCAGATTATTGTAGCTTCTCTAATTTGTTTTCAGTCCATCTTAGGACAACTGACAATTTAACTTGAAAGTTTTAATGATTTGTTGGCAAACAACAAGTTTTAAAATTTGAATTTTAAAAGTTCAGGATTTTGGAAAATTTGAACTTTCACCCATGTGTTATAAAGTGACTGCACTGTAGTTATATCCTCAAGTGACCAAACTGCGCCCCACTAAGCTTTATCGGTAATTCTAACTATAAAACAAATGAAGCATGGAAAATAAAATATGCTTGCCTTATAAATGCATCATTTTCGCATTCGAATTTTGATAAATCCTTAGTCCGAACCTACATCCTACTATGAAAGCCGAAGCTTATGTAAACATGGTAAAATTGATGTCCGCCATTTTGGTTAACCTTCTTCCGCCTAGTGAGTGACGTCACACTATTTCCCACTCAAAAACTCCAAATTAAGGCCAAGTATAATTTTAATATTGGGTTTTAACAAAAATTTAACAACATTCAACTTTCATAAAAAACAAAATTGGGGAAAAAATGACTGTTTAATGTGTAAAAGCAAAGTATCTATATGCACTCTACCGGACAGTCTGTCTCTCAAAGTAGTGTGGGGTATGTTGTACAGTTTTGCAGCATTTCTCTCTGGCATCTTATTTTCTACACACTGAATGTAGGCATTTGTCAGTGCATCATTGGCGTAGACCTTTTGGGGTTCTGAATTCTGTTCTGGTGCAGAATTTGTTGAGGTTTTGCCTCGAAAAAACGAGCAAAGAAACACACACAAAAAACATCGTAAAAATGTGTTCTTTTCTTAGACCCTCAGCTACAAAAAATCAATATTAAAATAGCTTGGCCTAATAATTGTGTTACACTACCGTGTGACTTCCTTTCATAAAATGTCAGCATTGCAGATGAACGGCTTCAATTTTGCCCAAACTTTGGTATTTTAGAAAATCACGTGAATTTTGAAGGGGCATTTTTGGACATAAGTAAAAGTGAGTAAAATAAGCTATCAAAAGTTAAATATGCTGTACTTAACTGTTTGTGCCTCATTTTGACAGGATCAACTTTTCCTTGCAGTGTTTACGTGTCCTTTAAAAAATTCCCACGGTCACTGTCGCGGGCACTCAAGATTTCGTGATATTACAGAGTAAACAACAAATATGGCGGACATATGGAGCGGGCCAACGTAGGTTATTTGACGATAGATAAGACGGCTTTTTGCTGTTGTTTATTTCAATCAAAACTATTTTGCTTGTATCCGCACATAAATATTGTGGGGAGCGCAGTAGCTCAGTGGTAGAGTGCTTGACTTGAAACCGAGAATCAAGACCGAGGGTTCGAGCCTCACCGGCGTCACTGCCTTGTGTATAGTACTTGAGCAAGAACATTAATCCTAGCTTAGTACTGGTTCAACCCAGGCAGACCCGTCCCTTTATAACTGAAAGATTGTTGATGGGACGTAAATAGTTGAATCAAACAAAAAAAAAAACATAAATATTGTTGTGGTGCTAAACATGTGTATTTAAGGGAGTTTTGCCAGTCCTTACTCATCAATTTCTCATGTGCCTGCTTATTTTGTAATTTTAATAATCATAGGTCCAGATAAGTGAACTTTTTTATGCCTTAAATTGTGATTATTATCTTATTTGTTAGTTAAAATGTAAGTTTTGAGTGCTTTTGAGACAGTTATTTTGAGTACAGTAAAACCTGTGTAAAACAGTCACTCAAAAATAGACAAAACAAAGATCTTTATGACAAACGAATGCTCTACTAGGAGCATTCTGCAATACTTTTGACCGGCATTAAGTGATAATTAGTCTAGCAAACCAATTTTGGTCTTTTTGAGAGAGGCTGTTGTACACAGGTTTTACTGTACTCACAACATCTGTTTTGGTTGGGAAATAGATATTTTGGTTGAGAATGAATGAATTTAAATTTTGATAAGGCACACTTATCTAAATGACTGATACTGTACCTTTTCTTGGCAGGAAACAGCTATTAGTTGGGGCAGCAGTTAGTACACAAACATCCGACAGAACACGAGTTGAGGATCTGGTGAAAGCTGGTGTTGACTTTCTTGTTCTTGTGAGTTTACTATTTATATTTACAATCAATATATCGAGGGTTATTTGCCAGAAGGTCGTAAGTGCATGTTTCACACAACTGAGAAAAATGGATTTAAAGGTTTTGTTTCTATTCCAATAAGCTGTTTATTGTTATATCACAATGACTGTACTATGTGTTTAAGTATTCTGTCAGAACTATTTAATGGGTGTACATATATCTACAAGTATGACTGTTGATTGTTTATCTGCCCTTTAATCACTTACTCCTTAGCTGTTATTAAAATTTGTTAATGTTTTGAGCTGCCATAAGGTTGCACTTAAGAGCTTATAACTTTCATAATATCAGCATTTTCAGAGATAAATAGAAAAACTGACAATCGTAAGTGCACTTACTACCTTTGGGTTCTATTTGCTTTTTCAAAACCATTAATGCATTGTACTGCTAATAAGTTGTAAGTGCTCTTACAGCAAAATTGCACTGTCTAAATGGAACATTTAACAGTAGCCAAAATGAATAAAGCGCACTTAAGACATTACATTCCTTAACTTAATGCTGATTTGTACTTACGATGTATGATATAAAATGTATATCTAATTAATTGATTAAGATACCAATTTGAAACTTTGGAAGAAGTTAAAGGGACTTTAGACCTACATATATTTACAAAAAAGCTAGTTTTCATCAAAACTGCATTTACAACCTTCTGGCAAATACCCCTTGATATATATATATATATAGCATCTAGATGGCAGTTTTATAGCTTTAGAAAAGATAAGATACTTTTTCCAATAAAAATTAAAATAATTTTATTTCTCAACAAGGTGCTTAAACTTTTTAATGAGAATTTAACTTTTATGGATAAATAAACAAACATATCTATGTGAATATCTTCGTTATTCAGAAGTGCTAAACTATGGTTGCATAAGGGATTGGGGGTGGTTGGTAAAATGAGCAGGGGTATGGCCAACAAAAAATTATTTTATTTGTTTTTTTATTTGTTTGTTTTGATTCTCTACGTCCCGGTCAACAGTTTTTCAGTTACGTCAGGACATGTCTTCTGGTTTGAACCAGTACTAAGCAAAGATTAATTTGTCTTGCTCAAGGACACAGCGCAGTGACGTCGGTGATTTTAGGCCTCAGGAAAAAAGCACTGGTAATATGAAAGGTATAGAGGATCTTCCATGAGTGTTCATGTGTTATTGAATGTTATAAATGAGTTGAGGAAGATATAAAATTTGAGGCTTTGCCGAGTTTGGACTCATATGTTGGACCTGATCTGGATCCAAACTGTTTAGCACTGATGGTATTCCTGAAAGTTATTTTTGAAAAATGTTAATTTTGAAAACAGTCAGCAGAAACAAAAAGCATGCAAATATTAAAATAAATTCATCAGTACTACAGACCTACGCATAAAAATTGAAAATTATTTTCTTATATCTCAAGCAAACATATGTTGTAGGTACTCAAAAGAACTGCCTCAATGAGGCAGTTCTTTTGAGCACCTAAAACATATGTTTAAACTATTGAATAAGAAAATATTTACAATTTTACGGATACAAAGTTCTCTTACCTAGACCTACGGTTCTACATTGTATTTTTTGGAGTGCAGTGGCTCAGTGGTAGAGTGCTTGACTTGAGACCGAGGGGCCGCGGGTTCGAGCCTCACCGGCGTTGCTGCGTTGTGTCCTTGAGCAAGACGCATTGGTCTTAGCCTAGTACTGGTTCAACCCAGGAAATCCCGTCCCTACATAAATGAAAGATTGATGGGACGTAAAGAATCAAATCAAACAAACAAACAAATCTACATTTTATTTCAGGACTCGTCACAAGGCAATTCCATATACCAAATAGACATGATAAAATCCTTGAAGAAAGAACACCCTGAGGTCCAGTTAATAGGTGGTAATGGTGAGTATAGAAAAACCTGTCATAAGCAGCCACTCGAAAATAGACAAAACAAAGGTCTTAATGACAGATGGTAGCTTAATGCAGGTCGAAAGTATTGCAGAATGCTTCAAGGGGAGCATTCTTCAATACTTTTGACTAGCGTTAAGGGATTATCAGTCTCGAAAACCTATTTTTGGTCTTATTTTGAGTGGCCGCTTAAGACAGGTTTTACTGTATATTAATCAATTTGATACCATAGGTATCCTAAATACAGCACAGTCCATTATAATGCAACTCTTGATAACACAAATTTGGATACAACACAGTCATGTTGTGGCTTCCAAACCTTTTAACATGGATTTGTACAAAGGAATTACAGTATAGGAAAATGACCACAAATTTTCCTATTATTCCCTTGTAAAATTGTCCCTTTATAACCCAATTCACTTATAACACATGCTGTTTGGATGGATCCCAAACATAGCATTTTCAAGGTATTGCATTGTATACTATTAGCTAGTAAACCAAGATCAACCTGGCCTCAATGTTATCATAGTGAAAAGACGATGGGTAGTTTGTTAAGGCGACTCTTACGGTATTCACAAATTGCATGTAGACTTTAACCTCTGTTTTTTTATGATCTGCAGATGTGCATGTGTTTTTGATACAATCCTTTGATAATATTTATCATGAGGAGTCCAGGGGCTCACTCATAGAGTGTTAGACTTGAGATTGAAGGCTCCCTAGTTGGGAGACTCACCAGAGGCAAGACATTTTATCCTCTGCTTAATACTGGTTCAACCCAGGAAGACAGGAAAATGTCCCGACATTACTGAAAAATTGTTGACTGGGAAGCAAAGCATCAACACAAACAAAAAACACATATACACTTTTTTCTGCTTTGAGAACTTTGATTATTTTTGGCAAAAAATGGCCTCGAGATTATGAAACTAACTTTTTCATGCTCAACTCGACTTGAGTATGAAATTTATCCTGCTCATAAATGTTAAAATGCCAACAATTGTTTTAATTTAAACATTTATTAACAGGATAACAACAACATCTGACTGTTTTAAAATCAAGATTTTTTTTAAATTTTCCCATTTAAGTTTTTATGAGTAATTGAAATTTTACGTTCAGTTGAGTTGAGCATGAAAAAAGTTTTATAATCTCTAGGCCTGGTATCAATGTGTATAGACAGAGGATGTATTGTAAATACATTTTTCTTGCAAGTCATTTTAATACACATAGTGTATCATGCTTTACTCTTAACTTCAAAGTTAGCAAGTATGTCCCCGCATCGAAGGGGAGGGGGGGGGGGCGTATTGGTTTAGGTGTGAATCCTGTCAGGGTGAAACCTTTGCAAGATATCTCAATAACTTGTAGGAGTAGTGACTAAAACATTGGGGCATGATGGAGACTTGGTAAGGTTTGGGTGACCTTGTCCTAAGGCCACAGCGGAGTGAAATACAGGTAGGCCAAATTTGAGCATTTATGGTGGGGGTATCTGTTTTCTCTGAAAACAAATCGGGTTTCCATTTCTTTTCTGATGGCACTAACGATGATAGTTGATAATGAAATTGCACCTCAATATTGACTGACAATCAGAGTTCATATCGTGACAGTTAGTAACTTGTTTAGTTCTCAGTTTTTGCTTTTAAAAGTACAGTCAAACCTGCTGTTGCGGCCACCTCTATGAAGCGTGACCCTCCCTTCAGCGGCCATTTTAGAGCCCCCCCGAACGATTTTGAATGCAAATGCACCTTTATTAAGCATGCACCTGTCCAACGCGGCCAGCGGTCTGCGAAATTCGCCCCCAAACACTGAAATTGTGTCTTCAAACGGCCAATTTCTATGCTTCGATGCGTCATCAATTAATTTGTTTGCACCGGTCATATTCTTGGTGCAAATAAACTCCCCAGCAGTGGTGTCTCCCAGAATAAATTCTTCAACGGCCGCTACCCTATGTCGAGGTTGTTGGGCCCAACTGTTTGGAAGCTTGTGGTGCAGTCGAACCAAAACGGGGCCGAAATCAACTAAGTTCAAGTGTTTACGCTAATAAAACACTACGACATGGTTCAGGAAACCAGCACATATGGATTAAAAACGGCGTCGACAGTAATTGAAAACCTGAATACGCTAAACGAACACCACTTGTTGATTTTTTTTATAAGCGGGTAACCATTATTGCAAGCGGGTAACCAGTCGTAGAGCCAGTCAGCTGATAAAATTGTCGACATCGAAGCATTTTGCCGCTGTCAAAGTTCATTCATCCATACCGCGACAGATGTTTAACGGTAAATGTGTGAAAATCTAAATGCTAAGTAATACTCTTGCTGGAGGCATATACTTACTACACAAGGATGCAAACTTTGCTAAAAGTCAACAAGCAATAGCTTTTGAGAAAAAAAAAATTTGAGTAACAAATTTGAACCATTTTCCGATTCTTTTTCACCTGAATAAATTTACAATTCTAGCAACATTCTCTTCATGTTAAGTAGTATGATGGCCATTAAACATGCATTTGCTTATCAAAAATCAAGTTTTAGCTTCTAGAAAAACTATAATTAGCAGTGCTATCTCTACTCTTTTGACATACAATGGAATCTTTAGACAGAATGGACATGATTTTGTTTATTTCATATTTTGTTATGGTTTTTTTTTTTATTTATATATTTTATGAAGAAATGCAATAACTGCAGCAGTGTGGTTCTTATTCTTTATACTTTTCAACTCATTACTATATGGGTATCCTCAACTCTAAGCCAATATTCTTTCGAGTCCTCAATCATATGGCCATCTTAGCTGAACCTCTATTAAGCAGCCACCTGTCTTAAGCAAGCGATTTTGGATTATCCCTTGACCGCTTGCTTAAGACAGGTTTGACTGTATGTGTTCTGATTTATCTCTTTGCATGTTGGGTAATTTTTCATGCGTTTGTTAACTTTTTTGAAAAAATTCTTTCAGGAACACTATCAGAGTGTCAAACAGCTTGGATACAGATCAGGACCAACATAAAGTCTGATCTGGTTTATCTGTTTGCAAAGGTTATCAGCAGAGGACAAAAGTCGCAGCAAGCAAAGAATGAATTATTGAATATGTGAATTTTTGTTACGAAAACTTCAGAGATCATGAGAATGTTATCAAAATGTTTATAGTGAACCAATTTGTTTTATGAATTTTCAGTTGTAA
Organism: Loripinus fragilis; assembly: GCA_964019695.1. Taxonomy (NCBI): domain Eukaryota; kingdom Metazoa; phylum Mollusca; class Bivalvia; order Lucinida; family Lucinidae; genus Loripinus; species Loripinus fragilis. The sequence continues at coordinate 21,769,505 of OZ026520.1, read as the reverse complement.
CAGCTGCTCAAGCCAAGAATCTCATTGATGCAGGGGTGGATGGTCTCAGAGTAGGAATGGGGAGTGGGTCCATATGTATCACACAGGAAGGTTAGTACTGCTGCCACCGTTTGCTCACCAGTATTTATTTGAGTACCCCAAACAAATGTTAGAACGAATGGAAAGTAAAATATTCCCAATTTTGCGCTCATGAATAATACTTAACCCTTTACTCCATAATAACGCCTTTGAAATGTATCATATTTGAAAATGTTATGGTAAATAGATTTGTTTGCTCCTTTGGAGCAAATGCTCCATTTTCCATAATATTTTCAAAAGTATTCAAAACGTTACTTAAAATTTTCTTGATTTTTTCAATGTTTTCTAAAAATAGCCTATGGAGTAAAGGGCTAACTGGACCTATGATTATAGCATTCATCACTGCTTGCATACAGTATTGATGGAGATGAAGACCACAGGTTTAGATAAACAATATTTTTACAGCATAGACTTCTAAATATTTTCTTACCCATCATTTTTAATATGAGTACCCACAACATTTTTTGGTTGAGAAATAAGAAAATTACTTTTATCCTGCATCCAGAAGGAGTACATCCCTGCCAATAGGGCGCCAGGCAGTATATATAGAGAGAAAAAGAAATAAAAGACTAAAAATAGGCCCCTAGCCCCACTACATAGATATGTCTGCATGTTTAGAGAATAATTTTATGATCTCATGAGCTGGCTCAAATTTTATTGCTATTCATTTTATTTTGTCAACCAAACCTTGCCTACTGATTGTTTTCAGTGATGGCAGTGGGCCGACCCCAGGCTACAGCTGTATATAAGGTGGCGGAGTACGCTAGAAGGTTTGGTGTTCCTGTGATAGCTGATGGTGGCATATCAACTCTAGGTCATATCATAAAAGCCATGTCATTAGGAGCTTCAACAGGTATATTTTAGATCTGGCCAAATAAAATAATATGTGTGGTTCAGGTTACACCCTGATTTTTTTTCTAGGAATATTGCTTGGAAATGTATTAAATAAGACAAAACTGATATAAAATGGTCTAATTCGAAGATATAACCTTGTTTTAATCCCTTTACTTCCAATACCAAAGACTGAATGCATAGAAATTTAGATTTTCCCTTTCAGATGGTCATTTTGATATGTATTGTTTCTCCAAATTCTGAAGTTGGAAGAGAATAGCAGAGCAAAATTATTTTTTTCTGATTTATACATGAAGTCATTTGTTGTAGTGCTCAGATTATTAGGTGTATTGGAATGAATACCCACAATAATTGTTTTATGGAAAATTAAGAGAAACAGCAATTATGATACCCTTCTTAATACTGTTTATTCATGCATGGGCTTTTACGATGGATTTTCCCATACATAATGATACGATAAGTAAGGGACTGCACATTTGTACTTTTAAGGGGGCACAGGTAGAATTTTCTAAATGTTGATTTATTTCTGTCCCTAAAGATTGTTTTAATCTTAGCAAACAGTTTAGACCCTGATGAAATGCAGCATTATGCTGCATTTCATCTGGGTCTTTACTGTTTGCCAAAGTTCCCATTTAGGGGTTTCCTGTAAACAAAGGGTTAATCATGGATAAAATGGGGAGTTTCTTCATGTACTTTAATATGAAACATGTTGTGAAATTAAAATTTGGTCTAGATAATGAAAATTGACTATCTCCTTTTGCTGTAAGGATTTATTGCATAAAGGACATATAAGCTATTCATTTAATTGCATGAAATACAAATAAAAGAGCTTACATTTGTCTTTATTTCATTTAAAACATGTCTTTCAATAGTTAAGAAATTGAATTTGTTTTTGGAATACAAATGTAGTAGAAAATAGGTATTGTAAAATGAAGTTCATTTCTCAAATACGAGGGGTCAGAAAGTTTGCGGAAAAGTGTTCTAACTTCCCTATTTTATATAGAACGGCAATGAAACTTATAGATGATTTAGAACTATCCCCTTGCTATTAAAAATTCGAATTTCTATCTATTCTGGATAAATAGTTATGGTCTCCATAGCAACCTCATCATGACCTATGCGGCCCAAAAATCCAATTTATATCACCAAGCTGTTCATACTTTGTAAAGTTAAGTTAATACGGTAAACAGATTACGTCCACCAAATTAATAGTAGAACTGCCGTGAATATTAAGCAAAACATTACTGATGTTACTTCCATTGTATGACGCCATTTCCGGATTTGAGCCGTGTTTCTGGTAAACAGGTTCGTAGATGAACATTGAAAATGAGCTTCTATCAAGTTTTGTGTTAAGATGGATTGTCCAGGATAAAAGTTATAAAATATATATTGAATGTCTATGGAGATGCTACTCTGAAAAAGAAACTGCAATCTAAGGGTGGTTTAGATGCTTTAGAGAAGGATGTGACACCTTGACTGACGACGAGCGCAGCAGCGATCCAGTAATGTTAGCGTCGTCAGACGTCGCCGTCATCAAAGATCTGCTTGACAAGAATTGACAGATCACACTGAGAGAGCTGGCAGCTAGGTATTGGTAGGGCTGTGGATCGTTGGGCAAGTGGCAATTTGGTCCGTGATTCATGAGTAACGATTCACAGATTGAACCATGAATTTCTATAGGGCTCTGGCATTGTTAAATAAGTGTTTGTGGCCAAACAAATGACGTCATCATAGCTAGTATCCTGGTAGCTAGTTCAGCCGTTTTAGCACACAACCGTTACACCAACAGTCTCCAATATCGCGCACCACCATATACCGCGAGATATTTCAAGACAGTAACAAGAGAAGTTTTTACTGAGCTCAAGCAGAGATAAAGGCTAAATACATAAATACAGTATAGCCATGGTAAAATGTACATGATAATTGCTCTTTAAATGACTTTTGCAGCACTTTTGCTTGGACCATTTACCGAAAAACTGTTTCAGATTTTAGAAAGAAAAAAAAATATCGCGATCCAACTATTTCGGCATTGACGAATATTCATGCTTGATTTTCTAGTCAAATCCGTGAATATTCCAGTACTCTGATACTCGCAGCAGCCCTAATGGGACAGTGTTTAACATTGTCGATGAACAACTGAACGTGGGAGCTCAGTGGCTCAGAGGTAGAGTGCTTGACGTGAGACCGAGGGGCCGCGGGTTCGAGCCTCACCAGCGTCACTGCGTTGTGTCCTTGCGCAAGAACATTAATCCTAGCTGAGTACTGGTTCAACCCAGCAAGACCTGTCCCTTTATAACTGAAAGATTGTTGATGGGACGTAAAGAATCAAGTCAAACAAAACAACTGAATGTGTGACCAGTGTGTTGGCGCTTTATTCTATTTGTTTTACAGTTGATCTGCAACACTACTCGTGGGCCGGCGGGGCAACATCATGATTGCAGTACGACACTTTACAAACAAACTGTTCAGCGGTTTGTTCGTGTTTATAAAAAAATGTTATTAAAACTTTTCAAAATATTCTTCTTTGTATTTTACACACTTTTGCCACCTTTCAACCCATGTAATAAGCGACTTCTTGCAATTATTGCACACCACTACGCTCGTAGATAGGCCCCAATGGGAGAAAACCTGCCTTCGGAGGTTTGCGAACAACACAGGCGCAGACCAGCCTGGGTATCCGCACAGACTGATCAGCGCCTTTATTATTCGCTTATCGAAAAGTATTATTTCTAGATTTGCTACGAGCATGATTTCATTTTTCCAGCTAGTTTCTGTAGCTGAAGAGACTGGTTTGAAAAACCCAGAGACAGGTTTTCTTGTGACAAGGCCCAGATCATTTTACGTTCTGTGATGTCCTGTTCTAGGCAGATCAGCTGCGGAATTATAGCCTTCGGAAACTCGCATGTACCACTTGTATGCCGCCGTTTTTTGTAATTCTGCATGCCTATATACTTGTTTAATTTCTCAGAGAGTTTCTTGCCTTGTTTTCTTTATTCAAACTAATTTTTTATCGCATACCGCTGTTTAGCATCCATTGAAGCTTCAAAGAAGGTATGCACGTGCAGAAAACGCGAGATGAGGTCACTGGAACCGTCAAATGTAAAAATGACGTCATCAGTAATAAGAGATAAGGCTACTGATGTATCACACCAAACATTGGTATTCTGCCATTTAAATTAAATGTGCTAGACAGTTTTGAAATAAAGCTTAATATAAGATGAAGTTGAAATTTGCCCCGCATGGGCCAACCCACAGTTGCCTTAGCAACCATAGAATCATAATTTTTTAATATATTTTGGTCAAACTTTCTGAAATAATTACTTATATGTTCTAGTTTCATGTACTAAAAGCATACTTACATTGAATGTAAATTGTGGTTGTTATTAAACTTTTCCGCGTATATCTGGAACATCCCTCGTGTATTTACTTGAGATTTTATTAGTATCGCATGTGAAATAAAGGAATGGTATTACTTGTCCGCAAACTTTCTGATCATCCCTTGTATATGCAAAAAGTAGGGAAATAAAGACAGAATTACATTTCAATTTTCAGTTATGATGGGATCAATGTTGGCTGGCACATCAGAAGCTCCCGGGGAGTATTTCTTCGCCGATGGTGTACGGTTAAAAAAGTACCGAGGAATGGGATCATTAGACGCTATGGAGAAGAATAAGGCTAGTCAGAGTAGATATTTCAGGTCAGTTAATGATGCATGCTGGGGAATTTTTATGCTTTTGTTATCGTCTTGACTTTATTCAAAATCTTTTTTTTTCTGAAAATTCTTTCAGAAACAAAACAGTTTGGGTTCAGATGGAGATTCTCATCTGATCCAAACTGTTTGCAAAGATTATCAGCGGACAACAAAAGTTGTGGCAAACAAGGAAAGAGTTAATCTCTGCTGTGCAACTGAATGCAGGCCACTGAACTCCAGCCAGAAAGTTTTAGAACTATTTTTTTCGATGGCTTTTTACCGGGTCTTTTTTCGAAAATCTTTTCCAATGAAAAGTATTCAGGAACATCTCCGCCAACTTCTACAAACTGTTCCAACATTCAAGATGCTGCAGTTACCTCTCTGAATAGATGCACTCTTTGAACATTTTGAGCAAATCGCAAATAAACCAAGTCCAAGGTGTCAGTCAGAAAGTTGCATTGCACCGCCCCAATTCACTTACCAAAACATATATTTCGAGTGCTCAAAAGAACATTCTCAGTGAGACGGTTCTTTTGAGCCAAAAAAATGTTTAAATGAAAGGATACGAAAATATTCTCAGTTTAATGCTAAAAGATTTTGTTTATCTAGACTTATGGTAATTGACAGTATTAAAGTCATGAGTGCAGCAGATAACACATTTTCACAAAAAATCATGTGATTCATCTGTGAGATGATTTTGTCTCCCACAATAGAGTCAGATGACATACACTAAAACCTGTCTTAAGCGACCTCTCAAAATAGACAAACAAAGACATTAATGACAAACAGTAGCTTAATGAAGGTCAAAATTATTGCAGAATGCTGCCCTTGGTAATTCTGCATTACTTTTGACCTGCGTTAAGCGATAATTGGTCTTGAAAACCAATTATTGGTCTTTTTGAGAGTGGTCGTTTTAGACAGGTTTTACTGTACTTATATAGTGCTGTCTGGCTCTCTACCTGTTCATGTATCTGGATGTCAACACAACTTCCTGAAGGGAGCGTAGTGGTAGAGTGCTTGACTCGAGACTGAGGGGCCGCGGGTTCGAGCCTCACCGGCGTCACTGCTTTGTGGTCCTTGAGCAAGACACATTTATTGTAGCTTAGTAGTGGTTCAACCCAGGAAGACCCGTACCTGATTAACTGAATGATTGTTGATGGGACGTAAAGGATCAAATCAAATCAAACAAACAAACAAACAACTTCCTGAAAAGAGCTGGCCTTTCTTGAATCTATAGAAATAATGAGTTACTACCGACTTCAACCATAAACTTAACCCCTAAAGTGATGGTATGAGGTGGTAGACATATTAGCCGCAACATGTGATCTCCAACAATGTGGTATTTTGACATATGTAGACACATACTAGCCTGTGTAGCCTCCTTTTAAGCTTAGAAACTCCAAATGATGTTCAGTCAGTAGCTTAACATCATCATCATAATCATAATCAGATTTTTGATTAACATGCAGGTGCAGGGGCATCATCCACATTAGTGGGCCCCTATCCATGTAACTGGCTAGCTGCACGAATAGCAGATCTCGCACCTGATCTCCAGGTGCTCCTTTCTTGAGGGTCAACTGTTGTGAGCTTCCACTCACGGCAGTCCTTCTCCGTCAGTTTCTTCCATGTCAGCTTGGGCCTCCCTGCCCCCCGCCTGCCCTCAATCTGTATATCACATGCTGTTCTGGCTGCACCACTAGAACGCTCCACAGTCATAGAATATTCAAGCTACTAGCAAAGGCTCAGATCAGACTGTGCAGGCTGATCTGAGGCTTTGCTGGTCACACATACCACATTGTTGGAAATCTCATGTCGCGGCTCATATGCTTTTCCTATAAAAAACAACAACTCTAGTAGTCTCACAATGTATATTCTGGCAATAAGAAGTCACTTTTACCACTTTAAAACCATCACGCCTACCAAACGGTCAGATGCTCAACCACTGGTTGAGCGAGAAAAACAATTTGAGTGTCGTCTGGTTGAGATTTCGAGGAGCTAAAAAGGTTGCATGTTCTGTATATTATAATTAACATTTCTTATTCTAGGAAGAGAATAAAAAAATGGGGAATATCATGCAACCTCTTAGGGGTCCCTACATTTATGGTGTAAATAGGAGGTCAGAAAATTTTCTCCTTTTGTCAGATTTACTTTTTGAGTGAGGAAGGTGTACCAGAAGCAGATATAAACGTGTAGAAATTTGTTTTGTTTTGGGCTGTGTATTCAATTTTTTTATGATGTGCTCGGTGATACATACAGGCCTGATCAAGACTGAGATCGGCAACTGGACTTCAGATAGTTATTTTCATCGAGCTTGTGCAATATGCGAAAGATCTTGGTGGAAAGTCCCTTAAAAATCTGGTTGAGCATCAGATAATAAAAAAAAATAAGAAAATTTAACAGCATCATTTGTCGTTTTTTCTAACCCCATAGTCAAGATAACACATTCAGTCTGTTACATGTATTGGGTGCGAGAAAACGACAAATGATGCTATTAAATTTTTTTATCATTTTTTATTATCTGATGCTCAACCAGATTTTTCCGGAACTTTCCACCAAATATTTTTCCATATTGTACAAGCATGATGAAAATAACCATTCTAATTCCAGTTGCCGAATTCAGTCTTGATCAGGCCTGTGTATATCACCTAGGAGCACATCATAAAATTGAATACACAGCCCAAAACAACACAAATTTCTACACTTTTATATCTGTTTCTGGTACACCTTCCTCACGCAAAAAAGTAAATCTGACAAAAGGAGAAAATTCTCTTACCTCCTATTTACACCATAAACATAGGGACCCGTAAGAGGTTGCATGACATTCCCCGATTTTTTATTCTCTTCCTAGAACATGAAATGTTAATTATAATATACAGAACATGCAACATTTCTTTACCTTTTTAGCTCCTCGAAATCTCAACCGGGCAACACTGAATTGTTTTTCTCGCTCAACCAGCGGTTGAGCATCTGACTGTATGGTAGGCGTGACCATAAGAAAAATAATGTTCATATTTGATGTATAAATTCTTATAGCATATTTGACCTTTTCTCTGGCAGTTGCCTTAAAGTCACTGAGTCGTTTGTTCATTTTAAATACAGGTATTCTAGCCTTGTTTCCATTTTTTCCAGTGAAAGTGATAAATTGAAAGTAGCCCAGGGTGTGTCAGGCTCCATAGTAGACAAAGGATCTATTCACAAGTTCGTTCCTTACCTTATAGCTGGTGTTCAACATGGTTGTCAAGATATCGGTGCCAAAAGTCTCTCAAATGTCAGGTAAGACATAGGTCCAGATAAGAAAATTTTATTTGTGTAAAATTTAATTATTTTCTTACCCACTAATTTTAACATGTGTTTTGGGTGCTCAAAAGAACCGTCATATTGAGACGGTTCTTTTTAGTACCCACAACATACGTTTTGGATGAGAAATAAAGAAATAATTTCCAATGCGCACTCTTATCTAGAGGCCTGGTAAGACTTGTGAAAATACAGGTGCCAAAAGTCCCCCTACTTGTCAAGATATACAAAAACTGTAGGTGCCAAAAGTCTCTCTAATCTCAGCTAAGGCTTCATAATATTGTAACAATCAGGTTCAGGGGCATCATCCACATCAGTGGGCCCCCTTCCAGGTAACAGGCTAGCTGCAGGCAGATTTCACACCTGATCTGCAGGTGCTCGTTTCTTGAGGGTCAACTTTAGTGAGCTTCCATTCATGGCAGTTATTTTCGGTCAATTTCTTCCATGCCAGCTTGGGCCTCCCTGGCCCCCGCTTGTGGCAGTTATTTTCGGTCAATTTCTTTCATGTCAGCTTGGTCCTCCCTGGCCCCCGCTTGCCAAGATATAGGTGCCAAAAGTATCTCAAATCTCAGGTAAGTCTTGCCAAGATATCGGTGTGGAGTCTCAGATCTCTAGTAAGGCTTGTCAAATTCATGGAGTTGGTTCTCTTAGATCACAGGCAAAGCTTGTCATGATATCAGTGCCAAAAGTCTCTCAAATCAAAGTTAAGCTTTGTCAAATTACCAGTGCCAAAAGTTTATCTTAAAACATGCATGTACCGCTATCAAGCAGGTTTCATGTCTTCATTTAAGCCTGCACCTCCACATTTCCTCATAGGGCCAGTTAAGCAAAAAAAAATCAGCGTAAAATTATGATTATTTTCTTATCCATAATTTCAAACATGTGCTTTGGGTGCTCAAAAGAACTGTCTCATTGAGACGGTTCTTTTGAGTTCCCACAACATATGTTTTGGTTAAGAAATAAGAAAATAATTTTCAGTTACACACTCTTATCTGGAGACCTGTTCCCCCATATTAGTTTACTGGAGAAGTAGAGGCTTGTAAGCCTGTGAGAATGATTGGCACCTTTTCAATAGCATTAATCTCTCGGTTACATTTGCCCTCCAATGAGTTTACGATGCACGTACAATGTCCAAATCACCCTTTCCACACGGCCTTCTTAGGGAGACTGTGCAATCATGGTACAGATTCACGGGCATCGTAGCCTCTACAATTTTGTTTTACTCCGCTTTATGACAAATTTTGAAAAATCGCAAGCTCACAGCCCTTAGACACATCACATGTAGATCGCACAATACCTGTACAGGCACCGCACACTGATCGTGAGGACAATGCAAGATTTTAGATAGTCATTTGGGCCCAAAAATGATCGTAGTCTCTTGAGATAATCGTAGGAAACCCACAAGGACATTGCACGGGCATCGTGCGATTTCTATGCAGAGGTCATGTGCAGTTTCTGTACGATCTCTGTAAGGTTTTGTCCTGGTCTGTCGCCGAAAGATATCGCACGTTGATTGTACACAGTGTAAATACATACGTCGTAGATTGTAGCCACCTATGATGCCTGAAAAATCATACGGAAAATCTTAGACAAATAAATCATACAACTACTGTGGCAAATGTAACAGAGGCATAACTCTTTACCTACTAGTGTCGCCTGCTGATAACTTTTGCAAACAGTTTGGAATCAGATCAGGACCGACAAAATGTTGTGCTTCATATGGATCCAAATTGTTTGGCACTCTGATGGTATTCATAAAAGATTTTTTTTTTTTTTTAAGTTGATTTTGAAAAAAATCAGCAGACGACAGAGAAGCATGCAAAATTTCCTAGTAGCCAAGAGTTAACCCTTAAAGCGCCAAGAAAAAATGCATCTGAAAATTTTGTTTGCTGAAGTCGTCTGCTGCAAATAATTGCCTCGCATTACTGGCGAATTAAATATAGAAGCAAATAGTGTGGACCCAGATCAGACTGCTCCAGTCTGATCTGGGTCCACACTGTTTGCCATAGAGGCTTCTTAACATTTCAGCAGACGAGAAAAGCAGACGACTTTTGTTGCGATTGGCGCATTAAGGGTTAAGTATCAAAATCTTGTACTCACTCCTGTTTTTCCACAGATCTATGATGTACTCTGGAGAGTTGAAGTTTGAACGAAGGACAACATCAGCCCAGATAGAGGGTGGTGTACATAATTTACACTCGTAAGTACTTATGTTGAACTTTTTTTTTTACTATATATGGTTACTTGACTTGTTCTAAAATAAACCTGTAAATGTTCTAAAATTTCGAACACTTTTTACTTTCAATCTAAAAAAAATGTTGGTTTTTGTGACTGGAATTCACAAATTTTTGTCAGAATAGCAAACATGGAAGACCCAGATCAGACTGCTTCTTCATAACCAGTCTGATCTGGGTCTGCCCTGTTTATCTAGGCTTTTGTGGCAGGCAACTACTGTTTGAAATTTTAGAACAGTTACCGTAAGTGTGATTCCTGATGGAAGTAGTTGTCAAGTTTGTCGCATATTTTGCTTCATTTGAGGTGATCTTTCTTGTGAATTCTCATTTGGTAGACATTTCACAAGTATTACAGTAAAACACGTATATTTTGGTAAGTTAAACAACAAATATTGGCAGTTTTTATGTGTGGACATTTTGGCTGATTCTCAATTTCCAAAATAAAAAACTGATTTCTGCATTCTCAGCTATTTCCATATTGTTCTTGGACTGGGCTGCCTAGCGCAATTGGTAGCATGTCTGTCAACAGATGCTAGTTTGACTGCAGATCCAAGGGTCACGAGTTCGATCCCGGCCCGGTCCCATACTTTTTTGGAGATTTATCATGAAATAATTTCTATGGTCATTCCCCTCCCTTCCGCTGAATCATTCAAGAAGGGTTGTTGTCAGTTACATGGGAAAGTATTTGCACAAAGTACTGGTTAACTGCTTGAGGGAGAGCAGTGGCTCAGTGGTAGAGTGCTTGACTCGAGACCGAAGGGCTGCGGGTTCAAGCCTCACCGGCGTCACTGCGTTGTGGTCCTTCAGCAAGACACATTTATCCTAGCTTAGTACTGGTTCAACCCAGGAAGACCGGTCCCTGTTTAACTGAAAGATTGTTGATGGGATGTAAAGAATCAAATCAAACAAAAAAAAACGCTTGTTCAAGCTTGCCCAGGAAAAAGTGTGGTTAGGTGAACTGACCGTCCCGCCATGACCATAGTTATTGGGACATAAAGCAACAAACCAAACAAACAAAACATTGTTCTTGGTGTGTGAGTAAATATATTTAGTTCCTTTGTTATTTAATTATCCACAAGTAAGCAGTCAATCAACTACCATGCATGCTAAATGGCTTCTTAATGCCATTTTTCCACTTTTAAAGAAGTAATTACACTTTTTCATTTGCCAGGCTTGTTGAAGTAGTATTTTCCTATGATTATACTTGAGATGTGTGTTTGGAAAAATCTTATGGAGGGCCAAAATAACATGACTGCCAAATAATAAGCCTATTCACTTAAAATGATTTTGTTTTCCCCAATGCTGCCTGCTCCTAATGAAGATGGCGGCTTTACAGTTACAAATAAAGTAGTGGCACTTTGGTGAGGGAAGGTGTCTTGCACAGTTCAGCACTGGAGTGACCAATTAGTTTGGTTTATGGTAGGGCTGAAGTCCTGTTGTGCTTGCTTGGGGAGGTGGGGGACTCCTGTGCTTGCTGTAGGGGGGGGGGGGGCTAGCATGCTTGAAGCACTTACTGGGGAGGTGGGACCTTCAATCCATGTTGTACTTGCTTGACAGGTGAGCCTGCTATGCTTGTTCTGCTGGGGAGATGGAGCCTCCTATGCTTGTACTTGCTGGGGAGGTGGGGCCTGCTATGCTTGTACTTGTTGGGGAGATGGGGCCTGCTATGCTTGTACTTGCTGGGGAGGTGGGGCCTGCTATGCTTGTACTTGCTGGGGAGGTGGGGCCCACTATGCTTGTACTTGCTGAGGAGGTGGGGCCCGCTATGTTTGTACTTGCTGGGGAGGTGGGGCCCGCTATGCTTGTACTTGCTGGGTAGGTGGGGCCTGCCTTGCCTGTTGTACTTGCTAGGGAGGTGGGGCCAGCTTTGCCTGTTGTACTTGCGGGGGAGGTGGGGCCTGCTTTGCCTGTTGTACTTGCCGGGGTGATGGGGCCTGCTTTGCCTGTTGTACTTGCCGGGGAGGTTGTGCCAGCTTTGCCTGTTGTACTTGCTGGGGAGGTGGGGCCTGTTATGCTTGTTGTACTTGCTGGGGAGGTGGGGCCTGCTATGTTTGTACTTGCTGGGGAGGGGGACCTGTTATGCTTGTTGTACTTGCTGGGGAGGAGGGACCTGTTATGCTTGTTGTACTTGCTGGGGAGGAGGGACCTGTTATGCTTGTTGTACTTGCTGGGGAGGAGGGACCTGTTATGCTTGTTGTACTTGCTGGGGAGGAGGGACCTGTTATGCTTGTTGTACTTGCTGGGGAGGTGGGGCCTGCTATGCTTGTTGTACTTGCTGGGGAGGAGGGACCTGTTATGCTTGTTGTACTTGCTGGGGAGGTGGGGCCTGTTATGCTTGTTGTACTTGCTGGGGAGGAGGGACTTGTTGTACTTGCTGGGGAGGTGGGGCCTGTTATGATTGTTGTACTTGCAGGGGAGGTGGGGCCTACTGTGCTTGTTATACTTGCTGGGGAGGTGGGGCCTGTTATGATTATTGTACTTGCAGGGGAGGTGGGGCCTACTATGCTTGTTATACTTGCTGGGGAGGTGGGGCCTGCTGTGCTTGCAGTAGGTGGTCTCTCGGTCACGAACAAATCCTGTCAAGAACAAATCTGTCATATAATTTAACATGTGTATCACATGTTTGGTGTGGGGATACATATTGAGGTTGTGGAGTGTCAATTACTATTTCAAGTTCGCTGAGACCTTGAACTTTGGCCTCATTTCTAGAAAAATTATGTCCAGAGCATATCTTCTTTATTATTTGAGCCACGACATGAGATTTCCAACAATGTGCAACCAGCAAAGGCTCAGACCAGCCTGCGGATATGCGCAGTCTGATCAGAGCCATTGCTAGTCACTTGAATATTCTATGAGTTTTAAGCTACTGACTGATTTGGAGTTGCTAAGCTTAAAAGGAGGCTGCACAGGCTCGTCTGAGGCTACACTTGTCAAAATGCCACATTGTTGGAAATAACATGTCATGGCTCATTTGATGTGAACCCCAAAATAGGTGTGTTAATACATTTTTGATTCGTGAAGTGTTGCATTCTATTTTTGGGTCACTGACCTTGACTTGACGTCTCTGTCCTCTTGCCTCAGTTCTAGAAAAATTGTGTCTGGAGCATATCCCATATCATTCAGGTAGGAATCCCAAATTTGGTATGTGGATACATCTTAGGGTCGCAGAGTGTCTTGTGTAGTTTCTGGGTCACTATGACCTCGACCTTTGGCCTTAGTTCTAGAAAAGTTGTGTCCAGAGCATATTTTCTATATTATTTGAGGTAGGAATTCCAAATTTGGGGTTGCATACTGTGTCACATACTGTTTTTGGGTCATTGTGACCTTGACCTGGCCTATCTCCTATATCCAATTTGGTTTGTGGATACATCTTGGGGCCGCAAAGTGTACTGTTTTTAGGTCACATTGACCTTGGCCTCTGGTCTCAGTTTTAGAGAAAAAAAATCATGTTCCATGGATTATCCCTGGGGAGCATTTGTCACATTGTGACACATTTCTTGTTTCCTGATCTATCAATTTAAACATATGTTTTGGGTGCTCAAAAGAACCATCTCATTGAGACATTTCATTTGGGTACCTACAACATATGTTATGGTTGAGAATTAAGAAAAATAAATTTCATTTTAGCACTTTTATCTGGACACCTGTAAGTAGGGTTATGGAATTTTAGACACTTGAATATTTGAACCAAACCAGAATATTGTGGGACTTAATCCACAGGCCAGAACAAATGATCAGATAATATTGCTCATTGAGCAGTCTCGTCAGAGCCTTCGCTGCTCGCATACACAAAGTATGAAAATAGATTGAAAGTTCAAACAGGACTTTAGTTAAGAGTGCGTAGCCAAAAACTAATTTTCTTATATCTCAACCAAAGCTTATGTTGTGGGTACTCAAAAGAACCGTCTCAATGAGACGGTTCTTTTGAGCTCCCAAAACATTTGGTAAAACTAATGGGTAAGAAAATATTTACAATTTTATGCTGATAATTTTTGTTTATCTAAACCTGTGTTCAAACCAAATATTAGGCCTTTGTTCCATTGGATAGCTGCCCATGAACATTAAATAATGGCAAACCAATATTCTATAAGTACCTTTATCTCATGACCTGGACCATATGGGCCTTGTCGGGATAAAACCTGTCTTCTGGGTTTCCGACAAAGTGAGACTCAAACCAGTCTCCTCAGCTATAAAGACTAGCTAGAAGTTTCACCTGTAGCAAGTTGATTAAGAAATAGATCAGCTCCAGCAGTGAATTGTTGATAGTTTGGAGGATAGTTGTAAAGAAGATCAAATCACGAGCGCGCAGCCCGAGTGATTTATCATTGCACGACTGACCGACAAACAGTGAATTATTACTCAACAATTCACGCACTGGAGCTGATCTATTTTGATTCTAACACGCAATAAACGACGAAAACACATTTGAAGTCTTCAGCTTCTTCCAACTTTCCGCCATTGCACTGAAGAACTCCCGCCAATACTTAGACTACTGGGGATACGTTTACATGTAATTGTAACGTCGTTCACGCGTAAAAACAACGTTACACCGTCCAACGCCATGATTGACGTCATTTTCCAGTGATGTCAGCTATCACAAACTTTAGCTGTGAATTATTGTCCGATATATCACAGTTTGTTACCATTGGCTCTATAGGCGAGGTGTGTTAGAATATATATTTTCCAAAAAGTGAACAACAAAGGCGCTGATCAGTCTGCGGGGATGTGCAGGCTGGTCTGCGTCTTTGTTGTTCGCAAATCCTTGAAGACAAGTTTTATCTTATGGGCTGGACCATGTATGGGTCTGGATGCAAGAAGACCCTTCTCCGAGGTTAGCGACCATGTAAAACTCAACCGGGCTGCTGAGCTACAGAGACTAGCTATAACATTGAGATTTCACATCTATCAAAATTGGAGCTAATATACCTTCCAGCTAATATAATTTATAACAAACACCCTGAATTATTCAGACTGTGGATTTGCAGGCTGGTCAAGTTTTCTTGCAAGAAGGCTCATGTGTGTTCTACCTTTGGGAGTACATGAAATAGTTGCCTGAATTTTGAGGATGTATATTAGTATATATATAGCATGTTGTGAGAAGACCTTTTTATTCATTAGCTGACAAATGGACACATATGAGTTTGGGTATGACAGTGTTCTGCCAAGAAATTTCAAAATTGGGGACAATGTCTCACCACTGTTGAAAAAGTGGTGACATTTTCAAAAAATAGTGGGACATAACACCCAATAACAACTTTGAGCCAAAAAAATTATGGAAACACACAATAATACTTCAATTTCACCTCTAATTATCATAATTATGGGTTCTTTTAAGCATCCAAAACATGTTAAAACTGATGGATAAGAAACTATTCATAATTTTACACTTTGTTTATTTAGACCTATGGTCTTCTCACAACATAGCTTGGGCCAAATAAAAAAATAAGTTTGTTTCAGGTAACAAGTCTGAAAATTTTAGGTAGGGTAGGCACACACATTTTTTTATTCATTTTTTCTGAAAAAAATACATGATTTTATGCATTTTGAAAGGCATTTCGCCTTTCAAAATGCATAAAATTATATTTTTACCAGAAAACCTGAAAAAAAAATATCTAAGCTTCACCAGTAAATTTAGGTAGGGTCAGGTAACCCTAAACACAGGTATTTTTTTATTTGGCCTTATTACAATTTGTTGTCTTTAGTATTATTCGTCTGTGAGACGGTAAGTGTGTGTGTGATGTTGACCATTCACCATTGATACGAGTGCTTTTGTTAAACCTTACCAGTTAACCCTTTACTATCTCATGGAATCTGCCATCTAGCTTGAGACAATGGGTTTATACAGTGAACACTCAATAATTTCAATTGTGATCGCTCATACTGCTTAGATCAAAGAAAATTTTGGGATATCTTTCTGAATTATTTTCGCTGAAACAGTTATTTTGAAGATATACATGGGCGAAAGTTTTCAGGATTATTCCTGAATTCAGAATTTTGAGGCTGACTTTCCATAGAAAGTCAGCCTCAAAATGCTAAATTAGGCAGATTTTAACAGCTTTACTGGTTAGTTATCAATTTATCAAAAGAGAATTGACCATTTAAACTTGAAATTGTTAATATTTTGCTGGCATAAATTAAGCTTTAAAGTTTGAATTTCTAAAGTTCAGCATTGAACTTTCGCCCATGAATATATTATGTGAACACAAAGAAAGGCAAATTAATTTTTTAATAATAAGATGGTGATTAAATCAACTGCTGGTACCTAAATGGAGTCCTGTCTTCAGTAAAGCCAGAAGATAATGTTGAAAATATTTAAAATGCTGACCTGGGGAGTGCAGTGGCTCAATAGTAGAGTGTTAGACTTTAGATTGAACTTGAAGGGTGGCTAGTTTGATATTCACCAGTGTCCTTGAGCAAGACACTTTATCTTCTGCTTAGTACTGGTTTAACCCAGGAAGACAGAATAACGTCTCAACATGACTGATAATTTGCTGTCAGACTGGGACATAAAGCAATTTCAATTTCTGTTTCACATCTTTATGTATCTACTATACAGCGTTGATAGGAAATAACGAAGAAAACATATTATTTGGTTATATGAGCAGTAACATGATTGTGATTTCCAACAATGTGGCATTTTGACAAGTGTAGACTCAGACGAGCCTGTGCAGCCTCCTTTTAAGCTTAGAAACTCTAAATGATGTTCAGTCAGTAGCTTAGCACTCATAGAATATTCAAGCGACTAACAAAGGCTCTGATCAGACTGCGCATATGCGCAGGCTGATTCTAGGCTTTGCTGGTCACACATAAGTTGGAAATCTCATGTCGCAGCTCATATGGTATTTTTATAGACCGTCTTATTTTAAATCTTTCCTGGCTTGTAGTAACTGTTTTCGTCTGCTGGTTACCTTTGCAAACAGTTAAGATCCAGATCAGGTCTGTCATAATGTCAGACCTGATTGGGGTCCAAACTGTTTGACATTCTGATGGTACTCCTGAAAGAAATTTGAAAAAAAAATGTATAGCAAAAAAACTGCAGACATCAAAAATGCATGCAAAATTACCTTGCATGCAAATAGGCAAGTTGTTAAACTCTAGATTTTTGATTACTCAGTGAAAATTCTGGTCATTTGTTCAGTACATGTTCACATTTACCTACCCATAGAAAAGTTTGAATGATTAGTAACATGTATTGCCTCCATTTGCAACCGTACTGAAGCATTTATCACATGACATCGCGTCTGGGAGTGATATAATGTCATGCAATAAAATCGATAAAACCTAGTGGTTTACAGATTTAGAAACCTTACGTAATGACGTCCACCTTAACGATGCTTAAAAGATGTCGAAAAATTGAAGATTTCAGTCCAAAAATGCAATTTTCAATTAATTTTAATGTCATGTGATAAATAGAATCTAACATTCATGCTCCTGTATTATTGAATTTATTAAACGAGATGCGAAAAAGAGATAAAATGCTCGGCAAGCCTGGCATTTTATCTCTTTTCCCCAACTCGTTTAAAAAAGTCAATAAAACATGAGCACTCATGTAAGATCCTCTATTTCTAACTGCTAATGCTGGAGTGATGTTGATGCATGACATAGCGCAATCCCATTCGACTAGGATCACAGCAGACTTCCTGCATAAGCAATGTCAACATATTGTGTGCTTCCATCGCCATCAATGTCGCCGGAATGTAATCCTGTATTTTTTGGGACCAGATGGAACCGCACATTAATTATACACTTCATAACTATAATGACAATCAGTTGTGGCAAATCACAAATGGAGGCCATATTTCTTAATAATGGTTATGACTTTACAATTAAGGGTTGTATAGTAGATATTTACTGAAAATACTGAAATCAGCAGAATCCAGGAGAACAAAAAAAAAAATTTTTTTCTTTAAAAGGATGAGATTGGGGATATAAAAAAATTATGTACCTATTTGTCAAGAGTAAGATTTTATTTATCGAAATAAAACTGGGGACCTTTCTTTTGATTCTTAATGTATACAGCGATTCTTAATATATACCATGATTCTTAATATATACAGAAATTCTTAATATATACAGAATATTTACTTTTTCATCCACATTGTTTATTCGCTGGGCCGCGTAACGCAGTCGGTAACGTGTCTGGCTACAGATGCGTGTCTGACTGCAGATCCAGGGGTCGCGAGTTCGATCCCGGTCCGGTCCCATACTTTCGTGGAGATTGATCATGAAATGATTTCTACGGTCATTCTCCTCCCTTCAGCTGATTTATTCAAGAAGGGTTGTTGTCAGTTACAAGTGAAAGTATGTGCACGAATTACTGGTTAAATACTTGTTCAAGCCTGCCCAGGAAAAAGTGTGGTTAGGTGAACTGACCGTCCCGTGATGACCATAGCTGTTGACTTGGGACGTAAAGCAACAAAACAAAACATTGTTTATTCTTGTTCATCTTTTGTTTTGATAATACATGTACATATAAAACTGCTGTGCTGTGTGAATGTTTAATACATAATGCTCTATACACTTGAAACTTTTTTTGCTCCACAAAACTCTGTACTCTTTTACACCCCCACCCCCCTCAACTCTTTGCCTGCTAGTGTCATCTGCTGAATATTTTGGTAAACAATTTGGACCCATATCAGGCTGCCTGATCTGGGTCAGAACAATTTGAGAATTTGAAAGATTTTGTTTATTTTGAAAAAAAAAATCAGCAAATGGCAAAAATCCCCCAAAACATACAAAGAGTTAATAGCTCACCATATTCACGGGTGGTAAACCTAGGAACTACCACGAAACTGTGTTGACGTAATTTTGTTCCCAAGCCACATCCGGGACACATCGTGGTAGTTTCCAGGCCGAAAATTGGATAAAGAAAGGTTGGTGTCACTTTCATTTTTGTTTTATTTTATGAATAAGAGGGGTATTCAAGGTTCGGCCCTCACACCCTGTCTTTAAAAAAATGAAGTAGCCCCTGAATAGTGAACATCTGCTGATGCGAACTATTACTAAATTCCTACAAAGTCTTTGAAACTACCACGATAGCATTTTAACTACCACGATGAGCTGGAAACTACCACACAGGACGAACAGGGCATGAATCATTACAAGTAAATGCTCAGATTTTTATTTCTGTGTAGGAACGTTTATTGAGGGTGTTTTTATCATTTTCATCATCAAATGATATCAAATTCCATTTAATTTGACAGATATTGGCTAAAATCCTTCGAACTTTGGGAAAAGTTGGTCCGATGCTCAGTGGGGAAGCACAAATCTAAGGAAAGAAAATAACTTTTCATACAAAATTTTGGGCTAGAGGGGACATATTAACACAGAACCACATTGTCGGATTTCACCATTGTTATCCCCCGACGAAGTCGGAGGGATATAGTTTTGGCGTCGTCCGTGCGTCCGTCCGTCTGTCCGTCCGTCCGTCCATTCCGTCCGTCCGTCCGTCCGGAACCATATCTCAGTACCTATTGGTCAGATTTGATTCATTCTTGGTACAAATGATAAGTATCATGGACCCTCAAACATCCAATAAGTTTGGTCAAAATCAACCCCTTAACACTTGAGTTATTGCCCTTGTTTTAGTATAGGCAATTATAAGGCAAAACCTATATTAGCTTTTTTGTGTGATGATCTTCACATTTTATCAAAGCTATTATATTTAACAACTTCTCACTATTAGACCATGATTGCCAAGTGCCTGTAGATAAGCATGGCAGTGTCAAAGTTTTACCCCACCCCCTTTGACCCCACCTAAGGGGTCAAAGGTCAAATATTTAAATTTCGCAATAACTAAGGCAATTGTTAATATTTTTTGCTGAAATTTTGCATACAGGCAGAGCAGCAATAGATATGAAACATATCAAACAGGATTTTAGTTTGAAGGCCTAGGTCCAAGCCTGTTGGGTGGACTTAGGGGGTGGGGCCGAGGTCAAAATTAAACTTTTTCAGAATATGGTCATGTTGCATATCAAATTAAAGCTGACGACGCTGGCAGCAACATGGTAGCAAATATTTTGCCCACAGACACACCCTCAACCCAGGGGGTGGGGTCAAAAGGTCAAACTATATCTTTTTCTGAAAGTAGTCATGTTGCATATCAAATTAAAGCTGACAACGCTGGCAGCAACATGGTAGCAAATATTTTGCCCACAGACACACCCTCGACCCAGGGGGTAGGGTCAAAAGGTCAAACTATATCTTTTTCTGAAAGTAGTCATGTTGCATATCAAATTAAAGGGAATTGATCACAGAGCACCATGAAAGCAAATATGCTGTCATTACACACACCAACGACCCCGTGGGGTGGGGTCAAAAGGTCATTTTCTTTTCTAAAAGTGGTCATGTTGCATATCAAATGAAAGTGGAAGAAGTGTAGACCTACATGCAAGGTAACACTTTGAATTTACACACACCCTTGACCTCTGGGGTTGGGTTTAAAGGTCAGATATTGAAATTGTGCAGATGTAAGTATATTTTTTATTAAACTAAGCACTAAAGCATACTTGACAGGTGTTTGTTATGATCTGAATGATACTGAAGGTGAACTAAGACTTAGATAAATGGGATTTATGTTTTGTGATTTACATGTTTCTCTCAAATAACCCTTCGTCGGGGGATATAAATTCGTCGAATTTGTCTTGTTCGTTCTTAGTTGTAAAATAAAACAAAAATGAAAGTGAAACCAACC
The DNA here is from genome assembly GCA_964019695.1 of Loripinus fragilis. NCBI lineage: Eukaryota > Metazoa > Mollusca > Bivalvia > Lucinida > Lucinidae > Loripinus > Loripinus fragilis. The sequence continues at coordinate 21,748,663 of OZ026520.1, read as the reverse complement.
TTTCTTTATCCAATTTTCGGCCTGGAAACTACCACTACGTGTCCCGGATGTAGCTTGGGAACAAAATTATGTTAATACAATTTTGTGGTAGTTCCTAGGTTTACCACCCATGCTATTTATCTTAGCTCTTTCCTTGCTAGTGAGGACCTCTGCAATGACACCTGCTGAAAACCTTTGCAAACAGTTTGGACTCGGATCAGGACCGAGAGAATTTTGGCCCTGATCCAATCCAAACTGTTTGACACTCTTATATTGTTCCTAAAAAATTTTTGAAAAGTTAAATTTGAAAAAAAGTGTCAGCAGACAACAACAAAAGCATGAAATATTACCCAGCATGCCAATGGTTAAAATGTAAATGTGTGTATGTTTATAACCTGGAGGAAGAGTGACTGCTCAGGCTGATCTGTGTTTTTGCTGGTGTTCATGTGAATTTGTTTTGTCTTAATGCCATTGGTGAAAGTTTTCAGGATTAATCCTGAAATCAGTATTTTGAGGCTGACTTTCCACAGAAAGTCAGCCTCAAAATGCTGAATTAGGGAGATTATAATAGGTTCTCTGATTCATTTTCAGATTATCTAAACACAATTAACCATTTAAACATGAATTTATTCTTTTTTTGTGGGCATCCGGGTGCAAGTTTAAAAATTTCAATTTCTAAAGTTCAGGATTTTGGAAATTTAGCGCTTTCACCCATGTAATGCAACTCAGCTATGTAAAGCAAATTAACACACTTACAAATTTATTTTCCTTCATACCTCTCTTAAGCCTTAAATGCTGGATTGCTTTCTAGGTTGTAATTATAAAAAAAATCAGTTTTGATTTTGGTCAGTATATTTTAAAATCTGGAAGGAAACACTGGTAGGGTATGGGAACTGACTTCATGATATACAGTGAACATTCTAAAATTTCATCAGCTTACACTGTTTGAAAAAGTAAAAAAGATCTTTAGACAAAAGAATACAATTTGTTCTTGAAATTCTAACCTGGCACCCCTAGATATATATAATGGACTATCCCATGCTTATTGTATCATATCAGGTGGAAGAATCCATCAGAATATAAAAGGTTAAGAAATATCTTTCTCGATAATTCAATCTCACATACCTGTACCAGCCAGTGGAAAAAATAAAAAAAACAACGAACAGTCGCACGTCACCCGCACACTGGCCACATGTTGATCTGTGATGTCATTGTACTGCTAAAATTACGTCACCATGTCGCATCTCAGTATATTAAGGATTTTCTGGAAGTCATTTTCATGTTTATCCAATATAAAATGAGGTATTTAGTGGTGAGCAAGAAAAAGAGTACATTATTCGTGTGAGGAAGGGATATAAAAAGCCATCCCTCGTGATCACCTTTCTCAATTGGTGATCCTTGGGACAGATTTTTCTATCCCACACTTATGATAGACACTTTTTATTAGCACATGCCATTAGTGCCAAAATTGCACAAGCTGGCCCAAAGTATGTAAAATAAACTGGTTAAAACAGATAAACAAAGTGCACTGGCTGCTTATCAAGACAAATACGGTATTTTTTTTTCTATTTTAGGTATGAGAAGAGATTATACTGAGTGTGATGTGATATTGGATATTTGTGCAATTTGGACCATAACCATTGGATCAGCAGCCATGCCACAGCCATGTCACTTCATGACAGAACATAAGGGTCATGTCCCTTTATTTTTGGACAGCAGTAAATTTAGACATACCATTGCAAACAGTAAATGTCCAGATGAGACAGCTCATCATGAGCCCTCCAATATGGATTTTGTTTTTGTCTAGATTCTCAAAAATTTGATATGAGCAGAGACATGAGATTTCCAACAATGTGGTATGTGCAACCAGCAAAGTCTTAGATCTGATCAGAGCCTTTGCTAGTCACTTGAATATTCTTTGACTCTTAGGCTTCTGACCGAACATCATTTGCAGTTTCAAAGCTTAAAAGGAGGCTGCACAGGCTTGTCTGAGTCTACACTTGTCAAAATGCCACATTGTTGGAAATCATATATCAGGGCCATAATGTTGCTATGTGAATTAAACTGCTGTCAAAATTTGTCAGAAATGACCTTGTCAGCTTCTCATGCATAATCTGGGGGAGATTTGATTTCCCACTAGGATCAACAGCCACTAGTTCATGACAGAACATTATCAGTTTATCATTTTTTATCAGGGATAAAACTCAAGCATACCACAGTTACATATACATTTGAGTTCAAAAAATTGAATTAGGCTTCATTGCTAATGATTAAACAAAGGAAAAACAAACATCTAAAATTGAAAGTATTTAAAATTTGTAGGCATACTGAGAGTTTTAAAATGTGATTTTCTAAAGTTGAGGATATTTGGGAATTGACAGCTTTCGGCTATGTTCCCACAATGTGCATGACCAGTTCCTGAAAGCTATTGGTTCCATAAACTTAAAGCATTTTCTACATGACCATAGGCACACTATAAAGAGCATTACCAGCTTACCATACTTTATCAATAGAAATAACCTAGCATTTCACTTATTGCATGTCAAAAGCAGCTACTATACTTCACGAAGGCTATCAGTTCCATAAACATAATGAAACATTTTCTACATTATTGTAGACACGCAAAGTAGAGCATTAGCCGATTATTATATTTAATCATGGAAATATTCTAGCATGCTGATTATTATATTTATGTATGGAAATATTCTAGCATTCCAGTTTGTGCATGTCCTTAGCAACTACAGTTCATGGAGGCTATTGGTTTCCAAAAACTTAATCATTTTCTACATAATCGTACACACACTATATACCGCATTTGTAACCAGCTGTATGCAACACTGCTAGCATTCCACATTGTTCACATTCATAGCAGTTCATGAAGGGTATCAGTACTACATTATAAACTGTAAAGCATTTTCTACCCTTTGCCATAGACACTCTAATAAAATACTTTCAGACTGGGCTGCGTAGCACAGTCGGTAAGGTGTCGTGCTACAGATAAGTGTCTGATTGCATATCCAGGGGTTGCAAGCCAGTCCCATACTTTCATGGAGATTGATCATGAAATAATTTCTACGGTCATTCTCCTTCCACTGAATCATTCAAGAAGAGTTTTGTCAGTTACAAGCGAAAGTATGTGCACAAAGTAATGGTTAACCACTTGTTCAAGCTTGCCCAGGAAAAAGTGGTTAGGTGAACTGACCGTCCCACCATGACCATAGCTGTTGACAAGGGATATAAAGCAATAAAACAAACAAACAAAGAACACTTTCATCTATTGTCATATTTCATGTTGGGTAACATTCCAACAATGCACACAGGGCACTTCATGTCAAAATATCTAGCGCAGTCCCTTCTTAACACACATTGCTATAACACAGATTTGGATACAACATGGACGTGTTGTGGCTACCAAAATTTTTTACCATGGAAATATAGGAAATGACCATGTATTAGTCATTTTCTATATTTCCTTTGGAAAATTGTCACTTTATAACATGATTCACTAATAACACAGTCCATTCCTATGGACCTAAAGGAATGGACCTGAAAGGTAGCCTTATAAATGGTCTGCACTGTAGCAGCTTTCCATAATAAATGCAGTTCCCCACACTTCCCAATTAGATCAACAGAGCTTGCCATCCAGCTAGGTTGTTTAATATTATGATGGTTTATGGAGTTGCAAGTTAGAATTACCAGTTACTTTAGAAAACTTCGTAGACCCAGCCCAGATGAACTTCCTTCGGGGTCTGCACTGTTTGCTAAGTTGTAAAGTCGTCATATTAGTTCAGAAATTCTAGCCTGTGACTCCTTGATATGAATCATCATTATATCAAACCAGGCCCTAAGGTTATTAAACTTTTTGCATGCTCAACTCAATTGAGCATGAAATTTCAACTGCTCATAAAAACTAAAATACCAACTAATAAAGAAGTGTCTTGCTTAAAGTCTCTCAGACTTTGTATTTATCATGCTAATAAATGTTAAAATGCCAGCAATTGTTGGCATTTTAACACTTACAGGCAGGATAAATTCCGTGCTCAGCTGAGTTGAGCATGAAAAAAGTTTTATAACCTCTGGCCAGATAGATTACGATTTCATCATTCTGCAATGTGGTCCAATCTCATTGTTCAGAGAGGGAACAGAACATTATCATATGTCTGCATGATTATTAATTACCTGATAAGGGGAAAGAAAAAGTTATAGTATTCACAGTAGGGCCACCATATAACAATGTCTATATGGCTCAGTGGTAGAGTGCTTGACTCGAGACCGAGGGGCTGTGGGTTCGAGCCTCACCATCGTCACTGGGTTGTGTCCTTGAGCAAGTCACATTAATTCTAGCTTAGTGCTGGTTCAACCCAGGAAGGCCCGTCCCTACATAACTGAAAGATTGTTGATGGGACGTAGAGAATCAAATCAAACAAACAAATAACAATGTCTATACATAAGTCAGTTTTAAAAAGGCGTCTTTTTTGTGCCTGCTGAACAGTAATTGTCCTCTTTGAAAACAGTATAAAGATACAGAAGCTTTATTTAATGTAGCTTATATATAGATAGTAAAGATCCAGATTCGATATTTAGCTTCTTTGAAAATAGTGTAGACGAGATCAGGACCCACTCTGTTTTCTATCCAGTTCAATTTTGGGGGAAATGGTAAGGAGAGAGAGGGAAATGGGGGAGTGAGAGACTGAGGGTTCAGAGTATTATACTATAAAACGTTTATATTTGAGGGAAAGTTTAATTTGGTGTTACAGTAAAACCTGTGTAAAACGGCCACTCAAAAATAACAAAACAAAGATCTTAATGACAAGCGGTAGCGTCATGAAGGTCAAAAGTATTGCAGAATGCACCCCCTGGAGCATTCTGCAATACTTTTGACCTGCATAAAGCAATAATTGGTCTTGAAAAACAACTTTCGGTCTTTTTGAGAGTGGCCATTTTACACAGGTTTTACTGTACTTGAGATTTAAAAGAAAATCTCCGAATCCAAAAATGCAAAGTACAGTTTTGAATTCACTAGCACAAACGCTCATCCATTGTATGTTAACTATCTGTATCATAATAAACAACATCAGAATGGTAGTGTCTCTTTTCCCCGAAATTAAAACCTTAAAAGGGGTCTGATGAACTTGCTCATGTCGGGATTCAGTTCTGATCAAGGACTGTGTATATTGTATGTATAATGTTTCTCACTCAGAAGCAACTGCTCAGAATGATTGAAATATTGTTGGCTGGGCCAGTGATTTCCAGCAGTTTACCAAATTGGCCAGCACATGACAAAATGGTACTTAAAGGATACATATATAATCACTCTTTTAGCATGTACACACAGCTATCTAGTGAGGCTAGAAGCTTTAAATTTGGTCTGAGCCTTCACCTATGTATCTGCTCTGTGTTTGTATGAGCAGTGAAGGCTCTGGCCAGACTGTGTGTAGGTGTAGCATATAGCATACGTTTAGACAAGCAAACTTTTTCAGCGTAAAATTGTAAATATTTCTTTACCCAAAAATTTCAGCGTATGTTTTGGGTGCTCAAAAGAACCGTCTCATTGAGACGGTTCTTTTGAGCACCCAAAACATATGCTAAAATTTTTGGGTAAGAAAATATTTACAATGTTACGCTCAAAATCATTGTTTATCCAAAACTTAGCATTATAAATGGACTGCACTGTATCAGCTTTTCATGATAAGTGTAGCTTCTGGCACTTCACAATTTAATCATTTAATTTCAACAGAGCTTTCCATCGCTAGTTCAATCCCGGCCCGGTCCCATATTTTCATGGAGATTGATTATGAAATAATTTCTACGGTCATTCTCATCCCTTCCGCTGAATCATTCAAGAAGGATTGTTGTCAGTTACAAGCGAAAGTATGTGCACGAAGTACTGGTTAACTGCTTGTTCAAGCTTGCCCAGAAAAAAAAGTGTGGTTAGGTGAACTGACTGTTTCCCCATGACCATAGCTGTTGACTTGGGATGTAAAGCAACAAAACAAACAAACCATCCAGCTAGGTTGTTTGATATTTTGGCGGTCTATGGAGTTGCAAGTTAGAATTACCAGGTACTTTGGCAGATTTAGTAGACCCAGATGGACTTCCACTGGGGTCTACACTGTTTGCTATGTTGTAAAGAGTCATCAGGGACTGAAATACATATTAGCCGCGACATGAGATTTCCAATAACATGGCATGTGTAACCAGCAAAGGCTCAGATCAGCCTGCGCATATGCGCAGTGTGATCAGAGGCTTTGCTAGTCGCTTAAATATTCTATGACTGTTAAGCTACTAACTGAACATCATTTGGAGTTTCTAAGCTAAACAGGTGGCTGAACAGGCTCCTCTGAGTCTACATTTGTCAAAATACCACATTGTTGGAAATCACATGTAGCGGCTCATATTAGTTCAGAAATTCAGGCCTATGACTACCCCAAGTTCAATGTATCAAACCAGATAGAATAATAATAATGAGCCGTGACATGTGATCTCAACAATGTGACATTTTCATTAGTGTAGGCTCAGACAAGCCAATGCAGCCCCCTTTTAAGTCTAGTAACTCCAAATGATGTTCAGTCAGTAGCTTAACACTCATAGAATATTCAAGCGAAATAGTTGGAAATCTCATGTTGTGGCTCAATTATTATTTCATCATTTTGCAAAATGGTCCAATCTCATTGTTCTGAGAGGGAACAGAACATAATCATATGTCTGCATGATTATTAATTTACTGATAAGGGAAAAGAAAAAGTATTCGCAGTAGTGCCAGGGGCGGATCCATGATTCATGGAAAGGGGGTTCATATGTATAAAGTTTTGGTGGGTTCGCTTTGCTGATTTTATCTCATTTTTCTAAAATATCCCATGAAAATGAAATAATTTGTCTCGCTGAGACCAAATTATTTCATTTTACTAGGATATCTAAAAAGGGGGGGGGGAGGAGGGGGCTCACTTGAACCCCTCTGGATCCGCCACTGAGTGCCACCATATAACAATGTCTATACATAATTCAATTTTAAAAAGGCGTCCATTTTGTGCCCCACTGAACAGGTATTGTACTCTTTGAAAACAGTATAGATCAGATTCAATATTTAGCTTTTGAAAATAGTGTAGGTGAGATCAGGATCCACTCTGTTTTCTATCCAGTTCAATTTTGGGGGAAATGGTAAGGAGAGAGAGGGTAATGGGGGAGTGAGAGACTGGGGGTTCAGAGCATTATACTATAAAAGGTTTATTTTTGAAGGAAATTTTAATTTGGTGTTACAGTAAAACCTGTGTAAAATGGCCACTCAAAAATAGACAAAACAAAGGTCTTAATGACAAATGGTAGCTTAATGAAGGTGGAAAGTATTGCAGAATGCTTGGAGCATTCTGCAATACTTTTGACCTGCATTAAATGATAATCTGTCTTGAAAATCAATTCTCTGTCATTGAGAGTGGCCGTTGTACACAGGTTTTACTGTATACTATAAAATGTTTATATTTGACGTAAATGTTAATTTGGTGTTACTGACGATTTAAAAGAAAATCTCCGAATCCAAAACTGCAAAATACAGTTTTGAATTCACTTGCACAATTAAATGAACAATATTCCATGGTATGTTGCTATCTGTATCATAAAAACAACATCAGAATGGTAGTGTCTCTTTTTCCCCAAAAGTAAAACCTTTTTAAAGGGATGAACTTGTCTGGATTCCGTTCTTGTATGTATAATGTTTCTCAATCAGAAACAATTGCTCAGAATGATTGCAATATTGTTGGCTGGGCCAGTTATTTTCAACAGTTTACCAAATGGGCCAGCACATGACAAAATGGTACTTATAATATAGGATACATGTATAATCACTCTTTTAGCATGTACACTCAGCTACTTAGTGAGGCTAGAGGCCTTAAATTTGGTCTGAGCCTTCATCTATGTATCTAAGCACTCTGTGTGTATGAGCAGTGAAGGCTTTGGTGAGACTGTGAGTATGTGTAGGTTTAGAAAAGCAAACTTTTTCAGCGTAAAATTGTAAATATTTCCTTACCCATAAATTTCAGCATATGTTTTGGGTGCTCAAAAGAACCGTCTCATTGAGACGGTTCTTTTGAGTACCCACAACATATGTTTTGGTTGAGAAATGAGAAAAATATTTTTCTGTTACACACATTGGTTTATATGAACCTCGGACCCAGTATAGACAGAGTGGTCACTGATGGAAATACAAAGTTATGTTGTCGAGGCTTTATTTTAGCGCTATTTAAAAGTACTACAAACCAATAAGATTGATTCTGAGCATACACAAGATAATAAGAGGTTACTCTCGGTATACGAAGCTGAAATATAACAAATTACAGTAAATCTATTTTATATAAAGTTGAATTTTCTCATCTTTTTATGCTGATTTCTGAAGATTTTTGGTTAAAAGTGCCAAAAATAGCTTAAAGGGTATCTAGGTTTCTTGCTGATGTTCATATAGACGAATAAACTTTCAATAAATATAACAACACAGTCGTAAAGATAGAATTTTGAACCATTGCTTTTTGAAGAAAAATCAAAGATATGCAGAGAAATAACGGAGATATAATTATTTAATCTTCAGCATACAATGATGATACGTCAGTTTTGAAAGCTCAGCCACGACAATGTATTTCCAATATATAAATTTACCTGTATGTAAGTGACAGGTCCGTGTTTATTGGGTCCGAGGATAAACAATAACTTTGAGCGTAAAATTGTAAATATTTTCTTACCATTAAATTTTAGCATATGTTTTGGGTGCTCAAAAGAAACATCTCATTGAGTACCCACAACATAGGTTTTGGTTGAGAAATGAAAAAATAATTTTTTTGTTACACACTTCTAACTAAAGGCCTGGTGTAGGCTCAGATGAGCCTTTGTTGCTGGCATATGTGATAGTATAAGTCTCCTGAACAGGCTCATATAATGTATTTTCCACCCAGTAAAACTTGTCTAAAACGGCCACTCTCAAAAAGACCAAAAATTGGTTTTCAAGACCAAATATTGCTTAATGCAGGTCTAAAGTATTGCAGAATGCACCGATGGGAGCATTCTGCTAAACTTTTGACCTTCATTAAGCTCATTAAGTTACCATTTGTCTATTAGATCTTTGTTTTGTCTATTTTAGTGGCCGTTTTACACAGGTTTTACTGTATATTTTTTGTAACAAGTCCAATGTTCTCTGTGTATTATTTATAGGACTTGAATCTCAAATGACAGTAAACATTTTAGAAACCATGTACCATATATAGTAATCATACTGTACTCTTTAACAAATTTCTCCCATAATGATTGTCAGATCATTTCAAATTTTCAACAAAACAAACAACATGCATATCATGAAATTACCTTTGTTTTATTTTGAATAAAATATGAAGTTAAAAAATTCCAACGCAAAATTCTAATTTATGGTAAAACCAAAGTTCACAATTTTTCAGTCCCAATACTTTAGAATGTATAAAACTTGAACGAAACTGTTCAAGCATTATGAAATTTACAACAAATACAAAAACATACCAGGCATGATACTCAATGAATTTTATTTTGCATAAAACCAAAAGTGTTGAAATGCGAATGCAAAATTCAAATGTGTCGTAAAATCCAAATTCACAGTTTTTCTAGTGTTATAGAATTCATCTAAGACTTAAAGTGGCATATTATTTGTGCATATCTTTTTAAGTGTATTTATAAAAGTTTTGCTTAAAACGTTGTGTGTTAAAATTTTGTGTGTTGAGTTTCGTCTCAATTCCAAGTAATATTCCGTTGTAACTCTTATTGATAAGGCTTTCAGGGTTCAATGAAAAGTTCATCTAAAAAAAAAGCAAGAGAAAATTGCGAAACTGTGGGGAAATGTATTTGTCTTCTCATTGTGCATTGGACGTCTTAGTTTCCATACAGCAGTAAAACACAAAAATGGGCCAGTTGTCCATCGAACAATGTGAAATAGTCCACACACGGATGTACGCCACAACAATCACTTTTCAATGGAATTCCTTTCAAAAATAGTTTTAAACAGTTTCTTTCAAAGTTTGATAAATTCTAAAGTATTTGATAAATGTGAACTTTGATTTAAACTTATATTTGAAATTTGTTTTCGCATCTTTTACCTTTTTATTTTATTCAAATTAAATAGAAGGATTTTCATGACATGCGTGTCGTTTGTTTTTTTTGGAAATTTCTAATTGATCTGATCAATATCAAGGGAGATATGGGCCCATTTATATGTGCACAGTTATAAGTGTTAAGTGTATTTGCCCCAATAAACCCTTATGCTCTTATTTGCCCACACTGCGTAAAATTGCTATTATTTTCTTAACCATCAGTTTTAACATAAGTGTAGGATACTCAAAAGAACCACCTCAGTAAGATGGTTCTTTTGACAACCCACAACACCAGTTTTGGTTGAGAAATAATGCACTCACAGTCTTAACCCATATAAGCCTAGCGTCCTTTTTGTGACATGTAGGCAAATAGTGCAGACCAGAAACTGCAGATTTCGGCATCTGACCAGGGTCTCCACTGTTTGCTTGCAGAATGTCCTATTAAAATGAATAAAAATGAAAAATACCACCCAGCATCCTAGAAATGGACTGTTCCAATTGATAACAGTGGGAAATTCGCTTGTCTTAAATGGGTATACTGGAGAATTTTAGTCATTTCAGTCATTATTTAAATATGTTCATTGGGTGCCTGAAAACCAGTGTGGATCCTGATCAGCTTGCTTCTAATAAGGTAGAATACACTATTCTAATAATAGCTCAGCTTGTGTGTCTGGTTTGACGAGACTTTACCTCATGTTAGACCCTACTTTAATGGTACCTGAGCACCAATATAGATTTAGAAATGCTGGAAATCTGTATGTTTTGTGTCAATGGCTGTGATTTGTAGATTGTTTTCATGAGGAGAAAGACTGATAGCTTATTTCAACAGCAACTTAGTTACTTTAGTTTCTAAGGTTAGCCATGGGTCACAATGCAGTAAAGGAAAAAAATTTAGCATAAAATTGTTATCATTTTCTTACATTTGTTTTGGGTGCTCAGAAAAGCGGTTCTTTTGAAAACCCACACAACATATGAGCCGTGACGTGAGATTTCCAACAATGTGGTATGTGCAACCAGCAAAGGCTCAGACCAGCCTGCGCATACGCGCAGACTGATCAGAGCCTTTGCTAGTGGCTTATATATTATATGACTGTTAAGCTACTGATCGAACATCATTTGAGGTCTCTAAGCTTAAAAAGATGATGTACAGGCTCATCTGAGTCTACACTTGTCAAAATGTCACATTGTTGGAAATCACATGTCACGGCTCATAGTATATGTTTCGGTTGAGAAATGAGAAAAATATTTTTCCAAAATTTAAACATTCTTTAATAATACCTGGAGGCCTGTTAGCTCTAAAATTGGGCCAATGTAGTGTCTGTGAAGAATTGTATTATGTAATATTGTCATGTACATGTATATAGTTTTTGTTACTGAGTCAGTACTTGTTAAATTGTCTTGTGTTGGATATTTTCCGGGCCCTTATTTAAGGCAGAATACTCTAATAAAATTCCAAAATGTGATTTATTCATGATATGACAAAATAAATGAAACTCTTTTAGAGTACACTTTATTAGTTAATCTTTATCATGCTGGATATTTAACCAATCTTTTATCGTAATTTATTAGCAGGTTTCCAGTTAGTTGCATGTATTTACAAGCAGAGTCGAAAACAGTTTTCAAAGTAGGGTAAATCTTGTATCAGCATGGTAAGGGTTAAAAGCTGTACAAATGAGATAAAAAAAAAACACAGCATTCCACATATTTATTGAAGTTGCATTAGTGTGCTTGAATGTGCAAAGCTGGATAGAAAATGCAAATAGTGCATGAATATGCTTAGGGCGCGCAGTGCAGGGGCGGATCCAGGAATTGTTGAGAGGGGGTTCAAATTTACAAAGGGGGGTTAGATTTGTTAATTTTACCTGATTAATTGGTATTTTTTCCTGATATTTCTGAAAGTTCTCCATGAAAATTAAATAATTTTGTCTCATAGGCGGGTTCGAGTGAACCCCCGAACCCCCTCTGGAACCGTCACTGCAGTGACCTATATCTACTCTAAGTCACTGGGGTGCTAGAAAAAGCATATAGTGCTTGAATGTGTAAAGGGTGCATATAGTGCTTATGATATGTGATATATAGTGCTTTTCCGATTAGACCTCACTGGATTTAGAGAATCACACATTTTGTGCAATAATTTCAAGATTTTCACTCCAAATGCTGCTATCAAACATTTCTGTGAGTGGCATACTCAAGGAGATATGGTAGCAGTGACATTCAGCAGGATTTTTTTTCTATTAATTATTTTCAAAAATAATATCATTACCTATATACTAGGCCAAAAAAGAAACGCCGCATACAATAATTAAAAATATTGTGTGTTAAATGAGTGGCAAAATCTCATCACCTGTCTATGTTTTGCTATTTTTTCTTCCGCACATTTTCCCCATTGATTTATTGAGGTGAGTCAATTAAAACCAGTGTACTGGCCGATTTTCCATTTTCCTGTTTTTCACGTGCACACTCAGTCCATTCAGATTTACACGTGTACTAACTACCGAAATCTCTAGTCAAACATCATAAACGTCTAAAAAAATTTAAAAACTTTGGAATTTAAGATTACACATTGCTAATTTACGGTGACAAAATTGGCACATGTGGAACGTGAACGTGCCAATATGAATGTTAAAAGCTAACGTGACGCCATTGGTAGTAGCCAAACGATTTGGGTGCCATGTTAGGACGGTTTGACGTCTTAAGAATCGTTTCCAACAAATTGGGACAGCGTCACAATGTCCGCGTCCAGGGCGTCGACGTGTGTCGACGCGACGTCAAGATCGAGACATCCAGACGTTTCATTTGTTTAATTGATTTATTCTGGAGTCAGTCACAGCTAGGACATCCCAAGGAACTCCAAATCAAAAAATCAGGACTCAAACTGTGAAAAATAGTTTCAAGAGATTTTTTTAAGACCCCCACCTCCAAACGTTTGACGGAACTTTACTTTGGTGCAGTAATTACGTCAAATTAAGGAACCCGCGGTAGTACCAACGTCTTAATGAATTGAGAAACTGGCAAAGAGCATTCTCTAGCACCATTTTGCTCCAATTTTTCTTATTACTGCACGCTTTTTTGAATGAAATACATAACTGGTACAGTTAGCACTTTTCACACATAGCAGCGTTTCTTTTTTGGCCTAGTATATATGGCTACTCAGGCAAACTGTGAATACTCAGATGTTTGGTTTAACCGAGGAAATATCCCAACCTGATGGAAAAATTGTTGACCGGGATATAAAGAATTAACTAACTCGTGTTAAATGCAGAAACCTGTTTTATCACAGGAAAAATGTAGCAAAACTTGGATGGAACTTCAACAAAGAAATCATTCCACTCGTCATAATTTGGATCAGAATTTTCAAATTATGATGCATTTCTGAACAGAAGAACAGTTAAACCTGTCTTAAGTGGCCACTCAAAAATAGACCAGACAAAGGTCTTAATGGCAAATGGTAGCTTAATGAAGGTCGAAAGTATTGCAGAATGCTCCCCTTGGAGCATTCTGCAATACTTTTGACCTGCATAAAGCGATAATCAGTCTTAAAAACCTATTTTGGTCTTCAGATTATCGCTTAGTTAAGGTTTTAAGTATTGTAGAATGCTTTAAGGGTTGCGTTCTGCAATACTTTTGACTTTCTATGTGTCTTGATCCACATCTGAATTAAGGGTGAGGTTGGCGCCGTTAAACCGGTTTAAGCCCTCCAGTAAAATATTTTACTGACCGTTCCAAGGCGGTTCTTCTTTTGTGGATCTTTTATGTTTTTGTTCTGTCTTGTGTTTGCTATGTTTTGTGCGCGTCTGTTTATATGTGCTTTGTGGTCACCTGCTGGGAAAGGGCTGACCTCTTGGCTCTCGTTTGTGGTGTCTTCTGTGAGTTTGTCACTTTCCCATTGGTATCCTGGGTCAGGTGTGGTACTTGATTGTATCGATTCCTGATCTTTGCACCATTACTTACTTTTGTTTGAGGGGCCCATTAAGACAGGTTTTACTGTACAGAACCATTCACACTATTTTATACACCTCTCTCAACCAGGAAACGAGATGTTAACTTCTAGGCAACTGCATAGTTAATTATTGTTTATTTGAAATGGTTGAGTATAGTTAACTCGATGTTTACCAGTAGTTATCTTGGCCCAAAAGTTATAAAACTTTTTTCATGCTCAACTCAGCTGAGCACGAAATTTCAACTGCTCATAAAAACTAAAATATCGACAAATGAAAAAGTCTATTGCTTACAATCTCTCTGATGTTGTATTAATCATGCTAATAAATGTTAAAATGCCAACAATTGTTGGCATTTTAACATTTATCAGCAGGGTAAATTTAGTGCTCAGCTGAGTTGAGCATGGAAAAAGTTTTATAACCTCGGGGCCTGGTCTACTTCTAGTTAACTAGGTGTAAAAAATAGCTTGAAAGATACTGTATGTTTTTATCTGAATAATTGGTATAGACACAGATCTTCATTGTTTAAGGATTTCCCATATACAAAGTGTTACAATCAATCAAACTGAATCAATTGTGTGATTTGCAGAGTGAACTTAAAGTCGTCTGCTTTTTCTGCTGAAATATTTTAGAAGCCTCTTCGACAAACAGTGTACATCCAGATCAGACAGTAAGAGCAGTCTGATTTGGTTCCACACTGTTTGCCTCTATACTTACAGGTACATTAATCAACAGCGTTATCAAATATGTGCAGCAGATGCTTTAAGCAGACAACATTTTCAGTTGCCATTATTTTGCTGGCACTTTAAGGTTTAAAACATTGAATGATACCTTTGCAGCAAACCACAAATTTTTGTATCCCATTAAGGAACAGCCAAATTTTGAGATGTCTACTGTTTACAATTTTGTGGCTAATTAAGGCTTAACTCTTTGCCTGCCAGAGTCAAATTTTGTCAGCTGATAATCTTTGCAAACAGTTTGGTACCTGATCAGGTCCCATAGAACATCGATCCTGATCTGAATCCAAACCGTTCGACACTCTGATAGTGTTCCTGATAGATTTTTTTGAAAAAGTTAATTTTAGAAAAGGCCAGCAGACGACAAGAAATGATGAAAAATTACCCAGCATGCAAAGAGTTGAGTGTTTTCATGTGGGATGTGTTTACTGTTTCATTTTGTGTAAGCTGAAAGATTGAATGACAGACTATAAGCATCATGTAAATGATTGAAAGAAATAAATATTATTATTAGAGACCTTTATTGTTGAGCGTTATATTTCATCAATTCCCTGATTATTTACAGTATTATTTCCAATACCAACAGAGTCTCCTTATTTGGGCCTCTATGCGAAAAAATCTGTCTTGGAGGGTTTGGGAACAGCAATGGCGCAGATCAGCCTGCACATCCGCGCAGTCCAATCAGCGCCTTTGTTATTCGCTTATTGAAAGTATCATATCAAAACTTGCTACAAGCGAAATAACATTATTCTAGCTAGCTTGCTGAACAGGCGTATATTGGAAATCTCAAAGACAGGTTTTCTCACATCGAGGCCCATTTAACATCTGGGCCTCGATGCGAGAAAACCTGCCTTCGGGGTTTTCGACAAAGCGAGTTTCAAACCAGTCTTCTCAGCTACAGAACAGAGACTATTTAGAAAATGCAAATTTCACAAGAAGCAAGTTTACGTTTGATACTTTCTACAAGGCGCTGATCAGACTGCACAGAAGTGCAGGCTGGTCTGCGCCTGTGTTGTTCTAAAACCACCGAAGACAGGGTTTCTAGCGTCGAGGCCCATATATATATATTTAACCCCTATAGGTTTACCTGCATGTCCACCAGACAAATCTTGATCTTGAGATCACTCATATAGGTAAATAAGCAACATTATGAAACTATACTGTTAAACTTATATTTGGCGGGTATTTTTTATTTGGCGCTATTGGGTGTAAAAACAAAATCCACAAAATATGAGACCGTGAAATAGTTTCTAATTCAGTTACACAACAAGCAATAAATGGACACACACTCTTAGTATATTGGTATCGGTATCGTCAAAAACCAACTTGAACGGTACTAACAGTATGTTTCAATGTAGAGAAAACCACGTCTTTAAAGGGGCTACTATTAAAGGAAAGAATAAGCTCCCCATAGGGAGCATATTCTTTCCTTTAAAAGTAGTCCCTACGAGAATACAAAAACTTTAAAGGTCATTAAATTGAGAAACTGCCAAAATTAAACTACGCCAATATGCCAGTTTTTTTAAAATCGCCAAATTTTGATGCTGCGAATATTAAGTGGTTTACAGTATGTAGAAATGGTGGGGAAGATGGATTATCTTATTAAATCACCAGAACTTCTCTCCAGGTCCAGGAGACCAATTACCCAAATCCAGCAAAATCCTCTGTTTTTACCCAAATCCAATTAAAATATATAACAATCCACATATACTGAAGGACTTCAAAAACACAACACTTACTAGATATCATCCTGGGTAACCCAGGGGTGATCCATTACGTACCCACTGCATTCATCAATGCAGTGGGTACGGAATGGATCACGCCTGTGTCACCGAGGATGACTAGATATCAACTTTAATGTGTGTCTCGAAAAAGAAAGAAAAACTATTATTTTGCTTGTATATTAAGGAGTGTTCAGTTGTTATTCCGGTACAGGAATTCAGTGAACAACGCTTTTTTTGCGTTTATTTCGTTATGTGCGGACTGATCGCACAATGACCACCAGAATTTAATACATATATGAACCGCCTAATCGGTGATATTTTTTTCGTTACATAATGTGTTGTCAAATGGGCTGTGATATGATGGAATTTGTCCTCATTTGAGCATCTGCATTTTTTAATTTACCCCAAATGCACCTTTGTACGGACCACTGCCTTTAGTTTACTATCGATGAATAATTATACGGTTTTATAAGACGAAGTAACGTGTAAGGAGAAGGGATTCTTATCATATCAAAATCAAATTATGGCCATAGTTTGGGCGCACAGAATTTTGGCATACGAGAAAATATTGAGGCCTTCCCAGTGGGTACCAGTCCGCTTGTTCCTATGAAATGAATATCTGTGTTCCATGTTCCTCAATTTAAAATCTTGATTTTCTGTGTTCTCTGCTCCTTCTCTGATCATCAGATTTTTAAAAAAATCGAACTTGTTTTATTGAATAAATTGAACTTTCTATCTGTTTGTTCCAAATACTGATTTGTTGAGACCAGACAATGCAAAACATGCATGCCAAAACGTAATTCCAGGCAACTATAAGTGATAAGATAAAATAATCACAGGGCTCACCCGTCAGGTGTGATTCAAGTGAAAAAAGACTCATCCAACAACAATAATGCTGAGGTAGGAAAGAGAAACTAGTGATGGGGTGGGAATGTGCTTGGAAATAGGTTGAACAACATATCAGCGGATGTCATATTTTGTGTTTGGGGTCAATATGTTTTTAGGGTGGCTGAGAACTAAACGTTCATGCGAAGTGCATCATAGGCTCTAAATAAAGCACCAGTCATTTGCATCCACTGCTTCTTCCAAGCCTTTGAGCAGGATGGGAATATAATGTGCTGTGTTTTTACTTTTACGTTGTCTCCACAATGCGGAGGAAATGTAGGGGTTTGATAGACCTAGACAAACATTGCTTTGCAGTATAATAACTGACTGCGGGGGAGGACTGTCATGGTTTGCCGGCTAGCTGCCCCCACAGTATGGTGGTTACTATTGGGAACTGCAGATGCAAAGTCAAAGTACTCGACATTTCTCTGAGCTGGGGTTGTTCACAAATGACTGGTGCATAAAGACAAAATAATTTATGTGCACCATTCATTTGTAGCCACGCACAAGCTGGGCAAATGTGCTGTTAGTACAAGGTCATCACTTGACTTTTCGCTTACTATAAAGGCAGCGGCTCATGAATGCGTAATTAGGACTAGTCAACCTTAGGCATAGGTACAAGCTGAAAAGGAGGCGTGGTTTTATTCAAAAGTAACTGTATCATCTGTGCCACCACCTCAGTCATTATTTAGTCCTCAAAACGCCAGCAAAAAAAATGCATCTGAAAATGTCTATTTAACATAAGCAGGGAGGCAAACATTGTGGACCCGGATCAGACTGCTCTTACAGTAGCAGTCTGATCTGGGACCACACTGTTTATCTATGAGGCTTCAAATAGTTTAGTGGACGACAAAAAAAATACATTTTGTGATAATGCGCTTTAAGGGTTAATAAATGTGAGTTCAGTGTGTATACGGTTAGGATTTTCATGAAATGCACGCACGCTTGCGCGGCCCAAAAAGCTTATTAACTCTTTACCAAATTATAAATAAAACCTGATTTCCCTTCCTTAGCAGATGAAATAGCCGAACCACGCCCAGATATGAATATTAAAGTTTCCGCCCTTACAGTAAGCAAAAAGTCAAGTAATACCAGAGACCTGTAGCCAGAAAATCAAAGCCCCCGCTGTTCCCCGGCTCTGTGGGCCGTTGTTACGAATGACTTGTGTATTAGACGATGTAGAGCGCAATCAAATAATGTGATTCCTGTTAATATATCTGAAGAACAGCCTCCTAATTATATTTGTTTTAATATTATTATCTGTTGCACTTGAAATATTTGTCCTAGAGCTGTCGAGCCACGACGCGAGAAAACCTGTCTTCTGGGTTTCCGACAAAGCGAGTCTCAAACCAGTCCCTTCGGCTAAACAGGCTAGATAGAAAATTGACATTTTTAGGCACGAGGCAAGTCTAGGGATGATTCTTCTCAAAAAGCAGACAACAAAGTTGCTGATGTGACTGTGTGGATGCGCAGGCTAGTCTGGGCATTTATTGTTACAAATCACTGGACAGGTTTTCTCAGTCGCGCGCGTTCTGATTGCTATATGTGTCATTTATCCATGACACATATAAGAAAGCAAGATGCGAAATTTGATTATCGTGAAATATGATAACTCAGACAGAATTATAATTTGTACAGTCTCTTCAAAAGCATTTTCAGTAAATATATAGACATACCAAGAGTCATCCTGCTGGTGACCGTTTTCTTTATCATATACGAAAGTAAACATGGTAATCATTGAACTGTATAAACCACGTGTTACCCATATGAAATACACTGAGGGAAAATAAGGATTTTTCTAAATCGAAAATGACTAAGTTATTTTATTTTACAAGAGATTCCAGACTTATTTTCCTATCATAAATATTCAAAAATGCAATTGTATATTAGGCGGTGTTTTATTATATGTATATGCAAAATTCTGGTCCAAAATTTTATCATTAAAGATATTTAAAACAAGAAAAACGCTGTTCACTGAATTTCTGTACGGACTATAGTAACATATGGAACACTTGTCCAATTAAAATGAATATGTAAAGCATTGAAATGCAAACTTTAAGGGGTTAACTGATCATGTGACAAAATGTTACAAGTCAAGATTCTGTACTACTGTAAATCAAGAATTATTGTTGAATCACTTACATATTGATTGGTAGGTCTCCGATACAGCTTGTTTGCTTATCTGACTTTTATCTGTTGGTACCCTTTCATTGGATGACTAAAGTGTCTGTTAATTAAGAATTGTTTCAGTGACTAAAATCATTCGAAGCAGTAACATCGTCGAGTTAAGCTGTACAATTGAAACTAAAGTGTTTGCTGGAGAAGCTAACTCATGATGACATCAAAAAGCAAAGCAAGTTTGCTTTCAACTGTCTTTTGAAAGATATAAAAGGAAGTTATAGTTTCGTTATTAAAGTCATTCAAGAATATCTGACAATATTCTGCATTATTTAGATTATTAATTATTTAGAACATATATAGTTTGAGACTAAACAAATCTAACTTAAATGTATACTAAACAAATCTAACTTAAATATATACTGACAGACTTTAAAAAAGCAACACTAACTTTCCTTTTTATCTTTCAAAAAAACAGTTGTATGTAAAATTCCTTTGCTTCGATACTATCATCCTGAGTTGGCTTCTTCAGCAAACACTTTAGATTTAATTGAATTACTAAACTGGATGACGTTATTTGCTCTATATGAATTTAGCCATTTAAGCATTTCTTAAAGCTGCATAATCTGTAACTTTTGATATTTTCATTTTAAAAATAATGTTTCTATTTTTCAAGAACACAGTAAAAATACTAAAATTCAGGTATACATTTTACCTTTTCCGTAATAATTAACAAATTATTAGTGCCAAAACAACAGCATTTATGTTAAAAGTTAACTGTCTAGAATTATTGGAGGGACGCAAATAATTACAAACAAGAGAAAATACACCTGTTTTTATAAGATAATTCACTTTTTCATGCAGTTTTCAACTGTAGAAATAAAGATTTATTGTGACAACATAACTTTATTCTACTTTTGCAAATGATTTAAAAAGAATTTTTTTTTTTCGAAAAATGTTCATAGTTACAGAGTATGCAGCTTTAAGTAGAGGAGATTTTAAGCTATTGAAGGAAAGGGTGCACCCAGATAAACGTCATATAGGCAAATAAGGTGTATCGCAGACCTGCCAATCAATATGAGAGTGATTCCTTGATGACTAACAAAGTCCATGATACAAAGGACCTCAAACAGTCTATATGAAGAATTGCCCATAAAATGGCAAGAGAAAAGTTTCTAAGAAAATGCTATTTTTTTCATTGAAAGGATAGTAGTTTCAATCTAAGAAAGAAAGCCAGCAAGGATCATGAATCGATACAATCAACCCTCGAATCACCGGCAAAAATGTTATCAATAGACAAGTACAGATTTAGAAATATGGGTTGTAAACTCTGTTTCTGCTTTTCAACATAAAGAAAATAGAAAATGTTTACCTGAAGTGCTTTCCCCCCTGTGCTCGAACTAATCCTTTTGCATACAGTTGTATTTTAACATTTCACACATTATATGAAAATGTCATGATTGGGCACCGGGGGAGGGGGGACACTGTCAAAATGCTCAAAAAACAAAATTTATTATAAAAAACTTATTAGGAACTGATTTTGTACACACCTGTAGGTAAATATTAATTTACAATGACATGTATCAGGGCCTTAGTTATGATTGAGTATCAAGTTATTAATCATCTTATTTTTCAACCTAAACATATGTTGTTGGTACTCAAAAGAACCGTTGGAATTTAATGATTCTTTCAAGCATCAAATTATAATTTAAATCCGATGAGTCTGAAGAAAATACAATTTGCGCTCTAAATTGTGTTTATCTAGATTCTGATGTATACAGTATGCAGGTATGATACTCTTCAGTGAACATGTCAAACTGGTTGAACTTGAAACATTACAGGTAATAGTCGGAAGTTATGGACAGAATGCTTATTTAGAAGAAACGACGACATCTTCTCAACCCGAATTTTATGCAAACGCATCACTTTCCTCTACTGTTTTATGCTGCAAACATAATACAAAATGTATTTCATGTATTTAGGTGAATACGTGGCGAAACTTTGACATTCTGTGAAATAAAATTTGGTCACAAAAATACCCCCACCCCTAAACCCTAAAGTCCTGGCAAAATTAAGCAATATTTTCAAAATATTTTCATTTTGCTAGGTGCACTAATTATAAGGGTTTGATCTAAGCACTAACATATAGTTGTCAATTATGCATTATCCTAGCCACAGGCTATCAAAATTTGGGCAGATTGAATAGGAGAATGTCCAAGGTCCTTTGATGCTTCTCGTGTTTCTTGATTTAAAGAAGTAGGGAATATGTCATTCATAACATTTGGTCACATGGAACAGTTGACCCAATATCTCAAAAAGTTAACATTTTAATGCGTTAAGTTCATCATAGTTGGACAAGTTCCCCATGTTTTACTAACAAATGAATGCTCTTTAACATACAAGTAATAAATAAAGGATACTTTTCCGAGGCTTTCTTGTTTAAACCGCGAGGTGGGCATAGCCCACCGAGCGGTTTAAACAGAAAGCCGAGGAAGAATCCTTTATTTAGCTTGTAGTATGGGGCAGGCGCAAATAAACACGT
Source organism: Loripinus fragilis (assembly GCA_964019695.1). Classification (NCBI taxonomy): domain Eukaryota; kingdom Metazoa; phylum Mollusca; class Bivalvia; order Lucinida; family Lucinidae; genus Loripinus; species Loripinus fragilis. The sequence goes on along the minus strand of OZ026520.1, from coordinate 21,726,646 downwards.
GTTACTGACACCTGACAAAATTTACATTCGCTCCTCCCTGCATCCGGCCTAAGCTGTCAATTATATTACATTTACCTACGCCTTAATTTGTCGCTATTTAGGAAGTTCCGGCCTACCTCGCTGTTTAACTAAAATTGGATGTTAAAGTACGGTTTTAAGCTCCTCCTTCGTCGTTATTCTAGGGTGTCTAATTTAAACATTAGCAAAGAGTAAAGAAAAAAACATCGGCCATACTACAATCAAAATTGTTGTTCTGTCTTGTTTTTCGAGACATAAATCAAAGCTGTTATCCAAGTGTTGCGTTTTAAAGTCTGTCAGTATATCTTATATGTATGGGGTCAGGGATCATTTACCTATTTACTGCACATTCATGTATTAATAGACTTTTCGCTTACTGTAAAGGCGGCATTTTTAATATATCTTGGCGTGGTTCGGCTAGTTCATCTGCTAAACAAGGGAAATAAGGCTCTTTATAATTTGGTGAAGAACAAGTTATTTGTTTGGGCCGCGCAAACGTGCGTGCATTCCATGAAAAATCCTAACCGTATACACACTGAACTCACATTAATTAACCCTTAAAGCGCATAATCACAAAATTTATGTTTTTTGTCGTCCACTTAAATATTTGGAGCCTCAAAGTCAAACAGTGTGGACCCAGATCAGACTGCGTCTGTAGGAGCAGTCTGGCCTGGGTCCACAATGTTTGCCTCTATGTTTTGTTAAATATACATTTTCAGATGCAGTTATTTTGCTGGCGTTTTAAGGACTAAATAATGTGTTTTGCGTCTATACTGAGGTAATGGCGCAAGATGATACAGTTACTTTGGAATAAAACCACGCCTCATTTTCAGCTTTTACCTATGTCTGAGATTGACCTGTCCTAATTACGCATTCATGAGGTGCCGCCTTTACAGTACACCAAAAGTCATATAATACCACATAGTTTTAACTTCATCTGTGAGGAGTTCATTAGTAGAGCTAGAGTTGAATGGTTGGTGATTCGTCAGAGGTGCTGTGTGGTGTCTTTGAGCAAGACACTTTATTATCTGTTTTGTACTTGTTCAACCCAGAAAATGTCCTAAGACGACTGGAAACTTGTTGACTGGGATGTTAAGCAACACTATCATTGTGAAATAATACGAATTTAGATCCATTTTGACATTAAGAATGTCTGGTCTGGTCAGAATCTTTACATACTTACCGAAAACTTTAACTTTTCCTACTAGGTAAATTTTGCATGCTGTTTTTTGTGTCGCCTGGGAAGCATGGTCGACATAAAGGGGTCATGACTTCGTCGTCGACGTCATTCGGGCGTCACATTTTGGTTTCCTATCAATAACTTTGGGAGGGATGCATCAATTTCATTCAAATTTTACAAAAGGGTAAAAGCATCATTGAATACAGGTCAAATTCGAAACCGGAGGTCATCCGCAAAATTTTGAATGAGTTGTCGCCCTTTTTTACCTAGATATTGGCTAAATTGTGATTTCCAATCAATAACTTTTGAAGGGATGCAATAATTTCATTCAAAGTTTACAGAAGGTAAGTGCGTATCCAGAGGGGGGGGGGGGGGGGGGGGACAGGGGGTCCTGACCCCATCCCCCCTGGAAAATCACAAGCTATATGGGTTTCTATAGGGAATAAGCAATTGGACCCCCCCCCCCCCCCCCCCCCCCCCAGGAAAAAGTTGGACCCCCTCTGGAGCCCTGAAAACTAATAGTTTTCTTTGAAAATAACCATATTTGACTTCTGTAAAATAAGCTGAGGACTAAAAAAACAAACGTCAGAGCTTCTTTTGTCAGATTGACATGACCCCTCCCCCTGACGAAAATTCCTGGATCCGCGCATGGAAGGGTAAAGCATAATAAAATACAGGTCAAGTTCGAATTTAGAGATCAACCGCAAAATTTTTACTGAGTTATGGCCCTTTTTGACTTAGGTTTAAGCTAATGCATAAGCTATATTGGCTTTTGTGTGATAAACTGCCCTTTTCCCCAAAGCTTTCATATCTGACAACTTCTCACTATCGGCCAGGATTACCCAGTGCCTGTAGTTAAGCAAGACAGTGATTAAACTTTTACCCTGGCCCCTTCTAATTAGGCAGGGTCAAAGGTCAAATATTTAAATTTTGCAATGACTCCGTCAGTTGTCAATATTATTTACTGAAATTTTGCATGCAGACAGAGGCAGAATAGATATGATTTATATCAAATGGAATTTTAGTTTGAAGGCATGGGTATGCCCCCTGGTAGCAAATTTTGCTCATAGACCCCCTCCCCAAGCCCTGGGGTGGGGCCAAAAGGTCAATGTTCATGGACATGGTCATGTTGCATATCAAATTAAAGGGAAAGACGAATGCAGCAACTTGCAAGCACATACTCTACCCTTACACGCACTCTCGACCCCTGGGCTGGGGTCAAAGGTCAAAACATTTTTTTCTGAAAGTAGCCCTGTTGCATGTCAAATTAAATGGAATGTAGCATAGAGCACCATGCAAGCACATATTCTGACATAACCCTACGGTGGGGTCAAAAGATCAAAATTAGAATTTCTGAAAGTACTGTGTCATGTTGCATATAAAATTAAAGGGAATGGAGTGTAGAGCACCATGCAAGCACATATTCTGCACACATTGGGCAATTACTGTACCAAATATGAACAATATCAACCAAAAAAAACGGAGGTGTTAGCGTTGAAAGCAAAACCGACTGACGGACAGATGGATAGACGGATGGATCTATTGTAATGTATAGGAAATGCAATGTTTTGGTGCTTTCTTAAAGTAAGTAAGGGTGCAAAGATCAGGAATCGATACAATCAAGTACCACACCTGACCCAGGATACCAATGGGAAAGTGACAAACTCACAGAAGACACCACACACGAGAGCCAAGAGGTCAGCCCTTTCCCAGCAGGTGACCACAAAGCACATATAAACAGACGCGCACAAAGACATAGCAAACACAAGACAGAGCAAAAACATAAAAGTTTGATTCTCACTGCCTCTGTTTGGTGGAATAATTAAAACCATTTTTGTGGAATACATCTCTTAGGCATATACTGATACAAAACCAGGACAAAACACAGAACCCCCACCCGCAAAACGCACAATGGGAACAACACTTTAAATCACCATGACTCATATAATAATTATATATTATTGAATTGCTTATATTTAAACCCAACATGTTAAAATTTTATTTGCAACAAGGACGAAAGGTACATAAAGGAAGAGCCTTGTGCTCCGGTCATTAGAATAGCCACTGTAAATAAGAAACGTGTTACATAGGTGGTTAACGTAAATACGTTTGTTTCAGCAAATTTTAATACTATAATATCGACGGACAGATTATTCAGAAAAAAATGATGATATAAGAGAGACAAGAAGGCAGGCCTCTTTCTTCTCCAGTTCAAGCAAATTCAAGAGAGATGTGTAGTTTGAAAGCTAAAACTGTTAAATATGAGCCAGTGCATGAGATTTCCAACAATGTGGTATGTGCGACCAGCAAAGCCTCAGATCAGCCTGCGCATATGCGCAGTCTGATCAAAGCCTTTGCTAGTCGCTTGAGTATTCTATGATTGTTAAGCTACTGACTAAACACCATTTGGAGTTTCTAAGTTTAAAAGGAGGCTGCAGAGGCTCGTCCGAGTCTACACATGTCAAAATGCCACATTGTTGGAAATCTCATGCACTGGCTCATATGTCTTCAGGCTACAATGTTTTCAACAAATAAATATTGCCTTCAGATAGAAGCACCCTTACTTACTTTAAAAACAATGAACCATGGAAGGACATATTATTGGCCACATACCACAAGGGCAGGACCAGACCACAAGGACATCTTCAATTTACTTCTAAAGTGGTCGCAATGAAAATACACTGTTGATCAGCTGTGATATGATGCAGTTGTTTTTGAATTTTATGGAAGAATTAAAAAAAAAATCAACATTATTCCAAAGACATGAACCTTCATCCATGTTTCAAATCAGTCAAAAGAAGCTATGACTTATGTTAGAATACATCCTTTTGGTAGGAAAGAGGTCCTTATCAGTTACCATTCATATTAACTGCACTGTTGCACGCTGACCTGATAAACGTTGGCTATCTCACGGCATGTGTCTCTATCGGGTCATGATGACGTTGAACTTTTTGAATGACGTCGCCAATGACGCTGAATCAACACAAATCAATAATTACGTAATAATCGCTAGTTTGAAGAGTGAACAAATGGGTAAACGGATAAATAGAATACCAGGTTCACATCTTTTGATATCAAGTTTACAACGCATGTCGAATCAATCGGCAAGCCTTGCGATTCGACAAGCCTTTTCAAAGCCTTGCCTGGTAAACTTGATATAAAAATACATTCACCTAGTATTCTCTATTTATCACATCTGTTCCTGTGAGAATCTTGACAGATATCACCCCAACATTCTTCAGGAGTCCTAACGATGCCAATACTCAAGCTGTTCACCATGGAATAGAATAGCACAAGCACAAGATGGACTCAAGCCACGACATGAAGCACCTTTCAAGTTGCTTCACACTTCAACCAGCCAGTATGGGAAAGTAAGGAAAATGGCAAAGATCAGGAATCCATACAATCAAAATTCCTGACACAGGACACGATATAGGAAAGTGACAAAACACAAGAAAACATCACACACAAGAGAGCCAAGAGGTTAATAGCCCTTTCCCAGCAGGTGACCACAAGTCTGCAAGGAGCATATATTACAGTATGACACGAAACACACATAACAAAAAGGGAGGCATTTCCATTTGTAATGACCAAACAAATTCAATGTTAACAAAATGTTTAACAGATTAACCATCATTCCATGAAGATGTGCTCTCACATTCTAATGCCTGAATTGACACCGAATTGTACAATTCAAGTAAAAGATTATCAGAATGCATTAACACAACTTCAGCCGAGATACCTTCGCCTCTGTCTGCTGAGCCCACGGAATAGATAGGGGAAGAAATCCCATGAAATACATTTTTTGATGCCAAGAATAACTTGAACGAAAAAAACCCAGCCTATTTCTGATGAATCTGTCTATAACTTGGTTGGACTAGAACAGCCACAATCTGATGAGGCCAATAATTACTCTGATGGAATGACTGAATTCCAAGATCTTGACAAAGAAGTCCCAGACAACCTATTAGACGTTGATATTCATACTTTGGACTTAAATGACATCGGTGTTGATACTGATGAATATGGCGATTGGAGTTTGTTTGTCTCTGGAGGGTCTGGGAAAATTTATACATGGCATCTGCTTTCTTCTGGTGAGAAGGTTACTTCTTAAATTGATCCTGGATATTGATTTTAAACAAGGTCTGAAAGAAGCCAACATCCAGTCGTATTTGATGAAAGACGCCTATGTTCCAAAGATTCTTGGAATGATAAAGATATAATTTTAAAATGACCTACCAGCAGTTATTTTCAAAAGGTGAAACATGCATTATACAATCTATTCTGTAATCAGTACTACTAGCTCAAAGAACCTGACAAACCCTAACACTTACTTGGCTAAAAATTCTATTAATTCACCACCACCAAGGATCTAAGTTGCTTAAGGTAACCCTTAGAAATAGAAAGTTCCATACATATCGTTTTATCAAGTTGGAATGACCTAACTTTCATCATGATTAACCCATTTAAGCGGAATGGAATTTTTAACTCAAATTAATTGGACCAGTCCATTTTCGTTTTAAGTGTTGTTGGGTGTTATTTTTCATTTTTATTCAATTTTTGATAGAACCTTCTGTATGCAAGCAGTGGAGATCCTGATCAGATGCCGCTTCTGCAGCATCTTATCTGGATCTGTACTGCTTGCCTATATCCTACAAAAAGGACGCTAGTCTTATATGGATTAATTGGAGGGCGTAAATATTCATGTAGTGTAAGTAAACAAGATAGGCCAAATGCTGCACAATTAGCATCTAATCAGTGTCTACACTTTTAACTAAAGTCCCGCATTTTGAATTATTGGCAGCAGTAAGTTGCTAAATATTCAGTAAAATATTCAAAGGGACATAACGTAAAATAACCATAATTCTATGAGACACGTAGAAAAAAAAGATTGTAAATAGTCATGTAATGTAAGGAAACCATATAGGCCAAATGCTGCACAATAAGCATCTAATCAGTGTCTACACTTTTAACTAAAGTCCCGCATTTTTAATTATTGGCAGCAGTAAGTTGCTAAATATTCATTAAAATATTCAAAGGGACATAACGTAAAATAACCATAATTCTATGAGACACGTGTATTGACCTGTTACACATCCTGAAAAAAATATATATAACGGTTATGGCGCGTACAAGATTTTTTTAGATTTTCAAAGAGGCATATTATAACTCAGAAACTATAAGGGGGGGGGGGGGGGCAATAAATATTGTATGGGACACTTTGACTTGACCTGATATACATTTCCATCAAATATCATTATGATATTTCGAAGATTGCTTACAGACGGACGGATGGCCAGCGCCATATCATAATACGTCCGAGTTTTTTTTTCAAAAAGGGCGTATAAAAATGTATAAGTAATCAAACATACTATGCGGTTCAAGAGCTATGAGCATTTGCACTTACTGACTACAACCGGCTGAAATGATGCTCAGCAAACCCTCGTCCATTAGAAAATGATGTTACACATGCCAGTGGTTACATAATGTTGACATGCATTTGTATGCAAAATGAGATCAAAATATGCCATGTGAGAGCATTTTCACTAACTGACCATGGACGGACCGACGGACTCACATAGTGATTATACTGCAGACCAAAGGGTTGTGCAATTTGCAGTCGACACCGCGACACGATTAAACGTTACTTTTACCGGATTAGTTAACAATACTTTAATTTCACGTGAATAAATAAGAATTCTTGTTCACTCTCAGAAGGAACTTGGGAGTAACAATCATAAGTTTACCATCTATCTTGTTTAAAAACTATGATATTAAGAAACTGGCTCGCAAATCATTAATCATTTAAAAAAGAGAGTTACCCGAAACCGACTTTGTTACATGGTAAATTAATATATTTTTCTGTATAAAGGGTAATAACAAGATACCTTTTAAAACTCTTTCCCTGCTAGAAGCGACTTTTGTTATCGCCTGCTGATTACTTTTGCAAACACTAGGCTCGAAATTATAAGCACAAATATAGTCCGGAAAATATGGATAGAGTCATGTCTGCACAGATAGAGTCCGATATGGTTAGGCACCGTGAATTACCCAGCAGGAGACATGTAAACCCATTTATGCCGAATGGAATTTCCCACCATTATCAACTGGGTGAATTTTTTTCTGGTTTAAGGGATGTTGGGTCGTATTTTTTTTACTTCCATTCAAATTTAAAAAAAAACATCTGTAAGCAAACAGTGGAGAACCTGATCAGACGCCGCCTTTTGCGGCGTCTGGTATGAGACTACATTGTTTGCCTATGTCCCAGGCGTTACATAATATGGGTTAAAATGTTACTTTTTCAGAAATTTAGATAATTAATATTTATACCTGTGTACATACTCAATGCTTGGCACATGCTGGTTAATTTTTATGAATATCATTAGAGTGTACACCAGTTTGGATCCAGATAAGACACTGCCTAATATGGGTCCAAACTGTTTGCAGAGGTTAATACATGTACAAGCAAACGACAAAAGACGCCACAGGCAGGCAAAGAGTCAAGAAACTCACCAATCATTTTATGAAAGAGCGTTACCCGAAACTGTCTTCGGTATGTCGTAAATTAATGTGCATTCTTTTGTCAAGGTTACAATGAGATACTTTTTAATTATAATTGCTTAACTTTTTACCTACTAATGTCGTCTGCTGATAACATATGCAAACAGTTTGGACCCGGATCAGGCCAGATAAAATGTCGGGCATGAACTGGATCGAAACATTTTGATACCCTGGTGGTATTCCTGAAAGATTTTTTTCAAAAAGTTGTTTTTGAAAAAAAATAGCAGACGACAAAAAAAGCATTCAAAATTCCCAAAGAGTTAATGTGTTAAATTTGTAGGACAACTCAACTTAGATTTTACGAAAATGAAGAAGCTGGAAAGATTTTGCTTTGGTCTTTGCTGTATAGCTTTTCTTATTGCTGCCACTGACAGTCAGACAACTCTGTGTAACGCGGAGGAATACAGATCACTCGTGCTAAACCTTGAATCCCTGCGAGCCAAGTACAAAGAACTGAGATTGGCTTTCGATGAACTAGTGAACACCGAAATCGCAAACCTCAAAGCAAAAGATGGTCTTCTTACAGACAAAGATAATGTCATTCAATCAGATCTTGCCAGATTAGCAGAGAGAATTGATGGAGAAATTGGAGTTTTGCGAGCCAAAGACAATGCTCTTGAAATAGCTGTCGACTCGCTGAATCAGACAACAAGTGCTGAAATTGCAGCTTTAGAAGCAGCGGATAATGTGTTCCAAACAAACATTGACATAATTATTAACACCACTATTCCAGCTCTTCAAGCGAAAGATAATGCCATTGATGAAAGGCTTGATTCTGTGGATAACCTTAGTTCTACATTTGTAGTGTCGCTGACCAGCCACAACTCTAGTATCACTGATTTAGAACAACAAGTTCATGAAGGTAACATCACCTCGAATGCTCAAAGGATATCGGACCTCAACACGACCACTACTGATTTGAAGGACAGAATAAAAACTTTAGAAGCAGGTAAACTGAAATCATTTATAGATAATTGAGCCGTGACATGTAATTTCCAACAATACGGCATTTTAACAAGTGTAGACTCAGACAAGCCTGTGCAGCCTCCTTTTAAGTTGAGAAATTTCAATGCTGTTCGGTCAGAAGCTTAACAAGCAAAGAGCCTTTGCTGGTCGCATACACCACATTGTTGGAAATCTCATGTCGCGGCTCATATAGTACAAACCTTGTCGAATAGATAAATTCATTCACTTCAATACAAAAAAGCAGCTGAACGTGTATGTAGTCTGCTTCACATTTTCGAAAACACATCAGCAGATGACAAAATAGTGAAAGAGGCGTATAGGCTTATTTCAGCCTGTTTCACAATTCAACTTTGCATTATGGACATTTATATCAATATACAAATATTGACTTCAATGAGGAAGACATTAGGATTTATCTACCCGAAAAAAGATACTTTTGAATTTTGAAATGTAAATACTAATTCTCTGAATGTGGAATGTAGAATTTAACCATAAAACTTTTTTTTTACATTTTGTTTATTCAAACAAAGATAAATGAACAAACAAAACAAAACAGTTGTTAAAATTCATGAAAGTTTTTAGATTACCTGTTGTGGTGTGAAACAGCAAATCATGTCAATCGTATAAAGCACATGCTAGTTTTATACTCATCATGCTATTTTTGCTCTCCAGAAGGTGATACTAGAAAAATGTCAAAAATATTAACTTTTGGAAACTAGTTTGAGCTGGTTTTCGTTGATTATTATCTTGTAGGTCAGTTTAGGCCTGTTTTCAGGTAGACATAGAGATTTATAAAGACAAATTGAGCCAATTTGGAAACTGGATTCACTCCAGTCGTATAACAATATACAATTATTGACTTCAATGAGCTAGAAATGAGAATCAATCTACCCAAAAAGTGAATATTTTTCAACTATGGATGAAAATTTTATACTTTCATCTTTGTTGTTGAAGTCATGTTCGACCTAAGGACTTTCTCACAAGTTTTAACAACTGTTATTGAAAATATTTAATGTAGTATTTTGTATTTTGAAATGTATATATATTCTCTGCATGCGGAATGCAAAATTTAACCATAAAATAATTTTATTACATTTTGTTTATTCAAACAAATGAACGTTAAAATTCATTTTTTCTTTAATATACCTGTTGGGAAGTGAAACAACAAATTATGCCAAGTCCATGCAGCCGATGCTAGTTTCAATCTCATCATGCTATTTAGGAAAGGATATTAGAAAAGGGTCAAAATATTAACTTCTGGAAACTATTTTGAGCTGGTGTTCATCCTACATTGTATAACATTGTATAACACCCTGTAGGCCAGTTTAGACCAATTTTCAGGTAGACATTATACAATCATTGACTTCAACGGGGCAAACATGAGGATTTATCTACCCTTAAAAGTGATGTTCACCTCGACCACAGGTGGACATCACTTTTAAGACTAGATAAATCCTTTTGTTATATGACTGGAGAGAATCCTGTCTCCTGATTGGTTCAATTTGGCTTCATAATATCTATGTCTTACTGACAACCGGTCTAAACTGGCCTACAAGTTAATATTACATGTAAACCAGATCAAACTAGTTTACAGAAGTTAATATCTTTGACATGTTTCTAATATCACCGGCTGGAGAGCTAAACATAGCATGATGAGTATAAAACTAGCATGTGCTGCATGAAATTGACATGATTTGCTGTTTCATCTCCCAACAGTAAATTAAAGACTTTCATGAATTCAAACAACAGTTTTGTTTAGTTTTAGTTGTTCATTTAAGAAATAGATTCAATCTTTGGAATCTTCATGGTATCATGAATACCTCGGGACTCTTGCAAAGTAACTGAAGCCCTTCAGCTTTACAAGAGACCCGAAGTATTCATTTCATGGTTCTATGAATATTCCAAAAATTGAATTTATTGCTTATATTAACATTTTATTATAAATATCTAACATATAGAAATTATTTCTAATTTAGGAATTAAAACAGTTTTGTATTTAAAATATAATCATATTAACGGTTATGTCGGAGTGTAAAATGGAAAAAGCGGAACAGCCAGCTTGAACACGAAAAGCCATTGGAGCAAACAAGAGGCATGTTTTGCATGTGCCACTTGGTTCTGGCTCCTGCCAATCACAACACCAGTGTCACTTCTGGCGAATGAGTTCGATGTTTGAAGCGTGCTGCACGGGCAACTACATTAAAATATTTAATAACAGCTGATAAAACATGTGAGAAAGACCTTAGGTTGAAGGTTGATGACTTCAACAACAAAAGTTAAAGTAGAAACTTTTCATTCTTAGTTGAAAAGTCATATAACAAAACAATTATGAACTTCAATTTCGGTAGACATAAGAATTAATGATATTCACCTTGGCTTAGCGGCCTCCATTAGTTATCACTTTTTGGGGTAGATAAATCCGCATGTCTACCTCATTGAAGTCAATAATTGTATAATGTCTAATGAAATTGAAGTCATTGACTGCTTTGTTATATGACATTTCAACTATGAATGAAAAGTTTCTATTTTCACTTTTGTTGTTGAAGGCATTTTCAACCTCAGGACTTTCTCACAAGTTTTAGCAACTGTTATTTAAATATTTTACTGTTGTATTTTGTATTTTGAAATGTATATGAATTGTCTGAATGGGAAAATCAAATTGTAAGATTTAATCATAAAACACGTTTTACATGTTGTTTATTCAAGCAAAGAAAAATGAACAAACAAAACAAAACAAAACTGTTGTTAAAATTGGTTGAAGTCTTTAATTTACCTTTTGTGAGGTGAAGCAGCAAATCATATCAATTTCATACAGCCAATGTTAGTTTCATACTCGTCATGCTATTTTAGCCATGTAGAGGGTGATATTAAAAAAGTGTAAAAAAATAACTTCTAGAAACTAGTTTGAGCTGGTTTTTTTATCCTATATCACCCTGTGGGCCAGTTTAGACCAGTTTGCATGTAGACATATAGATTTATGAAGACAAATTGGGCCAATTAGGAGACAGGATTCTCTCCAGTCATATAACAAAGAGATTTATGAATACTAATTTGGCCTATCAGGAGACAGGTTTCTCTCCCGTCATATAACAATTTCATTTATTATTCAAATTACATTTAAAAGAAGCTATTATTATATACCTATAACTGATACGAATTTAGAACTGTCCGTTTTCTGGCCATTTGATACAGAAAGCCGGATCAACGAACTGAGGTTTTCTGAATCCATATCACTATCCTTTAAAACGAGGCTAACGTCGGTTACCTGCTTTTGTGGCGACGTTACGAAAGGTAAATTGCAAGCATGGAACCAGAGACGGAAACATGTTGACGTGACGTCAAGAAACGTAACGTTATGGCAAACGTTCCCGCGATTTTTCGGGATTAAAGACCAAAACAGGTTTTAAAATCAGAAGGAATGTCAGAAAAAAGGCATGTAATAAACATATTATCATAAAAGTAACTTGATCTGGCGTACTGTATCACGTCTCGTGGATGAGGCCATACCATTGAATCACCCTCGACGCTACGCATCTCGGGTGATCCGATGGTATGACCTCATCCACTCGACGTGATACAGTACGCCAGATCAAGTTACTATTATGATAATGTGTATTTACCGTTTAATCACCTTGTAGTAGTACAACTAGTCTAATCAGGATCCGAATGATATGTTTGCCTGACCATCTATTGTGTACGCAAATGTATGCAACAGATGTTACCAGACGATGGAATTATCGGATCTTTAATTTATTATTACTGGCGGTATAAGAGGTTCAATTAAGCCATTTTGAAAAAAATGGAAATGAGAATTTTTCAAAACATTTTTCAAATATACTGACGGGCAAAAGAACCAATAGATTTTATCATGTTAGATATGTGGTTCGCAAACATGGGTTGCACGAGCTTATCGTGACCAGAACCTTGAGTGAAGCATCGTATTTCTTTTAAATTTATCTGAATCTATCAGTTTTGTTTATCAGGCATGTTGGCTAATATACATGAATATTTTAACCGCTGTCACTAATTTTATTTATCTCTGAGTATTTTATTGAACATATTGCATGTAGCGTTTCTTTTGCCGTCAGTATAGATTAATATTGGGCCAGTGGAAGAACATTTGGTATTTGTCGTAGCGGCAAACAGTGAAGGCTCAGGCGAAGGGTAAGGCGTGTCTCCATGTGTGCAGACACGCCAGAAACCAAACAAAGTACGACTGTAGAAGAATGCTTAGACAAAAATGTAGAAATCGTTGCTTGATTGAATTATCAGACGAGACCATACCAGGCCATGCGCTGATCCAGAGGGAAAAAATTACAAATGTATGTGGTTTCCTAGTAATACTGGTCCGGATTCCCTGAAAATCCATAAGCTACCAAGCCAGCATTCAATGTGGGCCATTATCGGCCCGCCAGCAAAACGCCACACCATTTCAATGGCGTTTCGCTGACATGCCGATAATTGCCCGCTTTAGGTGGTTTTTGGAGTCTCGCTCCCTAAAAAAATCTTGTCAGAGTTAGACCCCCTTTGACAAAACTTTCGGGATTCGCGCATGCAGGCCATATCGTAAACAGGTTACAGCAGACAGTTAGTTTGGATAACCATAACCATCAATCCCTATGGAATGAAATGAGCTACTCCTTTGGAACAATCACGTAAATAACATCAATAAAGCTGAATGAAAAATTACATAAGGATATAAAATGTACTTATGGTTAATATGAAATTCTTTCCTTTTCAGTCACGCCAGCAAGTCCAGTGGCTTTCTTCGCTAAATCATCGGCGATTAATAACTCCTTTCCTTTAGAAGACAGCTATGGCACCGTAATTCTTGATGAGCTCCTCACAGACGCTGGAATCGCATACAATACACAAACTGGAAGATTTGCAGCCCCGGAAATTGGATACTACGTATTTTCGTACAAAATTGTGCTCACCAGTTTTGGATCAAGTAATGCCGTCACCTTCCGGCTGGTGACTCAGTCTGGGATGTACGCGACTGCGTCAGTTGAAGATGATAGTATGACTGAAAAGGCAGTCACTGGAACCGCCATTATCCTATTGACACAAGGAGCAGAAGTTTCTCTAGGCTATGTGAATCCTGGCGCAAGAATTCGCATTCACGAATGTTGGTTTACTGGATGGCTTTATAGAAAGAATTAACAACCAACCAAATGCCTAGAGCTACAATGAACGGGATGTTAGCACAGTGAAGGTCAAGGTGAGATGCCATAAAATGCGCCATCTCACCAGCGTCAGAACTGTTTGCTGCCATAACAGCTGACTCGATAGACTCAGCCAATCTTGATAATCTTACTAGCAATGACCTTTTGTTTGGATGCGAAAATCAATCAGATGAATTTAACGAATCCCTTTTCCTAAAGGTACAGGAGTTTGTGATAAGGTCAGGTAGGTTTGGCTGATCCCAGTCTAAAAAGTGTTAAAATTTTGATACGTCTACGTCTAGAGCCAGTCACTCTATATCACTATGCTTTTGCGTCTTAACACACAAAACAGGAGTCTCTCTCTCTCTCTCTCTCTCTCTCTCTCTCTCTCTCTCTCTCTCTCTCTCTTTGTTATACGTGTGTGTTTAAACTCGTCCAAAACCATCATATAAAATGAAGATTTTATAACATGTCTAGGAGATGATCTAAATAAGCCACTGGCTTACAGTCAGATCCTATTATCTTAACATTGTATTTATGTATATCATGCACTTTACCTGAATAAATATTGTTTAAACCAATTTGGAACTTTCGATCTGCCAACCCTTTTATTATAAAAGCAGTAAATCCATTTTTTTTTCTTAATGCGAATTGTAAGGTTGTGTGCGTGTTGGCCCACATTATATCATGTACCTCAAGGAAAAACTGTTCTTTTTTGTTCTTTGATCTTTTAGGTGGGGTTGTGGCGGTGGGTGGGTGGGGGTGGTAAAATATTAGCCACATTTTGTGACAGTGGATGAATTTTGTGTGAATACATTTAGGATAGTGCCAGATACAGGTGTGCACGACTCAAGGAATGCAATAGGGGCTTAAGTTGAAGGTTGGTCACAATGTAAAAAATAAATGTAACTTTACACCAAATTTGACTGTTGCTGATTTTTCTGCTTTAAAAGCTATGTTCTGTTCGACTTGATCTGGAGAATAACTACAACAATAACAGCTAGAAATGTTTTGACGTCCCCGGACAAATGTTGGGTTAAAGTTTTTTTAGTATAAAAATGTGTTATGCCTTTTTAGTAGAAAACTGTGTTATGCCAACTTTAAGTGCAACTTACACTTATTTTTACAGTGTAGAGTCCGTTATTAAAATAGGCATTTGAAATTTGATTCAGGGAAAATAAATTGCTATAAAAATCATTTGGAATATCTTAATCACATTTTGCACACACGTCGATATTCGACAGAACGTCTCAGACGCCATTCCTTTGATCAGCTTAACCGAAATTCCCCGTGTGTTAAATGATATCTAGTTATACTACATGTCTAAAGTTTGGTCTAAGTCCTTATCAACATCTTGATTTTAAATATGCGACCAGTGAAAGCTCTGGCGAAACTGTGCATATGCGCAGGCTTTTTGAGTTTTCGTTGCTCGCCTGTGCATAAAGTACCAAATTCTCACGACCTGGACCAAATTCTCACGTTCTGAGCTTATTAATTTTGTGGGGTTGTTAATTAGGTACTGCTTGCCAGCCAAGAGTGACAGTGACGTCATGTTTGTTTACATAGTTATCAGTGACTTATAGTCGATAAATCACTTGTGTATTAATCCTAACCTGCGTGATCTATCGATTCGCGTTAGCTCTAGTGAGATGTACTAGTTCAAAATTTACTTAACATTTGCAAACAAAATATTACGTCACTGTCACTCTTGGTTGGCACGACAGTAGCAGGGTATTTTTTAATTATTAACTATGTATTTGCAGTTGTTGTCATTATCCAGTTTTAATCTTTTTATCGCCTCTTGTCTGTTGCTGCTGCTTCTGTTGTTGTTGTTGTATTTGATCTATTTGAACTAAATATGTACGCGTCACTCCCCTCTGTGCAAGCATGGAATAATCAGCCAATAAACGTTTTAATCATGAATCATCAATTCCCCATCCAACGTCAATGTTATGCATCTTAATTGAATATGCATTCAGTGGCGGATCCAGAAGGGGTTCAGGGGGTTCGTTTGAACCCCTCTCTGTCCCCTGTTTTTAAATATCCTATGAAAATGAAATAATTTGGTCTCAGTGAGACCAAATTATTTCATTTTCATGGGATATTTAAGAAAAAATGAGATCAAATCAGCAATGCGAAGTTCCACACCTTTAAAAATATGAACCCCCTTTCCAGAAATCCTGGATCACCCGCTGGCATCTATTTCTTTGGATTCCTATAGTTTGTTGGCCTCCACCCAGGCCTGTTTGCTTTATTTCCCACCAGAAATGGCGGTATTGCGTAAGATGACATATCATGGGCTCTCACGCGACTCTGTAAATGAGCTTTCTCATCCTGTGATTTCTGAAGACATTCTTCCAGCTTAATATTCCTCATTTTTAAGTTCTCATTTTCTCTTACGCTTTCTTCTAACCGTTTCTCCAGATCTGCTCGTTCCTTTTCCTTTTCATCTAACAGTGTTTTCTGTTTCTCTAGCTCTTGTGTTATATTGCCTGCTTCACGTGCGTGCGTCTCTTGAAGAGAGCGAATATTCTCATCCATTGAACTAATCTTGGTTTCTAAATTACGCTTCTCTTTCACAAGTAACTGAACATCCTTCTCGAGTTTAAACTTTTCTTTATTAACGTTTTTAAGTCTGTTAAGTCTATCCTCATGGTCAGTTTTCAATGTTTCTAGCATTGCCTGAAGCTTCTTGTATTCCAGGTCATTTACCTTTAATGCTTTTACAAATTCATCTCGCTCTTTTTCTTTCTGATGTATCAATTTTTGTAAATCATTAGCTTTTGTCTCAATTTGCTGTCGCAGCTCTTTGTTTTTCTGTCTCAGATCATTAAATTCTTTCTCTCTCTCCTTCATTTGCTTCTTCAGGTCGTTAACAGTAGCAGTTACATCTGTCAGTTCTTTCACAAGACAGTCTTTCTCACCGTGCATTGTTGTGAAGTTGTTCTGTAGTTCAGTATGTTTACGCTGTAATACTTGAAGCTCGAGTCTGTCTTGATCACGGTCCATCTCAATATTCATCCTGAGCTGTCTTAGCTCTGTTGTGATTTCTTCTTTCATCTTGTTAAGATCGTCTTGTTTCACTGCTGATTCTGCAGATGATGCACCAGTTTCGGACAGAATGTCAGAGGCGCCATTTCTAGGATCAGCTAAACCGAAATTCCTCGTGTTCTAAATAACAATAAGATAAATAATATTAACCATTTGCATACTACTGAATTCTTCCATCAAGTTTAATATGTAACAAACCTGGGATGGTTCATTGAACATATGTAGGGGTCAATGCGCGCACCCAGAGGGGGGGGGACAGGGGGTCCCCCTGGGAAATCACAAAAAATATAGGGTTTCTTAGCAATAATTGTAAGGATCCCCTGGAAAATCACACAGCAACCAAGCCAGTACTCATTGTTGGGCAACCATCGGCCCACCAGCGAAACGCCATTTTAATGGTGTTTTGCTGGTGGACCAATGATGGCCCGCTTCTCGTGGTATTTTGGGATCCTCTCTCGCCAAAAAAAACAACAGCAAAAAACAAACGTTGTATGAGTTGGACTCCCTCTGACAAAACTTTCTGGATACGCGCATGGAGTCACTTGTTAGAATTTTGAAATAAAGATGTACTTTGGTCTCTTAGCAAGCAGTGAAGACCCTGATGATAACTCGCATTTTTCATCTGGGTCTTCACTGTACTCGTATAGGGATTTTCAGTATACACAAAGGATTTAATAAATCATTCATATCATAACAAAATGAACAAGATAACATGTGTACCAAGTTTTTGAAGAAGAGACTTTCCAGTCTAATCAGTTTATTAACTTTTTCCATGCTTGTGGCGACTTTAGTCGTCTGCTGGCAGCCTTTGCAAACAGATTGGCCCTGATCAGGATGGACAGAACATTGGTCCTGATCTAGATCAAACCCGTTTGACACTCAGATAGTTATTTTCGAAAATCTTTTTTGAAAAAAATAAATTTGAAAATTGGCAGCAGACGACAACAACATCAAGAAACAATACCCAGCAAAGAGTTAATCATGTGCCCTAACAAAAGTCAATGTCCCAAGTTCCGTTAATGTGGACAGCAGAGACTGTGATCTGAGCCCACTTGTCATTTCGTTGATTTTGCCATGAAGCAGCTTTACACAGTTAAAAAATAGGGGAAAAATATAGCTAATAGGCTTATTCGTTAGAGATCAGGGCCTAAAATTACAATGCCTTCTTTAAGTTAAGGAAGACTAAGTAAAGTACATGTATTGATTTTTTAGGACGCCAAAAGTAACGTTTTGAACTTATTAAAATCAAAAAAGTTTCATATTTTCGTTTTTTCTGTAGATCACAATGATATCTCTGACCATAAGTACTGCATAGAGCCAGGCAATCTATTGAAAATTTAATGTTACATGCTGTATTTCGTTACTCAAAGAGTGGGATACAAGTATAAAAGAAAACCAAAGCACAAAATGACCAGTTGTTTCCAGTACACTCTGCTCACAAAAGGCTTACATGTACTCAATAATTTCAAATATGTTTGGACAGATAAACACAATTTTGGCATAGTTTTTCTTTAAAGTGATATTTTGAATCCTTGAAATTTTCAAACTTAGAAGTTGTCTATAAATATGATTTCCAGAAAAAAAATGCTGCCTGTTGCAAAATTTGAATTTGCCCCGTTCTACCATTGGCTGAGAGCTATCTGCTGTATGAGTCATCCACTACAGAAAGGTAATGCCTGACATTTGGTGAGAAATTAGCACATGGGAAGAAATCGGATATTATACTGATTCAAGTCTGTTTATTAAAAAATCAATCAGATTTTTTTAAGTTTATGTACACTTACTTCGCATGACCCAATCACGACCCTGAGTTCCTGTAGACGCATCACTGTGTCCTGATGACACAGCATTTCAAACTGAATTAGATATTTTTACTTTCTCAAAATCCAAGTTGTTGTAACTAATAAAGTAAAGTATTGACAGTTTTCATCTGTTCTGGAGTGAAATCCAATGTTAATTTTATCTTATATGTAGCATGCATGTTTCTACTTCTTTTATACATTTGCTAAACAAACTAATATCCAATTTACGAGCCAATTAAGTATGTACAAAGCAGAGCGGGTTGTACATTTATGCCAAATACCATGAGAACTGATTCAGATAAAGATAGAACGATGTTCAGCAGAAGGCGAAAAACAGTTATGATACAATATTATCATGGTGACAATCAAAGAGGTAATAGATGGGACAGTAGGATTTTGTTATTTAGAGTAGCATCCGTGTAATAGATATCGATTTGCTTTATCTCATTCTGCTTGTTATATCTTGATTTATATGTTCTAGGAGATGATGCATTGATAAGTTAGGGGTCTTTCATGCAATCCAAATATCTATGTGTTTTGATCCACATCTGAATTAAGGGTGAGGTTGGCGCCGTGAAACCGGTTTAAGCCCTCCAGTAAAATATTTTTACTGACCGTTCCAAGGCGGTGCTTCTTTTGTGGATCATTTATGTTTTTCTGTCTTGTGTTTGTTATGCCTTTGCGCACGTCTGTTTATTTGTACCTTGTGGTCACCTACTGGGAAAGGGCTGGCCTCTTGGCTCTGGTTTGTGGTATCTCATTGTAAGTTTGTCACTTTCCCATTAGTATTCTGGGTCAGGTGTGACACTTGATTGTATCGATTCCTGATATTTGCACTCTTACTTACTTTTATATGCAATACCATCATAGTCTTTATGAACCTGTTCACCCCAACCCTTTTCTGTGATGTAAGTGTCCAAGTTCCAGTTCTTGTCTGTACACAGATATTTAGATCAAGGACAAACACACACGACCGCTTCATTCAGAATTAAAATTCCAGGAGATAATGGGAAAAACTGAACACTTACGGAAAATATGGGCAAAAGGAGGCTTTTTCAAGACATGGGTCCCATGCACACCCGAAATATGGAGATAGATTCTGCTGAAATCATTCTGGGTAAGATTTTTTTCCTAGCGAATGTTAAGTCCAGCATAGTTTGCAAACACCAATTGAATTATTTTTTAAATACACACAGGCTACAGCAGTGATAAGCTCCACCTATTCTCTTAATGGCTTACCCGGTGGTAATTCTGCTATTTAGATCCTGGCCTTTAACTTAAGGCATCCTTAACTTTAAGGAAGCATTGTAATTTTGGGGCCCTGGGAAATAAATGGTCTGAGTTATACACTGTTAGGTGCACATCCACGGTTAGTTATTTAAAACTGACTATTTCCGACGTTTTAAGCCTTGCAAAGGTGTAGAAATTATGGGAGCCACCCTCACAGGGTGCGCGGGTTTCGTGTTAGGTCGTCTTGGTTTTGTGATGTGGTTATTTGTGAGGTAAATCACATACAAATACACAACAAGCCATAGAGATTGTAAAAGATTGGTTCCTGACAGGTCTTCGAACGATTTTAGAATCATTGATAGCAGCAAGTGTATCCATTTATTTAATGACTTTGTCGGGCTTTTACAAATGAGTTGGATAAAACTCACAGACAAAGCGCAGGACTATCGAACGTTAACCTTCTGATTGCAAGTGAACGTCCCAGCAAATATAAAAATGTGGAACGTCATGTCCAAAAAACTAGAGACTACGTTCAAAGATTGCATGTAGTCACTCAAAGGTATTTTTATTGTTCCAGGACACACACAGATGTTATTGTCTAGGACCAAGCAATCTGGAGGTTAAAAGGCCTCGAGTTTGGCATGAGCCTTCAACTATATCATTACAGTATTTGAGTAAGCAGTGAATGCTCTGGCGAAACAGCACGTAAAACTTGTGCAGGCTTGTCTTAGCCTTCGTTACTAGCATTTACGATCTCATAAGCTGGCTAACATACGTATGTAACCTACTAAACCATAATATAAGTACATGTACAAACCTGGTTGTACACCTTGCCAACTGTCAGTGGTCTTCCTACATGGCGGTTCTGTATAGAGCCTCCTAAAACATATAAACCACAGAATAATAAAAGGACAAACAACTTAGGTATACCGTCACACTGAAAATATGTCCAGTCCGATCAGACTATCCTTAATACAGATTCCAAGATTACTTCATTCGCATGAAGTGAGGGCTGTTTAGACTGGATGAGTGCATAGGATATTCGATGGATGCTAAATGTAGAATACAGTAAAACCTGTGTAAAACGGCCACTCAAAATTAGACAAAACAAATATCTTAATGACAAATGGTAGCTAAATGAAGGTCGAAAGTATTGCAGAATGCTCTCCTTCTACAATAATTTTGACCTGCTTTAAGCGATAACTGGTCTTGAAAACCAATTTGTGGTCTTTTTGAAAGTGGCCGTTTTACATAGGTTTTACTGTAATTACAAGCACTTGCTTTGACTTCTGCAAGTCATGAATCAATTTCCAACTGAGGGTAATGAGGGTCTGGATGGGGGGGGGGGGGGTCTGGTATTCAATATTCATTAAAAATTTAGCCCATTATTAATCTCATTAAAATTTTGAATTATTCATTAAAATAAGACCAGTTATTCATTAAAAGTAAGAAAGGTGGCAAAGAAATCTGATTATTCACTATTCATTAATTTTTCTTCAATTCATTAAAAAAATAGGATTATTCATTAATTTTAGGCACTCATTATTCACTATTCATTAATGTTTTGGCTCATTATTCACTATTCATTATAAAACGGGCCATTATTTTCTAATCATTATACCCATCCAGACCCTCGATAATATGCACGACCCGTTTGTGTTGAACGTATGCTCAAAAGTAATCCGTGTGGAACCAAGGCATTGGTATTCTCAAGCAAAATGAGTGTACAGAAAAACCTGTGTAGAACGGCCACTTTCAAAAAGACCGAAAATTGGTTTTCAAGACCAATAATCGCTTAGTGCAGGTCAAACGTATTCGAGAATGCTCTACAATATTTTCGACCTTCATTTTAAAAGCTACCCATTGTCATTAAGATCTTGTTTTGTCTATTTTTGAGTGGCCGTTTTACACAGGTTTTAATGTACTATACGATCATGAGCTCTGCAGAATGTGGCTAAACAGGAAAAACTTGGTCTTACTCTAAAACGATTAAAGCCCTCCAGTAAAATATTTTACTGACCGTTCCAAGGCGGTACTTCTTCTGTGGATCTTTAATGTTTTTTTTCTGTCTTGTGTTTGTTATGTCTTTGTGTGCGCGTCTGTTTATTTGTGCCTTGTGGTCACCTGCTGGGAAAGGACTGACCTCTTTGCTCTCGTTTGTGGTGTATAACTGTGAGTTTATCACTTTCCCATTGGTATCCTAGGTCAGGTGTGTAACATGATTGTATCGATTCCTGATCTTTACATCCTTACTTACTTTTATATTACCTAAGGGTTTTTTGGGTTAAGGAAACTAAGTATATAATATTCCATATAGTTTAAGGGATGTGCCTAAATATAGGTGTGTACCTGTTTTCATATTTTTGCCTCCAAAGAAAATTGCTTTTTTGGTTAACTGTAATATTTAGGTCGGTTCATTATTGTCCTACTTATCATTCCAAATAGAGCAAACCAAGTAATATCGGTCCTCATACCGAATTTTCCAACCTCAACGCGGATCTTCGAAGCAGTTTTCGAAGCATAACACAACTGTTGAAATTCGAACATTGGTGTCGCAATGAACCGCGATCTAATCATAAATCATTTTAAGATTTCACTGACACATTTTAACAGTTGATTATTTAAAAGGGTATTGTATTACTTTCTTTGAGTTGCGCCAAAAAGTGTCTTCCAATAATTTCAACATACCACCGATGAGTATCATTTTGTTCTTTTATTTTTGTACTTCACGGGAACATCTCCATACAGCGTGACCCCATTTTTTTACCTAAATTTTAAGGGTATTGGTAACCTGTGTAGAACTAGTTCTTTGTCAAAGACAAGCTCAATCTTCAGGAACATAAATGCGTCATTATACAGACATAACTATCTGTGACCCCTTAAAATACGAAAAGGCCAATTTCATACTTATTCTCTCAACATGTATGGAAAACCTAAAACATTAGAAAATTCAGATAATAGGACGTATACATGTACATGCATCTAAATTATAATTTATACAGGGGCGGATCCAGGATTTCGAAAAAGGGGGTTATGTACAAAGGTGTGGGGGTTCGCTTTGCTGATTTATCCTTTTTTATCCTTAAATATCCCATGAAAATGAAATGATTTAGTCTCACTGAGGCCAAATTATTTCATTTTCATAGGATTCTTAAATATTCCATGAAAATGAAATGATTTGGTCTCACTGAGACAAAATTATTTCATTTTCATAGGATATTTAAAAACTGAGGGCGGGGAGGGGGTTCTAGCTAACCCACTGAGCCCCCTCTGGATCCATCACTGTTTATAGGGCGCTGCATCAAAAACGCTTCTAAAATACTCACCTGAAAGCGGTGGGCTGATTTCCTCGCTTCCGATCCCTTCACTTGTGTATAACCACGTGACTTCAGAGCTACAAGGAAAATGGAATAGGTTTCCGGCTTCCCTTTTAGCAGAGCGTACAAGAATTCTTCCACTCTCTCTGCCTCCGAGATACTCTTGGATTTCAGTGCCATCCAACGGTCGATTGTGAGGACACCCTTCTCAATGAGCGGGTCCACAATGTGGGCTAGATGAAGGGTTTTCTTGAGGTATCCCCAGTGTTTCAGTATCTTCGTTTCATCTTTGGTACCGAGACCGCCCCCTGATACTACCGGTTTCTTTGTCCTAATAGTGTTGTGGGCTTGTTCATGATCTCCCATGTCGTTCTGTAATATACAGTAAACCCTGTCGTAAGCGTCCACTTAAAAATAGACAAAATAAAGATCTTAATGGAAAATTGCAGCTTAATGAAGGTAGAAAGTATTGCAGAATGCTCCCCTTGGAGCATTCTGCAATACGTTTGACCTGCTTAAGCGATAATCGGTATTGAAAGTAAGAAAGAGGGCACAGATCAGGAATCGATACAATCAAGCACCACACCTGACCCAGGATACCAATGGGAAAGTGACAACGTCACAATTAGACATCACAAATGAGAGCCAAGAGGTCAGCCAATGAAAACCAATTTTTGATGTTCTGTTTGAGTTGCCGCTTAATTAGACAGGTTTAACTATATAAAAGTCACAAATTAATTACAGTCGACGCTCTTTTACTCGAACCATAATAGCTGGATGCAACTGCTTAAGTAGAAGCAGATTTGGCGTACATTTGATCAAAATTGCATGGCGTACTTCTGATTCCCCCTGCGCTTCAAGGGTCTGTCCCCAAGATTATGCTCAACCCAACTGAGCATGAAAATTTCAACTGCCCATAAAAACTAGAATACTGAAAAATAAAGATTTGTCCCTGCTTAATACTCCCAGATGGTATATCATGTTAATAAATGCTATAATGCCAACAAGTGTTGACATTTTAACATTTATGAACAGGATACATTCTATGCTAAATGAAAAGAGTTCAATAACCTCGGGCCAAGCTTACTATGTATCAAAAAATGGTATTACTTGGCTTTTTGCTTACTGTAAAGGCGGTTACTTTAATATTCTTATCTGGGTGTGGTTGGGCTATTTCATCTGCTAAGGAAGGGAAATCAGGTTTTATTTATAATTTGGTAAAGAGTTAATAAGCTTTTTGAGCCGCGCAAACGTGCGTGCATTTCATGAAAATCCCAACCGTATACACACTGAACTCTTATTTATTAACCCTTAAAGCGCAATAATCACAAAATGTATGTTTTTGTCGTTCACTAAACTATTTGAAGCCTCTTAAATAACCAGTGTTGACCCAGATCAGACTGCTCCCTGTAGGAGCAGTCTGATCTGGGTCCACAATGTTTGCCTACCTGCTTATGTTAGATAGACATTTTCAGATGCAGTTATTTTGCTGGCGTTTTAAGGACTAAATAATGACTGAGGTGGTGGCACAAGATGATACAGTTACTTTTGAGTAAAACCACGCCTCATTTTCAGCTTTTACCTATGCCTAAGGTTGACCAGTCCTAATTACGCATTCATGAGGCGCCGCCTTTACAGTAAGCGAAAAGTCAAGTAATACAAAAACACATCACACAGTCTAATACGCTCGTTTTTAAAGGTACCCACGATGGCATATCTTGATAGGAAATAGCGAAAATATGTTTTGGTTACATATCCTTTGCAGACAAACTCCTTTTAGCATGTTTAGCCCAAACATCTGATAGATCAATAGGTAATGATAGTAAATCTACATGCTACGTGTGTCTTAAAGCATGCATACACCCGATGAAGACTTTAAGCCGCGGCCCCGTCTTCTGAGACGCTTTAAAACCAGAACCACTGCCGGTTGAGCCGTCGGGTGTTCCCGGACATAAAACCACAAAAACCATAAACCCATCGGCAAAAGTACCCATTTATGGGTTTCTGATACAAATAAATTAAAAGGTTAAAAGGCAGCATCTTATATTATCAAACCAGGGAGGCGGCAATCGAAAATGCTTTTAATAATCGACGAACGCGGATCAAAAATCTCTAGAAACAGTGTTTTCGATTGTCATATGTCGCCAATCTAACGATTTTATCTACGTTCGTCGATAGTATGAACGTTTTCGATTGCCGCCTACCGGTGTGATTATAGATTTAAACTGTCGCTGTTATACTTGGAGGGACCACAGGTTTAAAAATCCAAGATGCTTTTGAATGTCTACATGTATCCCTATTAATTTGGTGGTTGCGAAAGACATCTGTCAATAGCGAAATATCGGGATCATCTGAAATAAAATTTCAAGACGTTTCGCTATTGCATACTGTCACCAGCGATTTTCCAGATGTTTTGCTTTTGACAGACATCTGTCACCAGCTACTTTCCCGACGTTCCGCTGTGACAGACGTCTGTCACCAGCCATTTATCCGACTTTTCGCTGTAACAGACGTCTGACACCACCGATTTCAAAACCGAATTTTTCTTATTGACATACGTCTGTCATTAGCGAATTATCCAACTTTTCGATATTGACAGACATCTGTCAGCAGCCAGTAAAATGCAAGTTTTACCTTGTGTATTCCTCTCTCTCTCTAAAAATCTGAGTTCTACATGGAAACAATTCTCTTCCGTAAAAAGAAAAACTCCCACGTTGTTTTTGTAGTACGCTCCTTAAATAGAAACTCTCATGAAATTCGTTTAGCAAAACAGAATTATAAATAAACAAACATACGAACGTCTTCATATAACAGATATCCAATTGTGCACGATGAGTTCAGCTGGAACTCCTTCAAACTATTCCTAACATAATGTTTATGACATTGATAAACCGAGCTGTGCAGAATGATCGAGGCATCGGTTGTCTTTTGTTGGTATGGGTTGTTTTCAAAATGTGGAACTCAAAGTTCTTCCTGGTCTTGAAACAATGCCAATTAACTGAGTCAGTTAACCGTTATACTGTAAAATGTCGTCTGCCTATAGTGCCTGTTGCATATAATCAGAAAAGCACTGAAACAAACAGTATGAACCTTGATTAGACCGCTCCCATTGAAGCAGACATTTCCGAGTATAAATTGTTTGCAATATAGGCTATCAAATGACAAGACAGGCGACATTTTTCGTGAATGGTGGAACCAGGCCCGTAGTTTTATTTAACGCTTTGCCAGATTGTATAATCTGCTGATAACCTTTGCAAACAGTTTGGAACCAGAGCAGGCCCAACGAAACCATGATCTAGGTCCAACCGATTTGACACTCTAATGGCATTCTTGATTGTACTTTACGAAAAAGTTTTTTTTTTTAAAAACAAATCAGCAGACGACAAAAAATAATACAAACTTACGTAGCATGCAAATAGTTAAAGAATGACTATGGTCCTGCTTAACCGAGATAGTTCCTCTTCTAAAGCTAGCTGATCAGGATCCATATTGTTTCCATGCAGCCTGTTAATACATTTTAATGCATAGACTCATGTAAACGCAAATACTATCGTGCCAGCCAAGAGTGACAGTGACGTATGTCTTGTTTACAATTGTTAAGCAAAACATTAACTTGTACACATCACTTGAGCTAACGCGAATCGATAGATCACTTGTGTATTAATCCTATCCTGCGGATAGGATTAATACACAAGTGATCTATCGATTATAAGTCCTTAATTACTTTGTAAACAAATCATGACCTCACTGTCACTCTTGGTTGGCACGACAGTAAATACAACAGGACAGTGAGAAGTAAAAGTATGTTTACCTCCGGGGCGGCTTATTTTTTTAACTGTTACTTTTTATGCGCAGTAAAAAAAACAATAACAGACGGATACAAAAAAGCAAGGAGGCGTGTTTGTTTTTATTTTAAGTTGACACTTAAAGTACCTATACCAAAACTTATTTGGCCACCAGGAAATATGCTGATCAAAACCAAATCACACAGACCAAAATGCGCGACCACCTAATTTAATCAATCTACGAAGACTTCAAAACTGATTGATTTTGTATCATATTGATATTCATTGTCATTTTTCAGCTTTCCGGTGCCAATATATATTTTAACACGGGGTCATGGGTAGTTGAAAGTTAGTCATTTTAAGATCACAAAACAAAATGTACTAGAATTGTCCCACCCAAAAACTAGTCAAACAGAACAACATGTAAAAAAGTAAGTAAGAAGGCAAAGATCAGGAATCGATACAATCAAGTACCACACCAGACCAGGACACCACATGGGAAAGTGACAAAAATAAAACATCATACACAAGAGAACCAAGAGGCCACCCCTATCCCAGCAGGTAACCACAAGGCTGCATTGAACAGACAAGAAAGCATGACAAACACGAAACATAAATAACATAAAGAATCCACAAAACTAGCACCGCCTTGGATTGGTCAGTAAAAATATAATTTCACTGGAGGGCCTAAACTAGTTTTAGTGTACCAGCCTCATCCTTATTTCATATGTGGATCAAGACATCAATAGATGTTTGGTTCGCAAGAAAGATCCCTAACGTATCGATGTATCATCTCCTATTAAATACAAATCAAGATATAAAAAAGAGATAAAACAAAGATAAGGACTCAACAATAATAAGAAATGATTTAAATAAACTGCGCTGAAAAATTATTTAGCCAACAATTTTCATTGATTTATAAACGGAGTCGCCATAAAAGTCTGGTTCCGAAAGCCCCTGTCACAAGAAAGCCTGAAGTCCAATATTGAATTTATATTTAAATCATAGTATCGGCAGTAAAATGTAGAAAAGGTTTTGCGAAGTTTATGATTACCGATAGCCTTGTTTGACAGGTTTCTGAGTTAACAGTTTATTGCGAGTGTTGAAGTCAGCAACATGGCTAGATGCTCTAGCAAATCAGATGAGTTGAGAAATATAAACTCCATAGGATTGTTAGCGAGGAACATCATCATCTAAAAAAGAGAAATTGACAATTTTAAAATCATAATCGTCACGTTTATCATCAATATTGGTAGAAACAATATCATTAGAAATGAACAAATGCAAGTCAAAAATGATGCTTCAGTATCAGAGGTATTTGCTATATTAAGTTGAAGCTCTGCAGGGTATATTTTCTTATCATATTTTCAGAATAAATATTATTTATCATATGACGTCGCGTCTGGGAGTGAAATAACGCCATGCAATAAAATCTGTAAACCACTAGTGGTTTATAGATTTACGGGAAACGTTACTACGTCCATAACAACGTTGCGTGCATAATGACAAAATTATAACGTTTTTACGCCAGAAATCAGGTTTCAAAGTATTTGTCATATGATAAATAGAATCTAATATTCGTGCTCTTGTATTATTGAATTTATTAAACTCGTTGCGAAAAAGAGATAAAATGCTCGGCAAGCCTCGCATTTTATCTCTTTTCCCCAACTCGTTTAATAAATTCAATAAAACATGAGCACTCATGTAAGATCCTCTATTTATGTTTAAAATATCATCCAAACCCCGAAATACCAAAAAGCCATTGCATTCATACATGTAGTTTTCAGCGCAAATACCATTACTTAACTATAACCGAATCTAGTTAATTTGAAGTATTCAGGACCAGCCTATTTTTTTATTCTTTTTTTTTTGTGTGTGGTATTGTTGTTTTTGTGTTGTTGTTTTTTTGTTGTTGTTTTCTTTCCTAAATGATCGGAAGTTATGGAACTAGTAATTAAATAATAATTAACCATGACATCTTATTGTAAATAATGATATATGTTCTATATGTACTGTTTTGTTTGCATTGAGGGTCATACGGTAGACTAGCATTTAGCTAATTGTGTACCCTCTTTGAATATTGTATAAATAAATAAATAAATAAATAAATAAATAAATAAATAAATAAATAAATAAATAAATAAATAACCCAAAACATTGATATTTCAGTATGTTTGTTTAATCAAAATAACACATGTTCTCTGTTCCTAAAAGAAACGCGCTCAAACACATGTTTTGATAGGAAGTTCACTGAAAATGACATGATAAGCTACACTGTACATCATTAAACTTGGATAGAATGTCCAAATAAGGAATAGTTTATACACAAAAACACACAAAGGCATACAAAAAAAACATAATTTTTTATTTAAGTTTGATTTACTTTGAGCCAAAGCTAAATCCATATTTATATATTCCTTAATTAATATAGTGAAAGAATAATATATTGTGTCGTTGCAATATTATTTTAGCCAAGCAACTTAACCTATACTAAAATAAATCTTTATGTAAAGTCGAAATCAGAGGTTTAATAGTATGTGAAAGTTCAACGATATGTTGACAACAACCCAACGACATATTGACAAGCTCATAAACGGAGTTTTACAAAATCTGTTCGGATATTCGTCCATCTTCCATACATGTATTTGAATCAGCTGGAAAATGTCCTTATATTACATCTTTTCCATTCAGATTCATTGCACTGTGGCGCTGTTCCTTTTGAGCCGTCGGAGCGTCGGGGCTTCTCATTTTTAATAAGGTTCATGACCGACCATGCATCTGTGTGAGATGCTTGGTTTCCGAGTTCATAAATAGGAGAGCAGAAATTCAAAAAAAAACAATTCAAAAAGCAGTCTGAGGGTTGAAATTACGATGTAAAAATAAAGAAGAATAGACTGTTTTATGGGATATTCTCGCGTTTAATTTTGGTTGAGACCAGAAACATATTGCGTGTGACGAAAGAACAAGCTGAAGGCACAAATATCATAAAGTTTAGCGTGGGAACCAGGGAACGCAATGCTATTCCTTTGAAAGTTAAGTAATAGTTACAACATGGGTTGTCGGCATGTACGTAGAGATAATACACGAGCTTCAGCGAGTGGATTATCTTACGTACAGTTGGACAATCATGGTATAACTATTTTCTGCCACCTACATTAGTGTGGACCTTGCACATCACGAGATATTTCGTGCTAAAGTTAGTAAGGGTGGTATAATAGTGCGTACAAAGTGAAAGAAATTGGCGTTCACGGTTCCTTATATGTAAGGCATCAAAACTAGATAATATTACGTAGTATTGTAACAGACGCTTGCTAGCTCCATATCTGGAGGCTGGTGCTCTGAAGGCCAAATCTACTCCGGGAAAGGTCATCAATCTTCCTAGCTATTTTTTTTTTTATAATTTGACAGGTCTCTGGTAGCCTGATACGATCTATTGAACCATTCAATCGTCTGCCTATTTGTTTTACATAAAAAAATGCGCCAAAAACGTTTGTCTAATCAAAGCTCTTATGGTGCTAAGGAAAGAACTGTTGACATAACAAAGACAAGTTCATTCTCTATGGAAAGTAAGTAAGGGTGCAAAGATCAGGAATCGATTCAATCAAGTACCACACCAGACCCAGGATACCAATGGGAAAGTGACAAACTCAAAGTTTGACACCACAAACGAGAGCCAAGAGGTCAGCCCTTTCCCAGCAGGTACCAATGGGAACGTGACAAATCCAAAGTTAGACACTACAAACGAGAGCCAAGAGGTCAGCCCTTTCCCAGCAGGTAATAAACAGACGCGAATAAAGGCATGACAAACACAAGACAGAAAAACATGAATGATCCACAAAAAAAGTACCCTCCCTAGCACATTGAAACTGTCTTAGACACGTTCTGTCTTATCTCACAGACTTCTAAGATTCTGGTACTAATCGAGTCAAGCCCTGTTTTGACCTCCTTGAGCACACCTCTACCAAAAGCACCAGTCTGTGACACATTCTGACCTCTTGCAGCCTTCCACGAGTTATGCCCTTTCTACCTCCTTGGACCCTCCCAGAACCAAAGTACCGATCAGTGACACGTTCTGACCTCTCGCAGACTTCCACTGCAGGAGTCTGATTCCAATTGAGTTAAGCCCCTTTTTACCTCCTGGGACCCAAAGCACCGATCTGCGACACGTTCTGACTTCTTACAGACTTCCTGTATTTGTTTGATGCGAATCAACGTGAGACCTGTTTTAGCACGTTGGACCTTCCCCGACCAAAAGCACATGTCTGGGACAAGTTTTGACCTCTGACAGACTTCCAGGTTACTGGTGCCGATCGAGTTAAGCCCCGTTTGGAACTCCTTGGACCCTCCAAGACCCACAGAAATGGTTTACGAGACT
Source organism: Loripinus fragilis (assembly GCA_964019695.1). Taxonomy (NCBI): domain Eukaryota; kingdom Metazoa; phylum Mollusca; class Bivalvia; order Lucinida; family Lucinidae; genus Loripinus; species Loripinus fragilis. The sequence goes on along the minus strand of OZ026520.1, from coordinate 21,695,196 downwards.
TTCCAACCTCTCAAAGACTTCCAGGATTTGGTGTTAATCGAGTTAAGTCCTATTTCGACCTCCTGTTTCGACCTCCTTGGATCCTCTTCGATCTAAAGCATCGATCTGCCAGTCGAGTCAAAGTCAGAATTCAGTTCTGTTGACCGTCCCGTGGTCAACTCACTGGTCTGTTATGTCACAATGGGCTAACACCCTTACAGACTGTCAGGCACCCTGGTGCCAATCAAGTTCACGCTTTTGGCTGAGTGATTGTTTCCCTCTCGAGTTCAACATACCTGTCTCCAGAGTATATTTGACCTTTTAGAACCTCAGCCTAAAGATAGAGCTAGCGTCTGTTACTATACTACTAAGATGTATTAACATTGTGGAGAAAAACAATAGTTAGGCTTTTTGATTAGGCTGAACTGATAATTAAAATAAGCAATTGTGTTGAACGACTTCAGCTGCATTGTGATGAAGTTAAAAAACAAACTGATGTTAACTAACAGAGGCTGGCGGGGACTCTGATATATAACTGACTAATCTGTTAGTAACAGAAAGTAAGCCAGTCTACGACAAAACCATGGAAAGTATTTTAAATTTGAAACAATTTAAGCAGAGTATGAACATAACAAAAGAGAGAGAAAATGAAAACAAAGAAAATTGTAGCTAAAATGAAATTTTGAACGCGAGAAACAAAATTAATGATTCATTTACAAATATTTTTATGAAATGTAAAACAAATGAAACAGCAACATGAGTTTCTTGAAAAATAATTAACCAAACATAGATAAGATGACTTTCACGGATGACAAGCAAAAATGCTCAGAGGTTTGGAAGTCTCTTAAATGTGCTAATGATCCTAGAAAACAGATCTTTCAGAAATATTAGAAAACAGCAGACTCGGTTTTATTGATGCTGTTCATGAGAACTAATGGAAAATGCAACAATTCTCACGCCCCTAGCACCGGCCTAATAAGTGGTATTCTGCCTTCCATCAGAACCCAATATTCCCGAAGGACCATTTGTTTGATTCTTTACGTCCACTCAACAATCTTTCAGTTATGCGGGACGGTCTTCCTGGGTTGAACCAGTACTAAGCTAGGATAAATGTGTCTTGCTCAAGGACCACAACGCAGTGACGCCGGTGAGGCTCGAACCCGCGGCCCTTCGGTCTCGAGTCAAGCACTCTACCACTGAGCCATTGCGCTCCCCTCCCGAAGGACCAGTATATGAAAAAAAAAATATCAACACTATATCGATGCGAGGGGAGAAGATTTACCAACCCCACACAAAAACAACGACAGCTGAACATTGCGACCTTTAAAAAATCTGGAAAAACGGATCCTTCAGAAATAGAGAGAACCTACAACATTAGAAAACAGCAGACTCAGTTTAATTGAGTCTTTTCATGAGAAATAGAGACGGAAAATTATCATGTTGCAATAGAACTTCTTGAAGACACGTAAATTCTTAAGGACACTAAGTTTATACATGTAAATTCAAAAGAATTGTTGGAAAGCCTAATTTTAGTAAGCAATTTAAAAAGATAATCAAACGTTAAAAAAAGTGGAATATAACAGTTGTACAACATTAAAACTACATATGGCAAAAGCCTTCTTTATACGCTTATGCTGACATATCCAGCTAGTGGTCTAAAATTTGGTCTTGTCTTTAACTACATCCATACTTTGTTTGTGAGAGCGGCCGGAAAGTTCTGGTGAAACTTTAAAAATGCGCAAGCTAATCTGAGTCGTGGCAGATGCGATAAGTGACAAAATCTCATGTACTGACACATATATACATGTAAATAAATGATATATACTTCAAGTATATTTGGGCGGAGATCTGATACTTATATCTGCGGCGCATCTGCGCAAAAGGTTGAGCTAAAGGTTGTGGGGTCTTGGAGGTGAGGACTTGGAGTGGGGCAGGGGTAAGTGTCTTAGTTTGTACACGGGGAGCAGCGTTTGAGTTGGATTGGTGGTGGGTTAGGGTGTTTCAGTAGATAATGCAATATTACACACATTTCTCTCCGCGCCTGCATGCACTGCATGTACTGACATGATATACTCGAAGGAAATAGATCGCGACGTTACAACTACCGCGATGGCAAAGGCCCTACTGCGCCTGAAAACTTTGGCATCATTTCTTCATAGAACATGATCGGTTCGATGTTTTACGTCCGAAGGGCGAATGAGGGCTCTTATGTACATGTCATGTGTAAAATGCTCTTGTTCTGAGCTAAAACGGGCACATTTGCATACTTTCTTCGTTTTATCCCTTCTCCCCAGATCCCCCAAACACCTTGGGGCCCCACATCCAGACTGTCAGCTATATTCAATGGTCCTTTCATTGAAGGGCAGATCATGTCGCCGTCTGCATGGTTCCAGTGTACTGCGATTGTTTTGATTGCACTGCTTTTGTTACTCTGAGTTCTTCCTGGGCAATAATGTTTCTAATCCCGATGCTGCAGCGATTATGTTGCTATGGTGGTCGAAGCTGACTATAATATTTACGTTTAGATAATATCGAGCTTCTGAAAAGTATTCATTGTGTTTTGCCACAGCTCAAATTTTATTTAAAGTCGGAGAGTATAAACAAAAATAAAATTGCCTATTCTCTTAAAAGATACAATATCAATATCTTTATTAGAAATCCTTGAAGTTTTTCATAAATGTAACATCAGTTAAAACAATGGCGAGAGAAAGAGGGTGAAAATCGAAGAAACTAATCCAACTAATCTGAATCTTGACGAATCTTGAAACTAATCTGATTAGCTCGTGGCTCTCTATATCAACTCGTGGCTTTCTGGACGCACTCAACAAGTAGTTTTAGACGACCAAGCCTCAGATCTAGTCCCAGTGCTATCCTGTCAGTCCCAGGGATCGGTCGTAGGTCCGATCCTGTTCCTCATCTTCATAAACGATCTGCCGGATAACATAAGGTATTCTGTTCGCAGACAACTGTGTCCTGTATAGGAATATACATTCACTTCAGGATTGTTTGATCTTGCAAGTACTAAGGAAGTTGCATACAAAACTTTGGTTTGGCCTAAACTACAGTATGCAGCTCCCATTTGGAGCACTTACTTGAAACTTCAGCCTGATTAATCAGATTTAGAAAGTTCAGAGGACAGTGGCCCACTGGACCTGCAGGAGATGGCAAAACACGAGTAGTGTCGGCGAAATGCTCGATGAGCTTGAATGGCCAGTTTTGAGGCCCTTCCTGCTTCTCTTTCATAAGATTCACTGTGGACCATTGTCTATTGAAAAAGCAAGTATATGATCCCTGATCACTGTTCGAAAACTACCAGGCCTCGAGGTTATAAAGCTTGAGTTCATTCTCAGACTCAAAATAAAGCGCAATGATTGGCTGTTTGCGGACACGTGTCCGCAAACAGCCAATCATTGCGCTTTATTTTGAGTCTGAGCTTGTACTCAAGTTTTATAACCTTGAGGCCAGGTTTTCACGTAGTGCTCAATATTGTAGATTCATATTGTAGATTCCAGACATACAGTGGTGCCCTGAATAATCCCCCCCCCGAACTATTTCTCATTGGAATAGTCTGTTTCCTTCTGTGACCAGAGGAGTTTAGGCCACTCCTCATTTAGAACCTAGTCAAAACACCGCTAATAGTTATTTACGTACTTGATTACGTACTTGATCCATCGGTGATAGGAGATAGTAAGCCCTATAGGCTTGTCTTCACCGCCAATATTGTGTCGTCTTGAAGTGTTGTGATCAAACTTCCGTTTTATGTGTATATATGCTCATTCCCATTATATATGTGTTGCCTTATATATCATATGCCCCTAGCCAGTTAATACACCTCGTCAACATTGAAACGAATATGCATCCATTCCTTGTCCAGTTTATTTTTGAATTCATTTACAGTACTCGAATCTATGACATTCTGTTTTTTGTTTTGTTTTTCCCTAAAAAAATCAAAATTCGCACTCCTGGCATATTTAATGTTCAAAATTGAGCGAGCCACAAACTAAAGAATGAAAAAAAGAAAGAAAAAAGAAAATTGGAATACATGTTGACTATATGTTTAAATGGGACACCAAGGGACGGCTTGACTATTTGATTCTATTCTATTCCATTCGGACGAAGCCTTCCGAGTGACAATCAAGCAGACCACAAACAAACATGTCCAAGGAAAGTACAGAAACTGAAACTGAAAAGCTAAAATCTCCTGACACCCAGGAAGATTATGGTTTCTTCTTTTTTCCCCACCGTAAACCGGGAGAGGGAAGGGTGAAAGAACACACATTCACTGATTTGATGAAGAAAGGCATGCGAGTAAATGACCACATTCGTTGTAAACTCAACGTGATTCAATGTTATCACAGAGGTAAACATGTAATGGCTTTCACAAAAATAAATTGGTCCATGTAGGAAAAATGCCCGACATTTCTGAAAAATTAACTGAGATGAATAACATGTTCTATTATTGACTCTATGTACCAGTATAATGTATACCACCTCGTACCAATTTTGATCTAGACAGGCCTTCAGATAAGGCTTTTAAAAAGGGTTCATATCCCTTGTTCACTAAATACCGGTGTATACTAATTACCGGTGTATTCCGTTTCCTCCAAATGACTGTCGCGTGCGACATGAGCATTCGGAATGTTCCACTCAACATTGTTTACAATGCAATTTTCTCTCTTCATCAAAGAAGAAAAAGTAGAAATGTCGTTTCTGAGAGTAAGTGACTTACTTCTTGTTTGTGTAGTCCTTAATCATGATGCAGATTCGTCGTTATAAATCATTCAAAATGATATTTTCATTGCAAATAAATGAGAAATTGCCGTTGGGAAAGTGTGTCTGCTTGTTGTGGAAGATTTTGACAGCCTGGTTCCCTGCTTATAAACTGAAAATGACGTCAAGCTTTGTCTCAGCACATGGGTCACATTATGCCCAAATATGGCTGAGAGGTGTAGACATAAAAAGTGCCACCTCTGTTTTAATCTTGCTTGTCTACGCCCTTTTGGCTTGGCGCACCCTCTGGTAGGGCATATGCCCAATGTAGACTGTGTAGTCTGTTTATGATTATGAAACATATTTGTGATGATACTAGTTACCACGAATGAAAGAAAACAAGTATTTCGTTGTAAAAACATTGTAACGTTGACTTACATTTTTTCACCTACATTAAAAAATGGTAACCCTTACAAAAAAAACAGGCAAAGAAAACATAACAAGCTTTCAGACAGGCCCTTTACTACTATCATTTTGAAGGTCACTTATCTTTTCAATGTAGAAACCCATCACATGTATAGTTTTCTACCCGAGATAATTTTCTAGAGCATTTGTTTACATATACACCGGAAATAAGTAACAACGGGCATTCAAAATATCGGCTAGGGTAGCCCAATATAAATTAAGTTTTCAGCAAATTAAACTTTATTTTGAAGCATCGTTTGTTTCATTGGAGGAATGAATAATAGTTGAACAAGACGTTATTTGTTGGTTTCTGTAAGATAGTATGTTTTATAGACTGTCTTAAACAGTAAGTACATCGGTAATTAGTAACATCAGTATAATCTGAATTTATTTTTCTAATTTGATGTGGGTATCCTCAGAAGAACCATCTCAAAGAAGTGATTTATGTCTATTTGTTCTGTTCTTTTTCAGGTAACATTATTATTTTAATTTAGATGCTGTCAATCAAAATGATTCAATAGAGCAGCCGAATACTTGTGATTGTGTGATTTGATTCTTTGCGTCCCATCAACAATCTTTCAGTTATAAAGGGACGAGTCTTCCTGTGTTTAACCGGTACTAAGCTAGGCTTAATGTTCTTGCTCAAGGACACAACACAGTGGCGCTGGTTAGGCTCGAACCCGCGGCCCCTCGGTCTCGAGTCAAGCACCCTCGTGTCCATGTAATTTTTACGTTCTTAAATTAACTCTTTGCATGCTAGATAATTTTTTTATGCTTTTGATGTCATCTGCTGACTGTTTTTAAAATAAACATTTTTTAAAAATTCTTTAAGTAGCACAATTAGAATGTCAAACTCTTTGGACCCAGATCAGGACAGACTTTCGGTCCTGATCTGGGTCTAACCTGTTTGCAGATGTTATCAACGCCACTAGCAAGAATTAATTTTTTACCTGCTTGTAGTGACTATCACTATATTGTCTAGCCTTTGCATTTACAGTTTAGTCCCTACAATCCATCAGACCTGAACTTGATCCAAACTGTTGAACACTCAAATCATGGTAATTATTAAAGAATATTTTGAAAAGCTCAATTTCGTAAAAATCAGCAGAATACAAAAAAGTATATGTAAAATAAGCCTGCATGCAAAGAGTAAAAAATTCTATTTTATACTTTTCTTTATATCGCAGACCCTATAGTGAAACTGATGATGAGAGCTTTGAAGACACATGGCTGGTGAGTACACTTAACCTTTAGGCCAGAATTTTTTTATTAGTTGATTTACGAACCCTCCTACTGTAATTATCCGGAAAGTAGGAAAAAATAAAATTTTATTTCTAAATTTTTTTTTTTATTTTATCCGCCGACTCTAAATATTATTTGTTTTGTTGAAAAAAAATAATATATTTTTGAGGTTCTGTCTATGTATTTTTGAGAGTGACACTGTAAAAAGTGATTGTCCTGTCCAGATTTTTATGTAAATGATAAAATATTTAAAGATTTAATACAGACTGTTGGTTTACCTTCTACTATAAAATTAAAAAAAAAAAAATTGTAAATATTATAAAAAAAAATGCTCTGAAAATGACCAGTAAACTTGTCATTTTCAGAGCTTTTTTATTTTTTTTTTTCGTCCCCCCGACCCTAAATCTGAAAAAAAAATCCCGTAAATCAACTAATAAAAAAATTCTGGCCTTATCAACATGCTGAAGTTGAACCCAAATATATCCTGTTTTGACAACAATTCAGATTCATATCATCTGCCTTCTCAGAAGCCAGCTGATCAGGATATATACTGCTTTACACTAGATGCTTGTAAACAGACACATACATGTTACTTGAATTGTGAGAATTAACTGAATATAAATTGGGGAGAAGTAAAGTACTTAAAATATCCAATATGGTAAGGTTAAAGTTCTGAAATAACATGCCAACTGGTACTTGAGTTCAGATCTGTATCTCAGCATTTCATGAATTGATTACAAGTAAAATACCAGATTTTTTTAATGTGGATTTTACTTTTAAGTTTTAACCCTTAAACCCAAGAAAAAAATGCATCCAACAATGTCGTCTGCTGAAGTCGTCTGCTGCAAATGATTGCCTAACATTACTGACTAATTAAGTATAGAAGCAATCAGCGTGGACCCAGAACAGACTGCTCCTACAGGAGCAGTCTGATCTGGGTCCACACTGTTTGTCAAAGAGGCTTCTTAAACATTTCAGCAGACGAGAAAGCAGACGACTTTTGTTGCGATTGGCGCATGAAGGGTTAAATATAGAAATCAAGAATTAATTACAAGATCATGAGTGATTTCCTGAAAGTCAGGTTTGGTTTAGCTCATTTACATAAATGACATTATACGTGGAAAAGATGTCATTTTTTTAGCATGTACATAGCATACTGGATATTTTTTGAAATACAACAATGTACACTCCTCCCGAAGATTCTACTTGTTTTTTGGAGCACAGTGGCTCAAAGGTAGAGTGCTTGTCTTAAGATCAAGTTGTTACGACATAAAGCCGGTCAGGAAGGAAGAGGGGAAATCTTATTGGAAAATTCCTTTATGCGATGATGATGCTACCAGGGAAAAATAATACACACAACTACTAAAAACTTTTCAGTACTTTATGTACTAAGAAAACATCGACAACACATTAATAATACAACGACACCACCTACGCTATTATTTCTGGCTAGTTGACCATCCTATACTAGGGCAAGTAAGAAGTTGCCACTCTAAGATCATTCCAATTAGAATCAATCTTAGAGTGTCCTGCTCTAGATGTACGTCAACTAGTCAGAAATAAGAGAGGTAAAGAATATGATTCACATACAATCTAAGCTCTAAGAAAAAAAATTGGGCCCTTTGGTACATAAGTATTGTGTTGTTAAGTACTCTTGGTTATTAAACGTGTTTCGCGAACACTATATCTTCTTGGCCACACGTTGTTGACTTCCAGTCAGTCGGCTCTAAGATATTAGGGCTGTGATCGATCCTTTGTATTCGGAACGTCAAATGATTCATATAGGATTGCTTATAAGGTGCTTTGATCGACTTTTTGTATGGAGACGTCAAGTTTATTATAAGTGGATCTTCTTATACGACGGTTCCTGATCGTCTCCCCATATTGGGACGTCAGGTTTATTTATCACAATTCCAGCCGGTTGGCTATCAACTCGATCTGGTATACGTAGCTGGTCGCGAGTATTTGGACCAGATTCCACGCTGTTCGTGGCCTGAAGGGACAGCTAGTAAGTGCCCTCAGGTGTTAAATCTTGTGGCTCACCAACATTCGGCCTCCAACGTAGGAGGGGACACAAATCAGAGACGATTCTGCAAAAAACAATCTACTTTTAGAATCACAGAATCACTCTGTTGTGTCAATAATGGAGTTGTTCGTTTCAAGTTTACAAAAATAAAAATAATTTCAGTGGTCTTATTTTTTTAAAATTACAGCCTAACCCTATAAGCGCGTGATTAGCCCTCACCCGTGGGTGTATGGCTAACGGCTCCCATGCGGTTAGGATGGATCGACTCTTCTAAATATCCACACTCAAAATTATGTAATAGAGAAGTATTTTTAGTGACTGGCCTATGTCAGCGCTAAACAATACCTCCTATGCCAAACGAACAAACCCATACGTTACAAAAATTTCCAGTACGCTGTCGTAACTTCACCCTGGTTTGAGACGCTATCGCAGCCGAAACATCAAGAATCCGTGGCCTTTTTTCCCTTTCAGGTCACGTAATCTAGATAGTTTCGAGGTTTACAAATACTGATACCAATTCTCTTAAAATTCCAGGAAAACGTTGAACAGCGTGGTGCCGATGTAACGTTTGGACGTTTACGTCGGACATCATACTGCCCACGCGCTAATTTCGTACTTGTATAACTTATCAGTTGTAAACAACTAATTATGACCTCTCGTCAAACATATTTACATCAATATTGAGAGATTACATTCTGCTGTTTTATGCGTGTAAAAACGTACAATATTTTTACATGTATTTTGGTGGAACAAACACCTACCTAATCTCTAAACATACATGTCAGCTATCACCCTATTTATGTAAGTGTGTTGTAGTGTATGCACCTAACCCTTATTCTTATATGCGTCAGATATAACTCGATGTGACACATACAGGTCGCTAAAGAAAGTCGACTATCACTGGCAGTTAAATTGTCTTTCCAACAACGCCATATAAATCACAACAACTTAAAATCTAGCTGCTAAAATTGTTTATTCACCTATCGGTCCTCGGTAAATCTTCCAGCATACCATTATAGTTTAATGTGCAGATCCGACATGGCCTGCGACTACCTTTGGCTGAAATAACCCGTCGAGTCCATCCGGACAGCTTTACTATAGCCGCAAGGATGGTCCCACCAGATTTTCAGGCACTACGCATGTGCGTAGATTAATACGCAAGTGCGTAACAATCACTATTTTCGCAAAAAAAACGGGACGTTATTGATAACACCCGATAGAACTCGTACACGGAATGCTGGCCGATTCAACAGACGACAAAATAGAAAACGAGTGACTTATTATTTCAATACAATGTGACATGCCAGAGACATCGCGACTCAATGCAATAACACAAATCGCCATAGCCCTGTCATGTACAATTTCAACACAGTCAAATATATATAACTTCACGTACCTTTCTATAATAATGAATAGCGTCTCTATATCGTACCTCTCTACGGTATCTTTATAATGTCCCCTAATAAGAATGGGAAATTCCATCCTTTATATAGTGAAAAGTGCACAAGATCTCCAAGATCTTCAAGAAAAGTAACGAAATCCTGCAAGCGTTACTAAATAAAGACACAATGAATTCCATCTCAGACAAACCGCCCTTTTATTGGACTATTAGTAGAAAAGGTACCGTATCACGGTTCGTAAAGGTGACCAGGTGCATACCTAAACCTTTGCGTATTTGTGCGTATACGCAACCATCACTGATTCTGTTGTTCCATATATTATACATCGTAACACAAGGGTTGCAGGTTGGAACCTCACCTGCATCACTGTGTTGTGCCTTTGAGCAAGGCACATTTATTCTTGCTTTGTACTGGTTCAACCAAGGAAGACCCATCCCAGCATAACTGAAAAATTATTGACTTGGACATAAAGAATCAACCAAAAAAAATAAATAAAGGTTTAGCTTGGTAAAGGTGATTATATATATATATTTTATATGTATATATTGTGGATTGAGAAGCCATGTTTCCCATATATAGGTAAAATGCATAAATTCATTCACCCTGTGTGAAACAGCTTCACAAAAGCGGATAAAATCAAAATACTGAATTAATCTCTATACACATGTTATTATAGAGCTATTCAGTCACTGTAAAGGCAGCAATTTTAATATATATATCTGTGCGTGGTTCAGCCATTTCATCTGCTAAGGCCAAAAAAAATATGTGTGTTTCAGGTTACATGAAATTTTGAAATAGGGACAGTAGGTAGGATTTTTTTTATTTTGTTAAAAGTTTTCACATGGGAAAGATGGAGAAACAATATGGCCGAACAGGGAAATCCCTCTGATATCCCCTACAAGTGCTTAAAAAGTTAGGGTTGGGGCAAAAAATTAGGCACGGTCAGGTAATCTTAAACACACATTTTTTTTTATTTTAGGCCTATTTAAAGAAAGGGAAATTGGGTTTTATTTTTTATTTGGTAAAGAGTTAATAAGTTGTTTGAGCAGCACAAACGTGTATGTATTTCATGAAAATCCTGATTGTTTATATACTGAACTTACATTTATTATAAACCCTTAAAGTGCCAATCTCAACAAGTCATCTGCTTTTGTCGTGTGCAGAAATGTTATTGAAACCTCTTTGACAAACAGTGTAGATCCAGATCAGACTGCTCCTGTGGGAGTGTCTGATCTGGGGTCTACACTGTTTGTCTCTATACTTACGTAAACCAATAAACAGACATTTTTGCTGGCCTTTTAAGGGTTAAATAATATGTTTCTTGTCTGACCTGAGGTGATATGAGGCAAGATTATACAGTTATTATTGAATAACATCACGCCTCATTTTCAGCTTTTACCTATGTCTAAAGGTAGACCAGTCCTACATTTGTAATTACAGTAACCCAAAAGTTCTATAATACATATATGTATTCCATATATTAGTCCCATATTGCTGTAACTGGTATTCACTGATCACACTGTAGGGGACTATAGGTTTAACCTCCCTCTATCCATCCAATTGCCTGTCTGAGCTGTCCATTTCTCCAGTGAAATCTAGATCCCGAGATATCTCAAGACTATTGAAGCTAGCTGGATGAAAATGGGAATGTATGTTAATTGTGAACAGGTGGCAAATTGACGATTATGCACATCATTTTATTTTCCCAGTCACATGAAAATTGTGGTTGCTATAATAACAGAAATAATCATTTAATGTTGCTAAAACATGGATCCCAAGATAACTTGATGATACTTGTTATGTGAACATGTGGCAATGTGCTGATTTTGCAATACATTTTATTTTTGCTGAAATCTGGATCCCCAGATAACTCAAAGACTGTTCAAGCAAGCTTAATGTAACTTGGTATGTGAACATGTGGTAATGTGAAGATTTTGCACCTCATTTTATTTTTTCCATCTCATGAAAGTTGTGATTGCGCTAGTTGGGGACATATGTGTTGCAGGCAATACGGTTGTACATGTTCTTGTTTTTCATGAAACATTTTAGTCATAGTCATTCAATTTAAAGCCTAAAGCAGAGGATCGCTTGAATTGCATTTTAAATTACAAATTCCATATTTAAAATTAAACATAAATTTCATATTTAAAAGTTAATTTATCTTTTTTTAGAAATCCGGTGTTGTGAGTCATTTAAAAATGACCATAATACTATCATGATGCTTACCAAGGCATGTCTGATTTTTTGTTTCTTCAATATTTAAAAAATTGTTAATGGGATATTTTGTGCCAGATGAATTTTATGCTCATTACTATTAAAAGGGCATTGTGCCTCTTAATTGCAATGGTAGTCTGATGTTCTAAAATTTTGAATACTAGTTGCCTTCCAAAAAGGGCTATTAAACAGTGCAGACCCAGATCAGACTGCTTCTGAGGAAGCAGTCTGATCAGTGTCTTCCCTGTTCCCTATTCTGAAAAGCATTATGTTATTTCTAGCCCTTATAACCAACATTTTATTGTAGAAGAGAAAGAGTAAAGTGTTCAACATTGGTTAAGATAAACAAAATTTTTGATCCTAAAATTATAAATATTTTCTAATCCATCAGTTTGAACATATGTTTTGGGTGCTCAAAAGAACCGTCTCATTGAGACGGTTCTTTTGAGTACCCACAACATATGTTTTGGTTGAGAAATAAGAAAATTAATTTTTGGCAAAGGCCTGGTTCAAGTTTTTAGAACATTTACTGTTAGTCACAGCTGTAAGCATATATGTGCATGTTTTCTTTTCTCCTTGCAGTCCGGTGAATCCAGAAAGACATTTTTCCTGTGAGCCTTGCAGATTTAATGTGTCTGGAGGGTTTGACCATACAGCAAATCAGGTATTTATTATACAATCATTGACTATTGAGTCATTTAGGGGATATCTGTATTCAAAATTTTGATTTGGGGAGGTATATCATTGGATATACGATCAGAAATTTAGTTTAACTGCAACATGCAAGCGCAGGCGTAAAACATTATTTCTGACTGAATAGCCGATGATTTACCTACCCAAGTTAAAATTTTGAATAAGGTTATCTGAATTCTAATTCACTTGTACAGTCGCGTCTCAAATTGGAGTGTTACAAGCCACATAAAGCTGCACATCATCCAATGAAATGTGACATAATCAGGGATATTTCTGGGATGGGCCAGAACTTTTTTATGAGAAAACTATGAGTGATAGAGTAATTCTGATTTCCTTTTTAGCTGAGCCCCATCCATAAGTTATTCAAATCTGGTGTTCATTTTGCTGTAAGGTGGATATTAAGGTTTCTTGGGCCCATCTTTTTTTCCAAATTGCCCATCAAAATTTCAAATAGCCCTTCAAAATCTTGATTTTTGCATGCAATTGAATGGGACATGGGCCATTGGCCCATTTTTATGGCCCATCCATATTCTTGACCAGAAATAACCCTGCATAATTAATGATGTCAAACTTTTTCCGACAGTATATCACAGGATATAAAGTCACAATCCAATTGTTATCCAATCAGAAGTAGCTTTGCAAAAGCAAGCACAATAGAATCGATATTACTATACATCTATTGACTTTTGAATTATTGGATAATAGAGCTGTAAAGATTCATTGGAAACACATGAGCCGTGACATGTGATATCCAACAATGTGGCATTTTGACATGTGTAGACTCAGATGAGCCTGTGCAGCCTCCTTTTAAGCTTAGAAGCTCCAAATTATGTTCAATCAGTAGCTTAACACTTATAGAATATTCAAGGGACTAGCAAAGGCTCTGATCAGAATGCGCATATGCGCAGGCTGATCTGAGACTTTGTTGGTCGCACATACCACATTGTTGGAAATCCCATGCCATGGCTCACATTATATTGCAATACTTTTTCCCATGATCATGTAACATATTGTGAGTTATTTCATGATAGGATCAGGACACAGCACTGCTTTATTTGAAGTGAAGAGTTAAAATATATGCTGATGCACACAAGATAAAAGAAATGTGTGCATTTTCGCTTTCGATATTAATTTTCAGGGGGATTTTCTGCCTTTCTCTAGGGGCAGAATTTCCGCCCCATTCCCAATTTTTAATAGCCACCTTTTCCCCCAAATTTCATGTCTGTTTTTTCCAATTAAGAAAAGATTTTTTTTCTTTACACTTAACAACACTTATAAGTGTGCACATATAAATGGACCCATATCTTCATAAATAAAAGTCAGATTATTTTGAAATTTTCAACAGATATTGATGACATTCATGACATGATAATCCATAAATTTTTATTTTCATGAAACTTTAACTTTTAAAATGCGAAATCAAAATTCAAATATATAGTAAAATCAAAGTCCACAGTTTTCTGCCACACAAGAATATACAGAGAACGAGGGGAACGTTTTCAGGACAACTGCATAATTAAACGTGACAGTCATAGTGGTGGTTCTGTTATGGTGTGGGCAGGTGTGTCATTACATCATAAAACTAACATCGTCTTCATAAAGGGGGACTTAACTGCAGCTTGCTATCAACACGAAGTGCTCGATACGGAGGTCATTCCATTGTTGAGAAACCACAGAGGAATGCAGTTGCTACACGATGGTGCTCCAGCCCATCTGGCAAGGGCCACCTCTGCATATCTGAATGCAAACAATGTGAATGTCGTCGACTCCCCCTTCCAAATCACCAGACTTAAGCATAATTGAAAACATTTGGGATGAACTAAACCACCGTGTAAGGAAAACAGGAGCTATTCCGACCACACTTTATCAACTAAGAGCGAAAATTCTCCACGAGTGGAACAACCTCCCTCAGAATAACGTTCAGCGTTATGTGACGTCAATGAGACGTCGTTGTCTTGCCATAGTGAACAGTGAGGGGGGGACATACTCGCTACTAAGTTAACATGCACATGGACGCCGTTGCAGTATTTGACTTAAGAATATTGTGATATTTACTTTGTTTTGCGATATATTCGATCAAGTTTGGTCTCTTCTAAAGTATTAGAAAAATGTGAACTTTGATTTTACCATAAATTTGAATTTTGGGTTCGCATTTTTTAACTTTTTATTTTATTCGAAATAAAATAAATGCATATTTATAACACACATGTCCTTTATATTTGTTGAAAATTTGAAAATGATCTGACCAATATTAATGGAGATATGTGCACATTTATATGTGCACACTTATAAGTGTTGTTAAGTGTAGAGGCCTGCCTGCACTACTACTTATGAGAAACAATGACCCATATCAGAATGATACTTAATCCAGAGATGAGAATTTTCCGCGGATCCGCGGATTTCCGCGGTTTTTGGGAGCCCCAGGGCCATTCTTGAGATCGATGTAAATTCGCGGAGAAAATTTGGGGGGGGGGGGGGGGGGGGGGGGTACCGCGATTGAACGCTTCATCAAATGCGTTCGTGTCAAACAGTTTTCCCGCTCAATTTGTCCGGATGTTCACGGAATTTACCGGACTTTACGACCAATCATTTTATTTGGAGTATTATTAGCGATCCAATCAGGTTTTAGGTTTCATATCGTTTTCGGCAGCAAAACCAAAATGGCGGACTAAATGAAATGTAGCTTTTAACAACAACAACAACGTATCTAAAATGGGAGTTTTGACAAAAAGTGACATTTTAAAGATTAAAGAAATTGACCAGAAAGTAAAAAACAAGTTCTCATTCGCCTGGCTAGAAAGGACAGTGGAAATAGCCAGTGGGTTGAAGGTGTCTCTGGGGGATGACATTTCAAAAACGGACGATGCTGGACAAGCGGTATGCAAGTTATGTAATAAATATATTAATTATGGGAGCCGTGGAGCAGTTGCGCTAGATGACCATGTCAAATCAGCAAAACATATAGGACTTGTGAAACAGAGGCAATCCAGTCACAAGATAAAGGAATTGTTTGAGCAACAGAAAGAAGGAGCCGGGGAAGATGTTCCCAGAGACAAACTGCCAACCAGCGATATCACTTCAAAACTAGTACCAATGTGTGATAGAATTTCGAATGCAGAGGTAAATATAATATTTTATATTCTATTAGGAATGGGAAAAGTGGTGCTATGAACACGGACACTTGTCAAAATGAGTCATAGCTGCCAATCCAAGCTTTTTCCACTTTCTGTCTTTCCCCTATCTTTCAAAAGGCCCACAAAAAAATTATGAAAAACCATATGATCTAGGGGCCACTATGCCGAAATTTTCAAAAAATTCAGAAATGCCCACCCCTCCTGCGGATACAGCATTTAAGCAATAGTAACCTAAGCTGAGGGCACTTTCAAGGTTTATGGACTGCCCCAGGGCCTGGACCGCCGGTTTGATATGGCCGGAGTCGCAGGCGAGGGCCATATGGACCCGGCGGTCTAGGCCGTATGGATCCTGATCAGCTGGCTTCTCTGGTAAACAGTGTAGATCCAGATCAGCTGGCTTCTTCAGGATCCAGGTTTTTAATGCAAGATGTGAGCTTGTAATAATTAATCAAAATATGAAATACAGAATTGTATTAACTTTAAATACATTTGTACTTGATCAAGGACAAGTGAATAGAAATTTTCAACTTGTCCTGAATGAAATGGGACCAGGTCGGACAAGTCAGGCATGGTATATCCACAGCCCTGCCAGATACATGTGTGATAATTCGTCATTTTTTTCCGGTCATCTCCGTAGCCGGCACTATAACGTGGTATGAACCGATCCATATAACGTGATAGTACCCGCTCGCGCATCTATCGCAGAATAGGGACCTCCATGTGATGCCTTTCTAGCCAATGAAAAAACATGTTACATTTGTGATATGCACTATATACGTATAATGCATACCTCTGTAACCCAAATTTTACTTTATATAGAATGTAAAAGGGTCTACATTAAACAGATCAGAGGACAAAAATTCCACTCGTCCGCTCGTAATTACAAGTGAAATCTAGAAAGGAGGAGTAATTCATCCCAAAGCACTCGTCCTACAGGACGGGACGAGTGCTTTGGGAAGAATTACTTGAGGAAGTCATATTACATATTACTCCCTTATGTTCTTTATTGCATACACCTTTAAATGACAAGTGCATGTGTTTGCAGGACGAGTGAAAATCACTCGTCCTGCAGGTCAAGTGCAAAATTGAAATATTTTTGTACCCTGCAGATATTAATATGATGAGTTTAGATAAGATATGGTAATTTGTTCCACAATTTATGCTTTCAGGCACTCCTGCTTGCGACCATGGCAGAACACTCCTTACCATTTACCCTCGCTCCAGTTCTGACAGACCTTGCCAAGACGTTGGCTGAAGACCCCAAGGCGCTTGCCCATCTCTCAATGGACAGAACAACAGCATCATATAAGATGACCTATGGGGTAGCAGAAACCTTTAAGGAGAGAATTGTTAGAAATATGCGACAGACACCATTTTCACTCAACATTGATGAAAGCACTAGTAGTAATGACAAAAGGGTACTAGCTGTTCTTGTGTCATTTTACAACAACATTTCAAACTCTGTGGTATGTGAACACATGGAGAGTGTGGAACTAATTAAAATAAATGCAGAGTCAATTTATAATGTCATTGTTGACTTAATAGAGACTAATGACATCCCATGGTCCAATTTGACATCAGTATTGATGGACTCTTGTAGTGTAATGCGAGGCAAAAAATCTGGTGTGGAGACCAGGTTAAGAAATGAAAAGGCTCCACATTTGCTTGATATAGATGGTGACTCTTGTCACCACATTCACAATGCCTGTAAGAGGTTCTGTAATCCTTTCCAGAAGTATCTTGAATACCTGTTTATTGATCTACACAATGATTTCCAATTTTCTTCAGACCAAAAACAGTTGCTATCTGAGATTTGTGAGTTGCTTGAAATTAAATACACAACCCCAGAAAGGTTTCTTGAGCATAGATGGCTGTCTGCCTATGATGTTGCACTGAGTACTGACATTTTGTTTGATGCCTATATCATTTGTTACCACTCATTCCTAAGTAAGGAAGACAAGACTTTGTACACACAGAGAGTGCTAGAAATCTACAAACGCCGGAATGTCAAGAAAGAAGCTAGAGAAAGATTATTTGATATTAGATCAGAGCTGTCAAAGAAATCTATGACAGACCTTGGCAAGAAAAGAAAACAAAGAATCTTTGAAAAACTATTTCACACGGATACGACCACAAAACTCTATCTAGGCTTCTATCAAGAGGTATTGCCTATTTTGAAGGACTATGTAATGACCTTCCAGACTGCTGATGTAATGGTTCATCAGCTCCATGATCACCAACTTGAGACGTTCAAGAAATTTTTGGCTTGTTTTGTTAAAGCAGAATATGTGGCCAACAAAAGTGGAAACGCTCTAAAGAATCTGGTCCTGGATCAAGATGATGGTCAGTTTATGAGTATTGATGACATGTTTGTTGGTGGTAAAGTTTCTAAGCTGAGGAAAGAGTTATCCAAGGATGACACAGTTGTTTCAAATTTCCTTAATAGAGCATCAGCAGCATATTTGGATTGTGCGAAGCACATGCAGAAGACACTACCATTGGACAGTGAAGTGTTGAAGTCTTTGTCATGCATTGATCCCATAGTCAGGAACCACTCGACAGCAGTGAAGGGGCTACGGAAACTGTCAGAGTTTCATGCCCACCTTCTCACTGAAGAAGAAATATCAACAGTACAGAAGGAGATTATCAGCTTTGGCGTTGACAGTCGCTTGCCAGAGATAAATGACGATATTGTAAAATGGTGGGCTGAGGTAAATCTTTCAAACAGATATCCTCTACTCAGTAAGGTTGTGATGGGAGCCCTGTCAATCTTCCATGGTCCACGAGTCGAGTCCAGCTTCAATGTCATGGGAGATGTGATAAACGTGAAGGCCGGAAGAATGAAAATTGAGACATATAGTTCAATCCAAACAGTCAAATATGCACTTAAGGCTCGTAAAACCACTGCACTGAATATGTTCTGAAGAAAGGATGTAAGGTACTCTCCTGTTGACAAACGTATGTGTATCAAATTGAGATCAGCAGCTATGAAATACAAACAGAAACAGAGCTCTCTAAACAACCAGAAGCTTCAAAGACACAAACATTTCTCAATTCGAAGTAAGGTAAAAAGCAAAGCGGAAATGAAAAGAAAATTAACAGAAGCTCATGATCTAAGCTATGCTAAGCATTTGAAAACTGAAGCAAAGAGGGTGAACAAACGAATTATGACTGAAAGGCTGAATGAATTATGTGCCAAGCGCAAGGGACTTAAAAACTAATTTAGGACAGAAATTGAAACTTTCTGGGGTTTTAAGATGAAATCAGCTCACAAACCTCAGGTACATGCAGTACATTTTTTGTTTATTTGTTGTATTTAATGTATGACTAGTCAAGAAATCAATCTAGTCAGAATAATTTTAAAACTGAAATTGTATGTCCACAGTTTGCACAATCTATAGTATTTTTTAGTCTAGTCAGTTTTGGTAAGTAGTACTTACTATATTTTATGTATGCCTAGTCAAAAATCAATGTAGCATCAAGGATAAAGTTTTAACCTATTTTCCATATGAAATAATATTTTGAAATGCATGTACTTTATAGTTCTAAGAATTTTAAACAGGTATTCCTTAAATAGCAAACAATGCAGACCAGATTGGACTGTAGTGATTCTGCAGGGGTGTGGAAATACTAAAATTTTCTACTTGTCCAAGGACAAGTAATTGGCCATTATGTACTTGTCCAAAGAAGATTCTACTTGTCAGAAAGAACAGATTAAGAATAGCTTATACCTTTCTGTGCTTTAACAATTTACTCTTTCAAAAACAGCATGAAACCAGATATCAACTCTCTTGTAAACAGTATAGATCCAGATCAGCTGGCTTCTTCAGAAGCCAGCTGATCAGGATCTACAGTGTTTTCAATGCAACATGGGAACTCATAATAATTAATCAAAATATGAAATACAGAATTATACTAATTTTATACATTTGTACTTGTCCACCTGTCTTCGGGGTTTCCCTAATAGCGAGACTCAAACCATCCTGCTCAGCTACAGAGACTAGCTAAAAAATTGAAAGTCTGCTTGTAGCAGGTTGAGATATTATACTTTTCAAACATTGTGGACCCAGATCAGACTGCTTCTACAGGAGCAGTCTGATATGGGTCCACACTGTTTATCTATGGAGCTTCAAATAGTTTAGTGGACGACAAAAACATACATTTTGTGATTATGCGCTTTAAGGACAAGTAACTAGAAATTTTCAACTTGTCCTGAATGAAATGGGACCAGGTCGGACAAGTCGGGCATGGTATTTCCACAGCCCTGCCTTCTGCAATGTGTGCCACTTCATCTGCATCTCATCTGCACCATGGAATCATCTTACAGGGTTTGCACAGGCTTGAAAAGTACTTGAATTTAGAGGGTTTTCTTGAAAAGTTATTGAAAATTAAATCTGCCTTGAAAAGTACTGGAAAATCACTCAAAAGCCTTGAAAAGTTCTTGAATTCTATTTTCTGTAGGACTTAGCACTGTTGATGGAGACTGAAATCAGTATAAAATTGTTGTGCCTGTATTTGGTGCAGCATATGCATATGCTGCACCAAATATAGGTACAACAATTTTATTCTAATTTTCTAATTCTAATTAATTAATGTCTCCATTATCTCAGTCTAGCCTTGCTGAAGTAGAATTTTAATACTTAGATGAGAATTTTTCATTATCTTTTAGTCCTTGAAAACTGTAGGAGAGGCTTTTAGAAGTCCTTGAAAAGTCCTTGAATTTTACTCAAGCTTGTCTGTATGAACCCTGTCTTACTTTTAGAGTCATCTAGTTTATCAATTAATGCTGAACAAGCAAATAATTACATTTTTTCCATTAAATTTTAAAATTTTACAAGGTAGTTCTATTGTTTCAGTTCATCCCTCTTATTCTTGCAAATGAAATCCAACCTTTTGCAGTTTCTGTTGATAGAGATACTTTATAGCATTTTGTTATTTTCATGGATATAATAATGTGGATATCTAGTCACACCCCATGCTTCTGACATGATTTGACAAAATAAAATGGTGCATGCAGTGTCATTTTTTTTTTCAAATCCTGTTTTCTACTGAACAAGAAAGATTGGATTATAGTTTTGCTATTTCTCAATGAATGAAATTGAAAATGAGCAATGACCAGAAACTGGCACAATCAGAGTCCAAATCTTGTTTCTGAAAACCAAACTAATGTAAAAAATACAAAATTTTCAGATGCAAATAGTGCATATGACCCATAACAGACTGACCCTGTTCCTGAGCAGTCTGGTCTGGATCTGTAGTATTTGCTCAGACCTAATTTTCAGGCACCTGAGTATTTTTGATTCTTATAAAGTTGATAATCAATGGTCTCAACATTCTGGGAAATAAGGATTCCCTGGTGATACCACTTTCAAATAACAACCTATTTAACACCAGGAAATGCTAGCATATTCATTGCTGAAAAAATGTAAAAGTCCAGGAATGCCAGGATCACAAATTGGACTGAGATTTCTATGTCAAATTTCAACATTTTAAGTTCGGCTCACAACTTTTCCCAGGGATAGATTCTTAAACTCCTGTTTTCAAAAGCCTAGTGAGAACTCACCACTTTGAGAGCTCAGTACCATTGTTTTAAATTTCGATTCAAAGGCTGGGTATTTCACAAATCCTGATTCATTTATTGCTATACAGGTGTCATTAAGCACTTGATCATTATTCAAATTCTGTGTTCTGAAAGGCTATTTTTATTCAAGGAAATGATGTTTTCAGCAACTCAATTTTGCTATTTTCGTTTTCGGCCGGGGGGCTTCGCCCCCCTGGCCCCCCTACAAGGGCTCTGCCCTTGACCCGCATGGGGGGCTAGGCGGCCCCCATGGCCCCCGGCCAATTTTCCTCTTTTTTCGCAATTTTCCATTCTCATCCCTGTAATAATCACTTGTGCCCTTAGAATTAAACAATTTTTGATTTTTGAGGATAGCTTTTGCTCCCATTGTTATGTTTTATGTCATTAATTTTTCCCAATTTTGACGTTAAGTCAATCACTTTTTCCCAATTTTGCCTCCGGGCCTTTCCCCAATATTGCTTTATAAAGCCCTGATTTTGCTGCTAAGTTAACCTCTTCAATGCTAAACTCTGATATATCCTGTTATGAAAACAGTGTATCTCCAGATCAGCTGGCTTCTGTGTAGCCAGCTGATCAGAAGCTACACTATTTCAGCTCTGCTCGTAAATACAGACAACCCATTGAATCCTACAAGTTCATTAGATAAGTATTGGGAAGGAGTATTAATCACAGGGCCAGTTAAGCAATATTTTCAGCCTAAAATTGCGATTATTTATTTACCCATCAGTTTAAAAATGTGTTTTGAGTACCCACAACATATGTTTTGGTTGAGAAATAAGAAAAATAATTTTCTGTTACATACTCTTATCTGGGGGCCCGATTAATGTGAAAACATCAAGCATGAATTGATGTTTATCTGTACCTACGCCAGCAAGATCTTTTATTATTGACTTTACACATGCTTAACTTTAGTTAAAGTGCATAACCAAAAATTGATTTTATTATTTCTCAAACAAAACATATGTTGTGGGTACTGAAAAGAACTGTCTCAATGAGATGGGACTTTTGAACACCCAAAACAAATGTTAAAACGGATGGATAAGAAAATATTCACAATTTTAGGCTCAGAATTTATGTTTATCTGTACCTACACCAGCAAGATCTTTTATTGACTTTACACAGGCCTTTAGTTAAGAGTGCATAACCAAAAATGTTTTTTTCTTATTTCTCAATCAAAACATATGTTGTGGGTACTCAATAGAAGCGTCTCAATGAGACGGTTCTTTTGAGCACCCAGAACATATGTTTAAAATGATGGGTAAGAAAATATTAACTATTCTATGCTGAAAATGTTTGTTTATCTAAACCTGTGCTTTACAGGTTGTGGTATGTGAAGAGGTTGGTAGAAATAAAATACCCGCATGTAGTGTCATGGGTCATGAGCTTCTTCATGCATTCGACAAATGTCGAGCCAAGCTAGATTTTACCAACCCTCGACATGTTGCTTGCACAGAGGTAAGAAGTAATGGTAAATGTTATAAAATTTTGAAAACTTTTCTCTCTCTGTTCTCAAATATTTTGAACACTTTTCTCTTTCTGTTCTCAAATATTTTGAACACTTTTCTCTTTCTGTTCTCAAATAGTTTGAACACTTTTCTCTTTCTGTTCTCAAATATTTTGAACACTTTTCTCTTTCTGTTCTCAACTATTTTGAACACTTTTCCCTTTCTTTTCTCAAATATTTTGAACACTTTTCTCTTTCAGGTCTCATATAAAATGTTGGTTTTCATGGCGAGAACTCAAAAGATGCTTGACAGAAAAGCAAACAGAGAAGACCCTGATCAGACTGCTTCTTCAGAAGCAGTCTGATCTGGTTCTGGACTGTTTGTCTATGTCTTTGTAGCAGCCAACTAGTGTTCTAAATTTTAGATTCTAACATACCTAGCCTATAGAGCCAATGGTAACAAACTGTAATATATCGGACAAAAATTCACAGCTAAAGTGTGTGATAGCTGACATCACTGGAAAATAGCGTCATTCATGGCGTTAGACGGTGTAACGTCGTTTTTACGCTTGAAAGATGTTACAATTACATGTAAACGTATGGGACGTAGTCTTAGTATTGGCGGGAGTTCTTCAGTGCAATGGCGGAAAGTTGGAAGAAGCTGAAGACTTTGAATGTGTTTTCGTCATCTATTGTGTGTTAGAATCAAAATAGATCCGCTCCAGTGCGTGAATTGTTGAGTAATAATTCACTGTTTGTCGGCCAGTTGTACAAAGATAAATCACTTGCGCTGCGGGCTCGTGATTTGATCTTCTTTACAACTGACCTCCAAACAGTGAATTATTACTCAACAATTCACTGTTGAAGCTGATCTATTTCTTAAATATTTATCGTATAATTGACCATTGTTGGAAATTTGGATGCTTACCACATAAACAACAAATATAGCTCAGATGAGCTAAATCTAAAATCTGATCCATCAAAAACATGGCTGCAAAGGGGGCTTGTCTTATTGTGGCGAGGGAAACTTCAAAAACTTTCCTGGAAGTTTGGATCAGAGTTCAAAATGATTTGGCAGGTATGGTCACCAGGTGACTTTCTAGAACAAATTGGTGTAAAAAAAAACATGGCCTTTAGGGGATATGGCGAGTTTCTCTTAAGCACCTATATAAAAAAAATCAATGATCAGAATTGAAAAAATTTGGCTTTACAAAATATGCTAAAATGAATTTGGTCTATCACCACCAGGGTGCATGACTTGTTGCAGCCAGGTAACAGTCACTAGGTGAACTATAAAGCTAAAACAACTTTGAAATAATATGGCTGCCAGGCGGCATGGCTGGTTTCCCTTATACCTCTAGAAGAAACTTTATGTCTCTATTCTGAAATCAGAGGTCAGAGAAAAAAATAATTTTTACAAGCTTACCCTTTACAAAATTGGCTAGAATAAAGTAGATCAGTCAAAGAGCATGGCCACCAGGGGTAATGGCTTATTGCTGCACATGAAAACTTAAAAAAAATTTGTCTTCTGAAAATGTGGATGAGAATTAAAGTTCATCTAGCATAAGCATGCCTTTTGCAAAAATCAAGCCTTTAGTTAAAAGATATAATTTTCGTATTTCTCAACCAAAACATATGTTTTAGGTACACAAAAGAACCATCTCAATGAGATGGTTCGTTTGAGCACCTACAATATATGCTAAGTATTATGGGTAAGAAAATATTCACAATTTTACGCTGAAATTTTTTGTTTATCAAAACCTGTGAAAAATAGATTTAAATATTATGTATGTAGGTAACCCATTTATGAGAACAGTGTTCTGGCAAATGACCAACTCAGTAGCAAACATTTAGCCGTCGTCCAGCAAAAGATACAAGCACCCATCATGGGGAGCACAGTGGCTCAGTGGTAGAGTGCTTAGCTCAAGACAAAGGGGCCACGGGTTTGAGTCTCATAGGCATCACTGTGTTGTGTTCATGAGCAAGACACATTTATCCTTGCTTAGTACTGGTACATCCGAGGAAGACCCGTCCTGACATAACTGAAAAATTGTTGACTGGGAAGTAAAGAATCAAATCAAACAACAACAAAAATGTGCGCCCATCGAAGACTCAGATCATGTTGGTCTGATCAGAATCTTTGATGGGCGCTCTATGGGTAGCCAAGTGTTCATCGTTACTAAGGCTCTGATCAGACTGTGTGGATGTGCAGACTGATTTGAATCTTCGCTGTTCGCGCATGCCAACTTGTACCTTATGCTAGATATAGGCTCATTAAATGGTTGGTAATAACATCATGTGCCGATCCAGAAAGTTTTGTCAGAGGGAGTCCAACTCTAACATTTTTATGTTGTTTTTTTAGTTGATGAGAGGAGAGAGGATCCAAATACCACTCAAAGCGGGCCATCATCGGCCCACCAGGGAAATGCCATGTAAATGGCATTTCCCTGGTGGGCCTAAGACGGCCCAATATGGAATTTGGCTTGGTAGCTTTGTGGTTTTACATGGGATCCGGACCAGTATTGCTAAGAAACCCTATAGCTTTGTGATTTTTCATGGGTGGTCCGGACCCCCTGTCTCCCTTCTGGATCGGCTCATGAATATACTGTTTTACATTTAAAATTTGATTTTTCTTTCAGATTAGAGCAGCAAATTTACTACATTGTTCTTTCCAAAGTGCCTGGTGGTATAAAGATTTAACCCTAATGGATTATAAACTAGCTCATCAGGTAGCTTTCAAAAATATTTTATCACCAAATAACTCACAGTGTTTCAATTTTTCAAAATTCTATACCCGCTTTGGAAAATAGTGTAGACCCAGATCAGCTGGATTCTGATGAAGCCAGCTGATCATGATCAACAATGTTTTTCATCAACAAAATGAATCAATAGTAAAAAAGATCAGCTAGGGGGCTCAGTGGTAGAGTGCTTGACTATATCGAAGGGTTGCGGGCTCAACCTCACGGGCACTGCATTGTGTCCTTGAGCAAGACACATTAATCCCTGCTAAGTACTGGTTCAACCCAGGAAGACCCTTCCCAACAAAACTGAAAAAATGTTGACAGGGCGGTAAAGAATCAATGAAATCAGCTACTGTCCTGCCAGTCAAGAGTCACAGTGACTTCATGTTTTGTTAACAAAGTTATCAGGGACTTATTATCAAAAGATCACTTGTGTATTAATCCTAATCTCACGTTAGTGTTTCACTTTGCAATTGTAAACAAAGTGTTACATCGCTGTCACTCTTGGTTGTCACGACAGTAGAAAGACTAGATACATGTAGAATTTTGAATACAGTAAAAACTGTCTTAAGCGGCCACTCAAAAGAAGGCCAAAAATCGTTTTTTAAGACCGATAATTGCTTAATGCAGGTCAAAAGTATTGCAGCATACTTTTGACCTGCATTAAGCTGCCCCTTAGCTTTAAGACTTATGTTTTGTCCATTTTTGAGTGGCCGCTTAGGACAGGTTTTACTGTACTTTGAAGTAACAAGCATAGTTAAAGGTTATCTTCTTTTGTACCAATGGTCCAAAGGACCTCGGACGGTCTTAATGAAGACTTGCCCGTAAAAATGGCCAGATAAAAGTTTCGAAGAAAATGATATTTTTTCCATGGAAAAGATAGTAGGTTCAGCCCTCCAGTTATCTGCAAAAAGGCTTTTCTCATTGGACAAGAACTGATTAAAAAAATATGGGGTGAAAACTCTGTTTTTGCTATTCAACATATAGGAAATAGAAAAAGGTTTTTCGTAGTGCTTTCCCCTGATCTGGATCCAAACTGTTTGACGCTCTGATACTGTTCCTGAAAGATTTTTTTTTAAAAATTAATTTTGAAAAAAGTCAGCTGACAGCAAAACAATGAAAAATTACCCAGCATGCAGAGTTAAGCGCCACAGTCTTTTACAAGCAAACAGTAAAACCTGTGTTAAACCTGTGTAAAACGACCACTCAAAAATAGACAAAACAAAGGTCTTAATGACAAATGGTAGCTTAATGAAAGTCAAAAGTATTGCAGACTGCTCCCCTTGGAGCATTCTGCAATACTTTTGTCCTGCATTAAGCGTTTATTGGTCTTGAAAACCAATTTTTGGTCTTTTTGAGAGTGGCCGTTTTTCACAGGTTATACTGTATTTCTGTGTAAAACGACCACTCAAAAATAGACAAAACAGAGATCTTAATGACAAATGGTAGCTAAATGAAGGTCAAAAGTATTGCTCCCCTTGGAACATTCTGCAATACATTTGACCTGTATTTAGCGTTAATTGGTCGTGAAATATTTAAACCAATTTTCAGTCTTTTTGAGAGTGGCCGTTTTACACAGGTTTTACTGTAACTTCTAGTTTTGATATTTTCTCCAGACTTGTGTGAAGAGGAAGGCTCTAGCTTCCATGCTAGGAGTACTTAGTCTTTCAAAGGAAGAAGGAGAGAAGATTATAGATGAAGTTTTCATAAGATGTTACAACGACTTTGAACCAGTAGGTAGAAGAATAAGACCGGGTACCAGAGACAAAGAAAGAGCTCTCAATGAAGGAGTAATGTACGGCTATGATGAAGACCCTGAATGATGATAGTTTTAACTAGGATTTTAACTTGATACAGTAAAACCTGTCTTAAGCGGCCATCTAAAAATAGGAAAAATGGTAGCTTAATGCAGGTCGAAAGTATTGCAGAATGCTCTCTTGGAGCATTCTGCATTACTTTTGACCTGCATTAAGTTATAATGGGTCTTGAAAACCAATTTTTGGTCTTTTTTTTTTTTGAGTGGCTGCTAAAGACAGGTTTAACTGTATTGATATTTACTGAAGTGACTAGTCCTGCTGATTGCAGGTTTGTCACCTTGTGAAAACAGTATTAGATCAGGGAACAAATTTAATTCTTGTCATGATGAATATTTTTATCCTTTTAACAAGCAAATTATGTTGAGCGGAAATCATACCGTGACAAAGTATGAAATGAGCGGCAAGCCATACAGTCAAAAGAGCAAATTTACCTAGGTAATGACCAGGTCATGATCAGGTAATGAAAATTCATACAAATGAACGAATTTTCCAGGTAATTACCAGGTTATGGCCAGATAATGAAAATTCATCAAATGAGCGAATTTTCCAGGTAATGACCAGGCTATGTCCCCTTCGGTTTGCATTATAGTAATTATAATATACAATTATTGACTTATACCCAACAAAAAAAGAAATGCGCCACTACGATTTTCCCATTAAGATCTCCTTATAATATGAAAATGTTAATTGTCAGGAAATATTCATTTCTGATCAAATTTTACTAAAACTTGAGTGTGACGTAGATGAGTATCTGTACCTTCCCTTTGTATCCACAAAACATATCAAAGCGAATGGTAAACTAGTTTTTGAAGCGTTACTTCAACGCTACTGTCTACATGGAATTGGAACATGTTTTACATTTGCAAAGTATGAGAACGATACGTTGTCATTATGTGAGACAACCAATTTGTTTATTGATGCATTTTTGTTATTCCAAAATCCATTTTCATCAGTTAGGACCGTTTCATTGATTAAAAACAATGTTGAAATCTTAAAATATTTTTAAGGTTTATCTCCAGTATGGAATCGTTATCCAAAGGGTAGTTACAATACATGAGCTACATAGCGTTCAATTATCGCGTATGATGAATTTTAAAATAGAATTTGCAAAGAATAAGTGTCTGAGTACAATTTGGTCTACTGAGATGATTTTCATTGCTTGAACTTATCCAGCAAGAGAGCATTATTAAAACACTTATTTCCTGTGACTTTACAATTTGACCCCCACTTGGTTCATGGCCAATTTTTTTAAATACAATTTCGGCGCCTGATTGCAAAATACGTGTAACGCAGCAGTACTTGGCATACCTTTGCACTGATATAAACTAAACCGGCCTATCACTTGTGATCTTCCTGAGGGTTGAACAGTTCTAAGTGGTGTGTTTCTTTTTTTGTCGGGTATATGTAGAGGTGGACATGGAGTGTTATTGAACAGTAAACTTCATATTGACCGACGCAGAGTCAACAATTATTTTATTATATAATAAATGTATTTTATGAATTTCCTGCCATTTTTGACCATTAAAATCATTGACGTTACGGGTGGATCATGTGAAATTACTTGATGTTCCGAGGTCACTTCCTGTAAGCCATGCAATATCACTGCATGCCGTGTGCTTTTCAATGTTACATCCAGAAAACCATGTGACATGTAGTTATATCAGTGGCAGTGAGTATGCATCTGAGCCAATCAGATGCGAAAATTGGGCAACAGCTGTAAGGTGATTGAGGGCTCACTAGGTTGACCACCATCATATCGGGGTGGGTGTCATTACCTGGGAAAAGCGCTCTTTTGAATGATTAAATCATCTGCTCTATTGCCTTATGTTTCTCTGCTCTTTCGTAAAAAAAATCTGCTCTTTAGTATTATAGATCGGCTCAAACGTAAATCTCCCCTTTTAACCTATATACAGCATTCTAGTACTAAGCATGAATTTACTAGCAGAGTTGCAAACAGTGAGGATTCTGATGAGATGGCTGATCTGGATCTACAGTGTTTTCAACAAAGGATAAATCTGGGTTCAACAGTACAAGGTTTAAGATTGTTTATTATATATAATTACTAAAATTAGCAAGTGGATATTTTTCTCACATGATAAGCTTGTTAGTCAATTTGATTTCCATTATTAAAAGAGGAACTCTTTTTTTCTGTTACATTGCTAATTAGCATATCATTTTGCATAGATTGTGTGACAAAAAGTTATTTGTTGTATTTTTATTATCTTTCCAAGACCACATATAGGTCACCTTGCAAACAGTATGGAATCATATCAACAAGCTGGCTAATCAGAATCTACACTGCCTGTCATGTAGCTAATTTGATGTTGCTGTGAGAGTGACATGTATTTTCTTGCTAAAAGTAGCATGTGATGTTTATTTTTACTTCTGATTTGGAGAAAAAAATACAGTGCAGTCTCTTTTTAACTGTACCATATAATCTCTATAACAGGCCCATGCTCTAATAGAGGCCCATTCCCCAGTTTGGACGCCAAAAAATGCCTATTTTTCAAGCAAATTTCCAAAAAAATTGAACCTCTAGATTTATAAAGTCCCACTCACTAATATTGAAAAAAATAGGTCCTGCATTATGCAAAAACATCTCGAATTGGTTATTACCAGTGAATTTCTAGTCGTCCGCCTCCAACGAATTGTCCCTCTAAATAAGGTGCATTGTTTTTGACCCTACTTTCATTTTGTCCATAAATACCGACCCTCGCTAGCAAGTTGTGAACCCCATACTTGGTTATGCCCTGAACAGTTAATATTTAAAGTTTTATCCATACCTAGCACAGAAAATTTTAATAACCGTTTATTGTGTCAATAGTCTACTACCTACGGACTTCGCAACACTAGCATCTCAAGATGGCAACCCTTACCGATAAATTGGAGCTACAGACTTTTCATGCACTTGTAGCCTCTATTAGAGGCCCACTCCCATCTCAGTGAACACAAGGTTCATACTCGTCAGGGAAATGTCAGGGATATTTTAATTTTTTCAAGGTCAGGGAATTGTCAGGGAATTTTATCTTGTGTCAGGGAAAAATGAATGTTTTCTAAAATGTCAGGGAAATGTCAGGGAATTTTACAATTTCCAGTTTGTATCAAATGATGAGACACAGAAACTGACTAGGGTAGTTTTCTTAAAATTTTGGATACAAGCTAAATCATTTAGATAGCTTCTAGACTGCTTTAAATATAAGAATATGGAAGGATTTGGCTTCCCTTGCCTCCTCAACTGCCTTAAATTATAACTTACCTGAAAGTGAGGTATAAGTATGGCACTAATCCATCCGTCTGTAAGTCAGTTGTCCATTCACATTTTCATAGACATACTAGTATTCAGTTGGCCAAATGTGATCAAATTTCATGTAAAACATCATCAGGTAGAGGGAAAGGCTACATAAAGTGGATTGAAACTCTGGTTGCCATGGATGTTGGCAACATACAGCTCCTTTAGACTTATCATGGGAAAAACTTTTTAAAAATCTTCTGAAACCATGAGGCACACAGCTTATATATTCAATATGTAGTAGCAGCTAGTGGGCCCCTACATAAATCCTGCCAATCAAGACCCTGGGGTCAGAACTGGCCACACCCTGGGGATCAATAACTTCCATAGACTGATAATGGGAGAAACATTAAAACTCTTCCTCACTGAAACCATATATACTGAACAAAAGTGAAAACGCTACACTACAATAGTTTATTTTTTTATGAGAAAGTATTTAACAAAGCGTATTTACGAAAGCTTAATAATGTTTCCCAGACATCCAGCAAACGATTCGTTGAAACTCCACCAATGTGTCTCTTTTGATGTCGATGTTATGTTCCTTTTTGTGTTTTAAGCTTTATTCACTGAATTTTGCTATTGTGCATGTGCAAAAAAGATTGTTATGCTTATCAGAATGGGTCATAATTGGGTTGCATAAAAACACAAAATTACTGACTAATCACTTGAAACAAGCTCAGAAATCAATTTCCAAATTTGTAAAAAGTTGTCTCCTTTTGACTATAACAAATAGGGAATATTAAATGTTTGGTGATCTTCGATTTATCACAATTTTCTTTTGCCAAATCATGGAGACCTATCAGCACAAGTAATGTCTTCAGACTAAGATGCAACAACACTTTGATTTTCCTATGGAGATTAAAAGTTCAAGCTTGTCAATATGATGAGAAACCCGTTTTCTAAGATTGCTTTTCTAAACTATCAATACACGCTTGTGATAAGTCCTTTACATTTCTGGTTCTCACATGTCTAGACAGTCATTTCGTGCAATTGGATCTGGTTGGTAGTGGATTTCTTAAGGTCTAAACCGTGTGAGATTTCTGTTCAAATTTGAAACCTGAAAAATTGGACCCCTGTCACATTTAAATGACTTTTGTGAGTTTCCTCGCGACAACATCTGCAAAATTTTTACTGTTATGCATAACGCAGTCTTTGACTATTCAGATACACTTTCTTTGCTTTACTGGCTTGCATCGTTTCGTATATAAATAGCAAACAATTCAGGTGTAGCGTTTTCACTTTTGTTCAATATATATTTAGTATGTAGCAACATCTAGTGCTCCACAACTATGAACATCAATCCTGCCAACCAAGTCCCTGGGTCCAAATGTGGATTTATAACTTCTATAAACTTTTAAAGTCAAAAAACATAAAAAATCTTCTATGAAACCATGTGGCCCATAGTTTATCTGTATATATTTAGTATGAATAGCAATGTCTAGTGGTCCCCTACATAAATCCTGCCCCTTGTGTGCAAACTTGTTTGGCCCCTCGCATAGACCTATAATGGGAAAAACTTTAAAAATCTTCTATTCTATAACCATGCGGCTCACAGCTTATTATTACTTAATAAATAGCAATGTTTGGTGGTCCCCTACATAAATCATACCCCTGCAGTCTAAATTGGGCACATCCGGAGATAATTAGCTTCTATAGACTTAACGTATAATGGGGAATAAATTTTTAGAAAATCTTCTCTGATACCAAGAAACCTACAACTTATATATGTAGTATGTAATGATGCATAGTTGTTCACTACGTTAATCCTGCCAACCATGCCCCTGGGGTTCAAATTGGCCACCACCACACAATCTTCAGAAACCATACAATCAACTGCCCAGGTTTAGGCTCAATAAGCCTCTTGTTAGCTCACCTAAGCATTTATGCTCATATGAGCTGTTCTGATCACTCACAGTCAGTCATGTGTCATCCATTATCAACAATATCCTGTGGTTTCAGGGCTTTAGTGGAATTTTATCAAAGACCTTTTCTGAACATTGTAGCTTTTACAATGTAATATTCCACATCCAGCTAAAGATCGGTTCCATTATATACTGGTTGCATTTAGGGTGGCTGTAGAGGAGGTTAAATTTAGAGGTCAGCATCCAAATTTTTGAAAGAAGACAGCAGTTTTTAACATATAATAATGTGACAATCTGTAAATTTCTTTGTTGAAAACATGGTTGTTTACTATACACATGCTGTAAAGCTTGAATAGACACAATATGCAAAGTTCAAAATAATCACTCAAAATTAAAAAAAGAGCTGTAAACTATAGTATACACAAACGTTTGTATAAAACCAAATTTCTTCGGCGAGTACAGTTATGTCAGGGAAATTTGGATTGGTGTCAGGGAAAAGTCAGGGAAATGTCAGGGAATTTTGTTTTGATAAGTCTGTATGAACCCTGTAATGTTCGTAATGGTTCTAATAGATGCCCGTTCCTGTAATAGAGATTTTACGGTATATTTGGTGTCCATAGGGAATGACCATTTTATAAAGAGACAATTTTACAAAGGAATTATAGGAAAAATGACTGTTTCATGGTCATTTTCCTATAATTCCTTTGTAAAATTCATGGTAAAAGATTTTGGAGCCACAACATGACTGTGTTATATCCAAATCTGTGTTATAACGAGGTGTGTCATAAAAGAACTGTGCTGTACTACAATTTAGCAAGTTCTTAATTTGAATCATGTAGATCCAGATCAGCTGCCAGCTGGTCAGGATTTACACTAAGGTTTTCCGTGTCGCTTGTGTATTTAAACATGCAACTGACTAAACTGGCAGGAAAACTTAAGTGGGTGCAGAGTGCTGTTACTTTTTTTTGACATATTGAGGCACTATGACTCCTATAAGCCTACACTGAATAATTTATGTTTTGTTTAAACTAAGGCCAGATTTTTTTTATTAGTTGATTACCAAATCCTCCTAAAAAAGTAGAAAAAAAATCTATTTTTTTTTGCCCCCAAAGGAACTTTGGGAGGCATATAGTAATCGCACTGTCCGTCCTGCTTTCGTGTCCGGTCCATATCTCCTACATTCTTTGAGGTAGGAATTCCAAATTTGGTGTGTGGATACATCTTGGGATGGCGGAGTGTCGCCTACCAATTTCGGGTCACTGTGACCTTGACCTCTGACCTAGTTTTTTAGAATAATCGTATCCGGAGCATATCTCTTATATTATTTGAGATAGGAATCTCAAATTTGGTGTGTGGATGCATCTTGGGATAACAAAGTGTCGCGTACCATAATTGGGTCACTGTGACCTTGAACTTGACCTATGACCTAGTTTCTAGAAACTGCATTGAGTCTGGTGCATATCTCCTATATTCCTTAAGGTAGGAATTCCGAATTTGGTGTTTGGATACATCTTGGGATGGCAGAGTGTCTCATACCATTTTTGGGTCACTGTGACTTTGACCTTGACCTCTGACCTAGTTTTTAGAATAGTGTCCGGAGCATATCTCTTATATCATTTGAGGTAGGAATTTCAAATTTGGTGTGTGGATGCATCTTTGGATGAAGAAGTGTCGTGTACCATAATTGGGTCACTGTGGCCTTGAACTTGACCTCTGACTTAGTTTTTAGAATAATCGTGTCCATAGCATATCTGTTATACTATTTGAAGTAGGAATCTCAAATTTGGTGTGTGGATGCATCTTGGACTGAGGAAGTGTCGCATACCATAATTGGGTCACTGTGATCTTGAACTTGACCTCTGACCTAGTTTCTAGAAACTGCATTGAGTCTGGTGCATATCTGCTATATTCTTTGAGATAGGAATTCCAACTTTGGTGTGTAAATACATCTTGGGATGACGGGGTGTCGCATACCATTTTTATGTCAATGTGACCTTGACCTCTGACCTAGTTTTAAGAATTATTGTGTCCCCAGCATATCTCTTATATTCTTTGAGTGAGGAAGTCCAAATTTGGTGTGTGGATGCATCTTGGGATAGTGGAGTGTCATGTACCATTTTTGGGTCACTGTGACCTTGACCTCTGACCG
This sequence comes from Loripinus fragilis, assembly GCA_964019695.1. Taxonomy (NCBI): domain Eukaryota; kingdom Metazoa; phylum Mollusca; class Bivalvia; order Lucinida; family Lucinidae; genus Loripinus; species Loripinus fragilis. Next base: position 21,660,450 of record OZ026520.1, on the reverse strand, counting down.
AGTTTTAGAATAATCATGTCCAGAGCATATCTCTTATATTATTTGAGGTAGGAATCTCAAATTTGGTGTGTGGATGCATCTTGGGATGAGGAAGTGTCGCTTACCATAATTAAGTCACTGTGACATTGAACTTGACCTCTGACCTAGTTTCTAGAAAATGGTGCATATCTCCTATATTCTTTGAAATAGGAAGTCCAAATTTGGTGTATGGATGCATCTTGGGATAGTGGAGTGTCATGTACCATTTTTGGGTCACTGTGACCTTGACCTCTGACTGAGTTTTAGAATAATCATGTCCAGAGCATATCTCTTATATTATTTGAGGTAGGAATCTCAAATTTGGTGTGTGGATGCATCTTGGGATGAGGAAGTGTCGCTTACCATAATTAAGTCACTGTGACATTGGACTTGACCTCTGACCTAGTTTCTAGAAAATGGTGCATATCTCCTATATTCTTTGAAATAGGAATTCCAAATTTGGTATGTAATTGTATCTTGGGATGCCTGAGTGTCACAAACTATTTTTGGGTCACTGTGACCTTGACCTCTGACCTAGTTTTCAAGAAATATTGTGTCCAGAGCATATCTGCTATATTATTTGATGTAGGAATCCCAAATTTGGGGTGGTGATTCCTCTTGGGATGGCGGAGTTGTGCATACCATTTTGAGTCACTTTGACTTTGACATTGACTTCTGGCCTCATTTCTAGGTTTTTCGTGCTATATTACAGCTATCTTTCCTCAAGTTAATGTGTCTTATGCTAGACCAATTCCTTTGGTGGCATTCGTCACGTGTTTGTGACATTTCTTGTTTTATTATTATATTTTATTATTTTATCCGCAAACTCTAAATATTATTTGTTTCGTTGAAAATATGATATATTTTTTGAGCTTCTCTCTGTGTATTTTTGAGAGTGACACTGTTAAAAGTGATTGTCCTATCCAGATTTTTTAGAAAAATTATGAAACAATTAAATACAGGGTGGGTAGTCACGTGGTTTTTGCTTGGATACACTGTACGGATGTTCGAATACACTGTACGGACATTCTGATCGAATGTAGGTAGATTTCTCTATGTTTTCTCATCTATACCCAGAAAGTCATACACCATTTTCCAGCCCACATTTTCCCCTATCAAACGCTACCAGGATAGCATCTTTAAGCTTCTTACTTCGAGTACTAACTCAGTCACAAATGTTGTCCGTACAGCTTATTTCCAAATTCAGGCCCGATCTTCGCCGCTTAACATTTTGTGACAGAGTATGTACTCAAAGTAAGAAGCTTTATGAGGATATTCTGGCATCGTTAGATCGGGAAAAATAGGGGCTGGAAAATGGTGTATAACTTTCTGTGTAAAGATAAAAAACACGCAGAAATATCTACTTACTTTTGCTTAAAACATCGGTGTGGAAAGAAGTCCACCATTTTTCCGTACAGTGTATCCTAACAGAAACCACGTGACTACCCACCCTGTAAATATTTAATGCAAACTGTTGGTTTACCTTTAATACTAGTTTGACTTTGTTCTGGAGATATTTAAAAAAGAAAAGCTTTGGAAATGACCAGTCAACTGGCCAATCCTGATCAAATTTTATGAGTAGCATTATTGGGGTGGAGGATTGACTACATAAAGTTTTGAGACAGATCGGGTCAAAATTGGTTACCATGGCAACACTAATGTCCCATTGACTTATAATCTGGAAAATGTTGTCCAGGGCATAGCGTCTTCAGTTTTTGAACCAAATGTTGTATTAGTCAAAAGGAATAAATTAATCATTTGTATACTGGTAACCCATAAACAGATACTTTTGCAAACAGTGAAGACCCTGATGCATTTCATCAGGATCTGCACTGTTTGCTAAGATTAAAACAAAGCTTCACAGACAGACATACACCATAATTGAGAAAAATTCTAGTGTTGACGCCTGTGCAAAATGGACAATCACAGCCTTATTGCACCAATATGTATGGGAAAATCCATCTGAACGCAACAGGTTATAGAAGATGGTTCAGCAGAGCACAGAATGCATGTGCATATTCTAGGGAGATGTGAATATCAGGCCCTGAGGTTATAAAACTTTTTCCTGCTCAACTCAACTGAGTACGAAATTTCAACTGCTCATAAAAACTAAAATACTGACAAATGAAGAAGTTTCTTGCTTTAAGTCTTTCAGATGTTGTATTTATCTTGCTAATAAATGTTAAAATAAATGTTGGCATTTTAACATTTATGAGCAGGATAAATTTCGTGCTCAGCTGAGTTGAGCATGAATAAAGTTTTATAACCTCTGGCCAGGCTTCAAGATAAGCATGGGTAATTGTTAATTACTTCTCATTTTTTTACCAAAAATAGTAAGTGAGTATGATCAGGAAATACCACAATCACAAACTGCAGACAACCCCGTGGCACCGTGAGGAAGAGCCGCTCAACCATCACGAGACACCAGGAAGACAAATCAAGCAAAGCAATCAGCTCTCTCGTCCACATCAAGATGATTGCAATTCTAGAATGGACATATAGTAACGTACAACAAAACATAGAACAATTACAAACTCCCACAATGCCTATGTTGTGACTACACAAAAAAGGTCTCCCTGAGCGCCCAAAACATGTTTTCGTTGAGAGAAAAGAAATTAATCACAATTTTATGATCACTTGGTTATCTGGACCGAACATTTACCCCCCCCCCCTCCGGATTCTCTGCAAAAATCACAAAGCTACCATGCCAGCATTCAACGTTGGGTCACCATCAGCCAGCCAGTGAAACGCCATTTAATGGCATTTCGCTGGCAGGCCGATGATGGCCCACTTATAGTTGTATTTGGACCCTCTCATCAATTAAACACAAAAAAAAAGAAGTTGTCAAAGTTATACCCTCTGGCAAAACTTCCTGGATCCACACATGATTACCAAAATTATTTGCTCTGCAGTTTTGTTTCTCTGGAGTTGAGAATTGTTTTTTATGAAATAAATAGAAATTTTATAAATATGTGTCGATTCTTATTTCCACAAAGTGATGGCCCTTTATGTTAAAATTATAATTTTTCATTAGAGTTGTCAGTGTCCTATGATAGAGTTTTGTCAATTCATTGATATTAAGGAACTTGTGTTTTATGTTCCGGAAATTTTCAACAATGTTATGGCCCTTGATATGTTTAAAAATGTGTTTTCTTCCAATATATCTTTAATTTAAATAGGTGAATTTAAATGAAACCAATATAATATTATAATAGCTAGGATCTAGATTAAGCAGAGTAGAGACGACTAGCATATCTGTGGAGCGCAGTGGCTCAGTTGGTAGAGGGTTAGACTTGGGATCCAAGGGTCTCTAGTTCGAAACTCACCAGAGTCACTGTGTTGTGTTAGTGAGCAAGACACTTTATCCGATGCTTAGTACTGGTTCAACCCGGGAAGACAGGAAATCATTCCGACAAGATTGAGACCTTAAGCATATCTATGTGGGGTTCATTTACAATGAAATTATGGCTCCTGGCTCATATGAAAACATGTTTTTATATTAAACCGTTGTTATATCATCCATTGTCCATGTGTAAATCCGTCTGTCTGTGGCCACTCATTTCCAGACACTGTCTATTCAAAGGGGGTGGTGCTGTTGTTGATTCATTGTTCATTGTTGCTCCCATTGTTTTTGTGGGTTCTGTGTTTAGTCCTTGTTTTGTTTTTCACTACTTAGTGTCGTTTCTAGTTTTGCTATCATCTTGATGGGAAGAGATTGCTGATTGCTTTACTTATGTTTTCTCCCCCGTCCGGGTCGAGATACATATTGTTTTTCCCCTTGCATCTGTCTGATGGTTTGACTAATCAATCTTGTGATCGCAACTCCTACACTTTTAGCGGTATCTTTTTGAAACTTTGCCCATGTTTTTGTCAAGGTCCGAAGATGTGCATGAGGCTTTGCTGTAATCCTCAGATCAATTTTTGTCACTTTTCGCAGTTTTAACTTTGTTATTTTTCGACTTAACTCCTACCACTGTGACAGTATAAAGATACTGGTTATCTTGTGAACACAACTCCTCCTACAATTTTACCCGCATCTTTTAGAAATTTTACATGTCTGAAGATGTGCATGAGGTTTGGCTGTAATCTTTAGATTAATTTTGTCGCTTTTTATGCACCCGCCATGACAATGGACGGGACATTAAGTGTTACCCCTGTCTGTCCGTACGTACTTAAGTAAGTACATCTGTCTAAACGACATCCGCTCTCTAAGTCGAATACTTTTGATCAGAATTTTATGAAATTTGGTCACATTGTTAAGTACCATGATGTCTTCTTCAAGTTCGATAATGGTCCATATCACACCATGCTTTCAGCAGTTATGGCCCTTTGTTTATGAAAATTCACCATTTGAAACGATGTCCACTCTCTAAGTTAAATATTTTTATCAGAATTTTATTAAACTTGGTCACATTGTTTAATACCATGATGTCATCTTCAAGTTTCCTAATGTTCCATATAGCACCATGCTTTCAGTAGTTATGGCCCTTTGATTATGACAATTCACCATTTGAAACGATGTCCGCTAAGTCGACTAATTTTGAACTGAGAATTTTATGAAATTTGGTCACATTGTTTAGTACCATGATGTCTTCTTCAAGTTCGATAATGGTCCATATTGCACCATGCTTTCAGTAGTTATGGCCCTTTGTTTATGAAAATTCACCATTTGAAACAATGTCGGTTCTCTAAGTCGAATACCTTAGATCAGAATTTTATGAAATTTGGTCACATTGTTAAGTACCAAGATGTCTTCTTCAAGTTCGATAATGGTCTATATCGCACCATGCTTTCTGTAGTTATGGCCCTTTGTTTATGAAAATTTACCATTTGAAACGATGTCCACTCTCTAAGTCGAATACTTTTGATCAGAATATTTTGGTCACATTGTTTAGTGCTATGATGTCTTCTTCAAGTTCGATAATGGTCCATATCGCACCATGCTTTAAGTAGTTATTGCCCTTAGTTTATGAAAATTCACCGTTTTAAATTATGTTTGCTCTCTAAGTCAAATAGTTTTGATCAGAATTTTATGAAACTTGGTCACATTGTTTAATACCATGATGTCTTCTTTAAGTTTGATAATGTTCTACATAGCACCGTGCTTTAAGAAGTTATTGCCCTTAGTTTATGAAAAATTGTCGATTGAAACGATGTCTGCTGTCTAAGATGAATAGTTTTGAGTATAATTCTATGAAAATTGGTCACATTATTAAGTACCATAATGTCTTCAAGTTTCAGAATGGCCCATATTGCATCATGCCTTCAGGAGTTATTGCCCTTTATTAACGACACTTCCCTATTTGTGTGAATTTGGCAATAGCGGGGGGCATCCTTGTCCTATGGACACATTTCTAGGTTTGCAGTTTGAATTTAGTCATTTTTTGGCCCAACTTCTACCTAAGTATATAGACACTAGGTATCTTGTCCTGCAATTTTACCTAGATCATTTTAGCTCACCTCAGCCATTGACTCATGGTGAGCTATTGTGACCGTTGGATGCGTCGTGTGTCATCAAAAATGGCTTCAAATAACATCCTAAACTAAATGCTAGATTTTGACCAAACTTGGCAGAAATGATCTTTATTTGGCCCTCTTTGATAAATGTTCAAACGGTCCCAGTCTGAGGTATACATGTATCTAGGTCACACAGGCTGAGAACAGTTTTTTGAGATGACAACTTTAAAAAATCTTCTAGTCTGAAAACACGAGGCCTATGGCCTTGATATTTGGTATGTTGTATCATCTAGTGGGCCTCTACCAAGTTTGTTCAAATTTTGTCTGGCCCGCCCTAGGGTCACATGGTTTACAAAGGCTTATATAGGGAAAACATGAAAAAATCTTGTCTGAAACCACAAGGCCTAGAGCTTTAATATTTGATATGTAGCATCACCATATCGACTTCTACCAATTTTGTTCAAATTATGGCACTGGGGCCAAACATGACCCTGCTTCAGGGGTTAAATGTTTTATATAGGCCTTTATTGGGAAACATTACAAAATCTTTTTGTTTGAAACTACAAAGCCTGGAGCCTTGATATTTGATATATAGCATCACCTAGTTGACCTTCCAAGTTTGTTCAAATTATGCCACTGGGGTCATAAATGGCCCCGCCCTATGGGGTCAAATAGGCTTATATAGGGAAATCACAAGGCCTAGAGCCTTGATATTTGGTATGTAGCATCAATAGTTGACCTCTACCAAGTTTGTTCAAATTATCCCCTAGGGCAAAAAATTGGTCCACCCTGGGGGTCACATGTTTTACATAGGCTTATATAGGGAAAACGTGAAAAAATCTCCTTGTCTGAAATTACAAAGTATAACGCCTTGATAATTGGTATGTAGTATCACCTAGTGGGCCTCTACCTAGTTTGTTCGAATTATGTGCCTGGGGCTAGAAATAGTCCCACCCATAGATCACATATTTTACGAAGGCTTATATAGGGAAAATGAAAAAAATATTTTTGTCTGAAACCACAAGGCTTATATCATTGGTATTTGGTATGTAACATAAGCTAGTCGACATCTACCAAGTTTGTTCAAACAATGCTCCTGGGACCAAAATGGCACTGCCACAGGGGTCACACAGGCTTATATAGAATCCGCTTTTATAGAATATGGTCATGTTTCATATCAAAATTAAGAGAATGAAGCATACAGTAACATGCTAGCAAATAATTTGCCCTTACACACTTCCTTGAGTCCTGGGGTGGGATCCAAAGGTCATTTTCTTCTTCTCTAAAAGTAGTTATGTTACACATCGAATTACCTGACCGCGTAGCGCAGTCGGTAACGTGTCTGGCTACAGATGCGTGATTGACTGCAGATCCAGGGGTCGCGAGTTTGATCCAGGTCCGGTCCCATACTTTCGTGGAGATTGATCATGAAATAATTTCTACGGTCATTCTCCTCCCTTCCGCTGATTTATTCAAGAAGGGTTGTTGTCAGTTACAAGCGAAAGTATGTGCACGAATTACTGGTTAACCGCTTGTCCAAGCCTGCCCAGAAAAAAGTGTGGTTAGGTGAACTGACCGTCCCGCAATTACCATAGCTGTTGACTTGGGACGTAAAGCAACAAAACAAACAAACAAACACATCGAATTAACGTGAATGAAGCATGAAACAAGCAAATATGCTTTCCTTATACACAAAATCGACCCTTGGATGGGGTCAAATGGTCAATTATTCTTCATATCAAATTAAAATGAAATAAGTATATGCGCAACCCTGACCTTTTTGGTTGGGTAAAAAGGTCAGGCATTGAAATTAGTGACTTGATAGGCTTTAGTTATTAGGCCACTGGCTGGATAATGTTTACCTCCCACCAGGGGGAATTTTGTAGACCATATTTTTCTTGAAGCCCAATGTCTTGCGAGGATTTTGAAACATGTTAGCCCTCTGACAATGGCAGCGTTAAGCTGTAACAGCCTGTTAAATACGTTACCCTACACATATTTGATAATTAACATTCTTTTTAAGACTTCAGAAAATTGCAAAAGATAAGGTAAGATTTCCAAATTTGTTATATATTCTAAGTAATCTATAACTGGGCCACATACACAGACCGTCAAAAACAAATATAGTCACCCTCGATGTAGTCTATGTTACATTTTTTCATTGAACCGTCTTTTAAATGATAAATGGATCTAATATAGTTTTCTTAAATTATATTGAAACCAGTTTATGTTCATTAATTTGGTTTTATATTAAAGTCTTTCTATTTACCTACTCAAAACTGTAAGCATTATGTATCTATCTTATATACTTTTTGAGTTATTAGATGTTAAACATGGGACCCCCCTATCACACAAAAATGTTAAATGAAATTATCCAGGCCTTGCGCTGGCTATAGACCCCCCTCCCCCCAGGGAGAATTTTGCACACTATGATTTCCTGATACTGCATTATATAAGCCACAATATGAAATATGTTAGCTCTCTAGGAGTGGCAGCGTTAACGTGTTACACCATGTTACTTACGTTACCCGCAAAATAACATTAAATTTTCATGATAATGTCTCAAACATGACATATTCACACGTTTTTGAAGTCTGGCACTGGTGTAAGAACTTCTTATAACACAGTTACGTATTTTTAGCATTCATTTTATAAATATCTTGAGTTTTTGTCATTGTATATGTTACTTAGTGTTTCATATGTTATTTTCAAGTATCAGTATGGCAGTTATTGACTATACGTGTAATGCATCCGTCAGTGAATATAGCAAATCTATTAGTCTGCTATTCAAACAAAGTGAAGTTCCTAATTATGGTGTCTTACACTATTTTTACAGCCCAGATTACCATTAAATGTTTAAGATAAGGTCTCCAACACGACCTGCTTGTACTTATTTGCAAGTTGGTACAAGTCTATGTACTTCTTTTTACTCTTGCTCATTGGCTGAGGAAGTAACTCAAAACATAAACCCTCTTTTCTTTTATAGAAACATCAAATATAGTTAACATAATACTCATGGAAAGTTTGAAACATACAGTGCAATATGCGAGTCTCAACCTAAAAGATCAAAGAAAACCCACCAAGTAGAAGTTATAGAGCAGCTGTTTCTTGCCAAGCTAGCAACTCTTCGTATATATCCAAGGGTTTAAAGCATTTTCCAATACAGCCTATTAATCCTCTATCAGATTTATCTAGCAAGGATTCTGCATAATTCTAGCACTCTGGTAATGATATCATTAACTTGTAACAGCCAATAACATATATTACCCATCAACATCTTTGAAAATTTAAGTAAATGATATGACTTCTGAAAAGTGCAAACCATAAGGTAAGATTTCCAAATTGGCTATATCATCTAAGTAAGCTATTTTTGCATCACATATATGGACTTTTGAAAACAATTTTGTATTAGATAATGTTTATGTACCTTTTGGAAACTGCAAATATTATGTTTCTATCTTTTATAAGGTTTGAGTTGTTAAGTTTTGAACATGGTAACCCCATATCAAACAAAATGTGAAATATAATTCTGTGGCTCTTTTGTAGGGTACATTCAAGTTTTCCTTCACCCAGAGGTACTCAATTTCATTCCCATTAATTTCCAGACATTTTGTCCGTATCTGGAAAGCCTTACTTGTTTTCATGGGAAAGACTTGATAGTTCAATCTTTGTATGTACATCTCAAGGACAGAAAAGCAGGGTGGAAATAAGCTCATGTTCATGCCATTTGAAATAGTCAGTAAATAAGTATGGCTTTTGTACTTTTTTCAAACCATGTTGTACTGCAGCTTATTCACATTTATATAAACAACACATGTTATGGCTTCATTTCACTGATGAGTGCCTAGAACAATCTTTTATTTGTTTTCCTACCCTGCTTCGAATGCAGATGAACTAGTGGGGAAGGGTTCTCTATCAGTTTGATAGGAACAACCTTTCCGTGGTACTAACGCATTGTTACATTGGTAGTGTCATAATCTGTTAAACAGTGTATGACTGTAGATCTCTTCCCCCATATTCTGGCCAATGTTGTTGACATTTAGAAGGAGCACTGTTTGTTGCATACACCAGTGTTGAACAAAACACCCAGGTTATCCTCTGCGAGAACGTTTGTAAGACTTTATAGACTGCTGTTTATACATTGTTATATGTGTTAGTGACAAAACCAACATTCACTGCGATTAGTACCTGGTTAAATACTGGTTCCCTCTGATCATTGAAGGTGACAGGAAAGGCTATTATGCTTTGTAGTATGGCATTACCATCAAAGTTATGTGCAGCATCTAATCCTTTACATTCTGTAACTTGTATATATGTGTATGTGTATCTTACCAAGTTAAATATTTATATGTTTAAACTAAATCTAATGTTGGTTCAATGAGATATTGCAAGTCATGAACAAGTTTGGGCTTGTCAGTTTTGGTGGGAATTCAATCAAAAGTTGGCAGTGACCATAGAACAGGTCCCAGAAGGAACGGCAGTGTCAACTCAAGGTCAACATTATATCCAATAGACAGAATGTCATGCCTACCAAATACGTTCATTTAAGCTCTCATCTGACTGATTGCATTTTGTAAATTGGACAATTTCTTCTTGACCTCGCAAGCCTCAAAAGGTTTTTAGCTTTTATCATTTTATGGGGTTGTATAAGACAGATTTTCAACTTAAGGTGAGTCAATGAAGTCTACAACAGCCTTCCTGCCAATGTCATCAGCCAAAATATGATCCTTAGTTATGCCAGGCTTAGCAGGAACACAAAAAGACAAAAAGTACAGTTCATTGTCTTCAAAACTAGAACTAAAAGGATTGGTGAAGCCAGAAATTGCCTCTAGCACTCGTTCTACTTTGCATCTGAGCAGATTGGATATTTCATTTCAGTACATTGAAGAGTTGTTACAACATATTGAGCTCTGATGTGATGAGTAATACACCATTCCCTTTGTAGTCTTAAGCGTAGTTCTAGCTGCTGAAGCCTATAATACCTTCTTTGACTTAGCATGGGATTAATTGTTTTCCTGATAGTTGTGCCAAAAGCATTTCTCAAGCAACGAACCAATGATTGTCACACACTAAACCCATTTTGTTCCAGAAATTCTTTGTATTTTGTTATGTGTATCAGTAGCATTTATGAGTGTAATCAGTTACAGAGGTAAATTTTGTGCGTTGTTGGTGTGATTGTGTGAAATGAACATTGGGAACAAGGCATACAGATAGAGCTGACATGCAATTCAAAGTTGTTTTCCTTGTAGCCCTAATCAGTGTCAATACCATCTGAATTGAATTCATATACCTTGCCCAGTATTTCAGAGTGACCTTTCAGAACTTCTGATTTGTATACCTGGTACAAATGTATCTACTGTTTATGTAAGCAAACAGCGAAGGTTGATAGATCACACTGTAATAATAGTTTAAATCACCATAAATCAATAAGGAACTTCAATTCATTTCAGCCATATAAATTTTCTAAATCCACTGACAGACTTAATACATGTATAGTCAACAACTGCTATACAGATACTCAGAATAACTTATGTATCATTTGGTAACACATATAACAGTTAAAGCTCAAGGCATTTAATAAATGAATACTTAAAATAGGTAAACCTTGTTAAAAGAAGTACATAAACCTGTGCCAGCATGCAAATAAGTATACACTAATCGAAAGTTCCAACCAATCACTTGCATTTTTTAAAAGCAGTCAATAATCAAGGTTTATAAATGAATTTCACCCCAATCAGTTAGATACAGTAAGAGAACATGTTATTTCAGGAATAAACATGAAAACATTCGATATAAGATTGCCCTTGTACTAAGTGCTAAACATTTGCTTGTCTAAAATATGAAGTCCTCTAGAAAACAGATTTCAAACGTTCTATTAGTGTTAACGGGGCTTGTTAGATACATAAGCTTGAATGTTTAATGCTATTATGAGGGTAATATAGGTAACATGGACCTTGAAAATAGTTTAAGGGACCATAATAAGGAACTTCAATTCATTTAGTAGTAGCCTTACAGATTTGCTATATTCTGTGACATGTGTAATACACGTATAGTCAATAACTACCATACTCATACTCGTAAATAACACAGGAAACACTAGGTAATGTATACAATGGTAATAACTCAAGACATTTATGAAAATTAATACAGTGAAAATATGTAACTGTTATAAGAAGTTCATTAACATGTGTTAGCATGCAAATATGTACGAACATGTCATGGTTGAGACATTATCAGGGACGTTAATGCTATTTCAGGGGTAACGTATATAACGTGATGTTACTTGCTAATGCTGCCACTCTCAAAGGGCTAACATCTTTTATTTTGTGTCTTATATAATGTAGTTTTAGAAAATTATAGTGTACAAAATTCCCCTTGGGGGGAGGGGGTCTATAGCCAGCTCAAGGCCTATATGATCTGATTGATACCCAGTCAGAGAGCCAGCAAGACTTTTAATCAAGTGGTTGAGGCCAAAATGTTTGAAGGTGTTTTCTTATGTAGAAAAGTATGCTGAATTCAAAAATCAAATTCTTAAAACAATCGGCTGGTACACGAAAATTCTATGCGCAACGGAATACCCCAGGGGTAGGCCATTTCTCAAATTAGCACTGAAATGGGGCACCCTATACCACAGAATCTAATTTGACCTCCTTTGCATCCATAGGACAATTTTGCATTGGTGCCAAATGGTTTCTTGGGACCCCATGAATGAGGAAACAATGTTTCTGAAAAATAAACACATTTAGTAGTTTATGATGAGTAGCAGCTAAGATATGATTGATTTTGTATGTACACCCCTAACTGTAAGAATTGCATTAAGGGTTACTATGGTAACCATGCAATTTTGCAAGGCCCAAAGGTGTTTATTTTTCAGAAACATTGTTTTCTCATTCATGGGGTCCCCAGAAACCATTTGGCACCAATGCAAAAATTGTCCTTGGGGTGCAAGGTAGATCAAATTAGATGCTATGGTATAGGGTACCCCATTTCAGTGCTAATTTGAGAAATGGCCTACCCCCGGGGTATTCCGTTGCGCATAGCTTTTTCGTGTACCAGCCGATTTTTTAAGAGTTTGATTTTTGAAATCAGCATACTTTTCTACATAAGAAAACACCTTCAACCCGTTTGGCATCAACCACTTGATTAAAAGTATTGCTGGTTCTCGGACTAAATGGGATTTATATTTTGTGGTAAACATCCTCTCCTTGTGACAAACATTAATGTGAGCGACCAAGGGCCCAAGGGCACTCTTGTTGAAACTTTACATTTGTTTTGGTCAAAGTCTGAAGATTTGCATGAGGTTTGGCTGTAATCCTCAGATAAAATTTTGTCACTTTTATGGCAGTTTGGACTTAGTCATTTTTTTTTTATCAACTTTTGGTCTAGGGGCCAAATCTTAAAGAGGCTCTTACAAGGTATAGGAAATTAACATGGGAGTCTGCCCACGCTTGAAATTTGATAATATTACGCTGATTAATTGCCTGGGGCACAACTTTATATTTATGGTGCAATTGAGTTTTCCAGTAAAATAATTTACTGACCATTCCAAGGCGGTACTCTTTTGTGGAACTTTTATGTTTTTCTGTCTTGTGTTTGTTATGCCTTTGTGCGCGTCTGTTTATTTGTGCCTTGTTGTCACCTGCTGGGAAAGGGCTGACCTGGAGAATAACTGTGAGTTTGTCACTTTCCCATTGGTATCCTGGGTCAAGTGTGGTACTGGATTGTATCGATTCCTGATCATTGGACCCTTACTGACTTTTATGCAATACCATTGTTAATTCATGACGTCATGTATGATATCACCCCCACACCTTTGGGTACCCAGTTATAAACATATCTACATTAATTGGCATATCATGTAACAGACGCAGAAATGTTTTATGAAATAACTATGTCATTGATAAGTTCTTCGATCCTATAAATGACTTTTTTCGTAATAGGATAGTGGGTGGGCATTCATATTTTCTTCTTGTCTCAGCTCACTCTCAGCAACAGATTTGCATCATTATATTCTTCTCTTATCTTCTCTTTTGTCTTGTCTTACTCTTAGCAACAGGTCTATGTCACTCTTCTCTCTACTCTTCTTGTCTTGTCTTACTCTTAACAACAGGTCTGTGCCATTCTTCTCTCTATTCTTCTTGTCTTATCTTACTCTTAGCAACAGGCCTGTATCATTCTTCTTTCTACTCTTCTTTTCTCGATTTACTCTTAGCAATATGATTGTATCATTTTTCTCACTGCTCATCTTGTCTCATCTTACTTATAGTACCAGGTCTACATTATTATTCTCTCTACTCTTCTTTTCTTGCCTTACTTTTAACAACATATCTGTATCATTCTTCGCTCTACATTTCTTGTCTCATCTTGCTCTTAGCAACAAGTCTGTTTTATTCTTCTCTCTACTCTTCTTGTCTCATCTTACTCTTAGCAGCAGGTGTATGTTAGTCTTGTCCCTACCCTTCTTGTCTTGTCTTACTCTCTGCATCATTCTTCTATATACTCTCCTTGTTTCATCTTACTCCTAGCAACAGTTCTGCGTCGAACTTCTCTGTATTCAGCTTGTCACATCTTACCGCTAGCATCAGGTCTGCATCATTCTTTTCTCTGCTCTTCTTGTCTCGCCTTACTCCTAGCAACATGTCATCGTCATTCTTCACTCTAATTATCTTTTCTCGCCTTACTCTTAACAACATTTCTTCGTCATTTTACTCTCTACTCATCTTATCTCGCCTCACTCGTAGCCACAGGTCTGCGTCATTCTTCTCTCTGCTCATCTTGTCTCTTCTTACTCTAAGCAACAGGTCTGCGTCATTCTTCTCTCTACTCTTCATTTCTCGCCTTACGCTTAGCAACAGGTCTTCATCATTCTTCTCTCTACTCTTCTTGTCTTGCCTTACTCTTAGAAACAAGTCTGCGTCACTCTAGTCTCTACTCTTCCTATTTCATCTTACCCTTAGCAACATGTATGGGTCGTTCATGTCTGTACTCTTCTTGTTTCATCTTACAAGTAAGCAACAGGTCTTCACTCTTCTTCTCTTTACTCTTCTTGTGTCGTCTTCTCTTTGCAAAAGGGCTGCGTCATTTTCCTCTTCACTCTTCTTGTCTGATCTTACTCTTAGAAATAGGTCTGCATCTTTCTTCTCTCTACTCTTCTTGTCTAATTATACTGTTAGCAACCGGTATATGTCATTCTTCTCTCATCTTGTCTCGTCTTTCTCTTAGCAACAGGTCTTCATCATTCATTTTGCTTATAAACTTGTCTCATCTTACACTTAGCATTAGGTCTGCATCATTCTTTTCTCTACGGTCCTTTTAGCAACAGGTCTGCATCGTTCTCCTCTCTATTTGTCTTGTTTAACTTACTTTTAGCAACAGGTCTGCATAGTTCTTCTCTCATCTCTTCTTGTCTAATCACACTCTTATAGGCGTAATTCTTCTCTTTACTAATCTTGTCTCGACTTACTCTTAGCAACAGATCTGCTTAATACTTCTCTCTACTCTTTTTGTCTATTTTTTCTTAGCACCAGGTCTGCATAATTCTTCTCTCTACTTCTCTTGTCTCATCTTACTCTTAACAACATATCTAAATCATTCTCTTTACTCATGTTGTCTCATCTTTTTCGTAGCAACAACAGGCCAGCACCATTTATATCTCTACTCTTCTTGTTTCATCTTACTCTTTGCAACTCTTTACTCTTCTCTTCTTGTCCCTTCTCACTCTTACCAACAGGTCAGCATCATACTTCTCTCATACTAGGCCGTAGCGCAAATGGTAATGTGTCTGGCTACAGATGAGTTTCTGACTGCAGATCCAGGAGTCACAAGTTCAATCCTGACCCGGTCCCATCCTTTCATTGAGATTTATCACAAAATAGTTGATACATTTATTCTCCTCCCTTCCACTGAATCTAAAAGAAGGGTTGTTTTCAGTTACAAGCGAAAGTATGTGCAAGAAGTACTGATTCTTATTCTTATTCTTAGCAACATGTCTGTGTCATTTTTCTCTCTGCTCTTCTTTCCTCGTCTTACTCTAGCAGCAGTTCTGCGTCATTCTTCTCTCTACTTTTCTTTTCCACCTTACATATTAGCAACAAGTCTGTGTCATTGTTTACACTTCTTGTCTTATCTTACTCTTAACAACAGGTCAGCATCATTTCAACTATTCTTGTCTCATCTTACTCTTAGCAACAAATCAGTATCATTCTTCTCTGGACTGTTCATGTCTCATCATAATCTTAGCAACAAATCTGCTTTATTCTTCTCTCTACTATCCTTGTCTCACCTTACTCTACGATACACTTCTGTGCCATTATTCTCTGTACTCATCTTTTTTCGTCATTCTTCTCTCTTCTCTTCTTGTTTCGTCTTTCTCTTAGCATTAGTTCTGCGTCTTTCTTCTCTCTACTCATCTTGTCTCATCTTACTCTTAGCCACAGGTCTGTATAATTCTTCCCTCCACACTTCTTGTCTCAGCGTACTATTAGCAACAAGTCTGTGTCATTCTTTTTACTTATCATCTTGTCTTATCTTACTTTTAACAACAGGTCAGCATCATTTATCTCTCTACTCTTCTTGTCTTGTCTTACTCTTGACATCAGGTCTGCATCATTTTCTCTCTACTCGTTATGTCTAGCCTTACTCTTAGCAACAGGTCTGCATAATCTTTCTCTTTATTCTTCTTGTCTTTTCCTATTCTTAGCAACAGGTTATCATCATTTCAAATCTTCACTTCTTGTCTCAACTTACTCTTAGAAACATATACGTATCATATTTCTCTTGACTGTTCTTGTCCCATCTTACTCTTAACAATAGGTCTACATTTTTCGCTCTACTCTCCTTGTTTCATCTTACTCTTAGCAACAGGTCTGGGCCATTATTCTCTGTACTCATCTTGTTTCGTCTTACTCTTAGCAACATGCCTGCATCGTTCATCGCTCTGCTTATCTTGTCTCATTTCACTCTTAGCAACAGGTCATCGTAATTATTCTCTTGACTGTTCTTGTCTCATCTTACTCTTAGCAAACAGGTCTGCACTTTTCATCTCTCTACTTTCCATGTCCCATCTTACTTTACGCAACAAATCTGCGTCATTCTTCTCTGTACTCTTCTGGTCTCCTTATATCAGGTCTGCATTATTTTTCTCTCTACCCTCCTACGCTCTTCCTACTCTTATCAACAGGGCAGCATCCTTTCAACTCTACTCTTCTTGTCTCATCATACTCTAAGCAACAGGTCTGCGTCGTTCTTCTCTCTTCGTTTCTTGTTTTGTCTTACTCTTATCAACATGTCTGTGTCATTTTCTCTCTACTCTTTATAGTCTCATCATACGCTTAGCAACAGGACAGCATACTATTTTTGTCTCTTCTTACTCTTCGAATCAGTATTGCGTCATTCTTCTCTCTACTCATTTTGTCCCACCATTCTCTTGACTCTTCTTGTTTCGTCTTATTCTTAGCAACAGGTCAGCGTCATTCTTCTCTCTACTCATCTTGTCTCATCTTACTGTTAGCCACAGGTCTGCATAATTCTTCTCTCTACTCTTCTAAGCTCTTCCTACTCTTAGCAACAGGGCAACATCATTTCAACTCTACTATTCATGTCTCATCGTACTCTTAGCAACATATCAGTGCCATTCTTCTCTCTACTCATCTTGTCTCGTTTTTCTCTTAGCCACAGGTCTGCATAATTCTTCTTCCTACACTACTTGTCTCAATTTACTCGTAGCTACAGCTCTTCGCCATTATTTACTCTACTCTTATTGTCTTGTCCTACTCTCAGCAACAGGTCAGTATCATTCATCTGAATACTTCTTTTGTCTCATCTAACACTTAGCAACAGGTCTATGTCATTCTTCTCTGTACTCATCTAGTCTCACCCTACGCTCAGAAACTGGTCAGCAACATACTTCTTTTGACTGTTTCTTGTCTCATTTTACCCTTAGCAACAGGCCAGCAACATTCATCCCTATACTCTTCCTGTCTCATCTTACTCTTAGCAACAGGTCTATGTCATTCTTCTTTGTACTCATCTAGTCTTACCCTACGCTCAGAAACTGGTCAGCAACATACTTCTTTTGACTGTTTCTTGTCTCATTTTACCCTTAGCAACAGATCAGCATCATTCATCCCTATACTCTTCCTGTCTCATCTTACTCTTAGCAACAGGTCTGCGTCATTCTTATCTCTACTGTTCTTGTCTTGTCTTACTCTTAGTTGTTGTCTGCATATTTTTTCTCTACTCTTCTCGTCACAGCTTACTCTTATCAATGGGCCTGCATCATTCTCCTTTCTACTCATCTTATCTCGTCTTACTCTATGTCATTCTTCTTTGTACTCATCTAGTCTTACCCTACGCTCAGAAACTGGTCAGCAACATACTTCTTTTGACTGTTTCTTGTCTCATTTTACCCTTAGCAACAGGCCAGCAACATTCATCCCTATACTCTTCCTGTCTCATCTTACTCTTAGCAACAGGTCTGTGTCATTCTTCTCTCTACTCTTCTTGTCTCGTCTTACTCTAGCAACTGGTCTGCGTCATTTTTTCTCTACTTTTCTTTGCTCGCCTTACTATTAGCAACAAGTCTGCGTCATTCCTTAAACTTCGCTTCCTGTCTTATCTCACTCTTAACAACCGGTAAGCATCATTTCAATTCTACCGTTCTTGTCTCATCTAACTTTTAGCAATAGGTCTGCGTTATTCTTCTTTCTACTCTCCATGTCTCATCTTACTCTTAGCAACAGGTTTTTGCCATTCTTCTCTCTACCGTTCTTGTTTCATCTTACTTTTAGCATCAGTTCTGCATCATTCTGCTTCTACTCATCTTGTCTCATCTTATTCTTAGCTACGGGTCTGCGTCATTCTTCTCTTTACTCTACTTGTCTTAGCTTACTCTTAACAACAGGTCAGCATCATTCTCTCTATTCTCTTTTTGTCACGTCTTACTACTTTTTTTGTCTCGCCGTACTCCCAGCAACAGCTCTGCTTAACTCTCCTCTCTACTCTTCTTGTTTCATCTTACTCTAAGCAACATGTCTGCTTCATTCTTCTCTCTATTCTCCTTGTCTCATCATCCTCATAGCAACAGGTCTGTATATTTTTTTCTTTCTATGCTTCTTGTTTTACCTTACTCTTAGTAACAGGTCTACATCATTCTTCACACTACGTTTCTTAATTCATCTTACTCTTAACAACATGTCTATGAAGAGATCTAAGTTTAGTGTGAGTTCTAAGTCTAAGAAAAGGCTCAGGTCCAGGATGAATTCAAAGTCGAGGAAGAGGTTCGAGTCCAAGAAAAGAGCTATATCAAAAATGCGGTATAAGTCTAAAATATGGGCCAAGTCAAGGAAGAGATCAGAGACTAGGAAAATGTCCTGGAAAATGTCCAGGACTTGGAAAATATGCAAGCCTAGGAAGCGGTCCAAATTCAAGAACCAATCTATGTCTAGGAACAGGTCAAAATCTAAGAAAGGTTCTGTCCAGCGAGAGGAAGACGAGGAAAATGGTCCATGGTTCCCGAGTTCCATTTCGGACATCATACGTTGATGAGATAGAAAAAACTTCCCCCTGTTAGGAACTCTCGTTTGTTTTACAAGAACGATTTTTACTGCATCATCAGTTCATACTAGAAACACGCCTTTAGTTATTAATTGCATTTCAATGTTTTACTAAATGCTTCCTAGATACTGATTTGGACATTTATAATCTAAACTTTGCATTTTGGGCTATTGAATCTAGTTTTTAATTAGAGATTGATCAAAAGTCAGTATTTAGAGGAGGGGAAAATAGACAGGAGGCTTTTAGCCTGCACAAAGATACTATGATTATTTGGACGTTGCGTCATTTACGTAAAGTCAGTTCGGCGTAATATTTAACATTAGGTGCTAATTGAAACAGAATTGTAACGGCATCATTGATCGTTTGGGCCTCATTGTAGTAGAATAAAGTATTTATCGTTCAACTCACAAGCAGAGTTGCTTGTTTTATTTTTGGTTTTTATTCAACCATCGGGAATATCGCCATATCAATCTATAATGTCATTATCTGCAACTTCGTAAAAAATGTAACATAAGTAACTCTGACGAGCAGAAATACATCTCACAGTTGTCTGCAATTGATATTTAAATCTATTGCAAACATGTAAAGCTAAAAAAACATAAATACTATTTGTAAAATATCCTATTAGTCTTGCATTTCGTGCAATGCTATTTTCAATGTTAGTAGGGTAACATTGATTACAGGCCATTTACAGGAAAAAGACCGAAGAAAACTTTTTAAAACATGGGTTTTTCAGGCCCCAAGAAATGTCTCTGACTGAATATGGTAACCAAGTTTTTCTTCCATGGACTGGGGAAATTCATTCATGGTGCATTTAAGCTCTTGGTGGCTTAGGCTACTGTCCGTTCTAAGGCGTTGGTTCTGTTGTTGTTGATTTATTGTTTTATGTACCTCCCATTGTTTGTGGAGGTTCTGTGTTGGTCTTTGTTTTGGTATGCATTGCTTTATGACCTTTCTGGTTTTACAATCATCTTGAGGAGGAAGAGAGAGATGGTTGCTTTCCTTTTATTGTCTTTTGGATTTCTTGTTACTGTATATGTCCAGTAGCTCTTCCTCACGGTGCCGTGGGTTGGTCTGTAGCTTTTGATTGTGGTATTTCCTGATGTTATTCTTTAATGTTGCGCCAAAATAAATGACAATAATTTCCATTGTGTTGTATATGGCTTCACTACAATACTACGAAAATGGAATCATAAAAATGACGAAATGTCTCTCCTGAACGCTTTCTACATTCTTTGGCTTGGCCCTCCTGAAAGCCCATTAGTGTGGTGGCCCCTATTTTGTTTCTACGAGGGCTGTTCAAATATGAATGCAAGTAGCTTCATAACTTTCTTCACATATATGCTACGACAAAATGTCATACCTTTCTGGAAAGAACTATTTGTCGCCTTTAAAATGGCACCAAACATAAAGAAACACTCACTATATTTCTCGAGTTACAGACGTTTATATAAAGGCCATTCCTATATACTGAAGTTTTTCTGAAGCAAATTGCCATACACGTTTTGGTACATGTACGGATATAGTGTCATATCTTTGTAAGTTTGAGACACAATGGCGCCAAATTTTAGATGCAAGTTTAACATACATTGAAAAAAGTTGCATGCAGAAAATAATTGTATAATCTTGTTTCAATCTTGAGTAAACACGCACGTTTGTGACGTCATTAAATTTATGATAAACGTCATTTTGAGTTATCTAATGGTGATGCAATAATTAACATCGCTACGTCTTTTTCTTTGCGTTTTGCTTAAAACATGCTTAATATGTCATAAGGAAGTTTTGAAAACGCTCCGTCTTCTATTTACAGAATTATCATATTTCGTATTATTTTTAAAGCATTTTTCTGCTTCATAATGACGTGTTTACATTAATTAAAATGTGTTCAATCTGTCTAGTCCTCAAGACCATGTGAGTAATTTAATTGTAAATAATGCCTATTTTGGTAAAACTTAAAGTTAACGTTCAAATTTAGATTAAAACCTCAATGTTTTGGCAAAAAATTAAATATAAGTTCTATAACCCCCCTCACTTAAGGCAGTTTTGACTTAATAAAAATGCTTTTGAGCGTTTAAAAATGACCAGCTTTCCTTCATTGATTTGTAGCAACAACTCAGTATGAGCGATCAACATATTGTCTTTGAGTTAAAACTAGTTTAAATGTTGCTTCGTGCATTTTGTTGAGAAAAGTTTGAATGAAAACTGAAAGGTGGTGTTTTGCTTACCTTTTATTTGCAAACATAAGGAGACTTTAGTGAAAACGATTCGATGTAATATAGCAAAAACATGTCGGATTTTCTAGTAGGGGAGCCAGAGATTCAAAAATTGGAAAAAAGTGGCCGGAAAGTAGCAGAATTTTAGACTATATCCTCAGTTAGTATGATGTTTTAGATGTGTGAAAACAGATATTGCACAAAATTTGAGTCTTGCAAAAGATGTTTAATTATGGGGTAGCCATAGCTACCCTCATGCAGTTTTTATGTAGTAGGCTATTCGCTACATTACTGAAACGAAAAGTTATTTAGACCAGATAAGTCACATTTCCTACTATCTGCATATTGCTTTACAGTAACTTAATTAAAAGCACCAAACTGACAATAAGTTTAAATAAATTACGCTTACGCAATTGTTATATACGTTACTTACATTCAAATATATTACTATTGTTTACTTGGCCATGGGCTGCCAAAAGACTTGTGGAGGGAGATTTTGTACATTAAGATTTTCTTAGCTACTTTATATATTATAAAATGTATGTTAGCTTTTGATGAACATGTGCAGCATTTACCATGCCATAGCCAAGTCTTATACGTTACCATAAGATAATACGGAAACTCCTAGTATAGTGTTATTATCATTTGCATCGTTTTCTTACATATCGCTATGATTGATATTTTAATTAGATGCAGCTTATTAGCAGAATAATAATATTAGTTTAGGCACCTGGAAGTTCTGTTATATATGTTACTTTCTTTAAAACAGTATGTTAGTGAAATGTTATGTGTATATGCGTTCCAACAGCTAGTAGGTGAAAATGAAATTGACTACCATCTTAGTGCTTAAAATTAGATTGGAAATATTGTTTTTTTAAACATTTAATATAAATGAGATGCAACATCAACAAAATCATATTTGGTTAAAAGGGAAAAACTTGAAAATAAAGCACATAAATGCCATTAAGCATATGTTTTAGGATCATGTAAATAGGATAATTGATACATATATATTATTCATAACTAAATTGTTTCAAAAAGCTTAAATGATTCCTTAAAATCTGTGCCACTACCATATATTTGCTTCTTTTTATGCATTAATGGCTGTTAAATGACATATGCAAGACATTTTTTTCACCGTCAACAGCTCAATGAATAAATAAAAAAGCACGCAGTAACATAGTCAGATCCATCACGCATTGTAAAAGCCATCAAATTATGCATTTATTAACAGTTATTCGTTACAGCAGCTACATTTAAAACAGTAAGGCACAAAATATACCTTAAACTTTAAAAAAATGTAAGATATTCCAAGCAGAGAACCAAATCAAGAAGTGAAACATTAAAAATACCTTCATCGGTGTCATATGAAACAAAACTGAAGTTTGTGGAAATCGTGATGATTTCTGTCTCTGATTTAGCTCCTGCCTTACCTATCCTTGGGGTTGTAATATTTTAGTATCTACAGCGTGTCCGCTTTGGCGAAAAAAGAGTATTATTTATGTTGGTAACGTATATAACAAAAATATAAAGCTCGTTACTTTAATCATTGTATTGCCTGGTTCTACACGTTTTTGAAGCAATGAAACAGTACAGCATTTATTCTAAATTAACATTTTAATACTTTAGAAACAGACACATATCTGTTAAGAGGTTGGAAAAGCTCCCCTGCATTGTTAGTATTGTAGACATTTCTAAATGATTAGACTTCGATAATCACGACCGTGAGCAAACAACTTTCTAGAATAGGACTTGATTGAACATATATTCCAGAATGTTTGCAGACATTTGCTTTTAGCTAGATAGCTTATTAGTATACGTGATAGAATCTGCTTTAATGGCTGTTTTATTCAGCAGGACACTATTCATTTTTTACACTCACAATAAGTAATCATAACAACAGTCATTCAGTCCTTAAATAACAAATTAATACCCATAAAACATGTACCAACTTGTTAAACGATGCTAAATTTATGGTATATTGATAGTTCATGCAATAGAAACAAAAATCCATACTTATGCTATATTCAAAGAAAACTTTTAGATTGTATACTCAACAAACGCTATGCTGTATCATACTAACATATAGTGCAATTGGCAATAGAGACAATGTTATCACTATCTGAGATGTATCATGATACTTTTACAAATCGAAAGAAAAACAATTTCTTATGCAGACGATTGATAAAAAAGAGTGACAGACAAATTAAACATGCATACATACTATTTGTTAAATTTATGCATAATTTCTTAGCATAACATGCAAATCTATTATTTGTGTAAGTAATGATACTAACTATGGTGCCTTCTCTATTGTCCATATAATTATTATTTTATTAGCACAGTAGATAACTTAATGTATGCCTTTTTGTCTCTATACCCTGATGTGTTTACAACTCATCTATTATTTAACCCACATAAAAGGAATCGACTGACAGGATTCCTGCAATAGTTTGTTTAAAATGGGGTCCAATGACTGCTATGGTATTATGATAGAACTTAACATCAGCTATATTAGCACGGGTTGCTAAAACTAAGTTTGACCTTATGACTGCTATTTTACTCAAGATATTGCTATTTCTATCAACATTCTAATCAAACGTAAATAATCTTTTAAACGGTCATTTTAATGCATCCTAGTTAAATTTGGCTTAAACATTTTCTCTCTGTTGAAATTTTATAATGTAAATTTGGTATCGTAAATTACAACTGAAGAATCTAGATTTCTTGGATATGATCACTGCCTTGCCATGTTAAACCCATCCTTATGGGTGATTTCCCCAAATTCAACGACAATAATTCATTTCGAATAACCTTTTAGTTTTAAAGTTTGCACTGTTTTGACAAATGATAAGTAGTGTTAAGTTGAAAGGACTATCAGTTTCATTAATCAAACAATGAAAGCTATGTTAAAAATGAGCTGAAATTAAAGTTCATAGCTAGAATAAATTCAAAAGTCACCTTCTGAGTTTTGATATATGCATAAATAGATGTTTACATAACAGAACCACTCTCTTAAATAATAAATGATAACAAATACTTAATTCCTTTAATTTAATGTAACGTAAACAACATTTATTTAATATATTCAAAAAGGAGTGATGCTATCTAGATTGCCTGCAAACTTCTTCTTTCTATAAGTGAACATGACTAGGAAATGTCAAAATCACAGACTCCTGACTGACCCACTGCACCTTAAGGAAGGAACATGGATCACTGATATCTACAATATGATTAAAGTGAAGCAATCAGCTCTCTTGCTTGTCAAGATAGTTGCTGAACTAGAAACAAATTAGAAAACAAAGGCCTGATACAAAACTCCCACCACCAATAGGAACATCAGCAAACAACGTTTCCAACATCCACACATCATTTCAGAAATTCTTAGATATTTTATCATAAATGAATCTTAATTTGATAGAACAGATATGTTATTTACTATTTTATATATTGTGATGAGTGTGAACAGGTTCGACACAAAGCTTTTGCTGCCTCTGAATAGTTTATTAGATTGTTTTGTTCAATTCAAAGAAAACAATGTGCAAATATCTAAATTTGTTTTAGGTTTTCAGGCTCAGTTGTATATGAAAAACGGTTGAGACAAATATATAATCATGATATACATTTCGTTTATTTATAGTTATATATGTTACTTTAGCAAATTTGACTGAACAAGCTTTAGGAAATGTATCCTAGTTGAGATGTTGCATCAGACTTATCACTTTATACGTATATAAATTGCATAAAATAACATAGAAAAGTTAGCAAACAATATGTTTTGTTTTTTAAATCAAGACGTATACCATTTCTTAAAAATAATATAACAACCATATACACAGTCTCCTAATTAGTACTGATAACTTCTTCTTTTGGAACAAATGCTCTTTTTATGCCTTTCAAACACAGCCCCCCTTTTTTAATGAAATAAACTTTCAAGTGATGTATAATTTAAGCTTTTGAGCAATCTTTGTTTGTCTTCAGCTTTGTTTTATATGTTACATTTTGAAAATCGAACAACAAAATAATATTTTACCTCAGAAATGTTGTAAGGTATTTTTTCTAAAGTCGGTGATATCAAAACAATTATCATAAGGTGTTTAAAAGCTAACAGAAAAAAATGCATGCTAATTTTCAAACTAAAGAGGTTCTAAACTTATATAAAGTTTTATCTATGGTCATCTAATTAAACAGCTTATAACTGACAAAGCACTTATGTTAGAACATATCTGTTTCCAGTTTTGAAATGGTCAGTTAACGCTCTTTTAAACACATGTTATCCTGAAATTAAACATATATTGAAAATTTCGTCAAATGAAACTTTTTAACAAAATATCAATAATTTTAAGTGTATAGCTGAAAATGTAACGTAAATGACATTATAATGGACTCAAACAACTTTTTAAAACATCAATATGTGTAGAGAATAGCATGTTCTTACAGATTGCATAAATGTTTTGTTCCTTTAAACATTTCAACTTCTACTTAAATAGACTTAATTACATATTTTTGTTTTTAAGAAAATGAGGGGTAACATATAAAACACACTGTTACAGGAATGTTTGCAAGACTTAAATTGACTGCAATATCTGGTTTCATACTGCCTATACTATGTACTAAAGGATAAAACAAGTGAAAATTCTGCTAAAAAGGGGACATACCTTAATGCTTATTTTTGACATTTTTGAACTCTGGCTCCTCTACTATTCGCAACTTTCACAGAATTATTTTATAAGTATATGGGGATACTTCCTTAAAAATTTCAAGATATTTCACCGATTTATCGAATAATTATAAGCTCGTCTATATCACTGGTATGTTCGAAGCATTGAGTTTGTTAGTATACTAAAGCGACCCTCATTCAAAGGGCTATTACTCAATTAGATTACTGTAATTTTCTTTAGGTCTGGTGCCAGTTTAAAGGTGACATATAAACCTTTATAGAAACGTTTACCATTTTGTCGTAGCATATATGTGACGAAAATTATGAAGCTACTTGCATTCATATTTGAACAGCCCTCGTAAAAGTTAAATATCAAGATTTTCAATGTCAGATTTTTAATATGTAATAAATTATCAAACAAAAACAAATCATTGTTTTAAGGAATTACCAAAATATATCAATATACGCAGTATCTTGTCGCGACTTGGGATAACAGATAAATTTGCGCATTTTCTATAAGGCCTGAGGTCATGAGCAATAATTAAAATGAAAGAAAGAAGCTGACTGAAGATAACAACTATTTTAGCTTGATATGTAGGACTTGGGTTATTCTTTCATTTCAAATTGGTCAAATGCTGGAAACATGGTGTCATATCCTATTTATTTCATAATTTGATAGTCCATGCACAAAACAAACCGTATGCAAAGTATTGAAAAGAAGTATTTAGTAGCATATGACCTTAAAACAGCTAAATTTGGAATTATCGGAAATATGTGACACCGTTTTTGATTGAACAAGTTGACCAACTCCAATTGGCGCATTTTAATAACACAAAAGAAAATGCAAATACCTTGAGTTTAGCATGAAAATAAAGAATGTGTTCTGTTGAATTTATTTCAATAGGACTATTACTCATTGTATGTATGTCTATTAAATTCTGGACAATTTGTCCTTAGACTGTTGAACCCCATAACGCCATGATATAAAAGTCAAAGATTTGACTTCGATGGTTTCATTTTAAGCTTGCATGATGTTATATACAGAACTAGTGTTTTTCTTAGTGTCATTCACATGCTGGGGCACGACTTTGAGGCCAGATCACATACTTAGATTTTTCATACAAATATTAATAAAGTTTTGCTTATTATACAAGCCAGATTCTAATTAGTTCCCCTGACAAAGGGTATGATGATAGTTTGAAGGTCTAAAGTATGGTTTAGCACCATCCCTACTCAGATTCCTGGATTTTGTGATCACTGTCATGGGCTTACATAGCTTCAAGGTATAACTGAATATTATTGTATTGTATTAATCTACCATTTAACAGAGCTATCTCCAGAGTCAAAGGTACATCTTGGCACTCTTTTGAAAAGTTGTGGGGTATACTCTTACGTGCCCTAACTGGGCACATTTTATAGTTGTTATGATACTGTAAAACCTGTCGAAAACGGCCACACTCAAAAAGACCGAAAATTGGTTTTCAAGCCCAATTATTGGAGCATTCTGCAATACTTTTGACCTGTCATTAAGATCATTGTTTTGTCTATTTTGAGTTACTGTTTTACACAGGGTTTACTGTATCTGTTAGTTGGTTTACTGTGTGCACATGGACCAATCTAACAAACAACGAAAACTTCTTTAAAGGTCAAGGGTAGTCAATCTATTTGTGAAAACATATGTAAAGGTCCTGTTGACAAAATAAAAAATAAACTATATATGACTATTGTAAATAAGTTCAATAATTACTGGTATACTGAGTAGTTGTTTTATAACAAAGGCGGACAATTAAAAACATATAAGTAGTTTACATGTGATCAATGAAATTGTATGATCAATGAAATTGTGATGAGAGAATTAAAATATGAGCCAGCACATGAGATTTTGGCACCCATTGCATTGTCGAGCGATGAAGGCCCAGGACTTTTGTGTATATGCATTTGAGACTTTTGCGAATTTATACGATAAGTACAAAAATCCCATGTGCTTGTCCATATATCTATTTGTCAAGGGACACTCTCATTTATCATTTCATCTTATAATGAAGAATTTCTGCACATGCAGAAAAAGTCGAAGTACATGTATTAGTAAAAACATTATGCCAGTTGAAACGTTTTCTATTCCTTGATATGCAGTAAAACACCTTAGACTTGTTATAACTTGTGCATCCTTTTGTATTCTGATGGATTTTCCCGTGCATATTGATACAATGAGTATGGGAGGGCCCATTTTGTTTTTAAGGAGGCATAAGTAGATGTTTATAAATTGTGATGTGTTCCTGTCCCGAATGTTGTTGTTATCTTAGCAAATAGTGCAGAACCTGATGACATGCAGCATTATGCTGCATTTCATCTGGGTCTTCACTCTTTGCCAAATTATCTATTCCAGTATGCGAAGGGTTAATGGTGTTTGATAAATTATGATTTACCAGTTTCATGAAAATCTAATATTGGAATTGCTTTTAATATGTATGTGAATATTTAGGCATTGTAATAACTCTGTAAAATAACAGTAATTTTGGCTGTCATGGTTTGTAGCTATGGTTTCCTATTTAACTGCACGACGGTTGGCAGGACTTCCGACTTAATGACGAGCATGACATAAAACTGGTTTTTGGTGCTTGTCTTTGGCTGAGCCCACCGTGGCTAAATGGGGGGTTTCTCATTAAAAGAAGAATGGTTATAACATAAATGTATTGCGACAGACTGAATGCTTGGTGACAACTTTGCTTTCCTCTTTCATTGTACGTCGGCGGGTCGGAACGCAGATTCTATGACGGAACCCTGATCCAAGTTCCGACTTGTAAACTTCTCTATAGATATTTTGTCTGTGGTCTAGCCCACCGGGGTTTAACTGTTGGATTTCTTTTACTCCAGTATAATTGTATATACTGTCGAGTCCTTATCTTTGTTTCATCCCCTTTTTATATCTCGATTTGTATGGCAACTTTGTGTCACAGTGTATAGGTATATATATATATAAGATACACTTCTACTGCCTTGCGGTAGAAGCCGGCTTTTACAGCGACGTGGTAGAGTGTTTGCCTGTAAATCTAGCGTCCTGGGTTCGATTTCTGGCTGGGACAGCTTAAATATTTTCGCTCTACGACAATGGCGCCCACCGTAAATAACTCACCCTATGACCGTTCTGTGCATAAATATCTCCCTTGGGACGAATTTCAAATTGGAGGGGATGAATGTCACAGGGTATAGGTATATATAAGATACACTTCTACTGCCTTCCGGTAGAAGCCGTCTTTAGCAGCGACGTGGTAGAGTGTTTGCCTGTAAATCCAGCGTCCTGGGTTCGATTTCTGGCTGGGGCAGGTAAAATATTTTCGTTCTACGACATTTGCTTTCCTCTTTAATTGTACGCCCGCGGGTCGGAACGCAGATTCTATGACGGAACCCAGATCCCAGTTCCGACTTCAAACTTATCTATAGATATTTTGTCTGTGGTCGAGCCCACCGGGGTTTAACTGTAGGGTTTCGTTTACTCCAGTATTCAAGTGTATATACAGTTGAGCCCTTATCTTTGTTTCATCCCCTTTTTATATCTCGATTTGTATTAACTAGATGATACATCGATACGTTAGGGGTCTTTCATGTGAACCAAACATCTATTTGTCTTCATCCACATCAGAAATAAGGGCGAGGTTGGCGCCGTCAAACATGTTTAAGCCCTACAGTAAATATGTTTTAACCCTTAAAGCGCCAATCACGACTGCAGCAGACGACAAATTTTGAGACATCTTTCCTAATTTTCGAACAAAATAATGTATGATATATCATGAGAATTGTCTGCCAGCAGAAAATTCTCATGAAATATGCCTCATTTGTTATTTTTTAAAAAGCGGCAAAATTTGAAATTGTCGTCTGCTGCAAATTATAGGTGGCGCTTTAAGGGTTAATAACCGTTCCAAGGCGGTACTTTTCTTGAGGATCCTTTTTTGTTATTTGTGTTTCATGTCTGTCATGCTGTCTTGTCTGTTCCTTGCAGCTTGTGGTCACCTGCTGGGAAAGGGCTGAACTCTTGGCTCTTTTGTGTGTGATGTTTTCTTGTGTTTTTGACACTTTCACATATGGTGTCCTGAGTCAGGTGTGCTCTTAGATTGTATCGATTCCTGATCGCTGCCTTCTTCCTTGTTTTCTTTAAATCTGTCTGTGAGCAAAGAGCTCTTTGCTTTGTTTTTCTCCAAAGTTCTCCAAAGTATGTTACTTTGATTTGGTTGTTCATTTAAAATTTTCTCTGTGATGATGTATTGCATATGTTCACGCTTAGGGATGTCTGTTACTACACAAAGTGGTTCTGGACGACAGTATGTTGGTTCTGGACGACAATATGTTACAGGTTCCTGACGAAATAAAGAGTTATGTAGTGAACGTGTAATGTGTTTTGGAGCCTTGACGCATACTTAACCGTAAGAATCTTATTTTGTCGTTGTATATTTGTTCAGGATACTTATCAAGACGTAATTAATCCCGTAGCAAGGCGAATTTATCCAGTTCACACTTACCTGATACAATTATTGTTCTTGAAACTGTATTTTACTACTACATGTGCCCGCATATGCTCATTTTTGTGCATTCACTTTCGTGTTCTTTGTAATTTTTATGACTTGGTATCATGAGGCATTGTATTTTCCATCACATAAGCGAAATAAGTTTTCTCTTGCAAATCAGCTTACTTTAGACAAACACGTTTTTAAAACCAAACTGCAGCTACCTCAGTCATATTTCCAATGTAACAGGTATGTAACGACTTCAAAAAGTTTGTTACAGGTTAATGTCGACAGCGTTACAGGTAGAGACGACAGTCTAATGGATTCTCTGGATTTCTGTTATACGAAATATCTATTTTTTTCTGTGAAGGTGAAATGCCCTTTAATATTTTCGCTGATGAGGGACTTGCTGAAGAAGTCTTTGAACGTACTGAGAATGTGTATAGTGGTTCGATCATTTGCGAAACCCTACCTAAACTGGTCTAAAGGACCTCTGACAGTGGTAATTAATTGACAGTGCCTATATGTTTGGAAAAAAAATCAAAGTTGGTCAAACGTTTTATCTACATATATAGTCTCACTGTTAGTCTCTATTTCAATGGATATACAGTTTTTTTAAGCTAAAATGGTCATTTTTTGTATTAAATATATAGGAAAATGGAAACAATATTTTAGCAACATTCCTCCCCAACACAATATATAGGTTTTCATGTGTATTCTTTTAAAACTCTTTCCTTCAAATATAATGTTATAATTAGTACGAGTAAGTTTCCTTTACATAGCTCCTTAGTCCTGAAATATATCAGCTTTTAGCATATTTGTCTTAGATTATAAAAATTGGCCTTTAAACGTTACTAAATTCTGTTGTTAGATGATTTTGTACATGCACTTACAGATAAGCTTCATGGTCCCTAAATAGGTGTACTTTATGCATGGATGAATTGTTATGGTACATTGCTGCATAAAATTACACCAGGTATATATAATGTCATCAAGGTAGAATATACTTTATTTGCACAACAACAACAACAACAACAACAACAACAACAACAACAACAACAACAACAACAACAACAACAACAACAACAACAACAACAACAACAACAACAGTTATATCAACGATTTTGACTTTAAAAGTCTTCCAAATGTGACTTTAATTGGGTATTGATGTTATAGTACCCTTACGAATGAAAAATAATGTTTTGGTGCAGTCTAATTATGCATCCCCCACCCCTTTGATATCATCTTCTGTAATGTCACAGGGATATATTTATCTAGTTATAACATATTCTCGTTCATAATACATCAAACGTCTCATTTTAAAAGGATACCAGTGTTACTTTATACGTAGGGAAGTTTTGGTCAGGATTGACAACATGCTATTGAGCAATAAGTGTGAAATGAATTTACATAGTCGCATGAAAATCTGATTTTGTTGCATGCAAATGTCCTATGCTGACAGCCTTTTTCCAAACATTTTCGCCACTGACAAAATGCAGGCCTGATCTTGGTCCAAACAATCATCTACAGTTACTGAAATACCTGATTAATCCATGTCACTGCCATCGGATCTACAGATATTCCAGTTTCTTCAGAAATAGGGGTAAGTTGCTCTAAATCCATGATTTCTTTTTGAATGATTAGTCATCCGTTAGTGATATGTCACTGCATAATTTCTTATTCACACATTTTGTGGAGATGCTTACATTTGTCATTTTATGGATACTGATCAAACCAGAACCGGTGGAAATTTGCAGAACCAAGAGCTATATTAACAAGATTACACTTAATGTTGCGGCCCTGTATTTTGAAGGCCCGGGCCTTGTATTTGACCAGCGTTGAAAAGGTTTCAGAGCAGTATTTACATCTGCTCAAGATAGAAAGAATTTCTAGCGATAAGGCGAGCAATCTAAACGAGACGTTCATTTTATTTTGTTGATATAACGACTGGAGAAACTAGGCACATTCAACAAATATATATAGACGGGCCGTCGATGCACCATTGCCCCCGAAAAACTATTTATACAGTTGGTGTACAATAAAAACGGCCATCTTCACAGTATCGATTCACTGTGCGCCTGAAATGAGTGAAATCGACTGTATCGGTAGAATCGAGAGTTTTTGGCCTGGATTTGTGAGGGGGTGGTAAGTATTTTCGCATGTTTTCTTATAGTTAGATTTGTCCTTCCGCCGTGGATCTCATTATATTTCTTTGATATATGCATACATGTCATAATATCGTGCAAAAACAACGAGAGTGTATCGTGGGAGCGCAGGAAACGCATTCTTTTAGAGGGATAGTTGTCAAAAAAGCGAAAATCCACAGCTTTTTATCTTCCCGTTTCGAATTTAAACAACTTAGCTAAAAATGATTTTCATCAGAAGTTCGAGAGGCTTATGATCCTACAATACCAGAAATCTCAGACTGATCCGTTTTTTCGATTTTGAGATATTCAGCTATATATGACTGAACCCCAAATAGCGGTGAATTAGAAACTGTATCGGTAGAATCGACGCACTGAACGAAGTAATATCGATACTCATAAGAGGTACTGTGCCCAGTGAAAGGGAACAATGAAGACAGTTTCGTCTATTCTGGGCCAATTTCAAGCGCAAGTAGGACTAAAATATACGTAAACTTTGCGCATCAAACCCACAACCTTTGTGCGATAAAAATATAATAAAAAGCTTGTCAAAAACTTCAGTTTGTAAACAAATACAAGCTTGGCACATTCTTATTTTTTTTTGGATGAAAATACTTGTGTGCTTGCTTGATTTGATTCTTTAAGTCCCAGTCAACACGTTTTCAGTTATGTCGGGATGGTTCTTCATTTGTTGAACCAGTAGTAAGCAAGTATTGGTCAAACACATAACGCAGTGACGCAGATGGGGGTATACCAGTGAGCTCCTTGGTATCAAGTCAAGCATTGTACGACAAAGCCACTGTGTACCCTCCATGAAATGCTTTTGGCCGTTCTTCTCCTTCAGTTGATTTAAAAAGATTGGCTGTCAGTAACAGGCAAAATATTAACAATTATGTACATGTAGCACAAAGTGCCTTCGATCAGCTTGAATAGTAACAGTTTGGTAAGGATAATGAACGGGCTCAATATGTGCTGCGTCTTATTTCTTCAGGGTTTCCAACCAGATCTTGCTAAAACCAGCCTTGTTATTAACAGAGACTAGATGGAAGCTTAAAGCTTTTAGTGGGCCAAGGTCAGCTGCTTAGCTATATACTTTCCAAGGAGCAAGTTACAAAGGCACGCATCAGACTGGCCGGATGGACAGACTGGTCTGCACCTTTGTTGTTCACATGCGACAGAGCCAGGTTCTTTCACGACAGAGGCCCAAGTTTGATGTGAGATATAAGTAAGGGCTTTAAAACCCTAACACGGTATAATGACAATAGATAATTCTTTATAGTGGCAAAGACCCAATGTATATATATTCATTGCATTGTTGCCCCTTCCTCAAATAAACGTACCCGCTTTTTGAGTCGCATAATCAACACATAAGAATCATGTGTACATCGGCGTCTGCCGCGTCGTCGTCGTATTACGCGTTGTCACACTTTTG
Source organism: Loripinus fragilis (assembly GCA_964019695.1). Taxonomy (NCBI): domain Eukaryota; kingdom Metazoa; phylum Mollusca; class Bivalvia; order Lucinida; family Lucinidae; genus Loripinus; species Loripinus fragilis. The sequence goes on along the minus strand of OZ026520.1, from coordinate 21,626,473 downwards.
GTTTGCGATTGATTGAAGTTCGAAAGTGGCGGTTATCCACAAACGTATTAAGAGTTATTGCCCTTTTTGACTTAGATTTTGGCTAAATTGTGGTTTACGATCAATTACTTTTGGAGGGATGCAACACTGTCATAAAAATTTAACACTGATAAAGCATTATAAAATACAGGCCAAGTTCGAATTTGGAGGTAATTCGCCAATTTTTGACTGAGTTTTGGCCCTTTTTTTGACTTAGGTTTAGGCTAATGCAAAAACTATATTGACTTTTTTGTAGAATAAACATCACATTTCTCCAAAACTATTATATCTTACAACTTCTCACTATAGGCAATGATTACCCAGTGCCTGTAGATAAGCATAATTGTGATTAAAAATTTACCGCCCCTCCCCCAGTGGGATCAAAGGTCAAATATGTAAATTTTGCAATAACTCAGTCAGTTGTCATTATTTTTTACAGAAATTTCGCATGCAGACAGGTTTACAATAATAAGAAACATATCAAACGCGATTTTTGATCGAAGGCCTGTGCCAGACCCCCTGGGTGGACTTAGTGGGTGGGGTAAAAACGTCAAAATTCAATTTTTTCGGAACATGATCATGTTGCATATCACATTAAAGGGAAACATGAATGCAGCAACATGGTAGCAAATATTTTACCCGCGGAGCCCCGCTCACCCCCATCCCCTGACCCTGGGGTCAAAAGGTCAAAATTCAACTTTTCCAGAACATGGTCAGATTGCATACCAAATTAAATAGAATCACGAATGCGGAAATGTGGTAGCATATATTTTGCCCGCAGACCCCCTCCTACCCCCACCCGACCCTGGGGGTGGGGTCAAAATGTCAAAATTAACTTTTTCAAAACATGGCCATATCAACTTAAATGGAATCACAAATGCAGCCACATGGTAGCAAATATTTCCCCAGCAGACCCCCCCAGGGCCCTGGGGGTCAAAAGGTTAAAATTAAACTATTTTAGAACATTGTCAAGTTGCATATCAAAGGGAATCGTGAATGCAGCAACATGGTAGCAAATGAAGACAGAGGTACAATAAATAAGAAACATATCAAACCTGACTTTTGATCAAAGGCCTGTGTCCGACCCCTGGGTTAACTTAGGGGGTGGGGTCAAAGGTAAAATTAAACTTTTTCAGAACATGGTATTGTTGCATATCGAATTAAAGGGAATCACACGCAGTATTATGCAACATGGTAGCAAATATTATGCCCGCAGACCCCCCCTGACCCTGGGGGTCAAAAGGTTAAAATTCAACTTTTTCAGAACATGGTCATATTGCATATAAAATTAAAGGCAATCACGAATGCAGTAACATGGTAGCAAATATTTTGCCCGCAGCCCCCTCCCCCGACCCTAGGGTCAAAAGGTCAAATTTAACTTTTGCAGAACATGATCATGTTGCATATCAAATTAAAGGGAATCGCGAATGCAGCAACATGGCAGTAAATATTTTGCCTGCAACCCCCCTCTCCCCTCAGAAGGTCAAAATTCAACTTTTTCAGAACATGGTCATGCTGCACATCAAAGGAATCGCGAATGAAGCAACATGGTAGCAACTGCAGTTAGAGGTACAATAAAAATTATGAAACATATCAAACGTGATTTGGGATTTAAGACCTGTGCCTGACCCCCCTGGGTGGACTTTGGTTATGGGATCAAAATGCCAAAATTTAATTTTTTAGAACATGGTCATGTTGCATATCAAATTAAAAGGAATCACGGATGCAGCAACATGGTAGAAAATATTTTGGCCAGGAACCCCCTCCCACCCCCTCTAACCCTGGGGGTCAAAAGGTCAAAATTGAATTTTTACAGAATATTATCATATCAAATTAAATAAGTTCTCGAATTCAGAAACATGGCATCAAATATTCTGCCTACATACCTTCTCCCTACCCCACTCGACCTTGGGTGTGGGGTTAAAGGTCAAAATTCAACTTATGGAGAACATGGTTATGTTGCATATGAAATTAAATAGAATCGTGAAAGCAGCAACATGCAAATATTTGGCCGCAAATCCCCTCTCCCCGCCCCTCTGACCCTGTGGTCAAAAGTCAACTTGTTCAGAACATTGTTGCGTTGCATATCAAATTAAAGGGGATCACAAATGCAGCAGCGTTGTAGCAAATATTTTACCCGCAGACCCTGCCCCCATGGTCATGTTGCATATCAAATTAAAAGGATGGGGCATAGAACACCATGCAAACACACATTCTCTCCTTACACTCACACTCAACTGTAGGTTGAATTAAAACAAAAAAAAATTCTGCATGTGATCGTGTTGTATATAAAATTAAGGGGAAAGAAGTATAGATTTACATAGAAGGAAACACTTTGACCTTACACACACCCCTGACCTCTAGGTCAGGTCGAAGTCAGACAGATAATTTTATTTTGTATTGAACTAACCACTGAAAACTAGTTGATAGGCTTTTAACCTTGATCTGTATGATACCAAAGGTGAACTTAGGGGTTGGAGAAATTGGATTTATGTTTTGTGATTTATTAGTTTTTCTAAAATAACCCTTTGCCGGGAAAATATATTCGACAAATTTTCCTTGTTTGACTTCTGTTCTGCCAGGCGACACATCCGATTCTCGGAATTCTATATCATAAAGAGCGCTAGCTTTGATTTTCATGTAAGAATGTAAATATATAATTGTTTTGATGTATCTGCATGTGCATGCATGCATACATATGTGTGTGCATGCATGCATGGGAGTATGAACATTTATGAGCATGTACATGTGTTTTCATATGTACATTGATGTGTGTGCGCATGCATGCGTGTATGTTCATTTTTGCAATTTCCCTCCACAAGTATTGAAGTTGGCATCGCTGGTTCCCCGCCCCCCCCCCCCCCCCCCCAGTATTTAAAAGTTTCCTACGTATATGAGCCAAGCAGCAATTCTTGGGTCACCGTTTGAAACACAAAATTATTTTACTTTCATTCCTTAAAGTAAGAAAGGATGCAAAGATCAGCAACTGATACACTCAAGTACCCCATTTGACCCAGGACACCCCATCAGGAAGTGATAAAACACAATAAATCACCACATACAAGAGAGCCAAGAGGTCAGCCCTTTCCAAGCAGGTGACCACAAGACTGCAATAGATAGACGACAAGATAGCATGACAAACACGAAACATAAGTAACAAAAAAGATCCAAAAAAGGCCAACCGCCATGGAATGGTCAGGAAAAATACATATACTTTTAAGTCAAGTCTCCTTTCCCACATACTCGTAGCACTCGCCAACATCAAGATTAATGCAAACCTGGAAAAGACACAAAGCAATGCATAGAAAACCATAGAACAAACACAGAACCCACAACAGGAGCAACAATCAACAACGAATCAACAACAGAATCACTGCCTTAGAATGTACAGCAGCCTAAGCAACATGTCATCATTGTTTGTTAAATATAGTCTCACTTCTGAAACATTTTCGTTTCAGTAAACCAACACTCGTGAGTTTCTATAGCACAATGGAAAATCCAGGATACAAATGCTACAACTGCCCTCTCTATTCTGAATTCGATACGGTCATAAAATACTCCACTGTCACTCATTCAGGAAACACTTTAAAATATCGAAGACCACTCATACATCTAAGTAGTGTCCACAAGTGTAAACTGACAGGTGGCGGCCATTTTGGTTATCGGACAAAGCCCATATTCAAACTTATGCGAGAGATTGATAAAAGTAATATATATGTGAAATTTGGCAGCAATCGGGTAATAAATGACTAAGGTAGAGTGTCTATAAGTGCAAACTAATAGGTGGCGGCCATTTCGTTGGTCATCTTGGTTAACTTTCGTCGGACAAAACTCGTATTCAAACTTTAACAAGAGTTTTATGGAAGCAATCCATATATGAAATTTGGAAAAAACTCTGATAAAAAAATGAAGTAGGGGACACTGATAGGCGTTGGCCATTTTTGGCCATCTTGCTAATCAATTAACAGATAGAAAAACGTATTCAAACTTTTATTTTCTTGTCCTTTGGGATCATGGGTTTTATTGTGGAACTTTGAAACTATTAGATGGTAACTGATGAGGCCCAGAAAATTTATTTGCACACTCTTGTTTCAGTTCTTTGGTGCATTCTTTGCTTCCAAAGGATAACCTTTTTAAGAACACATTTGACTTCACTACAGCTGGTGATTGGGACTAGTGGCGGTGGTAGAACGTCTCCCTGCCCTTCACTATAGTGTAGATTTTATTTTCTTGTCCTTTGGGATCATGGGTTTCATTGTGGAACTTAAAAAATATTAGAGGGTCACTGATGAGGCCTAAATGGCCGAAACTAGCTAGTCTGGCCAAGATAATTTGCACACTCTAATTTCAGTTCTTTAGTGCATTCTTTGCTTCCAAAGGATAACTTTTTAAGAACATATTTGACTTCACTACAGCTGGTGATTGGGACTTTGCGGCGGTGGTAGAACGTCTCCATGCCCTTCACTATAGTGTAGATTTTATTTTCTTGTCCTTTGGGATCATGTGTTTCATTGTGGGAGTTTGAAACTATTAGAGGGTCACTGATGTGGCCTAAATTGCCGAAACTAGCTAGTCTGGCCCAATAAATTTGCACACTCTAGTTTCAGTTCTTTGGTGCATTCTTTGCTTCCAAAGGATCACATTTTTAAGAACATATTGAACGAGAGTTTGATGGAAGTAATCCATATATAAAATTTGGAAGAAAACCGATTATAATGACTTAGTTAGAGAGACCTGTCATGGCGGCCATTTTTACAGCCTTCTTGCTTATCGTTTGACAGAAAAAAAAACTGTATTCAAACTTGAACGAGAGTTTGATGATGATATGAAATTTGAAAAAAATCTGATTAAAAATGACTAAGTTAGAGTGACCACTGCAACGGACAGACAGACGGACGGACCGACAAGCCCAAAACAATAGAGATAATGTTTTGTTCGCTAGTTTGTTGATAGGTTTGTCAGTTGATTTTTGGCGATGGTGGTACGTGCACGTGCGTGTGGTGTGCGCGCACGTGTGTGCGTGCGTGAGAGTGTGCGTGCATTTGTGTGTGTGTTATTGTCAAGATACTGTAACGTTAATTTACAAACCTATTTTTGTAAACATCCAACCTTCATAAATATTCATGTAACAAAGCGATGCATGTATACTTCTACCACGACCCCTAAGTAATGACCCTCGATACATTCAATGCATTTACCGTTACAGTCACGCCTCAAAGCGTTTTGTGGAAGTATAGCACAACGTGAACTTACCTGTATATTATACTACCCATTCAGTAGAGCATAACAATATGCAATTAGAAAATGGTGGATTACAAATGCTATGTCTACAGTAGCAATATGTCGAGCGCCCGGCCACTTTTTTGGCCAAGTATGCTCTCAGCCGTGTCCCTTTGCTGGTTTTAGCTCACTTTACTCTGTGCTTACCATTTATTGATGCAATTATCAATAAGGCGCGTTGCGCATGTGAAGACATTGAAAAATTATAATGACACCTGCTTAACTAATTTCATAATCAGATGGTCTTAATGGGCGTTATCATACTTATGGACCGTGCCGAGAGAAAACCCAATGTAGCTGCATGTGAACGTCAAAGGCTTAGACCAGCCTGCCAGCCGCGCAGTCTGATCAGCACCTTTGTTATTCGCTCCTAGAAAAGTATAATTGTAAACTTGCTACACTCAAAATTCCTGCATTCTAGCTAATCTCTGTAACTGAGTAGGTAGGTTTGAGTCTTGCATGGTCAGAAACCCCGAAGACAGGTCTCCTTGTTGAGGTCCAGATAATTCTATGATCCCTTAAATTGACCATTTGTTTTTTCTTCTTCTAATTAACATGTCAGCGATAAAGTATGTTTAAAACGTGTTGACTTTACATATATGAGTATCATGAGCCTGTGTTGTTACAAAGCATATTGTTACAGATATACAGGTCCAGCCTGTTCCAATTCAGCCCAAGACTTTTCGGTTCCACCAACGTTCATTCGACTTAAAGAAGCCTGAGCAGAGAAGCGTTTAGCCGTCGTGGTTCGACAGTAGGCCCTGGCTCCATTACGATGAAGCCAAAGATCTAATCTTATGCTTACCGAAACCAAAATCTAGATGAAGCCTGCATCCTTAACGGATGTTCTACATGTAATTGAAAAGACTAAGTGTATATCTTTTCGAAAACACAACTCTTTGAAGGACCACCAAGGATCAGTGCTAAAAGTACTTTCCAAAACCTGAGGGGACATAGGTGAAATAATGTCAAAGAAACATGCTGTAGAAAAAAGTATAAAAAAAAAAGTGACTGTCTGAAAACAATTTTGTCCAGCATTCGGTTTCTTGCGTGACAAGAAATATCTTTTCTAGCAAAAGATCGTGACCAAAAGGACTGAAATCTGGTCCCAAATGCATAAAACCCCATTAAAAACGCACATAGAAGCGCCCAAAATTAAAAAAAAACTTGGGGGAGACCCCCTAAGCCCCCCTGTTGAGAGGGGGGATTAATTTCCCCTCTCGTGTCTTCGTCACTCGATGTAATCTGATTGCTCGCTGGGCGCAAAAAGCCTTATTAAAGGGTTTGCCACAGTGAGTCTTATGAAATGTGCTTTCCACTGCCATTTCATCTTACCATACAGCTGTTTAAAGCAGGATGAAATTATTAAAATGTAAGCCTACAAACCTACACACAGACAGCAGATGGGGGAGTCTCTAACAGACTGAAAAAAGTGATACAGATATATACGTATTGTTAACCCTTTATGAACTAATTGAATTCTGCCTACTGGTTATATACAATAAACCTGGGGTGCTGGTCACTGGTTCTTTTTTTAAAAAAAAGTTGCATTTCTTTCTCTGAACATCATAGTTGTAAAAATAAACAGTGAAGACCCAGATGAAATGCTGTATGATGCGGCATTATATTTGGGTCTTCACTGTCTGGCAAAGTGCACATTTAGAAGCCAATGGTATACACAGGGTGAAATAAATAGCCTACTTTCTGCTCTAAATTCGAAGATTTATGACCAACATTTGCTTTCACTTCGTGCAGTCGGTAGTTTTTACTTCGTACATTAAATAAATAGCAGTCGATTCTACCGATACAGTTTCTAATTCACCGCTATTAGGGAGTTCAGTCATATATAGCTGAATATCTCAAAATCGAAAAAACGGATCATTCTGAGATTTCAGGTATTGTAGGATCATAAGCCTCTCGAACTTCTGGTGAAAATCATTTTTAGCTAAGTTGTTCAAATTCGAAACGGGAAGATAAAAAGCTGTGGATTTTCGCTTTTTTGACAACTATCCCTCTAAAAGAATGCGTTTCTTGCGCTCCCACGATACACTGTCGTTGTTTTTGCACGATATTATGACATGTATGCATATATCAAAGAAATATAATGAGATCCACGGCGGAAGGACAAATCTAACTATAAGAAAACATGCAAAAATACTTACCACCCCCTCACAAATCCAGGCCAAAAACTCTCGATTCTACCGATACAGTCGATTTCACTCATTTCAGGCGCACAGTGAATCGATACTGTGCATCTTGCAAAGTGAGATATTTGATGTCTTCTTTCGCTTATACAACCCCTTTCCCCCCCTAGACCCAAGACGCCCTTTACATATGTTATATTTTTGTATAGCGACATTTAATTGTCCAAAGGGCATTTTGGGTCTAGGGGGGAAAGCATCTAAATACAAACTGAAAGGCGCCAGTTTTATCTTTTCAATGACAAACGTCAGAATTTTAAGTACATTTCGTACGCATGCGCAGAAGGAATACCGCAAAGTTTTGAAAATGAAGGACGCTTATATCCTTAATATTTTAGCACTTTTACTTTTTGAAAACCTGCAACTTATTTACTAAAACTCTCGTCTAAACAGCACCCAGTATAAAGACGTAAAATAAGGGGTGGGAGTAGAAGGCGCAAGTTTTAAAGGTTTTGTAAATGATGAATCGCTTTGAAACCTACTTTGATGCTATCTATGTAAATTTTACTACCGGAACAGACCAATTTTAAAAACATTAGGGCAATTTGAAAATTTAGGTTTTGTAATCCTGTCAATTAGGGAAAATATACGCCTTATCGCTAGAGCTCCTTGTCGTCTCTAACCTGTTACAGAAAATATGACATCGTCTATTTCCTGTTACACAGTCGTCTCAGACCAGTAACATTTGACAAAAAATGAAATCTGAGGTTGTCAGTTTTCTTTAAATAAGAACATATTAAAACTGACTGAAAATTCGTGTGGATTATATTGTTAGACAATGTATGCTAATTCTATGGCGGAAATGCGAGTAATTGACCACAAATTATGTATTTCTGAAAATTCTTTTCCGGACCAAAGTTTTATGATTTAACAACAAATATCTATGACGCTTGTCTTTCTAATGCCAATCTAACAAACACTTAAATGATAGTAATGATCCAAACAAGCAAAAAAACACTATATTATCATTTTCTGCGACTGATTTGTATGTTACCCCTTTCAACTGTCGTCCAAAACCCAAAATATGTCGTCTAAAACCTGTTATTTGTCGTCCAGCACAAGAACACAGTCGTCATGAACCAGTAATGGATTGTCGTCCAGAACCACCTTGTGTAGTAACAGACATCCCTAAGCGTGATGTTTGTGTTTAACACTTTCGCTGCCAAGCACCTCAAAAACCCAATACCTCAGTGTCAAGCATGTTTCAAGGACAACTGCATATTGAGGGTATATGGGTTCAACACAGAGTATCTCCAGAACCTGTGAAACATCCACAGAATCTTGCTAATATATAAAACTTTTATTTGAACCAATAATAAAAAAAGATAGTCGCGTGACCTATGGCGGCCATTTTGGAAGCCATATTGAAAATATGAAAAATGCCTATGGACAGCTATTTCATGCAAAAAATAGATAAAGCATCCATCTACATCAAGTATCAAACATCAGGATTTATTCTGATATATTGTTTCATCAGAATTAAATCAAAATATAGCAGTTGAAGGGCTTGATGCGTCCTGCATGTCATGTCCATGGACATGTTTTCGATATTTTTGATTTCCACGAAATCTAATAACAGTACAAACATTTTGTTACAGTCCATTCTTGTACAGAAAATTGCGTCGACCTTCATATACAATATTATTATATCTCCTGAACATTTTGATTCAGAGAAGATATATTTGCGTCCCCTATAGCGGTTAAAAATAGACAGTTATCAACTGTGCCTTTAATTTTCGACTGTAGTCGCGTTTGGCAGTGAACGGTAAATTCGACTACAGTCGCGTTTGGCAGCGAAAGTGTTAAATAGCAGCAGCTCCTAGGGCGGAGATTTGGCCATTAAAATGCATTTAAGCTCCCACCTCCGGTGTTTTAGGCTGCTATCCATTCTAAGGCGGTGATTCTGTTGTTGATTATTCATGGTTTGTTGTTACTCCCCTGTGCGTGTGAGATTTGAATTGGGTCCTGGGTTTTCCTGTGTGATTCTTGGTTAGCAATCGCCTTGCGAACGAAGAGAGAACTGGCCCCGAGGTTTTCTTGCTCAACTCAACTGAGCACGAAATTTCAACTGCTCATAAAAACTAGAATACCGACAAATGGAGAAGTCTTGCTTGAAATCTCTCATGTGTTGTATTTATCATGCTAATACATGCTAAAATGCCAACTATTGAGCAGGATAGATTTCGTGCTCAGCTAGGTTGAATATGAAAAAAGTTTTACAACCTCGGGGCCTGGCTGCTTTACTTAAATTGTATAAGTGCTATTATGGGTTAAATATATTTATATACATCTGTATATTATATGGAACAATTAAACAACATAAGCACATAGATTGATTTAACTAGTTTTATTATTGCCAACCGGTTTCCAATTTTCAGGGCAATAATGGCGTCAAAATATTTTTTCCATATAATTTACTTGTTTTGGGACAGTTTACTTAGTTTCATACATTTGCATATTAAATAGAGTTCTGTCCCCGAGGTTATAAAACTTTTTTCATGCTCAACTCAACAGAGCACGAAATTTATCCTGCTCATAAATGTTAAAATGCCAACAATTGTTGGCATTTTAACATTTATAAGCAGGAACCAACTAAGAGTTTGACATCAAGAAACAACATTATTGTTCATCAAATAGCTTTAGTTAGCAGTTGAAACTTCATGCTCAGCTGAGTTGAGCACGAAAAAAGATTTATAACCTCAAGGCCTGTTTAACTTCCTCCATGTTCTATGGATTTGCCGGTGGTCTGTGATTGTGGCATTTCCTGATCATACTCTCTTGTTTGTTTATGCGCCTACATGGGACTAGTTCTCGTGACTGAGGGATAGCACCCCGGGGGTAGCACCCCAGCACCATAATATCCCTCTGTAGTCACACTGATTTCACTTCCATATCACTGGGACGTTTTGAATTCATAGCGTGCCCAGCAGGCACCCAACCTTAAAACAACGTCAAATCAACGTCGATGTGACGTCATGACGTCCAATCGACATCGATACGACGTTGTTTTGACGTCATGTGTCTGCTTGGTGTGTCATCTAACTTTGGAGAAATATGATAAATAATTAAGCACTACTATAGTCCGTACAGAAATTCAGTGAACATCGTTTTTCTTTTTTAAAATGTCTTTAATGATAAAATTTTGGACCAAAATTTTGCACATACATATAATAAAACACCGCCTAATATACAATTGCATATTTGAATATTTATGATAGGAAAATAAGTCTGGAATCTCTTGTGAAATAAACTAACTTAGTCATTTTCGATTTAGAAAAATCCTTATTTTCCCTCAGTGTATTTCATATGGGTAACACGTGGTTTATACAGTTCAATGAATACCATTTTTACTTTCGTATATGATAAAGAAAACGGTCACCAGCAGGCTTACTCTTGGTATGTCTATATATTCACTGAAAATGCTTTGAAGAGACTGCACAAATTACAATTCTGTCTGAATTATCATATTTCACGATAATCAAATTTCGCATCTTGCTTTCTTATATGTGCCATGGTTAAATGACACATATACATGTAGCAATTGGACCGCGACTGAGAAAACCTGTCTTCGGTGATTTGTAACAATACAGGCCCAGACCAGCCTGCGCATCCACGCAGTATCATCAGCAACTTTGTTGTCTGCTTTTTGAGAAGAATCATCCCTAGACTTGCCTCGTGCGAAAAAAATCAATTTTCTATCTAGCCAGTTTAGCCGAAAGGGACTGGTTTGAGACTCGCTTTGTCGGAAACCCAGAAGACAGATTTTCTCGCGTCGTGGCCTGTGGTACTTGCTCGACAGCTCTAGGACAAATACTTCAAGTGCAACAGATAATAATGTTAAAACAAATATGACGAGGAGGCTGTTCATCAGACATATTAACGGGAGTCACACTGTTTGATGGCGCTCTACATCGTCTAATACATAAGTCATTTGTAACTACGGCCCACAGAGCCGGGGAACGGCGGGGGATTTGGTTTTCTGGCTACAGGTCTCTGGTATGACCATGTACTAACAGCGCATTTGCCCGGCTTGTGGGTGGCTACAAATGACTGGGTGCACATAATTTCTTTCGTCTTTATGCACCAGTCATTTGAGACCACCCCCAGCTCAGAGGAATGTCGAGGAATTTGACTTTGTGTCTACAGTTCCCCATAGTAACCACCATACTGTGGGGGGCAGCTAGTTGGCAAAACCATGACAGTTCTCCTCCGCGGTCTGTTTTTATACTGCACGGCATTGTTTTTCTAGGTCTATCAAACCCCTACATTTCCTCCGCATTGTAGAGACAACGTAAAAGTAAAAACACAGCACATTATATCCCCATCCTGCTCAGAGGCTTGGGTGAAGCAGTGGTTACAAATGACTGGTGCATTATATATAGCCTATGATGCACTTCGCATGACCATTTAGTTCTCACCCACCCCAAAAGCATCCGCTGATACATGTATATTGTTCAACCTATTTCCAAGCACATTCCCACCCCATCACCAGTTTCTCTTTCTGACCTCAGCATTATTTTTATTAGATGACTCTTTTTTTCACTTGAATCACACCTGACGGGTGAGCCCTGTGATTATTTTATCTTAACACTTATAGTTGCCCGGAATTACGTTTTGGCATGCATGTTTTGCATTGTCTGGTGTCAACAAACCAGTATTGGGAATAAACAGATATAGTCTGGTTCACGAAAATTGGCAGTATTTTACCGTTAGCAAAGAAGAGTTCATTATTCGAAACATGACCTGAAAAGTAACTGTAAATTGTAGATTGTTTAGTTTGTAACTGTACCGTTAAAAATGATTTCAGGTATCAATCCACGGTAGCGCAGTCGGGAACATCGCAGATTTGCAATGGATCTTAGCTGTTGTAACGAATGTACACAATTTACCAGTCTAATTTTTTTTTTTTATTATTATTAAATTATCAATCCCTAGCATGTGCGAGTCAATATATTGTACTTTCAAAGATGTATAGTAATGAGGCAATTCCATTTTTCTCATGAACAGGTAAAGCATGACTATTCACTGCCACGCGCATATGCAGTAATCTGTGGAAGGTTCAATATAACTGTAAACCGAGACTACCTGCACGCCCAAAGTCAAGGTAAACTCGACAATGTTTGTTTACAACAATTCTCATCTATAGATAAACAAAGTTAAACAGGCACTCATGAATATGCCGTATAAACTCGTGTAACTCCGTAAAACTAATTTTAGATTTGCAAACATTATGAAGGGTATTGATTTCAGACTGAAGTATCTTCTAATCCTGTATCCATTACTGTCCCGCTTAGCCATTCGGATAGAGCGTATAGCTGTCAAGGTTGAGATCGTGGGTTCGAGTCTCACGACATACAATATATTTTTTTAAAAAATATTTTCATTTTTTATCATAAATCATGACTTGCACGATTTTTACAAGACTTACGTGTAAAAGTAAATGTAATAGAATTCATTTTAAAACATTATATTAGTTAGGAACTATGATGTCTACTGAGAAATCTTTAAAACATTTAAAATCTAAAGACGAATTTTTCATAGCTAATGTTTCAAACTATTTCGAGAAACACTCAGGGCGGGACAGCTCATCATATATATATTCAACATACTTTTCAGGCAACTGGGGTCAGCAGAAGAACCGTTTTCAGACTACGAAAAGAACTTCGAGAAACCGGTTCACTTTCGTCGCCGCGACGTTCGAAACGGGGACAATACAAACCTGTGGACGACTTTGATGAGGTTGTTATCAGAAACAATGTGCAGGAATTTTACATCCACCGCCATCAGCTTCCGACCATAAATAATCTCTTATCAGTCTTGAAAACAGACATCATTTCAACTATCCATCAAAATTAAAATTAACAAGAAACAAATTGATCATAACTCAAAAAGTATATAAATTTAAAAATGATGCCTAAAATAACTGTACCCAGTGGGAATCGAACCCTCACAATCCAGAATATGGGTTAATCGTCTTACCACTACACCACTGCCTCAGCATTGTCAGATCTCCTTGCTAAAAGATACTTGTTCCATACATAAATCTATTAAAGTAGCTAATACACACCGAACGTGACCGAATGATGTACCGAACGTGACCGAATGATGTCGAAGATTAATGAGTGCCAGTTTAACTTTGTATATCTATACCCAGGGTCCGAGGTTCGAATCCTAGCAAGTTACCTTTTCTGTACCTTTTTTGTAGGTTTTTTCCTTTTTGTTTCATCTCATATTTTCCTTTTGTTCATATTTCTGACTAGAAAGTTTTTACAACTGCTAAATACCAAAAACATTTAACATAAAAGATATACATTGAAGGAAGAAACTGGTAAATCATTATTTGGGTACATCCTTGCGGTGCCATGGGTTTGTCCGCAGTTTGTAATTGTGGTATTTCCTGATCATACTCACTTACTATTTTTAATATATTGGGTCGTGAGGTGTTTTTATCAGATTACCAGTCAGTTATTCAATCACACTGTTCCTGGATAGGCTTCTTATGAAAGGTTTCTTATACTTAGTGTATTTATAGATTCACCATTGGTAGCGAGATACTCTCTCTCAACAAAAGGATGTGGCCCGACCAGAGTTCGAACTCACTTCCCCATTTAAGAAGTCCACAGAAGTCAGAGTAGTAGACCAACTTGCTAGTAACTAAATGATATATGCGGTTCGAATGCTGAAATATATGGTTCATTCAGTGATCTTAATGAAATTGGACCAAGTTTAGATAAAATTGTTATAGATATACAAAGTTAAACTGGCACTCATTAATCTTCGACATCATTCGGTCACGTTCGGTACATCATTCGGTCACGTTCGGTGTGTATTAGCAACTTTAATAGATTTATGTATGGAACAAGTATCTTTTAGCAAGGAGATCTGACAATGCTGAGGCAGTGGTGTAGTGGTAAGACGATTAACCCATATTCTGGATTGTGAGGGTTCGATTCCCACTGGGTACAGTTATTTTAGGCATCATTTTTAAATTTATATACTTTTTGAGTTATGATCAATTTGTTTCTTGTTAATTTTAATTTTGATGGATAGTTGAAATGATGTCTGTTTTCAAGACTGATAAGAGATTATTTATGGTCGGAAGCTGATGGCGGTGGATGTAAAATTCCTGCACATTGTTTCTGATAACAACCTCATCAAAGTCGTCCACAGGTTTGTATTGTCCCCGTTTCGAACGTCGCGGCGACGAAAGTGAACCGGTTTCTCGAAGTTCTTTTCGTAGTCTGAAAACGGTTCTTCTGCTGACCCCAGTTGCCTGAAAAGTATGTTGAATATATATATAATGAGCTGTCCCGCCCTGAGTGTTTCTCGAAATAGTTTGAAACATTAGCTATGAAAAATTCGTCTTTAGATTTTAAATGTTTTAAAGATTTCTCAGTAGACATCATAGTTCCTAACTAATATAATGTTTTAAAATGAATTCTATTACATTTACTTTTACACGTAAGTCTTGTAAAAATCGTGCAAGTCATGATTTATGATAAAAAATGAAAATATTTTTTAAAAAAATATATTGTATGTCGTGAGACTCGAACCCACGATCTCAACCTTGACAGCTATACGCTCTATCCGAATGGCTAAGCGGGACAGTAATGGATACAGGATTAGAAGATACTTCAGTCTGAAATCAATACCCTTCATAATGTTTGCAAATCTAAAATTAGTTTTACGGAGTTACACGAGTTTATACGGCATATTCATGAGTGCCTGTTTAACTTTGTTTATCTATACTATAACTACCCGTCTTATCCGCTCAGCTATATATATAAATAGAATACTTGTGTGCTTCTTTAATGAATATAATGAATGCCATTGATGTGATTTTAAGTATACCCGTGTCCCCTGTTTACATCATTGTACTCGCCTTATTCAACGGTAAATTCGTGAATCATACTATAGAAAGTTCAATTTATTTAATAAAACAAGTTTGATTCTTTTTAATCTGATGATCAGAGAAGGAGCATGGAACACAGAAAATCAAGATTTTAAATTGAGGAACAGAGGAACACAGAGATTCATTTCATAGGAACAAGCGGACGGGTACCCACTGGGATGGCCTCAATATTTTCTCGTATGCCAAAATTCTGTGCGCCCAAACTATGGCCATAATTTGCATTTGATTTTGATATGATAAGAGTCCCTTCTCCTTACACGTTACTTCGTCTTATGAAACCGTATAATTATTCATCGATAGTAAACTAAAGGCAGTGACCCGTACAAAGGTGCATTTAGGGTAAATTAAAAAATGCAGATGCTCAAATGCGGACAAATTCCATCATATCACAGTAAGTAAGGTTGCAAAGATCAGGAATCGATACAATCAAGTACCACACCTGACCCAGGATACCAATGGGAAAGTGACAAACTCACAGAAGACACCACAAACGAGAGCCAAGAGGTCAGCCCTTTCCCAGCAGGTGACCACGAAGCACATATAAACAGACGCGCACAAAACATAGCAAACACAAGACATAACAAAAACATAAAAGATCCACAAAAGAATACCGCCTTGGAACGGTCAGTAAAATATTTTACTGGAGGGCTTAAACCGGTTTAACGGCGCCAACCTCACCCTTAATTCAGATGTGGATCAAGACACATAGATATTTGGTTTGCATGAAAGACCCCTAACTTATCAATGCATCATCTCCTAAAACATATAAATCAAGATATAACAAGGAGATAAAGCAAGGATAAGGACTCAACAGTAAATTAAACTGAATACCGGAGCAAAAGAAATCCAACAGGTAAACCCCGGTGGGCCTGACAAACAGCCAAAGCATCAGGCCCCTACCATCTCATCAATAGATAAGTCTTTAAGTCGGAACCATCATAGAGTCTGAAGTCCGACCCACCGGCGTGCAATTAAAGAGGAAAGCAAAGTTGCCAACTGTGATTGGGTTGACTACCAAGCATGCAGTCTGTTGCAATACATTAATGTTATAGCCAATCTTTTTATAATGGGAAATTATTTTAATAAACTGCGCTGAAAAATTATTAGAGCCAACAATCCTCTTCAACTTATACACCAAGTCACCATAGAAATCATGTTCCGAAAGTCCTTGGCGCAAGAGAGATTTAAGTCCAACTTGGAATTTAGAAATCAAATCAAAGTATCGTCTATAAAATTTTGAAAATGTTTTGCGAAGTTTATGATACCGATAGCCCTGTTTAAGAAGTTTCTGAGTTAACAATTTATTGCGAGTGTTGAAGTCAGTAACATAGCTAGATGCTCAAGCAAAACGAATGAGTTGAGAGATATAGACTCCATAGGATGTAGAACGAGGAACATCACCATCTAAAAATGGGAAATTGACAATTTCAAAATCAAAGTCGTCACGTTTATCATAAATTTTGGTAGAAACAATACCATTAGAAATTGACAAATGCAAGTCTAAAAATGCGGCTTCGGTATCAGAGGCATTGGCTTTATTAAGTTGGAGCTCTGAAGGGTATATTTGACTAACCATATTTTCAAAATAAACATTATTAATATCTAAAATATCGTCCAAATATCTGGAAGTAGTGTTAAACGCATCAATAACATCAGCCTGCTTATCATCAGAAAGAGACATCATAAAGTCCCTTTCATAACAAAACAGGAATAAATCTGCAACCAGGGGAGCACAATTAGTGCCCATAGGAATCCCAACTACTTGTCTATAGAGCTTGGTGCCAAATCGAATAAAAATGTTGTCCAACAAAAAGGTCAGCGCATCACATACATTTTGACACGACCATGCATGATATTTTTTAGGTTTTTCTGAAGTAAAAAATGCATTTCTGTCACTACATGCAAGGTAAGGAGAGCCTTCTCTCTGGAAGGTTCTTTCAATAAGATCAATAAGTTTATCTTTAATTAAATTATGAGGTAAAGTAGTGTAAAGAGTAGAAAAATCATAAGTAGACAAACTGGTCGCATTGAAATCTCTAGCTTTAAGTTTATCTAAAATTTCACCTGAATTTTTAATCGACCAAAATAGGTTTTTACCGGATCTCTCATATACTTTTTCACAATATTTGATAACATGTTTTTAACAGCTGTAAGACACGAGGTTAACAATTTAGAAAGTTCTGTTGTCGTACAAGAACTAGAATTTGCAATAAATCTTGCTTTATAGGGTTTTTTATGGAGTTTAGGTAACCAGTACAACGTAGGAACCTTGTCTTGATTTTCTTTAGCTTTGACACCAAAATGTAGGGCTGTATGACAACCATGCCCATCAACAATCACCCTTTCACTTAAAGAAGGCTGCAGTTTATAGGCATTAGTGTCAACAAGCTCACGCTTAAGAGTATTAATATGATACAATCGTCATACAACTACAACATTGTTAGCAGCTTTATCTGCTGGAACCAAAACATAGTTCATATGAAAATCCTGGATACCTCGTTTAAGATGACGAAAAGAAGATTAAGGTTTAGGGGGCAAAAGATGTGTATTACGAGAGTAAAATGAAATACGAGTATCAATAATTTTAAAAATGTTAATCTTCCATTCCTTCAAAGCATCAGGTTCAACATTTTCCCGTTTGCACCATCGATTACTGAAGTCATTTAAAGAAGCAGCGATCTCTCTACGACATTTAGAGAAATCAATATTAGAGGGAAATCTATATTTAGGACCTTTAGAAATGATATTGCGAACTCTAGCGTCAGGAATGACATTTAGATTACCTGTAATAACATGCCCTGCAGAGGTATATAAATAATTTGAATTTTTACAATCTCAGGAGGCAGGAGTATTGGAATCTATATCTAAATCATTTACAATTTTATTAAAGTTAAATATCGTAGACCTTATTGGTTTGTTATATTTATAACAAATGATAGGAGTTTCAGAATTATTAAAGTAATTTGGAATAGATGAAATCACTGAATTATCCTTGAAGATACTATGTAAATCAATAAACTCAATACCTTTGTTAATGAATGGAATTTTGATAAAATGTCGTTTATGGTTGACCTCAGAATCGATATAAGGACTAAGGATTTGACAATACATTTTGTAACGAAAAAAATATCACCAATTAGGCGGTGTATAGATGTATTAAATTCTGGTGGTCATTGTGCGATCAGTCTGCACATGACAAAATAAACGCAAAAAAGCGTTGTTCACTGAATTCCTGTACGCACATTAACTGGTGTAGTAATGTATCTATAAATAGTATCACAGAATTGTTAAACAAGTCGTGACCATCACTGATCTTTTTCGTACGAACAAACAACATAGACGCAGACCGGCCTGCGCTTCAGCTCAGTTTGATGCACCTTCTTAATAGATTTCTGATTGGAATTACCTTATTGCAGACCCTAAAATCTGACCAAGTTTTTCATGCTCAGCTCAACTACGCATGAAATTTATCCTGCTCTTGTAGAATAAATATAACACCTGAGAGTTTTAAAGCAAGACATGTCTTTTATCTTTGAGCATTTTAGTTGTTAATGACATTGGAATTCCATGCTCAGTTGAGTTGAGCATGAAATAAAGTTTTGCAACCTTGAGACTTTCTCACGTATATTTCCTGTTATCCTCTAGCAATCTATAAACAGGAGCAGGGTTGAAATTCACTGGTTGTTAAGTGAAACCAAGTACAACTGGGATGCCTCGTGAATTATAAAATACCCTCTGAAAATCATTTTTGAATAAATATTTAGTGTTTGATCTATTTGTCTGCCCTTATTATTTGTTTGAACATTATTTCATGCGCGGATGTAGAAAGTTTTGCCAGAGGGGTCCAACTCCGACAGCTTTTTTAGTTGATACCACTTAAAGCGGGCAATCATCGGTCCGCCAACGAAACGCCATTTAAATGACGTTTCGCTGACGGGCCTATGATGGCCCAACATTAAATGCTGGTGGCTTCGCGATTAACTAGGGGATCCGGAGTCAAAGTATTGCTAAGAAATCCTATAGCTTTGTGATTTTCCAACAGGGTCCGGACTCCCTGACCCCCCCCCCCCTCTGGATCCATGCTTGTACTTTCCTGTCATTTGTTGTTTGATTCAGCTGGTACTCATAGTTAAGGAATGCCTAATATTGGTTTTCATAAGTATTGCCAAGAAACCCTATAGCTTTGCAATTTTCCAGCGGGGTCCGGACTACCTGCCACCTCCTCTGGATACGTGCAAGTATTTTCCTGTCACTTGTTATTTGCTTCAGCTGGTACCCATAGTTAAGGAATGCAATGCTAGTACTCCTCTGGGATTTCTGGAATTTCCACCACTATAGTCTTATTATTTTCTGGATTGAAATAAACACGAAGTGTCCTATTGCTGAATATGGGATATATCTGCTGATCTAAGAGGTCACCCCCTATTAGATCTCTTATATGTCCTGACTTTGTCGTTTCAGTCACTTTCGTAGGCATGATGGCATCTTCAAGAACGTTATTGGTTTTCCTAGGAGGTATTATTCCAAACCTGTGTGAGCTGTGTCTGGTTTTAGTAAAAGCCTGCCAAGGGATGATTGTTCTTTTGTCGCCCTTGGAGATGTAGTGTCTTCTGGTCGTTTGCGAATTTGGTGGAATTCTGACATAATTGTGAAGTCCATCACCGGATGCTGAGGTAGCATGTAACGATGTATGAGGTAGTGTTCCCACACTGGTGTTTCTTGTCACCGTGAATAAAACAAGACTTGTAATTGTCAGTAAAAGACCGATTAGAGTTATGCCCCCTGCGTGGAATCCTGTTTTGTAGGCGGAGTTATATTTACCTTTAGACCACATCTTCTTTGATCTTATTAAGAGATAGACAACAAGTGGTGTCAGAACGGGATTTAAAAGGGCTCCAAATAAAATGAGTATTATGAGAATCTTCGGTGGGCGGCTGAAATGAGAAAAATATATATTAACCCTTAAAGCGCCAATCACACCTGCAGCAGACGACACATTTTCCGACATCTTTCCAAATTTTCGAAAAAAAATATATATGGTATGATATTTCATGAGAATTGTCTGCCAGCAGACTGGCAGACAATTCTCATGAAATATCATGCCTTATTGGTTATTTTTGATAAAGCAGCAGAATTTGAAATTGCCGTCTGCTGCAAATTATAGGTGGCGCTTTAAGGGTTAAATCGTTTCATACCAGATAATTTTGCATGTTCTTTTATTATTATTATTATTATTATTATTATTATTATTATTATTATTATTATTATTATTATTATTATTACTGCCGTCTGCTTATTTTTAAAGAAAGTCATATATAGAGAGGATCTTACATGAGTGCTCATGTTTTATTGAATTTATTAAACGAGTTGGGGAAAAGAGATAAAATGCGAGGCTTGCCGAGCATTTTATCTCTTATTCGCAACGACTTTAATTAATTCAATAATACAAGAGCACGAATGTTAGATTCGATTTATCATATGGCATTAAGATATCTTTGAAGTTTCATTGCTGACGGTAAAACGTTATAATGTTGTCATTATGTACGCAACGTTGTTATGGACGTTATAACGTTTCCCGAAAATCGATAAACCACTAGTGGTTTACAGATTTTATTGCATGGCATTATTTCACTCCCAGACGCGCGACGTCATATGATAAACTGTATATATTACCGATCATGCAAAGAGTTACATCCACTAAGTAAGTATAAGAATGTGGAAGATTGAACACGTGCGATCTATGTAACGTGCTAAAGTAAGGCGTCGTTGCACTGGTCAGTTGTACGTTATCATGTGACTTTTGAGTGACATTCTGGGCGTGGCTCGGAAACGTCTATTATTACATGTAGACTTTTGCAGTCCGCCCACCTAGATCTTGAACATTTGGAATGCACTATCGCCGATACCCATGTATTAAAAGATGTTAAAAAAGTGATTATGGCTCAAAAGCCATGATACATAATCGTAAAGAAACTTTCTTCAAAAAGCTATTTACAAAGAACACGAAATTTTTAGCTTTTTTTTTGCTGATGTAGATTCCAAATCTTAGTTATTTATAAATCATGTTAAATTGGTTGCATGGAAAACGTTCCCAAAAATAAGTGAAAATAACACATTCGAATCAAACATGGAATTTTAAGCTGAAAATAAAACCCTTGCACAACCAAAATGTAAGTGAGTATGACCAGTAAAGATTGCAGACAAGCCTGCGGCACCATGAGGAAGAGATGCAGTACACATGGAGCCACAACACAATCATCCCTCTTGTCCTCAGCAATGTTCTGTCTAGTTTATATTAAACTAGTGGCATATGAAAAAGTCAAAACGGGCACTGTGCATGCGCGGATCCAGAAAGTTTTGTCAGAGGGGGTCCAAATTTGATAACTTTTATTTTATTTTTTTTTAGTTGAGAGGATATAGGATCCAAATACCATTATATATTTATAGACCATCATCGGCCTGCCAGCGAAGCGCCATTTAAATGGCGTTTCGCTGGCGGGCCGATGATGGCCCAACATTGAATGCTGGCTTGGTAGCTTTGTGATTTTTCAGGGGATCCGGACCAGTATTGGTAAGAAACCCTATATTTTTGTGATTTTTCAGGGGGTCCGGACCCCCTGTCCCCCCCTCTGGATCCGCCCATGCTGTGCTATGAATTGCCGCTTTGGTTAGCTTATTTTCCTCGAAAAAGCAGGTGAGTATGACCAGGAAATATAACATTTTCATGAGATTCGTACAAATGTTGACATCAACAAATGTGTCGGCATAACAATAGTCATACGCAAAATCTTAGTTGGACTTTTTCACATACATGCAAACAAGGTCTAAGACTGCACTACCTTATACACTACCTTATAAGCCATGGGGTTTCCTCGGGTCTTGAAATATGATGAATAATCCTTGACCTATTCTCATACACTTGTCCATCTATACATCTATCGTTGCGCCCTCGTATAAGTCGCCCTTCTTCGAGTAAACTTCTCACACCTATTCCATTTACAACTACAGTCTCGTCATCACTTTCCTTGTCAAGGGAACTATGCTGGTAAACGTCACTATCAGCTTTACTTTCAGCATGATTACAGTTATTTCTAAAATGAACATATCCTATAGTACGAGCTTTTGTCTGCTTAAAATGTTTGTCCAAATCTCTTCGTTCAACCTCCATAATATTTTCAGAAAAATCGCACTGAACCGCTCTAGTTTTCCACGAACATTTATGTTTAAGGTCTGATATCGAACGGCTTCTCGGTGGAACTGAATCGTCATGTAAGGTTATGCTCGTTTCATTCAATTTTGATTCTGATTTGGAGAATTTCATGACTGATATATTTGATTGGGTTATGTGTTTTTGTTCTTCATGTGTATTATGCTGATAAATTCCGTCATCTGGTTTAATATAATAGCTGTCATCATCAGCATTGTAACTTGATTGGTCAGATGATTGCAACAGCTTCCGCCAGGGTCTTGGTCTATCGACAGCATTATCTGACACACAAACCACACCAGGACAAGCTCCTCGGCGGAACAGATCATGCGAGTCACCATCTATACCCGTACATGAACGTGCTTTGTACTGCTGATTAAGATAGTGTTGATTTGTCGTCAATCTGAAAGGAGTATCTTCTGGCGGCCTCTTCGTTGGGAATGAACACAACGCAAGAGGTGAATGTGTAATAAATGGGTGTTTCAGATCAAGGAGAGACCTCGTCCTGCTCTTGTAGGGGTCTGTAAATAGGCCTTGATATTTCTCCATGCTCTCTGAAAATGATTAAGAGAATTGGTATCCAACATAATTTACCAGTTGACATACAGTAAAACCTGTCTTAAGCGGCCACTCACAAATCGACAATACAAAGATCTTAATGACAAATTGTAGCTTAATGAAGGTCAAGGGAAGCATTCTGAAATACTTTTGACCTGCATTAAACAACAATGGGTCCTGATAAAAACATTTCTGGTCTTTTTGAGTGACCGCCTAAGACGTGTTTTACTGTATGCATACAGAGAATAATCAAATCAGTCTGCGCATACGCTCAGTCTGATCAGGCCCCGAGGTTATAAAACTTTTTCTATGATCAACTCAGCTGAGCACGAAATTTATCCTGCTCATCAATGTTAAAATGCCAACCATTGTTGGCATTTTAACATTTATTAGCAAAATAAATACAACATCTTGAGAGACTTAAAGCAAGAAACTTCTTTGTCGGTATTTTAGCCCATATAAGCCTGGCGTCCTTTTTGTGAGGCATCGGCAAAAAGTGTAAAACCAAATCAGACGTCACAGAACGCGGCGTCTGATCAGGTTCTCCACTGTTTTCAGACAGAAGTATCTTTTAAAATCTGAATAAAAATGAAAAATACCACCAAAAAAATCCCAAAAATTGGAAACGGTCTCGTTCAATTGATAAGGCTGGGGAGATGCATTCGGCATAAATGGGTTAATTTTTATAAACAGTTGAAATTTTGTGCTCAGCTGAGTTGAGCATGAAACAGTTTTATAACCTCGGGGCCTGAGTCTTAGTTTTCCGCCTGAAAAACGTTGAATCCTTGGCTACCATTGAATACTCTGGTCAGACTGCGAAGATGTACAGGCTGATCTGAGTCTTCGGTGGGCGCATATGCAAACTTGTACCTCTTGCTGGACACTGGCCAAAAATGGTTTTTAATACAGACCCCTGCTAACGATATTCAACTTATGGAAAATTGTGCATGTATTTGTCGTCTGCTGATTTTTTTTTTTTCAAAACAAACTTTTTAGAACTAACCTAACACGTCTGCATTAGTTAATCAGCATTGTTCTTGAAGGATATACAACGCTTTTGTTACTGTTTTATATTAACAACTATGTCAATTATTTCATACCATTCCTGAAACTGCCTCAATTCGTTATCTCTGAGATTAGTCAGATACAAAAGGATCTGGTAAAGAAAGTGTTGCATCATCAGCAAATAAATCTATTACGAAGCATTAATGAATAGAAAGTTATGTATATAATAAAAAGGAAGAATCCTAAAACTGATCCTTGTGAACTTAAAGGGACAGAAATAAATTATAATTTGGAAAATTCTAGCCATGAGCCCGTAATGTACACAGTGGACAGTCCCATAATTAAATGGGGAAATCCACCAGAATACACTAATTATCATCAAATTTGCTAAGAAGGAAGTTTAAATTCTGTATCCAGATTTTTGTTTATTTTTATAAAGGCACAAATGATTCCAAAAATGCAACCATACAATTGCTGACATGCCGTCCAAAGGTAAAATTAATGATGGGCAAGACAGAAACAGGTATTGTTGTTAATATAAAATATGATTTATTGCATTTCTTGACAACTGGAGAAAATTTTGCCTTTTGCATATATCAGGATATGCATTATTTCGTTAGATTAAATTGGGCCTTGTTAAAGGTTTTACTATCTACGACAGCAGATAATTTGTGCATATATGAAATGTATCAAATCTTTATAGAAACCCAAGCAAATAGAGGATATCGCTATTTAACAGCTGTAAGTAAAAAACACGTATGCAAACAAAATTGAACTATACCAAAAAGTAAACGAATATTCGTGTTTTAACCCATTTTGAAGAGAGAAAAAGAGAATAATACTAATGAAAAGGCAACTAATACAGAAAAAGAAAAATGAGGCAAATATTTACAGATAACATAAATCAAGAAGCCCCCCCCCCCACACACACACAGAGAGAGAGAGAGAGAGAGAGAGAGAGAGAGAGAGAGAGAGAGAGAGAGAGAGAGAGAGACCCTATGCGCCTCATGCAATGTGTCAGTGAATGATATTGACTTCAATTGGTACAGTCACAGTTCACCAAAGTGGTCATCAAAGCCAACAAGTAAAATCCTGTTTGTGCATTTTTATATCATTGCATACTTTATTCGCCCTTTGCTCAACTAGCCTATATACAATATAAACAAGAATCAATATGTATTTTAACATTTTTTTCTTCAGAATGTGATGTATATTTTGCAAGTTATTATTAATCTATTAAGGCCAAATGAGTTTCTTACATTTTCTAAATTGACGATTCCATTTCAAATTTAAAGGTTGTCATGCTGCATTTTTTCATTTCACTCAAATGTGTACAGAAGTCTATAAGCATACAGTTATGACTTTTAATAGCCATTCTTCTGCAGTGTCTGATTTGGGTCTTTATTGTTTGGTAAATTACATTGCCTTCATACATTTATCTCTATCAGATATTAATGAAGATCCTGTTCTGTTTTGTTCTATTTGTCTATGTCCCATAAAAAGGACGCTTGGATTATATGGATGAGTACAAAACATATGCTTCAAATTTATTTTATATGTATATATTTTTAATTTATTGAATGAATGTCTTGTTTTCCTTTCTTAAAAGGTTATGTTCAAAATTAAAATGATTACCTGATTTTCAAACTGCTGTGCTATCCTTGAGACAGAGATTTGATTTAAATATAAGAAAATGTTCTCGCAGGTCTAAGCATTATTTGAGAACCAATTACTGTATTTACCTTACAAACTCTAATAAACGCACAGAGCCAAGCCTCTGGGCATGTATTGCTTCAAAGGTGTCAAAAACCCTTGTCATATATGCAATATTACAAGCCAGTACACATTGTCGGGCTACCAACGGCCCGCCAGCAAAACGCCATTAAAATGGCGTTTCACTGGCGGGCCGATGGTGACCCGCTTTTATTTGTGTACTGGGTATGGTGCACAGACAAATTACTTTTGTCTGTTTTAAGTGTGTGCTTTACCATTAGAAAGACGAAAAACAACTTTTGTATATATTATACAATTATTGACTTATGTTGAGGTGGGCATGGAGTGTTATTATGCAGTAAACGTCATAATGACCGACGCGGAGCGGAGGTCAATATGATTAAGTTTACTGTTCAATAACACTCCATATCTACAGAAACAAAAGTCAACAATTGTTTTATTATAAAATAAATGTATATTATGCATTTCCTGTCATTTTATACCATTAAAACCATTGACGTTACGGATGGATCATGCGAAAGTACTTGACGTTCTGACGTCACTTCCCGTAAGCCATGCAATATTACCTCGTGCCGTGTGCTTTGCAAACCATGCAATATGCAGTTAAATTGACTCGAGTGGATATGCATCTGACCAATCAGAATATGTTTATTTATAGATGATATAATATTTTTTTATTATTTTTCATTTAAGAGAAAAATTAGTCTTGATAACTCATGTGAATCATCTCATATTTGGTTTCTTAAGTCAACGACAGTATTTGTATAATAAATCATGTCGTCTACTGCTAATCTTTGACGGCGCTTCAATGTAAATATAGACAACTTAAAAAGCAGTGAGCGCTTGTCAAGATAAATACGGAAAAACGCGGACGCTAGGAAACTGTCATACGAGAAGAAGAAAAAAAAACAATTGCAAAAATATTTTAAACACACTTTAAAGGATGCCTTATGCTCATTAGCAACAATAAATAAGCGTATAGGCATGATTCTTAAATTTCAAAATTTGAGTTTGAATTTATATGGGAATATCGGAAATACATCGCCCAAATGAAGCTTTAAATTTCATTTCTATGGTAACCATTTTTGATTTTATGTCATTAAACAAAAAGTTAAGATCTTAACAGGAAGCCCGAAGAATACCTGATCTTCTGATTGTTTCTAGAGACAATCAGGCGTAATGATCAAACAAGCCGCAACATAGCAAAAACAACTAAATAGCCAGTCTGCCCAGTAAATCGACACGGAAGTCTGCACAGTCTGTTGAGTCAAATGATATGCAATACCGAAAAGTACATTTCGCGCGGACAGAAAAGACTGGCAATGGCCGGTCTTTCTGTCTTCTTAAAACATAATTCGCGCGGAAAGCAACCACTTTGCTGTCCGCGCGAAAGTTGTTTTCGACTTGGCGCATGTCCAGACTGATTTCACGGATTGAAAAACGTCACGAGTAAAACATACTTCAAACGTGCAGCTATGAAGTTCTTAAACACATCTGCACATTGGGCGCAGGCTGATCTACAGCTTAATTTTTCATAGATAGCAAAACACAGGTTTTCTCTTGTGATATAAAACCCTGGTTAAAAGTACTTACCACATTTAAAGTCATTCTTTAAATAAGCCGCGACAAGTGATTTCCAACAATGTGTCATTTTGACAAGTGTAGACTCAGCGGAGTCTGTGCAGTGTCCTTTAAGCTTAGAAACTCCCAATGATGTTCGGTCAGTAGCTTAACAGTCATAAAATATTTAAGCGACTAGCAAAGGCTCTGATCAGACTGCGCGTAGGCGCAGGCTGGTCTGAGCCAATTCTGGTCGCACATACCACATTGTTGGGAATCTCATGTCGCAGCTCAAATGCGAATGTACAGCTACCTTTTGGGCTATGATAATGGTTGATCTGTGTCTTCATCTATTACCATTCTATGTGCTTGCAAACATTGAAGTATCTGGTAGGACTGCGTTGATACACAGACTCAACTATTAAGTCTTTACTGATCGTCTTTGTATTAAGTTCCACGTTTAATGTTTCTTGATATAAATTTAGTTCTTCAGCTATCCAATGGTTTAAATCGTATTTAAATAATCGCCAGCAAACAATAGAATGTGACAAGGGCTTTACAGATTTCCTGAACATATTGTCAGGTGTCCCACAAGGATCTATACTTGTTCCAACATTATTTCTTATTTTTATAAACGATTTACCACTCTGTTTTGAACACTGCTAGTCAGATCTTTATGCTGATGACACTAAAGTTCACACTAAACAATTGCGAGTCCAGAGAGGGACAGGGGTTCCGGACCCCCCCTGGAAAATCACAAGTTATATGGGTTTCTATAGGGAATAAGCAATTGGACCCCCCCCCCCCCTGGAAAATGTTGGACCCCCCCCCCCCTGGAAAATGTTGGACCCTCTCTGGAATCTTGCCAAATGATAGATTTCTTTGAAATTGTCCATTTGACTTCCGTAAAATAAGCTGCGGACTAAAAAAAAGCGTTGTCAGAGCTCTTTTTTTGTCAGACTGACCTGGACGCCCCCGGACCCGCGCATGCGTAAGTTAGCAGCGTAAACAACATCGAGCATAATAATCATGTATGATCTTAAAAATGCTATTGAATGGAGTAAGCCTAATAAAATACAACTTCTCTATGGCAAAACAACAGGCATGTTCAGCACCTAGGTTATGAAATGCTCTACGAGAGGCAGGTTCCCTGGAAAGTTTTAAGAAAAACCTCAAGAACAACTTATAGATTTTTACTTTATTTAACGAGTATACAATGCAATGTATATATGTATTTTATATGTATGCATTTGGCTTTTAAGCATGTCTCTGACCAAACATCTTTAAAGGTGGAAGAAATCAGTCACTTTTATGTTCTGGGGAAACTTAGCGGATGGCGAGCTGTGAGAGGTGTGGTGAACGGTATATCCGGGTTCACAATATACTAAATAAATAACGACACTGGAGACAGATATCAAGTTCCAATTTTCTTCTTCTATTAACGTTACTCAAAACTTAATGTACTAAAACCATTCAAATAATATATAGTTACTGGTATATCCAAATATAATAATAAGTTCTTCTAACTGTCGAATGTTTAAACCATATGCATATGCTGGAACATTCCAAGCGTAAGTTCTAACCTAAATATAGTATCTCTAACTTCAGAATTGGTAAATTACCAAAACAGATTAAATGTCATAAATTTTCGGTTGGTAAATCCAAACAGTATTATATCTAAACCGCTGTGTTGGTAGATCCTAACTATCTTAAATTATCACGTCTTAACCGTTTAGTTGGTAAATCCTAACTGATTTTCATAAATCAAAATTACTAAAATTTTAAAAAACAGACACGCCCATATGCGAAAATATACAGCATTAGCCAATGGCCTTGGCAAAGCCATAAGGCGGTCCTAAAACATTTAGATTAACATCTCATTAAGCAAATCTCTTTGACGGACAATAGCGCTGCCGCCAAACGGACGTGGTTAACAGACGTTTTGATCTCGGTGTACGACAAAACATAGAAAGACAAAAGAGAGAAACGACATTTAATAGATGCGTCAAAACATAGAAGCGACATTAAATAGAGCGATTAATAATAGAACGACCAATAATAGAACAATAAGTGTGAAAAATTATAATTAGTTGACCGCTTGGTGATTGCTATGGGTCGTTTAACACTCGCTCACTCGACCAAGCTATCCGCCATCTTTTTGGTCTGTTAGGAAGGCTGGCACCGACGAATAAGCTCAATTCTGGGTTAGGATCAGTCGAGGAAACAAGCTCTGAGAAAAGAGTTGTGTCCGAGTTAGAGTTAAAAACCAATAACGGACATTCATGCATGGAGTACCTGAAGGGCTTGGCCCACAACGTTATGTGGTAACTTATCGCAAAACGAAACCAGCAGTGACAGAATCTACTGCACTTTTATGCTTTATTGGTCGCTAAATTAATCAATCTTCGCTAGGCCTACCTCAAATATCCAAAAAAAGTATTGTTGTCCTAAAATTGATGGAAATAGATTTTCGATGTTTCTGAACTTTTTCGATGTTATTTCGAAGTTTTTTCGATCTTTTTTCGATGTTATTTTTCTATGTTTTGTCTCTCTATATTATGTCTTTTCTATGTTTTTGCTTTTCTATGTTTTGTCGTTCTATTTTTTGTCATAGATCCTTTGATCTCAACTCCCGTGAGCATGTTTGCACAACTGAATCATGTGTGAACAGCGCTATTGTTCGTCAAATGTAAGACGCTAAAATATGGTCACCTTAATTGATGTCAACACCTGCGAGAAGCTTGGGTTCGACTCAGTAATTAAGAAGACATATTCTGGTCTAAAATGCAAAATAAATTAAAATCTTCAAATTTTGAATTGAATATTTCCTAGTCAAACTATCATTTCCAAATTCAGCATCTGCTTAAAACGACAATTAATTTGATACCCAACATGACTGTATTACACTTGAAAATTCAAAGATGATTTCTTTATTGATTAAGAAAAATAAATAAATAAATAAAATAAATAAATGATTATTTATTTTATTATTTATTTAGAATCCAAAGTACCAAAAATTCCCATCATAATAACTCTCCTGACCTTGTAAAACTTTGGTCCCCAAAGTTGATTTCTTTTTTTTGATTTACAGTAATGGAAGGTATATTACATACAAGAAAATATACATACAAATCATTAGTGCTCCCTGACACATAATGCAACTTATATACATTTAACATCTAATAATTAAGGATATTGTTGTTGCTTGATTAAAATTTCCTTTACAAAAATAACCTTAATAAGGATTTGGATTTTGATTGTCTGTGCATAAAAATAGCTTCTCGACAAATCAATTATCCTGTGATATAAACATAGCAAAAATAGGCATGATGAATGTACGATGTCCAGGCGTAATTCACCAGCATATTGAATTATTTACAACATAAAATACTTTGGTTGCAATAAAATATAAAATATTTCCTGTGGCAACAAAGTGTATTAAATGGACTTTGATTACCTGTGTAATTTGGCAACAACTGTCCTTTAGTAAAACATAATCCTGTACAACCACGCTATCACTGCAATCGGCAATCAATCAGCATGATTTTACAAAATTAAATTAGGGTACCCTAGTAGTGCACATTACAGTATAAAACCCATACCATGGAGAACCTTCCATTCCATGTATGTAAAATCTTAGCTATTTTTAAAACAAATGCCTGTTGCCTAGTGATATAATCTTTACAACATTATGTGCAGTAAACATCGACTAAAATAAATTGATGTTTTACTGTTTTGACTTCCAAAGTCTTTTTGCACTATTGTTGCTTTCCTATCTCTACAGACCAACAGCCGCATTCAAACTCCAACTATCTTACCACAGATAGTGAGCATATGTCTAAACAAAATAACAACTTAATTCCCCACTGTATCGAACATGTACCTATACGTTGCATGCTGACATTCTCGTCATTTTAGCAACGAAAAGTTTTCGCCCATACATACAGGCGAGAATCTACCCAAAACTCACAAAAACCAACGAGATTCTCAGATTTTATAGAACATATCATAAAGTCTATCATGAAAACACACAAACTAAGCTTGCGACTAAAATAACAAAAGTATTGTGCTAAAGAAAATTACAAAAAGCTATATCTAAGCTAAGCGTGTCGCTAACCTGACAATAGTATTTTACTAAAACAAATTACAAAGATTATATATCTAAGCTGAGCTTGTCGCTAACTTGACAATATTTGTTCTCTAAACAATTTATAAAAAAAACTATAATCTAAGCTAAGCGCATCGCTAACTTGACAATATTTGTTCTAAAACAAATTACAAAATTATATTCTAAGCTGAGCGCATCGCTAACTTGGCAATATAATTGTGCTAACACAGTTTACAAAAAAAACTATATCTAAGCTGAGCTTGTCACTAGCTTGACAATAGTATTGTGCTTAAACAAATTACAAAAACATACATTCATATCTTTTAAACATGCACCTAACAAGTGTACTGTTAGCTTAAAGAAAAAAACACAGACTCACGTCTACCAATGTGCGTAACGTTTGCATTCTAACCTCCCCTGAAGTTGCAGATAACTTAGATATGCAACTGACGACATATATATTCGCACCGTACCAATGTGGCTTTTTCTGCTGTATTTTGAAAGCTATTAGTTGAAAATTCATTTTACAGTTGTTAGATATTTCAAACAAAGTTCGTTTAAGTTTAGAACTGTTCCCATTCACGAAAGACTTCTATCATCTTGAAGGAGTGGTTTGTTTATATAAACAGCAATTACATTACTATTGCATTTACTTGGCATCGGGTAACACATGTAGTTTGAAGGAACAGAAGAAAGACAGAAGAAGAAGGAATGGGCTGGGCTTATCTTTGGACCAAGGGGCGCATGCGCATGGGGATAAGTTGGACATACTACCCGTTGCCATAGCAAATATCAATATTGTAAATGTCACAAATACAGTGCAAAATTATAT
Source organism: Loripinus fragilis (assembly GCA_964019695.1). Classification (NCBI taxonomy): domain Eukaryota; kingdom Metazoa; phylum Mollusca; class Bivalvia; order Lucinida; family Lucinidae; genus Loripinus; species Loripinus fragilis. The sequence goes on along the minus strand of OZ026520.1, from coordinate 21,594,058 downwards.
TGTATTTTCAAATGCAAAGCAGAGCCATCAAATTGACACTGTTGTATCGCAAAATGAAAGAAGACGTTTGGGAAGATTGAAAATCAGTCACAAAAACTACAATAAAGTTATAGCGTTGTCTTCTTGAACCACCTAATAACTGCGCTTGCTTCAGAAGCATTTCTTGTGTTTAAAGTAAACAGGCTTGGTGCATCACCTTCACATTATACACGAAAAATATACTTTGCGTGTGGTCAAAAGCAAACACGCACATTTTATGAATAAATACAAATATCCTAATCTATAGCTGACAGTAATAAGCTGTCCGGAAAATCAACATCCGGTCATACACATTGCCGAGCAATGCACACTGCTTATGATTCGAACGACGAAAGATGAATAACAAAGACTCAACCATTCTCCGCTTTCGCATCGTCTGGCTGGGGTATTCGTTATTCGCTAAGCAGTCACGTTAGATGTCAGAATGTTATAAGAACGGCAGTTATTAATGACCAGAACCAGTCTGCACTGGTTGAGTCGTTCGTTTTTCATGACAGTGTACACCAAAGCAACCAAGCGTTTGATCTTCATTGTAACAATATTATAAACCTTACTGCAACATTCTTTGAATTACATTTATTAAGTTGCGATGATTCCGATAGGCTTATGTAACTCAAAAATAATTATAATCAATCTGAAACTAGCATGCGCATGAGCGCAGTCTAGAGCACAGGTCAACTATAATCATAATTAATATACAAACCACTGCTCAGACTTGGACCAAAAAGTATCTGGTGTCAACGGTCAAATCACATCAAATCAACCTTTACACATAAATATATCAGAATAATTTACGAAGACACAGATCGACATGTAACTCGTCCACATCAAAAGCAATAAGTTTGACATTCAGCTATGTTTAAGTTCAAAATAATGCACACCCAAGCGCATATTTCGAGCAATACTTATAATTATAATAAGCCTTGATTTAAGACACGCTACTGTAGAATCCACGCGAATATAATGCCAAACAGGAAAATAGTGATCAAACTGCATATTAACACAGTTGACCAGAATTTCGTCCGTTGAACATATGTTGCGACCAACATTTAAGCTGTGAACTTGTGTAGAATATGATATTCTTACGCATTATAATCAGTGTTCTCATTTCTCTTTTGAACACATTTGTTTTTCAAAAATCTAAATCTAGTTCGGAAATGCAAATACATGCTTATACACATAAAACTGAAATAGCTAAAAAGCATTACTAAAACCTTAAAACATTACCAATGCAAAAAAAATTTACGGGTATACACTTTAACCAAGATTTGTTTTTGTTTCCTTATGTGAACAAAACCACTTGAAAAATGTCCTCTGTGCATAATTATACATGTGCACTTGGCATAGTTCTTAAAAATCACAAAAATCTGGTGCGCCTTTAAGACTGATATGAGTCTGTGCCAAAATCACAGGCTCATATGGGCCTTACCATTGCAAGACGCGCGCAAAGGACAAGTTTCAAATAGCATTGTTCACTTACCACCCCCCAAAAACCATCTATGAACCAACGACTATTGGAACATCTCCGTTTATAAGCTGATCTCCGTTCTCCTGCTCTGATGATGACACTCTATGTTTACGCTTAACTTTGTCTTCTAGCGTCCTTCTCATATTTACTTCTTGGGTATGGAGATCAATTAATTTCGCGAGCTCTGTTTTGAGTCTTACAATTTCACGTTGACGCTCAACGTTTTGAGCGACGAACTTATGGACTCTCTTTTTCTCGGTATCCAGTTCATTTTTCAGTTTGGACATATTCTCAAACTGGGACTGCATCAGATATCGAACGAGTTCGCCAGCTTGTTCGTTTTCCTCATGGAGTTGGTTATTTGATGTACGCGAAAAGTCCAAACTTGTCTTTAGTTTTTTAATAACCACGGCAGCACTTTGTAATTTAGACTCAGAGTTATAATTTGGCTGAGCGTCACACTGTAAACTTAGAACTTCCTTAATTTGCGAGTCCTCAAGCTGGAAAAACGGCAACGCAGAACACGCATCCTTATCTTCACGGAACTTCTGCATTCTCTTCCTGTCTCTTGCTAGGGTAGCTTTGCTCTTAGGTTTCTTGAATGACGTCCGATCAGGCAGTGTAAAGTTCCTCACATCGTGTTGTGCCTCAAAAGGCTCTCGAGCAAAATACACTGGTCTTGTCTGGAACCACGATCGCCAGTATGGTCTAAAATGACTATGACAGCCATGATATCTGCTGTCATATCCAGTGCTGTGTCTCCAGGAAACGTCCATTGTTCTTCTCTGTAGATCGGGATTCGATGTAACAAGCTGAAAAGTTGTTACCCGGATTCTCCACCAGTTTTAAAGGTGGAAGAAATCAGTCACTTTTATGTTCTGGGGAAACTTAGCGAATGGCGAGCTGTGAGAGGTGTGGTGAACGGTATATCCGGGTTCACAATATACTAAATAAATAACGACACTGGAGACAGATATCAAGTTCCAATTTTCTTCTTCTATTAACGTTACTCAAAACTTAATGTACTAAAACCATTCAAATAATATATAGTTACTGGTATATCCAAATATAATAATAAGTTCTTCTAACTGTCGAATGTTTAAACCATATGCATATGCTGGAACATTCCAAGCGTAAGTTCAAACCTAAATATAGTATCTCTAACTTCAGAATTGGTAAATTACCAAAACAGATTAAATGTCATAAATTTTCGGTTGGTAAATCCAAACAGTATTATATCTAAACCGCTGTGTTGGTAGATCCAAACTATCTTAAATTATCACGTCTTAACCGTTTAGTTGGTAAATCCTAACTGATTTTCATAAATCAAAATTACTCAAATTCTAAAAAACAGACACGCCCATATGCTAAAATATACAGCATTAGCCAATGGCCTTGGCAAAGCCATAAGGCGGTTCTAAAACATTTAGATTAACATCTCATTAAGCAAATCTCTTTGACGGACAATAGCGCTGCCGCCAAACGGACGTGGTTAACAGACGTTTTGATCTCAACTCTCGTGAGCATGTTTGCACAACTGAATCATGTGTGAACAGCGCTATTGTTCGTCAAATGTAAGACGCTAAAATATGGTCACCTTAATTGATGTCAACACCTGCGAGAAGCTTGGGTTCGACTCAGTAATTAAGAAGACATATTCTGGTCTAAAATGCAAAATAAATTAAAATCTTCAAATTTTGAATTGAATATTTCCTAGTCAAACTATCATTTCCAAATTCAGCATCTGCTTAAAACGACAATTAATTTGATACCCAACATGACTGTATTACACTTGAAAATTCAAAGTTGATTTCTTTATTGATTTAGAAAAATAAATAAATAAATAAAATAAATAAATGATTATTTATTTTATTATTTATTTAGAATCCAAAGTACCAAAAATTCCCATCATAATACATCCTTTAAGATACTGTGCTGGGTTAAGCCAAGTATAATGTAACAGTTTGAAGAGAGTTTGCTGTTTGGACATTGGTATCCGTCACAAGCTCCCTATTCTACTATGCATTCAATTCTGCATGGCTTTTCACGGTATGGATACAAGGTTGTTTGTTGTATTAAGCCAACAGTTGCTGATTGTTACTATCTCCTAGATTAATCAGCGTATATGTGTGTATGCGATGCATATTTTTACACCTAGATGTTTATACGCTCGCACAAGACACTTTAAAATAGCATTTTTAATTGGAGCAGATCGTTACTTTTATAAGCAGGTTTAAGTATATTGTCCCTTTTAAAATGTGCCATCCAAATTAAATAAGGCTTCTTAAGGTGTCTTAAGATTTTGAAATATCTTTTATACCCAGGCATTATGCCACTGTTTTTTGTTTTAAATGGATATTGTAGCAATGCCTTTTGTTATATGACTGGATAGAATCCTGTCTCCTGATTGGTCAATTTTGTCTTCATAAATCTCTATGTCTACCTGGAAACTGGTCTAAACCGGCCTACAAGTTAATATTGCTTGAAAACCAGCTCGAACTTGTTTCCAGAAGGTAATATTTTTGACACTTCTGCAATATTACCCTCTAGAGAGCTAAAAATAGCATGATGAGTGAAACTAGCATGTGCTGCACGAAATTGACATGATTTGCTGTTTCATCTCCCAACAGGTAAATTAAAGACTTTCATGAACTTTTACAACAGTTTTGTTTTGTTTTGTGTGCTTATTTATCTTCGTTTGAATAAACAAACTGTAAAAACTGTTTAATGATAATATTTTAAGTTCCTTATTAAAAGAATTAATATACATTTGAAAACGCAAAATACTACATGAAAATATTTTAATGACAGTTGCTAAAACTTTTGAGAAAGTCCTTAGATGTCTTAGATTGAGGGCTGAACATGTTTTAAATAACAAAAGTGAAAGTAGCAAAATTTTCATTCTTAAATTGAAAATCATATACCAAATCAGTTATTGACTTCAATTTCGGTAGACATAAGGATTTATAAATCTACCCTTAAAAGTGATATTCACCTCGGCCTAGCAGCCTCAGGTCGGGTAGATAAATCCTTATGTCTACCTCATTGAAGTCAATAACTGTATATTATTATTGTATAGATGTATATAGATATTTATAGAGGGCCCCAAGGTAGAAAAGCTTATGTGCTAATTGTAACACCCTCTTTAAATAATGTATAAATAAATATCAGGAAAATGAATGATATACATATTCCGTTATACAAAATATACATTTAGATAAATCTACAAATGCAAATTTGGTTAACGTCAATTTCAAGCAATTCTTATAAGTGAACCAGGCTGTAGTACCACAAATGTGAAATTAGCGAACAGTGCAGACCCATGTGAGAGGCGACCAAAGATGGCTCCTCATCAGTCTCTCCTGTTAGCTCTTTATCAGCCGAAGTACTACCGGAGTGAAAAATAATAGTCCAGTTTATTACGACAGAAAATAGTGGGTGGAGCCTAGCATAAATATTCTTGATGAAAAGGCGTAACGGGATGACTTTCCAAGGGTCGTGCAATTAGTAAATCTACCTATTTTAACTCCATCAACACCAACTTTAGTCAAACAAGAGTGTCAGTTCGGCTTCTTTAAATCCACCCTGCCGACAATTTCGTGGAGTTTTATACATTCTATACTTAGAACTTAAAAGCTACAAAAATTATTATTTATTTATTTACATTAATAGCAGTGAGGCTCATTAGGGCACTCTCTTACACCCCATTTTGGGATGACATCTGTCTCTGAATGAATAACTATGGGCAAATTACATTCGAAAGAAAGGACAAAGAGTACCCATTTTACCCCGATTGAGCCGGGTAAAAGTTATATTCGCGTATTTCACTGTCACATTTGCCCCAAACCCATTGTGCCATCAAAACAAGACGTTTCGTCTTAGCTATATAGAGTGTACACTGGTTTTGCAATAAATACTACACTCGTTCGCCAACAGTCTGCTATATAGATCGCGCACTAACCTGGCTTTCCCCCTAACTATTCAAACCACCAAGGATACGAGGGTCGTGATGCTTTGACAGCACATTATCAGAAACAGACATGAGACATTTCAAAGCGAATTTTGATCATAGCTTGATGCATATTTCTTAAAATTTTCGAGACGGAAAATCAAATGTCTGGTGATGATTAGGCTGGATCGTAGCCCATGCTATCTTGGCTACTCAAGTTGTCATGCTCAAAGAAACAGATTCTCTAATATACTGTGGTGTTCTGGGTAAATCCGTTAACCTTAGATTTACGAAACATGAAAAACTTAACCGAGAAATACTGGCAGTATCAGTTTTCCTTAGCACTCTCTCCCTTCACTAATCGCTATATCTATAGTGTACGTTTATATACGATGATACGATTAGTTGTAGAGGAATACAACCACCATAATCATTCTAAAGGTTCCAAGAGCCCCCCCCCCCCCTTCCCGTTTCAACTTTAGTGTCAGTTAGATTACACACTGGTAAATGCATACGTCGATTTGCTGGTATTTACGCGTATTGCTGGTACTTCATAGACCGGAAGTGGTAGATATTGGTGTTAATACTATGTAGAAAAACATGCCATATGAAATTAGATCATTTTTAAGTATTTAGTATGTGCATGGCGATTTATGTAAGCATTTAGGAATATATTCCAGTACCAATCATCCAGATCTGTACTCGAATCTATTCCTAAATGCTTACATAAATCGCCATGTGCATGCCTAATACTTAAAAATGGTCTAAGTCTATAGTCCTTTAGGCATATGGCATGTTTTTCTATATATGATTTAACACCAATATCTACCACTTCCGGTCTATGAAGTACCGGCAATACGCGTAAATACCAGCTAATCGACGCATACATTTACCAGTGTGGATTAAGCAATTTCAATTGCATGCCTTTCGAAATTTTGGAAAAAGCATTTTCAGGAATTACCCATAATCAGGGAGGAAATAAAACGTATATTTGTCAACTCATCTCTAAATACCTACAATTAAGTGTCGTCTGCTGATAACTTTTGCAAACAGTTTGGACCCATATCAAAATGTACTTTTATATATTTATAAATTTCCCAGGAGGCAATAAGTTGACAAGCTTACTGGATAGGAGCTTTTCAAAGGTACGTTTATCATACCCGTATCATATTCCATGACAATTCATTTCTGCATTCGAAGATCGAAAATAGCATTAATAATTACATAGAAAAAATCTAAAATTTCTTGATGATATCCTTATGTGAGGAAAGGATCGTCTAATAGGATCTCCATAAGTGTCCTATTACACAGATTCTTGAATAATTAGATTATTGTTTTATTCTGAAATGTTTAATTGGTGTCACAACACGAGAAAATGCAGCCTTGTCAGGTGGTGGTGCGACCATGCAGACTAGCTTCTGACCACATTTTTTAGCTACGCATTAACTCTTGCCTAGGCCTGCTGATGACATGTTTTGCCGATTGCTGACAACATAACGTCGGGTCCGATCTGGATCCAAACTGCTTAACACTATGATGGCTCCGAAAACGTTAATTTTGAAAATCAAAATCAGCATACGAAAAAGCATGCAACAGATTCCAGTGTAGACTCTAGTCAGACGGGGAGGATATATACTATTGCCATAAAGTTAAGCATATTTTATACGATACTGATTTTCGAAGTAATGAAAAATAATTTGAGTTTTGGGTTTTATTCGACATGTACACTTGAATTTTGGCTACCGAATTTGGATAAGTTCGATTAGTTTCATTCACTACTGTCCAAGAACGGGAAGCTTACGACACAGTAGGGTCAATCCGGGTAAATACGGACGTTTTTTTCACGCCCACGTTTCAAAAGCCATTGTCGTTATTTGGCAGGAGTTATGCATTCAGGTACCGGGTTTTATACTTGCGTAATGCCATCGCTGTGCCCTGTAACAAGAGAACAGACGATATAGGGTCCGAAAACCAGGCAATCAAGCAAGACTGCAGGGGACCCAAATTCGGGTAAATACGGACGAGGTAGGGAAAGTACGGACATAGACAAGGAAAATACGGACATATGTATATATACAATTTCCATTAGGATAAATACGGACAATGTATAGACTTATTGCATAGGTAATTTTGAAAGACTGTTGAAGCGTTCTTTTTTATTCTGGCACCTTATAGTTTGATGCATCGGGGAACATAGTTTGATCCTCAGCAAATATGTTGGTGCCCAGGCATGCTATCCTTCAGATGTACAAATAGCACAGTTTTGTTGACCTGAGGCACAACGTCAATAATGGCTATGAAGATTTGAAACCGTGCTTTTTGTTATCTGAATATATAATAGATGGTCCTCAACCTGCATTCCCATAGATTTGTTTGATCTAAAATATACGTTTTGCTAATTCAATCGAGAAAATTAAATCAGTGTGAAGAGGAAATCAAAGTAAAAACACTGCGTCCGTAGTTTCCCGACATGCAAAAATCGACTGGTAAAATACGGACACTTTGTATTTCAAGTAACTGGGTCGAATTGGTTTTCATTATTGAAGAAAAATATGAAGAAAATGAAAATTAAATAGTCCAATCTTTGGTTAAAGTCAATTTAATGCAATGAAATACACGTTTTATGCAGGGGTAGTCCCACTGGGGGAAGAAAAATCCTCATTGCAAATGGTCATAATTAACTGGTATACGGGTGTAGAGGAGCCGAATGGACACTATAGAAAGTTGAAATAAAACATTTCTTTGTCACAGACCTGTGTTCTTGGACATGTGAATTGTAAGCCATCTGTCCGTATTTACCCCCTGTCCGTATTTACCCGGATTAACCCTACTGTCTAGGAGTTGATATGCAAGAATGAATTTATTTTGCTGTTGAGTCATGAAATAGCCGTAAAACGCGTATGTTGGATAAATCTACAATGAAGAAAGGGGACAGAATGTGTAAAATTGCCACCAGGAACGCTGGTATGAAACAAGATGACATTGCAATTGTATTAAACGTGTCTCCGAGTGTTGTAAGCAGACCTTTGAAAGAACATAGAGAGAGTGGCAGTATTACAAAAAGAAAACGGTCTACAGTGATTGTTGAGCGCAAAAAATTGCTACTGAAGCATTATGGTACGTGCGTGGTTCATTATCTGACAACCACCTGATACAGTTAAAGGTGGTAACTGGGACTTTAAACGCTCAAAAGTACCAGAACGAAATCCTGGAATCTGGTGTTAGGTAACCCTTGGACTCACTAGCTGGCCAGAACATGGTGCTCCGAGATGACATTGCAAGACCTCACTGTACTCGCATCATCTAGAAATACAAAAATTTACAGAACATTGCTAGTCTTCCACAGCCGAGCGTGTTGCCGGACTTGAACCCTATCGAATACTTGTGGGACAAGCTCGGCTGACGTGTTTTAAACCGGGAACCAGCCGTATCAAAACCATTGTGAATTTTGTTTGACTCTACTGCATGAGTGGGACAGGGTTTCATGTACCCAGTGAATTTAATGATGAAAATGTGCCAAGTTGTTATTCGACAGTGTGAAGGCTTTACACAACACAAACCGGAAGTAGTGGATTATTATGAGCCAGTTCGTGACTTTTTTGCACCAGATCCTGAAAGTGTATGCTCCGAAGAGAAAGTTTTGAAGAAATTACAATTATCGCGGCCTTTTTGTAAAGTTTTGCAGACTCTTGGCCTCCATGCTGTTTTCATTGAATTTTGTAAAATGTATGAGTAATTTTTGTAAGGTGTTTGCAGCCTATAAACAAGTCTAAGATTCCACGGATCTTCTTTATCGAATTGCTGGTATTCTGCTTTTGTTGTCTACCACAATAAATTTTTTGTATCTCTCAAAGATTTCCGTTCTATTCTTACCTTTTCTAAAACTTAAGTGGTGTTATCACATGGAATATGCTTAACTTTATGGCAATAGTATATATTGTCTCCGGCCTACCGGTTTCACCAAACAGTCCTTCTATCCCCCGGTCCGTCAATCCGCCAGAGTCTGAATCCTGCGATGACTCATAAGGTATACATAGCACAGATTCACAAAACTTTTTTTTTTTTTTTTGTTTGATTTGATTTTTTATGCCCCAGTCAACTTTTTTCCAGTTATGTCTGGGTTGAACCAGTACTAAGTAAGGATTAATCTGTCTTACTAAATGACACAACGCAGTGACGCCCGTCAGGCGTGAAGTCGCAACCCCTCGATCTCGAGTCAAGCACTCTACCACTGAGCCACTGCGCTCCCTACAAAGCTTAGAGGGACATCAGCAGATCATACAGGATCTCTTATATTTTCGGTTCAGCAAAAACATGGTTGCTGCGACAAAGGAACAGGGAGAGGGGGAAGTGTTTTTCTGTTATATTTATACATACATATGCTTGGCCGATTTGTGGTTGTTCAAAATTTTGGTTTAAACATATTTTATTCATTCTCTTTTATACAATAAGCATAGCACTAATAATATAACAAAGCAGTTGAATGAAAGGGATTTGACAGTAAGCATAAGCTTATATACGTCATCTCCCGAAAGGTGGTATGATGTTTAATACAACAAGTGTTATTGGAATGAACAAAATATATATGCATACAAATGAGAGAGAGAGAGAGCGAGAGAGAGAGAGAGAGAGAGAGAGCGGGAGAGATTGAGAGAGAGGGAATGTTTGACTGACATCCTGTTTTTGGCAAGTAACCCTTAAATTAATGAGCTCTGGCTTGATTAGGCTCCCTACGTTGATTAAACCTGCCACAACTGGTTAAAAAATTCTGTACCTCTATGAATAAGGTTGTATTCTCCTGAAGAGTTGAGTCTTCTATTCCATATAGGAGTTGATTGATTGAGTAGTTGTCCAGTCGTATTGACAGGTTTCTTCTACTTTCTGCATACAATGGGCATGTGAAAAAGAGGTGTTGGGCGTTTTCAAAGCCACCACATTGACATGAAGGGCTGTTGACAATATTTTTTCGATATAAGTCGGCATTTAAAGCACTGCATTCCATTCGAAGTCTGGCTTGGAGAACTTGACCTAGTCGCGAACCAACATTGAAGTATTTCGGTGGCTTTGGAAGGTTTTTATTTAACGGAACTTTGAATGCAGAGACTGAGGTAGATTCTTTGATTTCATTTGGAAGGTTATTCCATGCTCTTATTGTAGAGGGAAAAAATGATTCATGGAAGAGGTTTGAGTTTGCTCTGAAGTTTTGGAAATGGTCCGCGTTTCTTAGTGGATAATCGATAGTTTCATTAATATGAGGAGGAATAATGTCCAAAAGATAAGTTGGGGTCAGTCCATGCAAAATTTTGTAAAAAGTTACCAGTTTGTGCTTATTCCTGCGAATCTGAAGAGGTTCCCAACCAAGTTCCTGAAAGAGTTTGTCTACACTACAAAGTTTTGTCCCACCTGAAACAATTCTTGCTGCCTCTATATGGACGGCATCCAGAAGTTTCTTTGATGCTAATTAGCAGTTATCCCACACAGTGTCACTATATTCCAAGAGTGGACGAACGTATGCAAAATACATTTTTTCCAACGATTTCCTAGATACTCGGAATTTAAGCGCTTTAAGAAGGTTAACCCTAGTCCAGGCCTTTTCCGAGATGTTAACAATGTGTTCGTCCCAGCTGCAAGTTTTTGAGAAAGTAAGTCCAAGATGTTTATGCGAAGGGATCTCACCTATTATAACTCCATCCATAGATATAGGGGGGTGGAAGACTGAGTTTCTTTTCCGAGAAATCAACATAGACAATGTTTTACTTGGGTTGAAGGTTACAAGCCAATTGTTTGCCCATATCGAAATGGCATTGAGATCCCTGTTTAGAAGTTGTCCTGCTTGAAGTGGGCAGTCCACAATAATATACAAACTAGTGTCATCAGCGAATAATCGAATAGAGCACCCAATGTGTTTGACAATATCATTTATAAAAATTAGAAACAGCAGAGGACCTAGAATAGAACCTTGAGGAACTCCAGCAAGTACAGATGCCCAATCAGATGCCTGCCCGTTTATCACAACACGCTGTCGGCGATTTGACAAGTAGCTAAGAAACCAGTTAATAATGCTATCTGAGCAGCCTATGGTACGTAGCTTAAAAAGTAGACCCTTGTGCCATACTCTGTCGAAGGCTTTACTGATGTCGCAGAAAACTGCTCTTACCTCCTTGCCCTTATCAACAGCCTCACAAATAGTATGGTAAGTATGCAGTAATTGGTTAGTCGTGGAGTCTCCATGTCTGAAGCCAGATTGTAAGGGTGTCAGAATATCGTTGACAGTAATATAGTTGTATAGGTATTTGTGTATGCACCGTTCCATTGCTTTGCCGACTATGCTCAAAAGAGATATTGGTCTATAGTTGCTAGGTTGAGATTTGTCGTCCTTTTTAAAGATGGGTGTTACGTTGGCTTCTTTCCAGGAAGTTGGAAAGTATCCTAGTGAGAGGGAGCGATTGAAAATGACAGCATACGGATGTGCTAAGATGTGTGAACCTTCTTTTAATAGGCGGGGATTAATAAGATCTGGGCCACAGGCCTTGAAACATCAAGATGAAGAAAAACGTCAAGAACATCTTGAGTCGTGATAGTGATTGACTCTAAGGTGTGCTGTACTGGTTCAGGTATAGGCAAGGTTTTGTTCGAGTCGTCAAAGACTGATTGGGAAGCAAAATACATGTTTAACATTTCTGCTTTGTCATAATCGTTTTCTGCGTATGTATTGTTAAACTTAAGGGGTGGAACACTAGTCGAGGTTTTGTCATTATTAAAAATTTGTTTTGAAGTTTTCCAAAATGTTTTTGAGTTGCAGTCGTCTGAAGAAAGTTCTCTGTCCAGCTTTTCGAAGTATTTTTGTTTGGATTTTCTTAATTCACTAATAACTGTGTTGCGTAGTGTTTTGTATTTGGTCCAGTGATGGTTCTGTTTCGATTTTTTAAATTTGCGATATGTTAATTTGCGTTTGCGTATTAATAATCTGATATGGGAGGTTATCCACGGCGGGTCATTTGGTCTAATAGTAACAGTTTTGTTGGGTATTGAGTCCTCAGCTGCTTTTGTTATGGCGTCAGTCATGTCCTTCACGTTCTGGTCGATATTTGTGTGTGAATCTATTTTTTCCATAATATTTGAATCCATTAGGAGCTGTCGGTATTTATCATAATCGGCAAGTTTATAATACCAAACTCGCCTTTTGTATGCTGCAGTTCGGGGGCGAAGAAACTTCAATAGTGCTATGGTGGGACAGTGATAGCGTACTTGTTCTGGTGTGAATGGGTCGACAACTCCGCTAAATATGATATTTGTTTTATTACGGACGAGAATGAGGTCAAGTATTGATGATGAGTCCTCAGTAAAGTGTGTCGGTTCAGATATCAGCTGTGTAAGGTTAAACTCCCGCGTGATTTCTGATATCTTATTGTTTTCACTTTTCATATTGTAGTTAAAGTCGCCAGTGATTATTATGTCTATTATGTTTGTGCTACATGCTCTGTCAATGCTTTCTTTCAATAAATTGAAGTATTCAAGGCTGCTGTTTGGAGGCCTGTAAAAGCCCCCGACAAGAATGCGTTTGGATTTGATGGTTAATTCCAGCCACACTCCTTCGACTCCCTGAACCTCCAAATCCACTCGCCGTTTGCATGATAGAGTGTCTCTGACGTATACAATTACTCCGCCACCTGGACGATCATTCCTATCAGTTCTGAATGGAGGCATAAAGTTTTCAATACGAATTTCGTGATTATTTACGGTTGGCTTTAGCCAGCTTTCAGAAAATATAAGAATGTCGTAAGATGTGGCTTCACCGCGTATTAAGTCTATTTTCGGTAAAATGCTTTGAATATTTAGATGAAGAATGCTTAGGTGGTTGTTTAGAGAGTCGAACGATGTTGAAGAAAGAATATCACTTGTATCGGCACTGCCATCGACAGAGTATGGACCCGGATTTAGTTCAATGTCACCACTTTGAAGTATCAATATAAACAGCCATGAGACCAAAACAACGACATGAAATAATATGAGTATGAGACACACAAAGGGAATGTTTTTGCTGGATTTGCGTAGTCGGCGTGAGGTTCTGATGTTTTTGTACATCTCGCTGCATTGTTGCAAATGGAGTACCAGACTGTAAAAACTAAGATCAGGATGAGGTTTTATAAAAGTAAACAATATTAAACTCAGCAGTAGCAGGTAGAACTTGTAGTAGGTTAATCTCTTAACTGAACAAAGCTCTAGTGAACACGAGATACCAATATGACCACAGAGACCGTCTGTTAAGTACTTAAATGGCTTATGTGCTACTTAGTAAAATCTGAAGGTATATCAACAGACGATCGGGTGGCAACATAGAGGTCCTCTGATAAAGATGCCCAACAAGCTTCTTGTAAAGTAACAGAGTTAAATGCCAGTACAGGAAGTCAGCAATCATTATAGAATATTTGGATGCATAGACAGAAGGAGAGCTGTAGTGAGCGTATTCAACAGGAGTCAAGCTTAATAACTTGTCACAAGTTATGTAGCTAGTGTAAAGAGAGAGTACAAAGGAAAAACATGTGAAAAAGCTCATCACACATTTTAGTACAAAACCAAATGTGTTTTGCTTTATCAAGTTCATTCCATTTTTTTTTTGAACGAAGGCTAGAGCTTTTTCGTTCAAAATTTTGAATTGCAATATAATTTTGGGGGTTTTCAGAAAAATAAATAATTTGGGATATGATCTTTTGGAGGAATATTTGGGGGTCACCACTATGTTTTTGGGGTCATATTTAAGGTCAGGGTACAGAATGGAAATATATTTGGGAGTATGCTAAAATCTCTAGTATTTGGGGGGGGGTGCCTGATATGCCTGATTTTTGGGGGTGGGGCGGTGGGGGTAAACAGTCGATGCCAGGGCAGAGCCTATGCAAAACGCAATAATGAAATGTCCGTGCGTCAAGATTTGGATCATGCAATAACTTAGTATATAGTAGTGTATACATAATATATCCGAGCAGGATAGTTGTCTCCACAAAATTAAGCAATGGGTCACCCATTCAAGTACTAACCGTGAACCCCGTTGCTTAACTTCTTAGAAAAGCTAGATGATTAGGATGGCTAGATACACAGATGGACGGATGGACATACGAACGGACTGATAGAAAAGGAATGGCGAGACAAATATTCCAAGTGGCTCATATTGTGTACTCTCGGACGACCAGTGAAAGAACATATGTACCAACCTTACACCATGTGCCATCAGAGTAGCATATTATGTATGTAGGGTACACAATATGTTCTCGGGTAGCATATTGCACGGCTTAGTTAAGAGTGCGCAACACAAATTATTCTTTTTGTTTCTCAACCAAAACATATGTTGTGGGTACTCAAAAAAACCCGGCTCAATGGGCACCCAAAACATAATATTATGTTATAGGTGATGGGTAAGAAAATATTTACAGTTTCATTTATCTAAACCTGTGATAGTGTGTATGCTGGGTAAAACTATGCTCTTCGAGAAAATGATGGTAAATTCGCTTAACTTTATTTTTATTTTATGTCCTATACTATTATTTTATGAGGGTTAAACACATTTCGCTTACATAAAACTATTATCCAATGTGGCCCTCATCGGCGGCCCTGGTGTAAAGCTTTAATCCGTCGGTCGGTGACTGGTGCTTGTCCTTGGCTGGGCCCACCGTAGCTCAAATTGAGGTTTCCTTTAGCTCTGACTATCTGTGAGTCATGTGCCATTTACTTTGTATCATCATAGTTGTCAATTTGATTTGAGTGTTTCTCTGTGATGATATATTGCATTTGCTGGGAATAAACAAGTTGAAGATTTGCTACCAGAAAAATGCATTTAAGCCCCCCCCCCCCTCCCCCGGTGGCTTAGGCTGCTGTCTTTTCTAAGGCGGTGGTTTTGTTGTTGCTGATCTGTTGTTTGATGTACTTCCCATTGGTCGTGGGGTGTTCTGTGTTTGTCTTTGTTTTGTTGTGCATTACTTTGTGCCCTTTCAAGTTGAAGATGAAGAGGGAGCTGGTTGCAATGCTTTTATTGTCGTGTTACTTGTTTTGTTTGTTTGATTTGATTCTTTACGTCACATCAACAGACTTTCAGTTATATAGGGACGGATCTTCCTGGGTTGAACCAGTACTAAGCTAGGATAAATGTGTCCTGCTCAAGGGCCACAACACAGTGACGCGTGTGAGGCTCGAACCCGCGGCCCTTCGGTCTCGAGTCAAGTACTCTACCACTGAGCCACTGCGTTCCCTGTGTCTTGTTACTGTAAATGTTCTGTGACTCTTCCTCACGGTGCCGTGGGTTGGTCTGCGGTGTGTGATTGTGGTATTTCATGATCATACTCACTTACTTTTTACAGTACCAGAGGGTTTAAAAAAACTAAAAAAAAATATTACATGTTTACACTGAAGATAAGATAATTTTCAGTTGATAATAGAAAAGGCACAGTGTATATAGCACAGGGAACCTTTTATAATACAAAAACTCGTCAGAGACTATGAATTGATCACTGTAATTGGAATCGAATTCCACAGTTTGGGTGATGCATACCAAACTGACTTATCAAACAAGGAAGAGCGAGGCCTTGGAATTGACCGTCGATCTCAGTGTACGGTTATCACACCGGGCAGGCGGCAATCGAAAACACTCTTTACAATCAAAATCGCTAGAAACAGTGTTTTCGATTGCCATTTGTCGCCAATCGGACGAAAATTGGCAATTGAAAACTCTGTTTCTAACGATTTTATCTACGTTCGTCGATGGTTTTAACGTTTTCGATTGCCGCCTACCCGGTGTGATTATGGGTCTCAGACACTGGCTTCAGGAAGTTAGTGATATACTGGGGTGTTTTTGTTTATGGCTTTGTATGTAAAGATTGTTGTATTTTAATCGTTTTAGTATTGGTTTCGAACATTTCTGCTGACTGCATGTAATATTATTCGCCCATACCACCGAGCCATAATCAGTTAAGGGCAGAATATATTCCTTGATAAAACTTTTTCGTATGTCAATTGAAACATAGTTAGAAACATATTCCAAGAATATTAACTCTTTTGCCTATTAGTTTCGTTTGCTGATAACTTTTGCAAACAGTTTGGCCTGATCTGGATCCAAAGTGTTTGACACTATCTGACTCTGATGGTATTCTTGCATTTTTTTTTTCGAAAACGTTGATTTTGAAAAGAAATCAACAGACGACAAAAAATTATGCAAAATCATTACCCAGTAGGCAAAAAGTTAAGGGCCATCATCTTGTGATGTGATGCTTCTTTGTTTTCGCTGTTTTTATAAGTCTGAATTATTTCCTTACAATGATTATATGCTTGAGCATTTAGGTTATTCCGTTGTGGTTTTCTGCTGTCTGTTGTCGAGGAAATGAACTTGCAGCGTGCATGTAGGACTAAGTCAGGTTACTTCGGACATCAGGTAAATTCGGACATACATTTGCAAACAGTGGAAATCCAGATGAGACGGCCCTTAATGAGCCGTCTCATCAGGATTTTCACTGTTTGCTTAGTTAGTTTATGTTTTATTATAATAATTAAAATATGTAATGAAACAAACAAGATCGCTGTCCGAATTTACCTGATGTCCGAAGTTATCTGACTTTCCCTAGTTCAAATACAAAATAACCAAAATATGAATGAGTCGGCTGGCCCCGGGGTTATAAAACTTTTTTCATGCTCAACTCAGCTGAGAATGAAATTGACCCTGCTAATAAATGTTAAAATGCCGACAATTATTGACAATTTAACATTTATAAGTAGGATTTATACAACCGTAGCGCAGTCGGTAACGTGTCTGTCTACAGATGCGCATCTGACTGCAGATCCAGGGGTCGCGAGTTCGATCCCGGCCCGGTCCCATACTTTCGTGGAGATTGATCATGAAATAATATCTACGGTAATTCTCCTCCCTTCCGCTGATTCATTCAAGAAGGGTTGTTGTCAGTTACAAGAGAAAGTATGTGCACAAATTACTGGTTAACCGCTTGTTCAAGCCTGCCCAGGAAAAAGTGTGGTTAGGTGAACTGACCGTCCCGCAATGACCATAGCTGTTGACTTGGGACGTAAAGCAACAAAAACAAAAAACAACAACAAACAACGTCTGATTGTTACTGGTGTCGCCTGCTGATAGCCTTTGCGAAAAGTTTGGACCCAGATCAGGCCCGATAAAACGTCGGGTCTTATCTGAATCCAAATGTTTGACACTCCGATGGTCATCCTGAAATATTTTTTTCGAAAAACTTGTTTTTGAAAAAAATCAGCAGGCGACAAAAACATTAAAAAAAACGTAGGCGAAGATTTTGAGCAATAAAGGTCTTAATTTTTTCAGCATTTTAGTTTTTATGAGCATTTGAAATTTCCTGCTCAGTTGAGTTGAGCATAAAAAGTGTTATTACCTTAAGCCCTGGACGTGGAAGTGTAATGGGTAGCGGGTAAATAATTAATACATTTACAAATTAATTCACGAAGTTAAGCCCGGGGTTAAGCCTCAGTTAAGCGTCAGAATAAAGTGATCTACTAAAACATTTCAGCAGACGACAAAAGCAGCCGAATTTCGTTGCGATAAGATTGCGCGATTTTAAGAAAGTTTTAGGGTTAACTGATAAAAGAGAGAGGTATCTGGTTTAATACTCACTGAAGCCCCCCTGTGTTTGTTTTTGTCATTGTTTGTTTGTTTTGTTTTTATAGACTTTAGGTATATAGACTTCAAGCTAAAAAG
The DNA here is from genome assembly GCA_964019695.1 of Loripinus fragilis. Classification (NCBI taxonomy): domain Eukaryota; kingdom Metazoa; phylum Mollusca; class Bivalvia; order Lucinida; family Lucinidae; genus Loripinus; species Loripinus fragilis. The sequence goes on along the minus strand of OZ026520.1, from coordinate 21,575,887 downwards.
GTCCTGCTCCCCCTCCCCTAGAGAATTTGCAGACATATCCTATCTTGAAGAGCAATGCAAGCTGCGTTGAGTAATCTTGAGATGTTTGCACTCTGTACGCCGGTCCGTTAGCTTGTAACCGTTGCTAAAACAAACTAAGAAATGTTTGAGCTACAGAAAGAATACATTAAACTATCTAATTATTAAAATTACTCATGTAGTCTGTATGCTGGATGCCGAAGCTACATAATAGAAGCATTTTGAACAAAACTACAGCTTCTAATGGTGCTATGTGCATTACATAAGTTAAATTTTCCTTTGAAAATTGTAATTGTGACTAACATCATTTACTTTTATAGCTGATCTGTGCATTTTTTCAAAATGTTTTAATCTTATTTTATGAAAATACTCATTTGACTAATAGAAAAAAAGTTTGCTTTTCTATCTTAAATATGTTTTCTTAAATGAGATGTTAAACAACTATATCCCAAGTTTTAAGTAGCCAGTTTTGCTATCTATTATTGAAGGAAAAATTTATGAAAATATTTGCCACTGGTGGATATCTTACATTTTTGGGACTGTCTTGCTAATATAATAAAGAATCATAGATGTGCAAGTTTGACATAAGGATCAGAGCACTTATTAAAGGCTGAAACATATGTTACATGATATAATAAATGAGCAAGGAAATTGTCTTGATGTAAGAGATGATATTTCAGAAAGAAAATGAATTATTTCACATGTTTTCCTATAATTCTCTAGCCTATGGTGCATTTATCTTAGGAATTATAGTCATTACTGATATTAAGCCCATGTGCTTGTGTTACAGATGTTATAAATAAACTTTTTATCACATGTTTCCTAACGCGTGTACAACTAAAATATATAGAGATACAAATAGAAAACAATAGTTTCACATTTAAACGAGACGATTTAATAAATGTTCCTGTTAAAATGTAAATATTCAAAACTAATCTTAATTCAAGTTAACCCCACATACAATGTCTATCTTTGTGTCTGTTTCTGTGGCAAAATAATCACCCATTTCATCACAACCAGTAGTATCATCGCATAGTATTATGACTGCAAGCTGAGTAAGGTCCTGTTCCATCCCACCCTCTTGAGAATCGTGCAGACATATCCTATCTTAAAGAATAATTTAAGCTGCGTCAAATAATAGATGTTTGCACTCTGTAAACCAGAGGGTTAGCCTGTAACAACATGTTACATATGTTACCATATCAAAATAAGAATAAGTACATTGAAAGTCTGGGCTACAGAAAGTAGACATTAAATTATCCATTTCTTTTAATTATCTATGTAGTTTGCATGCTGAATGCCTTTACTACATATGAAACGTTTTAGACAAAATTACAGCTTCCAATTGTGTTATGTGCTTTACATTGATTGAATTACCTTTTAAAATTGGTAATTGTGACAAACATCACTTATAAGCGTTTCCGTTTTTCAACATATTTTGCCCTCAAAGGACTAAATTGAGTTTTCTTTGTACGTGTGGCCTGTGCCAGTATCAAATAAAATAACTGAGCTATAACCTGAATCTTTAGCATTCTTCAAAGGCAGAAACAGCATGATAATGTCAGGGGATCGAACACTCAATTATATATGGGCAGGGTTTGGTGCTGTTTCATATACGAGGGGCATTTGGAAAGTTCTTAGCATGGCCTTTTATCTCAGTAACCGATATACAAACCCTATCATGTTTGGTATCATTTTAAAGAACTTTCCTTCTTCTATGTTATGGCACAAATTTTATGAGGCTCTTATAATGCAGACACGAAAAATATAAATAAACGCAAATTTTTTGTGCAAAATATAACATTTTACCTTTTGAAAAGTGTGCAGAACATTTACAATAGTTCACGAAATTAGGCAATTTTGTACCATTTGGTAGGCCACCATCTGGGACAGTTAATATACAACTGATGACCGAGTTGGATGTTTCTAATAACAAAATACCAGAACAGCATTTCCAAAACCGTCTAGAAAGCAAAGTAATGCGCTAATTTTTTCGACTAAAAATCGCATGTCACAATGCACATACATGTACTTTGACAATATACTACCAACTGTAGTTTAGAAATACCATGCGTTGGTATTTTTGTCAAGCACAGTTTATGCCTTTTGCATTGAAACCAAAAGAAATTTTGTAAACCAGAACAAAGGGGAGATAACTCTTATAATCTTCCCATGGGGCAGAGTAAGTTTAGCTATGAATTGACGTTCTGGTTCATTTCAATTGTAAACGGTGGCAAACAAAAAGTAAAAATACCTTGAGAGTAGAAACAAATCAATTTTGTAATGGTTAACGCGATACCATGAGAAGTTCTAATTCCATCAATAAAATGTGAGGGGTTAAGTTACCCCACCCACTTCTTGAAAAGTAGAAATAGTGTTATCAGGAATAATTTTCTTGAATACAGAGCTGAGCAAGCCAGACTTTTTGCGCAACGAAATGATTTTTATGCAAAGTTCGCTGCAAATAAAGCAAACATATACTCCATAGGCAGTTTTCGTGCTCCTGTAGTGACACAAGGACCTCGGACAGTTTCCTATTCAATCTGCCCAAATTTTGACAGCCCGTGGCTAGGATAATGCATAACTGACAATTATACAGGATTCTAGGGTTTAAGGGGTGGGGGTATTTTATGTGAACAAATTTTATTTCACAGAAAGTCAAAGTTTCGTCGAGTATTCACCTAAATACATGTAAATATTATGTTTGCGGCATAAATCTTGAGAAGAAAGTGATGTGTTTGCATAAAATTCGGGTTGAGAAGATTTCATTGTATCATCTAAAGAAGTGTGCTGTCAATTACTTTTGACTGTTACCTGTAATGTTCCAAGTCATCCAGTTTGACTCGTGCACTGAGGTGTATCATATCTGCATACTGTATAAATCATAATCTAGATAAACACAGTTTTTGAGCGTAAAATTGTTAATATTTTCTTACACATCAGATTTAACCTATAATTTGGTGCTTAAAAGAACGGTCTCATTAAGACGGTTCTTTTGAGTACCCAAACATATGTTTTAGTTGAGAAATGAGACAATTAATTACTTTGTAAGCACTCATAACTAAAGCCCTGATACATGCCATTGCAAATTGATATTTACCTACAGGGTTTTACAAAATAAGTTTCTAATATAAATAAGTTTTTATAATAAAGTGTTTTTGAGCATTTCGACAACGTCCCCCCCCCCCTTGACCAATCATGCCGTTTTTATATGATGTGTGAAATGTAAAACTACAACTGTATGCAAAAGGATTAGTTTGGTCACGGGGGGAAAGCACTTCAGTAAAACGTTTTCTATTTTCTATATGTTGAATAGCAAAAACAGAGTTTCCAACCCATATTTTTCAATTGGTACTGGTCCAATGAGAAACTGCTTTTATAGATAAGTAGAGGGTTAAACCTACTATATTTTTCATAGAAAAAATATCGTTTTCTTTGAAACTTTTCTCTGGCCATTTTATGGGCAATCCTTCATTAAGACTGTCCGAGGTCCTTTATAGTAAAAGTATAAAGAAAAAGAGAAATAAGGTACCAATTTTGAAAGTTTACCATTTCTCCATTAGTCAACATTTTCGGAATGTTAAGGTGTAAGTCGTGCAAGCAGTGATCGCATAATATATTTTAATAAAAATCAAGTTGGCACCAAATCGTTAATTTGTCAAACCTTTTGACGAATATTTTGCTTAAAATTTCGGCCAGTGTTTAAACCCTACTCATTTTGAGCATGCGCTTCACGTGCACGCAGAGTCCTTTTTCGACAAAATTAAACCATCAAGTAGCCGTTTAATTCTAGATTCCAAAAATGTATTATTTGATAGCATTTTATCAACGCATTGTGGAAATATGATGCCATGCTAAGAACTTTTCAAATGTCCCTCGTATATGCATACAATGGAGCATGTTTCTGACATATGCCTCTTCATGTTAAGTGGCGAAAGCAATCTTACTGCAACTGCCTCAGCACCCGTGCTAGTCGTGTGATAGCATTGCTCTGATTTTGAAAAAAAATGTCATCACCGTGTGCCTCTTAGCATACATTAAGATTTCTGACATTGGTCAAACAGAAACTTAATACGCTGCTTTTGGTTTACACCATTTGCCATGGAACCATACCAGTCCTTTGGTGCAAGTAATTCATACTATTGGTACTGTCAAAGAACAAATCTGAAATAAGGTATTCAACATTTTGTAAACTATACTATACACACATATTACACAATTGTCAATAGAGGCATAGCTATATTGTAATAGTAGCCTGTACATATGAAATTAATGGTTTCTTTAAGAGGTAATTTGAATAAAAGCATGCATTGCAAATTCGACATGAAAAAGTGTATCATTAAGTTCATGCACATTTTTTAAACTTTGCATGTGCGGCTATCATTGGTGACACTGTTGATATTGAGAAGAGTGCAATCTTAATGCTGCATAGTTAGTATTTTGCGTGTTTCTTTTGAATCTATGCCCTTGCAAGTTTACAACTCATTCTGATGTTAAGTACACTTATATATGTTAAACATGTTTGCAAGGTTCCTATAATATTTTGACAATGTTACATTGTGTTTAGTGGCAAATAGCATTCAGGTATATAAACACGCATTGCTAAAGCTCTCTTGACTGCACTTTTTTAATATTTCACATTTCTATCCGGCATTCTAAAACACCATCATAAAATCTATTTTACAATAACTTGAATGTCACTTTTTAAAATTTGGCTGGACATAATTTTGGCTGAAAAACATCTATATTTAAATTGGTATCGAAGTAACAACTGACCTATTTCCTTGTATATGATCATATCTTATGTGACCATTGCCATAAATTAAAACTCACAACTGTAACCAACTTTCCATATTTCGATGGAAATGTTTCTCATCAATAAAGCATTTTCTTCGACAATATTATCGGTTGAAGTACTAACTTGATGTGATGGACAGTTTGATTGAACAACGAAAGCTATGCTGAATATAAACTAAAATCATTAATGCGTCACCATATGCATACACAGCTATCAGTCAGGATACAAATTGATTTCAAGACAGACTCTTAAAACAATAACTGATTTCAAACTTAAATAACTGACTAGTATTATTTCAATTTAACTTAGAAGTCTTCAGATGAATATTACAAAACGCTAAATTATTGTTACTTGTGTGCTATCATTTCCTTTGTTTATGAGTTTTAACATTTATAATTTGGGGCGAATCATCTTTTGTAGATATAAAATGTTAAAATATATACTATTTTACAAATGTAATTGTACATGGATAATTAATAGGAATTAAGTACAAACTGATAAATCCTTTTTCAGACATACTGGTATTTTGATATCTATTTAATATGTACAGTCAGTTTTTAGATGAAATACATTGTATCATGACTTTGCCGCCTTTCCTTTGATCTATTATGTGCAATAGTTTCCACAAGACCCTGTCAAGGGCGGAGCTTATAATTGACTTGAATATCTGATGAATGAATTAAAAGGTGTTTGTTTTATTGGACATTATACAAGAATTTTATTGTACAAATACTCGTGAACATACAAATATTCCTTCTTGTAGGGGGAAATTCGTCTTCGACTCGTCCCGCCTACAAGAGGGAGTATTTGTATATACACTCATAAAATTGCACGATAAAGTTAACTTATCCTATGACGTATAACATAAGGAATTTAACTTATCCTATGACGTATAATATACCGAATAAAGCAATGCATATAAACCATTTCAACGCAACAAACAACAAAAGTACGATTAGTGTAGGTGTAGATTACACTACCATATATAAGCTCTTTAATGCATGTGAAAAGACGGTACCCCATTTTGTGATATCACTGTGACGTTAATACTGCAAGACAAAATTGAAAACATCCTTTTCCTTAAACTGCATATATTTCTCTAGTTGAAAATTGATAAGAATCACTTTTACCAAAAAATGCAAACGGGAGCCCAAATTTCGACACAGGGGCCTACACTGAAACGGCAATACCAAAATGTGCTCCTCAGTAAAACCTGAGTAGGGCTTAAATTAAGTTCCTCATTTTAGGCAATATCTTTAAGATAGAAAAGCAAACTTTGTTGGGGTTTTTTGTGTAGTCAGTTGAGTATGGTAGTAAAACCTAACCTTATTGGATTTGAAAACTACACAGAGCATTTGTTAAACTAAATGACGATAGTCACAACTACCACTATTAGATTATAATTAAATTCATGAAACGCACATAACACCGCAATAAGCCATATTATTGTTAAACAGCTTTTATATGTTAAGGTATCCAGTATGCAGACTCTACTAGAATGCCAACTGATTTGATAGTTTTAATGGTTTTTTTTTCTGTAGCTCAAACTATCGATTTTCTTATTCTTAAATTGATATAAAAACATATGTAACAAGCTCCTGGCTTACAGAGTGAAAACATCTCTTATCCAATGCGCATTGAATTTTTATTTAAAATCAAAATTGTATGCAGAATTCCACCGGGTTTGGGATGGAGCAGTTCCTTACTCAACTTGCAGCCAAAATACTGTTTGATGATACTACTGGTTTTCATGAGATGATGTGGACAATAATTTTGCCACAGAAGCATAAATAATGATTTACATTGTATATCACTTGGATAAGGATTAGTTTAGAATATGTACATTTAACAGGAACATTAACTAAATTGTCTTTTTTAAATGTGAAACTATTATTTTCATGTCATTCTATCTATATTTTAGTATTGTACATATTAGGAATTATTAAAAAAATATTTAAAGGTCCATGGGCTTGATAATTAGACATGAATTGTGTGTTTGTTTGTTTGTTTTGTTGCTCTACGTCCTAGTCAACAGCTATGGTCATGGGGGATGGTCAGTTCACCTAACCACACTTTTTCCTGGACAAGCTTGAACAAGCGGTTAACCAGTAATTCGTACACATACTTTTCACTTGTAACTGACAATTGCCCTTCTTGAATGAATCAGTATGAGACCGGGCCTGGATCGAACTCACGACCCCATGATCTGCAGTCAGACGCGCATCTGTAGTCAGACAGGTTATCAGCAATGAATTAATTCCTGAGATTAAGGCACCAGAGGCTAGAGACTTATAGGAAAACATGCGAAAAATGTTCATTTTTTCTGTAATAAAATCCCATACATCAAGTCAATGTCCTTGCTCATTTACTATGCCATGTAACACTTGTTTACAGCCTTTAACAAGTGCTCTGATCTTGATGCCAAACCTGAAAAAATTATTATACTTTATTATATGAGCATGACAGTCCCAAATATGTAAGATATCCAGCAGCAGCAAATATTTTCATATATGTTTACTTAAATAATACCTACCAAACTTGGCTCCTTAAAACTGAGGATAGGGTTGTTTAATTGCTCCTTTAAGACAATACATTTAAGATAGAAAAGCAAACTTTAGTTTTTCTATAAGCCAAATAAGTATGTTTGTACAACAACATCAACAACATTTTGAAAAATGCATAGAACAGCTGTAAAAGTTAATGATATGGTCACAATTACCATTTTTAAAGGGTAGCTTAATTAACACACATAACACTTAAGGAAGCCGTAATTGTAGCTATGCTATCCAGCATGCAGACTATATGAGTTAAATAATTAGACAGTTTAATACCTTCTTTCCGTAGCTCAATTTTTATTTTTATTTTTCTAAATTTGATATGGTAGCAAATATAACAGGCTGTAAGAGACTAGTTAACGCCCCTGCGTACAGAGTGCAAATATCTCTTAGTCGACGCAACTTACAATGCTCTTCAAGATAGGATGTGTCTGCAAAATTCTCTCGGGGGTCGGGTCGGGGGAGCAAAACCATTCTCACAATCAGTCTAATAATTTTCAATTTTTTTTTTTCTTTCGCGAGACTCTGATGAAACGTATCATTATGTGACATTTCATCTGGGTGTTCCCTGTTTGTCAAAGTACGCGTTTTGGGGTCATTATCCTTGCCTTATCTCCTTTTTATATCTTGTTTATTATGTATTAGGAGATAAGTCATGGATAAGTTAGGGATTTTTCATGCAAACCAAATATCTATGTGTCTTGATCCACATCTGAACTTAGGTTGGGGTTGGTACAGTGAAACATGTTTAAGCCCCCCAGTAAAATATTTACTGACCGTTCCAAGGCGGTGCCTCTTTTGTGTATCATTTTTTATTTATGTTTTGTGTTTGTCATGCTTTCTTGTCTTTTCATTGCAGCCTTGTGGTCACCTGGTGGGAAAGGGGTGACCGTTTGGCGCGCTTGTATTTGAAGATCTTTCATGTTATGTCACTTTTCCATGTGGTGTCCTCAGTCAAGTGTGGTGCTTGATTGTATCGATTCCTGATATTTGCCTTCTTACTTTGTAAAATAAACAAATGTCTTTTGTGCCATCACAATAATTATGATTATTTATTTAATATGATATACTTTGAATGTTCATGAGTTGCAAAGCATTTCGAAATTTTCAAATAAACCTTTTTATTATGTCAGGGTCGGGAGATATATTGGTTTCCCCGTGCGCTCGTCTGTCTGTCTGTCTGTCCGTCTGTATATCTGAATGTCCGTCACAATTGTGTCTAATCTTGTGAACGCAGCTCCTCCTGCAATTTTAGCCGGGCGTTTTTGAAACTTTGCAGATGTTTTTGTTAATTGCTGCATGCATGAGGTTTTGCTGTAATCCTCAAATTATTTTTTGTTACTTTTTCGAAGTTTGAACACTTCTACCAAAGCAATAGACACCGGGTAGTTTGTGAACGCAACTCCTCCTACAATTTACCCAGATCTTTTTTAAACTTTACATGTGTTTTCGTCAAGGTCTGCAAATGTGCATGAGTTTTGCTGTAATCCTCAAATTATTTTGTCACTTGTGTAGCGGTTTGGACTTATTCAATTTTTGGATCAACTTCTACCTAAGCATATACACTTGGAATGTTATAAATACTCAATAAAATGTAGTCGTCCGAAATGGGGGCTGTATGATATTAGACGCTGTGATTTTTAGAATATATTGTTTATATGTACATTTTATGCCATACACATTTTTATCTTGTATTGAAATGTATGGAGTATAATGTATATATCTTATGTCGTTTTGAAAACGATAGTCTCTTATAATTCTGTAAAGAATGGGTTAATATATTTTATATGTTTATATGTACATGTGATACTGTATATAAAAACTGAAGTAAACTATGAGTGTTTGATTGAAAGAAAATCGTTTGGTAATTATCACATTATGTATGCTTTATATGAGTTGCATTTTAACACCTTATACATTTTCAGGTGTTCTTGAAAATTCAAAGCCTCATATGCCCGGTAACAATTTCAAGCTCTGTAGCTACCTACGTTGATTTTGTGATCAAATGTCAAGATACGCGTGCTTAAAGTGAAAAAAAAATGATAAAAGAGAAAAAGTTTGTATATGTTTGTAAGTAACTGCCATCCTTAATTCACAAACCATTTGCGTTTTAGCGAAAGTGCTAAATATTTCATCAATTTAATATGTTTAAAGGGGACAGCAACCCTAATAATAAGTATGTTTTATCAGAAAGAGCTCTATGAACCATGAATTTTGATACATGTATCATCAAAATCGGTTGAAAAATGGGGAAGCTATGGGCATTTAAAGAACTCAATATGGCCAACATTTAGCCGCCATTTTGAATATTTAATTAGTTTTCAGATTTTTTTCAACTGCTTAATTTTTAGTTATCAATACTATCAAAGCATCTGTGTTTTAGCAGATATGCAGCTTTATACATAAGGAAAATGTTTTATTAAGGATAGTTGCAAGTAATCCATTGGTTTGTCTTTTATTTTGATTACGCATATTTAATTAGGCTGTGTGACGTCACTAAGCCTACAATATGGCCGCTTCCATTACAGTCCATTTGCAAATATTTAAACGTCTACAACTTCTTAGTTTTTCAACCGATTTAGATGAAACTGGTATCAAAATTCATGGTTTATTAAGATCTTTCGTATAAAACATAGCAATCGTTAGGGTTGCCGTCCCCTTTAATTAAACAATTCCTATATATGTTTTCATGACTTTTTTTCATATATTTTATTATTTTCACTTATCAGTTTATCTCTCTCTTATTTTACACTAGTTTATAATGATGGCATATTGTCACTAAACATAACATGTGAAATTCAAAACAAAGCTAAAATATGAAAAGTGAACATACCAAACACATGCTTCTCCATCATTGCAACGAAAATATATTATTCTGCAACCATTCCCAATATAAAACACGAATTAGAAATGTGCTCATTTCGTTTTGAATGATGATGCTGTATGCTATATAAGGAATTTTGGGGGACTGTATGACATTTTGGCCTCGACGCGAGAAAATCTGTCCTCGGTGGTTTGAGGACAACAAAGGCGCAGACCAGCCTGCGCATCCGCGCAGCCTGATCAGCGCCTTTGTTATTCGCTTACTGGAAAGTATCATATCTAAACTTGCTTCAAACGGAATTTCAATACTCTAGCCAGTCTTTGTAGCTGAGGAGACTGGTTTGAGTCTCGCTTTGTCGGAAACCCCGAAGACAGGTTTTGGCGCGACAAGGCGCAATTTTAGAAGCCGGGAATCGGCATATCCAGCACTGAGGCAGATACACACAAACAGCGAAAGCTCGGCAGTCATGTTGATCTGGCTTCGCTGTTTGCACGACCAATCGTCAGATTTAGCAGAAACAATGGAGTAAACAGAAAAGGCTCTGACCAGGTCCTGCGATCGCAAACCATGTCTATGTTCAGGCTTAATGGCATGTTTGCTGGCTATTTTCCCGTGTTTCGATGAAGCATTGTTTATAAGCCACCGAATCATCTGTGGTCTAGTTTCGGTGCTCAACCCCAGTCATATTTTTAAATACCATTCCCATCATCGCTTGTTTTCACCGAATTCATCCTTTTGTACAAGAACAACTTTTGCAAAATCACATATGCCATAGCTCCTATTATACAGTTACGCACGTGCGAAATTGTAATTCAACACATTCAAGAGAAATCACCTAATGTTGTTACTTATCTTAAAGGAAAGAATTCGCTGCCTCTGGCAGCAAATTCCTTCCTTTAAGGGAAGTCGCCATTTTGATAAGGGGCACAACTAATGAGAATCACTGCTCATCACAGGCATTCTGGCTACACCCTTGTCAGACCGATACAACGATTTCAAATTAGTGCCCTCAACTTTGAAGAAGTAGGGGCTAGCTGGCTTTGTCTTGTCCGTGCATTCGTACATCCGTCCGTTCAAAAGTAAAATAAGGGTTGTGAAATTTAATTTATTGATTTCTCAATAACCAATAGCTGATCCGTATTATTGTCTGAATTATCTCCCTTCGTTACGTTATGCCGCTTTTATAGGGTCATAATAGAAGTTTGCAATCAAGGTGTCTAAATAAAGTATAGCTAGGAGGTTCAAACTTGGTCAGCTGTTTGTGATAAGTAGATTTACATGACGATTTTTAAAGCTGCATAGTCTGTACCTTTTGATCTTTTAATTTTAGAACTAATGTTTCGATTTTTCAAGAACACAGTAAAAAAACTAAAATTCAGGTATACATTTTACCAATTTCGTAAATCTTAACAAATTATCAGTATCAAAACAACAGCATTTATGTTAAAATTAACTGTCTATAATTATTGGAGGGACGCAAATAATTACCAACACACCTGTTTTTATAAGATAATTCATTTTTCCGTGCAGTTTTCAGCTATATTGAACAGATTTATTGTGAAAACATAACTTAATTCTACTTTTACAAATGATTTAAAAAGAAAATAAAAAATTTCGAAAAATGTTCATAGTTGCAGACTTAGCCTCTTTAAGTTATTTCAAATATATTGCCCTTTGCAAAGGGCATTTAACATTTGCAAAACTTATTATAGCTTTGAGCTTCAAATGTGGTCACCTGATAGAAGATGGTGAGTTGATTACCTGGCGAATTGTATTATAAAAGTTATTTCCCTTAACAAATTTTGGCATCAATATATCTTGAAAACTACCAGGGTGGCCAATCACGTGATACGCAATTGGTAATCCCACATTTTTATGACGGTTTTCTGATCGATTCGAGGTAAGTCAAGCTTTTTTCGTGGGATTTTAGATCGTTTTCATGCAGAGTACCCCGGCTATACAGGGGCTCATTCTATAATTTACCATTTTCAGCTAAAGCATGCAATTCTTGTGAAAAGCCGTGCAAATATAGTAAGTGAGTATGATCAGGAACTACCACAATCACAAACCGCTGACAACCCCATGGCACTGCGAGGAAGAGCCACTCAACCATCAAAAGACACCAGGAAGACAAATTAAGCAAAGCAACCTGCTTTCTCTTCCCCATCAAGATGATTGCAATACTAGAATGGACATAAAGTAACGTACAACAAAACATAGAACAATAACAGACTCCCACAATGGGAGTGGCAATAAACAAAAAGTCAACAACAACAGAACAACCGCCTTAGAAAGGACAGCAGCCTAAGCCACCGGTGTGGGGGGGGGGGGGGGCTAAAATGCATTTTACTGGTACCAAATCTTCGCCCTAGATTCTGCTGTTGTTGAAGTACAAGAAATGTTCAGCTCGCATAGAGGCCTTCTAACTAATGCAATGTATCATCATGGAGAAACACTCTAATCAAATTAACACACTATGATGAAGCAAAGAAAAGGGCTCATGACTCACAGGTAGTCAGAGCTAAAAAAAACCTCAAGTTGAGCCACGGTGGGTCCAGCTACAGACAAGCATCAGGCACCAACCCATCGATTAAAGCTTTACGTCAGAGCCGTCATAGAGTCTGAGGCATGACCACCGTCGTGCAATTAAAGTGGAAACTATAGCTATGATTGGGTCCAAAACCAGGCACGCAGACTGTCGCATGATATCTAAGTTATATCCAACCCTTATATAACGTTTTACAATATTTTTGAATTGATCACTAAAATTAGATTTTCATACAATTCGTTTAAATTTATAAACTAAATCACCTTAAAATATAGGTTCTGATATCCCTTGTTGCAAAAGAGTTTTTAACCCAATGTTGTAGTAACAATTGACTCTGAGTTGTTTGTGGTAGAATTTAGAAAATGCTTTTCGAATTTTATGATATCTATAACATTGTTTTAATAACTTAGCTGTTAAAAATAAGTTTCTGTTGTTGAAGTCATCAACATTAGAACACACTCTAGCAAAACGAATACGCTGAGAAATATATACACCATAGAAAGGGGTGCGAGGCACATTTCCATCAAGAAATAGGAATTTTACCATTTCAAAATTAAAATCATCCCATTTATCATAAATTTTAGAAGAAACTATGCCATTTGTTATTTACAAGTTCAAATACGGAGCTTCAGTATCAGAAGATGATTAGCCTTATTTAACTGTAGTTCAGTAGGATTTATCTGACCTACCATTTGTTCAAAATAAGAATTATCAGTATTAAGTAAGTCCTCTAAATATCTGGAGGTGGAGTTAAAAGCTTAAATAATATCAGTTTGATTATTTTCTGACAGAGACAACATAAAGTCTCTCTCATAACAAAACAAAAACAAATCTGCAACAAGAGGAACACAATTAGTACCCATAGGAATACCTACAATTTGTCTATATAATTTCGAGCCAAATCTTATAAATATATTATCCAAAAGATAATGGAGAGCATCACACATTTTCTTACATGACCACAATTTATATCGTTTAGGTTGTTCAGAAGTAAAAAAGGCATTTTTATCATTACAAGCCAAATAAAGTGAGCCTTCTCTGTTAAATGTTTGTTCAATTAATTTTGTCGCAGTGAAATGGCAGGAATCACACTTTTGTCAGGACATGGTCATGACGAAAGCTAATCAGCTAATTTATTCAATCTAAGGCTTATTTATACATTTCAGTAATTGCCTTTAGTAAATAGTAATCGGTTTTCCACAAAAAGAGTAATTTATTGCTATTACTTGGAGATTTAAATGGCAATGGAAGACGATGATAGGAATCACATGGTTAGGTAGGAATCACACATGAATCTACAATAGCAAAATAGAGAGCAATCACATTCTTTTTTGCCAACTCGTCTAGCATTGATCGAAGTCAGTTTATGACATGCCATGTTGTCTGTTATTGGTCTGCTATTAGTCTGTTTCAATCATTAACTTAATATATTCTACATCTAACATAGAAGCATCAGTTAAATTGAGCTTAAATCATGCGAGGCATTGGGCCAACAAAATATAAGATTTGCTGAAACACTCACACTACAAAAACTAAATTCACTTTATAATTTACCATTTTAGACTTAATTTTATACTGTTTTAGACAATATTTTGGACACACATATTACCTAACTTAATATACGTTATGTTAACAGTTTTGTCCTTTTTGGAATTTGTCCCTTATCAGTTATTACTTTAGAGCTATATTTCTTTTTTGCTAGTGTGGTGTAAATCAATATATTTTGCAAAATTGGTAGACATATTTTGTTATTTTCAAAAATTAAAAACATTTTCCCCAAAAGCAAATAGCTTTAACAATTTGACATAGCCCCCCTCTTTATATGAACTTATCAATTCTATTTCGTACAAACTATTATTTAATTTTTTATTTGGATTTGTAACAAAAACAGCTTTGAAATGAATATAAAACCTATGATGTATTATTTAGGTTATTAAGCACTATAAAGATTTCACTGAAGTATGTAGCATACGTTACATATTTTCAGTCAAACAACAAAATTAGTTTAACACCAGAAGCAATGTTTAATATCCCATATCAATGTAATACTCTATATTATATTTTAAGCATACAAATATGATTACATGCTTTATTTTAAAATGAAAAGATTCCCACCTAATAACAGAGCGATTTTCTCTTAGGTTGTAACATAAAACTGTTTATAAATTGTGATAGAAGCAAGCTGTAAGAACTCTTAAAATGGTTATTAAATTATATTCTAGATACATGTTACTTTAACCTTAACTGTTTATTGAAAAATATATTAAATGAACTATTTAACAAAATATCAATGATTTTTATGAGGCTTAATTGAAAATGTAACGGAAATTATACCATAATGAGCCATTGAAGTTCCACTGCATTATCATAATGGTATGACCTAGTTTCTATCCCTTAAGGATCAAATGTTGGGAGAGTCTATGGTGTAGCACTTGATAAATTAATTGGAATAAATGCACCAGAAATATCCATTGCGATTTGATAGCATTGGCAGTATGTATTTCTAAACATAACTGTTACAAACTATTTGACAATTCACGTCTGGTTTAATTTGTCATAATCAGACTTTATCCACATTTTTGTATACATTTGAATTCTAGCAAGCTCAATCAACAGGTGTCGCCCTAGTGTAATGGATAAAACATTTGCATCAGGGTGTCCCAAGTTCAGTTTCATCTCCTCCAATTTGTAATGGCCCAGTCTCCATATGACCTTAGATGTCAGCTGAGTGGAAACAAAAACACTTGCTTAGTCTATATTGTTTAATATTGCTTATCACTAGGAATGTCAGATTTGCAAACGAAATTAGCATGGATTGCCTTTTCACACTACAAAACCCTCAGTACAAAAAAATAGGTTATTAACATGTTGGAATTTCTCATTCCTAATACATGACATTTATGATCAATTTAGTTTGATTTGAAACATGCATGTGTAATTCTTGTATCAATGAGTATGTTCTTATTTGACATGCTAAATATCATGATTTTATATCAACAAAATTCTATAAGTCTTATCTATAGAAATAATGCAAAACAAAAGTCCGTTCATTCATTTTGCAATGGCTACAATATAATACTTACATGTACAAGGCAAGAGAGCTTTTCTTAATTATAAGCCTAAATCTTTCAAATGTATTTCTAAAAAGAAACCTTAGAGCAAATGATGTCCTGTTTCAATGCTTACATTGTAGATCCAGGCAAAGCATATGGTAAGCGTGATCATCTCAAATCATTTAGAGTTTTAAACGGTTTTGAATGATCCAGATCAGGCCTGACAACGTCCAACTGTTTGCAAAGTTCAGCAGCAAAAGACAAAAGTCATCAGTAGTAAACTGCGTGGAGGACAGAATATGTTGGCATGATTGCCAAAGAACACAGGTGTTTATTTGTATTGATAATGTCAGAATAAATAGCTGGACTGTCATTCAACATGAACCAACTTCATGTGAGTAAAGTCACGTCATGAGAAAAAACAGTCTTTATGAGGATCAAATTACCTACTACTCATTAACTCTTAAAGCGCCAATCGCAACAAAAGTCGTCTGCTTTTCTCGTCTGCTGAAATGTTAAGACGCCTCAATGGCAATCAGTGTGAACCCAGATCAGACTGCTCCTGTAGGAGTAGTCTGTTCTGGGTTCACACTTTTTGCTTGTATACTTAAATTCGCCAGGAATGTTTGACAATTATTTGCAGCAGACGACTTCAGCAGACGACATTTTCAGATGCATTTTTCTTGGCATTTAAGGACTAAAAGAAATCATCTAGAATCTTGAAAAAATATGTATATAGTATCTTTCACGAATACTTATGTTGTATTTTTATAAAACGAGTTGGGGAAAGCGATGAATTGTGAGGCTTGCGAAATGTCACCCATTTTGGTTTAAGCTTACACTAACTTTCCTACTAAACATTTCTACCTGCTATTGTTGTAGTTATTCTCGAGATCAATACAATCGAACAGAACATAATAAACATTTCTACCTGTTATTGTTGTAGTTATTCTCTAGATCAGTACAACCGAACAGAACATAATAATATGTTCTGTTCGATTGTACTGGTCTTGAGAATAACTACAACAATAACAGGTAGAAATGTTTAGTATATATTATATTTTAAAGCAGTTGAAAGATGAAACCAAGATCAGTGGCAGTTTAGCTGCCACAGCCGAATTCGGTATAACGTACGTACGTTTAATATACTTATTTTTTACAGTGTAGAAATAAGACAGATTTAAGGCTCTAATTAAGGTCAACGCTGTTCTCTGAAACCTTCGTTCTCATCTTCACAACATAAGCAATCATTTTACTAAATATGTTCCTGTTCCATTTCACTTAGGTTACTGTAAAATTATAGCAACCTTCAGCTGAAAGAAATCATGCGTGTACTCTCTGGCAGAAAAAAACATTTACAATTACCAGGTGATAGTATAACTACACTTAACACAATTGCTAACTGGTCATCCTTTATATTTGATTTTTGAAAAAGTATGAAAGATATAACATTGAAATTTTGCATATATAATTCTTTATTAATAGGCCCAATAATTTATTTACCATACTAAGAATTGGTGTTTAGCAATACATTTAAGATAGAAAAGCAAACTTTGTTTGTTGTTTGTGTTAGTCAATTGAGTATGGAAGTAAAACCTAATCTAAAGTAGACAGAGCAGTTGCTAAACTAAATGAGGATAGCAAAAAAACTTTTAAATTATATTAAATTCATATAACGCACATAACACCATAACACCACATAATGATAAACAGCTTTCGTGTGTAGTAAAGACATCCTAGTATGTAGACTCTATGAGAATGTGAACTGATTAGATCGTTTTAATGTAAGACAGAGGGCAAAGATCAGGAATCGATGCAATCAAGTACCACATCTGACCAAGGATACCATTGGGAAAGTAACAAACTCACAATTAGACATCACAAACGAGAACCAAGAGGACAGCCCTTTCCCAGCACCACATGGCAACAATAAACAGATGCGCACAAAAGCATAACAAACACACGACAGAAATAACATGAAATATCCACAAAAGAAGTACCGCCTTGGAACGGTCAGTAAAAATATTTCACTGGAGGGCTTAAACCGTTTTAACGGCGCCAACCTCACCCTTAGTTCAGATGTGTATCAAGACAGATAGAAGTTTGGTTTGTCTTCTTTCTGTAAGCTCAAACGTTCAGTTTTCTTATCGTATATTTGTATAGTAACATATGTAACAAGCTATTACAGGCTAATGCACCAGCTTACAGAATGCAAACACCTCTTATTAAATGCACACTGAATTGTTATCTAAGATAGTATAAGTCTGCAGAATACCAAAGGGGCTTTGGGAGGAGCAGGCCCTTAGCCAGCTTACAGTCAGAATACAGTTGGATGATTCTACCAGTTTTTATGAGATGAGGTGGGCAGTTATTTTGCCTGAGAAGCATAAATAATGATAGTCATTGTATATGACTTGAATAAGGATAAGGATTAGTTTAGAATATAAATATTTACTAAATTGCCTTGTTTAAATGTGAAACCATTATTTTCTATGCCCTCTATCTATATTTAAGTATCATACATATTAAAAAAAATATAGCAAAAAGTTTATTCATAACATCTGTAACAAAGGTCAACGGGCTTGATAATTACCAATGAATTTATTCCTAAGATTAAAGCACCAGAGGCTAGAGACTTATAGGAAAGAATTTGCCAAAATATACGTTTTTTTCTGAAATAACCTCCCTTACATCAAGTCAATGGCATTGACCATTTAATATGCCATGGTAACATATGTAACAGTCTTTAAGAAGTGCTCCGATCTTGTTGTCAAACCTCCAAATCTATGATTCTTTATTACATTAGCAAGACAGTCCCAAATATTTACGATATCCAGCAGCAGTAAATATTAACATACATTTTAACTTAAATTATACCTACCAAATAGGGCCCCTTAAAACAGGGGATAGGATGTTTAATTGCAAATATAAGACAATATGTTAAAGATAGAAAACCAACTTTGCTTTTTCTATTAGCTTAATGAGTATGTTAGTACAATAAGGTCAAAACATTTTGAAAAATGAACAGATCAGCTGTAAAATTAAATGATATTGGCAATCATTACCATTTTAAAGCGTATTTTAACTTAAGCAACACACGTAACACCTAAGGGAGCCATTATTTTGTTCCTAATGTTTTTAGCTTAGGTATCCAGCATGCAGACTATATGAGTAATTCAAATAACTGACAGTTCTAAATGTCTTTATTCTGTAACTCAAACTTTTCTTTTTCTTAGTCTAAATTTGATATGGCAACATATCATTAACGCCCCAGCGCACAGAGTGCAAGCATCTTTTATACAGCGCAGCTTGAAATTCTCAATCAGATTAGGAAATGTCTGCAGAATTCCATAGAGGAAGATGGCGGGGTGCAAAACCATTCTCAGCCATCAGTCTAATTGCTCTCACTGCAGCTATCTTGGATATCGTCTAATATAGAAACTATGAATCTCAACTTTTGCATGATAATGCCTCCACCAAAGTTCCTGTTGAACCTGACATTTAGTTGAGAGGAAAGACAATTTGAATAGTTTTAAGAAGACACAATGGCGGCCATTTAGGTGATTGGAATTGAGCAATTTTAGCACTTCTCAATATCCATTTTGCCCTCATGCTTCCAAACAAGTTTTGGTACAGTCCAACAAATGTTATGGATGTGTTGTTTTAAGAATCTAAGGATTTATACATGGGCGACCATTTTGTTTACCAAAGACAAACGGTTTAATCAATTTTAAATGTTCAAACTACCTTAATGCTATCTACAAAGTTTCAACTGATGCTTCTGGGGGAGATGTCGAATACATCGTGCGTGGATCCAGATAGGGGGACAGGGGGTCTGGATCCCCCACCCCTTGGAATATAACAACGCTATAGGGTTTTCTCTGCTATACTGGTCCAGATCCCCTGCAAAAATCACAAAGCTACCAAGCCAGCAGTCAATGTTGGGCCATCTTTAAAGCACTTCGCTGGTAGGCCAATGATGGTCCAATTTTAGAGGTATTTTGATCCTCTTCATTCACCAAAAATGTCAGAGTTGTTGGATCCTCGCTGAAAAAAAAACCTTCTGGATCCACGCATGTATATTCAGTTAATGATAGAGACTAAAGAATGTACAGACCAATAACGGACAACAAACCATATAGCCTGTGATCAATCAGCTCTAGATGAGCCAGCAAGTTGTGATTTGCACAAATAAATGTGATTCCTATCTATTTTGCTATAGCAGAATTCAGGTGTGATTCCTACCAAACCGTGGGATTCCTATCATTTTCTTCCGTTGCCATTTTCTACTGCTAGGAATGGCAATGCTACACCAATTCTGTGAAAAAAACTGAATTCTATTCACTAAAGGTAATTACGGAACTGCATGAACAAGCCTTAGATTGAATATTTTAGCTGATTCCCTTTCATCAAGGACATGTATTAACAAAATGTGATTCCTACCAAATCAGTCTGTCAAACTTTGCGATGTGTTTCAGAAAATTCCGCATGTTTAAGCTCAAAACGGTCAACGACAGAATGATCCGCTGTAAAGCCTGGGTACTCTGCACCTAGTGTCTTTTCTGAAAATCGATCAATAATCCCATGAAAAAGGGTTAACATACCTTGAATCAAGCAGAAAACGAACATAAAAATGTGAGATTACTAAGTGCGTATCACGTGATTGGCCACCCTGACTATAATTCAAATTTATTTTTTCTGTTTATTCACTGTCACAAATAACAAGAGTACTCAAAAGAACCGTCTCAGTGCGACAACTCTTTTAAGTGCCCAAAATCAAATGTACAAGCAGGTGGGTAATGATTTTTTTAATATCATGATGTTTTTCAAAATGCTCACCTCAAATATTGTCTGGTGATCCAATGCCGTCAACTCAGCTCAATTACCGCAGTTAAGACGGTTGGTCACCGGAACCACAGACGGCATTTAAGGTAAGTCTAAAACAAGTAAGACATGTGTCGTTGTGTTCTCACTAGACCTATGGCAAAACAAAAAATGACCAATAATTAATCCACCGAAGCATACATAACAAATAATATTAAGTGGTTTTGTTTGTTTGATTTGATTCTTTACGTCCCATCAACAATCTTTCAGTTAAACAGGGACGGGTCTTCCTTGGATGAACCAGTACTCAGCTAGGATAAATGTGTCTTGCTCAAGGACCACAGCGCAGTGACGCCCGTAATGCTCGAACCCGCGGCTTCTCGGTCTCGAGTCAAGCACTCTACCACTGAGCCACTGCGCTCCCATATTAAGTGGTGATATCACACTGGTCAATGTAAACGCACCGGTGGTTGCTACAACGAGCTGGTGGTTGCATTTTTCAGCACAGGTGGTGGCGTAAAAGGTAAAAAAATCTATACCTGTTGACTTTATGATTTTTTTTTATAAACTTGCATTTATTTTATGTGTGATGACACTTGGCGCACAGACCAGCGGTAACATTGCAGTTTATGGCTCTGCCAAGCAATTGGTGACTGAATCGCTTGCACAAGGGATTTTTGGAAACTGTTTAAGAAAAATAAGAATAATAGTTCAAAAATTCAATTAAATGATGTTTTTACCATTTTTCTTCAATGCAACAGGATTTAACCACTGTGCATGGTGAAGAGACAGAATAATTAATCTTAAACGATGATGCTTTTTCATCAAACGATAGCAATTTTGAAGAATTTGACAACCCAATAACGGTAAAAGAAATTGAAACAGTTATCCGCTCCCTTAAAAGAAAGAAATCGGCTTCTGGCAACCAATTGTTGAGTGAGTATTTTATTGAATCTGCAGATATTTTGTCAGGACATCTCGCTGACATATTTAATGCTATTTTAAATTCTGGCGTTTTCCCCAGCCAATGGTCTGAGGGTATAATAGTACCACTGTACAACGATCCCAATGACGTAAATAATTACAGGGGCATAACTCTTGTAAGCTGTTTTTCGAAAATATTCACTGGTGTACTCAATAACAGACTAAAAAACTGGGTTGAAGATTACAACGTTTTGTCTGAATTTGGATTTCGGAAGGGACGTTCAACCACAGATGCATACTTCGTTCTAAATGCAGGTATTCAGAAAATTCTGCCCGAGAAAGGGCGTCTCTACTGTGCGTTTGTTGATTTTTTTCAAAAAAAAAAGCATTTGACAGTGTTTACTTAAACGGCCTTTGGCATAAGGTATCAACGCCAAAATTATAAGAATTATTAGAGATATGTATAACAATGTCAAAACCTGTGTTAGGTGTTGTCGTTCTTATTCAGATTTCTTTGAATGTGCTGTTGGTTTGAAACAAGGGGAGGTTATTTCACCGTTATTGTTTTCTCTGTGTATTGAGGATTCAGAATTGTTTCTGCAGGAAGATCAAAGTTGTGGTTTACGTTTAGATGATGTTACCTTCCTTCTCATGTTATTCGCAGACGACATGGTGATCTTAGGAAATGATATAAATGATTTGCAAAACAGCCTTGAACTTTTAGAAAGATATTGTGATAGATGGGAATTGCAAGTTAATACTGAGAAAATCAAAATTTTATTTTTTTGGAAACGTGGTGGTCTGCGTGATAATAAATCTTAGATATATAAGAGTACACCAATCGAAGTTGTGAATAAGTTCAACTATTTAGGCAGGGTATTTAAATATACAGAGTTGTTTGTTCTAGATCAGACAACGCTTGTTGGTAAAGGTTTGAAAGCACTTAACTGTTTGTTCTATAATGCACAAAATATTCACTTGTTCATCTAGAGTTCTGCAAAAAAACCTTTACAAAGTAAAACCCATTACATCCTCTTGTGGTGTGTATGGTGAGCTTGGCAGATATCCACTATTTATAACCAGATATGTAAGAATTGTTAAATACTGGTCTTGTATAGCTAACTCAGAAAATATTTTGATTGTCAATCTGTATAATTCTCTTGTAGATGCGTGCAACAAAGGCGTCAGTAACTTGGCAAAAAGTGTCAGATCACTCCTAGATACGTACGGATTCTCATGTGTCTGGAACAATCACAATTCAGTCAACCTAAAACATTTTATTTGGTTTCTAAGCAAAGAGTGGTGAATGTGTTTAAACAAAAATAGTAAGTGAGTATGATCAGGAAATACCACAATCACAAACCGCAGAAAACCCCATGGTACCGCAAAGGAAGAGCCACTCAACCATCACGAGACACCGGGAAGACAAATTAAGCAAATCAACCAGCTCTCTCTTCCCCATCAAGATGATTGCAATACTAGAATGGACATAAAGTAACGTATAACAACACATAGAACAATAACAGGCTCCCACAATGGGAGTAACAATAAACAAAAATTCAACAACAACAGAACCAACGCCTTAGAACGGACAGCAGCCTGATCAGAGCCTTTGCTAGTCGCTTGAGTATTTTATGATTGTTAAGCTCCCGACTGAACACCATTTGGGGTTTCTAGGCTTAAAAGGAGGCTGCAGAGGTTCGTCCGAGTCTACACTTGTCGAAATGTCAAATTGTTGGAAACCTCATGCCTCGGCTTATTTTATAACTTACCATGAATTCATGAGAATTTGGAGGTTAATCCGTTTTGGTTGATCTTTTTTTAAATAGAAATGAGATATATCTACCTCAAATATTTATCACGCCATACAAACATATAACAAAATCAAACAAGCAATAATAACTAAGACAAAGGCATTAATGTAATCAAAAATGTTAGAATGGAGCAATTTGACTAAAACGTTGTGATTTTATATCTATATTTTTCACTTTGCTTAGTAGTTATACGTTAACATCTAAAATATCTGAATACAAAGTTTGATAAAGCAGCAATATGATAAAGCTAATGTGTATTTTTTATATATATATATATATATATATATATATTTATAATATTTTAATTAGTTTGTCATAAAAACATGTTTGAAATGCTATGCCGGTACTAAAGGCCACTAAATTCGGAAATTTTTGCTAGTGTTATGTATGTCACTAATAACATTTGCGAATGGCTAATAACGGTACTAAGACATGCCTTAGCTGATTATACTTTTAGCATTTGGGAATTTCTCAGGCCTGATGTAGTTGCAAACATTTGTAGTTTAAAATTGTTACATTATACAGCAGAACTCCAGGTTTAGTATGAAAAATTGGCCTTTATGATATACATTTTTATAGCAGGCTTCGAGTAACTTATATAGAATAGAAAAATATCTTTTTTTGCAGTATGTCGAGGACTAATTAATTTTCCTTTGCTAAACATAAAGGATGCACAAATCAAAATTGATAAACTTTACCGAATCGGGAGGTTAGCTGTCCATTTCGTTGAGTTTAATGTACATATGTAACGTACATTACACAATGAAGAGTCTAAATCAACTTTCGAAAACGTACGCTGCAATACGTGATGATTCTAAATCGAACCAAGTAAACGTAATAACAAAATCAGTGAGATTGATGTATGCAGAAGTATGTTTATGTTTATTAATTGTAAAAAATGGTCTACATGTACTAAATATCTGTTGGATAAAGCAGTGTCTGATGCTCTCTGGATTACATTCTGGCGTCAGGAAGTACAAGTAATAGTTATACCATCGGTTGTCCGCCTGTACGTGGAGATAATCCACGAGCTTTAGAGAGTGGATTATCTTACGTACAGGTGGACAAAAATGGTATAACTATTTTATACCACCTACATCAGTTTTGACCTTGCACATCACGAGATATTTCGTGTTAAAGTCGGTAAGGGTGGTATAATGTATGTGATCAAAAATTAGAAGGCTAGAAAACTGTATAAAACCCTTAGCGTAAACAATATTTTATTCAAATATAAAGTACATCGAGATACAACAGATAGATCATATATACAATACAATACATTTGAAAGGGATACAGAAATAAGTCTAAGACTTGTTTGAATCTGCTTCCCTAAAGGAATCATCTAAATAACATAATTTGATTAGCAGTTGATTTCTTGATGATGTTTCTAATTGAATTAGATGTGATTACATTTTATGCAGATAGTAAATGATACTAAGAAGTGTGTGCGTGCGTGCGTGCGTGCGTGCATGCGTGCGTGCGTGCGTGCGTGTGTGTGTGTGTGTGTGTGTGTGTGTGTGTGTGTAATCTAGCAGATAAGAGAGAGAGAGAGGTTTCTACGGTATCGGCCTTATTGGATAAGAAAAAAGTGCCATTATATTGGTAGTTAATTCTCAAATCGTTTTGAATGGGTGATAAACTCCTGAACAGCTTTGAAGATAATACAATTGGCATTGCTGTTTAAGCTTCGTTCACCGTACAACAGCACGTTAAGAGTTGGGACACAGTGTCTTTGAACCTTTTCTAGCATAATTTGACGCTGGGTAGTGAACCTTGCACAAGAGAAGAGGAAATGCTGGACGTCTTCAATTTCGCCACTTCTACAGAACTTGTCTTGTATGATGTTTTTACTGAATAAGGTGTAATGTAAACTGCTTTGCTCAATGATAAAGATAAGTTAAATAATTTAGAAAGAGGATGAGAGAGTTCTGAAGAACAAGTTTTAAGGACATAGTTATTAATATTATCTGGTCCAAACGCTTTTCCCGTTTGTAGTGTTTCTAATATGGATTTAACTTCAGTAGGGTTTGTTACTAATTGTGTCAAATTGTTTGGGTTTGATTGAATGATATGTGGTAATTCCTTGCCGGCATCATTTAGATCAGATTGTGTTTTAAAATATGAATTAAGCAAATTAGCCTTTTCTTTGTCATCTGTGTATATTGTATCATTTTCTTTTAGGGGTGGGGGTGATGCTTTATCTTGAGTTGATAAAAATGATTTTAGAGTCTTCCACCAATCTTTACTGCTTAAGTTATGGCTGGAAGTTAGTTTATTTGCTAGATTGTCAAAGTAGGTTTTTTTTGGAGGATCGTAATAGTTTAGTTGTGCCATTTCTCAGTCGTTTATATTGGTCCCAGTGCGCTTAGTTTAGTCATAGGCTCTTTTACGTTTTCTCATTAATTTTCGTAGTTCATTATGCATCCATGGAGTTTCAGAAGGACCTACACTTGCAATTTTGTTAGGTATGCATTCACTGCTTAGTTGAAATATGTGGCCCGTTACGTTTTTAGAATATATAGAATATAAAACCCTTAAAGCGCCATTTACGACTCAAAAAGTGCTTAATGGCGAGGCTCCTCAAGTATTCTGTGTTGATTTATGCAATTTGATCTATGCGAATGGTATCCAAGTCAGCATACAATCTCGCGCCACCATCAGCCTGCCAGCGAAACGATAGTGGGTATTGTTGTCGACCATTTTTATTCTGACCTTCTTCGAATGCAACTGTTGCTGTCTGTATTTGCCCGAATAGCAATTTTACTCATGAAGTGGCTCAAGTCTTACCCAAAATAGTGCACCACTCGAACTTTCCGTATTTTGAAATATACTGAAAGCGAAAGCGAATGGCGTCACAACGCTGTAGACGATTTTCTAAAATGTTATAGTTAATTATGGTTTATGGACTGAGTAGCGACAATATAGTTTGCGCTTCAATTCATTTAATGAGACCCTCATAGGGGCTCGGGAACAGGTCAACATGGGCTTTTATTTTGTGGGAGTAAGGGGACAATTATAAAAGCCAAATTTTGAGAGGAGCAGGGGATAAACACAGGGAAAATAAAACACACCTTTTATGTTGGGGGAAGAGATGACAAGCCGATTTATGACACTTGAAAAGACCGAAAATTGTTTTTAAGACTTATTAACCCTTATTAATACTTAATGCGGGTAAAAAGTATTGCAGAATGCTCCAATGGGAGCATTCTGCAATACTTTTGACCTTCATTAAGCTACCATTTGTCATTAAGATCTTCGCTTGGTTTATTTTTGAGTGGCCGTTTACACAGTTTTTACTGTATCTACATCTCGGTTTATGTTTGAATACAGATGTTTGTATTAATGCAAAAAGATCTATACCCTGATACTTGTATTTGAAATACAGATATAATACGCGTAGCACCCATTACGCCGCAGTTACGCACGTGCGTATTGAAAATTGTACACATTCAAAGCAAATCGTCCGATGAGGAAATACTGTTTTCTATACTAAAAGATAAATAAGGACAGCTCATAAGGGAAAGAACTCGCAGGATAAATTTCATGTTCAGTTGAGTTCAGCATAAAAAAGTCTACTAGCCTTGAGGTGTATTTTGGAAAAAAAAGATCATGTCTGTTCAATAGCTAGATGGCTATGTCAAAGGGGATCTTTCATGGTATGGGAAATTAACATGGGAGTCTGCCCACGCTTGGAATTTGATAATATTATGTTTATTAATTGGCTGGGGTATGACTTTTATATTTACGGTGCGTTTGAGTTTTTATGCAATTCCATTGCTAATTTATGACGTCATGTATGATATCACTACATTACCTTAGGGTATCCAGTTATAATCATTTCTAAAGTAATTGACATATCATGTAACGGGCGCAGAAATGTTTTATTAAATAACTATATCATTATTAAGCTCGTTGATACTATAAATGGCTTTGTATGTATTAGGATAGCGGGTGAGCATTAATTTTTATGAGATGGTACCCCAACTTTCAACTGTATATTTTGTATTCAGTCAAATTTTGAACTAAATTTTGTACACGTTGCGGTCTTTGTCAAGATACCATTTCAACATATAAACTTTCCATATATGTTAAGAATATGTAGACAAATTTCATGAAATTCAAGGACCGGTAACATATTTTTTCAACTTGATGTGAACACATGGCCCTAATTCATCGAATTGTAAAAAATACAATAATTATGTTTTAGTGTAAAACATACTTGAATACTTGCTTAGTTTGAATCACCATGCTAGTACGTATATTGGTAGAAGTTGATATTTTCAGTGGTTTTTCCCTATTACTGATTGGAAAAAGAACAAAAAACAATATTCTTTGATATTAAATGCCATGATTCTTATTTAATGAAGTGCTTACACAATAATATTACCCAAAACGAAACAATATGGCGACACCGGACTTACCACATCTAGTTTCGAACGTTAAAACTACATCTAACCAATGTTAAACTTAATATGTAACATTATTAAGAGTTTTAATTCATACAAAAGAGAAACCTTATGACAAGTCAGTTCATACAGGAGAAGAACCTTATATCTATGGTTTTATAATTGTAAGCCTCATTAATAAACCTGGTTCACAAAAAAAAACCCTGTCAAGCCTATTGGTTACAATTAACCATTTTGGTTACATATAACTCTTGACTTCAAAGGTATTGCTAAATCAATGCTTAAATCTTCTCTGTTAATTTTGTTTTGTAAAACTGATGCTGATTTCCATCAAATGGCAACATTTACTCTTTGGCTGGCTGTATATTCCAGGCATACAGTTTCGTTTCTGGACCTCACTTATTCATGTAGAACACTGTTCTAGGATACCTTTGATATGACTATGTTACACTTAATCCTGGTCACGGCACCAAAATGTGGTCACTCTGGTTCAATTGGGATGTAAAGGAAATATTTGGTCTTCTTGTTTTCACACGTTTATTGATAGGATATTATGTTTCTTAAACAATATCATGCAGGACTTTAGGAAGTGATGCACATTGTCTTGGCCCCATAGTGCCATGACATGGGGCCATGACCTTTGGCAATTCCTGCCATTGAATCATTTGAAATTGTCTAAACATGTCCTTCTTTAAGAAAAGTGGAAGTAGATTTAAAAACAACTTCCTAATGTCGAGTTATTGATTCATTTCAACTAAATAGTTAACTTTGCTAAACCTGACTTATACCCATAACAGGTAGGAAATGACAGAGTTACCGGTTTTGGATTTTCATGAAATTTGGCTCAAACCAGAAGGATATATATGGCATGTTTTTGTGATAATATGATATCTTGACAAAGACTAGAACATATCTATCTTTGGAATTTTATGTTGGATGTTTTGTAAATTTTTGAAAAAAAAATATTGAAATTTTATAATCACTTCTTCAGAAAACGTAAACCATAATTTATCCAAATTGTTTCCTGGTATTAATATAATGCCTATGGTTTTTTTGGATTCAATCTAGCTATAGATGACAAATCATAGAAATAAACAAAACTATAGATTTAGAACATGGGAATTTAGAGACAGGTGCCACCTCAAAGGTGGTGTACGTCAGGGTTGCTTCCTAAGCCTTATTTTTGACTATCTAATTCAATACATACATTTTCATAGTTTGTATATAATGAGTCATTATTATGCAAAGTTTAAAGAAAATCCATGCTTGGGCGCAGATGCAAGTACCCCTTTAGAAAAAAAAAAAAAACATTTTGTACACTCTACAGGGGACAGTATTGACCCCATCTTCAACACACCGGATAGGCAATTGATAACTATCGACGAACGTAGATCAAAGCTCGTTAGAAACAGAGTTTTCGATTGTCATTTGTCGCCCGTTTCCAACGATTTTTGATCCACGATCGTCGATTTCTCCGGAACTCCACCCCTTGAAAAATCACAAAAACATAGGGTTTCTAAGCAATACTGGTCCGGGTCCCCTTAACCCACAAAGCTACCAGGCCAGCATTCAATGTAGGGCCAACATCGGCCCGCCAGCGAAACGTCATTTAATAGGACCATCATCGACCATCATCGGCACGCCAGCGAAACGCCATTGAAATGGCGTTTCGCTGGCGGGCCGATGATGACCCGCTAATAGTGGTATTTTGATCATTCCTCCCCTTATCATAAAAAAAAAAAAAAAAAAAAAAAAAAAAATGTTGTCAAAGTTGGCCCCCCTCTGACAAAGCTTTCTGGATCCGCGCATTAATTATGACCCTGTGTTGACATTGACCTATTTTTTCAAGGTCCATAAGACAACTATTCTTGGTTCAAAAGATACTCAGGTGAGCTATACAGGAAACAATTGAATATAATTTTTGAAAAAGAGAAATCAAGTAGTACAGTATAGTGTGGCTATTTTTGTATATTTTTGAATAGTTTGAACGCGACTACCTTCAATGGTGCTGACATATGCGAGATATCAGTTCGTTTTAAACCTTATATTGACATTTTATGATCTAAAACATGAGGGCCATGAAAAAAAACACGAGTGAAACACACCACAAACGTGTACCCTTTATGTATACTGCGGAGCGCTGTGGCTTATAGTTTATAGTGCGTTAGACTGGGGATCGAAGTGTTGCTAGTCGGTGGAGTCGCTGTCTTTGAGCAAGATACTTTATCCGGTGCTTGGTACTGGTTCAACCCAGGAAGTTAGGAAATCGTATCTTTTGAACCAAGAATATTTGTCTTATTGGCTCTGGAAAAATAGGTCAGAGTTGATGGTTAAATACAATATTGGATTAAAAAAATTCTTCTACAACATGGCAGTATTTTATGGTGATTGCAAGTGAATTGTTGGAAAACCTAATTTTAGTGATAAATTCATTAAAGTATTGCAACAGATGCTTGGTAGTCAACCCAATCACTGTTGGCAAATTTGCTCTCCTCTTAAATTGCACGTCGGTGGGTCGGACTTCAGACTCTATGACGGTCCCGACTTAAAGACTTATCTATTGATGAGATGGTAGGGGCCTGATGCTTTGGCTGTTTGTGGGACCCACCGGATTTCTTTTGCTCCGGCATTCAATTTTATTTGCTGTTGAGTCCTTATCTTTGCTTTATCTCCTTTTTATATCTTGATTTATATGTTCTGGGAGATGATGCATTGATAAGTTGTGGGTTTTTCATGCAAACCAGATATATATGTGTCTTGATCCACATCTGAATTAAGGGTGAGGTTGGCGCCGTGAAACCGGTTTTAAAAGCCCTCCATTAAAATATTTTATTGGCCGTTCCAAGGCGGTACTTCTTGTCGATATTTTATGTTTTTTCTGTCTTGTGTTTGTAATGCCTCTGTGTGCGTCTGTTTATTTGTGCCTTGTGGTCACCTGCTGGGAAAGGGCTGACCTCTTGACTCTCGTTTGTGGTGTATAACTGTGAGTCTGTCACTTTCCCATTGGTATCCTGGGTCAGGTGTGGTACATGATTGTATCGATTCCTGATCTTTGCACCCTTACTTACTTCCAAATGTTATTTGCAGATATTTAAGGGGAAATCAAGTCCCCACAAATCACAAGGCCACATGTACAAATGTCAGCAATGTCACATAGTGTGTCATTTGACTCATTTTAACACCAGACAATTGGTTTGTTGGAAAGTGAGATAATAATCAACAAAAATTGTATTTTCTGAGCAGAGCATAGAATGCTCAATTTAATTGCCTAACTTTGGTGGTAATAAATTAATACATGTCGTGTGTATTAAGAGCTATTGAGGAGCTCTGTTACAGGCTGAGGAGCAACACTACAAGATCTTTTGTATCTCGTGTATATAAGAGCTATTGAGGAGCTCTGTTACAGGTTAAGGACCACCATTACAAAGATATTCAGTCTGCCCTGTATATAAGATCTATTGTGGAGTCCTGTTACACGTTGAGGAGCACCACTACATGAATCTTTTGTATATCGTGTATATAAGAGCTATTGAGGATCTCTGTTACAGGATGAGGAGCACCACTACAAGAATCTTTCGTCTCTCGTGTATAGATAGATAATCTTTATTTAGTACAAAAGGTCAACGACCCAACATGTACACAATGCAATACAACAGTAATACAAAAGCAGTATATAAGAGCTATTGGGGAGCTCTGTTATAGGTTCAGGAACAACACTACAAGATCTTTTAGTCAGCGTGTATATTAGAGCTATTGGGGAGCTCTGTTACAGGTTGAGGAGCACCACTACAAGGATCTGTGTCCTTTGTATATATTAGATGTATTCAGGGGTGACAACCTACGTCATAACATTGATCTCGTAACCACGTAGAACGGCGCCATTTTGTTTTGCAAGGGAAGATTTTCACTTCGTAAGACTATACAAATCAGTATCTGTGTAAACTAAGCAGTGCATGCTGTGCCTACCATCACTCTTGAACAGAATATTCAATGGTCACGCCAAGAAATACCCTTGCCTTTGTAATCATTCGCCCACAAATATCGAAGCGGAAGACACAAGGATGATTTTAGCAGAGATGTAGTATGCGCATTTATAAAAATGACATATTTTACAGCTTATATCATCATTCTTACCAATATTTGTGTGATTGTAGTTACCAGTTCTCCTTGACTATCATTCATAACCATTATTTGCTGATGGAAAATCAAAGGAACATTCAAAGTGCCAATTTTGATCTCGTTAGCACTTATTTTGGCATAGATGTCGGACACACTTATGACTGGATCGATTTGACTGCGTAGATGTCGTATACACTTTCAGCCCAAAAGGATGTGCATGTTGACAGTACAAAGACACGGATTTTGACAACACTGATCTATTTTTGCAAATAGATAAGAGGCTTAGTGAGGTTACGGGTTAGTACCGACAAAAAGGTTAAGCACTTCAGTGAAAATGGTTTTACTGACCCTTCCAAGGCAGTGCTTCCTTTGTGGAACATTTTTGGCTATTTATATTTTGTGTTTTCATTGCAGCCTTACGGTCACAAGCTGGGAAGGACTGGCCTCTTGGCTCGCTTGTATGTGAAGTTCTCTTGTGTTTTGTCAGTTTACCCTGTGGTGTCCTGGGTCAGGTGTGGTGCTTGATTGTATTGATTTCTGATATCTGCATTCTCACTTACTTAGTCACATCATGGGTGTATGTGTTAGGACTATTTTCTCATTGTAGGTAGTTTTGCCAGAGTACATACGTATGTCCAAGCCAATGCCAAGGTATCATACAATATACACGAAAAGGGAGTATATAGACCTATACCAGGACATTCCTTAAACTGACAAGGGATCATTTCTATGCGATTTAGGGTCTTTTCTTAAAGTCCAGGTAACTGAATGGGTGGTATTTTTGGGGGTTGGTAAAATTTCAAATATTTTTTTTGGGGTGCTTGAAAATTCTGATATTTTTCGGGTGAACGATAGATGCTGGGTGTGAGCCTACATATGAAGAAAAAATGAGAGGCGCCCCACCCCCTCTGGGACTATAAAGCCCTTGAGGATACAATCTGTACGTGTATATACCAATGGATTACTTTTTCCCTACATTTTTTTAATCAAAATTGATATGAGTCAGACTAAAGAACACAGTGTGTGCACAAAATAGTACACCTGGTGTTTAAAAGGGTAATATTTGTTCATTATTAAGTGTCCTATACAGAGGTATTTTGACAGACTGTAGACATCAGAGGCTAGATGGGATATGAGTCGCTACACCTGATTTCCAACAATGTGGCATTTTGACAAGTGTAGACTCAGACGAGCCTATACAGCCTCCTGTTCAGCATAGAAACTCCAAATGATGTTAAGTCAGTAGCTTAACAGTCATAGAGTATTCAAGCGACAAGCAAATGCTCTGATCAGTCTGCACGTATGCGCAGGCTGTTCTGAGCCTTTGCTGGTCACAAATACCACATTTTTGGAAATCTCATGTCATGGCTCATATGGAGTTTAACCACTCCAAGTGCCTCCTCAAGGGCAGTGTATACTTTATGCACAGGTGCTGGAGGCTGTCATCAGCGCCAGATACTTTGAGGTGGATATCTCCAGCAAACTCAGTTGGAAAGCTCATGTGGACACAATCACAGCCAAGGTAAACAGGTCACTCAGATTTATGAACTAAGAAAGACCCAATAAGATGAAATGATCCAAAGGCGTGCAGCTTGGTGGACCTTAAGTGATTACACCAGGACGAATAGTGTCACTTCTTTGCAGTCTCAGTTGAACTGGCAGACCCTTGAAGGAAGACGATCTGTGGCCCGCCTCTGCCTCTTCTACAAATTTGTAAATGGCCTGGAGGCTGTGCTACTTCCCGACTATATGTAGCTCACACATAGGATCTCAGGGTATTGCAATTCTATGACATTCCGTCAAACTCATACTAGCAAGGACTACTATATATACTCCTTCTTTCCACTGGCAATTGTCCAGTCGAATGCCCTCCAAACCAATGTTCAGTTGCCCCAAGTCTTTAGATCTTCAATGCAATTTTAGCCTTTCATCTTTACCCAGACTCACTACAATTCGTTCATTTTTATTCTTTTTAATAACCCTGACGCTCGGTGCCTGCCAAAACGTCGCGAGGGCGTAGGCAGTACCACAAGATAGATAGATAAGCTCTCTAGCGAGTGAGTTAAGCGTCAAAAAATGAATTCATATTCATGACTGGGACCAGAATATCGTTTCTCCATTTTGTCGTCAACATGCATGTCCTTTAGGGCTGAAAGTGTATACCACATCTACACTGTCACATCGATTCCGTCATAAGTGTGTCCGATATCTATGCCAAAATAAGTGTTTACGAGATCAAAATTGGCACTTTGAAGGTTACATTGATTTTCCATCAGCAAATAATGGTTATGAATGATAGTCAAGCAGAACTGGTAACTACAATCACACAAATATTGGTAAGAATGGTGATATAAGCTGTAAAATGTCATTTTTATAAATGTGTATACTACATCTCTGCTAAAATTATCCTTGTCTCTTCCACTTCGATATTTGTGGGCGAATGATTACAAAGGCAAGGGCATTTCTGGGCGTGACCATTATATATTCTGTTCAAGAGTGATGGTAGGCACCGCATGTACTGCTTAGTTTTCACAGATACTGATTTGTATAGTCTTACGAAGGGAAAATCTTACCTTGCAAATCAAAAATGGCGCCATTCTACGTGTTTACGAGATCAATGTTATGACGTAGGTTGTCACCCCTGTGTATTGATGAGCTCTGTTACAGCTTGAGGAACACCACTACCAGGGATGACAACCTACGTCATAACATTTATCTCATAAACACGTAGAACGGCGCCATTTTGTTTTGCAAGGTAAGATTTTCCCTTCGTAAGACTAAACAAATCAGTATCTGTGAAAACTAAGCAGTGCATGCGGTACCTACCATCACTCTTGAAGAGAATATATAATGGTCACGCCTAGAAATGCCCTTGCCTTTGTAATCATTGGCCCACAAATAACGAAGCGGAAGACACAAGGATGATTTTAGCAGAGATGTAGTATACACATTTATAAAAATGACATATTTTACAGCTTATATCACCATTCTTACCAATATTTGTGTGATTGTAGTTACCAGATCTCCTTGACTATCATTCATAACCATTATTTGCCGATGGAAAATCAAAGGAACATTCAAAGTGCCAATTTCGATCTCGTAAACACTTATTTTGGCATTGATGTCGGACACACTTATGATGGGATCAATGTGACTGCGTAGATGTCGTATACACTTTCAGCCCAAAAGGACATGCATGTTGACGACAAAACGGAGAAATGATATTCTGGTCCCAGTCATGTATATTAGTACATTTTTCAACGCTTAACTCACTTGCTAGAGAGCCTCTCTATCTTGTGGTAATGCCTACGCCCTTACGACTTTTTTGGCAGGCACCGAGCGTCAGGGTAATGAAAAAGAATAAAAGACGAATGAATTGTAGTGAGTCTGTGTAAAGATG
This sequence comes from Loripinus fragilis, assembly GCA_964019695.1. Lineage (NCBI taxonomy): Eukaryota > Metazoa > Mollusca > Bivalvia > Lucinida > Lucinidae > Loripinus > Loripinus fragilis. The sequence continues at coordinate 21,540,604 of OZ026520.1, read as the reverse complement.
AAAGGCTAAAATTGCCTTGAAGATCTAAAGACTTGGGGCAACTGAACATTGGTTTGAAGGGCATTTGACTGGACAATAGCCAGTGGAAAGAAGGAGTATTTGTAGTAGTCCTTGCTAGTATGAATTTGATGGAATGTCATAGAATGGCAATACCCTGAGATCCTATGTGTGGGCTACATATAGTCGGAAAGTAGCACAGCTACCAGGTCATTTACAAATTTATAGAAGAGGCAGAGGCGGGCCACAGATCGTCTTCCTTCAAGGGTCTGCCAGTTCAACTGAGACTGCAATGAAGTGACACTGTTTGGCCTGGTGTAATCACTTAAGGTCCACCAGGCTGCACGTCTTTGGACCATTTCAACTTTTTGGATTATATCTTTGGTATGGAGGTCCCACACTGCTAAAGCGTACTCCAGTTGGGAATGAACTAGGGATTGATAAGCCATTTCTCGAATTTGAGGGGACTTAGTTCATAAATCTGAGTGGATGTTTGCCTTGGCTGTTATTCTGTCCACATTAGCTTTCCAACTGAGTTTGCTGGAGATATCCACCTCAAAGTACCTGGCGCTGATGACAGCACCTTTGCATACAGTATACACTGCCCTTGAGGAGGTTACCCTCATAGCCTGGCACTTGGAGTGGTTAAACTCTATATGAGCCGTGACATGAGATTTCCAAAAATGTGGTATTTGCGACCAGCAAAGGCTCAGATCAGCCTGCGCATATGTGCAGACTGATCAGAGCATTTGCTTGTCGCTTGAATATTCTATGACTGTTAAGCTGCTGACTGAACATCATTTGGAGTTTCTATGCTGAACAAGAGGCTGCACAGGCTCGTCTGAGTCTACACTTATCAAAATGCCACTTTGTTGAAAATCAGGTGTAGTGGCTCATATCCCATCTAGCCTCCGATGTCTGCAGTCTGTCAAGGTACCTCTTTAGTTTGTCACTGTGCTTGAACAGCGCAGTCATCGCGTGATGGTTGCAGTTCAATAGGACACTTAATAATGAACAAATATTACCCTTTTAACCACTAGGTACACTATTTTGTGCACTCGTCGACGACAACCAACAGGTGATGACTGGGCTGTTCGAGTACTGTGTTCTCTAGTCTGACTCATATCAATTTTGATTAAAAATGTAGGGGAAAAGTAATCCATTGGTATATACACATACGAATTGTATCCTCACGGGCTTTATAGTCCCAGAGTGGGGGGGCTCTCATTTTTTCTTCATACGTAGGCTCACACCCAGCATCTATCGTTCACCCCAAAAAAATATCAGGAATTTCAAGCACCTTAAAAAAAAATATTTGAAATTTTAGCAACCCACATAAATTTCCACCCATTCAGTACCTGGACTTTAAGAAAATACCCTTAAAATGCATAGAAATGACCCCTTGTCAGTTAAGGAATGTCCTGGTATAGGTCTATATACCCCCTTTTGGTGTATATTGTATGATACCTTGGCATTGGCTTAGACATACGTATGCACTCTGGCCAAACTACCTACAATGAGAAAATAGTCCTAACACATACACCCATGATGTAACTAAGTAAGTGAGAATGCAGAAATCAGGAATCAATACAATCAAGCACCACACCTGACCCAGGACACCACATGGGAAACTGACAAAAACACAAGAGAACATAAAAGCTAGCCAAGAGGCCAGTCCTTCCCAGCTTGTGACCGTAAGGCTGCAATGAAAACACAAAATATAAATAGCCAAAAAGGATCCACAAAGGAAGCACTGCCTTGGAAGTGCCAGTAAAACCATTTTTACTGGAGTGCTTAATCTGTTTTCACGGTACTAACCCGTAACCTCACTAAGCCTCTTATCTATTTGCAAAAATAGATCAGTGTTGTCAACATGCATGCCATTTTTACAGTTAACATGCACGTCCTTTTGGGCTGAAAGTGTATACGACATCTACGCTGTCACATCAATCCCGTCATAAGTGTGTCCGGCATCTATGCCAAAATAAGTGTTTAAGAAATCAAAATTAGCACTTTGAATATCCTTTGATTTTCCATCAGCAAATAATGGTTATGAATGATAGTCAAGGAGATCTGGTAACTACAATCGCACAAATATTGGTAAGAATGGTGATATAGCCTGTAAAATATGTCATTTTTTTAAATGTGTATACTACACCTCTGCTAAAATCATCCTTGTGTCTTCCGCTTCGATATTTGTGGGCGAATGATTACAAAGGCAAGGGCATTTCTGGGCGTGGCCATTATATATTCTCTTCAAGAGTGATGGTAGGCACCGCATGTACTGCTTAGTTTTCACAGATACTGATTTGTATAGTCTTACGAAGGGAAAATCTTACCTTGCAAAACAAAAATGGCGCCGTTCTACGTGTTTACGAGATCAATGTTATGACGTAGGTTGTCACCCCTGACTACATTGATCTTTTGTCTGTCGTGTATATTGAAGCTATTAAAAAGCTCTGATACAGGTTGATGGGCCCAGACCTGAAAATGTTCTTCCATAGACCTCCATTATAGCTTTAAGTTAGATGTGGTTAATCCAACTCTTAAATCACAATGAGGCTGCCATGGAATTACAGAATGAATTTAGCTCAATCAATAAACAAGAATGAGATACCCTGGTGACCGCCATGGTTGGTTGGTTGATATAAATTCCGCCGACGTCGACGCTCCTCTTGAAGTGCAGAGTTGTCTTGTTATATGTACACTTCCAAGGTTAAAATGATGAATAGTCAACCACCCTATTTACACTCTAAAATCTCTTGTAAATAACCTGAATCAACTAAGGTGAGCCACGGCTTCCATATTAGGTATCGTTAAAAGTCTTTACAATTAGATTTTATGTAACAGCCTTCTTTTTGCTTTTTTCTTTTCTTTTTTTTTTTTTTTTTTTTTTTTTTTTTTTTTTTTTTTTTTTTTTTTTTTTTGCTTTTCTTTTTCTACGTGGTATAATAGTCTCTGGTACCTCTCAATGTGCAAAGCGTGACATATTCTTCTGGCATGGAAATTGACTTCACAAACAGTTTCTGTATCAAGTATAGCAATATCTCGCCATTATTGAAGTCTATATCACTATATCTTAGTATGTATTTAACGTCCATAAGAATATGCTCTCTGATGCTTTCAAGGATTGCACAATGAAATAGAAAATGGCTCAAAGTCTCTGTGCCAGTCTTGCACAGTAGGCGTGTTGGATCAACCTCATTCTGGTTAAAGGAAAATGTAAAATTGTAAAATGTACGTTCCTGTAACGATCTGGAGATGCACTGCTATACGTGGTTCTTCTCGCAGGTTGCCAGCAGACATAATTAAAGGGTGCAGAGCTCTATTTGTTGTCTTGGCACATGCTAACCATTTAAGGCTTGGGTATAATGGAACCACTGACTCAGGGTGGGTAGTCACGTGGTTTTTGCTTGGATACACTGTACGGATGTTCGAATACACTGTACGGACATTCTGATCGAATGTAGGTAGATTTTTCTATGTTTTCTCATCTATACCCAGAAAGTTATACACCATTTTCCAGCCCACATTTTCCCCTATCAAACGCTGCCAGGATAGCATCTATAAGCTTCTTACTTAGAGTACTAACTCTGTCACAAATGTTGTCCGTACAGCTTATTTCCAAATTCAGGCCCGATCTTCGCCGCTAAAAATTTTGTGACAGAGTCTGTTCTCAAAGTAAGAAGCTTTATGAGGATATCCTGGCATCGTTAAATAGGGAAAAATGGGGGCTGGAAAACTGTGTATAACTTTCTGTGTAAAGATGAAAAAACACGCAGAAATATCTACTTACTTTTGCTTAAAACATCGGTGTGGAAAGAAGTCCGCCATTTTTCCGTACAGTGTATCCTAACAGAAACCACGTGACTACCCACCCTGTGACTGTAACCTATTATTCCAGTAACTGGTGATAGCTGCTTCAACTATAGAATTCCATGAGTGTTTCGACCGTGGTTTTTAAAAATTTCTGTACAGACTGGTAGCCGGAACCTGATGCATAACTTCTTCACCCCAACAAACCAGCCGTGACTGTCTTATGATTTTACTGCCAGTTGTCACTCAGCAAGCCACTTCTCAATAGAAGAATCAGATAGCCGACTTATGTTACCAAAGAAGTTGATGGGTCATAGCTTCGATAGGAAGTGTTCCAGACAATAGATAAATTGCTGGATGAGCCGCTGTAACTGGGAGGGATAACAGATGATTTATATTATGTTTGTTAAACTTGTCAAATACTTCCATGACCTTTGGTCGAGGGAATACCACTTCCATGCCATACAATAGAACTGGCAGTACATAGATCTGATACAGGTGGAGTGATGTTTCAGGGTCAAGTCCATTCTCACTATGTAGTCCTGTAGACATCAGGCTATACAGTGTTCTTCTGGCCTTCTTGACGTTCTCAGCTACAGCAGTTTCATCAGTATCTGCAGACTGGCAGATTCCCACATGCATGGTTTTGTCCACTGTTGGCATGTTGTCACCCTCTAGGTCCCAGGAATTACTGGATTTCTCTCTGCTTCTTCTCAGTTTGTTAAGTAGATCGATGACAACGCTTTTCACAGGCTGCAGTATATATCTTTCCATCTTGCTGTAATCTACACCAATGTCCATAAGCGAATGGAGAACTTTGGGACAATCTGCCACCTCCACAATATCATAAGCACAAGCAGGAGTCATACAAAAGACAGGTGCAATTTTTGTGGCGTTTTTTTTCTATTGTAAGGCGATCGAGGAGACCATAATTATACACCTTGTAAAAGTCTGTACTCAAAATTCCACCCTGGATTACACCCTGCTCCACTCGGAATTGCTTTGATATCTCTCCTTGCCATTTGGCAGCTGACCTGGCGTCCTGATGAAGACTATTAATAATGGTCCACATATTCCCCTCTCCTCCAATGTTGAAGAGCTTGCGCATTAAGCTCTTATGTGATACTACATCGAAAGCTGATTTAGCATCGAGAAATGCTAAGTAAGCTGGTGCTTGGATGTAAAGACGGTCACGAATATACTCCTCAAATATCAAAGCTGTGTTCATTGGTGAGGACTTCTCTCTGAAACCATGTTGTATTTTATTCTGCTTCTTCAATATCAATTGTTTTAACCTAGCCCCTATCACAAGTTCTAACACTTTAGTAAGGATTGGGATAACGGTTAAGCCTCTATATTTTTTGAGTCAGTGTTGCTTCCCTTCTTTTTAATTAATTAATTAAGACAATTTTCATTGCAGTTGGCCTGATTCGAAGTGGTTGTTTAAAAGTAAGCACAAACTGTCAATAATCGAGTCCTCAGCATACACAAATGTTCCGCAGTTATTCCCATGGCATCAGCTGCTTTACCCTTGTTAAGCTACTTAATGTCCTTCTTGACTTCTTCTTTTGTCACCTGGGTGGACAACTGTCCCTGTGCATGGCATATGTCTTTGATCTCGTTAGTATCCACCAGTACTAGGTTGTGATAATCCTGGTCGAACGACTGACTCTCAGAAGATGAAGATAGAGTCAAGATAAGTTGGTAGGGGCCTGATGCCTTGGCTGTTGTCAGGCCCACCAGGTTTACCTGTTTGATTTCTTTTGCTCCGGTATTCAGTTTTATTTACTGTTGAATCCTTATCTTTGCTTTATCTCTGTTTTATATCTTGATTTATATGTTCTAGGAGATGATGCTCTCATGCAAAACAAACAGCTATGTGTCTTGATCCACATCTATACTAAGGGTGAGGTTGGTGCACCGTTAAACTGGCTTAAGCCCTCCAGTAAAATATTTTTACTGACCGTTCCAAGGGGATGCCTCTTTTGTGGATCATTTTGTTATTTCTGTCTTGTTTTGTTATGCTTTCATGCACGTCTGTTTCTTGATGCCTTGTGGTCACCTGCTGGGAAAGGGGACCTCTTGACTCTCGTTTGTGATGTTTAATTGTGACGTTGTCACTTTTCCATTGGTATCCTGGGTCAGGTGTGGTGCTTAATTGTATCTATTCCTGACCTTTGCCCTCTTTCTTACTTTGAAAATAGTAAGTGAGTATGATCAGGAAATACCACAATCACAAACCGCAGACAACCCCATGGTCCCGCGAGGAAGAGCCACTCAACCATCGCGAGACACCAGGAAGACAAACCAAGCAAAGCAACCAGCTCTCTCTTCCCCATCAAGATAATTGCAATACTAGAAAGGGCATAAAGTAACGTAGAACAAAACATATAACAATTACAGACTCCCACAATGGGGGTAACAATAAATAAAAAGTCAACAACAACAGAACCACCGCCTTAGAACGGACAGCAGCCTAAGCCATTGGCGGGGGCTTAAATGCATTTTACTGGTACAAAATCTTCGCCCTAGATTCTGCTGTTGTTGAAGTACAAGAAATGTTCAGCTCGCATGGAGGCCTTCTAACTAATGCAATGTATCATCATGGAGAAACACTCTAATCAAAATAACACACCATGATGAAACAAAGAAAAAGGCTCATGACACACAGAAAGTCAGAGCTAAAGAAAACCTCAAGTTGAGCCACGGTGGGTCCAGCTACAGATAAACATCAGACACCAAACCCACCGATTAAAGCTTTACGTCAGAGCCGTCATAGAGTCTGAGGCCTAACCCACCATCGTGCAATTATATCTGACCTACCATTTGTTCAAAATAAGGATTATCAATATTAAGTAAGTCATATAAATATCTAGAGGTGGAGTTAAAAGCTTCAATAATATCAGTTTGATGATTGTCTGACAGAGACAACATAAAGTCGAATGCTTGAACCAGCCAGATAACACATCATTTTCCTTATACACCTCACCACAGACATAAAGTTTGTCAACACAGCTGGCAAGGTTGCCTCTTTGTTTGCCTTTAAGCTTGTGGAATAATTGAGAGTTTTCAGATTTGGCATTGAGTATCTCTTGTCTCTTCTCATTGTGCTTTGCTGCCATCTTGCCGTAGTGCTTGTCTTTTTCCATGGTTATCAATCAATAGTGGGTGGATAGGTTCATTGGGCTTGCCCCCTCTCTTCAACTCATTAAAACCCAGCTTATTCTCTGAAAAAAAAACGTAGCGGATCTCCGGGCTCCAGACGACTAATTTGGGTGTTCTCATACGTCTCACAGCGGATGGAGACTGATGTTATGTCATAATCATTGAGTAGTTTAATCAGGTTTTCTCTGTACTCCTCCTGATCTCCTTCTTCCAATTAACTTTTTGGGAGACAGCTGGACAGTTATTGCTCTCGGTTGTAGCTCTTTCCAAACACAGCTGTATACTACAACGGTCAGAATGTTTTCAAGCAGGTCCATCCTTCTTACAGGAGAGATACCCTCAGCAATTGACTCAGAGTAGAAGAGATACAAGAGGTGATTCACCAATTTTGAAACACTTTTATTTTATCTATAAATTTCTCATAATAAGACTTTCATTGCAAAATATTTTCTATTTGTGATCCATGGAGATTGTAGATCAGTCTACATTGCTGTTATCATGACCCCAGTGTGTTATTGATAATGGAATGGTCCAGTTTTCTTCATTTGTCTCACAATGCACGTTTAAGGCTTACCAAACGGTAGGTTTCGTTCACTTCTGAAAGCTTTTTATAAGGATTCCCCAAAAAGCAAAATCAATCGGGGCGGCACCTGGACCTTAAAGCATCTACTCCTGATATGTAACAACGTTCACGTTTTGGAGACGTATAAACAAATGTACGTCAACGGCTGTTTGACGCATGGCTCAAAGACTTGTCCCGGTGAAATACCATTTTGTAAATTTGGTCACTTAGAAACAACCTTGCTTAATAATGTTTAATGAAAGGTTTCAAAACTTTGCCAATATATAATTTCGAATTAATCTTGACACCTTTAGGGATGAATCGAGTCTCAGTTTTGCCTGGGAACTAACTAGAGCCCAGGCCAAGAAACCTGGCACAAACGAATCACTTTTAACATATTTGAGTTTTGAAGGATCACCATGTCCTTTACGGATGTAGCAGACTCAGCGACGACCATAGCTGCAACCCAAAATAAACATTGCCTCATCTGTCGTCACAAAGGTTTTCCATTCCTCAAAATTTAAACATGTATAAAGATGCCACGAACATGGCCGCCGTTTTTTCAATTTGTGCTGCATTTAACTGATAAACTTTGCACTATTTTCTTAAATTTTGTGTGCAATGCATTTTTAATAATGCTGTAAATGGTTGACTGAGACACCCTTGTTGAGTTGCCATTTCACGTTGTGAGGATGGGTTAACCCTTTTTCATAATCACTGCAACTTTAAGATTAACTGCAGATGTTGACTTTTGGGGGAGCTTTCTGTATGGCCTTATTTTTGGCTTTTGCCTACTAGCGCGGAGATTTTTACATATCAAATGCTTTACTAGATGGGTAGTTGATATAGAAATTTCATGTTCATGACCCTTTGTCTCCCATTGTATATTCCTGTAGGACTTTTTCTTCTACAAATGGTATGAAATGGAAGGTTCCACTATAATGTTAATTTAAGCTCTACCCATTTTACAATCCGCACAAAACTGACAAATATATGTAATACATAGGTTTATTGATAAATAAATGTAAATTTCGTGTTTTTGAAATGCGATGCTAGATAACAACGAAGGATTCAAAAGTGTATCAAAATTTGTGAATCACCTCTCGTAGTCAATAGTTGTTGAATCCATACCATTTGGATGAATAATGTTTTGTCGGTCTTAGTTGTTATTAAGTTGAAGTCAGACAAGAATTCATTGAGAAAGGCTGAACGTCTTGACGACCCCTGCATCAGCTCTTCATTGAAATCACCCCAGGACTACATCATGTGTGTCACCATAGTTTATCAGAATTGCATTGAGTTGATCTAAACAATCTAGGAATGCTTCGTGGTTATTGTTGACCCCTTTGCAGGGCATGTGTGTGAATATCAGGAGTATGGGTCTTTGCGTTCGTATCGCCACACATTGGACTCTGTTGCCTCTCTCTGGCATGTTCTACTACTTTTTGCCTTTGAAAGTGGGCACCTTACATGAGAGGAAAATTCCATTTAAAAAAATACCAAAATGCAAGGTCATTTTTCTAATCCACGCCAGTAAACTTAATGGTCAAAAGCAGTGAGATGTTGTTTCCAAAAGTGCAGCAAATATATACCCATTTAATTAATATGATTTCTTTCCTGTATGTTTATTATTTACCAATCACGAAACACTTTACAGCAAATCTTGTGCTGAGCTTCTCCTCAAAGGGAACAGATAGGTTGTAGGCCTACTTTTTGAAAAAAATGGTTTTCGTTTATCTCTTCCACTGGATGTTTTCCCTTTGACAGTATAAAGTATATTTTTTATACAGGCAGTGTAATGCTCGCTCAATAGGCACAAGCCATTTCTTTCTTTTTATCTTTCTATCCTTTCTTTCTATCTTACTGGCTTCGCTCATACTTGAGCATTACGCCAGGGAGTGCAAATTTTGAAATTTTGATAAACCCCCCCCCCCCCCCCCCGAAAACAACCAAAAAATATAACCACAAAAAAAAACACAAAAATTTTTGGCTGAATTTTTGTTTAAATAAGGAGTGCCATAAATTCCTCAGTGGACTGGATATTGGTAGGTCTAATAAGTTATCAGACGTTGCTAAAATAGCAAAATCAACATGTTACATGTAGGCCTTCATGTAGTATCATATCAATTAATGGTCTTAATTAGGACACCCCAATAAATTTCATCATTACAAAATTTGCCCAGGGGGTGGGTACTCTCATTTTTTCATCATACGTAGGCTCAGGCCTAGCATCTACCCATCACCCCTAAATAATATCAAGAATTTAATGAACTCCCAAAAAATATTTGAAATTTAGCAACCAAAGAACAAAATACCCCATTCTTACCTTGACCTTAAGAAAAGACCCTAAAATGCATATAAATTACCCCTAAATATAGTCCGATTTTGCGATGACCCCCAAAAAATATCCACAAAATCTTCATACCCAAAAAAATATTTATTTTTCAGAAAACCCCAAAAACTATTAAAATTCAAAAATTTGAACCCCAAAAAATGACCCGAGCCTACGTATGTGTGAAAATATCAGAGTACACCCCCACCACCAGGGGAAATTTGTCGGTGAACTGTCTTCAATTCTGTCGGTGAACTGCCTTCAATTCTGTCGGTGAACTGTCTTGTCGGTGAACTGTCTCGATTCCTCAAACCGGAAGTAGCTTTGTTTTCATTTTGCCTGAAAATGGCAGATGAAGATATTTTGCCTCTTTTGGGTCTAAACATCCCTGAAGACGATAGCGATGACTCTGACGAGCCGAATGGTAAAGCTTAGATTGTTTTGCATATGTTGTCACCGTCGAGACAGTATTGCAAATAAGATAGAAACCCATAAAATTGAAAATAAGACCTAATGTTCAATTGATACTTATATTCGGAATATAGGGATCAGCTTTTTTTTCATGCGTTAACATTTGCCAGGTCCCGGGGAAGCTTTATGACCCCCAGCACGGTTTCCGTGAAAAAAGACCATGCGAAACACAACTAATCCAGCTAGTGGAGGACCTTGCAAGAAATTTAACCTCAGGTAAACGGTCAGATCTCATACTACTAGACTTCAGCAAGGCTTTCGATAAGGTAAATCACCTCAAGCTTCTTTACAAACTTCAAGTGCATGGTGTTCAGGGTAAGACACTTGGGTGGATTGAATCCTTCCTAATTGGGAGAACACAGTGTGTGGTCCTTGATGGTGACACCTCTACTGAACTCCCAGTCTCTTCTGGAGTTCCTCAAGGGTCAGTCTTGGGCCCCATTCTGTTTCTTCTTTATATTAATGACCTGCCTGATAATATACAATCCAATGTCCGTCTATTTGCGGATGACACTGAAGTGTACTTGGCAGTCAAAGGTCAGGAAGACACAGATATCATCCAAAATGACTTAAATATATTGCAAGAGTGGGAAAAAGCATGGGACATGGAGTTTAATCCATCCAAGTGTCAGGTCGTGCACATATCCAGGTCTCGTAAGCCGATCAAAAACAAGTATACTATGCACGGACAAGTCCTTGATTCCATAGACCATGCACGGTACCTCGGTGTCGATATCTCATCTGACTTAAACTTCAGCCATCATGTCAACCGCATCACAGCTAACGCTTCAAAAAGCTTAGGATTCCTTAAAAGAAACATCAAAACCAAACATCCTGGTATACGTGAAGCAGCATATAAAGCTACAGTTAGACCTCAGGTTGAATATGCATCATCTGTTTGGAGTCCGTACACTAAAAAAGACATTTATAAGGTAGAGATGGTTCAGAGAAGGACCACTCGTTGGATTCTCAGCTCCTACTCACCTTACCAAAGTGTTACGGAACTCCAGCAACAATTGAACCTGAGGTCGCTGGAACAGAGGAGGGTGGATGCTAAGGTCATAATGCTATACAAAATTATACATGGCCTGGTTGCCATACCTATACCTTCATACTTTGAACAAACCATGAGATCTACACGCCATACTCGCCACCCCCTTGCACTTCGTCAAATTCATACTACAGCAAATTATTATAAATTTTCCTTCTTCCCCTCAACTGTTGTCTATTGGAACCAACTTCCAGCCCAGATAGTACTACTGCCAACTCTGGATCAGTTCAGTGTGGCAGTGCGGCAGTGCGGGCGCATAACCACCACACCCCATAACTTTTTAACCTGTTTTTGTCTTCTTGTATATGAACTTTTAACCGCTATCATCTACTTTTTTCTTTTTCTTACACTTAGTACTGTGACAGTAAGACGTAATCACACCTGCACGTAATCCTCGCGAGGGGGTGTTGCAGAATATAAAGAAAGAAAGAAAGAAAGCTGTTTGGACACGAGGCCGTTAGGCCCGACAAGTGTTAACGCAACGCAATGAAACGAACGTGTGATCGTTATTCTTGCATATTTTACCTGATTTCAGCATAAACCGCGCTGATTTATGGTTTTATTGCTTAATTGGATGAAAATTATGTCATGTTTTTTGTTTAATAAAATTCCCGTTTACGTATACATTGAAAAAGACACATTAGTTAAACAATGCACATTTTATTGGAATCAAGGGGGTGATAAACATATACATTCAGGTAAACTTGATATATACTTTCAGCTTAAACAAGCTTTTTGTATGGAGCCTTATCTGTCGTTAACAAAAGTTCTTCACAGACAAGCTATCTGTAAGATCTGTATCAGTGCTCATAAACTTATGATTGAATTTGGAAGGTATCATAAACCAAAACCAATACCCAGAGAAGAACGTTTATGCTGAAATTGTTGCTTAAATGAAGTTTAGAATGAGAAACATTTTTTAACACGTTGCTCCAACTATGAAACAGAAAGAACAGAATTTTATAAAGATATGTGTTTAAATTACTCAAATTTTGTTCTACTTAATGATACAAATATTAAGCTTTGTGGTTATTGTCACATGAAAGGTGAGACATTTGAACAGAGTTAGCCATTTATATTGTAAAATGCCAAGATAAAAGAAATAGAAATCATACTTCGAATTCAAACAAAAAATAATCACAAAACTATACATTAAAGTAAATGTTTTTAACAAACCACCTACAGTCCTTTAGTGGTGATACCCTTAACGTCATGTATAACATGTCTAAGTGTGATCAAATAATTATTTGATTTGATCGGCAATTGTTTGTATATATGTGTGTATGTGTTTGTGTCCATGTATGTGTTGAATATGTGTACTTTTTTTCAAATCATATATGTGTACATTTTTTTAACTACCCGAAAGGGGCCTGATTTGGTAATAAAATATATTCTATTCTATTCTATACTGTTGTGCACTTGTGACGTATGGTAGTCATGTAGATAAGGGTTGAAATATCATAAATACGGATTATTTTGACTTAAATGCATTTTTAAATTGAAAAACTACTTATTGCTCAAAATATTTACAAATTTAACGTCTACCATTTTGGTCTGTTGACTGGTCATCAGCACTGAAATTGATCTGTGTCATTTACTTCTTGTATAATGGAATAGAACAGAATAACAGTAGTGTATGACATGTGCTGCCGATCCCATAGTTACCGAGCGCAATATTCAAATAATATTACTGTTGCTGGTATATAATTTGCTGTCATGTTGATAACATTATTCCTCTTTTGTATATTATGTATTTTTCTTATCTTTTTTTCATCACTAATTTGTTTTGTTCGTTATTTCTCCAAATGTATGTATGTGGTGCTAGTTCTTATAGTGTGTGCGTGGAGCATGCTTAACCAATCCTAGACGAAAAAACATCTTTAGAGCGTACCATTAAATGCTCAATAATGGACACTTGATTTCACAGTGTTAACATGCTGCAATTAAGTCAATCTAACAAAGTTTCAATGGCGTTTCGCTGGTGGGCCGATGATGGCCCAACATTAAATGCTGGCTTGGTAGCTTTGTGATTTTTCAGGGGATCCGGACCAGTATTGCAAAGAAACCCTATATTTTTGTGATTTTATAGAGGGGGGTCCAGACCCCCTGTCCCCCTCCCCCCTCTGGATCCGCCCATGCCCATTTATCTGTTTCAGATGAGGAAAATAATGATATTGAAGATGGAGATGGTGGGAATGTTGGAGAAGAAAAAAGGAAAAAGAAAGACAAGAAGAAAAAGACTGAAAGACAAGAATCTTCAACCAGTATTTCTTTTGACCAGTCTTTACCTAGCTCACATACCGTAAGTTTGTTAATTGAACTACAGTAAATCCTGTGTTAAACGGCCACTCAAAAATAGACAAAACAAAGATCTTAACGACAAATGGTAGCTTAATGAAGGTCAAAAGTATTGCAGAATGCTCCCCTGGAGCATTCTGCAGTACTTTTGACCTGCATTAAGGGATACCCTTGGAGCATTCTGCAATACTTTTGACCTGCATTAAGCAATAATTGGTCTTGAAACCCAATTTTTGGTCTTTTTTATAGTGGCTGTTTTACACAGGTTTTACTGTACTTTTGTTGCTGCCTTAAGGAGCTTAAAGTGTAGATCCAGATGGGTGAGCTTGAAAAACCTGACAGATCAGAGTCTACACTGTATGTGATTTAGTTTATGCTATGTGTATGTTGCATGATTAGGTTGATATGAGGGTGATTTATATTTACTTTCTAAAATTAGCCAGTGCTTAAGAAATAGATTCACACTACCAGTGATTTGTTGCTTAATATATCACTTGCTGGAGGTCAGTCGTTAAAGTGAATAAATCATGAGCGCGAAGCGGGAATGATTTATCCACTTACGACTGACAGACAGACAGTGATATATTTAGCAACAAATCACTGCCAGTGCAAATTATTTCGATTCTAACACACAAAAAGATTAAAAACATGAACTAATCTTTCATAGTCTATAACGATTCCGCCATCTTGAACAGACTGTTGGAATTTCCCACAACTCTTGTTTAGACTGAAACGCGTATTTTTACGTACATTTTAAACATCAAGTAGGTGTAAAAACGATATAACACTGCCTATTGTCAATGTTACAATGCCATATGTGATAAATGACATCATGAAAATCAAACTGGGGGCCGAATTACGTCATGCCGGTCTGTGCCCAGTCCGTGCAGTGATTTATCAACCAATAAATCACTGGGTTTAACCATTGGCTATATAGGGGGTGGTGTGTTAGAATGTTAATTATAGCCCCGCTTTGAAAAAAGTGGGGCTATACTGGATTTGGGTTGTCCGTGTTTCCGTCATAATTTCGTTTCCGCTCAATATCTTGAGAACAAATTGATAGAATTTTACCAAATTTTGTATATGCATCGATTATGACAAGATCTAGATTGGGATTGTAGCACATCATTTTTTGCATGTTTGTAATAGAGTTATTTTATGACCCATGACTGATGTCAGAGTTTCATTCAGTATTTCGTTTCTGCTTGATCGATGCCAGAATTTCTTTTCCATTCATTATCGTCCTCAATGGCATCACACTTTTGGTTTCCGTCCAATAACTTTTGAAGGGATACATCAATTTCAAAGTTTACAGAATATTATAGCATAGGTTAATACAGGCCCTTTTTATGGCCCAAAGAGACTAAGTGTTCGTCCGTTCACATTGTGTACAGTGCATATCTTATTTAAATATTTGAGGTAGGAATTCCAAATTTAGTGTGAGGATGCATTTTGGGGTGGATCATATGGTATTACCAATTTTTGGGTCACTGACTGTGACATTGACCTCTGACCTCATTTTTAGAATAATCATGTCAGGAGCATATCTCCTATAGTATTTTAGGTTGGAATCCCAAATTTGATGTGTGAATTCATCTTCAGATGGTGGAGTGTCACATACCATTTTTGGGTCACTATGACCTTAACCTCCGACCTCATTTCTAGAATAAATGTGTCTGGAGCATCTCATATAGTATTTGAGGTAGGAATCCCAAGTTTGATGTGTGGATTCATCTTCGAGTGGTGGAGTGCTGCATACCATTTTGGGTCACTGTGACCTTGACCTCTGACCTCATTTCTAGAATAATTGTGTCCAGAGCAGATCTCCTAGAATATTTGAGCTAGGAATCCTAAACGTGGTGTATGGATGCATCTTGTGGTGGCGGAGTGTCACATACCACTTTTGGGTTCTATGTGACCATGACCTCTGACTTCATTTCTAGAATAATCTTTTCCGGAATATAACCTATATTGTATGAAGTAGGAATCCCAAATTTGGTATGTGTGTACATCTTGGGTTGGCTGAGTGTTGCATACCATTTTAGGTCACTATGACCTTGACTTTTGCCTCTGTGCTTATTTTAAGAATAATCGTGGCTGGGGCATATCTCTAGAGTTATGACCCTTTTTTTGCTTAGGTTTTGCCAGGTGACATGTCCGATTCTCGGAATTCTAGTTTGAAAACACTAATAGATCCAGATCAGCTGGCTTCTGAAGAAGCCCCATCTGATCAGAATACAGACTGTTTTCCACTCTGGTTCAAAATACCAGCTTACAACTGGAATGATGCAGGTTAACAGGGTAAAAATTGGGAGGAGTGTAGTACATAATAATATTCAGCATGACAAATTCTGAAAATCTGTATTTCAGTACCTTGGAGATGACCTTGAAGAAGTGCGAGGGAGAACCATCTTGGAGGAGGAATCTGAAGTTACTATGCCGCTCATCACACTGCCGGGTACCATCTTGGTTCCCGGTCAGATGATACCACTACACCTGTTCCATCAGCAGACCGTAGCTATGATCCGAGGAGTCATTGACAGCGATAAAACTTTTGGAGTTGTTACTGTTAAGTAAGTCATGGCCCTTGACTCATGGGTGAATATTATCATGATAATGCTAAGATGCAGGAGCTGTAGGTAACTAAGGAGCCGCTGTGGTGTGCTTGCCTTGTAAATCAGGGGTTACATGTTCGATCCTTCACTTCTCCAAACGGGGAGCGCAGTGGCTCACTGGTAGAGTGCTTGACTAGAGACCGTAGGGCCGCGGGTTCGAGCCTCACCGGTGTCACTGTGTTGTGGTCCTTGAGCAAGACGCATTTATCCTAGCTTAATACTGGTTTGACCCAGGAAGACCCGTCCCTATATAACTGAAAGATTGTTGATGGGACGTAAAGAATCAAATCAAACAAACAATCACTTCTCCAGTCTGTTGGATAAGACTTTAAGCTGTGGCTCTGTCCCTATATGACCTTAGCTGTAAGCCTGGTGTTGAGACACTAAGTTTGGTTTAGATTTGGGATGCTTTATACATTAAAGCTTGCCCTCAACTAAGGAGAAAGGAGCCAGATAATGCACTATGACCTTATAAGAGCACTTTGTGTATAACTTTTTTCAAAATTCTGTACCCTCTTTTGAAAACATTGTAGATCCAGATCAGCTGGCTTCATTCACAAGTGCGTAGTACAATTGAAAATGATGATATTTTCGCCTCACAAGATAAAAAAAATATTTGGTATTCCGAAAAAAAGTATATATTCTTTAATTTTATACTCCATGGAGAATTACAGAAAGCCAAATGTAACTTGTTACCTGTTTGTTTCTCATCCAATTAGACTGTTTCAATGTGTTAATTGGGTATAACAGTGGGTGGAAACAAAGTTTGCTTAGGATAACATTTTATCGGTTGAAGCAAAAGAAATCAGCATTTAAAGAAAGTCAGTCAAGTGTACCTTAGGACAGATGTCACATGCAAAATAGCACTTCCCCAGGCTAAACGTTGATGTCATTAGGTTTGAAATTGATGTCACAACATGCATAGCATCATTTCTGACAAATGCAATTTGCTTAAACCCTTTCGAAAAAAGTCTCAGTCCCAGAATTGTCAATAAAGCCTTTTTTGGCTACAGTGAAATGATATAAATCGTATCACTCACTAGTGAATAGATACAATATCATTTCACTGTAGAAAGTATCATTTTTATACACATTTAATATGCATTGAATTCACTGCTTGTGATAAAATAAAAAAGATTGAGGCATCCTCTTTTCCAAAATACAATGTAAGACACAAAAATGATATATATACACATAAGGATTAACTTTATTTTTCTAAATGTTTCTCAAAATCCATGTACATGTATAACTAAACCATTTAGTGTATAGGCCAGAATTTTTTTATTAGTTGATTTACGGGAATTTTTTTTCAGATTAAGGGTCAAGGGGACGAAAAAATAAAAATAAAAAAGCTCTGAAAATGACCAGTTAACTGGTCATTTTCAGAGCTTTTTTTTTTTTTTTTTTTAATATCTCCAGAAAAAAACAGTAAAACTAGTGAGGTAAACCAACAGTCAGTATTAAATCTTTATATATTTCATCATTTTCCTAAAAATCTGGACAGGACAATCACTTTTAAGAGTGTCACTGTCAAAAACACACAGACAGAGTCTAAAAAATATATCATTTTTTTTTCAACTAAACAAATAATATTTAGAGTCGGCAAATAAAATAAAAAAAAATGATTTTTGAAATAAACAATTTTTTTTTCTACTTTCCAGAAAATTACAATAGGAGGGTTTGTAAATCAACTAATAAAAAAATTCTGGCCTTACCTTCAAGTTTAGCGGGAATGGGAACCACAGCGGAGATCTTCACTGTGAAGTAGGGTTAAGGTTATGTACTATTCTATGTTTTAGACAATCCCTGGAAGATTATACTACAAGTTAAGCGGGAATGGGAACCACAGCGGAGATCTTCTCTGTGAAGTAGGGTTAAGGTTATGTACTATTCTATGTTTTAGACAATCCCTGGAAGATGATACTACAGGTTTAGCGGGAATGGGAACCACAGCGGAGATCTTCTCTGTGAAGTAGGGTTAAGGTTATGTACTATTCTATGTTTTAGACAATCCCTGGAAGATTATACTACAAGTTTAGCTGGAATGGGAACCACAGCGCAGATCTTCTCTGTGAAGTAGGGTTAAGGTTATGTACTATTCTATGTTTTAGGCAATCCCTGGAAGATTATACTACAAGTTTAGCGGGAATGGGAACCACAGCGCAGATCTTCTCTGTGAAGTAGGGTTAAGGTTATGTACTATTCTATGTTTTAGGCAATCCTTGGAAGATAATACTACAAGTCTAGCAGGAATAGGAACCACAGCGGAGATCTTCTCTGTGAAGAATGAGATGGACGAAGGCTCTGGCATTTCCACTGTGAGAGTTAAAGCTAGAGGTCGACAGAGATTTGAACTCATAAGTTATAAAAGAAACATGACAGGGTAGGTTCCATCAGTGTATGATCATTGTCATGAACAAGACCGAAAGGCCGCGGGTTCGAGTCTCACTGGCGTCACTGCGTTGTGGTCCTTGAGCATGATACATTTATCTTAGCTTAGTACTGGTTCAACCCAGGAAGACCCGTCCCTATATAACTGAAAGATTGTTGATGGGACATAAAGAATCAAATCAAAAACTTAACCCTTAATTCCCCAATCGCAACAAAAGTCGTCTGCTTTTCTCGTCTACTGAAATGTTTAAGTAACCTCTATGCCAAACAGTGTGGACCCAGATCAGACTGCTCCTATAGGAGCAGTCTGTTCTGGGTCCACGCTGTTTGCTTCTACACTTAATTTGTCAGTAATATTAGGCAATTATTTGCAACAGACGACTTCAGCAGACGTCATTTTCAGAAGCATTTTTTTCTTGGCGCTTTAAGGGTTAAAAAGTGTATGGTATAGGTAAATTTTGACCTTAGGCTGATAAAAGGCTAGATGAGTCCATGGTGTAGCATGAGAATGGGAAATCTTGATGAAATAACTGTTATATCACACCAGTTTTTTATTTCAAGGTCAATAGCACACAAAGTAGATACAGTCTACTCTTGATACCTCGAATTTCAAGGGACTGGGCAAAATATGTCAAGTTATCAGTAGTTCGAGGTTACCAAATCATGACGTTAGCCAACATTTTGGGGCGAAATAATTTACGTTCAACTCGTCCATTAATAGATCATTATTGGGGGCTATCATATTAATAAATTGTGGGATGAATTGACCATTGACATTTGGAATTGAAACAATAAAAAAAGAAAGAATAAAAAGGGGAAAAATAGAATCATTGCAGACTATTTTTTTCACTTTCTTAGACAAAATAAAATAAACATAGCATTTTCAGTTCTAAGTAAGTATCGTAAACTGGTCCCGCGGTCGCGGGTTTTACCCTTTCGTCATATTTTTAAGCCCCAACAGTGTACATGCACATTTTAATATTCAGCGGATGCCTTACCAATCTATTTTTGTCATGACATGACCCGAAAAAGCCTTAAATGCACAACTGTCAGATGACTGAAATAAACACTGCATATGTTTTCAAAAGAAAAAATTGGCTCAAGAAACGAAGGAGTTCTAGGGATAAGGCATATATTTTCCCTAGTTGATATGATTACAACCACAAAATTTTCAAATTGCCATAATGTTTTCAAAATTGGTGTAGTTCAACAGTAAAATATACATAGTAAGCAACAAAATACGTTTCAAAGCGATTCAAAGCGATTCACCATTTACAATACAGTGAAAACGTGCACTTTCTACTCCCACCCTTTGTTTTACATCTTTATACTGAGTGCCGTTTAGACCAGACTTTGAGTAAATGCATTGCTAGTTTTAGAAAAGTAAAAGTGCTAAAATGTTAAAGATAGGAGTGCTCTTCATTTCCCAAACCTTACACTATTCCTACTGCACATACATACGAAATACACCTAAAAGTGTGACTTTTGTCATCGGAAAGATGAAACTGGTGTCTTTCAGTTTATTTTTAGATGCTTCCCCCCCCCCCCACCCCCCCCCCCCCCCCCCCCCCTAGACCCAAGATGCCCTTTGGACAACAACATGTCGCTATAAACATTTACAAAATATGTAAAGGACATTTTGGGTCTAGGGGGTGAAAGCATCTAAAAACAAACTGAAAGACACCAGTTTCATCTTTCCAATAACAGATGTCACAATTTTAGGTGTATTTTCTACGCATAGGCAGAAAGAATACGGTAAAGTTTTGGAAATGAAGAGCACTTATAGACTCACATTTTATCTCTTTTCCTCAATTCAATAAAACATGAGCACTCATGTAAGATCCTCTATATAGTCTATCTTTGTAGTTGTTCACGCCTGTTTAGATAGGGGAAAACGCACATAATAAAGCACCATAATCTCCTGTGCTTGCCCAGAAAGTTCAGCTACATCAGCTTTCATAGTTTGGTTTCAGCATATTAATTGGAAAAGTGAAGATTCTTAAAGATATAGCTGTGTCGGAGGTGTTAGAAGGAGCAAGGCCACCGTCTCACTGTAAGTTCTGTTGCCATGAAGATGATGATGAGGAAGAGAACTTGAAAACAGCTGTTGATAGACAGGGGAGGATCATTGCTTGTGTCAACATGAGGAAAACTGGGAAGGTATTGTTTTATGGGGTTTTAACCATTTAAGGCTTAGTTTCTCCAATATGGCACATATTAAGCCCTTTGTATTCTGCTGGATTTTCCCATACATATTAGTACAATGAAGATCAGACCTGGGGTAATTGTAATTCAATTGTAATGAATTACATTTTCAAAGTAATGAAAAGTAATTTGTAATGAGCCTTTTTTTCTCATTACATAATTGTAATGTATGCATTACATTTGAAAAATGGCCTGCAATGGCCAATGCATTTGAATTGTGTTTGAATTACACCTGGATACTATGCTAGTATATATGGCATAAGTTTGAAAGTAGCATGAGGTAGATTTAACTATCAAGTGAAAGAAAATTTTCAAAATGCATTGAAGATAGGTGCTGGCAAGTCCTGAAGTTAAATGAGGTACTTTACCAAATTTTGCAGTCACAAGCATTATTGGTGTCCATATGCATGCAATGGTGCAATTAGTGAAAGCAGGTCTAGTGCTTGGTCCATTCCGTCTGTCCCCAACACTTTTGGGGTGCCTAGTCTGTGTAATCTGTAACTCCAAAAGTTTTCAATCCTTTATATTCAAACTTTGTTGTTGAATTGTCGTTTACTGTTACTCCCATTGTGGGAGTCTGTAATTGTTCTATGTTTAGTTGTACGTTACTTTATGTCCATTCTAGTTTTGCAAACATCTTGATGGGGAAGAGAGAGCTGGTTGCTTTGCTTAGTTTGTCTTCCTGGTGTCTCATGATTGTTGTGTGGCTCTTCCTCGCGGTGACATGGGTTTGTCTGCAGTTTGTGATTGTGGTATTTCCTGATCATACTCACTTACTATTTTTGTATAATGATTGTTCACACATTGAAGATGTGCACCTCTTATTTTGTGCACATTTCATTAATATTTTCTCATTTTTAAGGGGTATTGAACTTAGACATTTTTTTCCATCCACAATACTTAGGGGGTGTCTGGTTTGTGTAATCCGTAACTCATACAGTTTGCATTCCTTTGTATTCAAACTTAGCATAAGGATTGTTCACACATTGGAGATGTGCACCTTCTTTTTTCTTCACATTTGATAATATTTTATTATACTTTTAGGGTTGTTGAATTTAGACATTATTATGTCTGCACCACCTTTGGGGTGCCTGTAACTCCAATAGTTTTTATTCCTTTTTATTCAAACCTTGCATACCGATTCCAGACTTATTGAAAGTATGCACCTCTTATTTTTGTGCAGCTTTGATAAATATTTTCTCATATTTTTGGGGATGTTGAACTTAAATATTTATTACGCCCACAACACATAGATTTACGTCTGCAACACTTATCGGGTGCCTGCTGTTTGCACCTTTCTATTCTGATTCATTCAAATATTAACAATATGTCATTTGGTCACTATTTAATCTTTTTATAAAATTTCATTCACTTCTTTTCCAAGGAAAAGTGATTTGTCACATTCAAAATCCTAACGATTGCACATATTATGTAAGCATGCCAAGTCATTGTTAAGGTGACTAAACATAGCTTTCATTAAGGTGGATAGAAATTGTTTAAAGAGACAGGATGAAAGTACATAGTTGTAACTTTTTTATGGTACAGACATATATTTTTATGACTCTGACTTCTTTAAGATTGATATTCTTAATGGTGACAGGAAATTAGTTCTTTATGCATTCAAATATTTTAAATAGCAGGGTTTAAAACCATATGAAAACAAAATGAAATATAGTTTAATGTATCAATTCACCTTCATTTTGACAAAATTGCAGGTATTCATTATTCAATAGAACAGATACAAATGCTGAAAACATACCCTAAAGGGAAAATGATTAACAATAATTTTAATATGACAATGTTTGGCTCAAGTTAGAAAATGTTTATTTGATTGACAATGGATATTTGAGTTTTGATATAACAGTAAATAATTACCAGACTAGTTGTGCATTTCATCAAAGATAGAGCTAGCACCATGGTTAGAACTATGCTGGCTGAATATGATCTTTTAAACAGTTTTTAAACAATAGCTTCTTACATTTTTATCAATTTTAGTGTTTTAGATTGTATAGTTTGAATGTCATGAAATTTCATTATATCTCATATGAATAAAGTTCTAAATCCTTTAAAGCAATTGTAATGTAATGCATTACTTTGGGAAGTAGTTGTAATGTTATTCATTACATTATCAAACCCCCTGTAATTGTAATGTAATGCTATGATTTTGATAGTAATTGTAATGTAATGAATTACATTTCAAAGTAATTGACCCCAGGTCTGAATTGAAGATAGGATTGTCCATTATATATTTTAAGGGGTCACAATCCCTGAAGATTGTACATGTATTTATCTTACTAAACAGGGCAGGCCCTGATGAAATGCCTGATTTTGCGGCTTTTCATCTGGTTCTTAGCTGTTTGTCAAAGATGTGATGACAATGCATCTCATCACGGTGTGTGCATTTTACATAAAAAGCAGAAATTTGTGTTGAAAAATCATCGAAAATAAAGTTGATCAAACATCTCTAAAACTGAAAATGGATTAGCCGATGAATTGAATGAGCCTCTTTCAACTTGAAATGGCCTTACAATGGCTAAATATTACACTTAAAACATAGTTAATATCAAGGACATTCCTGCTATTCATAATGTAGCTCAAAAAAGGAAATTTATTTATATGTGTATAGACTAGTATTCTAACCCTTTCTATAGCTAGCTGTCGCTTCTGTTGAATACTATTCCATTGCTGCATTCAAAGTGTTTGCTCCTGTGATAATAGAAGTCTAGAGTGCATTTGAATATACAATAAAACCTGTCTTAAGCGGCCACTCAAAAATAACACCAAAAATTGGTTTAAAATACAAATTATGGCTAAATGCAGGTCAAAAGTATTGCATAATGCTCTCTTGGAGCATTCTGCAGTACTTTTGACCTGCATTAAGATACCAAATGGCTTTCAGGCCTTTGTTTAATCTATTTTTGAGTGGCCGCTTACAACAGGTTTTACTGTATGCTGCAAACGTAATAACCAAGTGCCATTTTTAGAACAAAAATAATTAAGAGGATATTATTTAATTATGTTCTTGTTTGCTTCCTTTCCAGGTGAACAGGTTTTCCTCAGCCAACTTTACCTGGTGGCCTCCTTGGGTATATAAAATGTATGATACTGTAAGTAAAGTAGCAGTTATCTGCCCCTTATATTCCAAGTAATGCTATAATGTTATGTATGAGCACTCAAAACTTTTATACATCTTTGCATTGTGAGGACTTTGCCATGAAGATAAACAAACAAAATCACACAAATTCAAGTTAACCCTATATCACTGAAATGCAAAAATCCTTAGAGTTTTAGCTGTTCTTCATGCAATAGGGTTAAAAAGCATATCATCTGTTGATTTTATTCAACCAAGTAATGTAAGAGGCCAAGAACTCCTAAATTATTGTTTTGCATTGAGATTAGCAGTTAGAATGTTTGATTGTCAGAGTCACTGTCAAGTACAAGACTGTGAATGTATAATGGAATGAAAGGCTGGATATCAAAAGATTACTCATGTCCATTTAATTACTCATGTTTGCTGTACAGTATAGCCCAATTATAACACCCTTCGTTATAACAGATTTGGATATAACATGGTCATTTCGTGGATCCTGAAGACTTCTACCATGGAATTTTACAAAAAAATATATGAAAATGACCATCTTTGTAAAATTATATATTCACATATAACACTGTCCATTCCTTTAGACCCCAAATTTAGCATTATAAAGGGACTGCACTGTAGTTGGACCAGTACTTGGAGTTAATGGTACTTATCACATGTATGTAAAGTCCTACTTTAAATGTGTCTGTCCACCTATTTAGTGGGGCTAGAAGTCTTATTTTTGATCTGGGCCAGGCCTTCATGGACATCTTATCTCCTTCATTGGTGTATAGGAGTAGCGAATGCTCAAAAGAAACTGAGATGTGCAGGCTCATTAGGGTTTTCCATCAAGCATGCTGCATGCTGAGCTACAGTGACAAGCTAGAGTTATATTGAAATTTTGCAAGTAGCAAGTTAAGTTACTGGAAAATCACTCAAAAACCTTGAAAAGTCCTGAAATTCTACTATTTAAACCCTTGGTACGAAGTATATATGCAATATATAGTTTTTGCCTTTTCTGTAATTATGTTTGTTTGTTTGTCTGTCTGTTTGTCTGTAAACTTTTTTCTGTCAAAGATTTCTCAGCAACTACTTGAGGTAGGATTCTGAATTTTGGTACAAAGCTTGCTAGTGATGAGTTGTATTGTGTAACAAAAAAACAGCCTCATATTACTTATCAGTCCCATTATCTGTTCATTTTTCTTTCTCTCCAATGGAAATTTCTGTCACATATTTCTCAGCTCCAATTGGAGCCAGTGTTTTCAAATTTTGTGTACACCTTCAGGAGGGCAAAGTATTTTGTGTAAATGAAAATTAAGATGCTAATCCTGGTTTTGCCTTCTTTTTTCAAATTTTATGAAACTTTGTCACATTGTTAAGTACCATGATGTCTTCTTCAAGTTCGATAATGGTCCATATCCGACCATGCCTTCAGTAGTTATGGCCCTTTGTTTATGAAAATTAACTATTTGAAAGGATTTCCGCTCTCTCAGTCGAATTTTTTTTATCAGAATTTTATGAAACTTGGTCACAATGTTTAGTACCATGATGTCTTCTTCAAGTTATATAATGGTCCATATGGCACCATGCTTTCAGTAGCTATGGCCCTTTGTTCATGAAAATTCACCATTTGAAATGATGCCCGCTCTCTAAGTCGAATACTTTTGATCAGAATTTTATGAAACTTGGTCACATTGTTTAGTACCATGATGTCTTCTTCAAGTTCGATAATTGTCCATATCGCACCATGCTTTCAGCAGTTATGGCCCTTTGTTTATGAAAATTCGCCGTCTTAAACGATGTCCGCAGTTTTGATCAGAATTTTATGAAACTTTGTCACATTGTTTAGTACCATAATGTCTTCTTCAAGTATGATAATGGTCTATATGGCACCATGCTTTAAGGAGTTATTGCCCTTAGTTTATGAAAAATTGTCTTTTCTAGGATGAATAGTTTTGATTATAATTATATGAAACTTGGTCACCATAATGTCTTCAAGTTTCAGAATGGCCCATATCACATCATGCCTTCAGGAGTTATTGCTCTTTGTTAATGACAATTCCCTATTTATGCGAATTTGGCAATAGCGGGGGCAGCCTGTCCCATGGACACATTTCTAATTCATTTTTTCCTTATGTCACTCTTATATAATACATAAGGACATTTTTTCTGTCAAAGATTTCTCAGCATCTACTTGAGTAAGGATTCTGAAATTTGGTTCAAAGCTTGATAGTGATGAGTTGTATTGTGTAATGAAAAACAGCCTCATATTGCATATCAGTCCTTTTATTTGTTCATTTTTCTTTCTCTCCAATGAAAATTTCTGTCGCAGATTTCTAGGTTCCTATTGGAGCCAGTGTTTTCAAATTTTGTGTACACCTTCAGGTAGGCTAAGTGTATTGTGTAGATGAAAAGAAAGATGCTAAAGCACATTTCTTCTTTTTCAATTTTTCTTTCCGTCACTCCTATATAACACATATGGGCATTTTTCATCAAAGTTTTCTCAGAAATTACTTGATTTAGGATTATAAAGTCTATAACAATTTTCTCTTTTCTCTGAAAGTGTTACAAACTCTGATGGCTACTGACGGGGGTATGTGAGCTTTGCTCACTTCTTGCTATATTTTCTGTAGGATTGTAGCACTGTAGATATAGAACTAAATCATCATAAAATTGTTGTGACTATATTTGGTGTACATATGCTGCACCAAATAAAGGCGCAACAATTTATGCTAATTTTCTAGTACTAATAACTCCATTATCTTAGTCTAGCTTTGCTGAAGAATAATTTTAACACTTTGATCAGTAGTTTTCAGTAACTTTAAGTCCTTGAAAAACTGTTGGAGAGGCTTTTAGAAGTCCTTGAATAGTCATTGAGTTTTACTCATACTTGCCTGTATGAACCCTGTCTTACCTGTCTGTATGAAGGAAGCTTTGTACCTACCATTTGGACAAATGGCAGAAACACTAATCAAACTTAACATCACAATAGAAATGGGCCAGCACATGAGACTTTGGTACTTATTGTATATTTGTAAAAGCCTCCTTTTTACCAACATGGGTGAAAGTTTTCAGAATTAGTCCTGAATTCAGGATTTTAAGGCTGACTTTCCATTGGAAGTCAGCCTCAAAATGCTGAATTAAGCAGATTTTAATAGTTTCTCTGATTAATTTTCAGATTATCTAAACACCATTTAAACATGAAATAAATCATTTTTGTAGGCATCGTGCAAGTTTAAGAAATTTGAATTTCTAAAGTTCAGGATTTTTGAAATTTTGAACTTTCACCCATGAAACAAACATGCTAAGACTAAAGGTAACTCTGGTTTTACATTTGGTCTGAGCCTTTATCTACTTTTATACTTTGTGATTGGGAGAAGCCATGGCTCTGGCGAGCCTGCCCATATGCACTGGCTTGTCTGAGCCTTCTCTGTTCGCGGATGCGATAAGTACCAAAATCTCATGTGCTGTCCCAAATGTCTTTTTCAGAGTTTGTTGAAGGTCTACAAAGAATGGTCTCTGTAAAAGTCAGAAAATCTATTTAAGATGTTCGAATCAGCTGATGAGTTTTCGTTCTAAGCATCAAAATTTTATGTGAGGAGTGTAGTGCCTCAGTTAGTAGAGTGTTTGCCTTAGTAGGTAGAGTGTTAGACTCGGGTCAAAGGTCGTCAGTTTGAGACTCACTCAAGGCACTTGCATTTTGTCCTTGAGCCTTTATTCTCTGATTCAATCAAGGAAGACAGGAAATTGTCCCAACATATCTGAAAAATTGTTGACTGGAACGTAAAGAATCAGCACAAATCAAAATTCATGCTTCACACATTTTGGTCATAATTATAATATAATATGGGCTTCATCATGAGAAAACCTGTCTTTAGAGTTGAAGACAAGGTAACACTCACTTATCAGCTCAGCTACATAGACTAGCTAGAGGCTTAAAAGTTTGGATATAGTAAGTTTAGCTATTATACTTTTCTTAAAGTGAACAACAAAAATGCAGATCAGCCTGCACAGATGTGCAGGCTGATCTGCTCCTTTGCTGTTCACATGCAACAGAATCAGTTTTTTTCCCTGATGAGTATCATTTGTTATCGTCTGTTTTAGGCATTACTGATTCGAAGAACAAAGTCTGAGTTACAGAAGTGGAATGAAACACTTCGGCCCGAGAAGATGCCAGATGATGCCACAGATTTGTCATACTGGGTCACAC
The DNA here is from genome assembly GCA_964019695.1 of Loripinus fragilis. Taxonomy (NCBI): domain Eukaryota; kingdom Metazoa; phylum Mollusca; class Bivalvia; order Lucinida; family Lucinidae; genus Loripinus; species Loripinus fragilis. Next base: position 21,512,412 of record OZ026520.1, on the reverse strand, counting down.
AGAACCTCCCGCTGGATGATAGTCTTAGGTTACATCTTCTCAGTATCAACAATGCCATACAGAGGTTGAGATGTGCGTTGAGTATGATTATTAAGGTAACTGGACCAAGAGAGGTGCTACTAGAACCAATATTATTGACTTAACTATGGCAGAAAAGGGGTATTATAAGAATCTGTGAGGGTGAGATCAAAAAATTTATCCCGAGACTCACCATTTGGCATCACGAGGCTTCCAGGTGATGACAAATGGTTATCATAAGGGACAGATTTTTTTATCCCATCCTCACACGAAAAATGTCTTCTTTTTCTTGTTTGCCATTAAATACTGCAATTCTATATTTATTAAAAAAAACTCCCAGAAGTTCCTGAATACACTGAGATGAGACATGATATGATGATGTCACTTTAACATAACAATGATGTCAATTGATGACCATATGCGAGAGTTCCAATGCAACCAATGCAAAGCCCTTACGTGACAGCCTGGGTAAGGTAACCTGGGTAAGATAAGATTTTCTATCCCAGGGTAAAATCTCAGATATCTGTATCCTGTGTGCAAGAAAAAGAATTTCAAATCATTTCTTTATTTCAAAATGTGGTCAATGTCTTAGTTTAAAATTGAGATCATTTTAAAAGCTAAAATAAGCTTGGGTTTACAGTAAAACGGCCACTTAAAAAAAGACAAAACAAAGATTTTAATGACAAATGGTAGTATAATGAAGGTTGAAAGTATTGCAGAATGCTCCCCTTGGAGCGTACTGCAATACTTTTGACCTGCATTAAAGAGACTAAGTCTGCAACTATGAACATTTTCGAAATTTTTTATTTTCTTTTTAAATCATTTGTAAAAGTAGAATTAAGTTGCGCTTTCACAATAAATATGTTCACTGTAGCTGAAAACTGCACGGAAAAGTGAATTATCTTATAAAACAGGTGTGTTTTTCTCGTGTAAATGCTGTTGTTTTGATACTGATAATTTGTTTAAATTTACGAAATTGGTAAAATGTATACCTGAATTTTATTTTTTTACTGTGTTCTTGAAAAATAGAAACATTAGTTCTAAAATTAAAAGATCAAAAGTTACAGACTATGCAGCTATAAGCGATAATAATTTTTTTAAAAAGCGATGGGGATATTGCAATCACCTCCGCCCGTCCGTCATGCTATCTTCTCCTAAACCATTGGACGAAATCCAACCAAATTTGGTGTGTTGCTCACATGAATGGGGTGCCGACGTGGCCCCGCCCCCTGGGGCCCTGTGGAGGGGCCAAAAGGTCAAATATCATTAAATTTCAATTACTAAGTCAATTTCAAATATTTTTAAACCGAAGGCGTCAAAAATTATTTTTTTCCGAAATTCAACCAAAATTGTTGTGTGAGTTACTCAAATAAATGGCACATGCAAAAGCACAATTTTTTTGGGCCCTGGGGAGGGGCCAAAATGTCAAATTTAATTTAATTTCAATTACTATGTCAATTTCAAATATTTTTAAATCAAACTTTGTGTGTCTTCTCACAAATGAAAGATATAAAACATATCAGGCAGGATTTTCATTCAGTCACCTGGCTCATGCCAAAGGGGTGGGACTTTAGGGGGGCTGGGGGGTCAAAATTTTTTTTTCCGAAATTCAACCAATTTTGGTGTGTGAGTGACTCACATGAATGGCAAATGCAACAGCACTTTTTTTGGTCCCCACCCCCCTGGGGGCCCTGGGTAGGAGGTCAAATTTAATTTAATTTCAATTAATAAGTCAATTTCAAATATTTTAAACCAAACTTTGTGTGTCTTCTCAAAAATGAAAGATATAAAACATATCAGACAGGATTTTCATATAGTCACCTGGCTCATGCCCCAGGGGTGGGACTTTGGGGGTACTGGGGGGTTTGGGAGGGTCAAAAAAAATTTTTTTCAGAAATTCATTCAAATTTGGTGTGTTAGTGACTCGCATGAATGGCAAATGCAAGGGCACATTTTTTGGGTCCCCACCCCTCTGGGGGCCCTGGGGAGGGGCCAAGAGGTCAAATAACATTAAATATCAATTGCAAAGTCAATTTCAAATATTTAAACCAAATTTTGTGTGTCTTCTCACAAATGAAAGATACAAAACATTTTAGGATTTTCATTTGGTCGCCTGGGATATGCCCCAGGGGTGATGCTGGGGGGGTCAGAACTTGAATTTTTTGAGCATGGTCATGTGGCATATCAAATCAATGGGGATGATCAGCAGACCAGGATACAATGAAAAAAATTTACCCTAGGATCAAACTGGTGACCTTGGGGCAGGGCAAAAAGGTCAAATACCATAAGATTTTTTCGAGAGCGTGGGGATTTGCGATGGCGCACCATCGAATGAGTTCTAGTTGGTCTTGAAAACCAATTTTGGGTCTTTTTGAGAGTGGCCGTTATACCCAGGTTTTACTGTATTTGCTTGTTTGTTTGAGGTGATTATTTACATCCCATTTAACAATTTATCACTCATGTTGGGACGCTTTCTGGGTTGAACCAGTACTAAGCAGAGGATAAAGTGTCTTGTACATGGACACAACACAGTGCCTCCAGTGAGGCTCAGTCAGTGCCCTCTTGATCTCAAGTCTAGCACTCTACCATTGACAAAGCTCCCATTAAGCAGTTATGCATGTGCATAATAAAAATAGTTACATTCAAGGGAGATCACCTAATGTAGTAAATGATTTTCCATGCCATAAGGAACTGCTCTTAAAGGAAAGAATTTGCTTCCTCTGGGAGGAAATTATTTCCTTTAAGAGAAGTTCCCATTATGAAAACAGACCAATTGAAGAGAATCACTGCTTGATCCAGTAGTCTCCCTTTGATGTGCGTAACTTTTTCAGCATTCTGGCTACTCCATTGTCTACCACTGATCCACTGCACTCCTCAAATTACAGGCCTTTAGATAAGTGTGCGTAACAAAAATTAATTTTCTTATTTCTCAACCAAAACATATGGTGTGGGTACTCAAAAGAACTGTCTCAATGAGACGGTTCTTTTGAGCACCCAAAACATACGCTTAATCTGATGGGTAAGAAAATATATACAATTTTACACTCAAAAAATTGTTTAAACCTATGAATCAGTATGGATACCAAGAACCGAGACTAAGGGATACCACCATGAAGCGTGGCTTATTGTGGTAGCATTAACTTTAAAAATATTCTCCTCTGAAATGGCTATTCGTTATTCAGCACAATTTGGTAGAAATTATAACTGGATAACCGTCTACGAGAATAGCTAAAACAAACTAGATCCGCTAAAAACATGGCTGCAAGGGGGCGTGGCCAGTTTCTCTTATGTACCTATATACGGAATTTAAATATCTTCTCTAAAACCAATGGTCAGAATTTAAAAAAAAATTTGCAGGTACAGTAAAACCTGTGTAAAACGGCCACTCTCAAAAAGACCGAAAATTGGTTTTCAAGACCAATTATCACTCATATATATATATCATAAAACATCTTCTTGTCAGAAATTAATGAACAGAATTATAAATAATTTGGCAGAACCCCTGCGAAATTTTGTTCTACAAATTGGAGGTGTTCTAGAACTGTTCTAGAACATTTAGAACTGTTCTAGAAGTGTTCTAAACAGGTAAATATGTTTGTTCTAGAACTCTTGTTCTACAACTGTTCTAGAACATTTCTAGAACAAATCAAACACATTCTAGAACTGATTTCCATTCTATAAGTGTTCTTGAAATATTCTAGAACATTTTTAGAACAAATCAAGAACCAGTAAGTTCTACAAATGTTCTAATAATATTCTAGAACATTTTTAGAACTTTTCAAGAACAAAATAAGTTGACAGAAACTTTTAAAAACAAATTCAAATTAAGTTCTAGAACATTTGTCTTACTTTTTAGAACTAGTTAATTCTACAAATATACATATAAATTCTAGAACATTTTTGGAACTTCTCAAGAGCAGAAAGCATCAGGTAGCTCAGTGGTTGGGCACTTGCCTCTGGTGCTAGAGGTCCCAGGTTCAATCCCCTGCTTGTGGTGAGGAAGCTTTCTGTGTCCGAACACGCTTTCTCTGGTGTCATTTGCAGGGATGACACTAGATAAGTGCATGGTCCTTTGGATCGGGGTGTTAACTGGATGTCCCCTTTGCAGGGAAGGTCACCCCTTGTGCAGGTTAAAGAACCCTACGGTAATTTAGATATGGTTAATTACTTGTAGGCTTTCATCCTGCAACCTGGAGTGTACAAAGTACACTTGCTGATAATACTCGCAGGCGAGGGTCTGGCAGTATATAGAGAAAGAAAGAAAAAAGGGCAAAATAAGTAAAAGAAAATTCAATTAAGTTCTAGAACTTATTTAGTACTTTTATAGAACCAGCAAGTTCTAGAAATGTTCTAAAAAGTTCTAGAACATTTTTAGAACATTTAAAGAGGAAACATGTCATAACCAGATGGATGATGGGAAAAACAATGCTGCCAGAATTGGAGGGAAAATGTGGAGGCTCTTCAAAAACATTTGTTTGGGACTTTCTAGATGGCAAACATGATAGTAGTATTGCCTGAGACAGTGAGTAGACCTGAGAAACAGTTTCTCTAAGGTTTTTAATGTTGATTAATGGTGGGGTTGTTGTTTGTAAGTCTTTTTAGCAAATGTAAGACAATGTTTTGAAATGAGTGGGGTAATACAGGGTGGCATGTTACCACAATGAGAAGATGATCATGGCTTAATTACTATAAACAGAGGTTGAGCAGTTAACATCCAATAAGTTTTCCAAAAAAAACAATGTTATAGTTTTACAATGATTGTTATTTATTTTTCAATTCACTGATAATTCGGGAGAAATATTTACTGAACCAGCAAGTTCTACAAAAGTTAAAAAATGTTCTAGAACATTTTAGAACAGTTCTAGAACAAGCATGTCATTATCATTAATTTAACCAGATGGATGTTGGGAAAACATGGCTGCCAGAATGGGAGGGATTAATTATGAAGGCTCCCCCAAAAGAACAGTTTCTAGATAGCAAATTTGACAGTATTATAGTCTGGGACAGTGGGTAGGCTTGAGACACAATTTCTTAAGTTTTAATGTTAATTGTTGCTGTAGTTGCTGTTTTTCCAAGGTCAAATGCATGACAATGTTTTGAAATGGGTGGGGTAACAAGGTGGCAATAACTAACAACATTTAGGCCAACTTAGGACCCCTATAATCATTCTCCTCCAGTTGATGTTTATTTATTTATTGTGTCACCTGGATTTTGGGATTAATTGGGGTTTTAAACAAAAGTCAACAGTTATCCAGATATATAAAGGTAGCATTCTATGGGATCTTACTACCAAACCCTATATGGGACATTTTTGGGGAGGTGGTCTACGACTGTTTTAGAAAAGTTCAGTTGTATTAGAACATTTGCAGAACAAACCACTAGAACATTCCTGAAATTGTTTTTAAACTATTCTAATATGCTCTAAAATAATTCAGGGGCATTAATAGAATGTTTTTATGACATGATTTTTGAAGAGTTGTTCTACAGTTTTTCCAGAAAATTTCTAAAGGTTTGTTCTGGATCAGTTCTAGAAGAAGCCAAGGTTATTCTAGAACAGTTCTAGAACAAACCATTAGAACATTTCTGGAATTGTTCTGGAACCATTCTAAAAATGTTCTAGAATGATTCAGACATTTATAGAACGTTAAATGAGACATTTTTAGGGGTGTTCTACAATTGTTCCAGAAAAATTCTTAAGGTTTGTTCTAGATTAGTTCTAGAACAATCCAAGTTTATTCTAGAAAAGTTCTAGAACAAATCATTAGAACATTTCTAGAATAGTTCTGGAACCATTCTAAAGATGTTCTAGAACTATTCAGAGACATTTATAGAACGTTAAATGGGACATTTTTTAGGGGTGTTCTACAATTGTTCCAGAAAAATTCTAAAGGTTTGTTCTAGATCAGTTCTAGAACAAACCAAGTTAAATTCTAGAACAGTTCTAGAACAAACCATTATAACATTTCTAGAATAGTTCTGGAACCATTCTACAGATGTTCTAGAATCATTCTGAGACATTTATAGAACGTTAAATGGGACATTTTATGAGGGGTGTTCTACAATTGTTCCATAAAAGTTCTAAAGATTTGTTCTGGAACTGTTCTAGAACAAACTTGATTTGTTCTATAACTGTTCTAGGAAAAACTTTTAGAATTTTCAGGAACTGTTCTAGAACAAATCTTTTGACCTTGGCTAGAACATTTGTAGAACAAAAAATTGTCCCATTTTACGTTCTACATCTGTCCCATAAACATTCTAGAACATATCTAGAACAGTTCTAGAACATAGTTCTAGAAAATTCTTGAACTTTTCTAGAATGGTTCTAGACCATTTCGCAGGGGCAATGATGATCAGGTGGTCTTCTACATAAATAACAATAAACTAAATATGTTGCCTGGAGGGGTGGCCAATTTCTCATATATACATATATCAGAAACAAAACTGGGGTGTGCGATCCAGGGCCATTTGGCACTTTTGTTATGATTTATACACCAACCCCTGAAAACTCAATTGAACACACTGATCAGGTTGCTTTTTTAAGTTACAGTTCAGTTTCTTTATAACATACCTCGTTATAACACAGCTTGGATATAACACAGCCATGTTGTGGCTCCCTTTTTTTTTTACTTTGAAATTTTACTAAAGAATTAAAGGAAAATTTTCCCATAAATTCTTTGTAAAATTGTCCCTTTAAAACGATTCACTTATAACAGGGTCCATTCCTATGAACCCAAAGCATTGCATTATAAAGGGACTACACTGTAAAAGAGCTGACAGAAAGTTTTTATTTTGATAGCATATGTGAAATATACATGTTTTACTTTACACTCAGGCCCCCAGATAAGGGTGTGTAACGGAAATTATTTTTCTTATTTCTCAATCAAAACATATATTGTGGGTACTCAACAGAACCGTCTCACTGAGACGGTTCTTTTGAGCACCCAACACACAGGTTTAAACTGATGGATAAGAAAATGGTTGCAAATTTATGCTGAAAATTTTGCTAAACTGGCCCTATGATTACTCAATGAAATAGATGTCCTATTCACTCAAAAAATTTGAATTTCCTCTATTTACTTTGCCAGTATTCTGTGTTATGTTGTCGAGTGTGTAATCTACAAGTAGCAGATAAATGTGATGTCTTCAGTCTTTCTTATGAGGGTCCTATGGGTGCCTATGTTAACCCGGGAGGACACGTTCATGAAACCCTTACTGTCTACAAGACCAACAACTTACAGCTGTTTGGTAGACCATCCACAGAACACAGCTGGTTTCCAGGGTAATTGTTTATCTTTTAAACCAATCAATTGGCTTTCTTAATCTTGGAGAGCCATCAGAGTTTACAACCAGGCAAACACCAATTTAAGCATTTCATTCCAATGAAACATCTAAAGGTTAGCTGTCAATTATATAAAATTGGCTATCTATTATTGTCATCCAGGTGCATGCCAAACTACACAAAATCTTGTTCATTTCTACATGCTCATTACACTGAAACATAAAAGATTTTGAAAAAAAGTTTATGGGTGAAAACACTCATTTATTGAATTGACATAATTTATGTGACACATGTTGTAGGTGCACATTGGAATTGCCTCTATGAGGCAATTCCAATGTGTACCAACAACATATGTTACTGAAAATAAGGAAACCTATTTTGAAATATAAACTTATCAAGAACCATGTTCATTAGCTGTCCTTTTAAAACATCCCAAGCTGCAAAATCAGTTTTAAAATACCTGTCACAATATGGCAAATTGGACTGCTATATCACCAAATTTGATTTCATGAACTATGCTTTTGCGTAGTTGGTACTTGCATGGTTGTAAGAATAAATATCACCTAATGAACTAAAAGGTTTGTTAATTCATATGAACCAGCTGCTGTTATTATGTTACAGTACTTTAATGGATAAAATGAATAGGTCAACAAAAATTAAGATAAAGTTGTTGTTTTTTCTGTAGAAATTAAAGAATATTGCAAATTATTCAAAATTTGATCAGTATAGGGATCAAACATGGTATTTCATGCATTTTTGTTTAGATTTTCCCGAGGAAGGTCTTGAAAAAAGAGGGCAAAAATCATCAGAAACCTGTCGCTGAATAGGAGATATTAATTCAAATTTATTGAAACAAAAAACAATAAATTTCTTTCGTTTTTGGCAATTAGCAGATTTCTGATGTTTTTTCTACTATCAATAAATTATAAATAAACCAACAGGTGAGATTTTGGAGTGTTTGGTTACGTTTAATGCTTTACGTCCCAGTCAACAGCTATGGTCATGTCAGGACCGTCAGTTCACCTAAACACACTTTTTTGCCTGGGCAAGCTTGACTAAGCAGTTAACCAGCACTTTGTGCACATACTTTCGCTAGTAACTGACAACAACTCTTCTTGAATCAGCGGAAAGGAGGAGAATGGCCGTAGACATTATTTCATGATCAATCTCCACAAAAGTAGGGAGAGGGCCTGGATCAAACTCGAGACCCCTGGATCTGCAGGCAGACACGTATCTGCAGTCAGACACCTTACGGACTGCCCTACGCGGCCTGATAGATTTTGGTGTATATTGCATATGTGACCTGCCAAGGCTTTGACAAGCCTGTGCGATAAGCACAGGCTTGTCAGAGCCTTGGCTGCTCGCATACACAAAGTATGGAGGTATTTGGTGGCTCAGTCCAAAAATTGGACCCTTAGTCCCATTGGATAGCTGCATATACATGTTTGATAGTGGCCTAACAGGGATTTATTTGGCCTTATTTTAAGGACAAACATTTGGTCATGTTCCCAATGGTAAAAAGTATGGGTTTTTTTTTCCAATTTCAAGGAGAAAATGCCCTATTCAAGAAACAAAAATAAAATATCACCATTTTGTGACATCTTAACTGCACTGTGCCACAGCAAATTGTATTTTTGCATTCCAAATTTTGAAATGTGCTTATTAGTGAACCAAATATTTTATTTTTTGTTTTATTTAATTATATCTCCCCCCTGGAAGGGGAGGTAGACATATTGTTTTTATACCCCCCGCAAACTTTGTTTATGGTGGGTATACTGTTTTCATGTTGTCCGTCCATGCGTCGATGCGTGCGTCCGTCCATAACCATTTGTTTCCTTAATATCTTGAAGATTCATTGCTGGATTTCATTAAACCTTGCAAACATGTTAATATATGCAAGACAAATACTTAAGACAAAAAAGTAAGGGGTAGGGGCCAATTCTATTAGAGTTATTTCCCTTTGTAGTTCTAAATGGCTTTTAATATAGGGTTTTATGCTTATGCTATTATAGGCCATACACAGGCCGAGCAACTCCTACCACAGCTTTTTATGGAACAATTTGATACTTTACCTATACAATGTAGAACATATGCATGAAGGAGTTTGGTTCAGAAATAATAATTTTTGCCAAAATGACAGCTGTGAGAACTTAGACAATTTTTCCCTACTAACGTGATTGTATATGCATAGATGGTGCCTTCATGGGCCGATCAACTCCTACCACAGCTTTAGATGATCAACTCCTACCACAGCTTTTGATGGAGCAATTTGATACTTTGCCTATACCATGTAGACACATTGAACATATGCATGAAGGAGTTTGGTTCAGAAAAAATAATTTTTGACAAAATGACAGCTGTGAGAACTTAGTCAATATTTCCCTAATAGGGCTTTTGCATATGCATAGATGGTGCCTTCATGGGCCAATCAACTCCTACCACAGCTTTTGATGGAGCAATTTGATACTTTGCCTGTACCATGTAGACACATTGAACACATGCATTAAGGAGTTTGGTTCAGAAAAAAATATTTTTGACAAAATGACAGCTGTGAGAACTTAGACAATATTTCCCTGATAAGGCTTTTATATATGCATAGATGGTGCCTTCATGGGCCGATAAACTCCTACTACAGCTTTTGATGGAGCAATTTGATACTTTACCTATACAATGTAGACACATTGAACATATGCATGAAGGAGTTTGGTTCAGAAAAAATAATTTTTGACAAAATGACAGCTGTGAGAACTTAGACAATTTTTCCCTACTAACTTGTTTGTATATGCATAGATGGTGCCTTCATGGGCCGATCAACTTCTACCACAGCTTTTGATGGAGCAATTTGATACTTTGCCTATACAATGTAGACACATTGAACATATGCATGAAGGAGTTTGGTTCAGAAAAAATAATATTTGACAAAATGACAGCTGTGAGACCTTAGACAATATTTCCCTAATAGGGCTTTTGTATATGCATAGATGGTACCTTCATGGGCCAATCAACTTCTACCACAGCTTTTGATGGAGCAATTTGATACTTTGCCTATACCATGTAGACACATTGAACATGTGCATGAAGGAGTTTGGTTCAGAAAAAAATATTTTTGACAAAATGACAGCTGTGAGAACTTAGACAATATTTCCCTAATAAGGCTTTTGTATATGCATAGATGGTGCCTTCATGGGCCGATAAACTCCTACTACAGCTTTTGATGGAACAATTTGATACTTTACCTATACAATGTAGACACATTGAACATATGCATGAAGGAGTTTGGTTCAGAAATCGTCTCCGCTCTATAACTTGATTACCGTTAAGAGATATTTCAACGAAACGTCATACATTTGTAAAGCACATTCAGACGATGTATCATGCACAAGAACAATAACTCTTGCATGTTTATTTTTCAAATTATTCCCCTTGTAACATAACCAAATGCATTTTTGTCTGATCTGAACACTGTTAAAGCTATTTGGTTGAAACTTCATACACTTCTAGTGCACAATGAGACAATGTGTCATGCACAAGAATCATAACTCTGCTTTGGATATTTTTGAGTAATTTCCCTTTGATCATTTGCAATGCTATTTCGTGTCTGCTCTATAACTTGATAACCCTTTGAGGTATTTCAATGAAACTTCATATATTTGTTAAGCACATTCAGATGACATGTCATGCACAAGAACCATAACTCTTGCATGTATATTTTTCAAATTATTCCCCTTGTAACATAACTAAATGCAATTTTTTTTTTTGTTCCTAAAAGGGGGAGATATCTGTTTTTTTTGTTGAAGGACAATTCTATTTATAATTACATACGGTGTGAATTTTTCCTAAAGTTGTAAACATAAAAAAATCCCAATTCTGGGGGTGGGGTCAGGTGCCTGAAATGGGGAGAAAAACCCTGCCTAATGAATATGTAAAACATACCATATTCGCAAGGGCTATATGGGTTGGGTGAGAAGAAAAATATTCATGGGAACAAAATGCTCATAACGTTTTGTGTATCAGTGCAGTCTGATCAGCATCTTTGTCATTTGCTCTCTAGAAGGTATAATAGCTCAACTTGCAATGAGGCTTTACTGTATCAAGTGTTAATTAATCGGAAAATTTGAGGCAGGGGAAAAAAGGATGTCTGTGATGGCACGAGTAGCTTTAACTCTTTGCATGTTGGGTAATTTTTCATGCTTTTGTTGTTGTCTGCTGACTTTTTCTCAAAATTAACTTTTTCAGAAAATTCTTTCAGGAACAGTATTAGAGTATCAAATGGTTTGGATCCAGATCAGTACAGACATTCTGGGTCCAAACTATTTGCAAAGGCCAGCAGCAGACGGCAAGTCACTGATAGCAAGGGAAAGTCTTTTTCCAAAATTCTTTCAGGAACATTATTAGAGTATCCAATGGTTTGGATCCAGATCAGGACAGACATTTTGTCTGTCCTGATCTGGGTCCAAACTATTTGCAAAGGCCTTCAGCAGACGACAAAAGTCGCTGCTAGCAAGGAAAAGAGTCTCAGAACATGGCAGGGGAGATAATTTTTATCATTCATAACAACTGTTTGTCTTTTCTTCAGCTTTGCATGGACAATAGCCCAGTGTCAGAACTGTATGTCACATATGGGGTGGAAATTTACAGCGAGACAGAAAGACATGGTGCCACAGAAATTCTGGGGTTTATGTAGGGCATCATTGGTGCCTGGCCTCTCTAACCCAGATGATATTGATGCCAGTGACTGGTTACCTGTAATGTGATATTTATGTTGTTTAAATATAAATGTTCTGCAATGCTTATTACTGCAAACACCACTTTCAAGCAAATGCCACTACCAAGCAAGTGAGTATGACCAGGAAATTCCACAATCACAGACCATAGAACAACCTACTGCACCCTGAGCAGGCCTTTTGTTAAAAGTGTGTACCAAAATAATATTTTTCTTATTTCTCAACCAAAATATATGTTGTAGGTACTCAAAAGAAGCGTCTCAATGATATTGATGCCAGTGACTGGTTACCTGTCATGTGATATTTATGTTGTTTAAATATAATATTTTCTGCAATGCTTATTACTGCAAACACCAGTTTTAAACAGAAGCCAACACCAGGGATGGTCGAAAACGGTAGGATCGTCCCACAATTTCATTAAGCTTTGATAAAAATGATGAAATTTTAGCAATGATTTTTTTCTCAGATTTTTAAGGAGTCTGTCAACCAATATTTAAAACCATTTAATGGAAAGTTAAAAGTATGGTATCAAAATAATGATAAAAATTGAAGAAAAAAAAATGAACAATTTTAAGGCTGAGACTTAGTACAGATATGTCAGGTCACATGAAGTGACATACCGTAATCATGGTTTCTCGAGCAAAAATGCTTTACATCATTTTTTAAGTATCGAGTAGGGTAGTTTGCTGATTAAAAGATAATTATTCAATCTTTTTACTGCCATTCACAACAATTGTCATCTGCTCATGCATCTGCTTATGTACTGTTATAAAGCCTATTTTGCAAACACTTCAAACCCAGATCAGACTAAAGGAGCAGTCTGATCAGGGTGCATAGTGTTTGCTTCCATGGTTAAAGCATTCTGAAATGCATTTGAATATTTGCAGCAGACATAATGAGCAGACAACATTTAAAGGACAAAAAAAATTACGGTAAAATATGGATTAGAAGTACTTTTCTAAGTATTCTTATCATCCTACATGTGCGCATTGCCTATCAAGTTCAAGTTGATATAGATTTTATTTTTGATAAAAGAAGGAAAAAGGTATTATACGGTAAATGTTCTAAAATTTCGAACACTCTAAAATTACGAACACCTAAAATTATCGCCGAAAATAATTTTTAAAACATCTTAAAAAATCGAACACTGATTTTTTTTGGGAAAAGTGAATTTCTAAAATTACGAACACAAGTTATTTTCGGCAGGAAATCGATGTCCGTTTATGCTCGGTTTACTTATACCATACAGCGACATTTGGAAGGTTGCATTCTACTTAAATGGGTAATCTAGCATGTGACGTTCTTTTTTGCATTCCGAGCGCAAGACTCTACTTTTTGTCTGCTAATTGTGCGATACATGCTTTCAGTTAAGATCAAAGGCAAGAGCGCATTAAAAGCACGGACTTTTCTACATGAACGTGACAAAGTTCATGTATGTTATTGGTTAAGGGCTGTCTATGCATCTATCAACCAAAAACAGTGCAGGCTCAAATATTTTTAAAACCCTTCATTGGCGAAATGTTTACCCATAAGAAGCATTCGATCCACTGAATTCTTTAGCAATGGTCATTAACATGGTCACAAACCTTAAACAGACATGCCTCGGGCAAGGATTATGAGTTACAGTAGCCGCAAGAAAACGCCCATCTAAGCTTATGTTCACCATGAAGGACTTAGGTCATACGCTGCCTGTTCGTCAAAAATTGAACATTTTCAAGTAACAGTAGATGTGACTACTTTTAAAAAAAAGCCATGCAAACCACAGCGTTAAAACAACTGAGTAAACTTGCTAAGTGAGTTTGCTTATACAAACTTATATACAAAAGGGCTTTTTTCCAAAGTGGTTTGAGTCGTGAGACACAAAATTAATCCATTCAACATAAAAGCGATGATGCTTGACATACCAGAGCCATCAATGCTGAATTGAGAATGCAGACTTGCGCAGGCTCGTCTGAGTCTTTGTCGCACGTTGTAAGTACCAAAATATCATGAAATTATGTCAGTCGACAGTTTAATTTCAATCGAGCCGGTTCACACGCACTGCATGCATGCGCGGACCCAGAACATTTTGTCAGGAGGGCAGTGAGAGAGGACCGAAATGTCACTTAAAATGGACCACCATCGGCCCATCAGCGAAACGCCTTTGAAATGGCGTTTTGCTAGCGTGCCAATGGCCCACCATTGAATGCTGGCTTGGTACATGTAGCTTTGTGATTTTTAAAGGATCCGGATCAATAGAAAACCCAATTTTTTGTGATTTTCGGGGGGGTGGGGGGGGACCCCTGTCCCCCCTCTGGATCTTCCCATAGCATGTATCTGAAAGAAGGTACTTGTCTGAAATGTTCCGTGATCATCGGACGCAAAGTCAGACTAGATTATAACTCTTGGTATGCTTGTTTGCCCCTGATCGGCACGTCGGACGATCTTCTGGATCCAAACTGTTGCAAACTTTGATAGCAGGTCGTTAAAGTAGAGAGAGAGAGAGAGAGAGAGAGAAAGAGGGAGAGCGAGATAGAGAGACTGCATGGTGTTTGCACACAAATCTTTTGTTTTGGCTTGATTTCTTAGAATATCGAAACACAATGTTTGGGTCAGGCAATCAATCTTGTTGTTACAACTGCTTCTGATGAGGACCCGAAACCCAAACTTATCGAGCGCATCGGCTTTTGTATGGCAAAGTTGGACATTCCACAGTATTAACGCTTTGTGTACTTTCTATCGCATGCACACATTTTTAAATTGACGAAACATTCTATCCTGATACCATTCGGGTCTGATCTGGATCCAAACCGTGTTTGCAAATGTAGAGAGAGTCAGAGAGACTGGTGCAGGCACGTCAAAGTAAACATTGTATCGGTGGATCGACAAGGAGAGAGAGAGAGAGAGATGTGTGCGTGTGTGTTCTTTTGAATTTTCAGATTGTTTTTTTACTCTGCGAACTCGTCTACGTATTTCAAAGTTTTGTGGCGATCTTTGCAAAAAAAAAAAAAAAAAAAAAATCTGATCGTACGAGATGTCTAGCGGTTTCAATCCTCGGGTACAATCTCGGACCCAAAATCATTGGGTCCGAGGGACATTATTAACTGGAATTCGAAGTCGGCCTAGCGAGCGGAAGCGTTTTGCTTTTCTGAAGGAAGAACAAATAGTGTAGTGATTCATCGCTAGTCCGAGACGAGTGAACATAGGAGACCCGGCTATCATATAGTTTAAATCAGTGGACTTTCATGACTTGTAAGTAAATTGAGTGACATAATATGCACTTGTATGGCTCTCTACTTGGCGAATACTGCACGCGCTGGACATTTTACTGACTCGTTCCGCATGAATTTAGCGGCGGTTTTAATAAGATTAAAGAATATAAAAAAGAGGAGATAGCACAGAATCATATCGCCGCGTTTTCAACACGTTTCACCACATTTTGACATGCATATATACCATTTTTTTCTCATGATAAAGCCCACATTCTAAAATTTCAAACACAAGCATTTTTTCACAAACGTAATTTCTAAAATTACGAACAGCGGAAAAAATAATAATTTTTTAGTGTTCGTAATTTTAGAACATTTACCGTAATTTTGATTTTTTTTATTGATTTGATTCTTTACGTCCCATCAACAATCTTTCAGTTAAACAGGGACGAGTCCTCCTGGGATGAACCAGTACTAAGCTAGGATAAATGTGTCTTGCTCAAGGACCTCAATGCAGTGACGCCTTTGAGGCTCGAACCCGCGGCCCCTCGGTCTCGAGTCAAGCACTCTACCACTGAGCCACTGCGCTTCCTAAAAAAAAAAAAAAGTATTATAAAGATTTTATTTTCTAAAGTTCAGGATTTTCCAAATTTTGAACTTTCACCCATGTACGGGTCAGTAACGACAGAAAAGCAAATACAGTTGTGTTCCATTCATGTAACTAGGTGGGCCTCTTTATACTATGATAAATGGTAATATTCTTATCATTACTTCTTCAAAATATGAGATGCTTCTAGTGAGTGCCCACAGCATATTGGTCAGCATACGAGATTTGGGTACTTATAGCATCAGCAAGCAAAGAGGCTTAGACAAGCCTGCACATATGTGCAGTCTCCCCAGAGCCTTACCTGCACCTATATGCAAAGCATGGATGTAGATGAAGGCTCAGGCTAACAATTAAACCTCTAGCCCTCCTGTATATGTCTGAATATTTTTATTGATGCTTTCACACATATACAATAAATACCAAAATTAAAATTTCTTGCACTGGCCCATTTGTTTTCATCATGAAGTAAAAAAAAAAAATATATATATATATTGAGATGCTGCCAATGAGCACCACAACAAATGGGCCAGCACATGAGATTTTGGTTCTTATCATATATGTGCAAAAGTCTTCCTTAACCCTTTTTGTTCTGATAGATGACTTTCCCAAACGTGTTGATACAATAAGTATGGGATAGTTTATTATGTGGTTAAGGGGTCACAGATCAAAAATTATAAATTATGGTGTGTTTATCAAAGGTTTGGTTTTTATCCTAGCAAACAGTGCAGACCCTGATGAAATGGCGACTTAAGAGGCATTTCATCTGGGTCTTCACTGTTTGTCAAAGTACCTGTTTACTGGTATCCAGAATGAAAAGGGTTAAGTGCACATGCTGAGGTATTGAGCGGAGTTAGAGGCTGAATTTTGGTGAGCCTTCATCAACATTCATTCTTTGTGTATGCAAGCAGAGAAAGGCTCTGAGACTGTGCAGATGTGCAAGCTAGTCTGAGCCTTGGCTGCTTGCAGATGCAATATGTACCAAAATTTCATGTGTTGCCTTGAAATTTTCTGTCAAAAATACAAAACAATAAACTGGATACTCCTTGCCTCAGTAATTTGAGATATACCAACATTAATTGTGATATGTAAATACATGTATCATAAATGTGTTTTTATTTATAAATTGTTGTGTCATTTTGTAATAGAGTATTATGCAAGTATAATATATGACTTTCCATCCCTTCTGGATGGGAAAAATTCAAAAACCCACTTTTCTACAAAAATGTGTCATTGTATATGAAAAGAGTAAAACAATATACAAAGCCATGTCAGCCATCTTGAAATTGCTCATATGCCGCCCAACAAAACCTTATGTTGGAGCGAACAAAATCTTGATGCAGGCATCGGACCAAAGTGAAGATTCAGTACTGCTAAAAAATATTTCCATTTCCTAATCATCTTAAAAATCTTCAAATTACATCCCCTCTCGAAATCATATGGTTGATTGAACAGAATCTTGATAGGAGTCATCAGGGCAGATCCCGTATTGCTGTAATCATTACATTCTGATATTCTAGGTGACTGCCACAGTGACAATCTTGGAATTCTCCTGCAGCATCTCTCCCCAAATTGTTAGTCAGATTAAACTAAAGCAATGCATTTATGTGTCAACATGAAAATACACACATTACATCAAGAATGTGCCGTAAATAGGATGTGAGAGCAATGCCACTTATCTGGCTGTTTATCAGTTGATGTTTTGTTTTGTCTCGTAGCAATATTAATTGATAGCGCAGACTGCAATTTATACCAGTTTGAAGAAAACGTGAGCCAGTACATGAGATTCTGATTCTTATCGCATTGTCAAGCAATTAAGGCTCAGGTGAGGTGAGTCTGCACAAATGTGCAGACTCACCTCACCTGAGCCGTCTCTGCTTGCGAACAAAAAGTATTGATTAAGATGAAGACTCCGACCTCTCACCCCACTGGAACGTCAGCATTAAAAGGAGTTGGATTTTTTTGCATATGCAATAAATGTCATACCGATTGTCTTCCTCTTCATTGAAATTATACATGTGCAGAAAACCAAAATGGAAAGTATCTGTTGCAATCATTCTTGCTGTTTCAAGGGCTAAAACTGTGTCATTCTTTCAATGCTCATGTTGTTAAGTTGCTGTTGTTAATGATAAATAAAACCAGTTCTGGTAGCCTGTAATGCTCATTATTATTTTTCTTGCTTATTTCTGATTTTGTACCAAATTCCCAAGTCCATGATGGTGTTTGTGAT
Source organism: Loripinus fragilis (assembly GCA_964019695.1). Taxonomy (NCBI): domain Eukaryota; kingdom Metazoa; phylum Mollusca; class Bivalvia; order Lucinida; family Lucinidae; genus Loripinus; species Loripinus fragilis. Next base: position 21,494,369 of record OZ026520.1, on the reverse strand, counting down.
ATGGTTCAGTCTCTTGTCTCACAGACAAAAGGTTGAAAGTATTGTAGTTGTATTGGGGCTTAACCCATATAAGCCAAGCGTCCATTTGATGGGACATTGACAAGCAGTGAAAACCAGATTAGATGCTGCAGAATGTGGCATCTGATCAGGTTCTGCACTGTTTAGCCAGGCCCTGTAGCGCATCCGTAGCATGTTTGATTGCAGATCCAAGGGTCATGCTTTCGATCCCAGCCCAATACTTTCTCGGACATTGATCAAGAAATATTTCCTACATTCATTCTCCTCCTCCTGCTGATTGAAGCAGGGCTGTTGTCAGTGACAAGTTAAAGTATGTGCACAGAGTACTGGTTAACTCCTAAGGCAAGCACGCACAAGAAAAAAGTGTGGTTAGGTTAACTGACCATCTCGACATGACCATAGCTGTTGATTGGAATGTAAAAAAACAAAAACCCCAAAAATTTGCACAAGAATCTTCTTTTAAAATTGTAATAAAATCGTTACTTACTACCTAACAAACTTTAAATTTGAAATGGATTTGTTCAATTGATAAGGTCTGGAAATTCCATTAGGAATAAATGGGTCAATGTCTTTTTTCAAGATTACTTCAATCATATCATAACTCCCAATTATCAAATAACAGGGTTCCTGAAGTCTGCTCTTGAGCAGTTTACCAGTGCTTAGTGTATGCATACCTTTTCCCAATATCTGCCCCACTTGAATCAGTGGTAGGGGGAGAATAATTTTTATGAATGTATGTGATCATTTCCAGATTTAATTTCACAGCCCTCTATTGCAGAATCCGACATGCTACTGTTCTACCTGGCTGTTGAAAGTGTGATATTCTCCATTACAACAGTGCAGTCCCTTTATAACACACCTCATTTTAACTTAGTTTTGGATATAACATGGCTAAGTTGTGGTTCCCATTTTGTTTTACCATGTAATAAAGAGACAATTTTACAAAGGAATTCTAGCAAAATGACTATTCTGACAAGCATTTTGTGAGTTCCAGCCCTGAAAACCAATGTTTTATTTGAGAACAGAAGAGAAAAGTGTTCAAAAATTTAGAACATTTACCATACTTATCCCACATACATAAAGATTCTGTAATTCTTGCCTGCTAGTCTCTGTTGCAGAAACCCTTTGCCAGATCAAGTCAGACATAATGTACCTGATCTGAATCCAAACTGACACTAATGTTACCATATCCATGAAAAAAAATATCTGCAGACGACAAAAAAAAAAAATTCAAAATTATCCAGCATGTAAAGAGATAAAGAAGGATGAGCTATCCAGTGAGCCAAAATATCTAGATAATGGTCTGAAACTTTCATTCCATAATTTGCAGCCACATGATCCTCCCTCTCCCCCTAAGTAGTAAAGTGATAACAAAAGATAACAATGTACACTGTTTTTTAGGAGTGCAGTGGTAGTGAGTGCTGGACTTGAGATCGAGGGGTCCCTGGTTCAATCAAACCTCACTGGAGGCTCTGTGTTGCGTCATTGAGCAAGACACATTATCTTCTGCTTAGTACTGTTTCAACCCAGGAAATGTAATGACATGACTGAAAATATTTGTCCTGGGGCATAAAGCAACAAATACACTATATTTTCACTAATTTGGCAAGGCAAAAAGAATGACTTTGTTTGGAAAGAAAACAAACCGATCAAGTTTTAAGATTTACTTTCATATAAAACAGTACATTTTAACAGAATAATACTGAACATAATGAACAATACATATACAGAGAACTCTACATAGTATACATACATAACTTAGCTACATAACAAGCAAAAACATAAGCCGAGTATTCTAACATAGAAACATATATGTTAATGTCCTAGAAATATGAAGCCTTACATCTATGCATTCCAATGTCATCTGCTAGTAACCTTTTGCAAACAGTGTGTACCCAGATCAGGCCCAGCAAAATTGTGTGACCTGATTTGGTTTCAGCATAAAATTGGTAATTTTTTCTTACCAATAATTTTTAGCATATGTTTTGGGTGCTCAAAAGAACCGTCTCATTGAGACGGGTCTTTTCAGTACCTACAACATATGTTTTGGTTGAGAAATAAGAAAATTATTTTTCTGATACGCACTCTTAACTTAAGGCCTGTATGTATTTTATGGATGTATCCATCAAGACCTAAATAAGCAGTCTAGAGTTTGGTCTTATTCTTCATCTACATTCATACTTCATGTATGCGATCACCAAAGGCTCTGGTGAGAGTAGAGCGGTAATTGGCTTCATATTCATTTCAAATCAAACCACTGTAAGGTAACATAGTAATAAACATCTATTAGTTCTAAAATAGAGCTATATTATTTTTCACAATGTGATAGCAATAGAAAATAATAGCCAACTCTTCACAGAAAAAGGTGTCTGAAGAAAGTCAATCCATTGTTCTCCATTTCTGTGTAGCATGTTTACCCTAGCTTAATATCCAGCGAGATATGTCTGAGCAAGCAATCATTGAAAGTCCAGTGATCAGGTCTGGATTTGTGATTTCGAGTGCCCAAGTTTATCAGTATTTTCCACTCTAAAAAGAAATGGAAGGCTATGCTAAAGCTGCTCTTCCACTTATCAGTAGCACCTTAACCCCTCACAATATTTATCAAGTCCCTTTTATAACCTGATAAGGTAGTGATGGATGATAAATAGAGTAATTCCTGATCAAACTGCTCCTGAAGAGCTATCTGATCTGGGTTTACACTATTTTCTCAGGCCAACCTGTGCAAATATTTGAGGTAAGTCTTTGGAGTAAATAGAGTAACACTTGTTTTTGCAAACAGTTGACTTAATATCACATACAGCAGCTTATAATAATCGTTGATAAATGCATTTGATATGTACATTTCAGCTTTGCTAAAATAATCAAAATGTAGTCAATTTTCATAGACTTATACCAAGGAGCAAAGTGCGAATGTGTTAACAGGATTTATTTCTAAATACCTTATTCTACAAATGCTCCTATAAGCTTACACTGAGTACTAAATGGGTTGTTTCAACTATAACCCAACAATTTGACAAGTGAAGACTCGGACAAGCCTCTGCAGGCTCCTTTTAAGCTTAGAAACTCGATATGGTGTTCAGTCAGAAGCTTAACAATTATAGAATACTCAAGCGACTAGCAAAGGCTCTGATCAGTCTGCGCGTATGCGCAGGCTGGTCTGAGGCTTTGCTGGTCGCACATACCAACTTGTTGGAAATCTCATGCACTGGCTCATATTATATAATATTACCACTAGTGGTTTACAGATTTTGGGAAACGTTATGAAATGACGCTTTTAACGTCACGCATATGGCAAAACCCTAACGTTTTCACGCCAAAATATGATTTCAAAAAAATTTTAAATGTCATATGATAAATAGAATCTTAAATTTGTGCTCCTGTATTATTGAATTTATTAAACTTGTTGCGAAAAACCGATAAAATGCTAGGCAAACCTTGCATTTTATCTCTTTTCCCCCAACTCGTTTAATAAATTCAATTAAACATGAGCACTCGTGTAAGATCCTCTATATCTATGATTTCAAGTCAACCCGGTGTTGCTATCTCATTATTTTGCATTCATCTTATGGATGAAAAACAGTGTACATCCTGGTTGGCTGGCTTCTCATAGGAAGCCAGCTGATTCTGGATCTACACTGCTTTCAAAATAGCATATATCAGTTCTAGCATGGTAAGATCAATGTTTCATTAAATTGTATAATATGCACAATTAACTACTAACCCTTATCCCGCCAATTTTTTTTGTCCCGAAAATGTTGTCTGCTTTGTACCTCTGCTATATATATTCAAGTGCACTTCAGACTACATAGATTTTATAATGGAAGCAAACACTATGAACCCTGATCTAATTACTGCATTTTAAATTAATGAAATAAAATATCATATGAAGCAATAAATAATATATTTCGAAAAACATAATCCTGTTCATTGACACTGAAAGGCAATGATGTCAGCTGCCAGATGTTTTAGCCTACATTTGTAAAACATAAAAGAATCTCACCAACATCAGATTACATGTATGTTTAATTTGATCATATTTTGATAAAAATATACCAGAAATTTGGGACCATAGTTGCTGTCTATTATTAGATAAAGACCAGCATGAAACATGTATAATTTGCTTTTCCGTGTAGAAGGCAAGGTAACCTTTCTAAACTATGCTGATGCATTCTAAATATAAAGTTACCAAGCCTGTAAGCTCCATGTAAGTACCTGCAGACTGACCTTGACCTGGTTTACTCTGTTTACTAGTCTTTGAAGAAAGAAAACTGAGCTGATGACAGATTTAATTGTCATAGAGAGTTCCAAGCAATATTCTTCCAAGATGAGATCAAATATCTAATAATATCAAGTATACATTACCAGTGCCACAGCTTACCATATTTCTCCTTTATATTTGGACAGAAATTCCTCAGCAAACACTGTAAACCCATATCAGACTGATATGGGTTTACACTGTTTGCCATTCTGTTACTATATTTTACAAAGTATATCAGTAGTCTCGTAGACCCTTTCAACTAAAGGGATAAATTTTGGTAGGAGTTAAAGGGAAAATTCACACTTTTTTCAAATGCATTTATAATAGAGCTTACAGTATGACAGGAATAATCCCTCATTAAATGTTTGTAAATGCTCTTCTATTAGCCTGTCATTTATTAATTTTGCTTGTTCATGGGGTCTGGCCATTTTCAAGTCAATGTGCTCTACACAGGAAAACTGGATGCCAATAGCTGTAAGATGGCTGCTCCCAGATATTTACATTAAGACAATAAATAGTGATGAATTAACTTAGAAGATGAATAAATGATCTGTGAAAATTAAATCAGTACCTAAGGAAATATTTATTTTTGATTTAAGTAAAATGTTAAAAGTCACGAACATACACTTTAAGGCGTCCAAAAATTTAGGGTAAATAAAGGTTGTACTGTAGCAAAGGCAATGATATGCCAATCAGTCTCTGTGTGCAGCTTAACCAGGGTCATTGCTGGCATTAGAATACTGATGGGCTTTTGTAAATTTTCAAGCTAGTCAGCTAAGGCTCTGATAATATGGTAGGCAATGATATTTGGGCAAAAGCAGAGCAATAACAAAATTACGGTAAATGTTCTAAAATAACGAACACTAAAAAATAATTATTTTTTCCGTTGTTCGTAATTTTAGAAAATACTTTTGCGAAAAAATGCTAGTGTTCGAAATTTTAGAATGTGGGCTTTATCATGTGAAAAAACGGTATATATGCATGTCAAAATGTGGTAGAAACGTGGTGAAAACACGGCGATATGATTCTGTGCTATCTCCTCTTTTTTCTTTTCTTTAATCTTATTTAAACCGCCGCTAAATTCATGCGGAATGAGTCAGTTAAATGTCCAGCGCGTGCGGTATTCGCCAAGTCGAGAGCCAGGCACGTGCATATTATGTCACTCAATTTACTTACAAGTCATTTAAAATAATCGATAAGCCGGGTCTCCTATGTTCTATGAATCATCTTCCACGCTTTCACTCGCTCTGCCGACTTCGAATTCCAGCTAATATTGTACCTCGGACCCAGTAATTATGGGTCCGAGATTGTACTCAAGAATTGATACCGCTAAACTCGATATTTTATGTTTTTCACATTGATTTTCGGCGATAACTTTTTTATTATTGATTTTTGTTAACTGTGTTCGCGATAAAAGTTGTAGAGAAAAATTAGCGCCAACTTTTCCAAGCGGTTCCTAAATGATAGATGCTGCAATTAACTCTGCGCATAGATGCACCCTTCGAGCATTTTAAGCAAAGCGCAAATAAACTAAGTCAAAAATGTCAATCAAAAAGTTATATTGCACCGCCCCGATTCAATAAGAAAGACGATGGATGGCTTGTTCAAATATATTGGAAATCGCGCCTGATTCACCCGTGCGTTAAGCTAGTTGGGTCATCTCGAAACTGTCCGTTTATGAGCACGTGCATAAGAGGAAAATGGCGCGTAATGCGATACTACAGCTTCTGTACCTACAAATGATAATACTCATATAGGTTCTGAATATGCACGGTACATTCTGAGTCTACATAAGGCGGGATTATGCTATTAACAGCCGTTGAATACCTGTATATACACACATTGTGAATATTCTTTTGAGACGAACCCTTTCTGTCACGCCTCTGCGAAATTTACCTGTCAATAAAAGACTTAGAAATTTTGGCTGAACTCAATATATTGCAAAAGCTTCATCTATGTACACAAACATCTGTTTGTGCAACAAACTTCGGGCCACTTGGAGAAATCGGCGCTAATTTTTCTCTACAACTTTCATCGCGTACACAATTTGCTAAAATTAATAGTTAAAAAATTATCGCCGAAAATCAATGTGAAAAACATAAAAAATCGAGTTTAGACATCTCGTACGATCAGATTTTTTTTTGAAGAGATCGACACAAAACTTTGAAATACGTAGACGAGTTTCCAGAGTAAAAAAAACTGACGAAATTCAAAAAGAACATACACACACACATCTCTCTCTCTCTCTCTCTCTCTCTCTCTCTCTCTCTCTCTCTCTCTCTCTCTCTCTCTCTCTCTCTCTCTCTCTCTCTCTCTCTCTACTTGTCGATCCGCCGATGCAATGTTTACTTTGACGTGCCTGCACCAGTCTCTCAATCTCTCTCTCTCTCTATTTGCAAACACGGTTTGGATCCAGATCAGACCCGAAGGGTATTCAGGATAGAATGTTTCGTCAATTTAAAAATGTGTGCATGCGATAGAAAGTACACAAGGAAATTCAATGTCCGACTTTGCCGTACAAAAGCCGATGCGCACGATAAGTTTGGGTTTTGGGTCCTCATCGGAAAATTGATTGACTGACCCAAAAATTGTGTTTCGATATTCTAAGAAACCAAGCCAAAACAAAAGATTCGTGTGCAAACACCATGCAGTCTCTCTCTCGCTCTCTCTCTCTCTCTCTCTCTCTCTACTTTTACGACCTGCTATCAAAGTTTGCAAACGAAGATCGTCCGACGTGCCTGATCAGGGGCAAACAAGCATACCAAGAGTTATAATCTAGTCCGACTTTGCGTCCGATGATCACGGAACATTTCAGACAAGTACCTTCTTTCAGATGCATGCCATGGGCGGATCCAGAGGGGGGACAGGGAGTCCAGACCCCCCCCCCCCCCCTGAAAAATCACAGAAATATAGGGTTTCCTAGCAATATTGATCCGGATCCCCTAAAAATCACAAAGCTACCAAACCAGCATTCAATGGTGGGCCATTGACACGCCGGCAAAACGCCATTTCAAAGGCGTTTCGCTGATGGACCGATGGTGGTCCATTTTAAGTGGCATTTCGGTCCTCTCTCACTACCCCCTCTAACAAAATGTTCTGGATCCGCGCATGCATGCAGTGCGTGTGAACCGGCTCGATTGAAATTAAACTGTCGACGTACATGATTTCATGATATTTTGGTACTTGCAACGTGCGACAAAGGCTCTGACGAGCCTGCGCAAGTCTGCATTCTCAAGTCAAGCATTGATGGCTATGGTATGTCAAGCATAATCGCTTGTATGTTGAATAATTTTGCGTCTCACGACTCAAACCACAACTTGGAAAAAGGCCCTTTTGTATATAAGTTTGTATAAGCAAACTAACTTAGCAAATTTACTCAGTTGTTTAACGCTGTGGTTTGCATGGTTTTTTTTAAAAAAAAATAGTAACATCTGCTGTGACTTTCAAATGTTCAATTTTGACGACCAGGCAGCGTATGACCTAAGTCCTTCATGGTGAACATTTTTAAGCTTAGATGGGCGTTTTCTCGCGGTAATGTAACTCCTAATCCTTGCCCGAGGCATGTCTGTTTAATGTCTGTGACCATGTTAATGACCATTGCTGAAGAATTCCGATGGATCGAATGCTACTTATAGGTAAACATTTCGCCAATGAAGGGTTTTAAAAATATTTGAGCCTGCACTGTTTTCCGTCGATACTAAACCAATAACATACATGAACTTTTTAGTCACGTTCATGTAGAAAAGTCCGTGCTTTTAATGCGCTCTTGCCTGTGATCTTATCTGAAAGCATGTATCGCACAATTAGCAGACAAAAAGTTAATAGTCTTGCGCTCGGCATGCGAAACAGAACGTCACATGCCAGATTACCCTTTAAGTAAAATGGAACCTTCCAAATGTCGCTGTACGGTATAAGTAAACCGAGCATAAACGGACATCTATTTTCCGCCGAAAATAACTTGTGTTCGTAATTTTAGAAATTCACTTTTCCAAAAAAGGTCAGTGTTCGATTTTTTAGGATGTTTTGAAAAATATTTTCGGCGATAATATTAGGTGTTCGTAATTTTAGAGTGTTCGAAATTTTAGAACATTTACCGTAGTGTTTACATGGAACACTCTGATAGTCAAGAAACTCTTATCTAATTGGTTCACATTTATTGTGTTGAATGTATGACCGAGATCTTCGAATACATGTATAGTGCTGGCATAAAATTAAGAATATTTTGACACAAATATTCTTTTTATCTAAGATGGACTGAATTTCTTGGATGTTTTGTAATCTACTAAACAAAAAGCACAATGGGAATTATGTCCTATATTGACTGATAAAAACTTGTACATTTTGTACCTTTGCTAACCCATATAAGCCTAGAGTCCTTTTTGTGGGACATAGGCAAACAGTGCAAACCCAGATCAGGTGCCGCATGGCGCGGCATCTGATCAGGGTCTCCACTGTTTGCTCACAGAATGTTCTATAAAAATTTGAATAAAAAAAAAAACGCCCAACACCCCTAAAACTCGAAATAGGCTCGTCCTACCAATAGAGGTGGAAAAGTTCATTCGGCTTAAATGGGTTAATATCTTTATAGCAGATAGTGTAAACCTAGCTAAGATGTCACATAATGTTGTATATAATCTGAGTCCATACTGTTAGCAATTATAATTCTCATATAAATAGAGAATACTAGGTGAGTGTCTTTTGATACCAAGTTTACCAGGCAAGGCTTCGAGAACGCTTGTCAACATAGTGAAGCATGCCAAGGGATTTAACATGCTTCTGGAAGCCGAGCCTGGTAAACTTGATATCAAAAGATGCGGTCCTGGTATTCTCTTTATCAGTTTACCCATTGTTTCACTCTTCAAACTACCATTTTCGATTTTTGTATTGATTCAGCGTCATTTAAGTGACGTCATTCAAAAAGTGCAATGTTATCATGACCTGATAAAGGCACATGCCGTGAGATAGACAACGTTTATCAGGCAACGTGCAACAATGTAGTTAATATGAGAGGTAACTGTTAAAAATGGGTCTCTAGTCCCATAAGAGTTTAAACATAATGATCGTTCTGTCTGTGATTAATGAATATTAAACTATTTCTTTTAAATAATCTAAAGCACATAAATACAATATGCTTATGTATACAAAACAAACAATGCATGTTGGAAGAAAATAATGAACATTAACAAAAAGTTCAAATATTTAAAAGAAAAGGAAAAATGATCTGGCAACTTTTATGGACTAAAAGATGAAATTTGACATCATGATGAAACATACTTTCATTTTTTTAATCTCATACACTTATGTATTAATTCAAAATGTATTTGTACAAATCTGCCAAAAGTTTCATAGCAAGCTGGCACGGAACTAAAATCACTAACATGATGCTAATTACGTGGGTGAAAGTTCAAAATTTCCAAAATCCTGAACTTTTGAAATTCAAACCTTAAAACTTGTTGCATGCCTACAAATCATTAATTATTTCATGTAAAACCGTCAATTGTCCTAAGATGAACTGAAAATAAATCAGAGAAGCCATTATAATCTGCCTAATTCAGCATTTTGAGGCTGACTTTCTATGGAAAGTCAGCCTCAAAATCCTGAATTCAGGAATAATCCTGAAAACTTTCACCCATGTAATTAAAATTCAAGATCTACACCAACATTTCTGTTATGACCTATCTCTTTCCTTAGGTACCTATTTATAAAGCCAATTCAACTTTTCTTCTAATAACAGTTTGGCTTCACTTAATTATAAAGGTAGGTAGACTATGGAATTCAAAAATGTCCCTGAAAAACATGTATTTGAGAACATAAATTTTTGGCCAGTTCATGAGATTTTTGTTATCACATTGACAAGCAGTGGAGGCTCTGATGAGACTTTGCAATACACAGTCTCATCAGAGCCTTCACTGTTTACATACACAAGAACGGATGTAAATTTATCATATGACATCGCGTCTGAGAGTGAAATAACGCCATGCATTAAAATCGATAAACCACTAGTGGTTTACAGATTTTCAGTAAACGCTATGTAATGCTACTTTTAACATCACGCATATGGCAAAACCTAACAGTTTCACGCCCAAAATATGATTTCAAAATAATCTAATGTCATATGATAAACAGAATCTTAATATTCGTGCTCCAGTATTATTGAATTTATTAAACTCAATGCGAAAAAGAGATATAATGTGAGGTTTTTCGAGATAATCCTCAACTCCTTTAATAAATGCAATAAAACATGAGCACTCATGTAAGATCCTCTATGTAGTTAAAGGCTCAGAACAAAAATTGAAACTCTACTAAAACTGGATAGCTTCACATGCAAGTTTTAAGAGCATGTACAGACTTGTTTGTCAATTTTCACAGTTCATTTATTAGGGGATAAGACCAGAATTTTTTATTAGTTGATTTACAAACCCTTCTACTTTAATTTTTTGGAAAGTAAAAAAAAAATTAATTCCTAAAAGTATTTTTTGTTTTATCCACCGACTCTACATATTATTTGTTTTGTTGAAAAAATGATATATTTTTGAGGTTCTGTCTGTGTATTTTTGAGAGTGACACTATTAAATGTGATTGACCTATCCAGATTTTTAGGAAATTTATGAAATATTTAAAGATTTAATACAGACTGTTGGTTTACCTTACTAGTTTTACTGTTTGTTCTGGAGATATTAAAAAAGCTCTGAAAATGACCAGTCAATCGGTCATTTTCAGAGCTTTTTTTTATCCCTCCAACCCTGAATCTGATTCCCCCCCCCCCCCCCCCCCCCCTGTAAATCAACTGATAAAAAAACTGTGGCCTATCTATTCAAAATTTTCATTTGGGGAGGTGTATCATTGGATATACCGTCGGAAATTTTATATTGTTTTATTACGGTGATGCCACAAGCTATCCCCATTCTAATGCCCATTCTCTAACAGCCAGCCGCTGTCAGCTGTGTCTTAACCAATTACCAGCCAAAATAAAATGTTAGAAAACCTGAAATTTGACAATGCTGCCATATATATGTAAGGAAGACTTGTACCATACTGTAAACCTTAGCAAAAGTACCAAAAAGGTAAGATGGCCCTCACAAGGGCTGATGTTATTAAACTTTTTTCATGCTCAACACACGAGGATGAAATTTGAAATCTTCATAAATATTGAAATGCAAACAAATAAGGAAATTTTCCTGCTAAAGCAGACAATGTCATTTGTTCTGGTCATATATTTGAAAATACCAACAATTATGAGTTGAGCATGAAAATAGTTTTTTTAACTTCAGGCCCAGAGGTAATAAAGTTTTTTCATGCTCAACTCAACTGAGCTCAAAATTTCAATTGCTTATAAACACCTAAATACTGACAAAGAAGTTTCTTGCTTAAAGTCTCTCAGATGCTGTATTTAATTGTTGGCATTTTAACATTTATAAGCAGGATAAATTTCATGCTCAGTTGAGTTGAGTATGAAAAAAAGTTTTATAACTTCAGAGCCTGTAGGACTATAGGTGATCTTTCTGCTGGATATTGGTGACCATTCAAGGGGACTAACCAAACACTGAGGGAAAACTGGATGAGCCAGTCATTCGTCAATAAAAACCAACCCTCAGTGTCAATGGATTTCTCACATAAATCGTCATACTCATACTAGTTTGCTGTTGCTGTGTTTCATTAATAATCTGCCTTATTCAGTAATTTGAGGCCGACTTTCTATGGGAACTTCACCTGTGGACATGGTAAATTTTGTCCTCTGCTGCAGTCATGATTGGCTCTTTATGGGTTAATTAAGCAAGAAGTTTCCATGGGTGAAAGTTCAAATTTCCAAAATCCAGTCTTAAAACTTGCAGTATGCCCACTTAAAGTTTAAATGGTCAAATGTCCTTAGACAGACTGAAAATAAATCAGAGAAGCTGTTATGATCTGCCATGCTGAGATTAATCACAAGGGACATAACTCTATACAATTATGGCTATTTATAAGGAATAAAACTCAATTATAAACAAATAAATGATCAATGGTAAATAACAGGGGGAATAACTCTGAACAAACTAATGATTAATCACAAAGGACATAACTGAAGAAATGAATGATAAGGGTTTTTTTCTGAAAAATTAATAATTACATAATTAAGGACATAACACGGAACAAACTTAAGAATATATTGATAACTACCCTTTTTCGTATCTAATCACCAAAACTACATATAACACATACTGGAATTGTCTATAACAAGGATGCCACTTCAAAAGAGCACTAGTAGCCACAAAATGAGAGACATGGTCAATTCAAACAAGATTTTTAAATATGGAATTTGACCTTGAATAGGAAATATCAGAATTAAAAGGACTTGTCAATAAGTACATTTGTGAAACTATTTCCCAGTGCCATCAGTCTCAAACCGTTTGGATACAGATCAGGCCTGACGTTTTGTCAGATCTGATCATAACCCTTTGCAAACATTGACGACAGAAAAAACAACCAGGCATAGGTTTAGATAAACAAAATTTTTGAGTGTAAAATTTTAATTTTTTCTAATCCATCAGTTTGAACATATGTTTTTGGTGCTCAAAAGCACTGTCTCATTGAGACGGTTCTTCTGAGTACCCACAACATATGTTTTGGTTGAGAAATAAAAAAAAAAAATTTTTTTGTGTACGAACTCTTTAACTAAAGGCCTGCTTGCAGGTAAATAGTTAAAGGCTATTTTTTTATAATTATTCCATATTCAAAAACATGTTGTGTTAAAAACATTACATAGAAAAAAATAACAAACCAGCACTTGTGTAATTTTAGTGAACTGATTAGTTACATACTGGATATTTTTGACCTGCTCAACATACAGTACATAATATATTTGACATAAATTTCATATAGATAATTGAACCTTTTCAACCCTGATGAGTATGAATAGTTGATCCTGAATAAACACAGATGACAATAATTCTGAGGCTCCCACAGGGGAGTCTGTGCTCCCTTGATCCCTAAAAATAATGATCTGATCTCCCCAAATCCCTGAATTTTTTCCTTAGCTATTTCAGAAGTGCTCCCTAAATCTCCAAAAGTATGTGCTTGCTCCCCAGCTCCCCTAAAATAATTACCAGTACTCCCCAGCTCCCTGATAATAAATAGCCCTACTCCCTAGCTCCCTAAAACCCCTGGGGGCCTCAGCTCTTGAGCTCTAAACCTCCTGTCCTTGAGTGTCTTTATAGTTACCATAGTGCCCCTAATTAGTGCCCAGTGTTGATAGGTCCATTTAGCGTAAAGTTGCAAATATTTTCTTGCCCCCAAGTTTAATCATGTGTTTTGGGTGCTCAAAAAACAGTCTCATTGAGATGGTTCTTTTGAGTACCCACAACATATGTTTTGGTTATAATTACGCAGTCTTATCTAGAGGCTTGCTTGTACTACTACCCAAAAATAATGAATTGGTCCAGATACAGAAGAGTCCAGTATAGAAATAAGGTAGAATGACGATAAATGGTCCTGTAACCATAAAATATGCTGCCTTCTGGGACTCCATCCCATACTTAAATGGGCCTTGTGGCGTAAAACCTGTCTTCGGGGTTTGCGAAAAACACAGGGGCAGATCAGCCTGCCCATCCCCGGAGTCTGATCAGCGCCTTTGTTATTCGCTTTTTTTGGAGAATATCATATGTAAACTTGCTACAGGTGAAATTTCAATTTTCTAGATAGTCTCTGTAGCTGAGGAGACTGGTTTGAAACTCCCTTTGTCGGAAACCCCGAAGACAGGTTTTCTCTCGGCAAGCCCCAAATGGTTAAACTCATATTATGAGTTGATGTGTTACAACATACCAAACTAAATCTATTAATATTCAACCCTCGTTAGTTTGTTTTGATGCTTTATGTCCCAGTCAACAATTTTTCATGTTGGGACCATTTCCTGTCTTCCAGGGTCAAACCAGTACTAAGCAGCGGATAAAGTGTCTTGTTCAAGGACACAACACAGTGACTTTGTTGAGTCTCGAAGATGCAACCCTTCGATCCCAAGTCTAAAGCTCTACCAACTGAATTGCTACACTCTAACCCTGGATTTGTAAAATATGAAAAAAATGTGTACCCCTCCAAAACCCAGATTTTCTTTATATGATAGAGCAATGTGGTGGAACAATTGTTTTCTTTAGAAGAGACGTGTTGGCAACTGAGACAAAACTGATGTCAAAAGTTATCTCCCCTAATGTATCATTTTTCCTTACTGCACTGATCATGATCTTTCCAAGTCCACCTTATCATAGTTTTCACACTTCTACCATTTTCTTAGTATAACAAAACAATAGATTTTGAAAGCACTCGGATAGCGATATGTGTCCAATTTAAAGGCACGTCTCTCATTTCACCTGCCCGTTAGCTTGATTAGATTTCTGAGTAATTTTGGCGAAAACTTTCTGGAACTCTGGCTTGTTGGATTCATCTGTCTCTTTGATTGTTTTCAGTTCATCTTCCTGTAAATAGAGAATAAATACTAGGTGAGTGTCTTTTGATCAATTTTTCAGGCAAGGCTTCGAGAATGCTTGTTGACATCGTGAGGCTTGCCGAGTGATTCAACATGCGTTCTCGAAGCCGAGCCTGGTAAACTTAATATCAAAAGAGGTGAACCTGGTATTCTATTTATCAGCTTGCCAAGTTGATTTACTCTTCAAACTAACAAATATGACGTACTGATCGATTTTTTTGTGCTGATTCAGCGTCATTTGCAATGCCATCCAAAAAGCGCAACATCATCATGACCTGATAAAGGCACATGCCATGAGATAGACAAGGCTTATCAGGCAGCCTGCACCACTGCAGTTAATATGAATGGTAGCTGATAAATAAAACATCAGAAACCTACATAGGAGCCGGTATCCAGCATAAGGTACAAGTTGGTATGTACATACAGCAAAGATTTAATTCAGTCTGCTCACCCACACAGTCTGATCAGAGTCTTAGTTTTCCACCTGAAGAAGCTTTGGACCCTTGCCTACCCATAGAGTCCCCATCGAAGACTCTGATCAGACTGCGCAGATGCATTTTGACATGTGTAGACTCAGACAAGCCTGTGTGGCCTCCTTATAAGCTTATAAGAAACTCCAAATTATGTTCGGGCAGTAGCTTAATATTCATAGAATATTCAAGCTACAAGCAAAGGATCTGATCAGACTGCACGTAAGCGCAGGCTGATCTGAGGCTTTGCTGGTCTCACATACCACATTGTTGGAAATCTAATGTTGCGGCTCAATTATGTGACTGTCATTCTTGCATTTGACCTCATTCTTAATAAAATCACAGCTAAAATGCCAGTAAAACATTTAAGTACAATGTAGCTGCTTCTCTCACACATGTAATTTCTCTGAACTAAATGGCAGCTGTTTACAAACTTTGGAATGTCACAATGTCATTTTTCAGGCAACATTTTCAAGAACAGAAATACCTGGAAACTGATCATTCCTGGCTGCAACACTTTCTGTGTAATGTCGTGCTCACATCTCACGAACTGTTTCAAATCTTTAATATTCACAGAATAGAATCAAAATTTGTCCATTTATAAGAATGCAGAATTTGTGCAGTTTAATTTCTTGAAGTTTCTTAATTTGAAGACTTTCAATGTATTATTCTACTCTCATAGGGACTGAGGGGAGCAAATTCTTTCCTTTAAGAGTAGCCCCTCTTAAGGCAGGTTTCACTCTATGGAAAACAGAGACTACCATTCTAAAGTTGCTGTTTTATAGGTACTGCATTTCATGGCCTTTTATTTGAGTGATTTTTGTATATATCTCAAATAGTGCTAAGTTTAGATAGCTCTAGCAGTGAATTAAATAGATCAGCTCTAGCAGTGAATTGTTGAGTAATAATTCACTGTTTGGAGATCAGTTGTAAAGAAGATCAAATCACGAGCGTGTATAATAGCCTTAAAAGCATCAGGGCGTGACTGCACTAACAATAATGAACTGCTCCATAAAATAGGGGTGTTACAGCGTTATGTCATGTAGTTATTCCTATTTACAAGAGAAGTGTTACAATGATTCGATGGCGCAGTAAGTATAACGGTTGTACTCAAAGAATCTGATAACAAGGTTGAGGGTTCGAGCCCCATAAAAAACTTTTTACAGTTTTTATTTTTTTTGCTTTCGCAAAGATGCAGGTAATTTTTCCTGATTTACATGTTTGCAGAAAAAACATGATTGAATGTATTATGCTAATGCAAAGCCACTTCATTCAGTAAAATGGCGAAGCTTGTATGGAGATACAGCGACGATGCAAGAGCTATTATTGAAAACGTGTACAAGACTGCAAGGAGGAAAAGAATATGTTCTTAAAAAGGTTATCCTTTGGAAGCAAAGAATGCACCAAAGAACTAAAACTAGGGTGTGCAAGTTTTCTGTGCCAGACTAGTTAGTTTCGGCCATTTAGGCCTCACCAGTGACCCTCTAATAATTTCAAAGTTCTCAAATGAATCCCATGATCCCAAAGGACAAGAAAATAAAATCTACACTATAGTGAAGGACAGGGAGACGTTCTACCGCCGCCACACAGTCCCAATCACCAGCTGTAGTGAAGTCAAATATGTTCTTAAAAAGGTTATGTCTGGAATGAAACTGTCACTGAATCAGATATTGGACAAGACTGCAGCACTCACTGGCTTTAGCAGATCTACCACTCAGAAAATTGTGGAAGAGATGAAGACTTTGATTATTGGGCGAGTGACAATGCGAGGGATGAGATGCCTGAACCTGTGGTTATACATCTGGATTCAGATGATGATGACTTCGCGACAGACACAACAAGCGAGAACGAGGATGAAATTTGAAAATACCTAGTACTGTGATGGAATTGCTAAATAAATATAAAACAAAACAAAAACAACAACAAAAAAAAAACAACAACAAAAAACAGCAGAAGAATATACAGCTGCAAATAAAAACACGCAAAAATTATTTTATAACATATAAAACTTATTTTCCTATATCAAAATAATTAAACATCAATACATGCAATAAAATTAATGAAAAAAAACCCAAAAGCCCGAATTGAGGCTCGAACTCACGACTTCACGCGTTTCAAAAAAGCGTTTTAACCACTAGACCATAAAGACAGATATCTATTGAATATAGCGTTAATGAATATACATTTTTGTAAAGAAATTTTACAAACAGTTAACGGTAAATTATCTGCTCAACCCAGAAAAATGGACTCGACCAAAGGTCAATACTGAGAGGTCACAAATGAATAATAGCAGGAGTGATTTATCTTCGTACATCTTACCGACAAACAGTGAATTATTACTCAACAATTCACGCACTGAAGCTGATCTATTTCGATTCTAACACACACTAAACAACAAAAATACATTTGAAGTATCCAGCTTCTTCCATCTTTCAGCCATAGCACTGAAGAACTCCTGCCAATACTTAGACGTTGCATTTGTTTATGTGTATTTTGTAACGTCTGTCAAGCGTAAAAACAATGTTACGTCTAACACCATGAATTAAGTCATTTTCCAGTAACAAATGACGTAAGCTAGCACACACTTTACTCGCGCTTCCAAAACTGTGAATAATTGTTTGATATATCACACTTTTTAGCATTGACTCTATAGGCAAGGTGTATTAGAAATAATTACAAAATATGTGTTTTGCAAAAGTCTTATCTCAGGCTACATTGCCTGGATGATTTATATTAGTTCTTACCTCTTTCAGTCTATTAGCCCTCTGTTCAAGCTTCATCTCTAAGCTCGTCCTTTTATTAGCTTGCTCAGTTTCCCTTTCTTTTGCTCGCTGAGTTTGTCGACGATTGTCAAAAGTCTTTTTTAATTCAGGTTTTTCTAATACATTTACACCTCTGAAATATAAAATATATATAACAGCTTAAAAACAATTTTCAAAGATAATAATCGCTAACACTTATAAGTAGCTTATGATTCAGTGCATATGTTAAAAAATCAGGTGACAGAGAAATTGATTTATCATGTGATGTCACTGTTTTTTAGTGGATAATATCATGTCATAAAAAGTGATTTGATCTCATGTTTAATAATAACACTCTTCAATGTAAATATAACTTTGATGTTTATATGTGGTAAGTAAAACCAGCTAAGACCCCTGGCAGCCACATTTTTGGACGGTTCAAATTCATTTTAACTGTTTTCATAGAAGGTCACCCTAGTGTTTTTTTTAGTTCTGATCACAGATTTCATGCGATTTGCTATCCTAAGCGGCAAATAGCCAATACTTCTGGACATCATGGTTCAAAAATATTTCAGGAATGTTATCAATATATATGTCAAATAGTCTGGAATCATATCAGGCCTGACATTTTGGCAGCCTGTGGCATGGTGACTGGGTCCAAATAACTAGTATTTGCAAAAGCTATCTGCAGATGTTAAGTGGCCACTGTGGCACTAGTACGAAAAAGGTTATCCCTAGGGTGTAACGATACATCGATAGTCTGATACATCGTGATAGTTACTGCTCTGATAGTGCTATCGTGATAGTGTTTTCAACTATCAATAACTATTGCTGATAGTGCACCCAACTATCGATAGTTTTGATAGTTTAGATAGCCAGGCAGATATCATATAACCTTTGTAATGGTATTTCAGTAGATTCAATTTCGTGATAAAACTTAAAGCAGCTATTTTGTAATCACTTTGGCTGTTACATGGTCATTGCAGGATAAAACACCTTCTACATGAAGATAGAAGATAAAAACTAGTTCTCTGTTACCAGCTGGTATAGTGGTTTCCTTGGGAGATATTTATCTCACTCCCTATTTGACAAATAAAAAATTATCATGAAAGCATAAAGAGATGACTGACAACAAACAAGCTCAAAAGTGAGAAGACTGAATACATGTATAAATTGATGAAGTAGGCAGGCATAAAGTAGTTTGAGCATAATTGCACAATTATTAACAGGTTCAGGATTAAGATTATTATCAATGTTTTTTATTCAATTATTTGTTTAGTTTTTTTATCACTGGCTACAACAAATATAGACTGTTTTCTAACCAAGAATTTGTTAAAACCAAGAAATTTGAAAAGAAGAATATCATGGCAGGTTTTAGACAGCCATATTTTTTGCTACATGGGTTCCCAATACAAGGGTTTTTTTGACAGTTGATCACTGCCATGACACCAGGGATTATTAGTCAACAATTTTACACCCTAAACAGTCACAACTAATATCCCAAATTGCCCAATTCCCTGGTATTCTTGCCATACCCCCTTTGGACAATTAAAGATATTGATTGGTGTACCCTGCGTTAGAGTATTGGTTCAAAATTAATAATAATCAAAATGTAAAGCCATTTTAATAGCCAATAAACATACAACATTCAGACAGATTAAATCAAACACATTATACAGACAATTACTACCAGCTGCTTTGTTCAAAATTCATTCTTTCTACTCTTAGCCATGTTTAAGGATCATTGTTGAGAAAACCTGATAGTATCATGATAGTATCATGATAGTATGCCACGATAGTGATAGCATCGTGATAGTGGTTTCTGTGATAGTGATACTATTGTGATAATCAAATTGGGCATCGATAGTCACCCCGAGTTATCCCTTTATGTACCTGAACCCCTAAGCAGGTACTTTGGCAAACAGTGAACACGGGCGTAGCCAGAATGCTGAAATAGTTACGCACACCAAAGGGAGACTACTAGAACGAGCAGTGATTCTCATCAATTGTGTCCCATTTCAAAATAGTAACTTTTCTTAAAGGAAAAAATTTGCTCCCAGAGAGAACGAATTCTTTCCTTTAAGAGAAGTTCCTTATGGTATGAAAATTCAATATAACCATATTAGGTGATTTCCCTTGAATGTGTACAATTTTCATTATGCACATGCATAATTGCATAATGGGAGCTACGCCAATGGTGCAGACCCAGATGAAATGCCAAAGAATGCTGAAGTTCATCTACATGTATTTGTAAATTCTGACCTAGAACCCCTAACTGTTTTGTTTTGTCTGATTTTATTCCTTACATCCCAGTCAACAATTTGAATCAGTATGTCCGGACGGCTCTCTTGCTGGGTTGAACCAGTACTAAGCAAGGGTTAATGTGTCTTGCTCAAGGACACATACAAAGCAGTAAGGCCAGTGAGGTTCAATCCCTCAACCCCTCAGTCTCAAGTCAAGCACTCTACCACTGAGCCACTGCACTCTCCAACCCTTGATTGTACCATACCAGAAGTATACAAAGGGTTAATGGACCTATAATAGTTGTTTATACATTCATCAGGAAAATGGTAAATTTTACCTTTTATAATTCAATAAAAGTTCTTTATGTAAAGCCTGTCGTGTTGAAGATTCTACGCAGGGATTAGCCAGTTTCTTTGGGTGTATAAGGCCATCCTCTGAGGACTGAGATGAGCTTCGTTCTTTGTGAGAATCATGGTCCAACTCCGGGGGAGGTATGTGGGCAGTGTCGAGGTCTGTTATTTCTGTGTCATCAAAGTAGTCCGGTTCTGGCTCAGGGAGATCCTGATACATGTCCTCTGAAATATGACAAGCCATTAAAGTTGTAATCTCATTTATACATTGTTTATTTTAACCCTTAAAGCGACAATCATGACTGTCGCTGACAAGAAACGTTGTAATACCTTTGGCGGCAGCTGGGCTGCTCTTCACTATGTGGTCAACTTTTGTTACTTAGCATCTAGCAAGCATTACTATTAGATTTTTATTTGTAATTTTGACCACTATAGCTTAATCTTAACTAGCTTTCATTTCGCTGCTGTTTAAACTATCTGCGATTCCATCTCTACTTTTAGAGTTAATACATCTCTAGTTTAAAAGGATTCATTCCAAATAAATTTTACTATAAGGATTATTAGGTGGTGTTAATGTTAAATTCATTATTGTTACAGTACGGCAAAATCTGGAAAAAATGTTACAAAGCTGTTTCTTGATTTTGTTCTGTCATGAAAACCAACATGAACTGAAAAAGAAAAGCATTTTTAATACAGAACTTATCTTTAACCATTTGAGGACCAAAAACCCCTAAACGGGTACTTTGACAAACAGTGTAAACCCTGATGAAATGCTGCAATATGCAGCATTTCATCAGGGTTTACACTGTTTGCTAAAACAAAATCGATCTTCAGAGAAAGAAATACAATTTTTGTGGAAATTATAACCTGTGACCCCTCAATATATACACTGGACCATCCTGACTTAACTGTATCAAACTTTATGGAAAATTCCATTGGTACACAAAGGGTTAACCCTTAATGCGCCAAACACAACAAAAGTCGTCTGCTATTCTCGTCTGCTGAAATGTTTAAGAAGCCTTTATGGCAAACAGTGTGGATCCAGATCAGACTGCTCCTATAGGAGCAGTCTGTTCTGGGTCCACGCTGTTTGCTTCTATACTGGAATTGTCATTTAATGCTAGGCATTTATTTGCAGCAGATGACTTCAGCAGACGACATTTTCAGATGCATTTTTTTCTTGGCGCTTTAAATGTTAAATATGTAGTACTACATTGAATGTGAGAATTACAAAGGCAATCAGTATATACTTAAGGCTGTCACTTCCCAGTAATATCAATGCAAATGCCTATAAACGGATAACATATGTTACATGTGCTTTAAATTGTGCTTTTGAGAAACCGTGTGTTGCACAGATCTAGCATTAAATGCATTAAACGCATGAACCCCACAGCTCCTCAAAACCTGGCGCAAGATAAAGAAATGCATTTAATTAACCCATATATGCCGAATGGAATTTCCCATTCTTATTAATTGGACTAGTCTATTTCCATTTTAAGGGTTGTTGGGTGGTATTTTTCATTTTATTCAAATCTTAATAGAACATTCTGTAAGCAAACAGTGGAGACCCTAATCAGATGCTGTGTTCTGCGTCATCCGATCTGGGTCTGCACTGTTTGTCTATGTCCCACAAAAAGGACGCCAGGCTTATATGGGTTAATTGTCATTACTGTTTTAGCTAAAAGCTGTCTTTCAGAAAATTACTTGTAATATGCCTATTTAAAAAATCCTGAATCAAAGTTGTTGTCATAAAACAGTATTCCAGTTGTCATTTTTTCTCTATTTGTTTTGCGAAATTCTAATTTCTGGTAGCCAGATATGACTGTGTTGCATCCAAAGCTGTATTACATAGAGGATCTTACATGAGTGCTCATGTTTATTGAATTTATCAAACAA
This sequence comes from Loripinus fragilis, assembly GCA_964019695.1. Classification (NCBI taxonomy): domain Eukaryota; kingdom Metazoa; phylum Mollusca; class Bivalvia; order Lucinida; family Lucinidae; genus Loripinus; species Loripinus fragilis. The sequence continues at coordinate 21,471,936 of OZ026520.1, read as the reverse complement.
GTTGGGAAAAAGAGATAAAATGTGAGGCTTGCTGAGCATTTTATCTCTTTTTCACATTGAGTTTAATGAATTCAATAATACAAGAGCACAAATGTTAGATTCTGTTTATCATATGACATTAAGATTACTTTGAAATCTCATTTCTGCCGTAAAAACGTTATAATTTTGTTTTATGTACACAACCTTGCTATGGGCGTCATAACATTTCCCAAAAATCTGTAAAGCACTAGTGGTTTATTGATTTTATTGCATGGCATTATTTCACTCCCAGACACAACGTCATATGATAAAGTATCATAAAGGCTCTGTCCTGTACATACTTAATTACATACTTTCTCCCAAATATAGTGTTATTGTATTCTAAATCTAGGCCACCACCATAAAAAGCAATTTGTTTTAACTGCAACATTAGTCTAACATACTACAATACTTATAACTCTGAAAAGCAAATTATGAAAACCATCACAATAATTGCTCCAAAAATGCAGGGTACATGTACTGTTGCCTAATTTGTTTGATTTCAAATGAAGTTCGTAAAACAAGAGGGCCATCATGAGATCCCTGCTGGAATTTATTTCTAGCTCTGGACTAGCCATTTTGGTCAGCAGAGTGGAACCGTTTGTGCAATTCTGATAAAGGGCACTTAATTTTTAATGAATATTTCTGAGAAAATATTTTGAATATCAGCTAGTGGTTCAGGACTGGTGTCTTAAAAAATATTTATAATTTTAGCTTTGGTGGCCAATTTATTCAGCTTGGTAGTCTATGGTAGAGTCCATAATGGAGAACATTTGTGTGAAATTATATTAAATTTGAACCAGTGGTTCGGGAGTAGATGTCATTTAAAGAAAACAATTATCCACAATGGATGACAAAGACCAATCACAATAGCTCACCTAGGGCCTTTGTCAAGTGAGCTAAAAACAATAAGCTCTATAGAAGCCCCTTTTTATACAGAAATGTCCCTCTTTGCTATTCCCAACTGCCCTGGTGTTTTTTAGTTTTCCAACTGTTTCATTGCGGGCACCTGGGTAGTTTTTTTTTAGTTGTGCACTCTAAGCCCCAAAACACAGAGATTGATCAGACAGGACAATAGATCAGGGAGAAACATATATCCTAAAACACACATACATATATATAAATGTTATATATATTCGGGCCAGATTAGATTGACTGGTCCACAACCAGCCTAAATCTGTTGGTGGTTCTCAACCTGCATTTAAAGTGGACAAATCCAGACGGTGTTTACCATCTAAGTCCCGGCCTGCGGCTGAGCTTGGTTAAATTACTTCACCTTGTGTTTGGATTTAATTCTACAAGTTGAGTACCCCCTTTATTGCGATTTGTATCATTGGAACACAGAAATAAGTTAGATGGTGTTATATTATTAAAGTTGGAATGGAATTAAATGAAAGAATTTAAGGAAAGATGCACTTTCTTAAATCCCTATCCTGCTTGGTTGCTTTTTTGTTTTGATTCTTTACGTCCCATCAACAACCTTTAGTTAAACAGGGACGGGTCTTCCTGGGTTGAACCAGTACTAAGCTAGGATAAATGTGTCTTGCTCAAGGACCACAACGCAGTGACGCCGGTGAGGCTGGAACCCGGGGCCCCTCGGTTTCGAGTCAAGCATTCTACCACTGAGCCACTGCGCTCCCTCCTGCTTGGTTGCCTTGTGCAAGCAAGGTGATGTTGTTGATTCATTGTTTAATACTCCTCCCATTGGTTTGCTGAGGTTCTGTGTTTACAAAAGACCTTGTTCTGTTTTGCATTACTTAGTGTCGTTCTAGTTTTGCAATCATCTTGATGAGGAAGAGAGAGCTGGTTGCTTTACTTTAATTGTCTTCCTGATAGTGATTCTCAGGCTATTGCTCACGGTGCCATTGGTCGGTCTGCAGCGTGTGATTGTGGTATTTACTGATGGAAGCAGCTGCTTTTACAGTTTGGTCAGCTTTGAAAGCAGCACACTCTAATATTTAAAGATCACCTTATTTTTTAACACAGGATGAGTCATCAGTACCTTCCCAGATATAAATTTGCTTGTTAAAAAAATGCTTTCTTATGTTACCTGTTCCCAAAAGTCCTTGCACTGTTCCCATCAAAATGTTTTCTTATGTTCCCTGTTCCCAAATGTCTTTGCACTGTTCCCATCAAAATGTTTTCTTATGTTCCCTGTTCCCAAATGTCTTTGCACTGTTCCCCTCAAAATGTTTTCTTATGTTCCCTGTTCCCAAATGTCTTAATGCACTGTTCCCCTCAAAATGTTTTCGAATGTTCACTGTTCCCAAATGTCTTTGTACTGTTCCCCTTATGTTCCCTGTTCCCAAATGTCTTTACACATCCCCTCAAAATGTTTTCTTATGTTCCCTGTTCCCAAATGTCCTTGCACTGTTCCCTTAAAATATATTTTTTCAGGGGAACAGTGCAAAGACATTTGGGAACAGGGAACAAAAGAAATCATTTTGTAACAAGACCAAATTTTGGCCTTTCTTCACTTCTCCTGAAATTAAATGTTCTTGTTTCTCTGTCCCCCAAAACCCTATGGAGGGCCTCACCAGTGTCAGGACTTTAGTTTAGAGTGAGTAACAGAAAAATAACTTTCTTATTTTTTAACCAAAACATATGTTGTGGGTACTCAAAAGAACCGTCTAAATGAGACGGTTCTTTTGAGCACCCAAAACATATGCTTATAATTTTGGGTAAGAAATATTTACAATTTTACGCTGAAATTTCATGTTAATATCTATATCTAAACCTGAGCCACGGTCATGTACTCCTTGGGGCATTGCAATAAAAATTATTCCTTTGTCCGTGAGTGAGAGCTGTGTGCTGTTTGTGAGTAGAAAGGCTACTCATTAATGAGCTGGAAAAAAAAGCTGTATAGCACAAAATGGTAATCTCCGGATTTTAAGCACTACAAGGATTGAAAAGCAAACTTTTATAATTCAAGAAAATGCAGCAGTTATTGCAGCCTTGGTAATTTCACTTTTTTTTGGTTTTCTGTAGAGTTTTTTTTTTTCAAAAATGAACTGAGACTTTCAAAAAATTATTTCAGGAATACCATCCAACAGTTTGGCTCCAGATCAGAACTGACCTTTAGTTGGATCTTATATGGGTCCAAATTGTTTGCAAGTATTATCAGCAAATAAAGAAAAATTGCCACTAAAGGCAAAACTTATCCTCATGAAAAAAAATGGACCTTATGGCACTACCGCAAACAGGAAACAAGATTTGTCTCCCTTTTTTGTGGCTTTTCCATGGGTAGTAACCAGTACTGGGCCGGGAGGGTTTATGATTTGTGCGTTTATTTTATGAAGGGAACTCCCAAAGGCTCAACCAAAAGTGGTTTTATGGTGAAGCCGGGAATCGAACCTGCGACCCCTGGTTTACAAGACATAGGTTTATCCCCTACACCATGGCGGCTCCACTTTGATACTTGTATCCATTAAATCTCAAATTCGCATGTGAACTGTGCAGGTAGCATAATTTTAAGATAAGTAAAAAGCAATATAATCTGGTATTATGGGTGTGACTTGCTTTTAATCAGTTTTCAATAAACTCATCTGCATTACATTCAGATTCCTTGCATATATTCACTCTTTGCATGTTGGGTAATTTTGCATGCTTTATTGTTGTTTGACTGATTTTGTTTTTAAAATCAACTCTTTACCAAAATTCTTTCTGGAATATTTAATACCATCAGATTCTCAAAAAGTTTGGATCCAGATATGGCTAGACATTTTGGTAGGCCTGGCCTGGGTTCAAACTGCAGAGGGCTCCAGGCATGTTGAACTCTGGTGAAAGTATTTTTTCAAAGCAAACAGTAGAGGCTCATATCAGACTGTGCAGCGTACAGCTCTGCAGTTTCCTTAACTCTTTACCTGCTAGTGGCTTCTGTTGGTAACATTTTCACACAGTTTGGACCCAGATCAGGTAGAATGAAAAGTAGGGCCTGATCTAGATCCAAACTGTTTGACACTCAAAAGAAGTTTGAAAATGTTAATTTTGAAAAAAAAATCAGATGACAAAAAATCACCAACAATATTCCCAGCATGCAAGATCATTGGTCATGATACTGATTGCAGAAATTACAAAACATATCAACAAGATGGTGAATGAAATTGTTCTTGATGAGAATCCTTTTTAGGTGACACAGTGCGGAATACAAGCTGCATTTTCCCGTTACACCCTAACCGTGTTATGTTACAGCATAAAATAAAACAGACACTTATTAAAGTGCATATAAATTTTTATAAAGAAACTAATTGCGTAAAAACAAAGTGTCACTCAATACCTATCTGCTGTATGTGCGTAATAACATTTTTAAATTTGGTCGCAAACTGAAACACAGATTCGTTCTGTGGGGACAAAACATCCTCGTAATCTGGAACTGGGGTCTGCGGAATCACTTCCTCTGAAAACAACATTCACATCTCAACCCTTTTCCCGCCATTCATGAAAAATGACGTCTGATTATTAACTTTGGTAGCTTATATTACTAACAGTATCAACCTAGATCAGACTGCTTCCTTTAGGAGCAGTCTAATCAGGGTTGAATTGCTTGTTTCTGAAATGTTTTTGTTTTGTATGTTTGATTTGATTCTTTACGTCCACAATTTTTCAGTTATGTAGGGACAGGTCTTCCTCGGTTGAACCAGTACTAAGCTAGGATTATTGTGTCTTGATCAAGGACACAACGCAGTGATGCTGGTGACGCTCGAGCCCACGGCCCCTTGGTCTCGAGTCAAGCACTCTACCACTGAGCCACTGCGCTCCCTGTTTCTGAAATGTTGTTGAATTAAATGCAGCAGACATAATAAGCAGACAACATTTTCTGGAAAAAAATATTGGCAGGACAAGGGTTAATAGTATTAATGATGACATATAATGCAGATAAAATTATTGTAGGCTGTGATTGGTCAGTCTTATCGCCTACATTATAATGATGGCTGTGTTTTTTTAAGCCCCGAAATTGTTCCAAGACCAGCTGTCCAGAATGAAATGTAATGGGTCCATTAGACACACTGAGAGCCTAAATCTAGAGTATGGTAAATGTTGGAAGAAGCAGTCTGATCAGAGACTTCCCAGTGTTTGCTATTCTTACAAGCACTATGTGAATTCCAATCCTGATTTGAGAAAGGAAAGAGAAAAGTGTTCGAAATTTTTGAACATTTAATTACCATATGGGCCTCGTCGCGACATAACCTGTCTTCGGGGTTTCCCACAAAGCGAGACTCAAACCAGTCTCCTTAGTAACAGAGACTAGCTAGAAAATTAGAATTTCACTTGTAGCAAGTCTAACTATGATTTTTTCCAATAAGCGAAAAACAAAGGCACATACTGATCAGACTGCGCGGACGTACAGGCTGGTTTGCACCTTTGTTGAATTCACAAACATCGAAGACATGTTTCCACGCGTCAAGGCCCATATTATATATGTATGTGCTAGAACCTTTTATGTACTTTATAGCTTGTGTCATTTATTTGATTATAGCTATTAATGAATTAATGTACTGTAACTTTCATGAAATGTATCAGGTTTTCAATTTTGATGGTTCTTAAATGATTAGGGGCAATTTTAAGGTGTTTAATGATATTCTAAATACCATGTTCCACCCTGAGCCAAAATATTTCCTCTCCAATTCCCTCTAAAATACAGGTTAAGAAGGCTATTTGATCTGGGACTACCTATTCTGTATCCACAAAGTTAAATTCAAAATTTTTAAATAAATTGAAGCCCACAGGACCTGAGTATTTTAAATGTAAAAGGAGTTAATTGGTACATTAAAATAACAACAACAAAAAAGGTTATTTTCATTAGTTCTATATTTGCATTAAAAAGATATGTTGTGAATACTTAATTAATATAACTCTCCCCTGAGATGGTTCTTTTAAGAACCAACAAAGGAATCAGCAAAATTAGTCAGATTGATGATCTAATATTTACCCAACGTCAGTGAAAAGTTACCAGTAAGTCACATTACATTTAACATAGGACAATATTTAGTCCATTCAGAACGAAGAACGGCGGATACTTCAACACTCAATTTTATGACGTAGAGTCATATGCAACTGCCGACCACTATGGAAAACGGTATACATCACACCCGAATGCATTATAATCATTCCTTTATGGACCCCTGTAGTTTCCATTGCATTGTATGGGGCTCATGTAACTGCTTCATCTCTCCAAGCCAGCTTGTCGTTGATCAGAAACATGAACGTAACAGTTGCCAAAGAGCTGTATTATATATTTTCCGAAACATCGAAATTTCGATACTGGTAACTTTTCATTGACGCTGCGTATATATAATATTCATTTATATCAAGCTTACTTCCCATTTAATCATTGCTTTGAGATATCCAGCTTTGAGTTATTGTGAGTTCCTTGTACATGAAGACATAAACAGTTTACACCTGCATGTCAGGGTCAATTTATCCTCAATTGTGCTCTTTTGATAGCAGAAACTGGAAATACTCAAAACAGTGAAACCATGTGCAAAAATCGTCCTTGGAGCAGTCTAGTCAAAGACTATTTGTTTGCTTTTGTTTGCTTTTTCAAATCACGATAACTTGGATGGATTTGTCCTATCATCCAGGCCGGCTCATACACAGACTTTTGAAATGATAGCTTTTTTGAAAAGGGAGACGTGTCATGGGTCAAAATTGGGAGTGTAAAACTAAGGGAGTTTCAGGTGGAAAACGGCATGATCTTGAATAATTTGAGCATCAAGTGATGTGTGTTTGCACCCCTGCAGCCCCGGTGAGCACCCCATCCACCCGCAATTAACCCCCTGTCATCACCTGTACTATCCCATTTTAGAAATTCATCACCTAATGAGTTATTGAGAGCTGTGGACAAAAATTCCACTCATAATTTCGAGTAAAATCTATAAAGAATGAGTAATACTTCTCAAAGCACTCATCCTGTAGGACGAGTGCTTTGGGAAGAATTACTCAAGGGTGAAAAATCTGAGGGTGAAACTAGCATTTTCTGAGTAGTGACTGTTGTCAGTATATGGGATGCAGTTTTAAAACTGACTGGGTAAATATCATTTTAGCAGTGATAATTAAGGAACTTTATAAGTCATATTACATTTCTCTATTGCATACGCTTTTAAAGGACAAGTGCATGTGTTTGCAGGATGAGTGAAAATTGTAAGTCACTCGTCCTGCAGGACAAGTGCAATATTGAAATATTTTTGTCCCCTGGAGAGATAATTACCTGGTGCTCTATGATCAGGACTATTCTGCATGTCAGATAATCTCTTCAGGGACTTCTCCTTCTCATTCTGAAATACAGACCAGAGAAATCCTTGCATATAGGAAGAAATATATAGAGATACAGTATAACCTGTCTTAAGCCGCCACTCAAACATAGACAAAACAAAAATCTTAATAACAAACGGTAGCTTAATGAAGGTCGAAAGTATTGCAGAGCATTCTGCAATACTTTTGACCTGCATTAAGCGATAATTGGTATTAAAAACCAATTTTTGGTCTTTTTGAGAGTGGTCGTTTCAGACAGGTTTTACTGTATATCTAAGCACTATCAATTAACACAAGCTAAATTAATTTTGCCAAAGGCAGTGATTTGTTGATTAATATATCACTGGCTGGAGGTCAGTCTTTAAAAGAGGATAAATCCTGAGCACAAAGCACCAGTGATTTACACATGACTTAAATTATGACTGACCCACAGAGAATAGCCCACATTAAGCTAATACCCTGTTTAGACGGGATCACACCAAGTCCGATATAACTTAATTATACCGGTATATTAAAGGTAGATCGGTATAAACACACCTTCTAAATGTTTACACTGTAAAATTAGGATTGAGATAAATGATTCAATTGTATCTATCGTATCCGGTATCTTTCATATTCTTTAAATTTTTTGTTTAAATCATACTATTTCTTCTGGATATTTCGAGTACATCTTGTTTGCTTGTTCGTGTCTCCTCAAAATCTTATGTCAGGACCTCAGTTTCCCTCCAATTGTACCCCATATTTTTTACTTAACAGATGATAAAAGCGCTACTTTTTAATATAACACTGAAATACATGTAGCATAAAAATGTAAATGCGGCAGCATATGTGTATGTTGACCTTCGGTTGCTGCACAATTCCGGGCTGTCTAAAAATAAATATTAATTCTACCTTTGACCGATACAAAGTGTAATAGATAGAGAATTTATACTTGAGAACACTAGGATCGGAACAGTACTCAGTCCTGGTCCTAGGTGTTGAGGTGGTCCAGGTTGGATTTGTACTGGTTCAGTCCAATTAAGTGTTTGGACAAACTCCAACACCTTGGATTGTTCTTGGTTCAGAACATACTCATCGTCTAAACTGGGTATAACAGTAGCCTTTCTGAATGCATGTATTTGTTTCCTATTATCTGGCTCTACTTAAGTTAATAACAGATTTTTGAGATTCCAGACTCTATACTTCAAAAGATATTGTTTGGATATATATTTCTATCCAGGTAATCTTCCTCCTGCTGACCCCATATTTTTCTTCTTTGATGATGTGGATCAATGCAGATTCAGGAGCCATACTTATTCCAGGACTTTGGTTAAGAGTGCAGGCTAAATATCTGACTTGCTATTTCACTAACAGTCATAGGTTTCATTTTCTATAGAACTAAGGTCTATTTATAATCAAATTTGTTTAGATAATCTCTTGCCTGGATTCTTCTATATCATGTTTATCCATACTAATACAAATAAGTTCCAAAGCCTGTAAACTCTCCATCAACAAGATCAAATAATAACCTCCCCTCTCTGGTGAATCATAGTACACAGCCCTAAGTATTTCATATGGGCCTCGTCGCGAGAAAACCTGTCTTCGGGGTTTCCGACAAAGCGAGATTCAAACCAGTCTCCTCAACTACAGGGACTGGCTAGAAAATTGAAATTTCGCTTGGAGCAAGTTTAGATATGATACTTTCCAAAAAATGAATAACAAAGGCGCTGATCAGTCTGCGCTGATGCACAGGCTGGTCTACGCCTGTGTTGTTCGCTAAACCCCGAAGACAGGTTTTCTCACGTCGAGGCCCATATGTACATGATATGCTTATAAACCTTTAATATGAGCCGCGATATGTGATTTCCAACAATGTAGTATTTTGACAAGTGTAGACTCAGGGGAGCCTATACAGCCTGTTTTTAAGCTTAGAAACTACAAATGGTGTTACAGTCATAGAATGTTCAAGTGACTTGCAAAGGCTCTGATCAGACTGCGCGTAGGCGCAGGCTGATCTGAGGCTTTGCTGGTCAAGCATACCACATTGTTGGAAATCTCATGTTGCGGCTCAATTATTATATGAAGGAGAGAGAGGGGCATACCCACAGGGCAACTATGAATGTGTCTTAATAAAAGTAACAATAAAATATCTAGATACGGGATGCTTTATTGCTTGGTTTGATTCTTTACATTCCAGTCAACAATTTTTCAGTCATGATGGGTCTCCCTGGGTTGAACCAGTACTAAGCAGCAGATAAAGTGTCTTGTTCAGGGACACAACACAGTAACTCCGCCCTCCGTGAGGCTCGAATCAGTAACCCTTCAATCCCGGTCTAATGCTCTAACAATTGAGCCACTGCGCTCCTCCATAAGGGATGCATGTGAATGGTTTCAAACAAGATTTTTTTTATTTTCTCTACATCTAAGTCTATGTAAAACTTATGACTCCTGAGCTGGAGCTTTTGCCAGCAGGGGCATATAAAATCAAAAAAATCTTGATGATGTAACAGACTAAATATCCAATCTCTAGGCCTCAATGTGATTTCAGATTTTTTTGCTTTCTCTATATATAAGCCTAATATGTAAAACAATAATAAGTAACTGTGACCCCCTGAGTTCATTGAGTGGTTCACAGGGTGTGGTCATTTTAAGCCCCATGCAGGAACTTAATTTGAACAAACTTGGTTGAGGACCATATAGGTGATTTGATGCCACGTACATGCATACCAAATATCATGGCTCTATCCTTTGTAATTTCAGACTTGATAAAGAATAGATTTTGTTTTGTTTTACCTGTATTATAAGCCTATGTCAAGCATGAGTCCCTTGAGGCAACAAGGGCCAGAACTTAAACAAACTTGTTAGAGGACCATTAAAGGTGATGCTTAATACCAAATACCAAGGCTTTAAAAGGATTTTCAAAGGCTTCATTCAGAAAATACATTTTAGCTCAAGTTTTGAGGACTGGAGGGCTAATTAAACAATTAAGGATTATTCCTGCGGCAAGTTCGGAAAAATTCTAGTCAGTGATTATGGGGGAAGATGTCATTTGAAGCAAAATGTTGACAATATTCAATCCACAATGCACAACAGACATTTAAACTTTCTATAAATTCTCACCTTCTGAAACGGTTTAACTTTTTTTTTCATTGCAGGACAGATTTTTGAAAGTTAAACTAATAATATGAGCCGTGGCATGAGATTTCCAACAATGTGGTATGTGAGACCAGCAAAGGCTCAGACCAGCCTGCGCATACGCTCAGTCTGATCAGAGCCTTTGCTAGTCGCTTGAATATTCTATGACTGTTAAGCTACTGACTGCACATCATTTGAAGTTTCAAAGCTTCAAGGGAGGCTTCACAAGCTCGTCCAAGCCTGCACCTATCAAAATGCCGCATTGTTGGAAATCTCATACCGCGGCTCATATACAACTTGTGTTCCTACCAAGTGTGATTAAATTCTACAAAGGTCAAGCTGTGGGATTGTTTGTAAATGTAATGGGTACAGAAAGCTTAAGATTTCCTGTTTAAAATGTTATTTTTAACAACATAGCTATAAAAAAACAATTACCTAAAATGTTTTGATAGAAGGTTACCTGTCAAATGGGCCTTGACGCGAGAAAACCTGTCTTTGGGGGTTTGCGAACAACACAGGCGCAGACCAGCCTGGGCATTGGTGCAGTCTGATCAGCACCTTTGTTATTCGCTTTTTGCAAAGTATGATATGTAAACTTGCTATAGGTGAAATTTCAATGTTCTAGCTAGTCTCTATAGCTGAGGAGACTGGTTTGATAGGGAGCGCAGTGGCTCAGTGGTAGAGTGCTTGACTCGAGACCGAAGGGTAGCGGGTTCGAGCCTCACCAGCGTCACTGCGTTGTGGTCCTTGAGCAAGACACATTTATTCTAGCTTAGTACTGGTTAACCCCCCCCTGCCAAATGGTCTAGAACTGTTCTAGAATGTTCTAAAATTATTCTAGAATTTTCTAGAACTATGTTCTAGAACTGTTCTAGATATGTTCTAGAATGTTTATGGGACAGATGTAGAACGTTAAATGGGACAATTTTTTGTTCTACAATTGTTCTAGCCGAGGTCAAAAATTTTTGTTCTAGAAAAGTTCCAGAAAATTCTAAAAGTTTTTCCTAGAACAGTTCTAGAACAATTCAATTTTGTTCTAGAACAGTTCCGAACAAATCTTTAGAACGTTTATGGAACAATTGTAGAACACCCCTCATAAAATGTCCCATTTAACGTTCTATAAATGTCTCGGAATAGTTCTAGAACATCTGTAGAATGGTTCCAGAACTATTCCAGAAATGTTTCAATGGTTTGTTCTAGAACTGTTCTAGAATTAACCTTGGTTTGTTCTAGAACAGTTCCAGAACAAATCTTTAGAATGTTTATGGAACAGTTGTAGAACACCCCTCATAAATTGTCCAATTTAACATTCTATAAATGTCTCTGAATAGTTCTAGAACATCTGAAGAATAGTTCCAGAACTATTCCAGAAATGTTCTAATGGTTTGTTCTAGAACTGTTCTAGAACTAACCTTGGTTTGTTCTAGAACTGATCTAGAACAAACCTTTAGAATTTTTCTGGAACAATTGTAGAACACCCCTAGAAATGTTCCATTTAACATTCTAAAAATGTCTCTGAATCATTCTAGAACATTTTTAGAATGGTTCCAGAACAATTCCAGAAATGTTCTAATGGTTTGTTCTAGAACTGTTCTAGAATAAACATTGGCTTTTTCTAGAACTGATCCAGAACAAACCTTTAGAAATTTTCTGGAAAGACTGTAGAACAACTCTTCAAAAATGTCATATAAAGCATTCTATTAATGCCCCTGGATTATTTTAGAGCATTTTAGAATAGTTTAAGAACAATTTCAGGAATGTTCTAGTGGTTTGTTCTGCAACTGTTCTAAAAAATCTGAACTTTTCTAAAACAGTTGTAGAACACCTCCCCAAAAATGTCCCATATAGGGTTTGGAAATAAGATTCCATCAAATGCTACCTTTATATATCTGGAAAACTGTTGACATTGGTTTTAAACCCCAATAAGTAATCCCCAAATGCAGGTGATACAATAAATAAATGAAAAAAGTCAATAAGCAATGCTTATTAGATACCCCCCGCACAGTAAGAGTCAGAGAAAAAACTTGTCAAGTTATAGTTCAAACCAGCAGACTTTAGTTTTGAAAAGAAGATTTCAGTATAATCTGTGCAAACAAAAATCATAACACTCCTTCATGCATATGTTCAATGTGTCTACATTGTATCGGCAAAGTATCAAATTGCTCCATTAAAAGCTGTGGTAGGAGTTGATTGGCCCATTAAGGCACAACCTATGCATATACAAAAGCCATATTAGGGAAAAATTGTCTAAGTTCTCACAGCTGTCATTTTGTCAAAAATTCTTTTTTGTGAACCAAAATCCTACATGCATATGCTCAATGTGTCTACATTGTATAGGAAAAGTATCAAATTGTTCCATCAAAAGCTGTGGTAGGAGTTGATCAGCCCATGAAGGCACCATCTATGCATATACTAACACATTAGTAGGGAAAAATTGTCTAAGTTCTCACAGCTGTCATTTTGTCAAAAATTATTTTTTCTGAACCAAACTCCTTCATGCATATGTTCAATGTGTCTACATTGTATAGGAAAAGTATTAAATTGTTCCATCAAAAGCTATGGTAGGAGTTGATCGGCCCATGTATGGCCTATAATAGCATAAGCATAAAACCCTATATTAAAAGCCATTTAGAACTACAAAGGGAAATAACTCTAATAGAATTGGCCCCTAGCCCTTACTTTTTTGTCTAAAAAATTTGTCTTGCATATATGAACATGTTTGCAAGGTTTAATGAAAATCCAGCAATGACTCTTCAAGATATTAAAGAAACAAAGCGTTACGGACGGACGGACGGACGCACGGACAACGTGAAAACAGTATACCCCCTACAAACAAAGTTTGCGGGGGGTATAATAAACATCAACTGGAGGATAATTATTATAGGGGCCCTAAGTTGGCCTAAATGTTGTTAGTTATTGCCACCCTGTTACCCCACCCATTTCAAAACATTGTCTTGCATTTGACCTTGGAAAAACAGCAACTACAGCAACAATTAACATTAATACTTAAGAAATTGTGTCTCAAGCCTACTCACTGTCCCAGACTATATAATACTGTCAAATTTGCCATCTAGAAACTGCCACAAGTGCTTTTTGGGGAGCCTTCATAATCCCTCCAATTCTGGCAGCCATGTTTTTCCCAACATCAATCTGGTTAAATTTATGATAATGATTTGCTTGTTCTAGAACTGTTCTAAAAATGTTCTAGAACATTTTTTAACTTTTGTAGAACTTGCTGGTTCAGTAAATTTCAGTAAAATATTTCTCCCGAATTATCAGTGAATTGAAAAATAAATAACATTCATTGCAAAACTGTAACATTGTAGTTTTTGGAAAACTTATTGGATGTTAACTGCTCAACCTCTGTTTATAATAATTAAGCCATGATCATCTTCTCATTGTGGTAACATGCCACCCTGTATTACCCCACCCATTTCAAAACATTGTCTTGCATTTGCTAAAAAAACTTACAAACAACAGCCCCACCATTAATCAACATTATAAACCTTAGAGAAACTGTTTCTCAGGTCTACTCACTGTCTCAGTCAATACTACTATCATGTTTGCCATCTAGAAATTCCCAAACAAATGTTTTTGAAGAGCCTCCACATTTTCCCTCCAATTCTGGCAGCCATGTTTTTCCCATCATCCATCTGGTTATGACATGTTTCCTCTTTAAATGTTCTAAAAATGTTCTAGAACTTTTTAGAACATTTCTAGAACTTGCTGGTTCTATAAAAGTACTAAATAAGTTCTAGAACTTAATTTGAATTTTCTTTTACTTATTTTGCCCTTTTTTTCTTTCTTTCTCTATATACTGCTAGACCCTCGCTTGCGAGTAATATCGGCAAGTGTACTTTGTGCACTCCAGGTTGCAGGATGAAAGCCTACAAGTAATTTAAACCATATCTAAATTACCGTAGGGTTCTTTAACCTGCACAAGGGGTGACCTTCCCTGCAAAGGGGACATCCAGTTAACGTCCCCATCCAAAGGACCAGGCCTCCAGCTAAGTGTGCGTATTGGAAAATTATTTTCTTTATTTCTCACCCAAAACATGTTTTATGTTTTGGGTACTCAAAAGAACCGTCTCATTGCCCAACCACTGAGCTACCTGATGCTTTCTGCTCTTGAGAAGTTTCAAAAATGTTCTAGAATTTATTAGTGTATTTGTAGAATTAACTAGTTCTAAAAAGTAAGACAAATGTTCTAGAACTTAATTTGAATCATTTTTAGAAGTTTCTGTCAACTTATTTTGTTCTTGAAAAGTTCTAAAAATGTTCTAGAATATCATTAGAACATTTGTAGAACTTACTGGTTCTTGATTTATTCTAAAAATGTTCTAGAATATTTCAAGAACACTTATAGAATGGAAATCAGTTCTAGAATGTGTTTGATTTGTTCTATAATAATGTTCTAGAACAGTTGTAGAACAAGAGTTCTAGAACAAACATATTTACCTGTTTAGAACAGTTCTAGAACAGTTCTAAATGTTCTAGAACACCTCCAATTTGTAGAACAAAATTTCGCAGGGGCCAGGAAGAACCGTCCCGCATAACTGAAAGATTGTTGAGTGGACGTAAAGAATCAAATCAAACAAACAAAGACTGGTTTGAAACACGCTTTGTCGAAATTCCCTGAAGACGGGTTTTCTCGCAACAAGGCTCAAATAGCACTGTACTCACCCTGGTGAGCGCAGAGGCTACTGCTGTAATCATTACAACATGTACACTAAATTTAAAAAAAAATGCAAGACAAAGTAGAGAATTCTTAACCTAACATTTAACTTCCCTGCTGAAAGTACAGCAGGACCTTCCGGTCATATTGGCACCTTCCTTTCTCTCCATACAAACTCCATCCCATAATGCTGACACCCTCCCTTCCCTTCCTACACGCACATTCCTGTCATAATGGCATATCTTCCCTTCCCTTCATACAGACACCACATCAGAAACGTGCACTTTCCATTTCCTTCAAACAGGCACGTACCTTCTGTACCCATAAAATTAACAAACATTCCTGTCATAATGGCATATCTTCCCTTCCTTTCATACACTGATAAAGACTCCCCATCACACTAGCACCACTCCTTTCCTTCATGAAGGCACCTTCCTGCTACATTGGCACCTTCCCTTCACTTCATACAGAAACCTTCCAATCACACTGGCACTTTCCCTCCGTCCATACAGACACCTTCCCATCACGCAGGCACCCTCTCTTCCCTTCATAATGGAACCTTCTTGTCACCTTCCCTTCATACAGACACCTTCCCTTCATATAGACACATGCCCACCACTTCATATAGACATGTCACCTTCCCTTTCCTTCAAACAGACACCTTACCATCACACTGGTACCTTCTCCATGGCCCCTCTCTTCCCTTCATTCAGGCACCTTCTTGTCCTCTTGGTACCTTCCGTTTCCTTCATTATACAGACAGCTGACCCTCCCATAACACTGGCACCTTCCATTCTCTTCATACAGACACCTACCCATCACACTGTCACCTTCCCTTCCCCTCATATATAATAAAGGCACCTTCTTGTCACCTTTGTACCTTCCCTTCATAAAGGCACACTCTTGCCACCTTGGTACCTTCCCTTCATTCAGACACCTTCCCATCACACTGGCACCTTCCCATCATACTTTCACCTTACCTTCCCTTCATATATAAAGGCACCTTCTTGTCACATTGGTACCTTCCCTTCCCATCATACAGATACCTTCCCATCAGACTGGCACTTTCCTCCCTCTTCATACTGACATATTCCCTTCATGCAGACACCCCATCACACTGGCACCTTCCCTTCCTTCCCTTCATGCAGGCACCCCATCACACTGGCTCCTTCCCTTCTTTCCCTTCATGCAGACACTCCATCACACTGGCACCTTCCCTTCCTTCCCTTCATACAGACACCTTCCCATCACACTGGCATCTTCCCTTGATACAGACACCTTCCCATCAATGCCATCATGCTGACACGGGGGTCACCTTCCATTCCTTTCATACATACAACTTCCTGTCAAAATGACACCTTCCTATACCTCCATACTGGCATCTTCAAATCACACTGGCACCTTCCCTATCCTTCATACAGGCACCTTCCTGTCTCATCACACTAGCACCATTCCTTCATGTTCCCATCAAACTGGTTCATTTCTTTCCCTTCATACAGGTACATTCCTGTCACACTGCACCTTCTGATCATACTGGCACCTTCCTTTTCACTCCATGCAGATACCTTCACATTACATTGAAACCTTCCTTTCCCTCCATACATGCACCTTCCTGTCTCAATGACACCTTCCCTTCCTTTCAAACAGGTGTCTTTCTGTCATATTTGTTGGCACTTTCCCTTTCCTTCATACAGAAGCCTTCCAGTGACACACAGACACATTTCCATCAAACGGAAACTTTCTACTGGCACATTCCCTTCCTCTATAAAGGCACATTCCTGTGACATTGGCACCTTCCCTTCAATTTTACAGGCACCTTCCTATCAAACTGATTCAATTCCTTCACACAGGTATCTGCTGGTCACAACTTCTCTTACCTTCATACAATTACCTTCCTGTCACAATGTCACTATCCCTTTCCTTCATGCAGATACCTTTCTGTCACACTGACACCTTCCTTTCCCTTAACTGTTATATGCATGTACCTAGCTGCCACATTGGCCCCTTCCCTTCCCTTTATACAGACACCTTCATGTCACACTGGCACCTTCCCTTCCCTTCATACAGACACCTTCTGTCACAATGACACCTTCCCTTCCCTTCATACAGACACCTTCCTGTCACACTGGCACCTTCTCTTCCCTTCATACAGACACCTCCATGTCACACTGGCACCTTCCCTTCCCTTCATAAACAACACTTTCCTGTCACACTGGCATCTTCCCTTCCCTTCATACAGACACCTCCATGTCACACTGGCACCTTCCCTTCCCTTCATACAGACACCTTCTGTCACAATGGCCCCTTCCCTTCCCTTCATACAGACACCTCCATGTCACACTGGCACCTTCCCTTCCCTTCATACAGACACCTTCTGTCACAATGGCACCTTCCCTTCCCTTCATAAAGACACCTCCATGTCACACTGGCACCTTCCATTCCCTTCATACGGACACCTTCATGTCACAATGACACCTTCCCCTTCATACAGACGCCTTCATGTCACACTGGCAACTTCCCCTTCATACAGACACCTTCATGTCACAATGACACCTTTCCCTTCATACAGACACTTTACTGTCACACTGGCACTATCCCTTCCCTTCATACATACACCTCCATGTCACACTGGCACATTCCCTTCCCTTCATACAGACACTTTCCTGTCACACTGGCACCTTCCCTGCCCTTCAAACAGACACCTCCATGTCACACTGGCATCTTCCCTTCCCTTCATACAGACACTTTCCTGTCACAATAGCACCTTCCCTTCCCTTCATACAGACACCTTCTGTCACAATGGCACCTTCCCTTTCCTTCATACAGACACCTTCCTGTCACACTGGCACCTTCCCTTCCCTTCATACAGACACCTTCCTGTCACACTGGCACCTTCCCTTCCCTTCATACAGACACCTTCATGTCAAAATGACACCTTCCCCTTCATACAGACGCCTTCATGGCACACTGGCAACTTCCCCTTCATACAGACACCTTCATGTCACAATGACACCTTCCCCTTCATACAGACACTTTCCTGTCACACTGGCACCTCCCCTTCCCCTTCATACAGACACCTTCCTGTCACACTGGCACCTTCCTTTCCCTTCATACAGACACCTTCCTGTCACACAGGCACCTTCCCTTCCCTTCATACAGACACCTTCATGTCACAATGACACCTTCCCCTTCATACAGACGCCTTCATGTCACACTGGCAACTTCCCCTTCATACAGACACCTTCATGTCACAATGACACCTTCCCCTTCATACAGACACTTTCCTGTCACACTGGCACCTCCCCTTCCCTTTCATACAGACACCTTCCTGTCACACTGGCACCTTCCCTTCCCTTCATACAGACACCTTCCTGTCACACTGGCACCTTCCCTTCCCTTCATACAGACACCTCCATGTCACACTGGCACCTTCCCTTCCCTTCATACAGACACCTTCTGTCACAATGGCACCTTCCCTTCCCTTCATAAAGACACCTCCATGTCACACTGGCACCTTCCATTCCCTTCATACGGACACCTTCATGTCACAATGACACCTTCCCCTTCATACAGACGCCTTCATGTCACACTGGCAACTTCCCCTTCATACAGACACCTTCATGTCACAATGACACCTTTCCCTTCATACAGACACTTTACTGTCACACTGGCACCATCCCTTCCCTTCATACATACACCTCCATGTCACACTGGCACCTTCCCTTCCCTTCATACAGACACTTTCCTGTCACACTGGCACCTTCCCTGCCCTTCAAACAGACACCTCCATGTCACACTGGCATCTTCCCTTCCCTTCATACAGACACTTTCCTGTCACAATAGCACCTTCCCTTCCCTTCATACAGACACCTTCTGTCACAATGGCACCTTCCCTTTCCTTCAATCAGACACCTTCCTGTCACACTGGCACCTTCCCTTCCCTTCATACAGACACCTTCCTGTCACACAGGCACCTTCCCTTCCCTTCATACAGACACCTTCATGTCAAAATGACACCTTCCCCTTCATACAGACGCCTTCATGGCACACTGGCAACTTCCCCTTCATACAGACACCTTCATGTCACAATGACACCTTCCCCTTCATACAGACACTTTCCTGTCACACTGGCACCTCCCCTTCCCCTTCATACAGACACCTTCCTGTCACACTGGCACATTCCCTTCCCTTCATACAGACACCTTCCTGTCACACAGGCACCTTCCCTTCCCTTCATACAGACACCTTCATGTCACAATGACACCTTCCCCTTCATACAGACGCCTTCATGTCACACTGGCAACTTCCCCTTCATACAGACACCTTCATGTCACAATGACACCTTCCCCTTCATACAGACACTTTCCTGTCACACTGGCACCTCCCCTTCCCCTTCATACAGACACCTTCCTGTCACACTGGCACCTTCCCTTCCCTTCATACAGACACCTTCCTGTCACACTGGCACCTTCCCTTCCCTTCATACAGACACCTTCATGTCACACAGTCACCATCCCTTCCCTTCATACAGACACTTTCCTGTCACACTGGCACCTCCCCTTCCCCTTCATACAGACACCTTCATGTCACACTGGCACCTTCCCTTCCTTTCATACAGACACCTTCCTGTCACACTGGCACCTTCCCTTCCCTTCATACAGATACCTTCATGTCACACAGTCACCATCCCTTCCCTTCATACAGACACTTTCCTGTCACACTGGCACCTCCCCTTCCCCTTCATACAGACACCTTCCTGTCACACAGGCACCTTCCCTTCCCTTCATACAGACACCTTCATGTCACAATGGCACCTTCCCTTCCCTTCATACAGACACCTTCATGTCACACTGGCACCTCCCCTTCCCCTTCATACAGACACCTTCCTGTCACACTGGCACCTTCCCTTTCCTTCATACATACACCTCCATGTCACACTGGCACCTTCTTTTCCCTTCATATAGACACCTTCATGTCACACTGGCTCCTTCCCTTCCCTTCATACAGACACCTTCCTGGTACACTGGCACCATCCCTTCCCTTCATACAGACAGACACCTTCATGCCACCTTCCCTTCATACAGACACTTTCCTGTCACACTGGCACCTCCCCTTCCCCTTCATACAGACACCTTCCTGTCACACAGGCACCTTCCCTTCCCTTCATACAGACACCTTCATGTCACAATGGCACCTTCCCTTCCCTTCATACAGACACCTTCATGTCACACTGGCACCTCCCCTTCCCCTTCATACAGACACCTTCCTGTCACACAGGCACCTTCCCTTCCCTTCATACCGACACCTTCCTGTCACACTGGCACCTTCCCTTTCCTTCATACACACACCTTCCTGTCACAATGGCACCTTCTTTTCCCTTCATATAGACACCTTCATGTCACACTGGCTCCTTCCCTTCCCTTCATACAGACACCTTCCTGTCACACTGGCACCATCCCTTCCCTTCATACAGACAGACACCTTCATGCCACCTTCCCTTCATACAGACACTTTCCTGTCACAATGGCACCTTCCCTTCTCCTTCATACAGACACCTTCATGCCACACTTGCACCATACCTTTTCTTCATACAGACACTTTCCTATCAATGCACCTTCCCTTCCCCCTCTTACAGACACCTTCCCATCATATTAGAATGACACATTCTATCATACAAGGACCTTCCTGACACATTGACACCTTCCTAAAACCTATTTGTCTGTTCTCTTGGAGAATCCAAAGCCACATATACAGTGCAATCCCTTTAAAACACACTTTGTTATAACACAGAGCTAGATATAACACGCAAATGATGTGGCTCCCAATTTTTTTACCATGGAATTTTGGGAGCGCAGTGGATCAGTGGAAGAGTGCTTGACTCAAGACTGAAGGGCCGTGGGTTTGAGCCGCACCGGCATCACTGCATTGTCTTGAGCAAGACACATATTTATCCTAGCTTAACTGGTTCAACCCAGGAAGACCCATCCCCACATAACTGAAAGATTGTTGATGGGACGTAAAGAATCAAATCAAACAAACAAACATACAAACCATGGAATTTTACAAAATGGTCATTTTCCTATAATTCCTTTGTAAAATTGTCATGTTCCTATAATTCCTTTGTAAAATTGTCCCTTTATAATATGTATAAACAGTCAATTTCTACTGACCCCAAACATAGCATTATAAAGGGACTTCACTGTACTGGTAAAATCTTCCTCACTTAACTCTTTTAATCCTCTTGTACACCTGAGGAATATGTCACAAAATGACACATCAGTTTTAATCCAGAGAAAACATTTATATATATGGAAGCTGGTGATTAGCTCTTTGAATGCTGGCTACATGTTATTTTTCCTCCTTTTTTGTCGTTTGCTGACATTTTCAAAATTAATTTGTTTTAGGAACATGATCAGAGTGTCAAACAGTTTGGATCGAAAATTGATCTGGGTTCCAGAGTGTTTGCGACAGGTAATTGTCAGCAGACAACAAAAGTCACCACTAGCAAGGAAAGAGCTAAGTTTCAGCATTACCCAATCAATAAACTGTTATTCTATATCAGGCTTGATTTTGCAGAATTCTTAGAAATGAGAGAATCTCTAAATAGATAGTTTTCTTTTTAGCTAAGATGCCATGAAACATAGCTTTATTGGTTGACAGCCTATGACATCCAAATCAATCAAGCTCACTCACAGTGCTACTAAACAATCATGGTTTATTTAGTCATTCACAGGTCTCAATGTAAGCATCATTATATTCAGAAGGGCAGATATCGTTCTTTTCTTGGAAGGAAATTTCAAATTCATCAACTAATCAGAATGATATTGCCTTAATCAAAACTAGTACCCACTTTTTTACTTTTCACGACCTTGGGGTCATGGTTACACAAAATGTTGCCCAGTACCTTCAATACCATGTGATCTATGCACAATTACAAGCTCCCTCTGTTAAGGAGATGCATTTACAAGAAAATACATTATTTGACCTTTGACCTTGACATTAAGGTCACTCTAAATATTGCCCAGCACCCTCTGCATCATGTGACCTATGCACCTGCAAAGTTTAAAGTTGCAATGTCCTAGCTACAGTTTAGGAGGAGATGCATTTACAAGAAAATACATCATTTGTCCTCTGACCTTGACCTTGGGGTCATGGTTACACAAAATGTTGCCCAGTACCCTCTACATCATGTGACCTATGCACCTGCAAAGTTTAAAGTTTCAATGTCCTACGGTTTAGGAGGAGATGCATTTACAAGAAAATACATAATTTGACCTCTGCTTTGACCCAGATTACATGAAATGCTGCCCAGTATCCTCTACATCATGTGACCTATGCACTTGCAAAATTTGAAGTTGCTACGTCCCATGAATTAGAAGTAGATGCATGTACAAGAAAATACAATATTTTACCTTTGACCTTGACCCAAATTGGGGTCTAGGTCACATGAACTGTTGCTCAGTACCGTCTACATTGTAAGACCTATGCACATGCAAAGTTTGAAGTTGCTACCTCTAACAAATAAGGTGATGCTTTTACAAGAAAATATATTATGACATTTGACCTTGACCTTCAGGCTAAGGTCACATGAAATGTTGCCCAGTACCCTCTACATCATGTGACCTATGCATTTGCAAAGTTTCAAGCTGCTACATCTAACGGTTTAGGAGGAGATTTTGTTTGTTTGTTTGATTTGAGACTTTACATTCTCAATTATTGTAAAAATAATAATAATTTTTCAGTTATAATTGGATAGGTCATCCTGGGTTGAACCAGTACTGAGTAAGGATAGATGTGTCTTGCTCAAGGACACAACACAGTGACCCTGGTGTTAGGTGGAGATGCATTTACAAGAAAATACATTTTTTGACCTATGAACTTGGGGTCAAGGTCACATGAAATGTTGCCCCTTTATATCCTTTGACCTATGCAGCTGCAAAGTTTTAAGCTGCTACGTCTAATAGTTTTGAAGGAGATGCATTTACAAGAAAATATATTATTGGACCTTTGACCATGGGGTGCCAATCTCACACAAAATGTTGCCCAGTACCCTCTCCATCATATGACCTATGCAGCTGCAAAGTTTCAAGCTGTTACGTCTAATGGTTTAGGAGAGATGCATTTACAAGAAAATACATTATTTGACCTTTAAACTTGACCTTCGGGTGCCAAGGTCACACAAAATGTTGCCCAGTACCCGCTACGTCATATTATATATGCAGCTGCAAAGTTAAAGCTGCTAATGGTTTAGAAGGTGATGCATTTATAAGAAAACACATTATTTGACTTTGACCTTGGGGTGCCAAGGTCACATGAAATGTTGCCCAGTACCCTCTTCATCATTTGACCTATGTAGTTCCAAAGTTTGAATCTGCTACATCTAACGGTTTAGGAGATGCATTTACAAGAAAATTCATTATTTGACCTTTGACCTTGAAATGTTGCCCATTACCCTCTACATCATGTGACTTATTCAGGTACAAAGTTTGAAGTTGTTATGTCTAGGCATGGAGGAGATACATTTACAAGAAATGTGATGGACGGACGCACACATACACGGTCACGTACGTACGGACAGACTGACGATGGACCGAGTTTTTTCAGGCTGGAAAGATGTTCAACCCCAAACAACAACAGCATTAAATGAATGGTTAGGTTAATTACCACTCTAAACAGGACCATAGCCAGCTGGCTAGGGTATTAAATATTAAAACAAAGAACTGTATATCACAGTGTAGGACCGGAAGTGTACGGTATTTGTGCTTGTACATTCTTTTGAGATTGTACATCGACGGATAAGTTATTTGTGCAAGGCGGTCGCTTGGAAACGGTAAGCAGATTTGTAGTTTTTGTCAGTTTTGATTATTTTTCTGTGAAATAAAGTATCGGCATTGTTTGCGTAATGACTCGGGGACATTTCAGGTGCATGTACATGTTATTCAAAGTCACGGTTTCGCAACGAAAAGACTTTAATCATGTCAACATAAGAATTGTGAAAACATCTGACATAAAATAGACGCCGTTTTTGAGATGTTATCGAGTATCCTTTTGAAACTTTATATGTCAAGAACAAAAAACAGCAATAAAAATGAACGGCACTATCAAGTGTATGTGAGTTTATTCTCACAATGAGGTAAAAATGCTAAGTAGGTCATCGGTTTCAATGCTAATTTTTGTACGGGGTATTTGCAAAAGTCAACTTTGCGTTTGTACAGGTATCTGTCATTAGTTTGTACAGTAATTTGGGTAAGCTAATTTTCAGAAAACGCATTTTATTTCTTTTGTTAGTCATAATTAAATAGATAAAGGGTTGTCGCTTTCAAAGTACAGACGTTAAAGTTATAATATCATGGTATATCGTAATGGCAGCAAGTTAAACTGCTAAATTTCAAGTGCCAGTGTAATGAAATAGTTGATCCCCTTGGAAAAATTATCCCCTTTCCTAATACTATGACTCCCATTGCATTGGAGCCTGCATTTCGGTCTGAAAATGGCGAAAACCCTCAGCCAAAAGAAATCTAGGCTGAAATTGTAGTTTATAAAACACAGAGTCCGGCAATAATAACGCGATTCAATTGACTGAAAGTTTTATCTGGCCAGTCGATACGTACATAGGCGTTTGGAATTAGATCTGAGTATGATGCAAGTCATCCGGGGACAAATCCTCTTAATTGTATTGCCAGATGTTTAGATCATACGAGGGTCATCCAATTAGGAATTGGACTTTTTCTATAGCGCAATCAGTTTACATGCTAGACAGATGAAATTCGGTATGTACCTGGTACGTCTTGTTAGCCATTCGCACATAACGTCAGGTGTGCGTATGATGACGTCATCAATCGTGACGTCACGTCGCGCACTGGTATTCGAAGCACAATGGCCACGTTCACTGCCGTTGAACAACGAGCGTATATAAAAATCGAGTACTACAGAGATACTAAAAGAGTTAAAATACTGAATACCCTGAAAAGTGTTTGTGGTAAAGATGCTCTTCCGAAAACTACAGTTTACCGATGGACTGACGAATTTAAAAAGGGGATATGTTGGTTTTGAAAACAAGCACAGTCCAGGACGGCCAGTGGAGGCAACCGCACAAGAAAAAATACACGAGCTTTTAAAAACTGACAGACAGTTCGCAACACTTTCATTTTAACAAACTTGAAAGTCCTCCTCCTATAGATGCTACATGCCAAATATTAAGGCTCCTGGATAGCCGGTTCTTGAGAAGAAGATTTTTTTTAAATTTGTCCAAAAAATACCCCTTTTGGGGCCCCTCCTGGCTCCTTAAGGGGGCGGGGCCTCACCATTTGTAAAAATCTGTAAGCCCTTCACCCAATAATGCTTGTGACCAAATTTGAACCAAATCACCCCGGGGCCAGTAGTTTCAGAGAAGAAGTCATTTAAAGGAAAGGTTACAGTGACGCCAGCCGTCAAAGTCACCACCTGTTCTACCGCTGAACGGTGAACTACCTGAGCTATACCGCCACCGGAGCTACCTATGAACGGAACGGGAACGAACGATACTAAACAGCGGTCCAGTCCATTCACATCGTACTTCCGTTCCGTTCCGTTCCGCTTCATTCCATTCAAAACACGAACGTCCTATAAATCGCTTATTATTTAAGTGTTTGTTTCTTTTGTCAATTTAAACAGCCTCTTGAAAATAGTAGTTTGAGTTTTTTCCTTTATCTTATGTGAAGATTGTACGTTATTGTTGTTAATGTCTGACATTTAGAAATAAATTGTCAAAGATTGTTCTTTTAATTCTGAATATAATATAATATAACAAACTAAAAGAAGCAATTTAAAAATTGTCTCTGATCAGACTGCTCTTCCGTGGACTGTTTAAGGCACGTTTCCTGCGGTGTATAACATATTGGTTCTGGTATTACAGGGGCAGATCCAGGATTCTGGAAAGGGGGTTCATATGAATAAAGTTGTGGGGGTTCGCTTTGCTGATTTTATCTCATTTTGCTTAAATATCCCATGAAAATGAAATAATTTGGTCTCATTGATGAGACCAAATTATTTCATTTTCATAGGATATTTAAAAAACGGGGGGGGGGGGGGGGGGGGGGGGGGGTTAGAGCGCCCCATCTGGATCTGTCAATGTTCTATAACCATTTTCATTTTCAACCCTTACTAATTATTTGGACTGTGGGCAAGAAAACCTATCTTCACAGGTTTGGGAACAAAAAAAAATGTCGCAGTCTGCGTATTTGTGCAGTCTGATCAGCGGTTTTGTGATCAAATCAACGCTTGCTACAAGTAATATTTTACTATTCTAGCTAGTCTCCTTAGCTGAACATAGCCCTGAAAACAGATTCTCTCGCGTTTCAGTCCAAATTTATGTTGGTATTATTTGTGCGACCATGCGATTCAATTTACAGAAGTACAAGTTCCATATTTGCATGCGAGTTCACAAGATAAAAAAGACATAACTGTATGTATGTATGTATGTATGTATGTATGTATGTATGTATGTATGTATGTATGTATGTACGTATGTACGTACGTACGTACGTACTTACGTATGTATGTGAACAACTTTTCTTTTTACTTCTCTCTTTTACTTAGTTTGCATTCTTACGTTGTCTTATCTAATGCTTCTGTCTTTAACTATTGTTTCTCTTTTATTTTCTCTCTTGCGCACCACTAAAGAAATGTCAAGTGTGACAGCTTAGTGTAATGATGTAGATGCATGCATGTATGTATGTATGTATGTATGTATGTATGTATGTATGTATGTATGTATGTATGTATGTATGTATGTATGTATGTATGTATGTATGTATGTATGTATGTATGTATGTATGTATGTATGGGGGTGTGTGCGTGCGTGCGTGCGAGCGTGCATGGATGGATTAGTCTATTCTCTCTCCCTCACGACGTGGCTGAAATATTTTTGACGGGGACTCATAGCATTAACGGAATCAATCAATCAGATGGATGGATGTATGTACGGATCAGTCTGTACAAACAGTTTTTGTTTGGATTGATGGATATGCGTATATATGTAAGTACAACTGGTGTTTGAATGGATAAATTTATGTACTGATGGATGTATGTATGTACAACTGTTTGTTTGGATGGATGGATGGATGGATATACGGGAGAATGTATTCATGTCCTTGGCTTAACTCGTGGTCGGTGGATGTTTAAAAAATGGATTTCTATTAGCTAAAATGTGTTGTTTTTTGTGAAACGTCTTTAAACATAATAAAAAAAATATAAGAAGGAGACCTTGTACAAGTCTACATTTGGGTCTGCACTGTCTGTTTAGATAAAAAAACACAATGTTCTTGACTATCATATAAAAGCAGAATTTTCTTATTCTCAGTGCTTTTATATTTTCTTCAATTCGCATAGCAATTGGTCATTGGACATGCTGGCACCTGTGCATCTGTCTGTCTGTCCATCAGTCCGTACGTACGTATGTATGCATGAGCTTGCGTATGTACGTCTGTCTGTATGATTGCAAACATACGTGCGTTTGTATATATGAATTCTTGTTTCTAAGTAAACGTTAGCGTGCCTGTGACAGACAGGCAAACGCACGGGTACATGCGTGTATATTGACTATATATCATGTAATCATTAAACCATTTTCATTCTTTATACTACTCAACCGGTACACTGGCAAACAGTTAAGACCTTGATGAAATGCCATACAAGGCACATATCATCTGGGTCTGCTCCGTTTGCTAAGATAGAAAAAAAAATCTTCTTTGATAAATATGAAAGCAGAATAAGCCATGTATCATGTAATCATTAAACCATTTTCATTCTTAATACTACTCAACCGGTACACTGGCAAACAGTTAAGACCTTGATGAAATGCCATACAAGGCATATTTCATCTGGGTCTGCTCCGTTTGCTAAGATAGAAAAAATCTTCTTTGATAAATATAAAAGCAGAATAAGCCATTTTATGAATTAACACGCAGTCATCTGTGTGTCTGTTCGAAGGACCGTTTGTACGCACGTTCTTTCGTATATACATATCAAAGCGCATGCATCTGTCTGTGCATGAACTTCCCTGACGAAAGCATGTCTGCACACATGCATACGAACATACATACATACAAATATACAGACATCCGCACGCGTCTACACGCACGTTGCAAACATGAGGACACATGCACGATTACATACAAACATCGAAGTTAGAAAAATCAGGGATGTTCATATTATACATACACACATACATACACACGAATGTACTCTTGCACACAGACGCACGGGAATAACCTTTATGCTAAGAACAGTTTAAAAAAAACAGTGCAGACCCAGATGAAATGCCACTAGAGTGGTATTTCATCGAGGTATTAGCTGTTTGCCAACACACCCAATTAAAAGTAGCAATTTCCAGAATGAAACATTTTATTTCTTTAGTAGTAGTCCCCTCCCCCCCCCCCCCATAATGATGACCTGCAATAAATCATAGCTCACATCAAAGGACAGTCTTATCGATTCCATAATTAAGTCTGGATTAAAACTCTCTCTGTGTGGGGCCTGGAAAGGGGCAATTGGATTAAAACGGATTAATTTAGTGGGCAATAAAATACATGTACTCAATAATGATTTATTGTATATTGATCACCATTATTTCAGTTTCCTTCACAATCTACAGAAATGAGATAATAATAATAATAATAATTCTTAGTATGCTGGGTAAATTTCATGTAGCGGTTGTCGTCTGCTGACTTTTTTCCAAATTGACCTTTTTTCAAAAAATGTTGAACAGGCACACCAATGTTCTAATAATCCTGCTCTGGGACGAAATTGTTTGCTGAGGTTATCAGCAGACGACAAAAGTTGTTGTTAGCAAAAGAAAAGGTTAAAATTAATGATTTCACTTTTAACTTTTCACAATTAATGGTGAATTTTCCCATATACAATTAGCATGGATTATTCCATTTAGTATTTTAGGGTTCATAGTTTGAATTAATAAATTTAAATATTTTTCTGTCCCCGAAGATTATTTCTATCTAAGCAAACAGTACTAACCAATGTTTCATCTGGGTCTTCACTGTGTGATAAAAAGTCAATGAACACGCAGGCACACAGGCGTCTGTCTGTCAGGTGCAGGTTAACGTACAAACATAAAACATAAGTTAGAATTAAGAAACATTCAGTAATTTTCATATTAAAATACACGCGTTCGCACACATACAGTGAGGCGCACGCGCATAGTACGTATGTCAGGACGGACGAGGGGGCGGGTGCGCGGACAGACAGACAGACAAAGTTATTCTGCTTTTATATTTCTTCAATTTGGATAGCCAAGAAGTTTGGATTTTTTTTCTTAGCAAACAGTGCAAAACGAGATGAAATGCCGCCTTATGTGGCATTTCATCAGGGTCTGCACTGTTTGCCAAAACAGTATCAAAAATGAAAAGGGTTAAATGATCGATATGATAACAGGTCAATGAACGTGCGCCTGTCTTCAAAGGCACACGTCCGTATCGTCTAAATGTGACAGTGGTAATCGCAATAATCCAATTAGTGCAATACCCCAATAAAAGTGCCAAAGAAGGTCACCCAACACAGGAAGTGAATTGAATAAGACGGGAAAACGACCCTTTGACTATTTTGGGATGGAGTACCATATTTCTAACAGAGTTTTGCATAGCGATGAACTTTTGTTGAAAATTACTTTGTATGTATTTTTTTACAATGGGTGTAGCAATACATAACACATAGTCTAAGTGTGCAAATGCACATGAGTGACTATGCCTCAAGTTTAAACTCGGACCAAGTACTGTGTCCTGGGTTTGAATCAAAGGGCCTATCGTTTTAGCCTGGCTCGTCGAGTTGTAACGAAGAAAATGATCCTTAGCCCTTTTCAAATCTGACGGATTTTACTATACGTATTGATTCAATAAAACATGGATTTGTCCATTTTATATTTTCCGGGGTGACAGGTCAAATTATTTTTTTTTAAATATATTTCTGTCTCATCTGTTATCTTAGCAATCAGTGCAGACCCAGATGAAATCAGCATTGTCTTGCATTTCATCTGGGTCTGCACTGTTTGCCAAAGTTAAAGGGTGGTCTGAAGTCCGTCGTGGAGAAAACAAAGACATACACTTTGCTCGACGGTGGAATTATGAATATTACCACACATTCAAACATTATCCGAATGCCTCAAATCAGCATGTTTACATTGATTTGAATGGCAGTGATAGCTTGTGCACAGACACCTGATGACGCAGGAACATACACATTTCATGTTGTTCCCGGCACGCTTCCTGCATGTGCGTGGTTGGCAATAAATGCCCATCGATG
This sequence comes from Loripinus fragilis, assembly GCA_964019695.1. NCBI lineage: Eukaryota > Metazoa > Mollusca > Bivalvia > Lucinida > Lucinidae > Loripinus > Loripinus fragilis. The sequence goes on along the minus strand of OZ026520.1, from coordinate 21,441,587 downwards.
TTCGAACGCAAATCCACATTTTATTTAACTAATATCCTGCTAGTGACGACTGGGGAACGGGGCACCTACACCTTCACTCGTGACGACTTTTGTTGTCTGCTGATAACGGTTTGAACCCAGGTCAAGCCTGCCAAAGAATCAGGCCTGATCTGGATCCAAACTGTTTGCCACTCTTATAGTATACATCAAACACGTTTTGAACAAAACGTTGGTCCTTATCTGGTTCCAAACTATTTGACACTCTGGTGGTACCCCTCAAAGACTTTCTGAAAGGGTTTGATTTAGGGAAAATAACAGCAGATACTTATCTCGAAGCAATGTACAGAGTGTATATTGCTTCCAGTACATATCAAAAGCTTCTAAATTATTTAGCATGCATATATATATATATATATATATATATATATATAGTTCAACCGTCACACAGTCTGCTACACCCATCTGCTTACTTATTTTTGGTAGCCTATATTGCAAACATTATGGACCCAGATCAGACTGTTCCCATGTGAGCATCCTAATTAGGGGTTGTAGTTTTGCTTCTATGATGAATGCTAGTATAAAGTGCACTTAGATATATGCAACAGACGTAAAAAGCAGACAACATTTTCAAGACAAAAGCATGTTGGCGGGATAATGGCTAATGCTAATATACCTCCATGCACTGAATTTGACGTTCGACTATGGGCATGTTCTGGGTTGAACCAGTACTAAGCTAGGATTAATGTGTCTTGCTCAAGGACACAACGCAGTGACGTCGGTGAGGCTCGAACCCCACTTTATATACAAAGCGGATTCACGTCACCTTGGCAACAGCAGATCGACGTCGATGCAGCGTCAGGTATCAACAGTGCTCTGATATTGTTTACTCAACAGAGTGTAGGGCAAAATCCCCCGGACAACCCCCCTGCTCATTTTTGTATAGGTGGACATAATCCCCCTTGAAGTTTGCGAAGTGGACATAATCCCCCCCCCCCCCCCCATATTAATTTTTAAACGTGAACATAATCCCCCTATGAATTTTACAATGATAACATAAACCCTCTCGGACAGAATATGGATATGGAGACTGAATATAAACATAACCTTCTTACTGTTATGCTGCTTCATTGGAGTACATGTAGTTTTTATGCCCGCAAAGGAACTTAGGGAGGCATATAGTTCGTCCGCCCGTCCGTCCTGCTTTGTGTCTGGTGCATATCTTCTATATTCTTTAAGGCAGGAATCCAAAATTTGATGTGTGGATGCATCTTGGGATGGCGGAGTGTCGAGACTACTTTCAGGTCACTGTGACCTTGAACTTGACCTCTGACCTAGTTCTTAGAAAATTCGTGTCTGGAGCATATTTCTTATATTATTTAAGGTAGGAATCCCAAATTTGGTATGTGTACGCATTTTGGGATGAATAAGTGTCGCGTACCGTCCAAGGGTCATTGCGACCTTGACCTCTGACCTAGTTTCTAGAATCGGCATTGAGTCTGGTGCATATATCCTATATTCTTTGAGGTAGGAACTCCAAATTTGGTGTTTAAATACATCTTGGGATAGCAGAGTGTCGCGTACCATTTTCGGGTCACTATGACCTTGACCTTGACTCCTGACCTAGTTTTTAGAATAATCTTGTCTGGAGCATATCTCTTGTATTATTTGAGATAGGAATCCCAAATTTGGTGTGTCGTTGCATCTTTGGATGGCGGTGTGTCACGTATCATTTTCAGGTCACTGTGACCTTGACAACTGACCTATTTTTTTAATTATCGTGTCCCAGGCATATCTCTCATATCATTTGAGGGATAAACCCCAAATTTGGTGTGCATGCATCTTGGGATGAAAAGTGTAACGTACCATTCTTGGGTCACTGTGACCTTCACCTCTGGCCTAGTTTAAAGAATTGGCATTGAGTCTGGTGCATATCTCCTATATTCTTTGAGGTAGGAATTACACATTTGGTGTGTGAAAGCATCTTTGGATGGTGGTATGTCATGTACCAATTATGGGCAACTCTGACCTTGACCTCTGAACTAGTTTTTAGAATAATCATGTCCGGGGCATATCTCTTGCATTATTTGAGATATGAATCCCAAATTTGGTGTCTGGGTGCATATTTGGATGGTGGAGTGTCGTGTACTATTTATGGGTTACTGTGACCTTGACCTTGACTTTAGACCTTGTCTATAGAATTAGCATTGAGTCTGGTGCATATCTCTTATATTTTTTGATGTAATAATTTCAAATTCGGTGTGTGAATGCATTTTTGGACGGCAGAGTGTCACATACCATTTTTGGGTCACTGTGACCTTGACCCTTACCTAGTTTTTTAGAATTATCATGTCCGGAGCATGCCTCTTATATAATGCGGTAGTAATCCCAAATTTGGTGTGTGAATGCATCTTGGGAGGGAGAAGTGTCCCATCCCATTTTCAGGTCACTTTGACCTTGACCTCTGACCGAGTTTCTGGAATCGGCATCAAATTTGGTGTATGTCTTTGAGGTAGAAATTTGTGTATGGATGCATCTTGGTATGGAGATATGTCGTGTACCATTTTAGGTCACTGACCTTGACCTCTGACCTAGATTTTAGAATAATCGTTTCCAACGCATTTCTCCTATATTATTTTAGCTAGGAATCCCAAATAGGGTGTGTGGTTGCATCTTGGGATGGCAGAGTGTAATGTACCAAGTTTGGGGTGACTGAGACCTTGACCTTTTTTGCTAAAAATATCGAGTCAGGGGCATATCTCGTATATTATTTTAGGTAGGGATCCCAAATTTGGTCTATGGATGCATCTTTGAATGTTGAAATGTCGCGGACTATTTTAGGTCACTGTGACTTTGACCTATGACCTAGTTTCTAGAATAATGACATCTGGAGCAGCATATTACCTATATCATTTGAGGTAGGAATCCCAAATTTGGTGTGTGGATTCCTCTTGGGATGGCGGAGTGATGCATAACATTTTGGGCATTTTGACAGTGACATTGACTTTGACTCCATTTCTAGGTTTTTCGTATCTCGAGCATATCTCCATCATAACAAATAACTTGCCCCCCTAGACCCAAGATGCCCTTTGGACAACGACATGTCGCTATAAACATTTACAACATACGTCAAGGGCATCTTGGGTCTAGGGGGGCAAAGCATCTAAAAATAAACTGAAAGAGACCAGTTTCATCTTTCCAATGACAAACGTCACAATTTTAGGTGTATTTCGTACGCATGCGCAGAAGGAATAGGGTAAGGTTTTGGAAATGAAGAGCACTTATATCCTTTACTTTTTAGCACTTTATTTTTTTTTTAAATTCGCAATGCATTTGCAGAAAATCTGGTCTAAACGGCGCCCAGTATAAAAGCGTTAAATGAGGGGTAGGGGTAGAAAGTGCCCGTTTACACGGTATTGTAAATGGTGAATCGCTTTGAAACGTATTTTGTTGCCTACTATGCATATTTTACTGCCAAACTACACCAATTTTAAAAACATTAGTGCAATTTGAAAATTTGGTGTTTGTAATCATGTCAACTAGGGAAAATATACGCCTTATCGCTAGAAGTTCTTTCATGAACTGGCCAATAAAGCTTTGCTTGAGTCTTCATCTATATCCCTTCTTTAAAGTACGATAAATACCACACTCTCATGAACTGGCCCATACAGTTTGGCCTGAGCCTTCATATATATCTTTTCGTTTTAGTGCGAGCAGCTAACACTCTGGCGAGACTGTGCGAATGTGCAGTCTCGTCTGAGCCTTCGGTGCTCGCATATGCGATAAATACCAAAATATCATGAACTGGCGCATACATGTATCTACCATAGCACGGTCTTTGGGTGACAAACAACCTCTGTGAACAGTGCCACATGAAAACCTAGAGATTTGTGCGCTTCTCTGCAGTCTAACAGATTTAATTGTAGTTCGCTTACATGTATCATTGAAATTAGAACTACCTCACCTCATTTGACTCTTCATAGTAAACTCACAGTAAAAGTACACAATGAAACGAAAGTCACTTTTATCTGAAAATTATTGATTGTCAAATTTAGATCTTGGATTCTACCACTTACAGGGAATGTCAAATCTAGCATATTCTAAAAGGATGGACCTTTGCAGAAAATTCTACAACTGCCAAAACAAAGACCAGTGTGCACATTTGTATGCTCCATTTGTATGCTCCAAAACGCACACACGCACAAACGCACGCACGTATGCACGCACGTGCGCGCACACGTACAAACGCACGTACGCACGCACACACACAAGCCAATATGTATTTTGACTGTGTAACACTTATATAAACATCTTTTGAATACAAAATACAGGATTTAGCATAAGTATTATCATTTTCAATCACACAAAATATATTATTAAGTGGTTTCTTATAGGTCTATCGTTTTATGCAGTAATAATCGCGCTAATTCTTGTATTGTGTATTTGAATGGTGTTTATCATGTCGACCTGATTGGAATGAATGGAGCGGAGCTACCTATAGTGGAATGGAATGGAGCGGAACGATGTGTAAAGGTAAATTAGAGCGGAACTACCGATGAACGCGAACGGAACGCGAACGGACCCACCTATGAACGCGAGCTAAACGGACCTGGACCCGTTCATTGGTTACTTTGACGGCTGGCGGTACTAACGGACACCGAACGCCGGACACTGACCATAGTAATAGCTCCCCCTAAGTATAGCTCAGGGGAGCTAAACATGGATGCACCCAAATATTGAAGTTTGGAGAGGTATCCAAGATTTGGAATCAGAGTGTTGTATTAAACTTACGTTCAAGATTCATTTTAGGACTTCACATAACTTGAATCATTATTCAAGATATTCTCTGGCATATATTTTATGATCAGCTACTAAAGAGTTTTTTTTTATCACAAATACGCTTTCTTACAGAGGTATAGGGCTGCAGATGACTGTACAAATTTTTATGGCAATTTCCAAATACCGGTTCAATTGCCGTTCAAATAACCGTACAAATATGGAATTAAACAGTGCAAACAAAAACCCCTCCCATGACAGTTTTATTGTATGCATCGATAAACAAGCCTATAAACTAAGTTTACAGATTACTAAAAATGTGAAAAATAGTGAAAAACTGAAATAAACAAATGTCTGGTTGAAGATATCGAGCTTGCAAAGACACTGAAACTCGGACGAAACCAGGTGATAGCGTGATTTTCGTTGTTTTGTGAAACTTTCGGATTTAATGAAAAAAATCGAATAGTGGAAATCGATAGCTCAGCCTGTGTAACCTAATTTCCATCCACCAGAATTCCACTTAGAATGAAAGGCGTTTGAAAAAAGAGAAACTTCTTGTCAACCTACCCCTCGCTTCATTGCACAAATAACTTATCCGTCGATGTACAATCTCAAAAGAATGTACAAGCACAAATACCGTACACTTCCGGTCCTACACTGTGATATACAGTTCTTTGTTTTAATATTTAATACCCTAGCCATATTTGAGAGTAGATCATAGTAGCAACTTGATCTTTGGTTTTGTATCACAGTTCATGAGTGAACTTGTATCATTGGGTCACACCCGATATATGGAAGGTATCAGTAGACTGCTTCACCGACCTCGTATACAGGTATTACAAGGTCTGTCGAAAACCAATTTCACCGGGGCAAAATCGCCCTGGTCATCCATATCGCTGAATGCTTTACGTAAACCAAGCGTCTATTTATCATCTATAAATAGACGACTTTCTCTTATCTTATTTACATGATTTCTTCTGTGTTACGAAAAGAACTGAGGGTGTATTTTTTTCTCTAAACCTTCAACTTGGTTCTTTCTTCGCATGATAACACAGTGTATTAAAGAAGTGAGCTACATGTTATGACATATATTTAGCCTCAGAATAAATAGATCTACGATATTTTGTGGATCCACACTATTTTCAAAAATAATCAGCAGCCAACGCTAATAGGTAAAGTGTAATCTATGCAGGTGACTGTTAGACATTAGCGGTACTATAAATACACTGCCTGATTATGAATACATCTATGACGTGTAGTTACTCCGCTCATCTCAGTGGTAGAATAAAACACGTGACTACCGGCCTGCTACTGTCCCTAATTCATACGAGGGGGCAGTGCAGCAGTCTAAGGTATCAGTACACAATTTGAAACTTCTTGATTGGCAGCACACCAAAATGGTACCTTTTCAAATTTGGCACTTGCAGTTTCTGTGCCCTCTTTATATGGTAAATAATTTGGCTATGATTAAACAATGGTGACACAGGTCGGATTTCAGCTTGATTTTTTTTTACTTTCTGTCAAAGAACAAAGAATGCTAAGAAAACAAAATGATCTATGTTGGTTGTGAGTTTACATACCACCAACAGCTACAGTAAGGTCATACGCCTAAGAGTCCCATCCGACAGATCACTGGAGATACTGAATATATGTATGTTTAAGCCTGCCAACATTCACCACTTTTCACTGATAACCACAAACTTTAAGAATTTGACAAGACCATGCAAAACAGTCGATCTGGCCCAAAAAAACATGCACACTCTACACTTTTAGTTCTTTGATGTATTCTTCCAAGGGATTACCATAGGTTTAGATAAACAAAAATTTTCAGCGTAAAATTGTAAATATTTTTTTACCCATCAGTTTTAACATATGTTTTGGGTGCTCAAAAGAACCGTCTCATTGAGACGGTTCTTTTGAGTACCCACAACATATGTTTTGGTTGAGAAATAAGAAAATTAAATCTCATTGAGATGGTTCTTTTGAGTACCCATAACATATGTTTTGGTTGAGAAATAAGAAAATTAAATTTTCCTTACACACTCTTAACTAAAGTCCTGGATTACCTTTGCTTCCAAAGGCTTACCTTTTGTCAGTTAGGCACATCCGTTCGAATGAGATATAATATGTCAATCTAGATATGCCTCATTATCATATGCCGATCGAGATATGCCCCACTTGTAATATACCCAGAACGAAATATATTAATTCAATCGAGATATCCGATATATTTCGGTCGAAATATTGTTTTTTCTCAATCCGCACACGTGGTCTTTGTTGCGTCATGCGCAGTCTCGTGGCAATTTGCGCATAGAGCACAAATTTGAATTTGATAGAAATAATTTATAACTACAAAAAAGCCAGCGTCATGAGAAAGTTCACCGGGGAACTTTTACACAGATTAGAGTCGAAAGTGGGATCGTCCTCCAATGTCGAAGTAAATACAAGTAACGTTTCAAAGATTCCACCCGACACATTGTTTGTCAAGTTGTTGGAAACCTTGATACATGTACAGTAGTAACTCAAGTCGAATGGAGTGTAAAAGGATACATCATTTCAAGATATGCCCACAATTAGCAGTTACGATTCTCGTATGTAATATGGCCCCAGGTTTGAGACAACACACCTTAGAAAGGGGCAATCAGTTTTTATCTTGCATTTAATGACATACATTGGTGGGCAGCTCAAGTCCAGGCGAGCATGCGCATATGTACGGACTAGCCAGAGCCTTCGATGCTCGCATACGCAAAAGGTGAAAGCTTAGACCAGCATTTAGACATCTAGCTTCACAGGATTATAAGAAGCATTTCACCACATTGCGATAATTACCAAATCTTCTGTGCTGGCTTATATGACTTAAATGTCGCGCACACGCACCCATGGCACGCACCGCACACACAGTGGCGACACTGTTTGGCACTATTTAGACGCATTGGCCGCCACCTTACCCATCCAGTTGCTTAAATAGTCCATGAGAGGCGTGTAAATAAGACGATGTGTCAGTGAATAGTGTAAAACCTGATTAGAATGATCATTCAAGAGAAGGCTGATCCAAGCCTATGTTGATTTATAAAACCTTTAATTACAAATATCTCGACAATTAGGGTATTAAAATACTGAGCAAAAACGGACAATCCCTCGCTATTTATGTAATAAATTGAACATTGATACAAGTTACAGATGAGTAGCCGGCCGCACGTTGATCCGTGACGTCATTGTAATGTTAAATGACGTCACCAGCCACACATGATTACTATGTCGCGTCTCAGCGTATTCAGGGTTTTCTGGAAGCCTTTTCACGTTTTTTCCCCAATAAAAATGAGGTGTTTGGTGGTGAGCAAGAAAAATAATCTATTTCTGTCACCATTAAATTGAGCCGCAACATGGGATTTCCAACAATGTCGTAACCTTAGGCCTATGTGCGACCAGCAAAGGCTCAGACCATACGCGCAGTCTGATCAGAGCTTTTGCTAGTCGCTAGAATATTCCATGACTAAGGCTACTGATCGAATATTATTTGGAGTTTCTAAGCTGAAAAGGAGGCTACACAGGCTCGTCTGAGTCTATACTTGTCAAAATGCCACAGTGTTGCGACACATTTGTCATCGCTCGGCAAGCCGCGTGATGAACAATGATTCTCGGGACGACGGATCGTTACATTGTTTATCATTTATATATTCCTTATAGTCTAGCGGCTAAGCGACTCAAGATGATATAAGTCTAATAATATTTAGATCAGGCATATAATCAAATTGAAATTTCCTAAAAGTATATGGTGTTTTAGATATAATATTTCAAATGAAATATAGATAACCGGATGTATGGAGTTATGTATCTCGAAGGAGATAGTATATCTACATTGAAATATAGTATGCTATATCTCGATTCAGATATGTTATTTCGAATTAGATATTATATTAGAATTCAAATACTATATCTCGTTCGGACGGATGTGCCTAACTGTTTGTTGGTCGCTGTTGTGAAAGTACCATTTTGGAAGATCAGGTTCAACATCCAATGAGGCTTTTTTACTTTTTTTGCTTCAGCATATACCTTATACATATAATGATACAAAAAGATTTCCCTAAAGAGAGATCTGTCAACAACACATTATTGCCAGTTCACTTTTCATTTTCATTTTCAAAACAAGTTACATAACTCTTTCCTTGCAAGTGTCATATCTGCTGATAACTTTTACAAACAGTTTGGAATCTGTTTGACACTCTGATGGTGTAACCTGAAAGAAATTTTTTGAGAACCCTTATTTTGATAAACATTAGCAGATGGCAAAGAGAAAAATTATGCGCAGGCTCGTCTGAGACATAAATGATATGATTTTGTGCCAGCCTATTTGTCAGTCAACTGTAATTTTGCCTGCTTTTATTCTCAATCAAAATCCACTTTTTCAAAAAATTATTTCAGCAATAACATCAGAGTGTCAACAGTTTGGATCCAGATCAGGCCCGACATTTTGTCGGGCCTGATCTGGGTCCAAACTGTTTGCAAAGCCTATCAGCAGACTACACTAGTAGGCAAAGTGTTGAAACTTCATTTTGGGGTAGCGTTAATGACTGTTCTACTCTGTTAATAATGATGTATACTTCTGCCATACTCATTATTAAATTGTGATCCCTGACTATCAGCCACAAAAATCATTTCTTATTAATTTTATTTTACCCAATAGTAAGCACAATTACATCTACACATTCTTGTCATACATAACTCATGATCCTTGTTATCACAGTATCAAATATAATTTTATCATCAGGCCCCGAGGTTATACAACCTTTTTCATGCTCAACTCAGCTGAGCATGAAATTTCAATTGCTCATAGAAGGTAAAATATTGAAAAATAATTATTTTGCCTGCTTAAAACACTCAGATGTTGTATTTATCCTGCTAATAAGTGTGAAAATGTCAACAACTGTTGACGTTTTAACATTTATGAAAAAAATAAATTTCATGCTCAGTTGAGTTGAGCATGAAATAAGGTTTATAACCTTGGGGATAGGTTACAAAAACAGTTTGATTTCTGACTAAAGAATAAACTGTAAAAGTTTTCTGCCTTCCACTTGGTGTGTGTGTGTGTGGGAGGGGGGTTGGGGGGATGATGCTTACGGTACATGTACCCATGTATAAATCCAGTTAATCCACTTAACCTTAATTCTTTGTATCCTGATGGATTTTCTCAGACAGAGATGGAATTATCCACTATATGGCCATGGCTTGGGAAGGGATTGTCATTTGAAGATTTTCAAGATGGCCACCATGGCTACGAGAACAGAACAACTTCAGTTATTCTGATTTGATGTCGCCCCAATTCCACTTGCCAAGTTTCTATCACTATATGACATTATACAGTTATTGACTAATGAGGCATTGAATATGATGTGATATCGACCAGAGAATACCAATATTGACCGAGGCGAAGCCGAGGTCAATATTGGTATTTTCTGGTCGATATCACATCATATTCAATGCCTCATTAGTCAATAACTGTTTTATTATATAACATTTAGGAAAAGATGTACACGTATCTTTGCACCTGGAAAAAATACTGAACTTATATACAAGTTTTGGGAGAGGCAAGCATTTAGTAGAAACCGTGAGTGCAGACCTAGATAAGACCACCCGTTTACTATTTTATATTATGTTGTGCATGAGTGTCATCATTCAACATTTACAAGCAAGACTTCTAACACGCCTCGCCTGTAGAGCCAATGTTAAAATAGTGTAAAATACCAAACAATAATTCACAGCTTTGAAAGCGCGGGGAAAATGTGTGATAGCTGACGTCATTTGTTACTGGAAAATGACGTCATGCATGGCGTTAGACGGTGTAACATCTTTTTTCGCTTGAAAGACGTTACAAATACATGTAAACGTATGCGACATGGTCTAAGTATTGGCGGGAGTTCTTCAGTGCACGGAAAACACAAGGAGTCTAATTTTAGTAACTTATATTCACCAGCAAGCGCGCGCCAGCCAGTGAATATGACAATATAATGACTGACCACGTGAGCGCTCTAAGCCAATGAAAATCGGTCTTTTTTACATAGTTATATAATAAAATGGTTTGAAGAATTTCAAGATGGCTGCCATGGATGTTATGTTGAACAATTCTTGAAGCTCCATGTTGCCCTGATGCCTCACATAAAGTTAAGCTCAAACATGACAGACCAGGCCAACAATTGTTGGCATTTTAACATTTATGAGCAGGATAAATTTCACGCTCAGCTGAGTTGAGCATGAAAAAGTTTTATAACCTCGGGGCCAGTGATTATACTGTGGAGCTCTCTCTAACTGTATTATTCATTAACTATGATGTACTTCAGCCCATACTGTTCAGACCCTGATGAAAAGCTGTATTCTTTTATCTGGGTCCTCACTATTTGACAAAGTAACCTCAAAAGGGGCTTCAAGCAAACAACAGATTAAAGAGATTTGGCTCAGCTCCCTCACCTCTCCCTGATATCATTATATGGTCACCAGGGGGTATAAAAATACATGTTTAAAGGTCCACTGGTGCCTGGACCAATCAAGGGTCTCTATATCATTTGTACTCAGATTTCAAATGCAAAATGTTTATATACCATCCCTAATCCAAACTAGAATAAGGTCAGAGAATCTTACGATAGCCCCATTGCAGCGCTTTTCATGCAGTAAAAAGGCCAAGTTCTAAAAGATATTGAGCAGGAAAATCTAAATTTGAGCAGGAACAAAATTCTGACATCAATCAAGGGCCATAACTCTGTCACAAACAAGGTAAATTCGACGAATTTATATCCCCCGATGAAGGGTTATTTGAGAGAAACATGTAAATCACAAAACATAAATCCCACAGTTTCATTCAGATTATAACAAACGCATGTCAAGTATGTTTTAGTGCTTAGTTCAATAAAAAATATACTTACATCTGCACAATTACAATATATGACCTTTAAACCCAACCTCAGAGGTCAAGATTGTGTGTAAATTCAAAGTGTTACCTTGTATGTAGGTCTACACTTCTTCCACTTTACTTTGATATGCAACATGACCACTTTTAGAAAAGAACAAAAATGACCCTTTGACCCCACCCCAGGGGTCGTTGGTGTGTGTAATGACAGCACACTTGCTTTCATGGTGCTCTGTGCTCAATTCCCTTTAATTTGATACACAACATGACTACTTTCAGTAAAAGATATAGTTTGACCTTTTGACCCCACCCCTTGGGTCAAGGGTGTGTCTGTGGGCAAAATATTTGCTACCATGTTGCTGCCAGCGTCGTCAGCTTTAATTTGATATGCAACATGACTACTTTCAGAAAAATATATATTTTGACCTTTTGACCCCACCCCCTGGGTCGAGGGTGTGTCTGTGGGCAAAATATTTGTAACCATGTTGCTGCCTGCGTCGTCAGCTTTAATTTGATATGCAACATGACCATATTCTGAAAAAGTTTAATTTTGGCCTTGGCCCCTCCCCCTAAGTCCACCAAAGGGGCTTGGAATCAGGCCTTCAAACTGAAAAGCCGTTTCATTTGTTCATATCTATTGCTGCTCTGCCTGCATGCAAAATTTCAGCAAAAAATATTGATAATTGCCTTAGTTATTGCGAAATTTAAATATTTGACCTTTGACCCCTTAGGTGGGGTCAAAGGGGGTGGGGTAAAACTTTGACACTGCCATTCTTATCTACAGGCACTTGGCAATCATGGTCTATAGCAAGAAGTTGTTAAATATAATAGCTTTGATGAAATGTGAAGATCATCACACAAAAAAGCTTATATAGGTTTTGCCTTATAATTGCCTATACTTAAACAAGGGCAATTACTCAAGTGTTAAGGGGTCAATTTTGACCAAACTTATAGGATATCAAGAGTCCATGATACTAATCATTTGTACCAAGAATGAATTAAATCTGACTAATAGGTACTGAGATATGGTTCCGGACGGACGGACGGAATGGACGGACAGACACACGGGCGACGCCGAAACTATATCCCTCCGCCTTCGTCGGGGGATTATAAGCAAAAAATAGCAGGTAACAATTGTCAATATAAATGCATATACAAAATTTGGTGAAATTCTATCCATTTGTTCTCCAGATATTGAGTGGAAACACAATTCTGACATAAATCAAAGGCCATAACTCAGTAACAAATTAGAAAAAAATTACAGCTAACTATCCCAACCTAGATCTTGCCAATATCAATGGTGAAATTCTGTCAATTTGTTCTCAAGATATTGAGTGGAATCGAATCAAGGGCCATAACTCTGTTACAAATTTGTGAAAAATGACAGGTAACAATCCCAACCTAGATCTTTTTAATATAAATGATTATATAAAGTTTGGTCAAATTCTGTCCATTTGTTCTCAAGATATGGAGCGGAAACAAAATTCTGACATAAATCAAGGGCCATAACTCTGTTACAAATAAGCAAAAAAATACAGATAACAATCCCAACCTACATCTTGTCAATATCAATGCATATATAAAATTTGGTGAAATTCTGTCAATTTGTTCTCAATTTTAAGATATTGAGCCGAAATGAAATTCTGGCGTAAATCAAGGGCCATAACTCTGGTACAAATATGCGAAAAATGATGTGTAAAAATCCCAAGCTAGATCTTGTCAATATCAATGCATATATAAAATTTGGTGAAAATCTATCAATTTGTTCTCAAGATATTGAGCAGAAAAGAAATTATGACGGATGAAAGGACGAACGAACGGAATGACAGACAACCCAATATAGCACCCCCCCCCCTTTTCAAAGTGGGGCTATAACTAGCTCAGCTCTTTCTCTTACCGCATAATGGTGATCCTTCCGAGTATAACGTGGAACAGAATGCGACCGGATCCTGTCAATAATTTTAGAACCCAATGCATGTTTTATGTCTATCCTAGTCACTGTGTGACGCGAAACATAAATTTCTGATTTCTGGACTGTATTTCTTCCTAATGACATTTTTAAACATCTGACATGTAACCTCTGTTGGAAAAACCTGTCCAGACTTCTACAGTCATGTGCCATAATATGGTACAATGAATTTGTGTGAAAATTATTTTTTTCTTGCACACCAGATCGGGATTTACGTTGTCTTTACCTATGTGAGATAATTCTATTCCACATCCCCGTACCAGCCCGTGGGAAAGATAAAAAATGATCAGCCGCACTCCAGCCGCATGTAGATCCATGGCATCATTGAAATGTAAAAATGACATCACCATGTCACATGTATGTTGCATCTCGATCAGCATATTCAGGATTTTCTGGAAGCATTTTTCATGTTATGAGGTATTTAGTGGTGAGAAAGAAAAAGAATCCATAATTTGTGTGAGGATGGGATAGAACAATCAGCAAGCCTCGTGATGTGATACAGTGATTCTCGGGTTGGATTTTTCTTTCTCACATACCAATGCATAGGAAATCGAGTGATCCCTATGTAAGCTCGCTGTCGAAAAAATCTGTCCCACATCGCTACCCATGTGAGATAAGCGTAACTAATACGAGATAAGCCATGTGCGACCGGTTGCTAATGTGAGATAACATTTTTGGCGCATGACTGTATTCATTCGAAAACGAAAGTTGAATCGTTGTCAGTCAGGAAAAAAATCTATGTTGAATTTTCAGTGATTGAAGTCAGCCTTCAACTTGGTTTAAAAGTAAAACTGGCATTTTTACTTAAAACCTTTATTCAATGCTCTGAACATGCTGAGTGCATTGCGATTGACATATTTTAACCTGTTGTTTTGGGCATTGAGTGACTGAATCGACCGGGACGGGGAGCCTTGACGATGTAAAAACACACCACACACACACATATTTTCCTCAACAAAATTACTTACTCGAGTTCCTGTGGCTGATAAGCTAGTTCTTGTAAATCCATTTTGATGAAATAACCATTTGTTCATTGTTAAATGCGCTGTTTATTCGCTGTTTCAAGTTGATTTATACAACGCGCGTCATTGACTGTAAACATCGATCTCAGAGACGTCACCAACAAATATTACACTGTACCGTACGGTCGTGATATATGAGAAAAAGAATCGATCATTGGTGTTCAGTGGTTCCAGAAAAATCCCAACCCTCGGGTCCAAACTCGGCAAGCCTCGTTTCCCTCTGGAACGGTGGGCCCTCGGGTTGGGATTTTTCTGTCCCCACTGAACACCAATGATGGATTCTATTTATCCCACACTCACACTCATAATAGAATCTTATAATCTTAGAGCAAAGAGTGCTGTCAGCGTCTACAGTTTTTGAGACTAATGTCACAAGAAAATCTGTTTTTGCTGCAAGGAAATAACAACGGTGGCAGAACCTCCAACCTGTATATGCGGAGTCTGATCAGTATAGTAAAACCTGTTTTAGCGGCCACTCAAAAAGGAGACCTAAAATTGGTTTTCAAGACCGATTATCGAATGCAGGTCAAAATGCTCCAAGCATTCTGCAATATTTTCTACCTCCATTAAGCTACCATTTGTCTTTAAGACCTTTGTTTTGTCTATTTTTGAGTGGCCACTTAAGACAGGTTTTACGTACTGTACCTTTGTTACCGTATGAAAGTGTAAACTTGATCAAGAAATACACTATTTCAGGCTTCTGGTGAGTATGAAATTGGTACAAATTTCTGAACAACACTGTAGTTTTTCACAAGCATGAAATGCACATGCCCAGCTAGGACAGTACTGTCATTACCCTAAATATTGGGACACTTTAACTTTTTGCATGCTAGGTACTGTCGTGCCAACCAAGAGTACTGACAGTGACATAATATTTTGTTTACAGTTGCTAAGTAAAACATTAACTTTCACACTCAACTTGAGCTAATTGCGAATCAATACAATACTTGTGTATTAATCCTATCCTGAGAATAGGATTAATACACAAGTAATCTATCGATTCTAAGTTCCTGATAACTTGGTAACAAAGCATGACGTCACTGTCACTCTTGGCTGGCAGGACAGTAATATAATACTGCATGTTTAAAACTTATTTTTACCCCGGCATCCAATTTAGGTTACCTTGCACCCCCCCCAGGACAATTTTTCATGGGTGCCAAATTGTTCATTGGGACCCCCTGGATGGGAAACGAAGGTGTCCTCAAAAAAATTTTGGTTTGGGCTATGTGAAATTGCATGGTTTCTATGCCAACCCATAGCGAATTTGAGAAGGGGGGTCTGCCTATAAAACTACTCATATCTCAGCTGTTACTTATCCTAGACTACTAAACTTAATACCAAATTAAAGCTTAGACATATGCCTAATATCCCCTTGTTGCATATGAAAATTATCTAATTTGCATATTCATAAATATTTATGAAAACATTAAAAATGTGTTTCACGAATGGGGGTATACGTACAAGATCAATAATATCTCAGCTGCTTTTAGTCGTAGAGTACTAAAATTTGTACTAAAATAAAGCTAAGACATAGGCCTTTCATTCCATGGTCAAATATGCAACATACCTTAGTTGCATAATTTGCATATTCATGAATATTAATAAAAACGCTAACAATATGGGAAAATCTTTACAAAAATAAATAGGCTGATTTCATCCCAATATTGTCATTGTTGCATGTTTTAATATAATCAATGTTACAATTTGACAGGTCCAATCATCCAGTGGTCCTATATGAATATTATCTCATTTGAATATTCATGAAAATGCCTGAAAACTTAAAAAAATGAGGGAAAATCACGTAAAAACTATAAGCCTAGGAGAGGGGTTAAGGTACGATCTATCCTGCACTCCTAGGGCCTTTTAAATTCATGCCAAATTGTTCAGTGGGACAATCAGAATGTGAAATGAAGTTCTCCTCACAAGAAATTGGGTATGGGATACGTAAAAATGCATGGTTTCCATGGCAACCGCTTATATGATTCTCGAGATTGGGGGGTAGGCCTACAAATTCAATCATATCTAGGGTTCTACTTATCCTAGAGCACTAAAATTGGTGTCAAATTAAAGCTTAGACACATGTCTTTCTACTATGGTCAGATTTGTAAATCATCTAATTTGCATATTTATGAATATTAATGAAAACCTACAAAAATGAAGTAAAATCATAAAAAAAAAAAACATAAATGAACATATTTCAGCACAAAAACATCATCAAACCACCATTGTTGCCAGTTTTTATATCCTCAGTGATTCAATTTGATGAGTTTTTTCATCCAGTGGTCCTATATGAAAATTATCTCATGGTCCTATATGAAAATTATCTCATTTGCATATTCATGAATATTAATGAAATCCTAAAATGATGGAAAAAAGCATGGGTAAACTATAGTATGCAACAGGGGTAATCAGACCTAAATTAAACACATCAGACATTTTATTATGGGCATAAATTTGTCCAATAGGACCACTTAAATGTAAAAAAAATATTGTCCTCAAAAATAAATGTTATTTTGGTTTTTGAAATTTCATGGTTTCCATGGCAACCCATTATGCCGACTGTAAAGATTGGGGGTATACATACAAAAAATACTCATATCTTAACAACATCTCATCCTAAATTACTAAACATGGTACCAAACTAATCCCTGGACATAGTGGTTTTATTTGGTAGTTAGATATGCAAATTATCTAATATCCATATTCATGAATATTAATGAAAACTTTAGATATGAGAGATAAAATCTCAGAAAAATTAGGGGGTGTATGTATAAAATTACCAATATCTCAGCAGCTATGCGTCCGAGTGTATCAAACTTGGTGCCAAATCAATGCTTAGACATAGTACTTTTACCTTAAGTTCAGCTTTGAAAAATAGTTATCATAAATAATTATGAATTTTAATTAAAACAGAAGAAACAAATGAAAAATCGCGGAAAAATCAAGGGGGTGCACTTACAAATCTAATAATATCTCAATTGCTAAGTGCCCTAGAGTACCAAAATTGGGTTTAAACTAATGCTAAGACAATAGTATGTTTAACAAATTATCAAATTTTAAAACGGTCATATTATAATATTCATGAATATTGATGAAACCATGAGCATTTTGAGAATAATATTTGAAAATGAAGGGGATATACCTACAAAATTACTCATATCTGAGCAGCTTATGGCCCTTACGTAGCAAAGAAGGTGCCAACTTGTTGCTATGATACAGCCCTTTATCTCAATGGTTATATTTGCCAGTTGTCGCATTTACATATTCATGAAAATTAATATAAACATTAGAATAAAGAGAAAAATCACCGAAAATGAATGAGGTATACCTACGAAATAACCAATATCTTAGCTGCTAATTGGCCTAGAGTAGCAAACAATGTACTGAATTTAAGTCTATGCAAAGCAAATTTACCTAGTGGGAAGATATAAGAATTAACTGATTTGTTTAATATCAATATTAATAAAAAAAACTTTAAAAATACAAGTAAAAAATGTATACAAATTGATAGCAGTGTAGTTACAAAATTACTCATATCTCAGCTGTTATAAATTTTATACTTTTTTCTTTTACTCAATTTTACTTAGGATTTTGCTGTTTGATATGGTACCAAGCTTGTTACTATTGGGCAATTGGAAGCCAATATATGAATCACTTTGTAGCTATACCCCCTTAATTTTCCTGTATTTTCTCTTAATCTCTCATGTTTTCATCAATATTCATGAGAATTTAAATTTGATGTGTTATAGATTGGATCATTTTGGTAAACATGTTGTGTCTATGCATTGACTTAAAATCAAGTTTGGCACTATTGGGCACTTAACTACTGAGATATGAGTAATTTTGGAAGTGCACCCCCCTTGATTTTTGCCACAATTTTTCTTTCATTTCTTCTGTTTACATTAAAAATCACGAATATTCATGTTAAATATTTTTCATATTATACCTTATAGTAAAAGTACGATGTCTAAGCATTAAATTGGCACTAGGTTTGATACACTGGAACACATGGTAGGTGAAATATTTGTCATTTTATATGTACATCCCTTAATTTTTCTAAGATTTTTTCTTTAATTACAAAACTTTTCATTAATATTCATGAATATGCAAATGAGATAATTTTCATATAGGACCACTGGATGAAAGAACTTATCAAATTGAATCACTGAGGATATAAAAACTGGCAACAATGGTGGTTTGATGATGTTTTTGTGCTGAAATATGTTCATTTATGTTGTTTTTTTATGAATTTACTTCATTTTTGTAGGTTTTCATTAATATTCATAAATATGCAAATTAGATGATTTACAAATCTGACCACAAGAAGAAAGACATGTGTCTAAGCTTTAATTTGACACCAATTTTAGTGATCTAGGATAAGTAGAACCCTAGATATGATTGAATTTGTAGGCCAACCCCCCAATCTCGAGAATCATATAAGCGGTTGCCATGGAAACCATGCATTTTTACGTAGCCCATACCTAATTTCTTGTGAGGAGAACTTCATTTCACATTCTGATTGTCCCACTGAATAATTTGGCATGAATTTAAAAGGCCCTAGGAGTGCAGGATAGATCGTACCATAACCCCTCCCCTAGGCTTAAAGTTTTTACGTGATTTTCCCTCATTTTTTTAAGTTTTCAGGCATTTTAATGAATATTCAAATGAGATAATATTCATATAGGACCACTGGATGATTGGACCTGTCAAATTGTAACATTGATTATATTAAAACATGCAACAATGACAATATTGGGATGAAATCAGCCTATTTATATTTGTAAAGATTTTCCGATATTTTTTAGCGTTTTTATTAATATTCATGAATATGCAAATTATGCAAATAAGGTATGTTGCATATTTGACCATGGAATAAAAGGCCTATGTCTTAGCTTTATTTTAGTACAAATTTTAGTACTCTACGACTAAAAGCAGCTGAGATATTATTGATCTTGTACGTATACCCCCATTCGTGAAACACATTTTTAATGTTTTCATAAATATTTATGAATATGCAAATTAGATAATTTCCATATGCAACAAGGGGATATTAGGCATATGTCTAAGCTTTAATTTGGTATTAAGTTTAGTAGTCTAGGATAAGTAACAGCTGAGATATGCGTAGTTTTATAGGCAGACCCCCCTTCTCAAATTCGCTATGGGTTGGCATAGAAACCATGCAATTTCACATAGCCCAAACCAAAATTTTTTTGAGGACACCTTCGTTTTCCATCCAGGGGGTCCCAATGAACAATTTGGCACCCATGAAAAATTGTCCTGGGGGGGGTGCAAGGTAACCTAAATTGGATGCCGGGGTATTTGTCTTCTGTGGATTTTTCAAATTATTTTTTCAAAATAACCTTTCAGGAATATACATGTGCCACCAGAGTGTCAAACAGTTTGGATCTTAGACATTGAATCATCCGGCCTGATATAGACATTTTATCCGTCCTGATCTAGGAGACAGTGGAAACAACACTTAGGTCCCTTATTTCCACTGGGCTACCACCTATATAGTATGTCCATATTAGCTTACTGATTATGGACATCTTTCTTAAAACTATTTGAATTACTTCCCATTAACCATTTTCTGTCCAGCACTACATCACAATCCAACATCCCCCCCCCTCCCCCCCCCCCCCATTCTGAGATATCATTTGGTCAAATTTTCCCATGCAATTCCAAATGAAGCCAGGTTTACATGCCTTAATTTCAAAAAAATACTTACATATAAAAGATCCCAGCCTCTTGATGTATAGATACATGTACGATACATCTGGTATCAAAAACTCCAAATTATCCTTGAAAAGTTTAAAAATATAGCTCCAAATTATCCTTGAAAGATTGAAAAATTTAGCTTCAAATTATCCTTGAAGGACTAGAAAAATATATCTCCAAATTATCCTTGAAGGACTGAAAAATATAGCTGAAAATTATCCTTGAAGGACTGAAAAATATAGCTCCAAATTATCCATGAAGTGTTGAAAAATGTAGCTCCAAATTATCCTTTGAAAGATTGAAAAATATAACTCCAAATTATCCATGAAGTGTTGAAAAATATAGCTCCAAATTATCCTTGAAGGATTGAAAAATATAACTCCAAATTATCCTTTAAGAGTTGAAAATTATCCTTGCTTTTAATTTCATTCAATTTTCACATTTTCTTTGAGAACCAAATTTCATATCTCAGGTTAACAAATGTATCACAGAATTATTTATATTCCAAATATTGCACAAAGCTTGCACACGAGGATTATAACAGTTTTAAAACCAAAAGAAACTGGGCCCTAATATCAACTTAGTGTTGGTGTTATTTTATTACAATTTTACATTTTAGCTAAAGAAATCTCTCAGTATGAAAGTCCAGTTTAAGGAACATACCACCATTCACAGGTTTAGATAAACAAAAAATTTTGACGTAAAATTGTTAATATTTCCTTATCCATTTTTTTAGCATATGTTTTGAGTGCTCAAAAGAACCGTCTCATTGAGACGGTTCTTTTGAGTACCCACAACATATGTTTTGGTTGAGAAATAAAAAAATTAAATTTCTGTTATGCACTCTTAACTAAAGTCCTGACCATTTTTATCATCAGTTAAGATTAGAATCTTTTGTTTTTTAATATTGATAGTGTCAAACATTATTTAGTTGCAAAATCAATTGTGAAAATTCTATTCTTAAAATAAAATTTTATGCTATCACGTTAGTGAGGCATTTCTATCGAGTAACTTTCGTTTAAATTTTAAATATTTTGTGCAAAGTTCAAAAATTAATGCACTGTATCAAACATGTGAAAACGAGCCTTCTAGCCAATCTAACAGAATGTACATGCAATATATTTTACATAATTGGCCATAGATACTTGGTCAATGCAAAATAATGGTTGAGATCAGTTCCTTCACAGTTATCTGCGCAATGGCGGATCCAGAGAAGGTTCAGAGGTTCGCTCGAACCCCCCTCCCCTAACCCCCGTTTTTAAATACCCTATGAAAATGAAATAATTTGGTCTTAATGAGACCAAATTATTTCTTTTTCATGGGATATTTAAGAAAAATGAGATAAAATCAGAAAAACAAACCCCACCCCTTTATACATATGAACCCCTTTCCAGAAATCCTGGATCAGCCCCTGCACAGTTATCTGCACCATCAATGTCTAGTTTTTTCTGATCAAAGGGCTCTTTTCTCAAAGTTGAAATTCTTGTCAATTAAAGTTTCCGTTTCCACTTTCACCTAGTATATTAAAAATATGGTTAGAGGCAATTTTTATCTAAAATATCTAACCAGGCAAAAATTTGATTAATTGAAAATGTCGCAAATTTCCTATAATTTAGGAAGCATCTACATAAACTTATGAAGGATGTTATCATTTAAGGCTCATATTATATAATCAGACAACAAGGATGTAAATATTGATTTAAGTCTGATCAGCCAGAAAATTAAAGCCAGTTTAAAATCCATTCATGTCTACTTGTATGTCAAGAGAAACCAGTTTATGTCTTTTGACAACAAAAAAAAAGGTGCAGATTAGCCTGTGCAGTCGGATCCACACCATTTTTACACCATTTTTTGTTCTCTGCCTGATTCTAAAAAGCTGAATTTGCATCTGAGCTTTGAACATTCTAGCTAGTCTGTGTAGCTGAGCTAATTAAGCTAGTCAGAAACCCCAAAATTCTGGCTTTCTTGTAAATTTAAGTGGCTCAAATATGCTACTAGCATCCCGGTGAAAATGGCAAAACAGTGAACAGCAATTATGTTTTAATTTTTTTTATTTAAATAAACGATGACGATTCTCATGAAATATCAAACCTTATTTTTTTCAAAAATTAGGAAAGCTGTCGCAAAATTTGTAGTCTGCTGCAGTCATGATTGGCATTTTAAGGGTTTATCTTGCCTGATTGATTTTAATTTATTTCTATTGAACATTTATAGGTACTTTTCAATCACAATTGATCTATTCAGTCATGTATATAGCAAAAGAAACCTGACAAGAATCATATATCATGGTTGCAAGTAGTGAGTTCTCTCCCTTAAATAAAATAATCAAGGGAGATAAGTGCTTAATTACCAATATTATGTACAATGTAGGAAATTTCTCTGAATAATAAGTCAGATCAAAAACTAAGAGGCCCAAGTGGGCCAGATGATCCATCACCCAAATAAATCTGATCATGATATGCTACATATTGCGATGGTAGCGATTAGATCAGATCATTATACCCTCTTTGCCTTTAGAAAAAAAGGGTATATTAATTTCGTACAAAGTGGGTCTGTTGCCCCTCTGTCTGTCTGTCCATCACGTTTCTTGTAAATGTAATCTCCTCCTAAACCATTAGAGGTAGCAACTCCAAACGTTGTAGCTGAATAGGTCACATCTGAGCAACATTTCATGTGACCTTGACACCAAGGTCAAGGTCAAAGGTCAAACATCGAATTTTCTTGTAAATGCATCTCCTCCTAAACCTTTTGAGGTAGCAAGCTGAATAGGTCACATGAAGTAGAGGGTACTGGGCAACATTTTGTGTGACCTTCACCCTAAGGTCAAGGTCAAAGGTCAAATATTGAATTTCCTTGTAAATGCTCCTCCTCCTAAACCTTTTGACATAGTAACTTCAAACTCTGTAGGTGCATAGGTCACATGAAGTAGAGGGCACCGGGCAACATTTCGTTAAGGTCAAATAATGTGTTTTCTTGTAAATGCATCTTTTCCTTAACCATGAGATGTAGCAATATCAAAGTTTGATGGTGCATAGGTCACATGATGACAAATCTAGAAAGGATGAGTAATTCTTCACAAAGCACTCTTCCTGTAGGAGGAGTGCTTTGGAAAGAATTACTCAAGGAAGTCATATTACTCCCTTATGTTCTTTATTGCATACGCTTTTAAAGGACAAGCGCATGTGTTTGCAGGACGAGTGACAATTGTAAGTCACATGTCCTGCAGGACAAGTGCAATACATGTATTTAAATATTTTTGTCCCCTAAGCAGTGCTAAATATGTAAAATTTAAGCACTGGATGGTGAGGGGACATCTGTTTTCTCTGTTAACAATGCTCAGGGAACAAAAATTCCACTCGTCCACTCGTAATTACGAGTGAAATCTAGAAAGGATGAGTAATTCTTCCCAATTAAGCACTCGTCCTGTAAGACGAGTGCTTTGGGAAGAATTACTCGAGGAAGTCATATTACATATTACTCCCTTGTGTTCTTTATTGCATACACTCTTAAAGGACAAGTGCATGTGTTAATTTACAGGACAAGCGAAAATTGTGAGTCACTCGTCCTGCAGGGCAAGTGCAATATTGAAATATTTTTGTCCCCTGATACTATAGTTTGAGTGGCAATTGTGGGCTGTGGTTTTCTGTGTATGCAATAAGGAGCCTTTTCCTGCATTCTCAAACTGTTCCTCACATAATATATTGACATTTCGTGGGCAGCTGTAATAAAAGCAAGTATTTGTAATTAAAAAAACTAGAGGGCCATGTTTAATGTCCGATATTATGGCTAATTACCTTAATACATGTATCAATATACCGAATATCTTGATTTTTTCCTCATATCTCTTGCTCCATCATCAACTGTCATTATTTTTAAATAGCTTTCTACAAATACTTAAACACTGTAATGCACCACTGCTAAATATGACTTATATAAATTGCCCTGGCCTAGAGGTAATAAAACTTTTTCATGCACAACTCAACTGAGTATGAAATTTCAACTACTCATAAAAACTATAATACCGACAAATGAAGATGTTTCTTTCTTTAAAGCACAGGAGCTTGAAGTTCAATCCATATATTACTTCTAAACCCTAAAAACGAAAATATCATAATGTCATTACGTAATGACATTGTGAGATTTTGGTTTTGAGGCTATAGAGGTGAGATAAAGACAGAACTTCAAGCTCCTGTGTTTAAAGACTCTCAGATGTTGTATTTATCCTGCTAATAAATTTTAAAATGCCAACAATTGTTGGCATTTTAACATTTATGAGTAGGATAAATTTCGTGCTCAGCTGAGTTGAGCATGAAAAAAGTTTTATAACCTCGTGGCCTGCTCTCAGCCCCACACTACATAACAGATAATTTCAATGGGATGAAGATGCGAAGATCCAAATGTAAAAACCCTTCACATACCATGCACTGTTACTGAGGGACAATCAAAACGTTATTGCTCTGCCATCCCCAACCATACCCCATAGGTATGTGTTTGGGTGGGGTAGGAGGGGTGGCGGGTACAAATGACTGGTGCATAACTTTCAAGTACAAGGTTTTTAACTTTTTGCATACTGGGTAATTTTTCATGCTTTTGTTGTCGTCTGCTGACTTTTTTCAAAATTATAATATCTTTTGCAAAAAAATCTTTCAAGGGAAAAAAGAGTACACAATCAGAGTGTCAAACAGTTTGGATCCAGATCAGGACAGGACTGACTCAGGGTCCAAAATGTGTTTGCAACGGTTATCAGCAGATGGCAAAAGTCGCCACTAGCAAGGAATGAGTAAATCCAGAAGGGCGGGAAACGGGAGTAGAGGGGGCGGGAAGAGGGGCAATTGAGGGCGGGGGTGGGGTCTTGAAAATTGCTTTTTACTAGAAAATTCATTAAAAATGATCCATAACGATACCCTTTAAGACCTTTAAGTCATATAAGGGCCTAAAAGGGACGCAGTTCACTTTCAAGTCTTGGTTTCGAGTAATTTCGGGCGTCTTAGCAATCTTGATTGTTTCTGTCCATATTTATCAGTCTCCGTATTGGAATGGGTTCCTTTGCTTTTCTTCCTTTTTGAAATGCCGGTTGGAATTTACACATTTAAACAGCGTTCAGCTGCCGTCGATAACTATTTTATTTATTCCGTCAGGGACGTATAAATAGCTACCCTTTACGCAAAAACGCATAAGCGTACGTATGAAACCGAAACTATGGGATTATTATATGCTAGTTTTATTCTTGGTAATACGTATGAATACAAAGTGAGTGCAGAAAAGCAATTCTAATCTGCCTAATTCCAATTGTGGCAGGTGTTTCCGATTGTGGCAAGTGTTATCACGTTTATGGTGGCATTAGAATCTTTGAAGGTTCGGCACTCAAAAACGAAGTAAAAAGGAGGCCCTGATTTTTTTAAAGAGTTTATATTGTACTACCTAGAGTGTGTTATATCATGGCGCCGCATTTTCATTTTGTGGCGTCTCAACTGGTGTCATGCATTACTATATACATGTGTACTCTCATCGTTTCAGCGTCTCATCTTGACATACACTATTTTCAGTAGAAATGGTGTCATGCATTACTATATACTCTCATCCTTACGGTGTCACATCTTGGCATACGCTATTTTCAGTAGAAATGGTGTCATGCATTACTATATACTCTCATCCTTACGGCGTCTCATCTTGACATACGCTATTTTCAG
The DNA here is from genome assembly GCA_964019695.1 of Loripinus fragilis. NCBI lineage: Eukaryota > Metazoa > Mollusca > Bivalvia > Lucinida > Lucinidae > Loripinus > Loripinus fragilis. The sequence continues at coordinate 21,415,538 of OZ026520.1, read as the reverse complement.
TAGAAATGGTGTCATGCATTACTATATACTCTCATCCTTACGTCGTCTCATCTTGGCATACGCTATTTGTAAGTGCAGACTATTTATTTAAGGCAAGTTGCGTCCCTGTCCGCGCTAGAGAATGACTTTTGTAAACTGCTAAAAACTTTAAAAAACAAAACAAAAAACAAACACTGACAGCACGAGTTTACGGATCGTTGTGCCAAGCACGGTATTTCGCATTTTGATATGAGAGTTGTCAGTGCTCGAGAAACAAAAAAATAATAAAAAAGATGATTGTTCTGACAGACCCGAAAGTTTTGGACCATGCGCTCCACAGATTATAAAGAATAAGGCTGACCTCCATGGTATGCTAGTGTTTTGATCTGTCAAAATATCGATGCATGGCGTATTTTAATGTAACATTCACAAGAATCAAGTATTGAGATTTGTGCTCAAAAAGAGTAAGGCATACACCATACAATGTTCATACTAGAATCAGAAAAAAATCATTCTAACTGACTGTCAGCTGTTTATAATGCTTTAAAATGCTAAGGAAATGGATGCATTTTTCCACAAATGTGAAAGAGCTTTATGAAGGTTCCTTAGAGCTTAAATCCCGCCTACTCAAAATCATGCATATGAACACTTCCTTATCTCCCAAATAGTTCTTCTAAAACAAACTATTTACAAGAATAGTAAGTGAGTATGATCAGGAAATACCACAATCATAGACTGCAGACAAACCCATGGCACCGTGAGGAAGAGCCACACAATAAATACGAGACACCAGGGCGACAAACTTAGCAAAGCTGTATAACTAGAATGGATATAAAGTAACGCACAACTAAACATAGAACAATTACAAAATCCCACAATGGGAGTAACAATCAAATAAATCAACAACAGCAGAAGATCCTAATGCATATATACTTTTGTAGTCTGCTGATAACCTTTGCAAACAGTTTGGACCCAGATCAGCTTCTGTCGGTCCTGATCTTGATTCTGCCAACCCTTATCTTGACTCAACACTTTTGACACTCTGATGGCGACATGTATTCCTGATTTTTATTTTTTTGCGAAAAAGTCAGCTTTCAAAACAAATCAGCACACCAAGTATGCAAAAAGAGTTAATCGACACACAATTTTAAGAGCAGCGCAAAGCATGTACTTGTATTTATGATTTTAGAAGTAAGGCCAAAAATTAACAAAACAAAAAAAGAAATAAAGTGTTGTTTTTGCCCTTTCCTCTTCAATATCTTCAATATGTTAAGAGGTCGATAGGTTGGCAAACTTTTTTTATAACAAATTTGCATGAAAAAAGTAAAACAAAATTCCTTTAAAAAGTCTAGAAAATAGACAAGGCTCAAAATTGAGTTGGCGCCAAAAGTGACTGTAAACAAGAGGTTTTTGTTTTGCTTAGTATAAATAATGTTTCCATTGTTGGTTCTAAAAAAGACATTTATCTGGAGATAGTCTGGTTCTTTGCCTACTTGGTAATTTTGCATGAAAATACGACAGCTGAGTCTATGGTGAACTAGTCTTAGTTCTTCACTTACATATATACGCTTTAGTTCTTGAAAAAGAACAAAATTTTATCAGGGGGAGGGAAAAATCTAATAGGGGGAGGGAAGTTGGGGAGAAGGGGGAGGGAAGTGGGGGAGAAGGGGGAGGGAAGTGGGGGAAAAGGGGGAGGGAACTGGGAATGTGGTACCCCCCTGTCCACCACCTCCTCTATGGCCATGCTTCATTTATTGACAGCCTCTCTCCAGGTACGTTTTACTGGATCATTTCAAATAAGAACCTAAAAAATACATTTACTTTACCATGGTTACTTAAGTCTTTAACACATTGATGGTTCTGACCCCATGGAATGCTACCTGAGTTAGAAAATGGCCCTTAACCCTTAAAGCACCAAGAAATAAATGCATCCGAAAATGTGGTCTGCTGAAGTCGTCTTCTGCAAATAACTGCCTAACATTACTGACTAATTAAGCATAGAAGCAAACAGTGTGGACCCAGAACAGACTGCTCCTATATAGGAGCAGTCTGATCTTGGCCCACACTGTTTGCCATAGAGGTTTCTTAAACATTTCGGCAGACGAGAAAAGCAGACGACTTTTGTTGTGATTAGGGAATTAAGGGTTTATAATAAGTGGAAGCTCCTAGGCACCCACCAGGGCCTACACTCTACATAGAACTGAGCTGTAAAATACCAAGCAAACAAAAAGAATACAGATCAGTCTACACATATGCACTGTCTGACCAACATCATAACATATTTGCTGATTAGACTCAGGGACCAAGCTAGGGGGCGACTAGGGCGAAATGGTCGCCCAAGGGGCCGAAATTTCGCCCTAAATGGGACCCAGGGAGAAGTGGGAGTCTCCCTAAAAAAAAAAAAAATTTTTTTTTTAGGGAGACTCATTTTCATTCTGTCACCACACAAATGCAAGCAGTGGTGACATTATCAGACAATCTACTACCACTGCATCGTATTTCTCCTTCCATTAAATGGCAATAGTATGTGTAATGGCTGATTTGCTTCTAAATTGACAGAAAATGTCGTAGTTTTGCGCTATAACTTCTCCCTATCTGACTGTCACCTCTCCCTAATTGTCCTGCAGGGAGAAGTCACTTCTCCCTAAAATTCTTGGCCAGCTTGGTCCCTGAGACTACCGTAAAATGGAATATTTTAGTAGTGCCAAATTTTCTCAATGCCTCAAAAACATGAGGATAAATATAATATAGCGTTTTTTAATTTTGGCAGTCTTTTACTAGTATACCAGCAAAAAATATATCCATTGATCACATTTTCACAATTGGCTAGTAGGGGTCAGGAGTTCAATCATGGCCCTGTCCCATATTTTCAAAGAGATTGATCATGAAATAATTTCTACGGTCATTCTCCTCCGTTCCACTGATTCAAGAAGGGTTGTTGTCAGTAACAATTAAGCAAAAGTATAACTGCTTGCCCAGGAAAAAAGTGTGGTTAGGTGAACTGACCATCATGATATGACCACAGCTGTTGATTGGGACGTAAAGAACCAAACAAACCAAACAATAGGCTAGTCACAAAATTCTTGCACTATGGAACTATCAGCATAAGAAAGAGTTCCAAATTCTGTAATATTCTTAAAGACTTTATGTAGAAAGCTGCCAATCTTTTTACCAGCAAATTTGTTGCTCTTCCCATCTTTTAAAAATCCTATAAATGCCAATCAAAGCTGCATCTGTGAGTTTTGCTTACTGATGCAAATTTATAATATATGAGTGTCGCATCACAAGAAATGCTAAAATACGTTAATCCAATATGTATCTACAAATCAAGTAATATTTTGATACATGCACTTCTTTCAGACCTTGCAAAAATATGTTCTAGAAATTGGAACAGTTCTGGAATTGTTCTAGAGCATATAAAACAGTTCTAGAACCACATAACATATTCTAGAACATATATTCTAGAACTGTTCTTCTAGTACAATTTTAGAGAATATAATATCCAAAACATTTGTGAAACATATGGTTCAGTCCTGAAAGTTTTCTAATAATGGTTTAGAAAATTTCCAGAACATTTCAAGGACTATTGTTCCAGAACAGTTACTGTTCTAGAACTATTCAAAGACAAAGGTTACAAACAATAAAATGATCAAATTTAAAGGCAGATATATCCGATTTTAAAAACATTGTAGATGCAGATCATCCGGCTTCTGGGGAAACCAACCAATCAGGATCTACACTGCAGCATGAAAATTTAGTCAGCAGGACAAATGTTAAATCTCTGCCTACTGGGTAATTTTTCATGCTTTTTTGTCGTCTGCTGATTTTTTTCAAAATTAACTTTTTCAAAAAACAATCAGAGTGTCAAACAGTTTGGATCCAGATCAGGCTCGACATATTGTCGGGCCTGATCTGGGTCCAAACTGTTTGCAAAAGTTGTCAGCTAGGCAGAGTTATTATTCTGATTTATTATCAGAAGTTGTTGTATAACATCAAAATCATCGCAACATTTACTTCCGAGCAAACACTTCATGGCCTTCCTGTGTCCGCCTACTTGACACAACAATCACTTGATAACTCAAGTACCCTCGTAAACTATGTACCCTCTATAAGAGGAGAGAAATCAACCGCAGTATATCTGACCTGAGTTAACGTTATATATTGGAACGTTAAAGAAAACTTAAATGAGCCAGCATGACTGCCTCTGACCCAGTAATATGACCCTGGTGACCTTGAAAATTAGATCAAGGTCACCAAAATATAATCATTTCTTAAGGTCCTCCCAGTGATGCATTTGTGCTGGTTTAGTCAAAATCTGGCCAGTGGTTCAGAAGATATACAGACGAGGCTTTTTCATAAAGTTAAATGACCCTGATGGCCTTGACAATTAGGTCTAGGTCAAGGCCACCAAAATCTAATCATTCCTTTCAGCTGTCTTAGAGAAGTATCTGAGCAGGTTTGGTTAAATTGTATTGATTGCTGATCTTTGCCTCCTTTTTGCTTACATGATTAACCAATACAAGATCAAAGGGCTACAACTCCAGCAAAAATACTCTGGTGATACTTGATACTGAAGCTCACCATAAATCAGTTGCTAGCTCAGGCAAGGTTTACATGATTAATCAATACAAGATTTGCCAAAGGGCCATAACTCCAGCAAAATCATTCAACCATAAGATGTTGGTGATATGCCCATCTACTCTTGATACTGTGTGGTTCCCATGAAGTTTCATCCAAATCTGGTTGGCAGTTGCTGCATGAGAAATCACACTGACTAGATTTACAAACAGATGGACAAACAGATTTTGATCAGGTATTGTAAAGATGGATGATCGAACCGGCCACAATGTGTACGTTTCCCCTATGGGGGAAGATAAAAAAGGCTTAACCCATAAAGCGCCACCTGTAATTTGCAGCAGAAGACAATTTCAAATTTTGCTGTTTTTTCAAAAATTTCAAAAATGACAAATTAGGAATGATATTTCATGAGAATCGTCTGTTGGCAGACAATTCTAAATGAAACATCATACCTTATTTTTTCTAAAATAGGGAAAGATGACGCAAAATTTGTCGTCTGCTGCAGTTGTGATTGGCGCTTTAAGGGTTAACTCTAACAGTGCTAAGTTTCTAAAGTAGAATCTTCCATATGATGATCTAGACTCCTCCCTTGTATTTGATAATTTGTTGGAGAAACCAAACAAAATAGTCCCTGATCAGACTGCTCCTCTAGAAGCAGGCTGATCCGGGATTAATTTGTTTGCACATGATTTTCCTGTCGAAATAATTCGTTTCTAGCACTCAAAGAGTTATAATTAACAGTGTATAATTACGTTACTTTACGTATATACCTTATTCACATAATAACAGCTTGACGTAAAAGGCGGAAAAATTAATTTTAAAAAATCTATGCATCCAAGCTGTTACAGGTTTATACAATTTTTTACAATAAACTGTACCATGAAAGCCAACATATGTATTATACATTCCTCAGCACTAGATATGGCGCTTTTTTGACTTAATAATTGCAATATTTTTCGTAATTGCCTCCATGTCTATATCTGTTGTGGTGCTCTTTGGAAGCTTCTTATGCGAATGTTTTCAATGAGGACCTCTCACATATGATTTAGTGGAGATATAAGAAATTAAGCAATTTGAGTTATCCTCTTATCCAAGTAGGGTTATGCATATATTTCTATATATACTGTGGCGTCCCCATGATTTCACTTTAAGCTTAGACTTTCCGAGCAGACATGGGGCGAATTACTTTTGAAAGTAATGCATTGAATTAGCATTACTTGCCAAAAATGTGCATTGAATTACCATTACCATTACTTGATTTTGAAAAAGTAATGCATTGAATTAGCATTATTTAAGAAAGTAATGCATTGAATTAAGCATTACTTTCATTCAAGTGAAACGGAATCCTAAAATACTGTTAACTCTGAACATTTTTGATACATTGAACAAAATGTGAGCATACGGTAAACAATTTCACATAAAGATGTTTCAAATGAGCCACAGGTTACAATATGTACCCTTTTTGTACAATATGTACCCTTTTTGTAGTGCATTTTGTATTCTTGTCAGTAACATTTGTTGGAATTTCATAAGTTTTGAAAAAAATTGGAGGAAATAACACTCAGATGTAACAATCCCAGATCTTTTTTTCAAGTTATCATATTTCATTGTATATTATTATCATACAACTGGGAAGCTTTCCAAAATAGTTTCTTATTTGGAAGTGTATTTTATGGGAGGAAAATTATAAACATTTGAGTCTTTTGACTGGATTATCCAATCAACAAAGCACAGGCTGTATCTTAATCTCTAATCTCTTTTATATTTGACTCCAATATATTTACTCTGTAGCTCAACTGATCACAGAGACACACTGTCAGTGTAAGTGTCAAAATGTTTGAACAGAACAATCAAGTGTGATAATTGCCCTTATTGTGATCAAAACATTTGTTTCTTTGAAATTAATAATGGATTGAAACAAAATTAACACCATTTTAAAGCTCATTTAATTAGCTTTAAAATGATTTATAGATAATAAAAACACATTTGACTTAAAATATAAGTGGGATAAAATACCTTACATTTCAATTCTTCTCAGCTACATTTTCACTATTCAAGGTTCATCTGGGATTGCTGGTGACTGTAAGCTGTTTCAATTTATTGATATAAAATCAAAGCCTTTACTTCCAAGTTTCACAGTTCATTTTCCATGTTCCTTGGTCAAATAACAGTCTTTACAGGCAAGTTGAACAAAAGAAAATTATGAATGGAAATAACTTATGGAAACACATCCTTTTGTTGTGAATCTCGTTTCTCTATTGTGCAGTCTGTATACTACTGACAGTGATTCATTTACAATTTTGGGCATATGGGTCCTGGGACTCACTGTTTCCAATATCAATGAGTCCCAACTGCAAACTTATGAGTCCAAAACACAATTTTTAACGACAAGTCTGCAATACTATTGCATCCCAGGACTCGCCAGGACTCGCTGAAATAAAAACTTATGCGCAAAAGATGCAGGATGCGCAGGTAACAAAATCACTGCTATTGATGGCAAAATTTCTGATAGACAGTAATTCAAAGTAATGCAATTAATGCAGTGAATTTTGACTGAAGTAATGCATTAAAGGATCATTGACACTTGCTATGGGTAAATGCCTATGGTTTTCAGTAAAAATAAAAATTTGTCAATCGTCCCTTTCTTCACCTTAAAGCTACCCTGACCTGAGTACTTTATGGCTGTGAAATCCGTTTTCGATATTAAATGCTTCAAAGATGTAAAATTTTGAGTAGAACAATCAGTTTTACATTATAATATATAGAAATCCGAAAACATTTTTTAAAATATCATTCCCCCCCCCCCCCACCCCCCGTGTGCCAGCTAAAGCTTTGGCATGTATATGTGTTACCGTATTTTACACATTGTATGGAAGTGGCTTGCTGGCACACGGGGGGGAAAGATGTTAAGCAGCCCAAAAACCCGGGGCCTAAGCCCATAAAATGCCTTTTCTACCAAATAAGAAATTACTGACAGTAATGTGGTTCTCTAGAACCAACCTCCTAAATTGCTTTGTATTCTGTGCTAGTTTAATATAAAGTACTTAAAGATAAAAAGTAGAATTAGCAAGGTTTTATGCATTTTTTCATTAGAAAAAATCCAACTGTTATTAAAAGACACATTCCTTTGCAAACGTCCTGTACTTATCTATTTGCATGCTAGGGAATTGTTCATGTTTTTATTTTCGTCTGCTGACTTTCTTCAAAATTAAGTTTTTAAAAATAAACCACCCAGGACCACAATCGCAGTATCAAACAGTTTGGATCCAGATCAAAACAGACCTTCTGTTGGTCTTCATTTGGGTTCAAACTGTTTGCAAGAAGGCTATTGGCAGACGACAAAATTATCGACTGGCATGCAAAGAGTTATAACAGGTAAATACTTTAGTGTTCAATATATTGTCTCCTATAGGGATATACATGTATATATATACCATAATTATTCGGACACTTTAAATACAGTTAACATGCTATGCCCTTTAAACAAAGCAAAAGTAATATTCAAAAGATCTAGTTAGAATCAGTTTTACTTTCCAATGCTAATTGGGACACTTTCTTTCCTTCAAAAATATTTCTTTCTTTTGTTGAGCTTTCATTTTTGTATTATTTACGGTACATGTAGTCAAAAATGTACAGGTAACTTCTAAATTATCTCCCCAAAATCATTTTATTACAAAACATATTTTGTTTTTAAAACAATTTCATCAATTATCGTGATCCGTTGATACTTTGCATATGGTATTTTCAATAGATATCACCATGCCTTCCAAATAAATCAAGAAAACGTGCAGAAATCACTTTTTAAAGCACTTTTTATTTTCATGAAATTTCAGACCCCCTCCCCTTTCTACCCGCCATAACTCTAGAGTGCGAAGAAATTTTGAAAATATTTTGCTAGCTGGCTCTTGCCATTCGATTCACCTATTGTACTGATACTACATGCACCACACTAAAAGCTCAAAAGCAGCGTTCTTGGAATCAGAAAAATAGGCGTATAAGGCCCAAACCGTCAATGATCCTTAGCATTAAAGTAATTCAAAAACTGGTGAATTAATCATTACCTTGAATTACTTGAAAAAAGTAATGCATTAATAATGCATTAGCATTAACGAATGATTCGCCCCATGTCTGTTTCCGAGCTTACATATAGGGGGTTACACTCATATATGGCAGTGGTATGTAAATATGGCCTTAATTAAGCTAGAGACGGATGGACAGAGGTGATAACAATATTGACAGAGCAGTGCCGCAGAATGGGATGTCCCATGTTATGGGACTAAACTGATAAGGGGGCATTATGTTTGCTGTGTCCTTAAGAGTTTATTCGGCTTACCTTGTAATCTGTGGGTAGAAGTTTTCCTATCTTTCTCTCCTCAAACTGAAACAACAACAAAAAACAAGCCAGTCAGTCAATTATTTAACTTTCAATTATCTGGGTCATACCCGGGTTTGTACTGAACACCAGCCTTTGCTTTCATGAAGTGAATCAACCACCTGCCTGTAATCCTGGGCCCTTGGGTCACATGTTCGATTCCCGGCTTCTCCGGTGTGTCTGATGAGACTAAAAGCTGTGGCCCCATTTCCATTATGAACATAGCTATTGTAGACTGTCTCTGTAAGAGGTTGCAAGTCACATGGAGATACATTGTAGATGGTAGAGCTTCTTTCTCCCTGTACATTGATAAATAGAGGATCTTACTTGAGTGATGAGGCTGTGTGTTAATGAATTTATTAAACAAGTGGCGGTTAAATGATAAAATGCGAGGCTTGCCAAACATTTTATCGCTTTTTTGTAACTCGTTTAACAAATTCAATAATACAGGAGCTGTGACAAATGTTAGATTCTATTTATAACATGACATCAAAATTACTTAAAAATCGCATTTATGGGCGTGAAAACGTCAGGATTTTGCCATCTTTTAATAAACGTAACAACAGATGTCATTGCATTACATTGCCTTGCTATAACTCTGTAAACCAATAGTTTATTGCATGGCCTTATATCACTAGCAGACACAATGTCATTTGATAAAGTGTTGATAATTTGGGTAGACTTTAGAATATGTCCCCTACTATTAATTTTGTTAGTCCATTGAGTGAATTTGCTTGAAAATACAACACATGGACGTACATGTAATGTACAATATTCCATTATGATGGTTAGGGGGGTTTTTTTTCTCAATTTTCCAACTCAACTTTTGACTTCAGGGAGCACAGTGGCTCAGTGATAGAGTGCTTGACTCGAGACTGAGGAGCCGCGGGTTGGAGCCATGTTGTGTCCTTGAGCAAGACACGGTAATCCTTGCTTAGTACTGGTTCAACCCAGGAAGACCCAGCCCGACATAACTGAAAAATTGTTGACTGGAACATAATGAATCAAATCAACCAAGCAACTTTCGACTTCAATTTTTTCTTCCTGATCAAAAAATTCTTTCGTACCTTTATACCCTCGGCACTTTAATTTGTTCTAATCTTGCCATACTATAATGTCAATTTAATTAATCTGAATTGACTCTTGTTCAGGTTAAAATATACACATTGTTTGTTTATGTCTTAAACTTGACCTCATTAATCATTTAAAGATTGCCTTAAACAGGCCATTTGTTGACATAACTTCTAAAGGTACAATAACGACAGTGAGGCTTCGGAGTACATTGACTAATCTCTTTTATGGTATTAGTACTCACTGAAATCAACAGTGTAATGCCGATGACTACTGTATATACATGTACAAGTACCCTTTACCATGTAACATCGGCATTAATTTACAGAAAATTGGTATAATATAAGCTATATTACTGTCATCTTAAAACCCTTAACCAGTTCTCTGCAATACAGGTTACACATGGTGTTAGATAACATGCTTCCTTTTGTCCAAAAACACTGAAATCTTTGCATATTTCTGCATGAAAGTGTATCTCCCTATGTACAATGAAAGCATCTTGGCGAGACTCTTCAGATGAGTGCCCACAAACATAGTATACTTTTGCTGAGAATTGAGAAAAATAGCGAATAAGTTAGTCATTTTATCCAGAGCCATTGTCAAAGTTTTTTATCTCTATTGGTTTAAACATACCTGTGAAAACTTCAAATAAGTCTATAAATTTAAATTAATAGGTGGTATATGTTAGGTTTATATTTGTCCACAGATAGGCACTTCTGCAAATTACTCATCGAGGCAATTTCAATTAGAAACCCCTCAAAGACAATGCTAGGGTACATGTATAAAATATTATATATAAAATAAATTAACAATTTTCTGGACCCAAGATAAGAATTATTCAAATGGCCTTTTAGCACACCTTTTTGTTGTTTACTTATAAATTATTTCAAAATAAATGTTTAAAAAATTATTTCAGGAATATGTCACAGTGTGACAATTCTGCCCATTTTGTATATAAAAATAATAAAATAAAATGAATAAATAATAAAAAAATATATATGTTGAAAATATAAATAATCATGAAAAATAGAAAAAAAGGTATATTTGAAATATTTTAAGATTTCATAACTGAATTTTAATTGAAACACTGTTTGCAAAATGTTATTGATACAGTACATTAATTTTGATGATAGTTCTGATCACGTTCTGCTCATAATAATATGTCAGTTTTGATTGTTTATTGTTCACTCAGGAAATTGGTTAATTGGAACTTAATTGGTGGCATGATCTCAACTCTGTGTCACAGATATTTAGCAGGAATGCTCAGGTGTGAAATGATTGATACTAATCACTTAGATCTGAGTAGCTTGGATGTTTGACAGGAAACTTGGTAATTAACTGATTGATCTAAGACAGCTAAATGATGTTTGTCACTTTGAGCACAGGAAATGTTTCACTAATCTTTGAAGATAATCACTCTCTTTGGTCAAACTTAGATTTTGGCAGGATGGCTTCCTCAATTGAGTAATGTCACTTCTTTGGGTCGAAACATATAAATACTTTGGGAAAATAGTGGTACGTTAGTCTTGCTTTGGATTTAGTCCTGTATAGTCTAGTCTGTGATATGATTTAAGTCTTGCATAAGATCTAGTCTTGCTAAGGAATTTTATCCTAATACAGGTTTTGGACTCAGCTATTCTCCAACTTTGAGATAGCTTAATATTGTGAACTTGGATTATGTTGGAATATTCAAACTGAGGAAAAGAGGAATTGAAGGGAAGTGAATCTTAATTTATAACTTTGAACTTTATCTATGGAAATAGAAGGCTGAATTGACTTAGAAATATTTAACGCATACTTTGCTATAGTAACTTTGTATTAATGGAGCTTTGGATTAAAGATGCTTTGAGTTAGAATATACTTTAAATTAAGGAGTGTTTAAATTAATAAGACTTTGAATAAATAATACTTTGAATAAATATTATTTTGAATAAAGCTATGAATTAAAGATACTTTGAATTAGTGAATTGAATATACTTTGAACTAAAGAGACTTTGAGTTAATGAGACTTTGAGTATTTATATCGGATTTAGAACAGGAATTTAATGAGCAGAACTGACAGGAGAATCTTAGATAGGAAAAGTACTTTATTGTTTAGAAGATGTTAGAACTGTATTGCTTATATGAAAATTTATACATGTATTTATGAACTGAAAATATAATAGACTTATAAAAGATCAAATACAAAGAAAATATACTTTTGGAAACTCTTTCGGTAAACCTTTATTATATAAACTTTGGGAACTTTTACAACTGTGTTCGGACTTGTCATTTATAGAAGATAAAACTTTACGTGTCTAGTTAGAGTATTCAAGAAATAGTTTAACTAGACCGGACCCCGTGACAGGAGACCCTCCAGGATACCAGTTCGAGCTAATTCCCCCAATCTGCAACATTTGGTATCCCCTGGTCTCGTGGGTGTGCTTGTGGCTTGTGGGACGCTTTGGGAACCATACTATCAGCAGTGGTATTAAGGGCCGAATTCGATACTGGCTCTAGAACAGGGCTAGGTACTTAGCGGCACTTATTACAACACTCTATAAATAGCTTCTGTCCCCGAAGCGTAGCAGACATCGCTTGGACTGCAGTGGCCATTCGGCAACGGCAGCACTAGCGGTAACCCTGCACCCCGCAATCTCCGTGTACACCCAGCCTTGCGGTTCAAAGCCCATTGGCGGCACGAACCCGAACTGTCGCAAGTGGTAGGAGATTACACGGGTAAAATCAATCGGAATTCAGCACAATTCTATTTGTGGAAAAATTCAAGTGCATTTAGGAGCTAGTGTTTTCATTATTATTTGAATAAAAATTAAATTAGTGGCAATTTTAGCACTTTGTATACTGGTGGAATCTTAAAATACAATTTGACTCAGTCTATTTTTGCATTAATTTTAAGGGACAACAAATGTTATTGCATTACGGCCCTTGGAAATTATTTCCATCATTGTAAGCAGTGCAAACCCTGATAATTCACACAGAGTCTCATCTGGGTCTTCACTGTTTGACACGCAAAATTTTTCCAGTCGACAGTATACAAAAGGTTAGATCTTAAGGAAATCAAGTGTTAAGATTAAGCAATTATAATCAGTGATAAGAAATTATCTAGTGTCAATTATCACACGAAAGTGTTCAATATAGTATTAAAAAGTGTTTAATTTAGCATCATTTAAAAGTGTTCAATTATCATTCAGAAGTGTTCAAGAAGTGTTTTTGTGGCAATTCAAAGCAGAGCATTTTTTTTAAATAAGTCATTCAGTGAGGAACAGACTTGGGGTCAATTACTTTGAAAAAGTAATTAATTACATACAATTACATTGGAAATTGTTCAATTAAATTACAATTACAATTACATGGCTTTTGAGCAAAGTAATTAATTACATACAATTACTTTGCCAAATGTAATTAATTACATTACAATTACATTTCACTGTACTTTGATAGCTTCATCAGATTTTAATTTCAATTTTAGATATTTGAAATGAATTAAAATCTCCTAAAAGTCTTAGTAACCTTGATATTCTAAATTCAATATATGTCTATTAATAAGTTGAAAAGACATGTACAAAATCAGTTGTTGTTTTTTGTGACTGATGACATGATCAGACAAGAGAAAATACAGAAACTATTTTTTTTTTGGGGGGGGGGGATAAATTGCCAAAGTTCTCAAACTAGCTGTTAACCGCAGAACAAAAGTATTACAAAGATTAACCATGGAAATTATTTTGTGAAGCTAGCTTATATACCAGAAAATAACTGTTTTCAAAAAGTGTTCATAAAAATCTATACGGCCCTATGAGTTCTGAAAGTTGGCAAAAAAGTACAATAAGGTATATCAGGTAGTGACAAACTAAAACATCACTAGCCTGTAGAAATGCTGGCTTGGCTCTAGTTATGTCAACACTGGAACATCTATTTTATTTTTATTATTTTTATTTGTTATTAACAATGATGGACCCAAGGTTTACTGAATGAGTGAAATTCAATTTAATTTTCTGAATCACATTTTATGATTATTAATTTTATGATGATGATGATAATGATGATGATGATTGTTATTATTATTATTATTATTATTATTATTATTATTATTATTATTATTATTATTATTATTATTATTATTATTATTACTACTACTACTACTACTACTACTATTATTATTATTATTATTATTATTATTATTATTATTATTATTATTAAAAATGGCAAATGAGCAGTTTAAGGGCTTTAAATAGTGTAGTGGATAGATTGGGTCATGCACCTAAGCATATGAGTGTGTTGATCCTATCATCATAGGTGTGAAAATTTAACAAAATGCCTTCAAGGAGTCAATTCACTAACCAACACTATTGTCTGCGTAAATACTGTTGTTGAGATTTTCACACCTTCTTTGTTTTTGTATTGTTTAGGTATACAATGTAGCTATTAAAGGTTGATTGTCACTAAGCCATATCTTTCATAAGCAGAAGAAACAAAGGACAAATAAATTGCTTAAAAAAGGAATAGTAGAAGTAACATACAGTCTGTGTCTGCAGTAAAATTGTTATATTCTATTTTTTGTTTATAGATACTAGCATGACTAGTCCCAATTCATATTTGTTTCATGTTGCACTCAACTAGTACAGCAAATGATATATGCATTTACAAAGGCCAAGAACAATTCATTTAGCCGTATTTTAAGTATCTATGATAATATTTAGTAACGGAAGTTCATAACTGATCTGAAAAGTAATTTAAAAGTAATTGAAAGTAATTGTTAATTACTCCCATTTTTGGCCATGTAATTAATTACATTCAATTACTGTAATTAAAGAAATCTCTTAATTACAATTACATGCAATTACTTTAGAAAATGTAATTAAATTACAATTAATTACAATTACAATTTTAATTACCCCAACTCTGGTGAGGAAATTAATTCGCTTAGGATAACTGGTGGATCCAGATCATCAGGGAATCAACAGCGGACCAGAAGTCACAGAGCAACAGACGAGGAAGAATACAGCAACAAGAAGTTGTATCATAAACCATCACAGATTGGTGAGTGCAGTCTATTGTGTGCATGCTTCTTTATATGTCTGTTTTATATGTGACCGTAGGTGACCACTGATTGAAACATTCCCAAAAATTAGTTCACTATTTTACATATAAATTTCAAAACCATCTACACAATATTACTCAAAACAGGTTTTCATACATACATTGGTAAATACAGTACATACAAACATTGTATACTGCACAGAGCCAAGTACATAAAGCTGAACACAACCAAATAGGTGCAACTTTAAGTACATAAGCAAAAGGTAAAGCACCAATTGTACTTTTTCCTCAGTTTGATAAGGACTTATAGCTATACATAGTTCCAAATATTCCATAAGGTTCGTGCTTAGCTAAAAACATGAAGGTAAGCAACATCCAAAGTGCCTTTAGAGACAATGAGCTTAAGCGGCAGACAGAACTAGCATTGGTAGAAGGTTTTCGGCATAATAGGCAATACCTGGCTAAAAGTAAGTGTTTTTCACAGACAAGATGTCAATAAAATATCAGTAGACACTGAATGATAGTCAGGGTAGACTAGGTCGCTGGGGACTTCTTCTCCAAAGCTATAATTTCGTAAGAAGACATAAATCTAGTTCACGAAACTTCTCTCTAGGCAAAGGTATAGTATCATTTCATCAGTAGAATGATTAGGCATAATAACAGTTCTGGTGAGTATGCTCGGACTAATCTGAACTCTATTTGTGAGCGTGATGCTGAGGTGATGATAGCTGTTGAAGTCGAGATAGATGGGGGTGAGGATTCCGGACTGTTTGCTCTGATTTCAGGCTCATCTATCGGTGTCATGCTTATCGTAGGGTACCAGAGAGTCTGCAGTGGGTACTGAATCCTACAACTAAGAGTTGGAGGAGGGGGTGCTGAAGCACTTCCACTCCAAGAGAGGTAGAAACTTGGCCTTTTAAAATGCCTTAGAAATGAGCTTCTGAAATTGAATCATGACTGCATAGATGGTGGTAATCACTTGGGTTCTGGTTGGACTTATCCACTGTGCTCCACAACAGGTACTATTTGGCCCTCTTACAATGCAAACTGCCAGGTACTTTTTGTACTCTTGGTCATAGTGAGCACTGACATGAGGCTAGGTATGAGATTGTGGGGTGTGCAGGCGGTCCAAATGAGCCGTAAGTGCTAAACCTCCTCCTTTGCAACCATGAGCTGTATTGTAGATGATGTATTCGGTAGGTGACAGACGGATAGTGAGTGGTCTACCCAAAACTAAGGATACGTTTAAACATACAGTATCCTAGTAGGGGATGACTTTACTCAAAGTAGGTTAGTTCATTTCCATTTAGAACACAGAATGCCAGAGCTTCTGTGGTCATGTGTGAAATAGTCAGTAGGTATTGAGCTATGGGACCAATCCCGAGTGATATAGATATGATCTTCATGAGTAGGTTAGTACAAGCCTATAGCTGAAATGTTCAAAATCTAGCATCAATTAACTAGCCAGTACCAACAGTGAAAGAAATCATATATCTTGCGAGCTCTCAGGACCTAATGCAAAGGGCCTGAGCTGCTATTAGGTATTATGATGGTTTATCTAGGTTTACACCAGCAACACAGTCAACTCAGTACAGTACTTTTTCATGCAAAATGACAGGGAATTGAGACTGAAGAGTGATACTATGTTGCAACCAAAGGATCATCTCCCTTATGAGCAAAAGGTACATGAATCGGTATAACAGCAAAAATAAGGTAGGAAAAATAAAGCAGTAGCACAACAATGTAGTATTGTAGCTTAGTGCAAATATAATTTATTAGAAATATAGATCGAAGATCTCAGCCAGAAAGGCAGTATGAACCAAAGAGTTCACAACAAACTAAACCATGTAAAACAGGATAGTCAATCTGTAAGACAAAGAGATGGGTCACAGAAAGCTGGTAAGCAACAAAGACCTCAGAAAGTCAATAAGGCAAATTCTGGAAAATGGTAAGAAAACTGGATCTTCTAAGATCCAACAAAAGGGTTCAGCTTAATCAATGATCGAGATACCATTGCTTGCCGTCACAAAGCGCAGATAAATGGATTTCATCATGGTAAGCAAACAAAACTAGGTAACAAGGTAGTGAAACCACAAAGGTAAAGGTAAATAGAAAAGCAGTTTAGGTAGGACAAAACAATGGTAAGAAAATCAGATCAGGATGCTGAGAAGAATGCAAAAGAGGAAGCAATAACAACTACATCAGGTAAAACATATGCAGAAACTGACCCTAATTTAGCATCACTATTGGTGGGCTAATCTTTGATAATTTAAGGGCAAATTTCCTTACCACAGTATTACTTTGGTGTTTCATAGTGCTATGATTTGTACAGAAGACGTCACTGTACATTTCAACCCATGCCCTTGCTTTGTCAGATATTAGTTGACAGTATTTATGTTTTTAGTGCCTTTACATCCAAAATGTCCAAATTACATCCACCTTCTAAATTACAAACAGTAGATTTTCAAAAGATAGAACTTTTGCAACACATACAAACACACATGCACTAGCATATTGGGAATTTCATGAATAGACGGGTCACATTTTTGTATTAAACAGATGTATAAAGTTGTATGTTAGCAGAGGACTGTACAATCCAATGTTGGCTTGTGAATAGACTGAAACTGTGAAAATAGACATTAAGACAGTGCTTGACACTATTGCAAAGAAGCTATAAAATTTCTTTGCAATCATATTTACTACCTTACATGTATTTCAGCTTTTCAAGTTTGATTTTATTGCATTCTAGTTCTGATATTAAGTTAATAGTAGTACATCTTGCATATTAAGGTCAAAAGAACCCAAATATTGCACAGATGTCTGTAATCTGAGGTAAAACCCATGGGTGTATACTGTATATATTGTAGATATCATATGATTGCATGTTGGTCCGATCATGAAAAGTTTGGGGACAAACTTTATAAAGGTAGGGGAAATCTGTCACAGTGTGACAATTCTGCCCATTTTGTATATAAAAATAATAAAATAAAATGAATAAATAATAAAAAAATATATATGTTGAAAATATAAATAATCATGAAAAATAGAAAAAAAGGTATATTTGAAATATTTTAAGATTTCATAACTGAATTTTAATTGAAACACTGTTTGCAAAATGTTATTGATACAGTACATTAATTTTGATGATAGTTCTGATCACGTTCTGCTCATAATAATATGTCAGTTTTGATTGTTTATTGTTCACTCAGGAAATTGGTTAATTGGAACTTAATTGGTGGCATGATCTCAACTCTGTGTCACAGATATTTAGCAGGAATGCTCAGGTGTGAAATGATTGATACTAATCACTTAGATCTGAGTAGCTTGGATGTTTGACAGGAAACTTGGTAATTAACTGATTGATCTAAGACAGCTAAATGATGTTTGTCACTTTGAGCACAGGAAATGTTTCACTAATCTTTGAAGATAATCACTCTCTTTGGTCAAACTTAGATTTTGGCAGGATGGCTTCCTCAATTGAGTAATGTCACTTCTTTGGGTCGAAACATATAAATACTTTGGGAAAATAGTGGTACGTTAGTCTTGCTTTGGATTTAGTCCTGTATAGTCTAGTCTGTGATATGATTTAAGTCTTGCATAAGATCTAGTCTTGCTAAGGAATTTTATCCTAATACAGGTTTTGGACTCAGCTATTCTCCAACTTTGAGATAGCTTAATATTGTGAACTTGGATTATGTTGGAATATTCAAACTGAGGAAAAGAGGAATTGAAGGGAAGTGAATCTTAATTTATAACTTTGAACTTTATCTATGGAAATAGAAGGCTGAATTGACTTAGAAATATTTAACGCATACTTTGCTATAGTAACTTTGTATTAATGGAGCTTTGGATTAAAGATGCTTTGAGTTAGAATATACTTTAAATTAAGGAGTGTTTGAATTAATAAGACTTTGAATAAATAATACTTTGAATAAATATTATTTTGAATAAAGCTATGAATTAAAGATACTTTGAATTAGTGAATTGAATATACTTTGAACTAAAGAGACTTTGAGTTAATGAGACTTTGAGTATTTATATCGGATTTAGAACAGGAATTTAATGAGCAGAACTGACAGGAGAATCTTAGATAGGAAAAGTACTTTATTGTTTAGAAGATGTTAGAACTGTATTGCTTATATGAAAATTTATACATGTATTTATGAACTGAAAATATAATAGACTTATAAAAGATCAAATACAAAGAAAATATACTTTTGGAAACTCTTTCGGTAAACCTTTATTATATAAACTTTGGGAACTTTTACAACTGTGTTCGGACTTGTCATTTATAGAAGATAAAACTTTACGTGTCTAGTTAGAGTATTCAAGAAATAGTTTAACTAGACCGGACCCCGTGACAGGAGACCCTCCAGGATACCAGTTCGAGCTAATTCCCCCAATCTGCAACATTTGGTATCCCCTGGTCTCGTGGGTGTGCTTGTGGCTTGTGGGACGCTTTGGGAACCATACTATCAGCAGTGGTATTAAGGGCCGAATTCGATACTGGCTCTAGAACAGGGCTAGGTACTTAGCGGCACTTATTACAACACTCTATAAATAGCTTCTGTCCCCGAAGCGTAGCAGACATCGCTTGGACTGCAGTGGCCATTCGGCAACGGCAGCACTAGCGGTAACCCTGCACCCCGCAATCTCCGTGTACACCCAGCCTCGCGGTTCAAAGCCCATTGGCGGCACGAACCCGAACTGTCGCAAATACCATCAGAGTATGTGTAAAACAGTTTGGATCCAGATAATGACCGACCAGTGTCGGTCCTGATCTGGGTCCAAATTGTTTGCAAAAGTTATCAGCAGACATCAATAAATGGTACTACACTTTTTTATGTTTGTTAAATGATCATTCATAGTTTGTCAAATAAACATAAATAGCAGCCTATATATCACTATTTGATGTTTTTACCCTAAATATTCAAACAGATAATGTGTAAAATGATCAAGCACTGTTCACCATTCTAGATATATTGTAACTATGTTTATACATTCAGTTAAAACTGATCAAATAATTAAGGTAGAGGGTTAGAACCCCAGCACATCCTCTTTATTTAAAAAATCTTGAGTTCTCATCATTTTGATGAAACCATTAACCCTTTTCGATCCCCCAGCCAGTCTCTGCTCTCTTGTCTGCTTATTGTTTGTTTGTTTGATTTGATTCTTTACGTCCCATCAACAATCTTTCAGTTAAACAGGGACAGGTCTTCCTGGGTTGAACCAGTACTACGTAAGCTAGGATAAATGTGTCTTGCTCAAGGACCACAAGGCAGTGATGCAGGTGAGGCTCGAACCAGTGGCCTCTCGGTCTCAAGTCAAGCACTCAACCAATGAGCCACTGCGCTCCCTCTAGATATATTGTTACTATATTTATACATTCAGTTAAAACTGATCAAATAATTAGGTTAAATATTTAATAGAACCCAAGCACATCCTCTTTATTTAAAACATCTTGAGTTCTCATCATTTTGATGAACCATTAACCCATTCCCCTCCACCCCCCACCCCTGCCAGTCACAACTTTTGTTGTCTGCCTTCTTGTCTGCTTATGCCAGCATTATAAACAATATAGATCCAGATCAGACTGCTATGAGTTGTCCGATCACAGTCTGATCAGGCGCAGCTTCCATGATCAAATCTAGTCTAAAGTGCATTTGAACACTTTACAGAAGTGAAAGGATAAAAAAAATATATTGACCACGTTGAGGGGATACTATTAAAAATGAGATTTTGAAGGAGAAAGTTACTGGTTCAATGGTTTAATGGTAAAGCGTGACATTAATCTAAAACTATTCTCAAACACAATTCACTGAAAATGTTTTCAGAGATAAAACTCAAAAAAAATGTTTCAATTAACTTTTAATATATCACTTCCACTTCATTGTCAAAAGAATTGAAGAAATATGTAAATATGGTAAATGTTCCAAGTTGGTTGCAAGAAAGGCCTAGACAAACAGCGCAGACCCAGATCAGACTGCTTCTGAAGAAGCAGTCTGATCTGGGTCTCCCCTGTTTGCTATTCTGACAGGCATTTTATGAATTCCAGTCCTGATAATCCACATTTCCTTTAAGAACAGAAAGAGATACAGAACATTTAACCATAGTCAGCTAAAAGAAATGCTCAAAACTGTGAGATTAATACATACACTTCTGTTTTACTAAGTCCATATCATATGCTGGATACTTTTAGTACATACTATACTTCACCACCATATCAACTTGCAGGAATACAAATAATAGCATGTGTGAATGTTCAGTGTGAGCCACTCACTCGAGATGCTAAGGCTCAGCTGAGACTGCACATCCGCACATTCCTGCCAGAGCCTTTGCTGCTTATATACCAAAGTTAAGGAAGTAGATGAAGGCTAACTTTTATTAACGCATCTATCACCACTAAATAGCTGTGCATGCATCATCATGACAGCTTTTATTGTGATGTTACGCATATATATGCGATAAGTACCAAAATCGCATGTGCTGACCCATCTGTAGAAAGACACTGGGTTAGCATACATTAGGTCTTTATCACCTAGTTCATTTTCTGTCAAGAAAACAATGCAAATTTTAAATTCTGCATTTCCCCGTTCTACGTTTCATTTCAATATAAAAGTGTTTAAATTCAAGAACGCTACTGAAATTCGCCCTAAATTCATGTTGACCAGTATAAAAAGATATTTGAATACCCCTGAAGATTTAAAGCAATGATAACATAAACCATTTACTTGTGCATTCAGGTGTTGCAATAGTCATAATGCTGTTTTCATTTTCGTGATTTGAACTCATTTCACCGATTGATTTCATTATTACTGCACTAACAAGCTCCCCATGGTTCAAAACATTATGTGAGCCGCGACACGTGATTTCCAACTTGGTATTTTGACAAGTGTCTACTCAGACGAGCCTGTGCAGCCTCCCTTTAAGCTTAGAAACTCCAAAAGCTGTTCGGTCAATAGCTCAACATTCATAGAATATTCAAGCGACTAGCAAAGGCCCTGATCAGTCTGCGCGTATGCCCAGGCTGGTCTGAGCCTTTGCTGGTCGCACATACTACGTTGTTGGAAATCTCATGTCGCGGCTCATGTGTTAGATACCATATACTATACCCAGAACTTTAGTTAAGAGTGCGTAACAAAAATTTAATTTTCTTATTTATCAACCAAAACATATGTTGTGGGTACTCAAAAGAACCGTCTCAATGAGACGGTTCTTTTGAGCACCCAAAACATATGTTAAAACTGATGGGTAAGAAAATATTAACAATTTTACAATGAAATGTTTTGCTTATCTAAACCTATGTATACCCATCAGCATATTGACAGTTGTTGAAGTGTAAACATTCCAATATGTATGTGCCTTGTAAAGAGAAAACCTGTCTTCAGGGAGTTGCGACAAAGTCTGGCTTGAGCCAGATGGCTAATTAAGTCTTCATCTGCTAATTCATGCGCGGATCCAGGAATTTTGTCAGGGTGGGGTCCAGGCCCGGCAGCCAGAATACAGCCTTGACAAGGTTTTTTGGGTTTTTTGTCCTCAACTTATTTTATAGTCAAATGGTTTTCTTACAGAGAAAATTATATTTTCCTAGGATCCAGACCCGGGGATCCAACATTTTCCAGGGGGGTGGGGGGGGGGGGTCCGACTTTTTCCAGGGTTGGTCCAAATGCTAATTTATATGGAAACCCATATGACTTGTGATTTTCCAGGGGGGTCTGGACCCCTTACCCCCACCCCTCTGGATCCACACTTGTAATTACCTTTGCAAACAGTTAGGACCCAGATCAGGCCTGACAAGATGTCAGGCCTGATCTGGATCCACACTGTTTGGCAGTCTCTGATGGTATTCCTAAAAGTGTTAATTTTCATTGTTCGAAGATTTAGGTAGATCACAATGTCAAGGTGTCAAGAATTAACTCTTCGCCTGTTACTGTTCACAGTCTGCAGGTAACTTTTTCAAACAGTTTGGACTCAGATCTGGCCCTATCTTTTGTCAGGAATCTGTTTGACACTCTGATCGTGGATGTGGAACCTTTATTTATTAACCCTTTGTGTACTGATGGGTCTCTTCTAACTGGTTCGATATACAAAATTTTAACTTGGGATAGTTCAATGTACATATCAAGGGGTCATGTCTACAAGCCAGGGAGAGACTTGGGAGAAATAGTCTCCCTAATCTGGCTCACTAATTCTCCCTATTTTCAACTGAGGGAGATTGTTTAATGTATAGATTTTAAAGGAGAATTTAAATTTTAGGCCAGCACTTCTCTCTGAAAGCCACTATACTTCTCCCTATACAGTAAAACCTGTCTTAAGCGACCACTCAAAGAAGACCCCAAAAAAAGGTTTTCAGGAATACAGGTCAAAAGTATTGCAGAATGCTCCCGTGGAGCATTCTGCAGTACTTTTGACCTGCATTAAGCTATCACATGGCTTTGAGACCTATTGTTTTTTCTATTTTTGAGTGGCCACTTAAGACACAGGAAAAAAGTTAAATTTGGAATTACACCCTCTTATCTGAGACCTGATCATATTGTTCACCAAACCAGCCATGTGTAACCAGGTATTGTTGTGTCCTTAAGGCAATCTACCCAGCAGATTTTTTATGATAATTTTAAAGAAATGTAATACCGAAAGTATGCCTTAATCAAAATTGCAAAATAAACTAAATTTACTCATACTGTTTGCCATGATGCTATCTTTTGCATCAACATAAAATTCTCCAGTATCCCATATGATTTGGAAACTGTATAAGATAATAATTTGCATTTTGATGTACACTGTACTTTATTTTCTGAGAAAATGGGACATTGTTTTATGTATATTTCTTCCTATTTCTCAACAAAAGTACAGACCGCAGATGTGCATTAGGGTAATTTAGGCACTTTAAAAAAAAACTCACTAAAAATGTTTTCATATGGGGAAACAAAAAAAAATGTTGGTTAAAGTTGTAAAGCAGAACATGTTAAAGGTGATTTTTTTAAAACCTTTACCAATTCATGGTGAATTTTTTTTGGTCAAAAATAGTAAATGAGTATGATCAGGAAATACCACAATCACAAACTGCAGACAACCCTGTGGCACCGCGAGGAAGAGCCGCTCAACCATCACGAGACACCAGGAAGACAAATTAAGCAAAGCAATCAGCTCGCTCTTCCCCATCAAGATGATTGCAATACTAGAATGGACATAAAGTAACTTACAACAAAACATAGAACAATTACAGACTTTCACAATGGGAGTAACAATAAACTAAAAGTCAACAACAACAGAACCACCGCCTTAGAAAGTTTCTTTCATCCAGTTAACTTGCAGGACTCCATCCAGTCATACCAATGTATTAACAAGCAGGGTGAAAATAGTGAGGATCTGGATCAGCTGGCGTCTCAGGGATCTGGATCAGCTGGCATGATAGGGATCATCACTGTTTTCAAAACAGAATATAACTTGGTTCAGCGGGACAAGGGTTAAAGATGATTTTTATAAGATTAACAAACTTCCTCGTTGGCTGTAAATATTTCAAACAGTCAGTTTCTTTATTTAGTCTGTACAGTCATGTAGTTTTTGTAATTTCTGTCAGAGTTGCATGAGCTTTCCTGTTCACATCAAAATGAAAATTATATTTTAATTATATGCACTCTTATCTACATGTACATGTAGGGGCCTACTACAGTACAAAAAAAATCAAAGCATAACTACCGGGCCGGTTTAACTTAAACTGCGCAGTCGGAAATGTCTGACTGCAGATCCAGATGTCGCGAGTTCAATCTCGGCCCCATACTTTTGCGGAGATTAGTCATGAAATAATTTCTACGGCCATTTTCCTCCCTTCTGCTGATTCAAGAAGAGTTGTTATCAGTTACAAGCGAAAGTATGTGCACAAAGTACTGGTTATCTGCTTAGTCAAGCTTGCCCAGTTAGGTGAAATGACCCTCCTGATATGACTATAGCTGTTGACTGGGACGTAAAGAACCAAACCAAACATAACTCCTTGTAAATACTTTTTTGTTTTTTTTAATGGTGAAACTGCAAATCCATTCTGACACAGGTTTTCTCCTCAAACTTATCCTAAATATATTGAAACCATTTTCATCCTATATGGTCATATGTGATGACAAGATCAGAACACTAATCCGAGGTTACACTATTTTTCAGGCTTTAATATCAGTGTGTTCACTTCTGTCCTGCTAAATCTGATTATATTTACCACTTTTGAAAAAGGGTGCAGATACAGATTTACTCTGAGACTCTGCCCCAATCCCGGCCCCAATCAGCAAATGATTAGTGGGTGGCATAATAATTAATTCACTTCAGCATGATAAGGGTTGAGACAGTGTACATTCTAATATTACAAATATACATGTATTTTGTGCATACATGCGAAGTCTACGCCAATGTAAATCCACTCAAAATGCTATGTTTAAATCAATTTCTGAATGTACAACAAAAGTACATACTATTGACAGCCTGTACAGGATAGATTTAAATGTATAATAATGTCATCATCATCATAATCGGATTTTTGATTAACGTGCAGGTGCAGGGGCATCCTCCACATCAGTGGGCCCCTTTCCAGGTAACTGGCTAGCTGCACGCATAGCAGATCTCACACCTGATCTCCAGGGGCTCCTTTCTTGAGGGTCAACTGTGGTGAGCTTCCACTCACGGCAGTCTTTCTCTGTCAGTTTCTTCCATGTTTGCTTGGGCCTCCCTGCCCCCCGCTTGCCGTCAATCTGCATATCATATGCTGTTCTGATTGCACCACTAGAACGGGCCACATGCCCAAACCAGCGAAGCCTTCTCTCTCTCAAAATGAGGTCGAGGTCCTCAAGCTGAAGCTTTGCCAGTAGCTCGCTTGACCTTACCCTGGCCACATCCTCTGGCTTGATACTGCAGATCTGTCTGATCATGGCCCTATCATTGCGTTGCAAGCGCTTAAGTGGCCAAGTTTCACTGGCATGGAGCATGGCGCTCCGCACGCAAGAGCTGTACACATGGCCACGGGTCTTGTTAGAGAGGTGGCAGGATGTGAGAACTGGTAGTAGCTCCCTGAACTTCTTCCAGGCAGTTTTCACACGAGTAGTGACCGCCATTTCACAGCCTCCACCAGCAGAAAGCATGTCACCTAGGTAGCAGAAGGAAGCTACCACCTCAAGCTTATCAGGTCCAACCTGGACTTCACTCTGTGGTCTGCCGTCAATAGGACGAGCATTTCCCATGCACCGTGCACACCTATAATCAGGATTTGGTGTCAGTCTTTGTAGCCCACTGCATTTCTTATGCACCTAAAGTTTGCAGCCATTGCAGTTGATGCTGTTGTTGCCTACTCCTGTACGACAGACAGCGCATGGGTATTCGCCTGAACTCTGCAAGAGGTCCAGGCCTGTACCACAGATCATGACTTTTGTCTTTCCTGCATTCACCCTAAATCCCTTCTTCTCCATGGCTTCTTTCCATATCAAGAGCCTCCTGACACATTCCTCTAGGGAGTCAGCAATGATGACAAGATCATCTGCATGTAATGTGTAAATAAAAATTAATTTTCATATTTCTCAAACAAAATATGTTATGGGTACTCAATGAAACGGTTCCTTTGAAGCACCCAAAACAAATGGATAAGAAAATACTCACATTTTTTTGCCCAATTTACGGGGGTTATCTGGACCTATACATGTGTCTGGTAGTGCCATATGCCCCCAGATAAGAGTGCGTAACTGAAAATTGTTTTTCTTATTTCTCAACCAAAACATATGTTGTGGTACTCAAAAGAACCGTCTCGATGAGACGGTCCTTTTGAACTTCCAAAACACATGTTTAAACTGATGGATAAGGAAATAATAACAATTTTACGCAAATTATTTTTGCTTAACTGGCCCTATGTTGTGCTACTAAAATTTTGAACATATCAAAATTTCTGTGAGAGATCATGATGATCACAATATTTTCAAGCATAATATGTATTTCAATATCATTACCTGCATGTATCTTGAAGGCACATATCCAACAGAACTCGTTGCTAATGCTTTAGCACCCCACCAATCTTCACTAGTTTTGTGCACGTCAAAAATTTCAAACGTGTCTCCTTTCTTGAATTCAAGTATATTTTGAGAGCCGTCCACGATTGGCGGTGTGAAATCGGAAATTGCGGTGTATATTTCCATCCTGTTTCAGTTTGTCAGGAAGACATAACCAGATAACCACTTCAAAAAGAAAACATTAGTTCAATTCCGTAAACAACACTTTTCCTGCTTGTTACAAATTGAACAAATTTCAGAAGTTACTTCCCTTGGCGAAACAATTAATTGGTACCCGGTATCATTTGGTTGAGTTCGACTGATACTTTTTTTGCCTCAGATTTCGAGGGTTGATAAAAAAGGCGAAAAAGTTACCAATATTACGACGTCGCTAGTCTAAAATTCAAAGTGCGCACTTGTGGAGAACAGACTGAATGCATGCAGAAAAGGAACATATACGAACAATTTAGACCCAGATGAAACGCCGCAACTTGTGGCGTCTCATCAGGGTATGCGCTGTTTGGAAAGATGAACACACTCTTGGTAATGGTAGATTATAAAAAATGTATATTCACTTTGCGTTAATTGGTGGGTGCCTATGAAATTCACAAATTCTGTCAAAATTGGATTTAGAGAGATGAATATTGGTTCAATGCACACGTTTTGTACACATAACACCAAGAATCCATCAGAATTGTGATAGAATCTTCCCTTAGTTTTGGTCCAAATGTGTAAGCAAATGCGTTTTTTGCGTATACGTTGCTACGCCCCTGCTGGACCGAGATGAAAATGAAAGGATTTCACTGCAACCTACAGAATTATTGTTTGCTAACTGCTTTAGTTATAAAAACAGGGACATTCTACATCAAAATACAAAAACAAAACTGGCACATTCGGTTCTTATCGCCAAGGACTCTCTAATTTTAGTCCCTGTTATCGCATATACGAACAGCGAACCCTCAGATGAGCCTGCACAAATACACAACGTAGGGGCATGGATGAAGGATCGGGAACTTTTAGGCCTCCAGTCCCCATTAGATAGCCATCACTGCTCACACACAAAAAGTTGGGACATAGATGAGGACTCAGACTAAAATTTAGGTTACTACATGTAGCCCCACTGGATAGCTGTGTATGTATTTTAAAAGGATGAATTCGCACAGATGTGATAAAAACCAAAGTTTGATTAACAAGTCCATTTATTTTCCTTTATCACGTCTCTTAAAATTTCAACAAGAGAACATACACAATTTAATATCTTACATTTTAAAAAAAAGTTAGTGAGTATGACTAGGAAATACCATAATAACACACTGCAGACCAACCCATGGCACCGAGGGAGGGGAAGAGCCACAGAGAACTAACAGTCACAAGACATAAGGAAAACAATTAAAGTAAAGCAACCAGCTAATATGGTTTCAAATATAGAAAGGACACGTAGTACTGCATAACCAAACAAGGACCAAACACAGAACCCCCACATACATTTGGGATCAACAATAAACAATGAATCAACAACAACAGAACCACCGCCTTAGACCAGACAGCAGCCTAAGTCACTGTGGGGGCGGGGGGCTTAAATGTATTTTATTGGTACCATAGATTCGCCCTAGATTCTGTTGTTGTTAAAACGCAAAACTTGTTTAGTTCGCACAGAGGCTTCCTAACTTACGCAATGTTTCATCACAGAGAAACAATCTAATAAAATTACCACTCTATGATGAGACGAAGAAATGGGCTCACAGATAATCAGAGCTAAAGAAATTCTCAAGTTGAGCCACGGTGGGCTCAGCCAAAGACAAGCATCAGGCACCAACACACGGATGAAAGTTTTACGTCAAGACAGTTGACTTTGATTTTACCATACAGCTGCATTATTCGTGGCATAGGTGTTTGAGGTTATGAAATTGTGTCTTTGTGCTTGTCTTATCTTTACCATTCGATTAGCATGATTAGTTATCCGACTTGCTGTAACGAGTAAATATGTGTTAATTAGTATGAATGACAGCCTTTTTTAGGTCAATTGTACAAAACACCAACTTTTCTATCCACGACGATATCACACTGGTCAATGTAAAAGCACCGGTGGTTGCTACAACTAGCTGGTGGAGTTTTGCCATGGCAGGTGTTTTTTCTAGTGTAACTGCCTAAATTGAGGGAATATGCATGTCTAAGCACAGCTGTTGTCATATTCCCA
The DNA here is from genome assembly GCA_964019695.1 of Loripinus fragilis. Lineage (NCBI taxonomy): Eukaryota > Metazoa > Mollusca > Bivalvia > Lucinida > Lucinidae > Loripinus > Loripinus fragilis. The sequence continues at coordinate 21,386,290 of OZ026520.1, read as the reverse complement.
TGAAATACTAGTTAACGTTTTATTGAAGAATTTTATTACAACGCACTGGGAACATTTTTTGATGCATTGATACAACGCACTGATTGTTGCCTAGATGTGCCATGGTTGCTGGTGCAGCCTCACCACAGCATTCGCTGTTCTTATAAACGGTACACAAATCGACATTTGAGCCAGCACATGATATTACAGTACTGTGACGAAGACTCAGGTGAGCATGTGCAAATGTACAGACTCGCCAAAACCTTCTCAGCATAGAAAAAATAGAGAGTAGTAATCGTATTTGGATGCTATTTCATGGGACTCTGATAACATAGTTGCAGCTGTGCTTAGTCATGCAGAATTCCCTCAAGTTAGGCAATCACAATAGAAAAAAAGCACCTGTCACTGCCAAACTCCACAACTGTGTTGGATGTGTCGGTCAAAGCATGAATTAAGTGGCAGAGCCATAAACTGCAATGTTACTGACGGTTTGTGCGCCCAGTGTCTGCATTGTGTGATTGTGGCATCTCCTAGTCATATTCACTTATTTATTTTTTTCTTGCGTCGATGCCCGAATGATATATTTTTTTCTATTTTTACATAATTTATGTAACAGAGATGTTTTGATAACTTAAAGGTTAGAAATATTTAGAATGCTAAGCTGAAAATAAGTGCATCGCCATTACAAAGCATTTCGATCTGAATCCTATGTGTTCTTTCACTTTGACCGAAGCAGAGTACTTCGAACTATTTTGATTCCCAAGTTATCGAGCGTTCACAGAAGACTGGATAATTTTCATGGCTTAAGTTGTCGTCTGCTGACTTTTCTTAATTAACGTTTTCAAAAACATCTTTCGAGAATACTATCAACCTGCCAAACAGTTTTGTTCCTGGTTAGGCCCGATGTTCAGTCTGGTCTGGGTCCAAACTGCTTGCCAATGTTATCAGCAGACGATGCTAGCAGGAGTAAGAGTACTCTCTTGCACAGAGCTTTGCTAACGTCGTTCCTTTGTAAAATGAAACAGCCGTTGACATTGAAAGCGCTGGACATGTGAGCGTAGCGCAAGAGTTGAACGTTTCAGATAAAGGTTATACCTATGATGCTACTACATGGTATGTTAGAAAATTGCTTATTTGATTCAATAATAGTAATTGAGTATGATCAGGAAATGAAACAATCACAAATTGCAGACAAACCCATGGCACCGCGAGGAAGAGCCACACAACAATCACAAGACACCAGGAAGACAAACTTAGCGAAGCAACCAGCTCTCTCTTCTGCATCAAGATGATTGCAAAACTAGAATGGACATAATGTAAGACACAACATAACATAGAACAATTAAAGACTTCCACAATGGAAATATTATTTTAATTGACCTGAGGCCTTATAATATTCACTGAACTTTTACTCAGTCTTTGGGAATCTTCCTAAAAAGTGCGATTTAGATTGCTATATAATTACAGCTAGTAATCTGGATGAAGGAAAAAATCGCAATTCCCCGATTCCCCAATAGCCTAGTGGATAGTCAGGTGTCCTAAGCATTCAAAAGATGTGGGTTCAAGTCTAGTAGCATTTAAGTTTTTTTCATGTTTATCATCCTTATTCTTGATGCTGTGCACAACTTGATATATTTATTTGAATCTGGCATGCGTTTATGCAACAAATACACACATAACACCGTGAATAACTTCAATAACATCTAATTACAGGGTGGGTAGTCACGTGGTTTTTACATGGATAAACTGTACGGAAAAATGGCCAACTTCTTTCTACAATGATGTTTTAAGCAAAAGTAAGTAGTGATTTCTCTGTGTTTTTTCATCTTTACCCAGAAAGTTATACACCCTTTTCCAGCACACATTTTCCCGATCTAACAATGCCAGGATATCCTAATAGAGCTTTTTACTTTGAGTACAGACTCTGTCACAACTTGTTTAGTGGCGAAGATCGGGCCTGAATTATAGAAATAAGATGTACGGACAACAATTATTTTCTATGCGACAGAGTTTGTACTCAAAGTAAGAAGCTTAAAGAGGATATCCTGGCAGCGTTTTGATCGGGAAAATGTGGGCTGAAAAATGGTGTTTAACTTTCTGGGTATAGATGAGAAAACATAGAGAAATCTACTTCCATTCGATCAGAATATCCGTACAGTGTATTCGAACATTCGTACAGTGTATCCGAGCAGAAACCACGTGACTACCCACCCTGATTAACTATTTGCACACTGAATATATTTAAGACTTTCCTTATCATCTGCTGACTTTTTTCAAAATTATTTTTTTTTTAAATTCTTTCTGGAACACTATCAGAGTGTCAAATGGTCTGTCCAGATCAGAACTGACGTTCTGTCGGTACTGAACTGGGTCCAAACTATTTGCAAATGTTATCAGCTGACAAGAAAAGAGAGGGGACCTTAGGGAATAATGAATACAAAAACGGTTAAATACAAATGAAAGATGTAAAGCTTATCACAAGATGACGTAAAATATAAGAACAATATTAACTTTAAAAGAGAATGAAATTTGACAACTATATAAAAAGGTTCCTTCAAAGTTTCGATCCAGGTATGCTTGATCTGTAAGTAATCAACTAACCATTAGGCTATCAGATCGTTTGCATCAACGAATTTACATTATCTTCACATTCCTTGTAAAAGCATGGCCAAGGTCGGATTACTCCACGAAAACGCACGAATAATACGAAGATTTTGGCGAAAAATTAATCAGTCTAAGGTCAATTTTGGCAGACTATAATAATAAACAACCATTCAACAACAACAGAACCCCCGCCTTAGAACGGACAGCAGCCAAAACAATCGGGGGGGGGGGGGGGGGGGGCTTAAATGCATTTAAGAAATGAATTCGATTTTTGAAAGGTTCATGGAATCATGAATACTTCTGGTCTCTTGCAAAGTAAGTGAAGCCCTTTGGGCTTCAGTTTAACTTTGCAAGAGACCGGAAGTATTCATGATTCCATGAACCTTCAAAGAATTAAATTTATTGCTTATATTTACATTTTATTATAAATAACTAATATATAGAAATTATTTATAATCTAGGAGACAAAACAATTTTGTATTTAATATTTAATCGTTGGAGTGCAAAACTGAAAAGCGGAACAGCCAGTGTGAACATGGACAGCCAATGGAGCAAAGAGGAAGCTTGTTTTGCACATGCAACTCAGGTGTGGCTCACTGTCAAGCACAGCACCAATGTCACTTCTAGCGATTGAATCCGATGTTCGAAGCATTTTGCATGGGCAAATGAGTGTGGCAGCTGTCAACCATATTTGTGTCATCCATGAGGCTAAAACGGTTGCAAAATTCTAAAGGATCATTGAAGGTTCGTTACTTTGTGCTTCGAAAATGTAAGTATATCAAAATACCTAATGCATTATTTAGCATACGTTCTGACCTATAGTTACAGTCACCCCTGTAAAAAAGAAACATTTCACTGCCTTTAGTTTGAAAACGATTAAATATTAAGACAGATGACTGCCTTTGAATCTAAAATGAAAATAGTTTGAAAATGATATAATAATGAAACAAACTTTGCCCCCACCCCATGGCTTTGGCTGCTATCCATTCTAAGGCGGTAGTTCTATTGTTGATTCGTTATCTATTGTTGCTCCCATTGTTTGTGGGGGCTCTGTGGTCTTTGTACTGTTATGCAGTACTTAGTATCCTTTCTAGTTTTGCAATCATATTTCATTGTTTGCTTAATTGTTTCCTGGTGCATTGTGAGTGTTCTGTTGCTCTTCCTCGCGGTGCCGTGGATTGGCCTGCAGTGTATGATTGTGGTATTTCCTGGTCGCACTCACTTACTGTACATAAGGGTCCAGATGGGATATAAAAAACATCACTAATCATTACAAGTTTAGGCCAGTAATTAGTAATCAATAAAGCCATTTCGCCAAAAGTAGTCTAGTATTTCAGAGTTCATTTTAAGTCACTGGCCCAGGTCATCAGTAGTCAATCTAATTACATCACTAAACCATGCCCGGGGCTATAAACTTTATCATACTCTACTCAACTGAGCATGAAATTGATCCTTTCTTTCTTCCTTTACGTCTCAACCCCCGAAGGGAACGTCAGACGGATATTCTGGTATACCACGCGCCAAGGGGGTTCGTTGAAACAAAGTGATAGAAAAGTTGGTAAAATGAGATTGTACAGTGCGAATTGGAGTGTTTTGATAGTTTCAAAAAACAAACAAACAGGGATTGGTATTGAAGGAGACACATGGATCACTAGGCAGACAGTACTGCTAAACTGTGCCAGGGTGGGAAGGGTTGGTATATTGGCAGGGAGGGCGTTTCAATGGCTGATAGTCCTGAGAAAGAATGTGAACATTTTATAGTCTATAGTTTGGATCTGTCCGTAGGCCAATGAGTGGATGTGTCTTGATACTCTGGTGTTTTGAACAACACATTGAAATGCTGGGATAGCTACAAGGTCGTGAGTGCCCTTGTACATTATCATGAGACTATCACTGCGCCCATCACGACGTTGGTCCAAGGGACGCCAGTTTAAGGTTCTGTAATATAGCAGTTACACTGGAGGTGTACCTATAACACAGGGGCTTAAATTAATTATTTGTGAGTGATTTTAGGCCTAGTGAAGCGTGATACATGCTTTAAAATGTCTAAAGTTCGACAATTTAAAGATTTGAAAATATGTTCAAATCGAGTATAAGAAAAATGACAAGGGAGGACTTTTACTATGAATCACTTTGGTCAAAATTTTCATTTTTTTCATTGGGTGTTATTTTCTCAAAATTTTTGGATGTAATTAAATAGAAAAAGTAAGTAAGGGTGCAAAGATCAGGAATCGATACAATCAAGTACCACACTCGACCCAAGATACCAATGGGAAAGTGACAAACTCACAGTCAGACACCACAAACGAGAGCCAAGAGGTCAGCCCTTTTCCAGCAGGTGACCACAAAGCACAGTTAAACAGACGCGCACAAAGACATAACAAACACAAGACAGAACAAAAACATAAAAGATCCACACAATATTAAAAGATCCACAAAAGTAATTAAATAGAAGGTCCCTAAGCATTTCTTAAGTTCGAGCACCTGTGACCTATATTCTCTGGTAGCCCACCTTGTAGTCCTTCTTTGAACTGCTTCCACTTTATTAATATATTTAGTGATGTAGGGGTACCATATTATAGAAGCATACTCTAACAGTGGTCTGACAAGAGTTTTGTAAGAAACAGATTTCAGGTCCTCGTTATGGACCCAAACGTATCTTTTAAGGAAGCCAAGAGTTTGATTTACTGTTTTTTTGTTTTTGTGATATCAATGTACGTGGACCATAAGAGGTCATCCACAATGGTGACCCTGACCCCTAGGTATTTCGCTGTGGAACACTCTCTGGACAGTTCTTCATTATGTAGAATATACTTTTTTTTTACTTTTTTGTGATTTGAAGGACGTGGCGTTTAGAAAGATTCAATTGCATGTCCCACATCTTTTCCCAGTGTTCAAGGCATGCTAGGTTGGTTTGTAGGACCTGGCTTTCTGTAGTTGAGCTAATTGCAAGGTACAGGGCAGTGTCGTCTGCAAAAAGTCTAACTCTGGATTATGTATGCAAGGAAGAGAATTGGGCTGAGAACTAAACCCTGTGGGAAGCCAGAGGAGACTGAAATTTTCTGTGCGTTTAAGCCATTTATTAACACAGCCTGTTTTTGATTATCCAAAAAGTCTTCAGTCCATTTAAGAGTGTCATCTCTGATGCCATGGTAGTGAAGTTTCATGAGAAGTTTTTCATGGGCAACTTTATCTAAAGTTTTGCTACAGTCCAAAAGAATAATTAAGAATAGTCTGTTTGGCCATCTGCATATTTTAGCTAGTTCAGTCATCTATTAATATTAAAATTAAGCTGTGTCTCACAGGATATCTTTTCTCGAAATCCTGTTCATAAATTTATGTTAAAATGCCAACATTTGTTTGCATTTAAACATTTATTAGCATGCTAAATACAACATCGATAGTTTGAAAGCAAGAAAAGTCTTTATTATCAGCATTTTAGTTTTAATGGGTGGCTGAAATTTCATGCTAAGTTGAGTTGAGCATTAAAAAGCCTGGGCCAGACATGGAACTACCCACACAAGTGAGACAACAAAAAGCAAAGAACTAGCTAGCAATGAACAGCAGCCATGTATATTCTATACATTTAAAACTGCTCTAGATATCAGAGGTACACTAGATTCTTTGACAATAATTCACTTAGTCATATTTCTTACAGCTCCCTTTTGGGGGTTGGTGTGGGGAGGGGTTGCTGGGCTTAATATGTACTACACTTCATCTCAGCTCGTCATAGATATATTGACTTTTTGAAATATAGATCTACAGTCTATGAAGCATGTTTTTATCTTAAAAAACAGTGCAGACCCTGATAAAGGCCCGCATTATGTGCAATTTCATCTGGGTCTTCGCTGTTTGCCAAAGTCCAATGTAGATCTATATTTGTTCTGTAGATTAAATGCATATATATTCGAATAAAGAGCATAAAATTGTACACTTTTTCCAGCATAAGTTGTTGCTGCATGCTTGTCACTCGCCACCAAATACCAAAAGGGCCGGGTGACTTTTTGATCAACCCTCGTTAAGATATTTAATCGAATACAACCAAAACAACTTAATTGCTTCTGAAAAATGCAAGAAAATGTATCAAGGTCGAAGTTTTTCCTCCAAAATATTGAAATATGTACTGAAATCAGTGGAAAGTATAGGTCTGCAAGAAACTAGATGTCTTTCAGCATGCACAATACAGAATTTTGCGAAAAATGAAGTGAAATTCAATGTAAACAGAGCCAAATCTCACCAATTTGTAGCCAATGCTGCAAGCGCTAGAAGAATTCAATGCAGACAATTTTGCAGTAAAACTGATGCAGAGGCTGCCAAAGTTGATGTTGGAAGTTTGAAAGCTGAAGAATTTGCTGAGTATCTGACACAGAATGATATACAGAGAGGTTTTGTTATTTTTAACGAGGAGACTGGAAAACCAGAAGCCTCGAGTCCCGCCTTACAGGACCTTGCTGACAGGCTAGGGGCAGGAGAGTTTGAGTATGATGGTCATGAAGCAGTCTTCTTTGCACGAGGTTCAAGATCTAACTGCCTGCTATCAGCATTTTTGTGGAAAACCAATCGTGGACAAGGGGTTAGTATAATGATCAGGGGCGTATCCTGGATTTCTGGAAAGGAGGTTCGTGTATTAAGAGATGGGGTTGGCTTTGCTGGTTTTATCTCATTTTCCTTAAATATCTCATGAAAATTAAATAATTTGGTCTCATTGAGACCAAATTATTTCATTTTCATAGGATATTTAAAAATGGGGGCAGGGAAGGGGTCCAAGCAAACCCCTGAGCCCCCCCCCCCCCCCCCTCTGGATCCGCCACTGATGATGGTGATCTGAATTGGGGGGTATTTATCAGTGAAAAATTAAACTCATTTTCAGTTTCTTTAAACAGGCTTTTTATAGTTAAGAGTGCATACCAAAAAATTAATTTTCTTATTACTCAACCAAAAATATGTTGTGGGTGCTCAAAAGAACCGTCTCAATGAGACGGTTCTTTTGAGCACCCAAAACATATCTCAAAAATGATGGGTAAAAAAATGTTGTATATCTAAATCTATATGTTTAAACATATGTTTAAAAAATAAGCTACATTTTGTAAAAAGTTTATTCAACAGGACAATGGCTATGTTCAGCATGCTTAATTTTTACATTTGTTTTTGTCGTCTGCTGATTTTTTTTTGGGGGGGGGGGGGTTCAAATTTAATGTTTTCAAAGTTTGATTTCTGGATCCTTAATGCCATTAATGTGTCAACCAGTTCAGTTCCAGATCATGCCTGAAGTTTTTTCAGGTCTGATCTGGTTTGATCCAATCTATTTGCAAAGTGTTATCAGCAGACAACTCTAGCATGTAAAGAGTTAAAAGACTTGTGCCAATTTCAGTGTATAGTAAATTTAAACTAAATAAGGCAAAAAAAATCATTAGATTCTCAAGCACTTTTTGAAGAAAAAAACAGATGAGAGAGGCAGGTTTTTTATTTTGTTTTTTATTTCCTCAAAAATAGATGAGGGAGGCAGTGTTTTTTTAGTTTTTATTTCTTCAAAAACAGATGAGGCATGTATTTTTTTTCCTTTGAAAATCACAATAAATCAAGTGATTTTTTTTTTAAAAAAACGGCACTTCATACACCATTTTAAAGTCAGAAAGATGCGACGCTTGTATATCTGCACTAAACCACATAAAAAAATCAATACCAAGCGCCTACACAATTTTCAGAAGATCTGGTAAATGTATGAGGAATAAATATTGGACCAAATTGGACGAAACGAAATAACGAAAAAATTTTAATGCAGATTTTTTTTGGTAAAAAATCGGTGATGCGCAGACTTTGAGAATATAGTGTATTTTTTTTTTTTGCCTGTTAAAATTTGAAATGTCATGTGAATGGTCTACCAGCAGACGATTCACATGTGATATCAAATCTTTTTGGTCAATCAAGAACAATATAATAGTGTCTTGCAAATTTAAAATGTGGCTTTAATAAAAAGTTTAATTGGGTTATTAGTTCTCAAAATGACAAAACAGGATCGATGGCATTCTCAAGGTGCACATCTGAGTTGTTAACCATCAGTTAAAATTAGTCTGTGACTGATTGGCATATCAAAACCCTTGTCATGCTGAATATTTTATACACTACACTCCTCCCCAATTTCTATCCTGTTAACCTGCAGCATTCCAGTTGTAAGCATGTATTTTCAATCAGAATGGAACACACTGTAGATCCTGATCAGATGGCTTCTTCAGAAGCCAGCTGATCTGGATCTACAGTGTTTTCAAAAAGGGATACATCTGGGCTCAGCACAACAAGGGTTTATATTCACCAAGGATTGACCCTTTCTTGACTGATCAATATTCCATCCAGTTTCAAACATTATATATAAGTTTGAATAGTGAATTACATAATTTGAGAGGAAACCGGCTAGCATTCTTGATGAACTCAAACATTTTTGTCACTGAAGATTGTTTTTGAGCTTAATTTAGCAAATGGAGACAATCTGCTTCTTTTAGTGACAGTTTTCTGGCAATATTGGATGTTAACAACATACCATGCAATCAAGAAATGGTTAATAAAAAGGAAATTGTTAATAAAGAAGAAATGATTAATAAAAAAGAAATGGTTAATAAAAAGATATTTTCCTTTGTCAATTTCAGTCCGGTGGTGTAGACTTCATACCTGTGAAGAGCATGAAAGACTTACTCAATGAAGGTCATAGAATGTCTAAGAATCTTGGAATTAAGTGTTCTCTTTCAGGAATATGGTAAATTTCATAATGTAAATTCTTATAAACCTTTGAAGCGCCTGCAAAAATGCATCTGAAAATGTTGTCCTTTTAAGTAATCTGCTGCATATATTTGCTAACATTTTTGACCAGTGTAAGGGTAGAGGCAAATAGTGTGGACCCACACTGTTTGACCAAAGGTTTCTAAAACATTTCAGCAGATGACAAAAGCAGACAGCTTTTGTTACGATTGACACTTAAAGGGTTAAAGCATCAAAAATTACTGCATCAGATGACAAATTTTGTGATAGCTTCTTTTAATTTTGAAGGAAAAGAAAGCTTGATATTTCAAGCATAAAAATTATTGAACTTTTAAGGCTAAAATTTTTTTGAGCTGGTGCCTAATGCCCCAGTCAACAATTTTTCAGTAATTTTGGGATGTTTCCTGGGTTAAACCAGGCCCCAAGGTTATAAAACTTTTTCATGCTCAACTCAGCTGAGCACGAAATTTAAATTGGCATTTTTAACATTTATCAGCATGATAAAATTACAACATCTGAGAGACTTAAAGCAAGCAACTTCTTTTTTTGTCGGTAGCAGTTGAAATTTTGTGATCAGTTGAGTCAGGGACTCTCTATACACATATAGAAAGACCCTTGTTGAGTTGAGCATGAAAAAAGTTTTATAACCTCGGGGCCAGTACTTATAAGTTATAAGCAAAGAATAAAGTGTCTGGTTCAAGGACACAACACAGTGCCTCCAGTGAGTCTCAAACAAGCGATACGAGGATTAAGTTAAGCAAAGTACCACTGATCCACTGCACTCCTCTACCAAGTCGTTAGGCCAGAATTTTTTAATTAGTTGATTAACTGGAAAAAAATTCAGATTAAGGGTCAGGGACGAAAAAAATAAATAAAAAAAACTCTGAAAATGACCAGTTTGACTGGTCATTTTCAGAGCTTTTTTTTTTATGTCTCCAGAACAAAAATATTTCATCATTTTCCGAAAAATCTGGACAGCACAATCACTTTTAGCAATGTCACTCTCAAAAATACACTGACAGAACCTCAAAATTATATTATTTTTTTCAAAACAAATAATATTTAGAGTCCGACGGCAGATAAAATAAAAAAATAATTCCAGATTTTTTTTTTCTACTTTCCGAAAAAATACAGTAGGAGGGTTTTTAAATCAACTAGACTAATAAAAAAAATCTGGCCTTATCATACTTCCATAATGCATGGACAATATTTGAAAATGTTGACTGTTGCACAGACTTTTGGATGATTTAATGGGGAGTTTAATGTTTAGCTTAACTGATGGCAGATAATGGTTGCGGGTTGATAAAGATTATCAAAAGTTCATGTTATAATATATATTTGCCAACTATTCAAATTCATTTTTTACACTATAATCAATAAATCATTAAAAAGCAAAGGCAAAAAGAGCAAAATATTAGCATAAATGCAGATTTCACCACACCAATGTTTCGGACTGATAGTTTATGTTGCTTGTGGGCAAAATAGCCTCTGTCCAATCAAAAATAGACAAATATTAGAATTCTGTATAAAGGGTAAATACATTGAAAGCTGATTCTGCGTTAAAATATGAAGAAATTAGCCTGATTATGTTCTCACAACTGTTGATTTTTTTACAAACCAAATCTCATGGAAACATTATACTGTGGTCCTCATTGGAAGCACCTTGTTTTGCTTCAAAAAATAAGAAAATTAGAGATTGATATTCTTGTCATATCTGGAGCTTTGCAATGCAAAGCTGTTGTTGTTTGCATCCAGACATCCAAGCAAAGTAGGCAGATGACAGTTGTTATAATTATTCACAAAGACACAAACTCTATACAAAATTACAAATTTATAGAATATAGTAGGGTAAACATGCCTAAGTAAAATGTAAAAGGGGGAAACCCTTGACCCTGCCTCTTGACATTGGTGACACAGTCCTTGTTAATGGGTGAAGGTGTAAATACATGTACTAATTTTCCAGGGTCATATTTGTTATTCTAATGCACTTGCTTTTGTAACTCGACACCTGATTTGATAACGTCAAAAATTTGCGACAGTATATCCTGCGATATACTGTCGGAAACAGTTTAACGTCATTAATTACGTCACATTTCGTTGGATGACGTTCCGCTTTATGCGGCTTGTAACGCTTCAATTTGAGACGAAACTACAGAAATGCATTAGAATGGGGATAACCGTATTCAAAGTTTTCATTTGGGGAGGTATATCGTGGAATATACGTTCGGAAATCACGTTTTACGGCTCCGCTTGCGCGTCGCCGTAAAACTAAATTTCCAACCATATATCCGATGATATACCTCCCCAAACGAAAATTTTGAATACAGTTATCCCCTAATTTGTAACTCCTAAATTGTATTTTCAGGTCCATTGCATTCAACTCCTACATGTATGCTGGGTGCTTATTATGACAGTGACAGTAGTGTTTTATATTGAAATTATTATATTTCCAGGGCTGGTGGAGGCAAGGGTATTATTGCAGCCCCTAAAGGGAACAAACATGTTGACCCCTTCTTCAGAAGACAGGCTTATATGGACTTTGGAGATTTTCTCACATCTCTCAATGGATGCCTCAGTATGTACAAGAATAGTATCAACCCTTACATTGCTCATTCTGATGGACACATCTATAGCCCTTGATAAGTAGCTCATAAGGGACATGAGCTTTTGCCCATGAATATTATTGTCAACCGAGGCAAAGCCGAGGTTGATAATCACATTTCTTAGAATGATATTATACAATTTTTGACTATTGAGGCTTTGGACATGATGTGATATCGACCTGAGAGTACCAATATTGACCGAGGCAGAGCCGAGGTCAATATTGGTATTCTCAGGTCGATATCATATCATGTCCAATGCCTCAATAGTCAACAATTGTTTTATTATATAATTTCTCTAAACCAAAAAAAGGCAACAACAACAACAACAAAATCTTGGCTATGGACTATGTCTTGGACAGACTTGATTTTTTTGACATGATGACGAACTGTGTCATTCAGTTAAGAGGAACGAATGCATACTTTATTTGTAATTACAACTGCAGACAGAGAAGATCCAGATTAAATGCCGCATAATGTGGCATTTCATCAGGGTCTACACTGTTCGCTTAGACAAAAATGATCTTCAGGGAGAAAACTGCAATTTTGTTTAGAAAATAAAACGTGTGACCCCTTGAATTATACAGTGGACCATTCCAAGTTTATTGCATCAATCCAGAAGGAAGAATTCATTAGTTCATTTAAGAGTTCTGCTAATTACTATATTCAAAAGCAAAGTCTGAATTACATGTATATGATGAGACACCAAATCTTGTGAATTTTGTGCTGCTGTCACTCACTGAATTGTATTTACAACAAATCATGCAAGTTTCATGCTGAAAGCACACCTGTTATGGAAAGTTTCTATGATGTCTATTTTTAGTAACTAATATTGAATGGGAAAAACCAGCAGCCCATGTGATATGTAGTTTTATGGACTCGAGTGGATAGGCATCTGGGCCAATCAAAAGATGTCTATTTATAGGTTATATAATAATTTTAGTTGCAGGATTGGGGGTTGGAACTTCAATGGCAGATATGGAGGACATGTACTCAAATACAAGATACGTCTCAAATGTCTCGTCAAATCTCGGTGGAACTGGACTCACTGCACTCTACACAGGGCTAGGTATGGTATATGTTCTAAAATTTCAAACACTTTCTGTTTTCCAAGAGAATGTGTGTAAATGTTATCAGGAAATACTTGTCAGAATAGCAAACAGGGAAAACCTTGATCAGACTGTTTCTTCAGAAGCAGTCTGATCTGGGTCTGCCCTGTTTGTCTAGGCTCAAATACAAGATACATATTAAATGTCTCGTCTAATCTCAATGAAACTGGGCTCTCTGCCCTCTACAAAGGGCTAGGTACGGTATATGTTCTAAATTTCAAATACTTTTCACTTTTTGTTTTCCAAGAAAATGTTGGTTATCAGGGCTAGAATTCATGAAATGTTTGTCAGAATAGCAAACAGGGAAGACCCTTATCAGACTTCCTCAGAAGCAGTCTGATCTGGATCTGCTCTGTTTGTCTAGGCATTTTTCAGGCTTTTTGGCTGGCAACTAGTGTTAAAATTTTTAGAACATTTGCCGTATTGTTGCTTTAACACATATCTTAGATAAGACTCCATTTTTTGTTCAAACAATATTTATATATAGAGGATCTTCCATTAGTCATTGGTAAATGTTCTATTAAATTTATTAATATGAGAGAGTTGAGGAAATGAGATAAAATACAAGGCCAGAGATAAAATGAAAAATGCAGCATCTAATCTGGGTCTGCTTTGTGTGCAAGGATAAAAGCAATCTTCAGGGACAGAAATACAATATCATGGGTGAAAGTTTTCAGGATTATTCCTGAATTCAGGATTTTGAGGTTGACTTACCGAAGAAACTTCCATAGAAAGTCAGCCTCAAACTGCTGAATTTGGCAGAGTATTGTAACTTCTCTGATTTATTTTCAGTTCATCTTAGGACAATAATTGACCATTTAACTTGAAATTATAAATGACTTGTAGGCACACAACAAGTTTTAAGATTTAAATTTCAAAAGTTCAGGATTTTGGAAAATTTGAACTTTCTCCTATGCAATGTACACTGGAGCCTCATTTACTGCTGTACTTAGGATCCACAATAAGTGACCCCTTTTTAAGCGGTAAGTAATAGATAAAGGATACTTTTCCTCCGTTTTCTTGTTTAAACCGTGAGGTGGGCATAGCTCACCGAGCGGTTTAAACAGAAAGCCGAGGAAAAATCCCTTATTTAGCTTGTAGTATGGCGCAGACGCAAATAAACACGTGTTACTGACACCTGAGGAAATTTGAATTCGCTCCTCCCAGCATCCGGCCTAAGCTGTCAATTATATTACATTTACCTTCGGTTAAATTGTCGCTATTTAGGAAGTTCCCGCCTACATCGCTGTTTAGCTAAAATTGGAAGTTAGAGTACGGTTTTAAGCTCCTCCTTCGTCGTTATTCTAGGGTGTCCGATTTAAACATCAGCAAAGATCAAAGAAAAAAGCATCGGCCATACTGCAAATATAATTATACCACAGTATGATTTTTACGATTTGGTAATACTGTACACCACCCTTTATCTAACTTGTCAACAATGTTTTAACTTACTGATGATTCAAAGATAGATGAGAATCGTTGTAACTTGTAAACAAAAAATATGAACTTATCCAGGTAATGGGTGATTTATACAGGTGTATATCTTAAGCTACCTCTAACTGCAGTAATACATTTACTGTTATTTACCTGTTTCAATGAAAAACAGTATAGTCGTATTATAATGCATCTTTGAAGCATCAGTAAATTCTTTTCAATTACAAGTAAACAATAACATGCTGTATAAGAAACCATCAACAGGATTTGAAAACGAGCATAGGTTCTTATACTAATCATCTCCAATCTTATATTTGAGCAGGTGTGGTGAAGGCAATGGAGGCAGCTTTACAGTTCCTTGGTATGGGTCCAATAGCAGGGAAGACAGTGGCAATACAAGGGGCTGGATTAGTTGGTGAGTTTTCTGAACCCTTTTCATTCGAGATTTTCTGAAACACAGCCAACTTTTGTTAACTCAAAGCAGACCTCAACATAAGATTATATAATTGAAAATTTATTCTCTTATTTATCAACCCAAAACGTATGTTGTGGGTACTCAAAAGAACCATCTCATTTAGACAGTTCTTTTGAGCACCCAAAACACTTTTAAACTGATAGATAAGGTAAATAATAAGTTTTTAACTTGGGCAGGTAATTAAAGCCCTCAGATCTAATTTACATTGAGTCTATTGCACTCCCTTTGGCTATGAAACAGTATAATATATAGAGTTTATTAATCGTTCCATTTGAAATATGGGATTTATAAACCGAGGGAGGTGGTAAATCCGATAAAGAAACGAGTGCGCTTGCGCACGAGTTTCTTTATCGGAATTACCACCTCCCGAGGTTTATAAATCCCATATTTTAAATGGAACGATTTAATAAACTGTATATTACATGTGTTCTGCTTGAACTGCTAGCTCAAATCAAGAAAATACTACGGTATGCGATGTGGTAAAACTTGCGGGATCATGACATATCTAATTCTAACACGAGTAGTAATACATCAGCCAGCTGTTCCCTGGAAGTCTCGTCTTCATCGAGTCCACCTCAGAATTTCAAACGTCTGTAACTTTTTTGATAGTGAACGAAAACATAAAGTGTGGGTAGTCATTTTCTTAGTTAGATCGTAACGAACATTTTGGTACTAAATTAATTGTGATTTTCTAGAAATTTTTAGTTTTGTTCCTCGATCCTCCAGTTTCAGTGTTGGAAGACAGAAACGTTATGCAACGTCATCGCATGTGCAAATGACGTCGTTTGTTAATGTTTGTGACGTCAAAAGTACAGAGAAGCGTTATGCTTGTTTAAAAATTGTAAATAACTCGGACCCAAAATACTGGGTCCGAGTAAATAATAAAACGAAAATGAATATGACATGCGTTTCATCTCATCGATGCCTTGGGTCATTAGTGGTCAGGAAAAATGAGTTCCGGTTAAAGGGATTTATAACCCTAGAGGAAATAAATCTTTCTAGGCAAAAAGAAAATTACCTATTTTATTTGTTTGATAAATCATGGTATTTTCCCGCCAAACATGTAATATTATCATTTAATGGAAGCAGATATGTTGTGGTAAGGGCAAAGTTGCATAAGGCAGATTGGCAGTGCTCAGTGGCTAAGGCGGTAGAATGTTAGACTGGGGAACAAAGGGTTGCTAGTTCGAGACTCATAGCTGGCGGAGTTCTTGAGCAAGAAACGTAATCTGCTGTTCTGTACTGGTTCAACCCAGGAAGACAGGAAATCATCGCAACTAACTGAAAAATTGTTAACTTAAAGATTGGTTTTTCAGGTCTTGGAATCTCAAAATGATTGTCATAATAGCTAATTGTGAAGGTGCTCATCAGCAGTCTGATCTCAGTCTTCACTGTTTGTTTAGGCCAATGTACAATATGTCAATCCAGACAACAATGGGTTAAGAATTTAGGTATGTATCAGATACATAAGTAAAACTTACCTGATGTATTCAGCAGGGCTAGAGGTCTACTTTTCGGTCTGAGTTTTCAACTACATCCATATTTTGTGTATATGAGAACAGGCCCCCAGATAAGGGTGCTTAATGGAAAATTCTTATTTCTCAATCAAAACATATGTTGTGGGTACTCAAAAGAACTGTCTCACTGAGACGGTTCTTTTGAGCATCCAAAACACATGTTTAAAGTGATGGATAAGAAAATAATAGCAATTTTACGCTGAAATTTTTTGCTTAACTGGCCCTATATGAGAAGCGAAGGCTCTGGCGAATCTGTGCATTAGCGCAGACTCACCTGAGCCTACATTGCTCGCCAATGTGATAAGTACCAAAGTCTCATGCCTGATCTTTATTATAGGTGAAGTTATAGTAGATGAATTATTGAAGAAAGGTGTGAGAAATATATGTGTAGCAGAGAGCAGCAAGCTTAGAGTGGATGATGTCCTTGATAGATTTGCTGATAAGGTGAGCACAGTTAGGCAAAAATCAGAAATTCATAATAGTCAAAACAATTAAAAATCCTAGAGCCCAAATGGTTGTTGGACTAAATTGTTATTAAATTTTGATGTTATGGTTATTTGACGCAACAGTTTTACTAGAAGAACTGTCATTTAGCCATACTCAAGCATATTTTTATGAACCTCTTACTTGCAGATTGAGGGCATATCATTCATGGTCTCAGTGTGTGTGGTATGTATGCAGCAAGTTTAAACCTTGTTGAATCACATCTGTTCTAAAGGCATAGCATTTTGCAAACATATCTGGAGATACCCACTCTCTACTCAAAGAGCATCTGTCCATTTTTTAGTTATGCTATGTACCCAGTGCTCTGGTGAGGGGTCAAAAGAATCCATCCATCAGTTTGTCTGTTATGCTATCTCCTCCTAATACAATTAAATTTATTGGATGACTTGCTTACACAAGCTAGTGGGGTATATAAGAGCAAACTTATTTTTGGCCCTCCTCCCACCAAGTTTGAAAATTTGGTGTTTGTTTTCATGGCCAACTAGGGAAAATATATGCCTTATCGCTAGAACTCCATTAATAGCCAGTTCATAATAGTTTGGTACCTACTTTAAAGTAAATGCAAGCAATGAAGGCTCAGGTTAGCCTTTGCAAGCAAACAGTCTTGCCAGAGCCTTTTCTGCTTTTACACATAACAAATGTAAGAAGAGGAAGGTTGAGATAATAAATAAAATAGGGTTCAAGCCCCACTATATAGCTGCACATGCATATTTAAAATGTGACTTTAAGCACATGCAATAAGAACCAAAATCTCAAAAGCTGTCACATACTATATTATCTTAATATAACCCTTTGTATACTAATGGATTCTTCCTTCTGGTTTGATACAATAATCTTGGGATAGTCTATTGTACATATCTAGGGGTGTCAGGTTACAATTTTCCAAAAAAATATTGTATTCTTTTATCTGAAGATCTTTTTTACCTTTACAAACAGTGTAGACCCTGATGAAATGCAGCATTATGCAAACAGTGTAGACCCTGATGAAATGAAGCATTATGCAAACAGTGAAGACCCTGATGAAATGCAGCACTGTTTGCAAAAGTACTCGTATAGGGGTTTCCTGAATAAAAAGGGTTAACTGGTGTTATTACCCAACCGTCTATATCCAGAGTAATTGTCTATTTTTTGCTATGTCATGAGTCACTGAACTATTCCAACGGTCAATAAATTTGACTATTGACTGGTACTATACCATGGCCTGGTTACCCGCTTCCCTGTTAAAAACACACAGACGCTTATCGACATGCGCGGCAATGATGCGCTTTCGGTTCGTTTATGAAAGGAGACATTATGCAACAATGGTGAAAATAAGGTATGGTTTGGTTACTTAAAACTCCAATAACTCTGTTGTTTATGGTCAGAAACATAAAGTGTGGGTACTCATTTTCTCAGTTAGAACGAGCAGAAGATTTTGAGACCAAAATTGAGCAGATTTTGTGAAATTTTCTGTTTTTCAACAAAATCACATCGTCTTGAGCAACTCCATGCAAAAAACGCTGCTAAGTATTTCATCAAATGGGTTGGGTAATAAAACAGTTATTTCATGCCTGTTTGTAGTATAGTCAAAACTATTACCCCGAGGTGCCGTGGACGACCTGATGCACTATTGCACGAGGCCACGTCCACTGCACGCCTCATGCAATAGTGCATCAGGTCATCCATGGCACCTCGGGGTAATAGTTTTGACTATACTACAAACAGGCATGAAATAACTTTATCACATACTTATACTAGTATTGTCCTTGATACTAGACTTTTGGCCCAGCCGTATCAACCAATTCAAGTAGAGCTGTCCAGCTCTGCGATCCAAAACTCATGTAGAGGGCGGATAAGGGGGCTGATATTTTCCTGTCCTGCCCTCCCCAGGAGTTGATCTCGCCCTGGAGAAAAAAACAGGGAATATCTGCAAAAAAAATGTAAAAGTAAAGAAAGTGGACTTATTCTTGCCCATTTTACCTGATTCCAACCAAAATTGCACTGAAAACACCGCTAAAAAAATTGAAATATCCATTATTTTACACCGAGTATCTCCATACAAAATGGCTTCAGCGTCAAACTTTCGAACGTCATGACATCACAACAATGTCAAAGAGGCGTGCAACGTTTTCACGAACAAAAGAATCAGCGAAATGATCAGTCAAGGCCGCTTTGTGTGTTGAGGCTGATAAAGTCACTAAATTTAGTGATCGCTAATTAATGTGCCTCAAAATAAGGAAATTAATATATTATTTCACAGCTTTTTCACACGAATAAGTATATGATAAAAATATTATTACACAGTGTTTTTGATCCCAGCCCTGAATTCAGCCCTTGGACAGTATCAGCCTGAGCCCTTCGGGCTCAGGCTGATACGGTCTACTAGGGCTGAGATAATAATAATCTGTATGTATAATACATATCTGTTTCAGGCTGAAGGAAGACTCACTGTCCGGAAGGTGGGATTTGATGATACGAGTATATTTAGTCAAAACTGTGATATTTTCTCTCCTTGTGCTCGAGGAAAGGTGAGTTTGAGCGGCCATTTAACTCTTTCCATGCTAGCAGTGACTATTGTCGTCTGCTGATAACATTTGCAAACAGTTTCGATCCAGATCAGGACCAGCACAATGTCGGTCCTGATTGAGATCCAAACCATTTGACACTCTAGTAGTTTTCATGAAAGATTTTTTTAATAAAATAATTTTGAAAAAATTCAGCAGACGGCAAGAAAAGCATAAATAATTACCCAGCATGCAAAGAGTTTAGAATAGTGTCCTAAATGGAACCTGTACTGATAAAGACCTATCATTGGGGATTGCCACTGTTTAAACTTTAAAGAATCCAACTCAGCAGCACAGATAGAATCTGAAAGAAAGTGGGTGTACAGTAAACCTGTTTAAAACGGCCACTCTCAAAAAGACCAAAAATTGGTTTTTAAGACCAATTATCGCTTAATGCAGGCCAAAAGTATTGCAGAATGCAGAATGCTCCAAGAGGAGCATTCTGCAATAATTCTGCTCCAAGGGTAGCATTCTGCAATACTTCCGACCTTCATTAAGCTACCATTTGTCATCAAGATCTTTATTTTGTCTATTTTTGAGTGGTTGTTTTACACAGGTTTTACTGCATCTATTTTTTATAAAGCGTTAATTACAAATGTGCTTATCAGACTACGAATGTACAGGATGGTATGCACCTTTGTTATTTGCATATTACAAAAACAGATGAATTTGCGATATAACTAAAATCAGATCCAAAGACAAGATCCACTTCAGACCTTGTTTGACTTCTGTTTTGCCAGGCGACACGTCCGATTCTCTCAGAATTCTGGTGTTTATCTTTAACTGCATAGCCTTTTAACCATTTGTAGACCGCAAACCCCTAATAGGTAGTTTTGCAAACAGCGAAGACCCAGATGAAATGCTGCATAATGCGGCATTACATCAGGGTCTGCATTGTTTGCCAAGACAAAATCGATCTCCAGAGAAAGAAATACAATATTATTTGGAAATTATAACCTGTGACCGCTCAATATATACAAAAAATCATCCTGACTTCATTGTTTGTAGCTTTATAGAAAGTTCCATTGGCATGAAAAGGGTTAACAGCAGCTCTCTGCTGTTTGGGTTCCTCTAATTCTGAAAATAAGCACTCTAGATTATGTTGTTGTTCAAACACATAAATTATTTAGCTCCCATAGAGGCTTCCTTCATTATTCAATGTATTAACACAGAGAAAAAAATTAAATCAAAATAACTGTGAGGGTTTATAACCCATGGACAGCCTTAGCTAATAAAAACTACTTGTCCTTGCTGGCATTATTCAGAATTGCATTATAAAATATATATGAGCTGCCACATGAAATTTCCAACAATGTGGTATGTGCAACCAGCAAAGCCTCAGATAAGCCGGGGCATACGCACAGTCT
This sequence comes from Loripinus fragilis, assembly GCA_964019695.1. NCBI lineage: Eukaryota > Metazoa > Mollusca > Bivalvia > Lucinida > Lucinidae > Loripinus > Loripinus fragilis. The sequence continues at coordinate 21,365,408 of OZ026520.1, read as the reverse complement.
GATCAGAGCTGTTGCTAGTCGCTTGAATATTCTATGAGTGTTAAGCTACTGACTGAGCACCGTTTGGTGTTTCTAAGCCTAAAAGGAGGCTGTACAGGCTCGTCTGATTCTACACTTGTCAAAATGCCACATTGTTGGAAATCACATGTCACAGCTCAATTATCATAAAATAGTTTCCATTAATTGGCTTCCATGTACAATATACAGGGTAGTCCCTTTATAACACATCTCATTATAACAGATTTGGATATAACACAGTCATGTTGTGGCTCCCATATTTTTTTACCATTGAAATTTACAAAGGAATTAGAGGAAAAAGACCATCATTTTCCAATAATTCCTTTATAAAATTGTCCTTTTATCATGTTTTAACACAATTTACTTTGGCAGAGCACAGTGGCTCAGTTGGTAGGGTGTTAGACAGGAGATTGAATGGTTGCTAGTTTGAGTCTCACCACTGGTGGAGTGTCCTTGAGCAAGCCACTTTATCCGCTGCTTAGTACTGGTTCAAAAAGGGAAGACCCATCCCCACATGGCTGAAAAGTAGTTGACTGGGACAGAAAGAATTTTTTTTTTTTACTTATAACATGGTCAATTCCTATGGACCCCTAAAGTACTGTTATACAGTAAAACCTGTCTAAAAAGGCCACTCAAAAAATAGACAAAACAAAGGTTTTGTTAAAAATAGACAAAACAAATGGTATATTAATGAAGGTCGAAAGTATTGCAGAATGCTCCCTTCATTAATTTTGACCTGCATTAAGCGATAATCGGTCTTGAAAATCAATTTTTGGTCTTTTTGAGAATGGCCGTTTTACACAGGTTTTGCTGTAAAGGGACTGCACTGTATTTGCATTTTTACAGGTATTGAACAAGAACACTATCCCGTTATTGAATACCAAGATTATCTGTGGAGCCTCAAACTGCCCTGTAGACAGTATGGAAGATTATAAAGTGTTAGCTGATATGAAGATCACATATGCAACAGATGTAGTACCCAACAGAATGGTAAGTTAAAGGGGAAGGCAACATAGAAAGCAAGTGACTTCGAAATGCAAGCCCTTAGTAAACCATGCAATCTGCTGCAGATGATGTCACTCAGCCTAAAAATGGCTGACCTCAATAGCTTTTAATTTTCTATTATACAAACATCTGTAACTTGCTTATTTTTCATTCGATATGATTGGGTTTGTGGCAGATTGCATGGTTTAATAAGGGCTTACATTCCAGATTCATTTGCGTTCCATGTTGCTGTCCCCTTTAATCAGTGCTATAGATAGATCTTACATGAGTGACCATTTAACTCTTTAAGTGCTGCATTTCTGAAGTGGAATATTCCATCTGATGTGTTGGTGAGCTGGGCAAGTCCATCCTAATTATCAATTAACCCTTTACCTCATATAGATGCCTTTAAGCACTTTTGCAAACAGAGCAAACCCAGATCAGGCAGCTCTTACAAGAGCTGTCTGATCAGGGTCTTCTCTGTTTGCATATGAATTTGAAATATGATTAGATATGATCCTACACTAGTGGACCTGACAAGTAATTTCTTTTTTCTATGTACAAAAGTGAAAGTTTTAGTTTATTTAAATTTTTCATAGTGGGTGGAGCTTAGCATGGATATTCATGAAGGAAAGAGTTAATAGTTTGCTTAACCTTTGTCATGCTCAATATTTTATGTACAACACTCCTTCCAATTTTTATCTTGATTAGCAAATCAATTTGTTAACCCTTTTAATCCTAGCGCCCTTTTTATAAGACTAGGGTAAACATTGCAGAACCAGATGAGATGCTACAGATCAGGTTCTTCACTGTTTCCTTACCGAATGTACTTTCAGATGAATATTATAAACTTATTACCCAACAACCCTTTAACTCAAAATGGGACTCGTCCAAATGTTAAGGGTGGGAAATTCCATTAAGCATAAATGGTTGAAATAAGATGGGGATGAACAAAAGTTCACAGGTTATATATTGTGTTCATTTTCAGCAGTGGTATACAATTAATAAAATTGTAACGAAATAAACATGAAAGCACTAGAGTTTGTGTTTTTAACAATGATGAAAAGTTCTTTAAACACTTATTTTGCATGAAAAACAGCAATAGATGTGGTTCTAAAGAGGGTCTACAAAACATCAATAAAAAGCTTGATTCCCCTTTCTGTTGCATGAACTTCCGTCAATCAAAACAAGTTTGTTTTGAGTCATAGTGCTAGTACAGAGATGATATTTACAGTGTAGAATCTTGTATAGTTCTGGATTTTTCTGACAGAGTTTGAACTTGACCTGAGAATTATGCCCCCCCACACCACCTACAAAGGGGAGGGGGACATATTGTTTTTGGCATGGATCCGGATCATCCCATTGGCATTGGTGCCTTTTGTGCAGGATACCTCATGCACTAGTCGGCGGGTTCGAACCAAATTTGCATGGATATAACATTCGGGCATGATGAAGACCATGACTCAAAACAAACTTGTTTTGATTGACAGAAATACATGCAACAGAAAGGGGAATCAGGAGTTGTATCGACATTTTGTTGACCTTCTTAACCCTTTTACTCCATAAGTGATTTTTAGAACATGACATCATTTTCTTTAATTAGATAATATTGGGAAAAAAAACAAGAAAAAATTAAGGAAAGTTTTGAACACATTTGAAAATATTTTAAATATTATGGAAATTGAATCATTTTCTCCAAAGAGCAAATGCTCCATTTTCCATAATATTTTCCAAATATGTTGTATTTCAAAGGCATCAAAAGGCATTATTATGGAGTAATCTTTAAGGTAAGTACAGTAAAACAGCCACTCAAAAATAGACAAAACAAAGATCTTAATGACAACTGGTAGCTTAATGAAGGTCAAAAGTATTGCAGAATGCTCCCCTTTGAGCATTCTGCTATACTTTTGACCTGCATTAAGCGATAATTATCCCAACACTTTTTTAAAAAAGCGTCGGGGATATTGCAATCGCCTCCGTCCGTCTGTCCGTCCGTCACACTATCTCCTCCTTAACCATTGGACGAAATCCAACCAAATTTGGTGTGTGAGTTGCTCACATGAATGGGGCACGCAGCGGCACATTTTTTTGGCCCCGCCCCCTCGGGCCCTGGGGAGGGGCCAAAAGGTAAAATATCATTAAATATCATTAAAATTCAATTACAAAGTCAATTTTAAAGATTTTAAAACCAAACTTTGCGAATCTTCTCAGAAATGAAAGATATAAAACATATTAGACAGGATTTTCATTTGGCTGCCTGGGTCATGCGCCAGGGGTGGGACTTGGGGGTGCCGTGGGGGGCTGGGGGATCAAAAAAATTTTTTTTCCGAAATTCAACCAGATTTTGTGTGTGAGTTACTTACATGAATGCCACATGCACCGGCAGCATTCCCCGCCCCCCCCCCCCCCCCCTCCGGGCCTTCGGGAGGGGCCAAAAGGTCAAATATCATTAAATCTGAATTACTAAGTCAATTTCAAAGATTCTTAAACCAAACTTTGTGTATCTTCTCACAAAGGAAAGATATATAACATATCAGGCAGGATTTTAATTCGGCAGCCTGGGTCATGCCCAGGGGCGGGACTTGGGGGTACCGTGGGGGGTTGGGGGTCAAATTTTTTTTTTCCAAAATTCAACCAGATTTGGTGTGTGAGTTACTTACATGAATGGCACATGCACCGGCACAATTTTTTGGGTCCCCACCCCCTGGGGCCTTGGGGAGAGGTCAAAAATTTAATTTTCTGAACATGGTTATGTGGCATATCAAATTTAAGGGGATGAGCAGTAGACCAGGATACACTGATAAATTTTAACCTATGATCAAACTGGTGACCTTGGGATGGGGTCAAAGGGTCAATTACCATTAGATATCTTCGAGAGCGTGGGGATTTGCGATGGCGCGCCATCAAATGTGTTCTAGTTGGTCTTGAAAACCAATTTTCGGTCTTTTTGAGAGTGGCCGTTTTACACAGCTTTTACTGTAGGCTTTGGTGACCATGTTTGAACTATAGGCTACCAAAGTACATCCTCAATGATAAAGCAGACAACATGTGCCACAAAACGTGTGAAAAGTGAAATTTCTGCTATATCAAAATGATGATGCTTAAGTATTGTCACATGTTTATTTGTTTAAGGGTATGGTGAGCAAGTTGTTGGAGCCTTATGGGAGGTTAGAGACTGACCCTCTTATATACAGGCATTTCTCAGAAGACTGGGAGTATTCAGTAAGTAGAAAGATCGGGCACCGGAAATCACAGGGGCCAGTCCATCCGATAATATGCTGAAATAGACTATAAACTTATTACTTTATGGCATACTGTAAACACTGGACTGGCCCCTGTTCTGGAAATCTTGAATTTTAACTTCTTTAAACCATCCAGAGGTAATAGAGAATAATTTGGATCAAACTGCAACCATGATAATGACAGCGAAAATCGTCTTCTTATCAGAAATCTCAACTCAAAAAATGTCTTATCCAAGTTTGCTTTTGTGAACATATGAAAAAACTATTAACTATGTATCTAAGCTCCTTGTCTGTTCAGTGACTCGTTCAAAAACATTTTTTTTGTTGTGATTTCAGACCTTGATGCATTATCCAACCAAAATATAATCAAAATAGATTAAATGTAAAATAAAAAAAAAATGACAAAGTATTCTTTGAATTTATTCCGCTTTCTTTTACATTTTAAAAACAGGTGTACCAATTTATCTTGTCCCGGTTTCACAAAATTTCAAAATATCTTTCTCGCTACTATATAGCTGAAAAGCAGGTTATTCAGCCTTTAATACATGCATGTGTTTTGAGCAATTTTTGGTCGAAGACTGTCAGAGTGTGGATTACAATAAGATGTACTAAATTTGCTTATAATATCTCATAATACATGTAGCTGCTTCTGTCATGCACGTTCCAGTCTATAATTAGCCAAGATTAATTGATTAAATTTCAATACTTACATTTTCAAAGCAAACCTTAAGAGCTGTCTGGTCTGGGTCTACTCTGTTTTTCATTCTCACATTACACTATAGATATCTCAATATACAGTAAAACCTGTCTAAAGCGGCCACTCAAAAAGACCAAAAATTGAGTTTCAAGCCAAGTGAGCTCCAAGGGGAGCATTCTGCAATACTTTCGCCCTTCATTAAGCCACCATTTGTCATTAAGATCCTTGTTTTGTCTATTTTTGAGTGACAGCTTAAGACAGGTTTTACTGTATACTAGTAGGGGCCTGTTCAAATGTTAAGATAGATCTGGCAATGGTTTAAGGTGTCCAAAAATTAAGTGCAAATATGGTGCTATATTAATGACGGGTAAGAATGTAATTGGCTTTGGTAATCAGTGATGAGTATCACATTCAATGTTAAAATCAGAACCCCTTTTTCTTGCACACAGGATACGGATAGCTGAGATTTTACACTGGGATAGAAAATCTTATCTAACCCATGCTATCTTTCCCAGGCTGTCACGTGAGGGCTACATACATTGGTTGTGATTGGAACTCACGCGGCACATTGTCGTCAAGTGACGTCATTGTTATGTTAAAATAACGTCATCTTGTAAAATTGTATCTTAGCCTATTCAGGGACTTCAGGAAGCTTATTTTTAAATAAAAAACAGTGGTGAGCAAGAAAAAGAATCCATTATTCGTGTGAGGGTAGGATAGAAAAATCTGTCCCTCGGGATCACTGTTTGTCATCACTAGACAAGCCTCGTGATGCCAAAAGGCGATCCTCGGGACAGATTTTTCTACCCTACCCTCACTCATGATAGATTCTTATAGTACCCCCTTGCAAAAAAACTAGATCTAAACAGATCTAACTGAATTTGTAACATTTTGGAAACAGCAGTTCTATTATAAATGAGAAAGGCTGAAATTGCCAAAAAGCTGAAGATTTCTATCCCTGAGTAATTTATTATATTTTTTATTTCTAGATTTACCAAACAGTACTGCGAATCTTGCGACTTGCTGAGGAGAAGAACATCCCGCCTGAACATGCTGCCTATGAAATAGGGGAGGAGCATGCGAAAATGGACCACCCACTTTATCCAAATAGGGCAAAGAGCATAGTAAGGGGGCTGGCTGAAACTGGTTGGCATGAAGGAAAAGATTACTGGAAAGACAGAGAGTATTACCTTGGGGAAGCTGACTTGTTGTGAAACGGTGGAGATGTTGACTTCCTGAGGGAAAAGTTCAATATTTGGGTGGCTGTTGGAGAGAACCTGTCTTCAGGGTTTCTGATCAGGCCATACCAAAGCCGGCCTGCTCAGCTACAGAGGCTAGCTAGAATAGTGAAACTTCCCTTGTAGCAAGTTTTGATATGGATACTTTCCAATAAACGAATAACAAAGATGCTGATCAGACTGAGCAGATGTGCTGGCTGCTCTACGCCTTTGTTGTTCGTAAACCCTGGAAGACAGGTTTTGCTGTGTCAAGGTCCATTTATAGGACAACTAAAATCAGGGAATACCCCTTGTCTGAATTTGATGGAATAAGCCATATCCAGAAGACTAGTACTTTAATCAGTTAATACCTTTGATTAACCCTTAAAGCGACATTCACAACTGCAGCAGACGACAAATTTTGCGGCATCTTTCCTAATTTTCGAAAAAAATAAGGTATGATATTTCATGAGAATCGTCTGCTAGCAGAGGATTCTCGTGAAATATCATACCTTATTTGTTATTTTTGAAAAAGCAGCAAAATTTGAAATTGTCGTCTGCTGCAAATTATAAGTGACGCTCTATGCGCTAAAACAGGGTACCAGTAATTACTGAAGGTGGGGTAAATGATGAAATCCTAGGTCTTCAAAGTGCAGAATTGAGACAGTGTAGTGTGATTTTAGTCTTTTTCTTTTCAATTGTATTTTCCTCCTTACAATGGAAGCACCTGTGATCACTTGGTGTAAAAGTCTTGTTTGAACTTCCAACAGTTACTAACTAGCAATACCATCACCAAAACTTTAAAAATAACTGATAGGAGACGGAAGCCATTTTTCCCTCTTCTTTTGCAACCGTCTATATAGAGGATCATACACAAGTGCTCATGTTTTATTAAATTTATTAAACAAGTTTAGAAAAAGCGATAATATGCGAGCCTTGCCAAGCATTTTATCGCTTTTTCGCGACGAGCTTAATAAATTCAATAAAACTGGGGCACGAATGATTGATTCTATTTATTATATGACATATTATGAAATCTGATTTCTGACATAAAAACGTCATTATTTTGTCATTATGTGCACAATGTTGTTTTGGAAGCCATAACGTTTCCTGAAAATCTGTAAACCACTAGTGGTTTATCGATTTTATTGCATGGCGTTATTTCACTCCCAGAAGCGACGTCATATGATTATTATATGTATTTTATAAAAATAGTCTCCGGAGATTTGTTCTATCTTTGAGATGACTGGACACAACTCTGGGATATTATTACTGATAGTCTGGACACACAAGAACTCAATATTATTTCCCAGTCAGAAAAGTGACGGTTCCAAGTGCACAAGCTGGTCTCTTGTAAGATGATGTTTCTGCAATGCCACTGTGAACAGTCGTGAAATGCAGGCCCCGAGATTATAAAACTTTTTTCATGGTCAACAACTGAGCACGAAAATTCAACCGCTCATAAAAACTAAAATGCCGCCAAATGAAGACGTTTATTGCTTTAAGTCTCTCAGATGTTGTATTTGTCATGCTAATAAATATTAAAATGCCAACAATTGTTGGCATTTTAACATTTATGAGCAGGATAAATTTGGTGCTCAGCTGAGTTGAGCATGGTAAAAGTTTTATAACCTCGGGGCCATGACAACAAACCATATGCTGAAGGTTTTCTGCTTCTAGTTGACAATGTGGACAAGTTGAATCCATAGTTCTATTGAAGACATTGTGATGAGCCGGTAGGGTGTATGTTCCTGTAAGAATTCTTGTTGTGACGATACATCTTTTAAACTGTTTAACAGTCTCTATTTCATTCCACACAGAGTGAACAGTACCTATCTTTAGACTATAGTAAAACCTGTGTAAAACGGCCCCTCTCAAAAAAGACCAAAAATTGATTTTCAAGACCAATTATCGCTTAATGCGCAGAATGCTCCCCTTGGAAGATTCTGCAATACTTTTGACCTTCATTAAGCTACCAGTTGTCATTAAGATCTTTGTTTTGTCTATTTTTGAGTGGCAGCTTAAGACAGGTTTTACTGTACACATTTGTAGATAACATAGCAACTTGTTTTACTTAATGCCATTCACAAACTCTATGGTTCGGTATAAATTGATAGCCTTGTTGTACAACTTCATTGAAGTTTAGTCAAATCTGAAGTCACGACCTTGTTGAGTGTAGTAGATCTTATACACAGCGTCAAAAATAAAGCACCACTAACTTTGTAGCTATTTTTTTCAGAGCAAGGTTATGTGATGTAAATAAAGGTTATAAATAAAGATAACTGCATCATATAGGGATACGATAGTGAAACAATCATTCTATTTCGCCAGGATATGTGATGGTTGAGTTCAACAAAAAGCACATAAGGTTCAACTTATTTTCATTGCAACTTAGTGCACATGAATAACAATAGTGTTGAAACTTTTGTGTGAAATTCAAAATGTTAGGGGTTACTTCTTGAAGATTTTGGGGCAATAGCGAGAAGTTTTGGTGTCACAAAAACTCATGACTTTGTAACCAAATCCCAATATCACATGTATTTTTAAATTTTCATTTAGATATTTATGCAGAGTTTCACAACAGATAAAGATTTTCCATGCTCAATAAAATTTCTTCATGGTAGATTGAAAATTGTTTCAGCAAAAATATAGGTGGTGCTTAACTTTGGCGCCGTTAATATTTCAGTAGTACTTTGCTTACTGAGTAGAAGTTGCATGTGTTGTCGAAACTACAAGCAAGATGTCTTTCCACCAAATCTTGTAGGCCCTTATTTTCACTGCTAATTACGCTATGTAGTAAGCTTAGTAGTAAGATTTTTTAGCATAGGACCAGATAAGCAAACATTTTGAGCTTAGAATTGTACATTTGTAATTATTTTCTTACCCAGCAATATAAACATATGTTTTGGGTGCTCATTGAGATGGTTCTTTTAAGTACCCACGACATATGTTTTGGCTGAGAAATAAGAAAAATAATTTTCAGTTACACACTTTTATCTGGAGGCCTGTTTTAGTATAGATATGTTAACAATCTTTGCTTATTATTAATTTCTGATCATTTTAAACAGAGAAAAATGTTCAAGAGAATACATGGGTGAAAGATTTCCGTATTATTCCTGAATTCAGGATTTGGAGGCTGACTTTCCAAAGAAAGTCAGCCTCAAAATCCTGAATTCAGCAGATTATAATAGCTTCTTTGATTTATTTTCAGTTTATCTAAAGTTAATTACTATTGGCCATTTAAACTTGAAATTGTTAATATTTGTAGGCATACTGCAAGTTTTAAGATTTTATTTTTAAAAAGTTCAGGATTTTGGAAATTTTGAACTTTCACCCATGAGAATATAGAATCAAATGTTTTGAAATATAATTATTTTGATTATGTGTTGACATTAACTCTTTGAATGCTGGCTAATTTTGCATTTTTTTTTGTTGTCAGTAGATTTTCTTAAAATTTAACTTCTACACTAATGTTTTAAGAATACTAGCTATGTATCAAACAGTTTGGATTCTGATCAGGCCCAACCTTTCGTCGGGCCTGATTGGAATCCAAAATGTTTGCAAAGATTATCAATGCGATACAAAAGTTGCTGCCTTTGGAAAGAGTTAAATGCAGGAAAATGTAACATAAGCATAGAAGGCAGTGGTAAATACAGAGGGCTTGAATATTTTGACCCCATTTTGAGAAGCTGCAGAGTGATACATGTCTTTGTTGCTGGCATACAACAAAAACATATTTTTTTTATATCCACATTGATTTGAATCTCAGATGTCTTATTTATGAGAGCATCGCTAAAAAATTTTTAGATTACAAATTCAGGACTTTGTGGCTGACTTTCCACAGAATCCTGAATTAGGCATTATACATTTATACGGTAAATGTTCTAAAATTTCAAACACCTCTCTCTCTCTCTTTTCTCAAATAAAATGTTGGTTATCGGTGCTCTTATTTACAAAATCCTTTTCAGAATAGCAAACAGAGAAGGCCCCTGGTCAGACTGCTCCTTCAGAAGCATTCTGATCTGGGTCAGCACTGTTTGTCTAGGCCTTTTTGGCAGGCATTTAATGTTTGGGATTTTAGAACATATATTGTAACTTCATGTTTTCAGGAATTGAATTTTGAAGAACAATTAGTCTTCTTATCATGTTATTTGGCATAATAGTGTGGGCCTTGGCGTGAGAAAACTTGTTTTTGTTGCATGCAAACAACAAAGGCACAGACCAGCCTGCACATTCCCGCAGTCTGATCAGTGTCTTTGCTATTTGCTCTCTCAAAAGTATAATAGCTCAGCTTGCAACATGCAATTTTTTCAATATTCTAGCTGGTCTCTGTAGCTGAGCAAGGTGGTTTGAGTCTTACTTTGTTGAAAGCCAAAGATTGTTTTTCTTGCAACAAGGCCCTTTTGATAATATACAATGTAATGATAGTTCTAGGACCTGAACTTTCGACATTTTAAACCTTTAAGAATTTCAAACATGTGAGAAACCTTATTTAATTCTATTAGGATTTTTAGCCTGTTTTGACCATGTTAAAATTATAAAATATACTGTATTTGACCATATAAGGGTACATACTCCTATAAGCACACAATGAGTATATTATTGGGTATATTACGGTAAATGATCTAAAATTTTGAACACTTCTCTCTTTTTGTTCTCAGCTAAAATGTTGGGTTATCAGGGATGGAATTCACAGCAGTCTGATCTGGGTCTGCCCTGTTTGTCTCTGCCTTTTTGGCAGGTAACTAGTATTTTAAATTTTAGAACATTTACTGTACACTATATCTTCCAATCATCCAGTGATGCCCGTTCATTACTATCATCAATTCAATCTGTGGTTGAAAAACAGTGTGGATCCTGATCAGCTTGCTTCATTATATCAAAAGTGAGTAATACAGCCATCTGATCTGGATCTACTGTTTTCAGAAAAAAAAGAAGAGAATTTAGAGAAAAAAGTGCATAGTATCCTTATCAGGTCAATGATAGTAAGTAAAGACAGGCATTATTCACTTTTGAATGATGCTTTCATACACTATTTTTTTCTTTATTTTTTATACATATATCTTTATGAGATCCGGTGTGTTTAGTAAATGCTCACCATTGTTATACAGTATCAACCTATGTCATGCTGAACCTAGATATAGAAATTACTAGGTGAGTGTCTTTTGATATCAAGTTAACCAGGCAAGGCTTTGAGAACGCTTGTTGACCGTGAGGCTTAACAAGTCATTCAACATGCGTTCTCATAGCAGAGCCTGGTAAACTTGATATCAAAAGACGCAAACCTGGTATTCTATTTATCAGTTTACCCATTGTTTCACTCTTGAAACTAGCTATTATGACATAATTTTCATTTTTTGTGTTTATTCAGCCTCATTAGCGATTTCATTCAAAAAGTGCAATGTCATCATGACCTGCTAAAAGCACATGCCATGAGATAGACCATGTTTATCAGGCAACGTGCAGCAATACAGTTAATATGAGAAGTAACTGATAAATACCCTTTTACCTTTCTCTCTGTCTACTAGTGTCGTCTGCTGATAACCTTTGCAAACAGATTGGACCCAGAGCAGTTCCGCCGAAATTTCGGGCCTGATCTGGATCCAATCTGTTTGACACTCATATGGCATTCCTGAAAGAATTTTTCGAAAAAGATGATTTTGAAAAAAATCAGCAGACGACAAAAGCATGAACATTTCCCAGGGGGCAATGAGTTAATACTGTTTCTGCCACATTTACCCTTGTACTGGATTGATATCACAAACCACATCCACATATTCTATTACATGATTCCTTTCATTGCAGTTGGGAGCGCAGTGGCTCAATAGTAGAGTGCTTGACTTTAGACCAAAGGGCCATGGGCTCAAGCCTTACCGCGTTGTGTCCTTGAGCAAGACACATTTATCCTAGCTTAGTACTGGTTCAACCCAGGAAGACCCGTCCCTACATAACGGAAAGATTGTTGATGGGACGTAAAGAATCAAATCAAACAAACAAGCAATGTAATCACTGGCAGAATGAAAAAAAGTGTGGATCCTGATCAGCTGGCTTCTGAAGAAGCCAGCTGATCTGGATCTACACTAATTTTCAAAGAGGATATATCTGGGTTGAGCAGGATAAGGTAAATATGCTTGTCTTGCTAAAATTAACATGCCACGTTTGCATAATTTCTCTAAATCTACCTTTACAAGTTATTTAATCCATTTTAGTTTAACTGGACTGACTGTTAATCTGAAGTGGGTATAGCTTGTTGATTTACTCCGCAGGTCAACGGCTAAAATGTGTTTTGTCAATTATTTTTAGTCTTGTACTTGTTGAAACCTTTAATAAACAGAAAAACCTTTTGTTCCTGGTTATTTTTTGAACTGTCTTCATTGATATAGGCCACATGACATCTATCTTTGAAATTGACAGCCCTTGTGATAATTAGAGATTATCTCAGGGCGTTTTGGTTATCGCCCGAAGTATCAACCCGAGACCCCATTATCAGCCCTAAAGCTTTAACTCTAAGACTGATAATGGTCAAGGATTGATACTGAGGGTGATAACCCAAAAAACCCGTGAGATAATCTGTTTATTACATATTCAAATTCACTGTTTTAACGCGTTTGACATACAAAAATGTAAGTAAAACATAGGATTGGCACAAACTTTGCATTACATCACGTCACTTGTTTACATCTGACGCCATTGAATGGTCAAGGTCTTGTGCCAGGCATGATAACCTCTCTCCGTTCAAAATGTAGCATTCCACTAAATATTCATGAGGTATGGCCATGCCCTAAATGGGAAGAAGAAAGACATCTTTGCTTTATAAGGTGATAAAAGGCCAGATAAATCAAAATCAAAAGTATTTGAACATTTTATGCCCTAAGCAGGAGAAAAATGATTTTTGATTTTTTATAGCACCCTCTCTGATAAAAAAAATATTTTTAAAGCACCCTCTGATAAAAAAATATTTTTTAGAGCACCCTTTCTGATAAAAATCATCTATTTATTTGCTGCGAGACTAATGAGTTTCCCTATTTATTTATAGATCAGTAATTTCAGAAATAGGAAGGTCCTTTTCTTTTCATATAAAACTAATCGTTAAGGACAGGTCTTTCAAATAGAAAAGTTTTGTAAAAATTGTATATTTGAATTGTTAGGAAGAACTGAATATTTTACTGCTGTTTTGCATTATCAGCAAGGGGGAATTATTCAGTGGACAGCCTCCATCTGGGGCATTATAATGTGTCTTTGAGCAAGACATTTTATTCTCTTGCTTTGAACAGGCAGTATAAATACATGTAGAACGAAAGGGGTCGTGGGAATCAGAGAACCACTTGTTACAGTTTAAGTTATTAATTACCCTTATCATGCTGGATATTTTCACCGGGACCGGTAGCGCTATCGGTAGCAAGACTGCAGATCCAGGTGTGAGCAGATTTGAAAACAGTGTGGATCCTGATCAGCTGGCTTCTTAGAAGCCATTTTTCAAAACTGGATATATCCAGGTTCAATATGGAAAAGGTTAAATTACAAAAATTGCAGTTTTCTTACTCTTCTAAAAAACTTTGAAAAACAAGACAAGATAACATTTGCCCACAAGAGCTATTAAACACATATGCACAAAGCCCTTTGAAGCCATTGTTAAATGAACGAAATTGCTTGTTTGAATCATGAAGGTCACATGCTTTTGAACATTGGAATACCTGTGAAAAATCGTTTAAATGGGCCCAGGTTTGTTTAGATGATGTTACACAGAAGGCGATGGCCTGGAATTATAGTGTTTTCATAGGAAAACTATGCACCCATATATTGGAGAAAGCTTGCTGTTCAAGTACTCAACAATCTGCCTTTGGTAGGGTATAATTTTTGAAAAAGCATTGCTTGGAGTCCTCTCAATATTCATGTAGAACTACACTACTTGAATAGGACTTTCTATGGAAAGTTTGCCTCAAAATCCTGAATTCAGGAATTACCTTGAAAACTAACTCATGTGGAATGTAAAACAAAACTAGTGCAACATTAGGTATATTATTCTATTTATTTAGTCCATTTTCCCTTCTGTTAATATTACAAATATCTAAATACAAATACAAGCTGATTGGTACACTGACTTTGACAAGCACTCATTGAGGGTAAAAATGAAAACATGAAAGATTGCATTTACAAAACATTGATACTTCCTTACAAAAATTAGAGAGGTACAGTAAAATCTGTGTGAAGAGGCGATTCTCAAAATGACCGAAAATTGGTTTAAAGACCAATTATTGCTTAATGCAGGTCAAAAGTATTGCAGAAGGCTCCAAGGGGAGCATTCTGCAATACTTTCGACCTTCATTAAGCTACCATTTGTCATTAAGACCTTTGTTTTGTCTATTTTTGAGTGGGTATTTTACATAGGTTTTATTGTATGGTCAGAAATTAAGTTCATGGTGACATGTAATGCTATTTCTGCCCATATATGGGACAGCATACTTTGTCAAATGGACATTTAGAATATGACTATCAACTATCTAATGCAATAGTTAACATCTGAATAGTGAAATATGCACTATTATTACTCAACCATCTATATACGGAGTAATTGTCTATTTTTTGCTATGTCATGAGTCACTGAACTATTGCCCAGGCAATATTTTTGACTATAGACTGGGGCTATACCATGGTCTGGTTTCCCGCTTCCCTGTTAAAAACACACGGGCGCTTATCCATATGCGTGACAACGATGCGCGTACGGTTCGTTTAGGAAAGGAGACGTTATGCAGCAATGGTGAAAATAAGGCATGGTTTGGCAACCTTAAACTCCAATAACTACGTTGTTTATGGTCAGAAACATAAAGTGTGGGTACTCGTTTTCTTAGTTAAAAAAAGTGGAACATTTTGAGACCAAAATTGAGCAGATTTTGTGAAATTTTCTGTTTTGCAACAAAACCGCATCATCTACAGCAACTCCATTCACGAAACGCTGCTAAGTATTTCATCAAAAGGGTTAGGTAATAAAACAGTTATTTCATGCCTGTTTGTAGTATAGTCAAACTATTACCCCTCGGTACCGTGGACGACCTGATGCACTATTGCATCAGGTCGTCCACAGCACCTCGGGGTAATAGTTTTGACTATACTACACACAGGCATGAAATAACTGTATAATAATGCACCTACAGCAGCCACTGCCAGCTGTGTAAAACCATATGACAGATTTCCAACAGTATAATATCAGAAGATTCACAGTCACCAATTAAAGTGAGTATCCAATCAGATGAAGCCTTACAATGGCAAGTGGATTAGAATATCTATTTTTATATAGCTCTTAATTACAGGAGAGCTTGTGTATTATTGAATTTATTAAACAAGTTGGGGAAAAAAAGATAAAATGCCAGGTTTGTCGAGCATTTTATTGCTTTTTCGCAACAGTCCCGGTCTATATCCAAAACTATTTGACCGGTAAATAGTTCAGTGACTTGTGAAATAGCAAAAAATAGACTATTACTCCGTATTAGGGCTGCCACGTTTACACGTGTAAATGGTTATGTTTCGTGTTTTTGCAATAATAAATTACAAAATTGGCCTACTGTTTAAACAAACTTTAGCATGTGACCAGCACCATGGTTTATTAATATCAACTTCTAATGAAAAATATTGTTTTCGTTTTTCCAGATTCGGCTGTGTTTGATAAAGTATCTACTGCAATTAAAATTATGGTGGACATGCTCAACAGACATGTCTCATTGCCATAAACATGTCCTGAATATCATCTCACTCACTTCTAGGAGCAATTATATTCATGCATTTTGATCAGTTATGTAAAAGCATGTCTTAATATTTGGTGGAGACGCATGTGAAAGCGTGTGGCTTAATTTTTAAAAAAAATTTTACTTCCTGTGGGCGAGTGTATTGATGCGTACGTGACAATTGGCAGTTATGTCTTGTGTGTGTCAACTCATTACTTACGCACTTGCAACTGTTTACAAGTGAAGAAAATGTTGATAATGTATGAGTCTGCGCATGATCTCTTTTCAATTACTAGGAATGAATTCTATCACAACACCCATCCAAACGATTTCGCATGTTTGCAAAAGGTTCAATTTTCAAAGAGTGTTTTTGGAACAATATCTATGATTTTACCGATCTGCATAATGAAAAAAATCAATCTGAAAATTTCATGTAAATGGAATCATTCCGGTTTCTGGAATTTGTGTAAATGTTTACAAAATTTTGTAAACGTGGCAGCCCTAATCCGTATATAGAGAGTTGGAAGCACAATACCGTAATTGATGCATTAAAATGGGTTAAAGTTCAAAATTTCCAAAATCCTGAACTTTCGAAACTCCAATCTTAAAACTTGCAGTATGCCCAATAAACATTCAAAATTTCAAGTTTAAATGGTCAAATGTCCTTATACAGACTGAAAATAAATAGTGGATATTTACTTTTTTGAGGTGAATACCAAATATATTTCATCAAGTGTGTTGAAAACATCAGAATTTTCATGAGTGCGCAGCACTAATGAAAATTTCCATGTTTTCAACTCACAAGATGAAATATATTTGGTATCTACTAAAAAAAGTAAATTTTCTTTTTATTTTGTGTTCTTTTTAGAAGATTTACAATTAATCAATTTGTTAACCATGCTTCAAGGCGAATCACAATAATGTAGAAGACAATGGAGTATTTGTGACAGAATACCTGGATCAATCTACATGATCTATATTCATTAGGACTTACAGATAAATTTATTCAGCGTCAAAGTGCGAGACAAGTGACATCATAAACAACATCATAATTTATTGATGACGTTGTGTAGCATAGGTTACATGCTTTGCCTCACTCACTGAAGCGGGAGATGTTGAAAATTCAAACTCGAAAAATTTCAGCAAATCTGAATTATTTTGGTACCAAAATGTTCCTCATGTTCTAACAAAGAAAATGCCTACCCACACTTGACGTTTTTGTTCACAAATAAGAAAGTTATAGGCGTTTGAACTTTCGAAGTGAGCTGCATTAAGTGAATGGAAAAGTCAGAGGTGATCCAAAAAACGCTACAGTGAAAATATAGGCTGATATCATATCATTTCACTAGTGATTGATATCACTTTTATTTGTTTTTGATATGCATTGGTTTCACTGCTAAGTATAAAATAAATCAGAGAAGCTATTATGATCTCCCTAATTCAGGATTTTGAGGCTGACTTTCTGTGGAAAGTCAGCCTCGAAATCCTGAATTCAGGGATAACTCATGAATTTATGGAATATATTTTAAATATAAGCCAGCTCATGAGATTTTGCTACTATCTCATTTGTGTAATTCACTAAAGTTAATCTTAAGGTGACTACCGACATCAATAACCATAACTTTTGCATGACTGAACACATTTTGCCTTGTAACTTCAATCAATTTTTTTTTATTGTTTGATATCATTATTAATATAATGAAACAATAAATTACAGAAAATGAAGAAAATCTATTTTTCGGAAAAAATTACCCAGGTGTCGGTAGTGACCTTAAGTTCAGACTGACTTTAGAAAACTACACTTTTGAGATAGTCTATGTATGTCCATATATTGTGTATGCAAACAGGGAATGCTCTGGTCATACTGCACATATCATCTGAGCTTAGGCTGCTCATCTTTGCAATGAGAGCTTAAACCTCATGAGCTTGCTCATATAATAAACATAGACTTAAGACATTTATGATTCTTCAACCACTGACCAGAAAATGTATACAGAGTCCAGCCAGTGCATATAAGCACAATTACGAGAATAAATCAATCAGCTACTATTCACAATGTAAGATGATATAGACACTTTGATAATATGTAAACAATAAAGGCACAGATCAGCCTGTACATTTGGACTGGGTAGCAATCCAATTACGGTAACTGTTCCTAAATTTTGAACACTTTTCCCTTTCTGTTCTTAACCCTTTACTCCATAATAACGCCTTTGAAATATCATGTATTTGAAAATATTACGGAAAATGGAGCATTTGCTCTTTTGGAGCAAATGCTCCATTTTCCATAATATTTTCTAAAGAATTCAAAAGTAAACTTAATTTTTTCTTGAATTTTTTCAATGTTGTCAAAAATAGAAAATGATGTCATAATCTTAAAATAGCCTATGGAGTAAAAGGATATAATTTTCAATTAGAAATTAAGTTGTCTAAAATTAGATACATCCAAATTTAGTATGGTAAGGGTTATTGAATTTTCAACCACACAAGCACACACAGCAAAGCAGACTAATTAAGAGATGTCTAAATTGTACAATATATAATCTTCAATTAGAAATTAAGTAGTCTAAAATTAGATACATCCAAATTTAGTATGGTAAGGGTTATTGAGTTTTCAATCACACAAGCACACCCAGCAAAGCAGACTAATTAAGAAACCACTAAATTATACAATATATAATTTTCAATTACCGGTAATACAATACTGTTTAAATACATGAACGATTGTAAATATGCTGACCATATTTTGGCCATAATACAAGATTCTGGTGCTTATCGCATTGGCAAGCTGCGACTGCTCAGATAAGCCTGTGCAGGAGCACAGTCTCTCCAGAGCCTCTGCTTCTGGCTCATACAAAGTATTTGTTTGTTTGATTATTAACGTCCCAGTCAACTATTTTTCAGTTATGTTGGGACGGGTTGAACCAGTACTAAGCAAGGATAAATGTGTCTTGCTCAAGGACACAACACAGTGATGCCGGTGAGGCTCGAACCCACCGCCCTTCGGTCTCGAGTCAAGCGCTCTACCACTGAGCCACTGCACTCCCAAATATATACAAAGTATGGAAGTGTAGGAAGGTTCAAACCAAAACATGGAGCTTTAGGCCCACTAGATAGCTGCATATGCATGCTTAACTCTTTCCTTGCTAGCAGCAACTTTAATCATCTGCTGATAGCCTTTGCAAACAGTTTGGACCCAGATAAGGATCGACAGAATGTCGGTCCTGATCTGGATCCAAACCATTTGACACTCTGATAGTGTTCCAGAATTTTTTTTTGAAAATGTTAATTTTGCAAAAACTAATGTATCAATACCCGGCATGCGAATGTTTTCAAATACAGTAAAACCTGTGTAAAACGGCCACTCATAAATAGACAAATCAAAGGTCTTAATGACAAATGGTTGCTTAATAAAGGTCAAAAGTTTGTTTGATTTGATTCTTTACGTCCCATCAACGATCTTTCAGTTATATTTGGACGGGTCTTCCTCGGTTGAACCAGTACTAAGCTAGGATTGATGTTAAGGTCAAAAGTATTGCAGAATGCTCCAAGAGGAGCATTCTGCAATACTTTGGACCTGAATTAAGTGATAATTCGTCTTGAAAACCAATTTTTGGTCTTTTTGAGAATGACCATTTACACAGGTTTTACTGTAATTAAATTAATGCCTATGCTATAAGTACCAAAATCATTATATGATATGAACATTATCTCTTCAACTTCTTTGTACACATGATAGCTTCTTCCTCTGCATCGACCGGTTTCCGCTTCTGTATTGGGGACCATGCTGATACTTTCTTTCGAGGCATGTTTGGTGTGTTAGTCACTAGCTGCTTTTTAGGCTATAAAAATATAAAGTAATTTTGATTTCATATGACACAAGCCATATTTCAAGACCAGTGAGAATGACCAGGAAATGCCACAATCACAGACCAACTCTTGGCATCAAGACAAATGACTAGTCTTCTGGGTGTTACAACAAAGTAAGACTCAAACCAACCTGCACATTTGAAATATGAGCTGTGATGTGAGAAAATTCTGACCAGGTTATGCTCAAACCAGTCTGCTCAGCTGCTGAGACTAGCTAGATTGTTGAGAAGTTGCATGTAACAAGTTTAGCTATCATACTTAGGGTATTGGTACCATATGAGATTACAAAGGTGCAGATCAGTCTGTATAGATGCTCAGGCTGGTCTGTGCCTTTCTTGTTCGCAAGCAGCAAAGTCAGTTTTTCTCGCAATGAGGCCCATATTTTAAGATTACATGATTATGCAGCTACAATCTTGAAATTCTTTGTTACAAGTGCTAGTTTGAGCCTTGGCTAGTCATTTACATTGAAGACAGATTATCTCACAACGCCCTTATGATATTGCTGTAATTCAGTGCTGTTATGGCATGATGTAATGATTATATGACCATATATGTGATGTAAATCCTGTTATAAAGAGACAATTTTACAGAGGAATTATGGGGAAATGACCAGGAAATATAATTCCTTTGTTTTTGTTTTGTTTGTGTTGATTCTTTACGTTCCAGTCAACAATTTTTCAGTAATGTCAGGACGGGTCTTCCTGGGTTGAACCAGTACTGAGCAGAGGATAGTGTCTTGCTCAAGGACACAACACAGTGCTTCTGACAAGGCTTGAACCCACAACCCCTAAATCTCGAGTCAAGCACTCTACCATTGAGCCATCACGCTCCTCATATATAATACCTTTGTAAAATTGCATGGTAGCAAAATTTGGGAGCCACAACATGACTGTTATGGGTTATAAAGGGACTGCATATGTTATGAGGTGTGTTATAAAGAGACTGCAATGCACTTGGCAACTAGAATTTAACATCAAGATTCCATCTTTTCTTGATTAGAAACCCTTCAATGTTACATTTTTATTTGACAAATAGTGTACATGTATACCCAGATGACATACTAATACCAGAGGACCATGAGTTCCTGAAGCACTCACCTGACATTGTTTCACATGAATGCAGATGACCTTAATATAAGGTTAACAATGTCAAGATCAACCTAGTCTTAGGATCATCATTTGAACAAACTTTCTTGAGCCCACGTCCACAATGCTACATACCAAGATCATTTAACCTTTGGTACTGGAGAATGGAGAAGATGATTTTTAAAGAGTTTATACCTTATATGGGCATGCAGTACCTTAATTATTTTTTTGAACAATTGGGTACATTACCCACTCCTTTTTTCATTTATTTGAGTATTGCAAATGTTAATTGGGTATTCAACATTTCTTATAAACATTTATTTGGGTATTTTGGTTTTTCAATCAGATATTTTTGTAAATGTTAACACTTTACTTACCAATTGATACATTTTATGTCTTATTGCTGCTTTGTACATAAATGTTGCTCAAAATTGACTTTGCTCTCTCAGATCATATTGAATAAATGCTGAAAACCAGTCATTTGGTTGCACATTTAGCCACTTGGAGCTAAAACTCAACTGCGGACGGCAAAGTGATAAAATCAGATACCCATGACTATTTGATTGTATTGGGTTTACTGAATTTCTTTTGCTTTTTTGTTACCCTACCTGATCAAATTGAATTGCTTTTTTTGAAAATTTGGGTGAATACGCAAATACGCATACTAATTAAGGTACTGGGCATGGCAGCCATTTTCTTGTGACCTAGACCAAATAGTCAATTTACATTGTCTTATCTAATGGATGCTCATATGAATGTGATGTTTCATCAGAGTCTGCACTGTTTGCCAAGATAAACACAATCTTCAGAAGCTGAATTACAGTAAAACCTGTTTAAACGGTCAGTCAAAAATAGACAAAAATTAGGTCTTAAAGACAAATGAGCAAGTGCATGTGATTTCCAACAATGTGGCATTTTGACAAGTGTAGACTCAGACGAGCCTCTGCAGCCTCCTTTTAAGCGCAGAAACGCCAAATTATGTTCAGTCAGTAGCTTAACAGTCATAGAATATTCAAGCAACTAACAAAGGCTCTGATCAGACTGTGCGTATGCGCAGGCTGATCTGAGGCTTTGCTGGTCGCACATACCACATTGTTGGAAATCTCATGCACTGGCTAAAATGATAGCTTAATGAAGGTCAAAAGTATTGCAGAATGCTTTCTAGGAGCATTCTGCAATACTTTTGACCTGCATTAAGCGATAATTGGTCTTGAAAACCTTTTTTGGTCTTTTGAGAGGCCGCTTAAGACAGGGTCTACTGTACATCTAAATTTGGAATTTCTAACCTGTGATCCCTTGATATGTACAATGAACCATTCCAAGTTCATTGTATCAAACCAGATGGAATAGTTCATTGAAATACAAAAGGTTAAATAGGAGCACTAAAGTAATGTAATGCTTACCTTCATAGCACTAGGAGATTGGTCATTCAGGTTATCTAAATAGGCGTACTGAAACAGAAACAATAAGTTATAAATACCTCAAATAAACTTGTTGTGTCAAGGGTAAAAGATGGATTTTTAAATGTAAACAGTGCAGCTCTAGGTGAGATGTTGCAATCTGTAAAAATGCTCCCTTTATGCTGCACTGGCAGTTAGAGACATACAAAAGCCGAAACAAGGAACCACCTGTAGGAGCCAATATTTTCTTGAAAGATAATATTAAATATGGGGTATCTGCACAATATTTAAACATCCATCTGACTCGCTAGTCACTACTGACTGTACTACGTAGGCTGGCTATTTATCCTTGTACTTCATATATGTATATACATGTATTGTATTGATTACAGTAGTAGGTCACCATAAGATGAAATTAAGTCAATTATGCTAATCTGCCCACCTGGCAAGTCTTTCCCAAAATCTTCTGTCAACCTCTGGTGAGCCTTTCACATACAAAAGATCAAGGCCTGTTTCCAGTTCATTTCACTTTTCAACATGTTATGACAAAGTTTATGTATTCACTATTCACAACATAGACCTCTCTCAAAAACTTGAAACTCTGACAGCTTTAAGTACCATTTAAAGTCAAACTAAATTTGAGATACTTTGAGTGATCACATTTCTGTTGTTTTTTTTCTTCAATTATTATCAAAAAAGAACCCAGGACGGATGGTATGACAAGAGATTATGAAAGTTATCAATTTCATGTTATAATGTTAATGAGACTGGACTAAATATATATTAGCCGAGACATAAGAATATAATCAAATAACTTTTGGCTCAACTAAGGCTATGATGCATAATAAAAGAGTTATTGTTGAAGCAGGTATCATGTCTAAATGCAATAAGACCCCACTTAACTTTTTTACCTGTTAGCGGCAAATTTGTTGTCTGCTGATAACCATTGCAGACGGTTTGGACCAAAATCTGGCCCGACAAAATGTCAGGGTCAAATCAGAATCTGCACCGCTTGCCATATCGTAAACCATTTTAACTCTTTTCATTCTGATGGATTATCCCATACATATTGATACAATAAGCATGGAATTGTCTATTTTGTATTTTAAGGGTTGCCTCGCAGATGTATTTCTGTCCCTGAAGATTTTTTTATCTTAGCAAACAGTGCAGACCCAGACGAAATGCCACCTTATGTGGTATTTCATCTGGCTCTTCACTGTTTGTCAAAGTAGCAGTTCTTCACTGTTTGTCAAAGTAGCAGTTCTTCACTGTTTGTCAAAGCAGGGTTGCCACTCAATATCCATTTCAAAATTCCCTGACTTTTCACTGACTTTTCCCTGACTTTCAACCCTTTTCCAGACCCTTTTGGAAGGCCAATTTTAGCCATTTTCATCCATCGACTATTCGAAGATTTTGCACAAATATTTGAACTTGCTGATTTAATCTTTAAAGAAAAATCTTAAACCATAAATATTAGAAAAGGAATGTTTCTGAACATAAATTGCTTGCAGTTTATGTTCAGAAACATTCCTTGTCTAATATTGCTTGCAAATTATGGAAACTAAAATTTCCAGAAACCTGTTAACTAGCATCTTTTTAGGAAACTTTTGAAATTCCCTGACTTTTCCATGACTTTTTTCATTTTTTTTAAATTTCCCTGACTAAAATTGAAATTCCTTGACTTTTCCCTGACCTGGAAAATTTTTCATTTTCCAGGACTTCTTCCCTGGCCGTGGCAACCCTGCAAAGTACCAGTTTGCCAGTATCCAGAATGAAAAGGGTTAAGCAAATAATAATTTGGGAACAGCGACCTTCACCTCTACGTATAGTCTTCTTCATACCTTTCTGAAGTCAGGGCCAGGGGCCTGTTGAATTTGTGGAAAAAAAAATTGGATCATCAAAATTGGGAAAATTTGATGCAGTCTAAAAGAACTGGCTGCCAAAATGGATTAAAAACCATATAAGAAATAAGCAGTGTAAAGCATTTGTTGCTTAAATTGTCCTTCATAAAAACTCATGAAAATTTGCATAAAAATGTGAATGAATTGCAAATTTTCATGCATCTGTAACTTTGCTATTTTTGTTCAGATGTTCATGAAATTTTCACCAAAATGTAGAACTATGAAATTAAGAATGATAAACACCATTTTGGGAAGTTTTTGCTTATTTTTTAATTGGGAAGGGGCCGATATTCGGCCCCAAATCAGGCCTAGGAAAATCCCTGTAAATGGGTAAAGCTAACATGCAATAGCGTGTTACAATATATGGATGTTAAAGAATATATACAGGGTTGCCACTCAATATCGTTTTCAAAATTCCCTGACTTTTCACTGACTTTTCCCTGACTTTTGACCGTTTTCCAGACCGTTTTGATAGGTCAATTTTAGCCATTTTCATCCATCGACAATTAGAAAATTTTGTACAAATATTTATGCATTCTGATTTAATCTTTAAAGAAAAATCTCAAACCATAAATATTAGAAAAGGAATGTTTCTGAACATAAATTGCTTGCAATTTATGTTAGGAAACATTCCTTCTCTAATATTGCTTGCAATTTATGGAAAACCAAAAGCCAGTTAACTAGCATTTTTTTTTTTTGAAATTTTTGAAATTCCCTGACTTTTCAATGACTTTTTTCATTTTTTCTAAATTTCCCAGACTGAAAATGAAATTCCCTGAATTTTGCCTGACCTGGAACATTTTTCATTTTCCAGAACTTTTTCCCTGACCGTGGCAACCCTGATATATTATCACATGCTTATATGTACACTACTAACCTCAGTCATATGATGTGATGGGAAAATTGTTTTTTGTATTATACACAAGATGAGGTTATAGTTTTGTTGTACTCAGAGCCCTCTATAGCAAAGTTCTTTCACCAGCTGTTATGTGTTACATTTCAAGCCTTTATATGTTCAAACTTACAAAGCAACTGGGACTCTCTGACCAGATTTACTACTAACAGGCATTGGTAACGATCTTCTAGATTTCTATGTAAGCAAACAAAATACAGTGCAGTCCCTTTATAACACACCTCATTAGAACACAGATTTGGATATAACACAGTCATGTTGTGGCTCCCAAACTGTTTTACCATGGAATTTTACAAAGGAATTATAGGGAAATGACCATAAAAAGGTCATTTTCCTATAATTCCTTTGTAAAATTGTCCCTGTATAACAAGATTCACTTATAACACTGTCCATTCATATGGATCCCAAACATAGCGTTATAAAGGGACTGCATTGCATAAAATATTGACCTTGAGTATTTGATTCTATAGATGCTGGTCAAAGTCATTGTAATGTGTATGGTTATAAATTCATGGGTGAAAGTTCAAAATTCCCCAAATCCTGATTTTTTGAATCTTAAAACTTGCAGTATGCCTACTAAATACTCACAATATCAAGTTAAATGGTCAGTTGTCTTTAGACAGACAATATAATAATAGGAAAACCTATCATAATCTCCCTTATTCAGGATTATGAGGCTGACTTTCTCTGGAAAGTCAGCCTCATAATCCTGAATTCAGGAATAATCCTGAAAACATTCACCCATGTATATTAGTCCAGTCATTCTTTAAGCATGCACTGACTTGGACTAGTTGCCCTGATTTTTATCTGAACATCAATCTACAGCTGACATTGATTGATTAGTTCCAAATATAGAGCAAGAACATGCCAATTTTGATGGGAAATTTTTTTAAGAGTTTTGATAATTCCCATTTCGATTTTGTCAAAGAATAAGTTATCAACAGTATATAAATGAACTCCACCACCACTACCATTGGTAAACTCATTCTTTAATACCCTTTTCTTTATAAACTTATTCTTTCACATTCTTTGGACCTTTGCTTTATCACTGTTTAGCATATTTCATTCGGGACCAGTTGGAAATTTCTATTTACTTGTCCCAGGACTTTAAATAGAGTTTATTAATCGTTCTATTTAAAATATAGCAAGAAGTGACCAAAGCTCACATACCCCCGCGGTAGCCATCAGAGGTTGTAACAACTTGCCAAAGATTTCATAATCCTAAATCAAGTAGTTTCTGAGAAAACTCTGACGAAAAACATCCATATGTGTTATATAGGAGTGACAGAAGGAAAAATTGAAAAAGAAGGCAAAATTAGCTTTAGCATCTTTATTTTCATTTACACAATACACTTAGCCTACCTGAAGGTGTACACAAAATTTGAAAACACTGGCTCCAATAGGAACCGAGACATCTGCTACAGACATTTTCATTGGAGAGAAAGAAAAATGAATAAATAAAGGGACTGATAAGCAATATGCAGGGCTTTTTTTTACCATTTTGGGACAATGACCCATACCCCTGGAATTGGGATTTTTAGCGCCAAAATGCCAAATATTGGGATTTTTTTTAGTGCTTTTAGCTTTTTTGTCAAATCATAAAATACATCATATATCTGAATTTAGCTGTAGAGTTAACTTATAATCACCATTGCATGATGTATTATATGAGACTATGCAATGCTGAATATTCAACAGTTTCAAGCCAACTTTACCATGATAAAAATGATGATTTTTCTCCGATTTTTTTTTCTGATTTGAAATTGGGAATTTTCCTCCAAAAATTGGGAATAAAAGATACTTTTTGACATTGGGAATATAGCCCAATAACTTCTATAAAATCGGCCAAAAATAAGCCCTGATATGTGGCTGTTTTTTTTTGTTACACAATACAACTTATCACTATCAAGCTTTGTACCAAACAGAATCCTAACTCAAGTAGTTGCTGAGAAATCTCTTACAGAAAAAAAAATGTCCATATGTATTATATGAGAGTGAAAGAAGGAAAAATGAAAAAATGAAAAAAGGCAAAATGAGGATTAGCATCTTAATTTCCATTTACACAGTACACTTTGCCTACCTGAAGGTGTAAATAAAATTTTAAAACATTGGCTCCAATAGCAACTGAGAAATCTGTGACAGAATTTCCATTGGAGAGAAAGAAAAATGAACAAATAAAGGGACTGATAAGCAATATGTGGCTGTTTTTTTTTGTTACACAATACAACTCATCACTATCAAGCATTGTACCAAATTTCAGACTCCTAACTCAAGTAGTTGCTGAGAAATCTTTGACGGAAAAAAAGTTTACAAACAGACAAACAAACATAATTACAGTTAGGACAAAAACTATATACCCCCTATATACTTCGTACCGGGGGTATAAAGGAAAAAGAACTTGAAATATACCTATATTGTACTATAAGAGCTTCGACTATGGCTACTTTGTGTCCCATCCTCACGGCGCCATGCCGGGTTTGCCTGCAGTCTGTGATTGTGGCATTTCTTGGTCATACTCTATATTTTTTTTGAAACTATAATCATTGTTGATGACAACACCATTGTATTACATAAGATTGAATTAAAAAGCTGCTCTAGCTTAAACAAATTAAAAATCACTGATAACCAGAGACAAAAGTAATTAGTTTTCGTGGGCTTTATAATTTGCTATATTTTAGTGTTAGAAAGCTTCATTGGCATGTCTTATTTTTTATATTCAACATTGATCATTATATATTGTTTGCTGCCAAAATTTGCATTTTACTACTAATATTACATGGTTTAAATTATAAACCTACAAGGATACCCCCATTTTAGTGCTATTTTGAGATATTGCCTACCCTGGGGGTATTCCATTGCCCATAGCACTTTTGTGTACCAGCCAATTTTTTTAAAAGTTTGATATTTAAATTCAGCACACTTTTCTACATAGAACACACCTTCAAACCTTTCGGCCTCAACCACTTGATTAAACCTATTGTGGGCTCTTGGACTAAAAAAGAGATTTGTGCTAAAGGGATTTATTTCCCTAGAGGAAATAAATCTTTCTAGGTAAAAACAAAATTACCGATTATTTTTGTTTGATAAATCATGGTATTTTCCCGCCAAACATGTAATATAGAAGGTTAATATAGCTCTGTTATTACACAGCTGTTCAGACCTAGAAAGGCAGTAATTACATTCATATTGTTCAAACTGGTTTATCCTTATATGTGATAAATAAATTGACATGCTATTGTCTAATTTTCAAGCAATCCAATTTCGGTTAATTATTATGACCTCACAAATTGTACAGAAAACGAAGTGGTCCTAAACAGTAGATCTGAATCTACACTTTTCATTACAGTGTATATTTATTTTCAAAAGGGTTTGTATATATGGTTTAAGCACAGTAAGGGCTAAGTTTAAGTTTTTGTGCATAATCTGTTCCTTGGGACAGTAATATTATCTTTGGACAAGTTCATAATGGCCATTTACTTGTTTCAGGGCAAGTATTTCCACACCCTTGTAGGATAAAAAGAAAATCTAATTCCTGTCATGAAAATTATTTTCTTTTATTTCACCTTGTGAATTGAAATAAACATAGGATTTTACACGAGTACTAAAGTATTCTTGAATTTATTAAAAGAATTACTAAATAAATCAAATAAGGGGCTCTGTCTAGCATTTTATGGCTTTTTTGCAACAAATTTAATGAAAAAAGTCAATAAGCAATGCTTATTAGATACCCCTCCCACAGTAAGGGTCAGTGAAAAAAAAGTTTTGGCAAGTGATAGTTCAAACAAGCAGACCTTAGTTTTGAAAACAAGATTTCAGTAGAATCTGTGAAAATGATATTTAAGCATGCAATCTGGAACATTTGTTAAGGTAAAATACACAAAAATATTCACACCTGAAAGTTCTATATATCAAGCTTATATAAAATAATTGTCTTGTAGATGTCATTTTGTCAAAAAAAAATAATTTTGTAACCAAAATCCTTCATGCATATGTTTAATGTGTCTACATTGTATAGGCAAAGTATCAAATTGTTCCATCAAAAGCTGTTGTAGGAGTTGGCACCATCTATGCATATACAAAAACCTTATTAGGGGTATATTGTCTAAGTTCTCACAGCTGTCATTTTGTAAAAAAATATTTTTTCTGAATCAAACTCCTTCATGCATATGTTCAATGTGTCTACATTGTATAGGAAAAGTATCAAATTGTTCCATCAAAAGCTGTGGTAAAAGCTGATCGGCCCATGAAGGCACTATCTATATATGCATGTACAAAAGCCTTATTAGGGATAAATTGTC
The DNA here is from genome assembly GCA_964019695.1 of Loripinus fragilis. NCBI lineage: Eukaryota > Metazoa > Mollusca > Bivalvia > Lucinida > Lucinidae > Loripinus > Loripinus fragilis. The sequence goes on along the minus strand of OZ026520.1, from coordinate 21,336,064 downwards.
TAAGTTCTCACAGCTGTCATTTTGTCAAAAATTATTTTTTCTGAACCAAACTCCTTCATGCATATGTTCAATGTGTCTACATTGTATAGGCAAAATATCAAATTGCTCCATAAAAAGCTGTGGTAGAAGTTGATCGGCCCATGAAGGCACCATCAATGCATATACAAAAGCCATATTAGGGAAAAAATGTCTAAGTTCTCACAGCTGTCATTTTGTCAAAAATTATTTTTTCTGAACCAAACTCCTTCATGCATATGTTCAATGTATCTACATTGTATAGAAAAAGTATCAAATTGTTCCATCAAAAGCTGTGGTAGGAGTTGATCGGCCCATTTATGGACTATAATAGCATAAGCATAAACCCCTATATAAAAAGCCATTTAGAACTACAAAGGGAAATAACTCTAATAGAATTGGCCCCTAGCCCTTACTTTTTTGTTTAAAGTATTTGTCTTGCATATATAAACATGTTTGCAAGGTTTGATGAAAATCCAGCAATGACTCTTCAAGATATTAAGGAAACAAAACGTTACTGACAGACGCACGCACGCATGGACAACGTGAAAACAGTATACCTACCACAAACAAAGTTTGCGGGGGGTATAAAAAATTCAATAATACAGGAGTGCACAGGTTAGATTCTATCTATCAAGATATGACACACAATTTACTTTGAAATCACAATTTTTATGTGAAACTTCAAGATTCTGACATTTATACAAAACCTAGTAATGGTCGTCATTTCATAATGTTACCAAATAATACACTATATATAATCAATATTAAAACATGATGTATTTGCATTCCCTGACACAATTTCATATGATACAGCTTACATTGATTGATTAATTCCAACATGATAAAGTACATATCATAAAGTACATTTTATTTATGGCTGTATCACTTATGGAATGTACCTCACTCAATGAAATAAAAAGAGGATCTAACGTGCATACTCATGTATAATTGAATTTATTTAACAAGTTGAGGAAGAGATGAAATGTGAGGCTTGCCGAACCTTTTATCTCTTTTCCCGAGTTTAATAAATTTAATAATAGGAGCATGAATGCTAGATTCTATTTATAATACAAAGTAAAAATATTTTGTAATTGCCTTTTTGATGTGAAAATGTCTAGTGGTTTATCGATTTTAATGCATGGATTTATATCACTCCCAGACGGATGTCGTTTGATAAAATCAATTTGTAATAGTCCTCGTTATAGATATAACTCACCTTGTTTCCTGATGGCCTTCTTACTCTCCCTTTATTGATACTGCTATTAAGACTAGGAGAATCACTCATAGACGATCCTCTTGAACTATTAGAAAACACACTATTGTTCTTGCTGGCACTGAAATAAGAGTATTTTTACCCAATGATGCTGAATAATATCTTTTATACATCTTCAGTATTTCAATTACCAGGTATCAAGATAAGTGTGTAATTAAAAAATCATTTTGCTATTTCATTAAATATCAATTTTTTTTTTTTTTATTATGGGTCTATGGGATCGATTCAATGAATGAACACCAGGGTGCGCTTACTTAGGACACCAGGGGCATGATTGGCAGGATTTACCACCACTATGTATTCATGAGATTATGGTAACAATTGCATAACGTAATCACTCTCAAAATATACATGCACAGCTATTTAGAAGACCCGTATCTAAGCTTTCATCTATTTCAACACTGTGTATGAGAGGAGCCAAGGTTCAGGCCATAATGCACTTATGCCAGCCAGGAGGACACTGACAAGACTGCACTAATGCACAGGCTTGCCCGAGCCTTGGCTGCTAGCCAATGAGATAAGTACCGAAATCTCCTGAGCTGGCTAATTTGATGATGTTATATATGCAGCAGCTTTTAACTAGACTCACCAAGGAGATGGAATGGAGCCTGCGGAACTAGTTCTAGATTTGTTGGGGGTTGGTAAGAATGATCTTCTTTTCTGTACTGATGATGCTGGCGAATCAATACTACTAACACTTCTGAAAGGAAATACAATTTTGATGATTGCGAAGAATTATTTCTATCAGCAACAGCGAACTTACTATCTAAAACCAGTGCAATGGTCACTGACCTGGGATTGAAACTAAGTATGAACACGAAGTACAAGTGCATTATAGAAAATTCTAACACACCTCGCCTATATAGTCAATGCTAAAAAAACGTGATATATCAAACAATAATTCACAGTTTTGAAAGTGTGCGCTAGCTGACGTCATTTTGAAGTAACAAATGAAGTCAGCTAGCGCACACTTTCAAAACCGTCATGGCTTTAGAAAGTGTATTCTCGTTTTTACGCTTGAAAGACGTTATAAATACATGTAAACGTTTGCGACACAGTCCAAATACTGGCGGGAATTCTTCAGTGCAATGGTGGAAAGTTGGAAGAAGTTGAAGACATCAAATGTGTTTTCATCGTTTATTGTGTGTAAGAATCCAAATAGATCAGCTCTTGTGTGTGAATTGTTGAGTAATAATTCACTGTTTGTTGGTCAGATGTACGAAGATAAATCACAAGGGCATAGTGCTTGTGATTTGGTCTTTACAACTGACCTACAAAGAGTGAATTATAACTCAACAATTCACTGCTACAGCTGATTTATTTCTTAAGTATAAAAGGGGCTATGAAATAGCCTATAGGGTTTAACTTTAGTGACTATATTTTAGTTATTAGCGCTCTGTGCTATGTGCTACATAGAGTGGTTTCCAGACAAGACCATCTGCACTTCCTACAAACTTTACACACTTACCAAGGCAACTATTATTAGCAATATGAGCCAGGATTGTCACTCAAGCTCAACATCAAAATTCCTCCCCTGAATATTCACTGACTTTTAAATGTTTACCAGACCTTATTAACAAATATTAGCTCTCCTAACAGCCTTTATAATCCACCCAGAATTCAACCTTCTATAAAACTATTAATTTCCTAACATTGCAGAGTTAATTTGTAAAACAACATCCAAAACCACGATTAAGAGGATAAGTGTGTTTCAGACAAATTACAATTCATAGAAAATAAACTTTTTCAACTGCAAAAAACAAACAATATCTTAGCAAAATTATGAAATTCCCTAAATTTTCCATGGGTTATCAATTTTTTCTTAACTTCCCTGACAATAGACTGAAACAAAAAATTCTGACTTTTCTATGACCTGGAAAAGTGTTCATATATAAACACTTCCCTGACCACAGTAAACCTCGCTAACACTGAAACAATTAAAACCTTACCCTGACTTTGGTGTACTAAAATTAGCGGACAAGTTCCTTGGTTGGACATGTTTCTCTTCCTTTGCTGGAGTAGAGTCATCAGGTACTAGAGATAGAACATATAGAGAATATCTAGGCCAAGAAAAATAATATGTGTGGTTCAGCTGGTTACCCGACCTACCCTAAACTTTTTTCTTCAAATTCTGAAGTTGGAAGAGAATAGCAGAACAAAATAATTTTGTTCTGCTATTCTCTACCAACTTCGGAATTTGGAGAAAAAATACATGATGACCATCTGAAATGGAAATCTAAATTTCCATGCACTCAGTCATTGGTATTGGAAGTAAAAGGATTAAAACAAGGTTATATCTTCAAAAATTGACCCTTTTATATCATTTTGCCTTATTTCATTTCCAAGCAGGTCTGAATATCCATGAAAAGTTAAAAAAAAATGTATCCTACCTACCTACCCTAATTTTTTTCAGGGTGTAACCTGAACCACACATATTTTTTATTTGGCCCTATACAAAATAATATATCGTTTGATATGAAAATGATGTTCCTGAGGTTGTTTGGGAATCAGTAAACAGGCAGGTGAATGATCATTTACCATTAATATTCAAATAAATAGGCCTGAGCAAAAAGGGTCAGCACCTTTTGAATAAATCAAATATTTATGCAATGTCGACTGGTGAAGGTTGTCAGAGGTCATTTGTTACTTGACATCCAGTAATAGATAAGTGCTATCAAGATTGGATGTTGAGCACTTTGATAACATCAAAAAAAAAGTCATTTATCATATGACCGCCGCGACTGGGAGTGAAATAACGCCATGCATTAAAATTGATAAACCACTAGTGGTTTTCAGATTTTCCAGAAACGTTATGACCTGCATAACAATGTTGCGTTCGTAATGACAAATTTATAACATTTTACGTCAAAAATGAGACTTTAAAGTAATCTTAATGTCATATGATAAATAAAATCTAACATTCGTGCTCTTGTATTATTGAATTTATTAAACTCACTGCGAAAAAGACATAAAATGCTCGACAAGCCTCGCATTCTATCTCTTTCCCAACTCATTTAATAAATACAATAAAACATGAGCACTCATGTAAGATCCTCTATGTTATCACTAGGGAAATATGTACAACATTTCATCAATAGTAATACAGTTCTCTTGAACTCTTTCCTTGCTAGCAGCAACTTATGTCAGCTGCTGATAACCTTTGCAAAGTTTTGACCCAGATCTGGTCCAACAGGATCTAGATCCAAAAAGTTTCAATCTGTTTGACACTCTGATAGCGTTCCTGAAAGAAATTTTCGAAAAAGTTTATTTTGAAAAGTCAGCAGACAAAAAAGCATGAAAAATTATCCAGCATGCAAAGAGTTAAAACATTATATCAACCTTACTAAAAAAGATGTGTTTATACAATACTTTGTCCATGGAACAGATGTATTAGCCAACATTTTAGCAGGCACTACAACCAATATCATAAATCCAGTAAAACAAAAATTTTGAGCTTAAAATTGTAAAAAAAAATTTTAACCATCATTTTTAATAATCGTTTTGGGTGCTCAAAAGAACTGTCTTTGAAACAGGTCTTTAGAGTGCCCACAGCATGTTTTGGGTGAAAAATAAGAGAAATAATTTTTAATCATGCACTTGTATCTAGAGGCCTATAATATGCCGCAGATCTCTGATACCATGATGTTAGCATGTACATAAAAACAATTGTATATCGATATTAGACATCATGTTATTTTGGGTACTTGTAGTCTACTTAGTGTATATTTACCAGGTTCCTTATTGGCAGAAGCTGGAACAAAAGCTTTCATTGGTCCTCCTTTCTTTACAGCTCCATTAGCTTTGTTCTGATTGGCTGCCAAAGATGACTTCATGGTTCCTGGTTTAATCAACTGTAGCTTTGACGTAGGTAATGGTTTCCCATTCCCATTAACTAATGGTTTCCCTCTTAGACCTGAATTTGTACAAAGCGTAGCAAAGCATTAAAAAGAGCCAATGTAAACATTTTTTTTTATAAATATCTTCGCTTTCTTATGCTAAACTATTTTTGTTTGCAATGACAAATTAATCTGTCAGAAATTTTGTGGAAGATTCCATTTTAACATTAACAAGTATGCTTTAGTGCTTAGTTTAATAAAAAATATACTTACATCTGCACAATTTCAACATCTGACCTTAAAACCCAACCCCAGAGGTCAAGGGTGTGTGTAAATTCAAAGTGTTACCTTGCATGTAGGTCTACACTTCTTCCACTTTCATTTGATACGCAACATGACCATTTTTAGAAAAGAAAAAGAAAATGACCTTTTGACCCCATCCCAGGGGTCGTTGGTGTGTGTAATGACAGTATATTTGCTTTTATGGTGCTCTGTGCTCATTTCCCTTTAATTTGATATGCAACATGACTACTTACAGAAAAAGATATAGTTTGACCTTTTGACCCTACCCCCTGGGTCGAGGGTGTGTCTGTGGGCAAAATATTTGCTACCATGTTGCTGCCAGCATCGTCAGCTTTAATTTGATATGCAACATGACTACTTTCAGAAAAATATATAGTTTGACCTTTTGACCCCACCCCCCCTGGGTCGAGGGTGTGTCTGTGGGCAAAATATTTGCTACCATGTTGCTGCCAGCGTCGTCAGCTTTAATTTGATATGCAACATGACCATATTCTGAAAAAGTTTAATTTTGACCTCGGCCCCACCCCCTAAGTCCACCCAACAGGCTCAGACCCAGGCCTTCAAACTGAAATCCCGTTTGATATGTTTCATATCTATTGCTGTTCTGCCTGTATGCAAAATTTCAGCAAAAAATATTAACAATTGCCTTAGTTATTGCGAAATTTAAATATTTGACCTTTGACCCCTTAGGTGGTGTCAAAGGGGGTGGGGTAAAACTTTGACACTGCCATGCTTATCTACAGGCACTAGGCAATCATGGTCTAATTGTGAGAAGTTGTTAAATATGATAGCTTTGATGAAATGTGAAGATCATCACACAATAAAGCTAATATAGGTTTTGCCTTATAATTGCCTATACTAAAACAAGGGCAATAACTCAAGTGTTAAGGGGTCGATTTTTACCAAACTTATAGGATATCGAGAGCCCATGGTACTTATGATTTGTACCAAAAATGAATCAAATCTGACCAATAGGTACTGAGATATGGTTCCGGACGGACGGACGGACGCAGCCAAAACTATATCCCTCCGACTTAGTCGAGGGATAATTATAAGATTTATAATTGTTAGGTATTTGAGCTGTGTCATAGATAAATAGAAGTGATTTCATTATTCCATGGGTGAAAGTTCAAATTTTCCAAAATCCTGAACTTTAGAAACTCAATTTTTTAAACTTGCAGGATGCTAACAAAAACGATTAATTTCATGTTTAAATGGTTAATTGTGTTTAGATGTTAACCTTTGATTTATTCAGAGAAGCTATTATAATCTCCTGAATTCAGCATTTTGAGGCTGACTTTCTATGAAAAGTCAGCCTCAAAATCCTGAATTCAGGATTAATCCTGAAAACTTTCACCCATGTAATATTCAAATGAACCTCGTCACGAGGAACCATAGATAATTCTAAATCTTGTCTGCTCAGTTAAAGGTACTAGAAAGAATAATGAAACTGTGCATGTAGCAAGTAAAGGCATTGTAAATAACTAAGAAGCTGATAAGACTGCCGATATGCAGGCCAGTCTGGTCCATTTTTGACTGGTCTGCGTCATTGTTTTTCATATATGACCAGCTTCCCACGACGAAGCCTAAATATGCATCCACAGCTATCTGGTGGGATTAAATGTTTCAAGTCCTCCTATATTTTAGTGTACGGACAGAAGACTCTGATAAGGGATTTTCCTAAGCTGTATTTGAGGCTGAATACAATCAACTGTTGGGTATAAAACAAGGTTTATTCTAGGAAGGAGGATTGGGGGATTCCCCCCAATTTTAAAAAACATCCCCCCTAATTTTAAAAAAGAGGGGGGTATTTTTTATATAGACAAAGAAAAGAAATTATTAAAATTTAAGTAAAATGCTCGCTATTCTATAAAAAAAAACATGGTTATCGAATCCTTGAATAACCCCTGATAAGGTAACTTTAGAAGTATAAAAGGTGTACCTGGGATGCCAGATTTCTGTGGTATCTGCTGGGTAGTTTTACTTGGAATGCCTGAACTGGCAACTTTACTAGGGATGCCTGAACTAGTTGAAGAACTGGGAATCTTCAACTTTGAAGGTAATAAACTACTCTCTTTCCCTATGACTCCAGCTTTTGGAGCTGAGAGCCTTGACTTGGGTATACTCTGAGAACTGTTGACCACTTCTGGTGATGCTGGCTTAACAGGCTGTAATATATTTCAATAGCAAAATACAGTAAAACTCGTGTAAAACGGCCACTCTCACTCTTTGACATTCATTAAGCTACCGCTGTCCATTAAGACCTTTGATTTGTCTACTTTTAAGTGGCTGCTTAAGACAGGTTTTACTGTATTTAAAGCCGATGCCGTTTTACACAGGTTTTACTGTAAACCTTTAACTCTTTGCCTACCGGGAAATTTTGCATGCCTTTTGTAGTCTGCTGATTTTTTTCAAAAATGTTTTTTTAAAATTTCTTTCAGGAATACAATCAGCTTGTCAAACAGTTTGGATACAGGTCAGGCCCAATGTATTGTCAGGCCTGATCTGGGTCCAAACTGTTAGCAAATGTTTCTGTTTGTTTGTTTGTTTAATTTTTTACGTCCCATCAACAATCTTTCAGTTATAAAGGGACGGGTCTTCCTGGGTTGAACCAGTACTAAGCTAGGATTAATGTTCTTGCTCAAGGACACAACGCAGTGACGCCGGTGAGGCTCGAGCCCGCGGCCCCTGGGTCTCGCTTTTGCAAATGTTATCAGCAGACGACAATTGAAGGTAAAGATTTAACTCATCTCTATTGGATAATATCCCATACATATTGATATAAGTTTTAAATTGTCGGTTTTGTATTTTAAGGGGTTACCAGTGAGTCAAAATTTCTTTAAAATGATGTATTTCTGTCCCTAATGATTGCACACCTGGATGAAATGCCACCTTATGCAGCATTCATCTGGGTCTTCACTGTTTGCCAAAGTTCCTCTTTACTGTCCCATATATACTCAACTACAAAAGAAACCCATCAGTCACTTAATAGGGCAATAATGGTAAAATAATTAAGAAATCAAAATATATTTTATAACATATTCTTTAACAATCAATTATTCATCAAATCATTGAATAATGTAACAGTTTTACTTAAACCCGGTTATGCTGTACGCCAGTGTATAGACAAGGGGTCATTTCTAAAAATGACAAATTTCAGACATTTTGTTTTCACTCGAGTTCTAGTATTTATCAGTTAACTTCGTTCAATAACCGGTATATCCCTCTCTGACGAGGCAATCAAGTGTGTGCAGAAGCCAAAACAAAGCACATTAGTTTAATAAGCCCTGATCTCAATAAGATAGAGCAGTTGTTGGATGAACTATTGCGACGCATCCGGGATCGTTCAGTGCAACATCAGAATCTATGACAGTTTCAGGTTGCTCTCCATTCAGAATGAGCGTGGATTCCTAAGAACGTTGTGCGGTGTCACATGCATTTGGTTCGACCTCGTTATGAAGCAGTTATTGCTGCAGGAGAGGGTCATGTCTGTTTTTGGATGAATTTAACTTAAGTGAACTGATATAGACGAGAATGAGATATTCAATCTCAAGTGAAAAACTTGTCATTTTTGAAAATGACCCCTTGTCTAAACACTGACGAATAGCATGAACAGATTTAAGTAAAACTGTTACATTATTCAATGAAATGATGCAGAACTGATTGCTACGGAATATGGAATAAATATATTTTCATTTTTTAATTCTGATTTCCATAATTGCCCCTCGAAGTGACTGATGGGTTTCTTTTGTAGTTGAGTATATATGACAAATTCTTTACATTTTCACACCAAAAACGTGATTTCAAAGTAACTTTAGCGTCATGTGATAAATAGAATCTAATTACTTTTGTTTTCCTGGCCTCGAGGTTATAAAACTTGAGTTCATTCTCAGACTCAAAATAAAGTGCAATGATTGGCTGCTTGCAGACACGTGTCTGCAAACAGCCAATCATTGCGCTTTATTTTGAGTCTGAGAATGAGCTCAAGTTTTATAACCTCGAGGCCTGTATTATTGAATTTATTAAACTTGTATCGAAAAAGTGATAAAACCTCGCACTCTATCTCTTTTCCTTTACTTGTTTAGCAAACTCAATAATCCATGAGCATTAATGCAGAACTTTAGTTAGTGCGTAACAAAAATTTTATTTTCTTATTTCTCAACCAAAACATACGTTGTGGGTACTCAAAAGAACCGTCTCAATGAGACGGTTCTTTTGAGCACCCAAAACATATGTTTAAACTGATGGGTAAGAAAATATTTACATTTTTACGCTGAAAATTTTTGTTTATCTAAACCTGTGATTAATGTGCATGTAAAATTATCCATATAACTGAGTACCTTTTTCCCTACTGGAGCCAATGGTAGTCCTGTTTTAGGTTTCATAAGTTTGCTAGCCGGCTGTTTTAACTTGGATATACTCCTCCGCTCCTTTCCTTCACCATCTTCAACATCTAATTGGCTTCTTTTACTTGCACTGTTTGTTTTATTTCTTACACTTTCCAAATCTGTTCTGTCTTTCACTTTATCTGCATGGCCAACAACTGGTAAAGACCGTCTCTTATCAGCTGGCAGCTTTTCATGTGGCAGCTTATTGATTGTGTACGTCCCCGATCTTTTGTGGTTCCGCGATGGTGTCGTCTCCACAAAATCATCATTCCCACCCTTCGCCTTACTATCTTCCTCCCCAGAACTATCACTTTTATGCTCACTCACAATTTCGGTCACACCACTGATATCCAGCAATGGTAATGTTTGCTTTACTTCCAACTTCTCTCTAAGACTTTCCATATCAACAGAATCACAGCTCAGCTTATCTCCTACATCTACACCATCTCTGTCTACTTCCATTTCATTCTCCTTGTCCGTATTGTCTGTCCTACTTGATACTGCTTTAAGAAGCTTCCCAACAGCTTTGGGACTGAATATACATGGTGTATTATTCATACTGAGCTGTTTAGAGCAGAGTCGATCTCTGGGGACTGCCTTCCGCTTCTTTGATCCTGCAGCAGACGATATCCTAGCAGCCACAGCATTAGCTTCCTTACATATCTCTGCAACCTGTCGAGGGTTGAGCGGACTGAGAGGTTTGTTTTCCTTGTGGACAGACGAGACTGCTGTTGCCACGCAACGCTCCATGTAGCCAACCGGGCCAAAGAACACTTCCTCATCAGCATCATCTTCTATACTTCCACTCCTGGAAATAATTTAAGGAGAGTGAAAAATCTGATTTTTTTTTAGCTGCGACATTAGATTTCCAACAATGTGGCATTTTGACAAGTGTAGACTCAGATGAGCCTGTGTAGCCTCCTTTATAGCTGAGAAACTCCAATCGATGTTTAGTCAGTAGCTTAATAATCATAGAATATTCAAGCGGCTAGCAAAGGCATTGATCAGACTGCGCAGGCTGGTCTGAGCCTTTGCTGGTCGCAGATACCATATTGTTGGGAATCTCGTGTTGTGGCTCATATTCAATTCTTGCACAAATAATGGATTCTTTTTCTTGCTCACTATTGACTTTTTATTTTAAAATAAGCTTCCAGAAGTCCCTGAATATGCTGAGATGCAATACCACATGAGGTCACAACCATGTGCGCAAGTTCCAATACAACCAATGAACAGTCCTCTCGTGACAGCCTGGGTAAGATAACATGGGTAAGATAAGATTTTCTAACCCAGGATAAAATATCAGATATTCTTATTCGGAGTACAAGAAAGAGAGCTTCTGGTAAATTTTGACCTCAGATGGATCAAAAATTAGACGTCAATTGTGCAGGTATCTCAAGGCAGCCTTGCAACTCTCTTGAGACTTCAAACATCGTCAAAATGACCGTGTTAAAAATTCTCCTTACAACAGCCTTGTGACCTTGCAATTCGCAAGACGGTCTTGAGGGCTGTGGCAGCCGCGCAAAACTCCCAAATGTGTTTTAGACAGGTGTAGGCGGACGTAAAATGATTTTTGCAAGAAGCAGCGGACAACTGCACTAAGATCATAAGACAACCTAATGTAAAAATGGAGCAGAATATCACATTTTTTCGTCGATTTCTCTAATCACTAAAATGTGTCACTCCGCTAATCAGTATTTTTTTTACGCCAAATTCGCAAACATTATATATTTCGCCACATTCGCTAATAACCAGCAACGCTCATCCTGCTATTTGGTAAAATTATCCCTAAAAATTGATAATCATTAAATTTTAGGGCCATAATTCGCTAATCAGTATACCCCATTGACACCCTCATGCATACCTTCAAAAGTTATTGAAGGTGAAACCAAATTTGTGACAACGTGGATGACGTCAACAACAACGACCGGGACAGAGACATGATCCCTGTGTCTGCCATGCTTCACAGGGGACTCAAAAAGGGTCTTAACCTAGTAGGGCTGCCACATTTACATGTGTAAATGGTACCGTTTCTTGTTTGCAATAAACCTTTACAAAATTGGCCTACCGTTTACACAAACTTTAGAATGTGACCAGCATTGTGGTTTATTAATAGCATTTCCTAATGAACATCCCGATCTGGATCATCAATCAGTTTGTTTTCTCAGATTTGGCTGTATTTGATAAAGTATCTACTGCAATAAGAATTACGGCAGACATGCTCAACAGACAATATCTTATGATAGGGAGCATTTTTCAAATTCTTTGAGTATCGCGCCTGCGCAGACAGTGGCTCAACAGGCCATTAAAATGTTCCGAATATCGTCTCACTCAGTCACTGCTTGGAGCAATTATATTCCTGCATTTTAACAGTTATGTAAAGGCATGTCTTAATATTTTAGTGGAGACGCATGTGAAAGTGCATGGCTTAATACTGTTTTTTTTTTTTTTTGTTTACTTCCTTTCGGCATGTGTATTGATGCATATTTTGATGACTGGCAGTTATGTCTTGTGTGTGTCAACTCATTAATTACACACTTGAAACTGAAGAAAATGTCTGTAATGTACGAGTCTGCGCATGTTGCAATCACTTTCCAATTACTTGAAATGTGTTCTATCACAACACCCAACCAAACAACTTTGAATATTCGCACAAGGTACATTTTTCAAAGTTTTTTTAGGAAAAATATTGACAATTTTATTGATCTGCATAATGAAAAAAATCAAAATGGAAGTTTCGTGTAAATGGAATCGTTTCGGTTACTGGAACTCCTGTAAACGTTTACTAAATTTTGTAAACGTGGCAGCCCTATAACCTAGCTTAAACTTAACTTTGCTTCAATTAACTATTTGCATGCTGGGTAACGAAAACTAACTTGGTAGAGGTCCACTAGGTGATGCTACATGCCAAATATTAAGGCTCTAGGCCCTGTGGATTCAAACAAGAAGATTTTTTCATGTTTTCCCTATACAGTCAACCCTCTTTATAACGACACTGTTTGTTCCAAGCTTTCTTTGACGTTAAAGTGAATTTGCTGTTATAAAGAAATTCTTACCATTACCAGATTTCAACATTATAATCATTTGGTAAAAGAAATTATTGTACAAATGAATTAAAATGCTATTATTACAAATTTATACATCAATTCAATTTCATATTGCATCAAAATGCACAAAGCTTCCCACTCATCAAGTGAGACAGAAACCTGTTCATGCAAAAAGACCTTGTTCTGATCACAAAATTGTCTGACACATGGTAACAATTCTGTTAAATAGAAACTGATTATCTGTTCCCAGAAGTTACTGTTGGCGTCGTTAAGTGAATATTCTGTTATAAAGAGGGAATTTTAATGGAAACTAGACCGTTCCCAGCAATTTTATGTTGGATATTGAATATTCTGTTATAACAAGTGACGTTATAAAGAGTTTTGACTGTATAAATTTATACAAAACATGTGACCCCCCGGGGCGGGCACATTTTTGGCCAAAGGGGCATAATTTGAACAAACTTGGTAGAGGTCCACTAGGTGATGCTACATACAAAATATCATTGCTCAAGGCCTCATGGTTTAAGACTAGAAGATTTTTTCATATTTTCCCTATATAAGTCTATGCAAAACATTTGACCCCGGGGGGCGGTCCCATTTTGGGCCCCAGGGCCATAAAAGAACAAACTTGGTAGAGGTCAACTAGATTATGCTTCATACCAAATATTAAGGCTCTAGGCCTTGTGATTTCAAACAAGAAGATTTTTTCATGTTTTCCATATAGAAGATTATACAAAACATGTGACCCCGGGGGTAGTCCCATTTTTAGCCCCAGTGCATAATTTGAACAAACTTGGATATAAGTCCACTAGGTGATGCTACATGTATACGAAATATCAAGGATCTAGGCCTCGTGGTTTCAGACAAGAAGATGTTTTCATATTTTCCCTATATAAGTCTATTCAAAACATGTGACCCCCATGGGCAGTGGGCAGTCCCATTTTGGGCCCAATGGGCATAATTTGACAAACATGATAGATGTCCACTAGATACCAAATATTAAGGCTCTAGGCCTTGTGGTTTCAGACAAGAATTTTTTTTCATGTTTTCCCTATATTAGCCTATGTAAACCTGTCACCCAAAGGGCAGGCGCATTTTTGGCCCCAGGGGCATAATTTGAACAATTTTGGTAGAGATCCACTGGGTGATGCTACATACCATATATCAAGGCCCTAGGCCTTGTGGTTTCAGACAAGAAGATTTTTAAAGTTTTCATCTAGACCTAGATATGTGTGACCTACATATGCAACGGACCGGAACCATTTGAACAATTATCAAAGAGGGCCATATAAGGATCATTTCTGTCAAGTTTGGTTAAAATCCAACCAGTAGTTTAGGAATAGATGTTATTTGAGTCAATTGTTAACGGATGACGGACAAAGACCGATCACAAAAGCTCACTTTGTCACTATGAGGTGAGCTAAAAACATTCAGGAATTTATATCCAGATCAGGCCTGACAAGTCTCCAGCAGGGGTGAAAGAGTTAATCTACCTTTAACTCAATCCTGTTTCAGTTAAATTATGGCTGAAATAAGAAATGGTTCAGCAAAGCTTAGGACAAACTTACCTGTCTGAACTACCGGTAGTCACTGGGGTTACAGGCAAATCAAAATCAAATGTTTCATCATCTAAGGTCACTGTAAATAATCAATTTATAAAACTAAAACTTTAATCCTTCTCCCGGCACTATCTTTTTGTCCTGAAAATGTCATCTGCTTTTTACGTCTGCCCCATGTATTCAAGTGCACATCAGACTAGATTTTTTAATGGAACCAAACAATATGAGACCTGATCAGACTGCTCCATTGGGAGCAGTCTGATCTGGGTACATATTGTTTCTCAATATAGCCTACCTTAGAACATAAGCAGATGAGAGCAGCAGAGGACAAATTTCGTGACTGGCAGGCTAAGTGTTTACCCCCGATTACAACAGACGACAAATTATCTTTCTTCATTTCAGAATATAATTCATAAGAATTATGAATCATCTGCTGGCTGGATGATTCACATGTTATACCAATTCTTATGCACTTGCTTTTGTAATGTGACATCTGATTGGATAATGTAAAATTTGTGACAGCATATCCTGCGATATACTGTCGGAAATAGTTTGACATACGTCATTAATTACCTCACATTTTGTCGGATGATGTGCGGCTTTGTGCGACTTTGAAACAAAACTGCAGAAGTGCACTACAATGGGATAACCATATTTAAAATTTTCATTTGGGGAGGTACATGGTCGTATTTATGGTTGGAAATCATGTTTTACTAAAATTCTGACTGTATATACGACGATATACCTCCCCAAAGAAAATTTTGGATACAGTTATCCCCCAAGTCTTATTGGGGTCTGGACTTGAGAAAACTTCATTTTTTGCAGGCAAATAACAAAGGTGCAGACCAGCCTGCACAAATGCGCAGTGTGATGGCTGAGTGCAAAGGTTCAATATAAAAGCTCATCTCTGTAGCTGAGCAGACTGCATTAAGCCTTTAAACTTTGTCACAAACCCCAAAGACAGGTTTTCTCATGGTGAGGTCCATTTGGTTTCTTTAGGCAGTGCTTGACAATATTTTAAAACGATGTCTGTTAAAAGATTTTGTCGGCATTTTTAGGACATACAAAGTACTTGAACCAAAATTAAAAAAGGAATAGGCAATATATATTGGCAGCAAACTAGCCCTGGCATCTCTACTGACAGATATCATTTGAAAATGTAGTCTACTGCAATATTTTGCAGGGGTTTTAATGATTATAAAAAATCAGTATTATTTATCTGGTTCTACTAATTTGGGCTTCGACGCAAGAAAACCTGTCCTTGGCGGTATGCGAACAACAAAGGCGCTGACCAGCCTGTGCATGCGCACAGTCTGATCAGGGCA
This sequence comes from Loripinus fragilis, assembly GCA_964019695.1. NCBI lineage: Eukaryota > Metazoa > Mollusca > Bivalvia > Lucinida > Lucinidae > Loripinus > Loripinus fragilis. The sequence goes on along the minus strand of OZ026520.1, from coordinate 21,320,318 downwards.
TTTGTTATTCGCTTATTGGATAGTATCATATTTAGACTTGCAAACCAAATATCTATGTGTCTTGATCCACATCTGAATTAAGGGTGAGGTTGGCGCCTTTAAACCGGTTTAAGCCCTCTAGTAAAATATTTTATTGACCGTTCCAAGGCGGTACTTCTTTTGTGGATCTTTTATGTTTTTTTCTGTCTTGTGTTTGCTATGCCTTTGTGAGCGGCTGTTTATATGTGCCTTGTTGTCACCTGCTGGGAAAGGACTGACCTCTTGGCTCTCCTTTGTGGTGTCCAACTGTGAATTTATCGATTCCTGATCTTTGCACCCTTACTTACTTTGGTACGAGCAACATTTGAATTTTCTAGGTAGTCTCTGTAGCTAAGGAGAATGGTTTGAGTCTCGATTTGTCGAAATCCCGAAGACAGGTTTCATCGCGTCGAGGCCACTTTATACATACCAAGTGGTGGACTTCCTATTGAAGTATTGCCTGACTTGTTCAAGGTCACATCTTGAAAAATTCTGTCCTCGGTGATCAGTGGACTGATCAATGCGATACTGTTCCTTCTTTCCGGCTGCTCTTCTCGAAGAAGTTCAACAGATTCTGAAAGATTGGAAAAGGAAATGGGCTTAATCAAGACAATTCCAAATTTGGAGCCAGTATGGGATTTCATTCCAGTGTACATCGGTGAAAAATCAAAATTTCCAAAATCCTGAACTTTTGAAATTCAATGATAAAACTTGCAGTAAAGTTCAAATGGTTAGTAGCTTTATATCAACTGTAAATATATCAGAAAAGCTATTATATTCTGCCTAATTCAGTTTTTGAGGCTGACTTTCTATGGAAAGTCAGCCTCAAAATCCTGAATTCAGGAATAATCCTGAAAACTTTCACCCATGAGTGTACTGTATTGACTCTAAATACCTGGACACAAGTCCATTTAACATATACTTCTCATACTAATTCTAAAATTCCAGCAAGGCCATTATAGTTCAAATCAAAAGACAGCCAATGGGCCAGGTTTTCTGACTAATTTTTTGTGATAAATTGCTAGCATTCTATCAATCAAAATACATGTAAAAATATTGTGGAAAATGTAAGTTTTTAAAACAGTTCTTAGTGAAACAAGAAATTGAATATTCTGGTTTCGCCATCCATCTATCTTGTTTCGTGACAAAAACAGGATGAAGAATTCTCTGTTTTAGCCAACTTAAGAGCAAAAAATATTCTGTCAAAGTGCTGATATTTTTACCAAATTAAACTGTTTATTTAAAAATAATGACAATAAATCAAAAGGAAAAACTCAGTGACTCAGAATTTTCCCTTAATTAGGGGACACTGCCTGTTAAGAAACAAAAAGTGTGGGTGTAGATTAAACTCAATGTCTGTAGTGTTTTTCTCAATCTGTTTAATAACAGATGATTATTAGTTGTATTCACTTAATCATGGTCTGATATTAATCAGTTTGGTGTGTTGGTTAGATCATTAACCCTTTTTGTACCAACGGAATTTTCCATTAAGTTTGATATAGTTAAGTCAGGATGATTCATTATATATACATGTATTGAGGGGTTGCAGGTTAAAATTTCCTAAAAAAAATATTATATTTCTTCCTCCAAAGATTGATTTTGTCTTAGCAAACAATGCAGACCCTGATGAAATGCAGCATTATGCTGCATTTCATCTGGGTCTTCATGTTTGCCAAACTGAAAGTACCCATTTCGGAGTTTCTGGTCTTGAAGGGGATCTGAAGAAGCCAGCTGATCTCAATCTACACTGTTTACAATAGTTTATATTTCCGGTTTCCTACTGTTTTCAAAAGTTCGTATATTGTTTCAGCACAGTAAGCTTATCTCTTCATTCAGGCAAGTAAAATTTTCTTTGGACAAGTAAAGTATGATCATTTACTTGTCCCTGGGCAAGTATAAAATTTTACAATTTCCACACCCCCATGGGTGAAAGTTCCAAATTTCCAAAATCCTGAACTTTAGACTTTTAAACTTGCATGATGCCTACAAAAATGAATAAATTCATGTTTAAATGATTAATTGCGTTGAGATAATCTGAAAATTAATCAGAGAAGCTATCATAATCTCCCTAATTCAGCATTCCATAGAAAGTCAGCCTCAAAATCCTGAATTCAGGATTAATCCTGAAAACTTTCACCCATGCACCCCTGGTTCTGGGAGTCTTGGACTCAATATTCTGTGACTCAGGGAAACCATGTGCATTAATATACCTGAAGTGTTTATGATATTCTCTGTCTCCTGCTCGGTTTCTCCTATGTCAATTAAGATACCTTCCACAACACCTGCAACATAGAAAAAAATTATACATGGCAACAAGAAGTCTGACAGGATTTTCTTCAATAATGAGTTTTAAGAGTCCATGTAACTCTTATTATCCTGTGCTGAGGGTTACAAAGCATAGATAAAGTATAATCCCCCTTTAACTCATACATCCTTAGGGCCAGTTAAGCAAAATTTTTCAGCGTAAAATTGCGATTATTTTCTTATCCATCAGTTAAAACATGTGTTTTGGGTGCTCAAAAAGAGCTGTCTCATTGAGACAGTTCTTTTGAGTACCCACAACATATGTTTTGGTTGGAAAATAAGAAAATAATTCTCAGTTACACACTCTTATCTGGGGGCCTGACATCAAATCAGCGTTATCAAATACATGTATGATAATATAGGGTTAAATTTCATTTTAGAAGTCTTTTTTAATTTGCAAAAAATCAATACTTTGGATGTTATTTTTATGAAAAACTGTGAAAAACTACTCACAGATTTTCATAACAAATCAATACTTTTAACATTGTTTTTTCATGAATAGATTGTAGATCAAAATTTTCTCAAGTAAACTAAGCTTTAAATGCTTTGTATATGAAATTGACCTAGAATTCAATATTTCTAATTTAGCTATAATCTTTTTATTTGCAGTATTTTGTGGGTCCCAAGGGATGCACAGATATTTTTACAGAAGGTATCCGACAGGATTTGGGAGACCAGAAACAATATCAATATGCACCTGTCATCAAAACTAGGTAGCATATAAAAATTCACTGAGCGGTGTGGACATATAAGTAAATGCAGCATTAATTAAAAATATTATATGGCCAAATGCATCTTTCTCACATTTTCTTCTTTAACTCTTGCCAACAAAGAGCTGACTTGTATTTGATAGCTGTTGCCTAGCCTTTTTATAAGTCTAAAGGCCATTTCACATCCACCGAAACAGAACCAAAAACAGAACCGAAAAAATAGAATGCCTTAAAGAAAAGTCTATGAGTGCTTTTACATATACGCCATAACCGAACAGAATGCCGAGCCGAAAACATGCACAAATTGGATTTTATTTTTTTCTGCTTTGGCAGCCGAATTTCAGTAAATACAGTACAACAGGTTTATACAGCATAATTTTAATTACACCTGCACATACACAACCAAGAGCGTCGTATATAATTTAGTAATGATGGATTTCCAGCGAGACAATAGTGCGATTATTTTACAAGTAGAAGACTACAAGTGCGGATCCAGAGGGGGGATAGGGGGTCCGGACCCGCCCCCTGGAAAATCACAAGTTATATGGGTTACTATAGAAATTAGCATTTGGACACCCCCCCCCCCCCCTGGAAAAAAGTTGGACCCCCCCCCCCCCCTGGAAAATGTTGGACCCCCTCTGGATCCTTGGAAAAGTATCTGGATCCTTGGAAAAGTATAGTTTTCTCTGTAACAAAACCATTGGACCCCCTCTGTAAACTGTAAAATAAGTTGAGGACTAAAAAAAACGTGTCCTGACTGTTTTCTGACAGTCGGGCCTGGACACCCCCCCCCCCACATGGAATAATATCAGGATTCGAGGAAGTCTGTAGAATTACAGGTTTGTGTCATATTATACATGCATTTTCTATGATTTTGTCCGCATGTGAAAGGTCTTCTAAAAACGAGTTGATGCAATTGGGTTTGGATTCAGTGCATATGTGAAACGGCCCTAACTCTTGTCTGTGGAGATCACTTGATATTATATGCGCCATTAACCCTTAAAGCGCCAGCAAAAAAATTGCATTTGAAAATGATGTCTGCCTAAATAGTCTGCTGCTTATATTTGCCAACATTATTGACTATTAATGTAAATATATAGGAATCAGTGTGAACCAAGATCAGACAGGAGCAGTCTGATCTGTGTCTACTAAGGTTGGCAATCGACCGGTCAATATGCATATTGACCAGACCAGTGGTCATTACTGGTTTTAACCGGTCATTACTGGTCGATTGGTGGTCAATTGGTCGATTGAAAAAACTTGGTTGATGTGAAGATACTTGGCATTATTTATCCCCCATTTTACTTAACTCTATAAAGACTAAAAGTAGTTTAATATTTTTTAATACATTGAGGTTTAACTGAAAATGTGTTGCTTTTTAGTTGATTTTGCTTTTTAAAAAAGTATTAATAAGCCGTAAAATAAACAAAAATGAAATGTCAATAGTTTAGATCTTCAGTCCAAATCATTACCACAACTTCGCGTTTAGACTAACAGTCTTGAACTTATTTTCTATTAACCATTAATTAAAAAAAAGGCAAATTCAAGTAAAGAAAATAAATGAATTTTAAAACTAGCTTTATTCATAGAAATAAAAAAAATATTTAAATCAAGGATTTATTTTAAAATGAGAGAAAGTAAAAAAAAATAAATACTTCAAATTGATCATCAAAGGCCATCATGTTCAAATAAAAGATGCTGTATTAGTTAAATTCAAATTGTTTTGGCTTCTTACTAGTGTTGTATCGATGATCGATTATAATCGAAAAGATTCACACCTGACCCTCTTGTAGGCTAGTATTCTAAATTTGCAACTTTGCCACAAGAAAATGCAATCCATAAATTCAAAGGTTTAAAGAATGTGAGGAATAAAGAAATAAACTGTAGCCTGGTTTGCTGTGTATTCTATCCCCTTTAAAATCATGACTAAGAAGTCTTCAGTGCAATCTTAACTCATTGTATGCTAATGAATCCTAAACTCTGTTGAAATGTCACAAAATGCGGCATCTCATCAGGGTATACACTGTTTGCTATTAAGGACATAAAAGATCTTCAGAGAAAGAAATTTTTATTTGGTATTGATAACCTGTGACCCCTTGATGTTTACAATGGACCTTCCAAAGTTTATTGTTTCAAACCAGAAGGAAAAATCCCTATGTGTATAAAGGGTTTAAAATGCCAATGGCTGTTAAATTGAGTTTGCTGTCAGGACCAGTTGTGGATTTGATCATACTGTACATAAAATAGCATGACACTGACCCTAACTATTTTATATGAATATAAGAGTTTCAAGCAGTACAAGAGTAGACATTCTATGGGATAGAACCTGTGTTTCCCTTTCATTTGATAATTTTCGATTATAATCGATCATCAATCGAAACCTCCTGACCGACTATTTTCGATGATCGATTATGAAAAATCCAATAATCGAACAACACTACTTCTTACCTTAAAAGACAAAGATGTGAAAATTATAAAGAAACACTTAATGTTGAACAGTATATTAGATATATCAAGGAGTTATTCTTTTACTGTAAATACCTTAGAACAAACAAAACTGTTAAAATACCAGGCATGTCTCTCAGACTGAAGAAGGTGTGTCCGGTTTATAACACCTATCCAATCACTGAGCTTAAAATGTATTGGCTAGCCTAATTCAGTGGCATCTGTGTGAATATAGAGGTGTGAAAGTATGGTCATTCAGTTATCTGCTGTTATCAGATAATAATTAACAAAGTGTCATAAACTAATAAAAGTCATTGTCTCAAAATTGAGCATCAAACCCTGTATGGTTATTCTATTCTGCCTTTGATGATGCAAGAAAAACTAGTGTTAGGTGCATGGACTGTAATGCAGAACTCAGTGCTAAGGTCTTGAGATAGAAATCTCAAAATGAAAAGTGCCCTTGGCAGGGACGAAACAGTATTTTTTTCTTTTTTCTATAGAAAGAACATAAAACCTGTACAAATATCTCAATCCACCACAAAATCAACCCTTAGAACTTTCAATCGACCACTCAGATTCGTAATGACTAGTATTGACCACTTTTTGGCATATTGACCTGGGCGGTTTTAACCGGTTAAAACCGCTGGTTTAAACCGGGGGTGGTTTCGACCGCCCAACCTTGGGGTCTACACTGTTTGACAAAGAGGCTTCTAAAACTTTTCAGTAGATGACAAAAGCAGATGACTTGTTGTGATTGGTGCTTTGATGGTTAACTTACCTGACATGGTGCAATGGAGCTCATACCAGTGAAGACCTTGCTCTGAAAAAAATATATAAAGGACCATGTACTTAGGGGACAAAAAATATTTAAATATTGCACTTGTCCTGCAGAATTCTCACTCGTCCTGCAAACACAATAACCTACCTTTAAAAGAATACGCAATCAAGAACATAAGGGAGTAATATGAAATATGACTTCCTCCAGTAATTCATCCCAAAGCACTCGTTCTACAGATAAATATTGTTTTATTGTTTTTACGAATTATTTTTACAGAAAAACTAATTGAAATTAAAAAAACATCCTATAAAAACGAATTGAAAAAGGAAAAAAACTAATTATGAACAATCATTTGATCTTTTTGATGACCCATGTCTGATGGTCCTAGTGTTTTTGGATTGGTTCCTGATGATTTACAAACCTGTGAATGCTAGAGGAGTAGTTTGAATATTTTACCTTGTTTTGCTGTCCACAATTTAAGAAATGAAAATGGAAACGGGTTAACAGTTACTATTAAAATGCAGACCAGTAACGGAATTGAATTCTAAACTCCGAAATAGTGGTATACTTCCCAAAATGCAATTTCAGCTGAACAGAAGGTCGCCACTGTCTGGGAGTTTGACTGAATTTCGGTACCATTCCGTGTTTTAGTATTAACCGCTGTTCAAAGCAGAGCTCTCACTAGGATTTTGAAAACAGGAGTTCAGGACTCCCATCAGGCAAAAAGTAGGAGTCCCATCTGGCAAAAAGTAGGAGTCCCACTGGAAAAAGTTGGAGTCTCACCAATTTGTGCATACCATATATCTTTTCCATTTTAACCGAAAGTGATAATTTGAATAACTCTTAGATCAACTGATTTTAACCCTTTAAGCATTAATGGATTGTTCCTACTTAACAAAACAAAATATTTTGCTATAGTTTTAAATTTCGTGTAACCTGAACACACATTTTTTGTTTGGTCTTATCAAAATAAAAAGATTAAACTGTTGGTACTTGTTTTATTCATTAAAGGGGACAGCAACCCTGATGATTACTATGTTTTATTTGAAAGATCTTAATAAACCATGCAGTTTGAATGATACCAGTTTTATCTAAATCAGTTGAAAAACGTTGAAGTTGTGGGCATTTGAATATTTGGGAGTCGGACTGTAATGGAAGCGGTCATATGTAGGCTTAGTGACGTCATACAGCCTAATTAAATATGCGTAATCAAAATAAAAGACAAACCAATGGATTACTTGCAATTATATTTAAAAAAACATTTTCCTTATGTATAAAGCTGCATATCTGCTGAACACAGATGATGTGACATATTGATAACAAAAAAAATACCAGTTGAAAAAATTCTGAAAACTTATTAAAATTTCAAAATGGCGGCTAAATGTTGGCCATATCAAATTCTATATATGCCCATAACCTCTCCCATTTTTCAACAGAATTTGATGATACTTGTATCAAAATTCACAATTCATAAAGCTCTTTCTGAAAAAAATATCTATCATTAGGGTTGCTGTCCCCTTTAACAAGACAGACAGACAGATAGATAGCATTCCTCTGTGTTGATTAATCTTATGCATGTGGAAGTCTTTTTTCTTCTAAAAAAAACACATCTCGCTAGTGTCTACGGCGATTGCAATGAATAGACTGACATTACTTAGCCATTTAACATGGCTTTCATGATTTAGAATGAATGATTTTACTTGCTGAAAGTGATTTGTTTGTGTTTATATTCATCTGTTTGACTTTCTCAAGACACTCGCCAATAGTTTGTTCTTGAACCGCCCATGATATATTTCATCATATGGCTTGTTGTTAGGGCAGCTTCATTTGGAACTTTTGTCATTCAGTGTTATCGTATACAGCTTACCGATGTACCGATTTTTTCAACAATTCTCTTTTGTTTGCAGTAGCAATGAATTTATGAAGAAGTGCAAAACTGTAAACTTATTGTTTTTTCCATGTTTATGTTGTTCAAATTGCAAACAAGTGCAATTAAATTTGTTTTCTCTTTCATCCCTAATCAGTCGAATTCGGATGTCGGTAACTTGACATGCAAGTCCGATGTTGTTTACAATACCCTATTACTTTTTCTACCTTTAATTAACAGTAAATTGCTAGCGCAACTGTTTAAAAAATTATCCAATAACCCTTGTTGAACTTACTTTAATAATCACACTGTCCCCGCATTGGTAATCCTGTCAATCACCTGTCAGGATTACTTCACTGCAGTCCGAGTCATATGACTGGTAATCAGAGACAGACGTCTCCCAGGACTCGAAAAGTGTGTCACGATCGATACTATTAAAGGGCTTTTGATCTCCCGGTGTGTATTTATCTCTCAGCTACTGGATTTTTGGCATCTGCCGACTAAAAAACACATGCGCACGCAGAACTCATGCCTGGTGAAAACCATGCGTTCCAGGCAAAAATTTTGCGTCCCAATACACGTAATTCTGCGCTTCCGAGAGCCCTGTCAAAGTTTCAGTTTTCACGTCCAAAAATGTCGACTGCTAAACGTGGGCACATTAACTACAAGCTCCCTAAGCATTCTTAGGTTTGTCACAAGTCGGAAACTAGGGATACAGATCTGTATCTCTAGCATTTTTCAATAGGCCAGGCTAGAGGTGGAAAGCATGCGGCTAAAACACGGTATTGGTGCCGATTTAACTTTTTCCATGTTATATATATGGTACAGAAAAACAATGTCATAAAGCAACACTTTATAAGAGATCTGCAGAAAGGAATTGTCAGATCTTGATTGCCTGAAAATTTCAAGCTGCTAACATTGCCCGTTTTGGAGATATGGTCTATAATGTGCTCCCAAAATGGCCATTTATAAGCGTTATGCTGTCTCATTTTGAAAATCAAATCATTTAAAGTCCAAATAATTCATATTGCCTCTTTAAATATTAATGCAGAACTGTTTGCATCTTATCAAGACACTTATCTACTTCATTTTGCAATTTGATTTAAAGAAATTGCCCAAAAATTATAGATTTTCTCCTCAAATTCCTAAAGACAGTGTTTTTGATAAAAACTGCAAGAACAACACTAATACTCTGTGCCAGACCCATGATTATACAAGACATCTGTTTATTTAAGTAAAATGCATTTCCATCATTTCATCAAAGATTATGGTTTTCAAAAAATACAGTTTGCGTTCCAGACTAGACCAGTGATTTTATCTGGGATTTTTGGAAGCTACCTTTTCCTTCACATTTGGGAAAATATTTAAATAAAATTGGGAAAATAAGTGCTAAAATACATGAAATTGGAAAAATAAAGGCCATTTTTGGATTGGGAATGACTCCCATATACGGCCTTAAAAATGGCCAAATAAAATCACTGTGTAAGACCAATGCTTCACACCATAGAACAGTGTTCATTCAATCTAGGAAATTTTAAAGGGGGTCATTTTCATTTGATTTTAGATGAAAATAAAACACTGCCCAATATTTTACCATTCACATAATGTTAAAGATGGCACACTCTAGCTTTAGCAAGGGGCCATTTGATCAAATAGGGGGCCAATGGCCCCATGGCCCCCTCTAGATTGAACACTGTAGAACATTTCTGTCAGGAACAAAAAAGTAAATTTTTGTAGTGTCTGTAACCATGACAATTCATGAAGCAAAATCTTGAAGATATTTAATCTCAGAATGACTTCCTTTTAATATTTTATGTCCTTTAACATAAATATCAAATAGACAAAGTTCCATTGTCATGACAATTGGACTTTATGAGAAATTAGCATCAGAAAAAGTTACAGACACTACATGGAACATTGGACAAGATTTAAGTGCATTTTTACAAAGAATATTTTTTTGATAGTTGACCTTTTGCACTCCTGTAACTACTTTGACGTCTATAAGTATGGTTTACTGAATTCAGAAAATGATTTCAAACATTGAAATATACTTCTGGTGAAAGTAAAAAGATGCAATCTGATAGAGGGCAATTTATGCCAGATTCAGCCAATAGTTGTCGTAAAGATATGCTTATATTTTGCATCTTTAAGCGTTTATCTTCTTTGTTTGCCCTCTCATAATGCTAACCAGATTCTCCCATTGTTGTTTCAGAGAAAAACAACTGCAGATATTTATATTTTGCTCTTTTCTTGCATTTTATATCCTAGGTGTAGTGTCTGTAACCTATTAACAGGAAGAAGTAAAAGTATAAAAAAAATATATATGAACTAATATTTTCAAAATAAAGACTAGTTTTGGTTAAGATGTGTAATAAACAATGTAAAAAATGATAATATAATATCGTATCAAGTACTTCATTTTTTACCAAGTGAGACACTAATCAGCACCAATCCCGTGTTTTAGCCGATATGGTAAATAGCTCAGAGGTTAGCGCACTTGCCTCTGGTGCTAGAGGTCCCAGGTTAGATCCCCGCTAGCTGCAAGAAAAATTTGTGTCAGAACATGCTTTCTCTTGTGTCATTTGCAGGGATGACACTAGATAAGTGCATCGTCCTTTGGATCGTGATAACTGGATGTCCCCTGTGCAGGGAAAATCACCCCTTTTGCAGGTTAAAGAACCCTATGGTATTTTTGATATGGTTACTTGCAAGCTTTCATCCTGCAACCCAGAGTACAAAGTACACCTGCTGATAATACTCGCAAGCAAGGGTCAGGCAGTAGCCTATAGAGAACATAAGGGCTATCTATCTTTTCATTCTGCAGCACCCTCTCACGAGTATTATGTGCAGTCGCGCTGTCAGTGCAAGGATAAAAGCTAGATTCTAGCAGATGTGAAAGTGAAATAGTGAGAAGGAAATAAAAGATGATAGTGTTAGTGCAGATGTGAAATTTAAAAGCAGGTTAAAAACAGTGTTTAGATTTATGGAGATTGATCGGTCCGTGGAAACACCCCAAACCACCCCAAACCACCCCAAACCACCACCAAACCACCCCAAACCACATCTAAACCACACCAAACCACTTTCTTAACAGCCATAATATGTTTTTGTGATAGTATGAAGACTTGAAGAATGAATTTAAAAGCATTTGTATTACGTATATTACGTAGACCTGCCATGTTAGCCCCAAACCACCTCCAAACCACCCCAAACCACCTCAGACCAGTCTCCCTGGATGCAAACAAGCCCACTCACACACACCCTCTCCCTCTCTGTTTCCTTCTCTTTCTCTGTCTCTCTCTGTCTCTCTCTGTCTCTCTCTCTCCCCCCGACCCCTCTCTCTCTGGACCAACACACACACAAACTGTATCACAGATGCAAATTCTGGATGTTAAGGACGTGGTTTGGGTGGTTTAGATGTGGTTTGTGGTGGTTTGGTGGTGGTTTTGGGCTAACATGGCAGGTCAACGTAATACATATGCTTTCAAATTTCTTCTTCATTTATTGATACTATCACAAAAACATATTCTGGGCGTTAAGAAAGTGGTTTGGGGTGGTTTAGAGGTGGTTTGGGGTGGTTTGGTGGTGGTTTGGGGCTAACATGGCAGGTCAACGTAATAAAAATGCTTTTAAATTTCTTCTTATATTATTGATACTATCACAAAAACATATTTTTGGTGTTAAGAAAGTGGTTTGGGATGGTTTAGATGTGGTTTGGGGTGGTTTGGAGGTGGTTTGGGGTGGTTTGGGGTGTTTCCACGGACCCGAGATTGATGATTGATCTGGCAGACTCCTTCTTTGAAGGAGTCTAGATCGGCCCTAAGAACAATCTCTGATGGAAGCCTATTCCAGAGTACAATAGTTGCTGGGTAGAAATACTGCTGGTAGTATGTTGCAGAAGTATGTATCTGCCTAAAAGAGTGAGGGTGCATGTGACGGGTGTATCTATGGGGTTCTCGAAATATGTCGGTATCTGTATGGCCACATGGCAGTATATGATCTTATAAAACATGACAAGGCGAGAATCAATGCGCCGATTTTCAAGTGATCGCCAGCCTAGGTTGTCAAGCATGTTTGAGACACTGTCATAAGGAGAATAATTGTTTTTGACCCATCTGGCAGCTCTTCTTTGAACCATTTCAATTTTTGAGGGCTTAGGCTGACATCGGTCATGTCTGTAAAAGTGCTGTATCTGTTTCTGATTCTCTCTGTTATTGCTCTAATTGGATGATATCTGGCTGTTTCAGATCCAGAACCCAAGTCCATATAACAGAGAAAGTCCAATTTTGAGACAGAAAGAAAAGGGAAGAAAGTTTGATAACGAAAACTAATGACATTTGTAAAAATATGTGTTTCAAAAGTTTCATTGCATTTGGAAATCAAAAGTATCTTGACAATTTGTTTGCCGGGTAGCGTTAAGCAGCTTACAAATGAAAATATAGACGATTTGTCTGCTGATCTTCGAACGTTTTATTATTTTAAGATTGCACGGAATAAAATTTCTTTTGAATTTCCCTCTGATGGCGTCTCTGTTCGGAATGTTCCGTAGAAGTACGGAACTTAAAGGGTACAACTAAACAGTGAAATACAATTACAAGGTCTTTGGCTTCGCCGGGCGCAAGCCGGTTGTATAACCGGCGGGGCACTCGATTGATTTGGATCACGTGGCGGCTCACCCGATAGTCGCACTATCGGCGTACGCCGGTCTCGCCGAATTTCAACCAAGGCTTGGAAGCGGTGAGACCGGTTTCGCCTCTTAACGGTTCGTACAGCAAAGTAAGTACAGTTGCGATATTTTTGCTCTATTGCGGTGGATCTTTTATGTTTTTGTTCTGTCTTGTGTTTGCTATGTTTTGTGCGCGTCTATTAATATGTGCTTTTTGGTCACCTGCTGGGAAAGGGCTGACCTCTTGGCTCTCGTTTGTGGTGTCTTCTGTGAGTTTGTCACTTTCCCATTGGTATCCTGGGTCAGGTGTGGTACTTGATTGTATCGATTCCTGATCTTTGCACCATTACTTACTTTTACTACCCATTCCCGGTCAGCCGGAGACGCAGGCGAGGCAGCAGTGTACGCAGTTTTGGTGCCAAAGAAACACAGCCAAGTAAAGAAAAGAAGGTATAGATCAGGAATCGAAACAATCAAGTAACACGTCTGACCCGGGACTTGATAAAGGAAAGTGACAAAAAACAAAAAAAAAAAACAAAAAAAAACATGAAAACATCACACACAAGAGAGCTAAGAGGTCAACCCTTTCCAATCAGGTGTTCAAAAGGCTGCAAGGAACAGGAAAACCTAGTACCTTTAATTGGTAGCTTTAGAAGTCGTCGCTTCACTGCTATAGTGTTCTATCTACCATTGCACAAATTTTGAGAAAAATGAGTTTGAAAATTTTAGCATCCATATTTTTGAATCATCATTTATCATAGACCTTTGAATCATACCAGAGGGTTAAAATCTATACATACGGTGTAAATGTCCTTGATTTGAAGATTTTTTTTTACAGTAATATGGAATTTACGGGCATTTTACTGTTTGCAGATAGAACATTATGCCCTAAAAATCGCCTTCTGCGTTCAGTGCTATAGTGTTCTATATAATCCTAGAGCTTATTATTCTGTTTATGGAGTCAATTTGTATACTAGTCTGAACAGAAATGATTATTTGTACCTAAAAGTAGCAAATTTAGTCATTTGTTTGGCATAACAGTAACAAACCGCATGGATTATGCCATCAAAATTTATGCAAGGGAGGTAATCTGTTTCTACAGTTAATTTTCTGTCAATGGGGTCAATTTGTACAATATTTTAGACTGAATTGATTATTTGGACCTAAAAGTGGCAGATTTAACCATTGATTTGTAATTACATAGACAAATTACTTCAATTGAAGCAGTTTAAATGTGTGTAAGGGAGGTAATCTGTTTCTACAGCGTATTATTCGGTCCATGGATCAATTTGCATAACAATTTTGACTAAACGGATTATTTTCACCTAAAAGTAGCCGATATGGCCATTAGTTCGTCATAACGCCGACAAACCGCTTCAATTTAGGATATTTAAATATATGTAAGGGAGGTAACTGGATTTTTTAGCAATTCCTCCAAGGGAATTCACTTTCGGTAGATAGAACAGTATGACACTGAACTCACTCAGTCACGTGACATAATTATCATTAGTCATTGGATGAAAAGCTTCTTCAGTCAACACTTTTAAGAGTTTTAATTGTACAACTAAACTCGACGACGTTATTGCTTCGTAAAAGTTTAGTCATTGATACATTGCTTAAGTAGCGATGATTTTAAGTCATCGAATGAAAGGGTACACAGATTAACGTCAAAAAGCAAACCTGTTGTTTCGCAGACCAGCCAATCAAAATGAGAGCGATTCCTCGATGACTTACAAAGCCCATGGCACACATATGATGCTTCACGCTTTTTTTTTTCATTTAAAGAAGTAGGATATATTTCATTGATAACATTTTGTCACATGAAACAGTTGACCCCTATCTCAAAAATTTACATTTTCAATGCTTTTGATTAATTTTAAGTAGACAAGTTTTTCATGTGTTACTTACAAATGAACACTCTTTAACATACAATCAAATTGATTGCTTTGCATTCTTTTTGAGACATAAAGTAAAGCTGCTATCCAAGTGTTGCGTTTTAAAGCCCATCAGTATATTGAAGTTCACTCAAAAACTGTTCAATTTTCATTTCACTGTTGTTTTCCATGCAAGCTTGGAAGGAAGATTTTCAAATAGTTTATAAGGTGAAGGACATCCGTACTAATACAAAAAGTGAGTATGGTCAGGAAAATACCACACCTACACACTGCAGACCAATACATGGCACCGTGAGGAAGAAAGATGTCATAAGACACCTGTAAGACAGACAAAGTAAAGCAACCAGATTTCTCCTCCCAATCAAGATGATTGCAAAACTACAAAGGACACTAAGTACTGCATAACAAAACAAACAAGGACCAAATACAGAACCCCACAAACAATGGGGGCAACAATAAACAATGAATTATTAACAACAACAGAACCACCACCTTAGAACAGACAACAGCCTAGGCCACTATTTAACTGCTATGCACCAACTCTTTGAATTGCAGTCCTTTAATGCAAACTGTCTTGTTGCAAGTTCTATTTCAACACAATATTAACGTATGATATTTCAAAATAACCCCAATTGTCTTTTGTGTATTTTATACTCTATAGGAAATTCATGAAATTGGCCCACAGTCCAAATCCATACGTCCGGGAAGATGTTGTATTCTGCCTAGTGTGTCTTTTTGAAAATGATATAAAGTTGATAAATGATACAAACGTCTTTTTGTAGTAGGACAACTGCTTCTAGACAATACAGCAAGCACAGTAACTTATATGTGTTGTAGATATTTATTGAAGTTTTGGGATTCAAATCATCATGCCCTCGTAATACAGTACCCAATTGAGCATTAGAAACTCGTCAAGCACAAGTTGTTTTGGTGTCTTTCAATCCTTTTGATAGCTTTCATGAATATTAGGTTCTGACAGAAAGCAGAATATCGCTAAAGCTGGTGGTAGGGGCGTGAGAATTGTTGCACTTTCCTTTAGTTCTCATGAACAGACTCAATAAAAGTAAGAAAGAAGGCAAAAATCAGGAATCGATACAATCAAGTACAACACCTGACTTCAGTCTCTATGACGATTCTGACTTAAAGACTTATCTATTGATGAGGTGGAAGGGGCCTGATGCTTTGGCTGTTTGTAGGGCCCACCGGGGTTTACCTATTGGATTTCTTTTGTTCCGGTATTCAGTTTGATTTACTGTTGAGTCCTTATATTTGCTTTATCTCCTTGTTATATCTTGATTTATATGTTCTAGGAGATTATGCATTGATAAGTTAGGGGTCTTTCATGCAAACCAAATATCTATGTGTCTTGATCCACATCTGAATTAAGGGTGAGGTTTGCCCCGTGAAACCGGTTTAAGCCCTCCAGTAAGATGTTTTACTGACCGTTCCAAGGCGGTACTTCTTTTGTGGATCTTTTATGTTTTTTCTGTCTTGTGGTTGCTATGTCATTGTGTGTATCTGTTTATATGTGCCTTGTGGTCACCTGCTGGGAAAGGGCTGAACTCTTGGCTCTCGTTTGTGGTGTCGAACTGTGAGTTTGTCACTTTCCCAGTGGTATCCTGGGTCAGGTGTGGTGCTTGATTGTGTCGATTCCTGATCTTTGCACCCTTACTTACTTTTACATGGGAAAGTGACAAGAACACAACAAACATCACATACAAGAGAGTCTGCTGTTTTTCAATATTGTAGGCTCTTTCTATTTCTGAAGGATTCGTTTTTCCAGGTTATTCATGTCTGCATATCTCGAAATTCCTCACTGTTCAGTGGATTGGTCTGCTGTGTGTAATTGAGGTATTTCCTGGTCATACTCCCTTACTTTTTTTTACAAAATAATCAGATTATATGGCTATCAATTGAGCGTTGGATGCAAAATGAAAGTGAGTATGACCAGGAAATACCACAATCACACGGCAGACCAACCCGTGGCACCATGAGGAAAAGCAACAGAACATTTATAGTAACAATACATCTGTTAGACAATAATAGCAAAGCAACCAGCTTTCTCTTCCTCTTCAAGATGATTACAAAACTAGAAAGAACACAAAGTAATACATAACAAAGCAAAGATAAACACAGAACTCCCACAAACAATGGGAAGTACATTAAACAATATATCAACAGTAACAGAACCACCGCCTTTGAACGGATAGCAGCCTAAGCCACCTGTGTGGGGTGGGGGGGGGCTTAAATGCGTTTTACTAGCGCTAAATCTTCGCCCTAGATTATGTTGTTGTTAAAACACAAAATTCTTTAGCTCACATGGAGGCTTCCAAAGCGGTACTTCTTTTGTGGATCATTTGTGTTATTTATGTCTTGTGTTTGTAATGCATTCGCGTCTGTTCATTGCTGACCTCTTGGCTCTTGTTTGTGATGTTTGATTGTGTTTTTCTCACTTTCCCATGTGGTATCCTGGGTCAGGTGTGGTACTTGATTGTATTATTCCTGATCTTTTCCGCCTTTATTACTTTTCCCAACTAATGCAATGTGTCATCAAAGAGAAACAATCAAATCAAATTTACACACTATGATGAACAAAGAAAATGGCTCATGACTCACAGATAGACAGAGCTAAAGACAACCTCAAGTTGAGCTACAGTGGGCCTGGCCAACGACAAGCATAAGGCAGCAACCAACGGATTAAAGATTAACGTCAGGGCCGTCATTAAGTCTGAGGCCTGACCAACCGTCGTGCAATTAAAGAGAAAACCATAGCTACCAACCGTGATTGGGTTCACAACCAGGCATGCAGACTGTCACATGATATCCATGTTGTCTCCCACTCTTTTATAAGGTTTAATCATTATTTTAAATTGATCATGAAAATTAGGCATTCCAACAATTCTTTTAAATTTATAAACTAAATCGTCATAAAATACTGGTTCTGATATGCCACAAGACACCAGGAAGACAATTAAAGCAAAGCAACCAGCTCTCTCTTCCCCTTCAAGATGATTGCAATACTAGAAAGGACACTATAAACTAAAACTGTTCTTTTAATTCCTGAAATTTCTAATTTATATGCATTATTCATAAGCTCATTATATACATAAATCAACTAACCCATGCCCTGCAAATTAATTGACAGTCCTGAAATTGCCATCTGCTTATTGCGTCTGATACTTATGTTCAAATGCACTCCAGACAACCTTTATCGTGAGAGTAAACATTATGAAATAAGTGAATATGACCAGGAGGCACCACGAGGAAGAGCCACACTAAAATCACATAAAGAAAGTGAGTATGACCAGAAAAGTTGATAAAGTTGATCATCAAAGGCTTCTGCTGAAGCTCCATTGACTGGGTATAAACACAACTGTGATTCCATGGATTAAGTCCTTCTTATCGGGTAGATCACAGAGTGTGGTCCTCGACGGCAAACAATCTGGTGCCTGCCCAGTGTTGTCTGGGGTGCTGCAGGGATCCGTACTTGGGCCCTTTCCTGTTTCTCAAGCGCATTGACGACATGCCAGACTCAATCAAAAGCAAAATCAGGCTGTTTGCCAACGACACCATCATGTACCTTACCATTACAAATCACTCAGACTCTCAAGCCCTACAATCAGACCTTACCACTCTCGAACCCTGGGAGAGTGAATGGCTTATGGTCTTCTATCCTGAGAAGTGTGAAGTCATTAGGATCACAAAAAAGAAAAAAACAGTACTCTTTGACTATAAGACACTTTGATCACACTTAAATTTACAAAAATGCAAACTATCTCGGCATCCAAATCCAAATGATTTAGCATGGAGCAAACACATCAATCAGATGACTACAAAACGTAACAACACTTTGAAATTTATTAAAATGAAAATCCAAACAAATATCCACAAAATTAAAGAGACAGCCTATAAAACTTATGTCATGCCTTTATTAGACTATTCGGCAACAGTCTGGGACCCCTGGCAAAAGAAATACATCAATCAAATAGAAATGGTACAACACAGAGCTGTCCGCTACATCTTCAATGACTGTAACTTCACCAGTAGTGTTTCCTCCATGCTAAACCAACTGACCTGCCGACTCTAGAGAAACGCAGAAAAATTACCTCTCTGAGTATGTTCTATAAAATTAATCATGGTCTAGTAAGAATTAAATATCCTGATTATATTAAACCAACTCTAAGAAATCGATTTTCCATCCCGAACTCAAGGATTGACATTCATTCTTCCCAAGAAACGCAAGACTATGGAACGACCTACCCCCCGCCCCCCCCCCCCCCCCCCCCACTTGATCAACTGTCCAGCCCTTGATGCATTCCGAGCTGGAATTGATCAATACCTTCACTAAAGCTCCCACAACACCAATCATCCATCATCATCATAATCGTTATCATCATTCACGCATAATATCATCTACCATATAAAACTTTTAGTCGTGTCAGTCTCACAGCATGACCCCTTCTAAACAATAATTAATTGTAGTATGAAATTAGTTGAAATTCCAAATTTTATGTATTGTCAATTTATCTATACATCTTTATTGATTGTCCTTTTCATGTTATATTCTGATTATTTTAACAGAAATATTGCCATTTCGCGCCCACTCCATGTAATACACTTCTATAGGTGTTTGGAGTACCAGGCAGATGCAGATGCAGATGCTCAAGTATGAGCGAGGCCAGAAAAGATAGAAAAAAGGCTACATCTTCTGTTCTGATCTTTATCATATTGTCATCCCCACACTTTTTTTTAAAAAAAAGCAAAGGGGATATTGTAATCTCCTCAGTCTGTCCGTCTGTGTGTCTGTCCGTCTGTGTATCTGTCCATCCATCTGTCTGTTATGCTATCTCCTCCTAAACCATTGGACGAAGTTCAGCCAAATTTGGTGTGTGATTTTTTGTGGATCTTTTATGTTTTTGTTCTGTCTTGTGATTGCTATGTCTTTGTGCGCGTCTGTTTTTATGTGCTTTGTGGTCACCTGCTGGGAAAGGGCTGACCTCTTGGCTCTCGTTTGTGGTGTCTACTGTGAGTTTGTCACTTTCCCATTGGTATCCTGGGTCAGGTGTGGTACTTGATTGTATCGATTCCTGATCTTTGCACCCTTACTTACTTTACTCACATGAATGGGGCGTGTAACGTCAAATTTTTTTGGCCCCGCTCCCTGGAGCCCGTGGGAGGGGTCAAAATGTCAAATATCAATTAATTTCAATTACAAAGTCAATTTCAAAGATTTTTATACGAAACTTTGTGAGTGTTCTCACAAATGAAATATACAAAACAGATCAGACGGGGTTTTTATTCTGTCGCCTGGATCATGCCCCAGGGGTGGGACTTTGGGACGTTGGGGTGGTCAGGGGGTCAATTATTATTCAAACATGGTCATGTGGCATATCAAATCGATGGGGATGACGAGCAGAGCAGAATGCAAGTAAATTTTTATCCTTGGGTCAAACTGGTGACCTTGGGGTGAGGTCAAAAGGTCAAATATCATTAATTTTTTACTACCATGTCAATTCTAAGATTTTCATACCAAGCTTTGTGTGCGTTCTTACAAATAGAAGATAGAAAACATATTGAACAGAATTTTCATTCTGTTGCTGGGGTCATGCCCCAGGGGTGGGAGTTGGGGATGCTCGGTGGGTCAAAAGTTTTAGCGTGGAGATTCGCGATGGTGCCCCATCGACTGCGCATTCTAGTTACTAGTTGTATTTATCA
Source organism: Loripinus fragilis (assembly GCA_964019695.1). Classification (NCBI taxonomy): domain Eukaryota; kingdom Metazoa; phylum Mollusca; class Bivalvia; order Lucinida; family Lucinidae; genus Loripinus; species Loripinus fragilis. The sequence continues at coordinate 21,299,920 of OZ026520.1, read as the reverse complement.
TGTACAAACAAATCTGACGTAAATATGTTTAAACCAATTGTCTTCAAATGTGTCTGTGAACTGTGTCGGTGATTTCTGTATTTCTGTATAAAGACTTAAGGCCAGATAAACAGGCTGTGACTAAATGTCTGTACTGTACTGTACTGTACTGCACCGGGTAAAATACAGTACCGTACCAACCGAAGCACATCGGAAAAATACCGATAATTGACGGGCCGCCAAAATGAGTAACTTATCGCATGAAAAACATAAATGCTGATCTCAAGTTTTAATGCAGTTGCAAAACAAAACTACAGCTTAATTAAGGGAAAATATTATAGTATGATAGCGGACAGATAATTAAAAATATTTTCTTTTCTTTGAATAACCTCGGACCCAGTACTCAATTAACGCACATGATCATGAGTTTGGAGGTAAGATTGCAAATGTCAGATTGAGATATAATTCTCAGAACGGGAGTGAATTAATTGTCGCATCTGTCTATAGACATGTCCAACGTCATGCTCTAATCAAAGATAATTCACTGATAAGCAAAATTATTTCGATTCTTTATCATTATTACTGTTAAAATCTTAAATGGTACAGAAAGATTGATTGATTGATGATTGATGTTTATTCGGTAAAATCAACACATACATACATATACGACAGCAAATTAAAAACATATAGCACATTAAATATCACATTAATTTAGCACTTTAAAATATGGAATAATTTAAGTAAAAAAAGTTAAATAAATCTCTGATACTATTAAAACTTATAATTTAAGATGAATTTGAATAATTTAAGATGAATTTGAATGGATCTGGCACAAATATCACATTAAGATTATCACAGTGAACTAGGTTATCACATATCATCACAATTATGCATTTTATAAATTAAGAGATCACTTTTTGACTAGGCACAAAACATAAAAGGTGAAAATGACTGATATCTCATTCATATCTCACACTCCCGAATAAGAGTGTGAGAGACGAATGAAAACAAAATTTGTTATTTTAATGAAAGATGATGTAAAGGCGAAATGTATGAGTGTTGAAATAACCCAGGATAGCCCATGAAAGCCCTAAGGCTTATTTCCAATGGGGTTCTGTTGGTTAGATCCAAGAAGCAGTTAGGAGAGGAGGGGACATAAACCTAAGTTGCAAAATTGAAATGCTAAATGCATATTAATAATTAGCATAGGTATCAGATTCCATAAGTTGCAGTTGAGATCTAAGGTATTGTCTTGCAGCAGATTTGAAACCATTGAAAGTGCACTTTTGCTTGACATCCGAGGGTAGAGAGTTCCAATCTTTAATTCCACTGTAATAAAAAGTTGTTGCTGCAACACCATTGACAGAAGGTACTATAAAGTTTTCAGTACTACCTCTGGTGAAATGATGATGAACATCGGAAACTTTGATGAATTGTTCAAACAAATACGACGGGCCAGTTCCATTGAAAATTTTATGCACATGACTCAGACGAAGTTGTTTTACCCTGAAATCCACATTCAACATATTAAGACTATTAAGTTCCAAGAAACCAATATGAGATCTAGGGCCAAGATTTTTAATGAACCGAACTGTTTTGTTTTGACAAATCTGAAGTTGTTTCTTAAGTTGTTTGTTCAAACCCGAGTACCACGAGGAGCATGCATAATCTATGTGACATTGGATAAGTGCAGAACATATGGATTTCCTAAGTTTTTCCTCCAAAAAGTTACATTGTCTATAAAGAAATTTAAGCCTACCATTGACTTTTTGAACAATAGAGTTAACAATAGCCTCCCCAGATAATTGATCATCTAAAGTAAGACCAAGATATTTCACCGAACGTTGTGCCTTAATTGTATGACCATTACATTCAACTGAAAAATTATTGATTTTCCTGAGTTTCCTCTTAGAGCCAAATATTATGCATTCTGTTTTCCCCATATGCAAGGAAAGTTTATTATCAACTAACCACTTGCTGCACATCTCCAATTCTAAGCCAAGTTTATCAGATATAACCCGAGGATCCTTGTTTGAGTACAGAATTGCACTATCATCTGCATATAGTAACAATTTACACTCTGAGCTAATACTGAGTTCCATATCATTTATATAACAAAGGAAAAGAAGAGGACCTAAAATACTTCCTTGAGGGACACCACAAGTTACAAGTGAAGGGTCAGACTCTGTATCATTCACATTGACAATCTGATTTCGATAAGAAAGATAAGACCTAAACCAATCTACAGACTTAATACCCATAGCTTTTAATTTCTTGCACAAAATATCATGGTCAATGGTATCAAAAGCTTTTTGAAGATCAAACATGAGCATTCCAGTATATAAACCTTTAGAAGTTTGTGTTTTAATATAATCAGTCAAGTATGTTAAACATGAGTCAGTTGAGAAGTTGCTTCTAAAACCAGACTGAAAGTCGAACAGAAGTTTTTTCTTCACAAGGTAATCTTCCAATTGTGTATAAACAGCCCTTTCCAAGATTTTGGATACAACAGACAACACACTGACCGGTCTATAGTTACCAACCTCGCTCCTCTTATTTTTCTTAAACAGAGGGACGACCCGAGCATTTTTTAAATCTTTTGGAACAACATTTTTCTCAATTGAAAGGTTAATGATATGCCCAATAGGTTTTTTGAAAACTGAAGCTGCATCTTTTACAAATCTAGCAGGAATATTATCAGTTCCAGTACTTTTAGAAGGGTTTAATTTGCACAATTCTTTATAAATAAAATCCTCATTTACTGGGATAAGCATAAATTCATCATCCTTAACATTTTTACCTTTATAAAAATTTTGAAAAGTGGAAGACTCTGTGTGAAATAAATTAAAACTAGAAGGCAATTTGTCAACCAAGTTAGAAGCAACAGTAGTAAAGAATCCATTAAAGCAATTCGCCACCTTTTCAGGGTCAAAACAAGTTTCACCATCAATTTCCAAAACCACATTACTGCTTTCTTTCTTTTTACTGCTATACCCAAATTTTTTAATTGATCCCAAAGTTTTTTCGAATTACCAACATTTTCTTCAATTTTATTAGTTAAATAATCTCTTAAAAGGGAAAGGGAAATATGTACGTATTGGCAGCGTTTTTGGATGGGTTCAATAGAAATAGAAAAGGTACACATATTGAACAACTTTTTTATAACTTTATTTCATACAAATATAAAGTATAAGAGAAGATTATTTAGGTTCACCGCACAACAATATAAAACAGCATATATTTTTCAAAGTATAATAGAAAACATTAAGATTGCAGTGTACTTGTCTGTTCTCCTATTAAAATATCTTTAATGTTAATGATTTAATAATGTTGCCATTTCCTTTTGCAACCGCCTTATAAATTGAAAGCAGCATTTATTGCTTGCAATAAGTATACCTAACATCGGTCCGTTAATTATCGGTACTTTCCGATGTACTACGGTACTGTATTTTACCTGGTACGTTACAGTACAGTACAGTACAGACATTTAGTCACAGCCGATAAACACACTGGTATCTTCTTGAGGTCAATAATGTCAACACTTGTATTATCTCGATCTGTCTTGTCGGTGAACTCTCTTGTGCATTTCGCGAAATTGACTTCGGTAATTAGTCACACTTTTTAAAATATTGATTTTTAAAGCGTCGTAAGCGGCTGATTCAAAGTGAAAGTTGAAAAAAAAACTGAAAACAACAACATATCTAGTGTATCCATTTACTTTTATTTGCATGCTGGTCGAAGCTGGTTAGACAGTATCATGGAAGCAAATGAAAATGATGATAAAATTTCAACGCTTGCCTCTATTGATGACATGTCGGAAACAAGTGAGAAAAGCTTAAACACTAAGTCAAAGAGAAGGAAAATTCATATGTCTGAGGCAGACTGCTTCTCCTACACCAGTTCTGAAGATGGAGGTGTTGCTCTTTCACACCCGAAAGACTTGACTAGGAATTCTTCAGTTGATGTTAATTCTAAGCTACAGCCTGTTCACAGGAAGCGAAAAAAGCAACAGTGCGAGTTTAACAGTGTTGATGGCTCTTTTGGGCTTAACAGATTAGGAGACATTCCGAATTCCCAAGGATTTGTTTCGGCTAAAAATATGTATAATATAGCCGGAAAGAGTGTGACTGGATCACTGTCAAAAAGAACAAAAAACAGTCCAGGAAAACCTGTTTTGAGTAAAAAAGGGATATTGGCTAATCAGTCAAGTATCTTGAGCTTTATATCATCTAGTTCATCTACACTTTCTTCTTCAACTGATGAGAGTAACTCTACATGTACCAAATTCAAAGACTTAAATGCAGATAATGAATTAGTGTCAAAGCCAAAGCGAACAGTAATGTACTCGCCAATTAAAAGGCTAGGTGAAACTGGTACTATTTATATTAGTGACACAAGTCCATCTAGTAGTCCTATTTCTTCACAGGGCTCATCAAATTCAGTGTCAATTATGAAAGATAATGCAGTTGTCAAGCAATTATTTGAAGCCCAAAAACATATGGATGGAATTCCAAGAACAAAACCAAGCAAGTCAAAGTCTGCCACCAGATCAAAATTTATCACAAGAAAATCTGAAAACACGAAGAGTGAACCCACAGTATTAAATAGTTTAGAAACAGACAGCTTTGATCTGAGTGGTGCCTTCAATTCTGATCTTGAGGAGGCGGAAACGGACAAATATGGATTATTAGGCTCTGGAAATTATCCATGTGGTAAATGTGGCGAGAATTATTTTGAACAATTGCCACCAGAAGTTCTTGAAAACATTTTTTGTCAGCTGCCAATGTTGGATTTGTGTCTTAACAGTAACAGAGTTTGCTTATCATGGAACAATATTATTGCCAATGAAAAGGTATGCACCTCATAATTAAGTCATAATACCCTTTGAAATTTTTGATTTCTTAAATTAAACGGTCAAAAGTCCGGATAAGGGTACTATTGTTCCTATTCAAATTATGAAGTTCCTTTTCAGATTTGGTGTGGAAACCTGGCTTTATTTGGAAATTATTTAACATCATTGGCATAAATTATCCGTAGCTCCAGATAAACAAAAAAATGAATGTAAAATTATGATTATTCCTTTTCCATCAGTTAAAACATGTCTCAATTGAGATGGTTCTTTTGAATAGCCACAGCATATGGTTTGCTTGAGAAATAAGACAAGTACAGTCATGTGCCCTAACATTGCGCGGCCCTTAACATTGCGCACTAGCCTAAGTGACTATGCCACATTTAATCAGATGAAAAATCTTTTTTGATATAAAGTATCAGGCTGCTTTTGGAAAGAAAAAAAAACAGCAATAGATTTTCACTTTAAGCTTTCACTAATGAGCAGGGGAGGATTTCGGCAAAAATTTGCAAAAGTTGATAAAAAATTTCAGACCTAATTTTCAAATGACCAAGACTTCAAACTATTTATTTTGAATCAAATTTTTGTGGAAGTAAATCGTTGAGAACAGGTTACTTTTCCTGGTATATTTTGTAAAAGCAATTCATTAAAGAGAAGTTGTTGAAAATTTTGCAGAAGGTGCGCAATGTTAGGGGACTATTTTCGTTATCCTAAAACAAGGGGGTTGTGCACTTCCAGACATGGGGCGAATTACTTTGGAAAGTAACGCATTGAATTAGCATTACTTGCCAAAAATGTGCATTGAATTAGCATTAGCATTACTTGATTTTGAAAAAGGAATGCATTGAATTAGCATTATTTAAGAAAGTAATGCATTGAATTAAGCATTACTTTCATTTACATGAAACAGAATCCTACAATACTGTTAACTCTGAAGCCCAGGCCGCGCACATTTTTTAACACACTGAACAAAATATGTGCATACCTTAAACATGTAAATTTCGCATATAGATATTTTATATATATAAATATTTCAAATGAGCCACACTGGCTACAATATGTACACTTTTTGTAGTGAATTTCATAATCTTATCAGTAACATTTGTTGGAATTTCATAATTTTTTTGAAAATTGGAGCAGTGACCTATATAAGAGTGACTAGAAACACCAATAAAATACCAATACTCAACTCAAATAACACTGTCGTGTATCTTACACAGGTTAAGGAGGGAAACTCGATATCATTTATCTACACTATTGGCTTTTACCGCTGTTTTTGAATACACAGCGTAATTTATTGTTTACCTAATTTTTTAACACCTTTATAAACACCAAAAGTATAAAATTCCGATAATTATGAATCATTGGACATCTTAGTTTATGAATATTGATAAATCGAGACACAGATATAGCCATGTTTAAAGCTTTATTTGTCAGAGTGAAAGAGGTATTTTTGAAGCTACTTTTGCCGATTTCCGCAACTTTTTTAAAATCGGCCGATATTTACACAGTCATAAATCAATCGGATTAGTTTTTACATTGCAGAAACAAAGCATTTAGCAATATTTCATATATGTTTTTTCGATTGTTATTAACAATATTTACCAATAAGCAATATTTACGACGAAGTACGCTCTTTAATGTACCTATAAATGCAGCGGTTTCACAAGCTGCATAGCCATTTTGAGTGTGTATGATAAAAGGCGCACCAGGCGTTAGTCACGTGACACATGCCAGGACATACCCATATGGCTGAAAAATGAAGTGTCCAGTCACTCTAATATAGGTCACTGATTGGAGGGAGTATCACTGAGATGTAGCAACCAATGTAATCATATTTCATTGTATATTATTATTATACCAATGCGAAGCTTTCCAAAATAGTTTCTTATTTGGAAGTATATTTTATGGGAAGAAAATAAACAATTTGAGTATCTTGTCTGGATAGTCCAATCAACAAAGTGCAGGCTGTATCTTAATCCCTAATCTCTTATTTTTTTTGAATCCAATATATTTACCCTGCCGCAAAACTGACCTAAAAGACACACTGTTAGTGTCAGTGGTCAAGTGGCAAAATGTATGAACAGAACAATCAAGTGTGATCAAAACATTTCACATTTGTTTCTTTGATATTGGATTGTAACATATTCACACCATTTAAACTCATTTAATTAGTTTTAAAATGATTTATAGATTTTAAAAACATTTGACTTTTATAAAATGGGATAAAATACCTTACATTTCAACACTTCCTAACTACATTTTCACTATTCTAGGTTCATGTGGGATTGCCAGTAACTGTAAGCTGTTTCACATTATTGATATAAAATCAAAACCTTTACTTGCAAGTTTCACAGATCATTTTGCATATTCCTTAGTCAAATAGAAGTCTTTACAAGCAAGTTGAACAAAAGGAAACTGTGATTGGAAATAACTTATGGAAACACATCCTTTTGTTGTGTATCTCATTTCTCTATTGTGCAGTCTGTATATGGCAAGGCTTATGTTAGACAGTAATTCAAAGTAATGCAAGTAATGCAGTGAATTTTGACTAAAGAAATGCATTGAATTAGCATTAAAGTAATTCAAAAACTGGTGAATTAATCATTACCTTGAATTACTGGAAAAAAAGTAATGCATTAATAATGCATTAGCATTAACGATTAATTCGCCCCATCTCTGTGCACTTCAAATCAAAGTTGTTAGAGATCGAGAAAATATTTTTCATTTAAAACTCTATGTAAATAATATATAATGATTACTTTCTTTGGTTGTGCACACTTTTTCAATTTTGTTTCTTTCTTATTAAATGTATATCCAACGGAGGTTTAAAGGCTTAAGTGTGCAATGTTAGGGGCCTTCACCGTAATTTTCAATCATGTACTTTTATCTGGATGCCTGTTATCTCGTTACAGTTTGTGCCATGGAAGAAGCTATACCACAAGCTGAAAAAGGACCTTGGGACCAGTAGGAGGGATATGCAGAAACTCATGACAGAGAATGTAATGACAGCCCCATCAAACTATCTGATATCTCTGATAAGGTAAATAATCCAGATCCTCCAGAATAGTAGACAAGTACTAGTAGTAGACTCATCCAGGCCTCAAGGATAAACAACTTTTTATCAGACTCAACTGAGAATGAAATTTATTCTGCTCATATATGTTAAAATGCCAACAATTCTTGGCATTTTAACATTTATAAGCAGGATAAATACATCTGAAAGTTTTAAAGCACAAACATTCTTAATTTTTCAGGATTTTAGTTTTATTGAGCATTGAAATTCATGCTCAGTTGAGTTGAGCCTGAAATAAATTATATGTCATTGGGGCCTGGTCATATATTAATAGTGCATTTATAGCTCTTCAGACTTAAAAATATTGATTTGCTGGACAACAAACTATTGGCATTACAAACATGTCATCACACTAAGAAGTGATGAATGAAAGTTAAAAAAATAGACCAAGGTTAAATAGCCAATTGCACAAAATCTACAAGATTTTATTTTACCAGAAATTGTTATGTAAATTTTCTCAATCAATTGAATTTGAAACCAGATTTACCTGAATTTCAAGCCAGTAATTGCCAGTAATATGTTACAGTGTTATTTCAGATATATGAAGAATTTCAAGCCAGTAACTGCCAGTAATATGTTACAGTGTTATTTCAGATACATGAAGAATTTCAAGCCAGTGACTGCCAGTAATATGTTACAGTGTTATTTCAGATACATGAAGAATTTCAAGCCAGAAACTGCCAGTAATATGTTACAGTGTTATTTCAGATATATGAAGAATTTCAAGCCAGTAATTGCCAGGAATGTGTTACAGTGTTATTTCAGATATATGAAGAATTTGTTATTTCAGATATATGAAGAATTTCAAGCCAGTGACTGCCAGTAATATGTTACAGTGTTATTTCAGATATATGAAGAATTTCAAGCCAGTAATTGCCAGTAATATGTTACAGTGTTATTTCAGATACATGAAGAATTTCAAGCCAGTATCTGCCAGTAATATGTTACAGTGTTATTTCAGATAAATGAAGAATTTTAAGCCAGTATTTGCCAGTAATATGTTACAGCGTTATTTCAGATATATGAATAATTTCAAGCCAGTATTTGCCAGGAATGTGTTACAGTGTTCGTTCAGATATATGAAGAATTTCAAGCCATTGACTGCCAGTAATATGTTACAGTGTTATTTCAGAATATGAAGAATTTCAAGCCATTGACTGCCAGTAATATGTTACAGTGTTATTTCAGAGTATAAAGAATTTCAAGTCATTGACTGCCAGTAATATGTTACAGTGTTATGTCAGATAAATGAAGAATTTCAAGCCAGTGACTGCCAGTAATATGTTGCAGTGTTATTTCAGAATATGAAGAATTTCAAGCTTGTGACTGCCAGTAATATGTTACAGTGTTATTTTAGGTATTTGAAGAATTTCAAGCCAGTAAGTTACTGCCAGTAATATGTTACAGTATCATTTCAGATATATGATGAATTTCAAGCCAGTAACTGCCAGTAATATGTTACAGTGTTTGGAGAAACATAGCAAATATAGCTGGGCCAAGGCTCTGATAGAAGAGAGAATACAAGATTGTCTTCAGTATGGGGTAAGAAAAAAATAAATTTGAGCCGTGACATGTGATTTCCAACAATGTTGCATTTTGACATGTGTAGACTCAGACGAGCCTGTACAGCCTCCTTTAAGGGGTAGAAATTCCAAATGATGTTCAGCCAGTAGCTTAATAGCCATAGAACATTCAAGTGATAAGCAAATGCTCTGATCAGACTGCGCGTATGCGCAGGCTGATCTGAGACTTTGCTGGTCACACATACCACATTGTTGGAAATCTCATGCACTGGCTCAATTTTGAGCATAAAATTGTGAATATTTGCTTACCCATCAATTTTAACATAATGTTTGGGTGCTCAAAAGAATCATCTCATTAAGACAGTTCTTTTGAGCTCCCACAGCATATATGCTTTGGTTGAGAAAAAAGGAAGTTACTTTTTTATTGCACACTCTTAACTACATGTAGGTACCTGATTCCATTTTGAGAAAACCTGCCTAAGTGATTTGCAGCCAGGTAAGGCTCACATTTACATGCTCAGCTACAGAGACCAGCTAGAGCCAAGAACATTTGGAAGCAGCTCGTATACATGTAACATGCCATAGCTTTGTTTGTTTGTTTTGGTGCTTTAGATAGTTGGCAGTGAACAATTTTCAGTAATCCTGGGATGTTTTCCTGTCTTGCTGGGTTGAACCAGCACTAAGAAGAGGATAAAGTGTCTTGCTCAAGGACACAACACAGTAACTCACCATTTGCCCCTAAACTTACATTATTCAAATAGTATGAGCAAAAACATGCAGCAGATGACTTAAGCAGACAGCATTTTCAGATGATGTTTTGCAGGTGCTCAAAGGGTTAAAAATGCAGAACTGGCAGCAGCCAAAAGAGATTTACACATCAGAAAAAGTCAGAAAGAGATTTTTTTTTCTGGAATTCGGGAAATTTTTCACATTTGATAAATTCTTTTATTATATACCTATAAATGATACATCTTTTGAACTGTCTATTTTCTGGCTATCTGATACAGACAACAGGATCGATGAGCTGAGGTTTTTCTTATTTCGTATCACTATCCTTTAAAACGAAGCCAATGTAGGCTTCCTGTTTTTGTGATGAGGGTACGTAAAGTAATTTTTCAAGCATGGAACCAGAGATGGAAAACATGATGACGTGATGTCAAGAAACGTAATGTAATGGCAAACGTTCCCGCAATTTTTCAGGAGTTAAGACCAAAACAGGTTATAAAACCAGAATAATGTCAGAAACAAATGTAAATAATTAACATATTATTATGATAGTAACTTGATCTGGCGTACAGTATCACATCTCGAGGATGAGGTAATACCATTGGATCACCCTTGACGCTTCGCGTCTCGGGTGATCCGATGGTATGACCTCATCCACTTGATGTGATACAGTACGCCAGACCAAGTTACTATTATAATGTGTGTATGGGAATATAGGGCCCAAATTCTGCCCCTGAGGCACCAAAAATAATCTCTGTCAAATTTTTGTTGTATTTTCAGGAACCCAACCCTTGGAGTGTAATAACAGTATTAGTGATCATCTCTCACAGTGTGTACGATATTCAAGAGGTTATTCGATGTTTGAGTGTCAGCATATCTCAGTGTACATCCAAAGAAATCATAGAGTGTCTCTACTGTGTGGCAACATTCCTCTACGCCTTCAAACTTGCCAAGAGAAATGATGTATGGAACGGGTAAGGGGAAAACTTCTTATGCAGAAAACTATGATTAACTCATTTCTTTGTGGCGGCAACTTTTGTCATCTGCTGGTAACGTTTGCAAACAATTTGGACCCAGATCAGGACCAACAGAATGTCGATCCTGATCTAAATCCATATTGTATGACACTCTGATAGTATTCCTGACAGAATTTTTTTAAAAAGTTCATTTTGGAAGAAAGTCAGCAGGTGGCAACAGAAAAATGAGCCAGTGCATGTATGATGTGGTATGTGCGACCAGCAAAGCCTCAGATCTGACTGCGCGTATCAGCCTGCGCATACGCGCAGTCTGATCAGAGCCTTTGCGTGTCGCTTGAGTATTCTATGATAGTTAAGCTTCTGAGTGACCCAACATCATTTGTATTTTCTAAGCTTAAAAGGAGGCTTCAGAGGCTCATCCGAGTCTACACATGTCAAAATACCACATTGTTTGAAATCACATGAAAAATTACCCAGCATGCAAAAAGTTAGAGAGACCTATTGAGTCAGTGCATGTTACAACCAATAAAATTGTCTATACTCCAAGCAAAGACTTAATCAGCCTGGGCAGTGGGCACACAGTCTGATCGGACTGTACAGCAGACATGAAGAAATTATGATTCCTTGGTTTCCCATTGAGTCCAGTCACAGGCCTTTTACTCTCCCTGTATAAACCTTAAAAATCCCGCACCCTACTCGTATTTACCCGATTTCCTGTTCTAGTCAACAAAGTTGACTAGAAGTATATCTTAGGTAGATAAATTGGCATTTATTACAGCTGTAGCATAATGTCAATGACCCGTGGTCCAGTACACACAGTAAAACACTAATATTTGGTGGCAGCACATTTTTGTGTTTTTTATAATTGGGCCTTTTGGCAGATTTATATTTTGGCAGATTTTAAAGTTCTAAAGAATCCATGATTATTGGTGAAGTTCTGTGTTATGCATGTGTGGTGATTTGCAAGTCATGCACAGTTGTTTTTAAGTTTTTGTGTGTGCGTAAATACACTCAGCCCGATCCTTTATAACTGAAGGATTGTTGATTGGACGTACAGAATCAAATCAAACAAAATACGCTCAGTTTTATTATCACTTTATTTCTCGCTGGTAAAGCAGTCAATTAATTACCATATATATGCTAAATAGCTTCATAATGCTATTGTTTGACTTCAAAAGAAGTAATCATACCTTGTCTATTGTGACACATATGCCTAATGCCCATGACTGATTAACATTGCATTTTCCCCTCTATAATACTCGAGATGCGGTTTGGGGTTAACAATTCTGCCAGTCTGTTACTCTTACCCTCTGTGATGTTATTGGCATTTTTTAATTTTGGCGGTTTTCACTTAAACTGCCAATAGCACCAAAATAAAATATGTGTTTTACAGTCATCTGATCTGACTAGGGTGATACCCAGGCTGGTCTGAGTCTACATGGCACACATGAAGAAATCATGATTCCTTGGCTTCTCATTGATCCCAGTACATAATTTGATCTGTGTATGATGATGCTCAGGCTGGTTTGAGTCTTCATTGCAAATATGAAGAAATTGTGATTCCTCGATGAGACGGTTCATTTGAACACCCATATCATAGGGCCAGTTAAGCAAAAAATGTCAGTGTAAAAGTGTGATTATTTTCTTATCCATCAGTTAAAACATGTTTATTGGGTGCTCAAAAGAACTATCTCATTGAGACAGTTCTTTTGAGTACCCACAACACATATATTGGTTTGGAAATAAGAAATAATTTTCTGTTACACACTCTTATCTGGGGGCATGCCATATGTTTAAATTGATAGGTAGGAAAATAATTACAATTTTAAACTAAAAAAAATCTTGTCTATCTGGATCTACATGTCTTCTCAAACTTAACTTTAGTGAAAATGTGGATCAGTCTGTACAAATCTGCATGTTGCTCAGGCAGCTTGGGTGTTTATTATTCATGCTTGTCATATAATTGCTTATGCTTGACTACCAAATTAATTTGTACTGACAATTACAGTGCAGTCTCTTTAAAATGGTATATTTGCAGACCCCCAGATAAGAGTGCGTACCTGAAATTATTTTTTTTATTGCTCAACCAAAACATATGTTGTTGATGCTCAAAAGAACCGTCTCAATGAGACGGTTCTTTTTAAGCCCCAAAACACATGTTTAAACTGATGGATAAGTCAATAATCGCAATTTATGCTGAAAAAATTGCTTAACTGGCCCTTTGGTTTGGGGTCTATAGAAATGGGATATGTTGTATTAAAGTGATTAATGCTGTAAAGGGACAATTTTAACAAAGGAATTATAGGAAAATGCACAAACGCGAGCGCACGAACGCATTTATAAAGGTCTTAAGGGGTCATAGAATGTGCCAAATGAGGAGTAGACAAATAAAAGGCTTTTCGCACATGGACCTAAATTAAACAACATCAACTCAAAAAATACACTGTCTACGCACACGGACCTAAATTAAACAATGAAGCAGATATGTCACTCCATGCCAGTTTTTATTTCAGAGGTAAAAACAGAAAATGGCGCAAAAAAAATTCCTTTGTAAAATTCCATGGTAGAAACATTTGGGAGACACAACACAACCACCTTATGTCCAAATTCGTGTTATAATGAGATGTGTCATAAAGGGACTGCACTGTATACAGTTTAAGCAAACATGATATAAAAACTTTCATATTGTAAATATTTAGTCAGATGATCAGCCAAGCTATCCTTCCCTCTGACAGTTCATATTCTTGTAATATTTCAGAATGCATTATCGGTTGTTCTATGCTCTGTATCTGTATGAAAATGCTTCATCATCAAGTACCGCTGATCTACAGTCAATAATGGCAGAGAGCCGAGGTCAACAATCACTCATGAAATACAGGTAAGGCAAAATAAAAAAAATATCTGTGTTTAGGGTAACCCGACCCTACCTAAATTTACAGGTGAAACCTAGGTTTTTTATCAGGTTTTCTGGATTTTTTTTGGACTTTATATGCATAAAATTATATTTTTTCCAGAAAAAAAAATATGGGTGCCTACTCTACCTAAGATTTTCAGACCTGTTACAGGAAACACTCTTTTTTATTTGGCCTAATCTATAAAAGGTATTTTCCTTGGGGTTATGGTTTATGTGAGACCTCTTTTTCACATTGTGCAAAGATTCACCCACCTTTGATTAATATTATAATGTCAGATAGCTTGGAAATTGTAGACAGTTTGTTTGCAATCCACATGGTTAGTGTCTTTAAGCAGGTGAACTTAAAGCCTTTGAACTTGGAGATTGATTGTGGAAAGCAGCTAGATCAAGACTACCATAGTAATCAGTCTGATCAGGGTCATAGTGTTTGCTTCCATGATAAAATCTAGTCTGAAGTGCACTTGAATATATGCAGCACATGTTAAAAGAAGGAAGACATTTTCAGGACAACAAATATTAATGGGATAAGGGTTAATATGTCTTTTCACGTATACTTGAAAGTTATCTTGGAACAGGGGAGTCATTATCTGTTACTATATGCCAGCAAAGTTCTTCTCTCATTGGCAGAAACTGCCTGCAACAGCTTTGTACAAAAGCTCCTGGTTGATTGTTTTGCTAAATTTAGCTCCCTGGTATGTGACAAATCTGATGTCATGTATCCCAAAACTATTTTTAGCTGTCAGGCAGCCTTGACGAAAGTCATGTCTACCTGTCCACGACTAATTTTAGTTTAACCTTTTCATGTGTGCTAAATTTAGCTCTCTGGTATGTGAAAAATATGATGTCAGAATCCCAAAACTATTTTTAGCTGTCAGGCAGCCCTGGCAAAAATCATGTCTACCTTTCCACAGCTAATTTTAGTTCTAAAAAACCCCAAAACAATTGATGCAATATTTTTCTGTTAACATCAGGATTTGTCGACCCTGTCCACCTCAGCTTCATCTTGTTGGACATTTATTTCTCAGGTTGACAAATCCTGATGTTAACTGAAAAAGACTGCATCAATTGTTTATTGGCCACTGGCAATTGTGATTCAATCAAGAATTGAGCAGATGAAAAAAAAAGTCGCCACTGGCAAGGAAAGCTTTAAAACATCAATTCCAGACAAGTCCTCCCTGCAATTTGACAATGGAAGAAATCTTTCAAATAGGCTTTGTAATGAGGCAGCTGATTCATTTTATGCTGGATTTCATGTTGGTGTTTCATCTTAGGTTTCCCCATTTTATATTTGAGGCACAAGTTGGTTATGATTGCCATTTTTTCTATCCACCTAGTTCTGCTATCAGCTTGATACTTATTTGTATTATTGGGCATGTTGGCACAAAACGACTTGGCTTGTAAAAATGTTTTATTGTAAAAGAAGTCCAGTGGATTTTGTTGATGTATAAAACTCCATTGAAAAAGCTATGTGCATTAAGGGGTTATTTTGGCCCCCTTATGGGGCCAAAAAATAAAAATTGCTTTTCAACATTTTCTTTGCATTAGTTTATTAGAGCAATAGTCAAAGTGTAAATGTCTGATATTGATTTGACTTTTACCACTGCTGCGGTAACAAAAACGGCTGCCAAAATAGGCTGAATACAGGAAAGTGACCATTTTGAAGCGAATTTGAGACATTTGACAGCAAAAGTAACATAGAGCACAAGCAAATACCAAAAAGATATTTTAACATATGATCTAAATTATCACGGCACACAACAATTTTTGGGGTATTTATACCGAACTACTAAAGAAACCTGACACTTTTTACTTGCTTCAAACTTGTAAACAACAAAGTATAGAGCTAAGCTGATATGCTTATTTAAATAACAAGACATTAGAAAATATTTTTCGAAAAAATATTTTAATCAAATATGGAACATGACGTCACGAGGTCAAAATACCGTTAATATCACTTTTGCATTGGGCGTGTATGTCTAGGTATTTTTTGAAAACTTTTTTCATGTATGCAAGGCCAATACCAGTACAGACAAAAGTGCATTTTAAAAGTTTGCAATTTCTTGCTATGACATATAATATGGGATTTTTTAAGCTTTTGATGTTGTCAAAACAGCAGTGGTTTTTCCCTTTGTTTAACAAATTTCTAGAAACTGAAATGACCTGGATTCAACCAATCATCGTACGAGAATGCATTTTCAAGAATCAGAACTTATGTTTCGCGGCTTGTTAAAGGGTAAAAGGGGAATTAACCAAATTTAATGTCAATTAAAGTGATTATTCGGATCTTTTGAAAGTTTATTTTGATCAACATTAAATTCCTCAGTAATTACTAATTTGTTTTCACTGCTCTGCTTCTTCATTAGCTAAGGTGATTAAAGCACTGTTTATTGCTCTGAAAACCAATAACTGACTGCACACATCTTTTTCATCTGGTACATTTAACAGCAGGCTATCGACCGTCTGTTTACCTCAGCCGTGACTAAATGGAATCAGCTCCCAAAAGAGGGGCCTATAATTCACTATGCTTCCATTCAATTATTTCATTGAGTAATGATGGCTTCAAGTGATAAGAATAAGAATGGGTTTAGACACGGCCCATGTTACATTTTTGCACTGCATAATTAAGCAGTCTGGTTAAGAGCCCATAAGTAAGTAATAGTTTATAGCATTAATTGAAATTGTAACATTTAGCTCTGTTCATGATGTATTCTGCGTTGCAAACATTTTGGACCCAGACCAGGTCCGACAAAATAAGGGGCCTGATCAGGATCCAAACTGTTTGGTGCTCTGATCGCATTTCTGAAAAGGTTTTTGAAAACGTGATTTCTTAAAGAAATAGGCAGACAATTAAAACATTTAAAATAATCCTGTTTTCGCAAAGAGCATTATTTAATGTCATAATTTTTATCATTCCTATTATAATTTCCATAAATCTGAGCAAATTCTTGAAAATTTAAACCAACAAAATGGCTTGCAAACCAAACAGACTCAGATCAGCCTGCGCATTGGTCCATGCAGACAGCAAAGACTCTGACCAAACAATGTCAATATTCAGGCTGATCTGAGTCTCGGCTGTTTGTTCATGCATCTGCCAATTCTAGTCAGTCTTCAAAGCTTGGATACTTACCTACCCATTATGTTACTGAACTGTTCTGTGAAAACACTGATCAGACTATAATCAAATGCAGATGCGATGCTGGATGCTCATACCATTTAACTTTAAACCTGTTTGTGTCGTCTGCTGATAAGCTTTACAAAATTTTTTGATCAAGAGAATGGTCTGACATTTTACCGGGCCTGATCTGGATCCACACTGTTTGATTCTCTTTGATAAACCTTCCAAACAGTTTAGAAATAGATCAGACCGATGCTATACACTGACTGTAATTAATCTATTTGACCTGGTAACTGCCACTTCTGTAGTGATGCCTGAGGAATACTTCTTGGAGTATTCAAGTGATTAATGGCGATCCCCTATGGCATGTGAGTGCAATTAAATTATGGGCTAATTGGAGCAGTTTTAACAAAATTAATGGTCATATGGTTCCCAGTATACTGTTGGCTCTATAATAAATGCGTATGAAAAAAGTCTGAATTATCCCTTTAAGAAACAACGTAAACTATGGATAATAACCGTTTTTTCTTTGTCAACATATGTCACCATTTAATGTGTAATGTCTACTTTTTTATAGTGCCAATTGGCTACACATTACTTTAATGGCACCGGGCCGCGTAGCGCAGTCCGTAACGTGTCTGGCTACAGATCGTGTCTGACTGCAGATCCAGGGGTCGCGAGTTCGATCCCGGCTCGGTCCCATACTTTCGTGGAGATTGATCATGAAATAATTTCTACGGTCATTCTCCTCCCTTCCGCTGATTCATTCAAGAAGGGTTGTTGTCAGTTACAAGCGAAAGTATGTACACAAATTACTGGTTAACCGCTTGTTCAAGTCTGCCCAGGAAAAAGTGTGGTTATGTGAACTGACCGTCCCGCAATGACCATAGATGTTGACTTGGGACGTAAAGCAACAAAACCAACCAACCAAAACTTTAATGGCGTATGAATTTCAAGCTTTGCAGTATACACATATAAGCATGTAATTGTAAGGCTTGACGAAGCTAAATGGAGGCAGGAGGCATCTACAGAGTTCAAAAGGAGTCTAAAACATTGTCAAATTGCATTCCAAACAACATAGAAAGTGAAAAAAGTTGATAAAGTGGCAGTGCCTTTTAAAAGCTCATAAAACGCTGATAACGTAAAGTTGACGCTAAGCAAATGAAAATATGCTTTTGGGTTGAACAATGCATGCACGCTGTATTTGAATGCCCAGAAGATGTCAATGAAATATCAAAGAATCACACTAAAGCTGTTTCTGGTGAATTTTGTGTGATTTCTTTGTTCTTGCAAAAACTGATTTTAGGGGTTATGTGACATTTTGATAGCTGACGTCTGAAATTAGTTCATCTTTTCAAATAATCTCAGTGCATCATAGTCTACCTTTGTTCAACTTTAATCAATGGAAAGACAAGTGTGCATCGTATTCATTTACTTCCAAAAAATTGACTCTCAGTATGTGTCAGGTTTCTTTAGTAGTTAAGTATAGCTGTGCTGATATCTAATTCTTAAAAAAAATCGCCAAAAGCCTTAAATTTAAGCCGATTTTGGCAGCCATTTTTGTTACTATAGCAATGGTAAAAGTTAAATAAATGCCAGATTTCTACACTTGGACTATTCCTCTTGTAAACAAATCAGAAGAAATTGGTGAAAAGTGACTTTCAGTTTTTGGCTCAAGAGGGGGCCAAATTAGCCCCTTAATGCACGTAGCTCTTTGCTCTAAACAAATCAAAACCACATGGGTGAAACTTTTCAGGATTATTCCTGAATTCAGGATTTTGAATCTGACTTTTCATAGAAAGTCACCCTCAAAATGCTGAATTAGGGAGATTGTAATAGCTTCTATTATTAATTTTCAGATGATTCACAATTAACCATATAAACATGAAATTATTCATTTTTGTAGACATCCTGCAAATTTAAAAATTAGAATTTATGTAGTTCTGGATTTTGGAAACCTTTGAACTTTCATCCATGAAACCACTGTATATGTGTAAAGATAATGTATTTAATATAGGAATGAAATTTTATTTTTTGGTTTTTATCAATGTGTAAACTCCGGCGAATCACTCACAAATTGAATAAAGCCCGGAGGGCTTTATGTTAAATTTGTGAGTGATTCGCCGGAGTTTACACATCGATAAAAACCAAAAAATTAAATTTCATTCCTTATAATTCCAACTTTGGAACAAAACAGCATATTTGTAAAAGGTTGTTGACAAAATTTCAAATTTAAAATCCCACTGAAGAAAAATAGTTCATAACTGCTGTCTATGAACGATTGGGCAGCCATCTTGAAAATTCTGTCAGTTCAAACTTTGTTTTGCTAAATAATGATTGAAATTGCACCCTATTTGGGGCGAATATGTGAGTATGGGCTGATTGGGCTCAAAACAACTCCATTTAGTTTGGGAAATGTTTTCCTATGTCAAATATACGCACAGCTTGCTGGGCTCATTGAAAGGTCCTACCACGGCACGGATCGAAGCACTTACCTTCACAAGTCCTGCCTTAAATCTCCGAAGTAGATCTAAGATCTTAGCGTCAATTTTAAAAGTGCGATTTGACAAGTTCAAACTGCGTTGAAACATTTCGTTGTTGATGTGAGCCTTGACATTGTTTTGATGACGATTTTCTTTAATGACGTGACCGTTTGTTAAGTGACGTCACATAACTCCCCATCCTGTTCATTTCTTAGAGTTCCCCCATTGCTTTGAAGATGCACCACCATGTACAGCGTAAGGGCTTTTAGATAAGCTTTAGAACACGCTTAACTATATTTAAACTGGTGAAAGTGTTATAGTTTTATGTACAGTTCGTTATTATTAACACAATCTACCACTGTTATCAAATATTCCTACACATGGGCTTTAATCGAAGTGTAAAAACGATTTAATTTTGCCAACGGACCAATCAAAATCTCCGAAAAAACGATAAAAGCATTGAGTTGGAATTTATAAATGCATTTCTGTCATTATACTTAACCAACTGCATTTCAGTGATGGAACAGAGAGTGTACGGCTAACTCATGAACAGATGAGGATTGTGAAGTATCAGCCAAAGTCGGATGAAATTATCAAGATAGTAGCTTTTGCAGGTATGAAATTTTTGCATGCTGGATAATTTTGCACCTATTTTTCAATTGAAGATTTTCAGTTTAGGCTCTGTAGTACTAAATAATGTTATATTAACATTAATATTGACAAACAGCTGGGGACCTGTCTCTGATGTTCAACTCGGCAATTGTTGACATTTTAACATTTATTAGCATGATAAATACAGCAAGAAAAGTCTTTATTTTTCAGCATTTTAGTTTTAATAAGCATTTGAAATTTCATGCTCAGCTGAGTTGAGCACGAAAAAGTTTTATGACCTCAGGGCCTGTTCAGCCCTGTACAAATATGATGATTGAACTAAGCTTCATGTCCATATATGGTAAAGTGGGCTTTTTTATCTTTTATTATCATATGATTTCACGTCTTGCATTAAAATTTATAAATCACAAGTGAATTACATATTTTGATAATGTTATGATATGACAAACATAACAACATTGTGAAAATAAGGCAATATCTTAGTGTTTTTTATGCTTAAAAGCATGATATCAAAGTATTTTTCATATGCAGTACTTCGTGTCCTTTCTAGTTTTGCAATTATCTCGCTGAGGAAGAGAGAGCTGGTTGCTTTACTTTAACTATGTTCCTGCTGTTTTGTGGCTGTTAAAGTTCTGTACCTGTTCCTCATGGTGCCATGGGTTGGTCTGCAGTGTGTGATTTTGGCATTTCCTGGTCATACTCACTTATTGTGTCACATGTTAATAGAATCTAACATGCGTGCTCTTGTATTATTGAATTTATTAAACTCATTGCGAAAAAAGATTAAAAAATTGACAAAACCGGGCATTTTATCTCTTTTTCTCAACTTGTGTAATAGTTTCAATAAAGTGTATGTACATGAGCACTCACATATGTAAGATCCTCTATGATTTAGATATTTCTTGTTGCAGGCACTGGTAAGACAACTACCTTGGTTAAATATACTCAGCTTAGACCTGACAAGAAGTTCCTGTTGGTTGTATATAACAAGTGAGTGTTTCTACTTTAACCCTTAACTCCATAATAACGCCTTTTGACGCCTTTGAAATATCATGTTTTTTAAAATATTATCGAAAATGGAACATTTGCTCTTTTGGAGCAAATGCTCCATTCTCCATAATATTTTCAAAAGTATTCAAAATTTAACTTAAATTTTCCTCGAATTTTTTCACTGTTGTCTAAAAATAGAAACTGATGTCATGTTCTAAAAATAGCCTATGGAGTAAAGGGTTAATCACCTGGCGTTGCATCTGGGAATGGTATAACACCATGTATTAAAATCCATATCCTATAGTGGTTTACATATTTAGTAACGTCATGTAATGAAGTCCATAACAATGTTGCATACATATTGACAAAATCCTAATGTTTTAGAACCAAATATGAAATTTCAAAGTAATTTTAATTTTATATGATTAATAGAATCTAACATTGGTGCTCCTGTGTTTTAGAATTTATTAAACTGGTTGGGAAAAAGCGATAAAATACTTGACAAGATTCGCATTTTACCCCTTTATCTCAGCTTGTTTAATAAATTCAATACTACATGATCCTCGGATATACATGTACATTTGAAAATTTTGTTATGCATCACACTAAAACATGATTTCTGAACTTATATCCAACGATATACCTCCCCAAGTGAAAATTTTGAATATTACTATCCCCATTCTAATGCACTAGCAAAATCTTCCCTTAAAAATACAGTGAAATTGTAGTTTGTTGTGCCAACAGCTAGAAACTGCCAGCTGCTTTTAAAAAAACACTTGCCAGGTGCATAAGACAACTTGCATAATGACGTCAAGTTTGCGACATTATATTGCAAGATATACTGTCACAAATTTATTACGTTATCCAATCGGATGTTGCGTTACATTTGCAAGTGCATTAGAATTATTGATGCATGGATCTTATCACAATTAAATCTGTTTAAAAGATTTGCAACCAGGTTTCGGGTTATTCAACTTTTTCCATGCTCAGATCAATTTGGCATGAAATATCTACTGCTCATAACAACTATTAACTACTATAATGCACAAAAATAAAGCCATTTTAGGCCTTCAAGCGCACAGATGTTGTATTTATCATGCTGATAAATGTTTTTTTATCATGGTGATAAATGTTAAAATGTCAACAAATTTATCATGCTGATAAATGTTAAAATGCCAACAATTGTTGGCATTTTAACATTTATCAGCATGATAAATTCCATGCTCAATGAGTTGAGCCTGAAAAAAGTTTTATAACCTCGAGGCCAGGTAAGGCTCAACTCAGTCTTTTAAGACATACAATGAAGCTATGTCTAGATACACACAAGATTATTTGATTTTTTTTCTTGGAGCTAGTTTTGCTATTATATGCTATTATACTTTCTTTTGTTCTATTTCTGGTCTGCCCATATATTGTTCTCCTGCATTAAAATAGGTTTGTCTTGCTAAGAGGGTCCATATATGAGATCTAAGGTAAAATCAGTTGGTACAAATGTTAGGGTAAATACAGATGGTTACCATGATTGTTGCTTCTTTTCAGGTCTGTGAGTGAACATGCCAAGACAAAGTTTCCACACAATGTCACATGTAAGACAGGACATGCTTTGGCTTTTGGAGTGACAGGAAGAAGGTAAGTAATGTGACCTTGAAATGGGCCTTGATGTGAGTAGTGTCTGAAGCTGAGCAGGCTGGTTTGGGTATGACCTTGTCGGAAACCCCAAGACAGGTTTTCTGGCATTGAGGCCCAAATAATTTTAAAATACCAGCCTAATTATGAAAAATACCTGAATAACAACAAAACATAAAATCAGCGGAGTTTTTGACTAGGTAGTGCTTAGACAACTTTGTTCAGATATAGAGACTAGCTTGAGTATTGAAATGTTTCATGGAACAATTTTACAACAATACTTTTTAGATAGCAAATAACAAAGATACTTCTCAGACCACAGTGGCCAGTCCAGCTTAATAATTTGCCATCTCTGAAAATATACTGAAATAGACTATAAGACTAGACTTATTACTTTGTGGCATACTGTAAATACTGGACTGGTCCCTGTGGATCAGACTGTGTGGATGTACAGACTGGTCTGCACCTTTGTTATTGCATGCACCAAAGTTAGGTTTCTTGTGACAGGGCCCAAATAAAATTAACCTAGCTAAATAATCTGGAAAAGAAGATGATTCTGAAATACATGTATAGAGAAGCTGAAAACAGCAGACTCAGTTTTAGTGAATGTGTTCGAATACTGTATCTGACATTAAAATATGCATTCACTTATGAGCACACACTGTCAGAGTACTTTATAAGTTGTTAACACTTTATGAACCTCTTACTTCCAGTGGTTAAATTTCATTATAAATATAGCTTCATTGTATGTCTTAAAGACAGTGAGGATCTATCAGGCCGCATAGCACAGTCGGTAACGTGTCTGACTGCAGATATGTGTCTGATTGCAGATCCAGTGGTCGCGAGTTTGATCCCGGCCCGGTCCCATACTTTCATGGATATTGATCATGAAATATGATCATGAAATAATTTCTATGGCTGGCCATTCTCCTCCCTTCCACTGATTCAAGAAGTGTTGTTGTCAGTTACAATCCAAAGTATGCAAAAAGTACTGGTTAACCGCTTAGTCAAGCTTGCTCAGGAAAAAAGTGTGTTTAGGCGAACTGACCGCCCCGGCATGACCATAACTGTTGACTAGGATGTTAAGCATCAAGCCAAACAAACAGTGAGGATCCTGATCAGCTGGCTTCATTAGGAGCCAGCTGATCTGGATCAGTTTGAAAAAAGCTTTGTGTCAGTGCACTTATAAGTTTGAACATGGAGCCTTTCAGACCAAATTAGTTCTGAAAATACCTATATCTGTTGCAGTCAATCAAGTTGACAAAAATTAGTTAAACTCACTGTGAAATGAATTATATTGAAAGACTGCTAAGGCCCTGATCGACCCTGTGTTGACTTGCCAGCTTATGCTTTAAGGGTTTTTAACCCTTTGTATACTAATTAATATGTGCATCTGGTTTGAAACAATAAGTCTGGGGAGGTTCATTGCACATTTCAAAGGGTCACAGGTTACAATTTCCATTTTGAGATGGGCAGTCATACAACACCGGCAATTTGCGTTTCGTCTCTTCCTTTAGTTTTATAGTGAAATTACCTTCAAATAAAGGCTGACAAAAATGAGAACTTTTGACTCACATTTGCTTTGAGGTTGCGTCCTCCAGTTAACAACCCCTGCTTTGTTTTGCCAAAACAGAAATAAAATCAGATTTAAAATGTGTTTTTTTACAGTTACATTAACAATTTGTCAATTACGGTTAAGTCATAATTGTTAGGTTTTGTCATAGATAAATTATCCACGATGACAAAATCGTAATTTGGTATTTCATGCCTAGACATGAAACGTCAAAGATTTTATATAATTTTAAAGCTAAAAGATACAATGTGAATTTAATGAACAAAAATCAATCAGGACCCAAGCATTTTAGGCTGTTTATCTGTGATTAAAAGAAGAAATTGAGCATGATGAGAAAGTTACCTTAACACCGGAATAAGTGATGATATCCAAATTGTCGGTGTAGTATGACCACAGTGTGAAGATTGTTATATCTTGGCAAACAGTGAAAACCCAGATGAAATGCTGCATTATGCAGCTCATCTGGGTCTTCACTGTTTGCCAAAGTACTCATTTAGGAGTCACCAGTATACAAAGGGTTAACTCATTTATCTTTATATTTATCATTATTTCAATCAGGTATGCGGCTGCAGGGAAGCTAGGTAATCTCTCTGTGTATGGACTTACCCAACAACTGCCACCAAGAAAGGGAGATAACTTGTTTGTTAGAGCCAAGTTTGTGTTAGATACCATCAATCATTTTCTGTGTTCAGCGGATCCATTGATCACCACCGCCCACTGTCCAGACTTCCAAATAGAAGAGAAGACTGGTCACAGGGTAGAACTGGATCATGAGGCTAAAATGGTAAGATAACAGTTACATTTCAGAATTTGAGCCGCGACATGTGATTTCCAACAATGTGGCATTTTGAAAAGTGTAGACTCAGACGAGCCTATGTAGCCTCCTGTTAAGCTTAGAAACTCCAGATGATATTTGTTCAGTAGCTTAACAGTCATTGAATGTTCAAGCAACTTGCAAAGGCTCTGATCAGACTGCGCATATGCGCAGGCTGATCTGAGGCTTTGCTGGTCGCACATACCACATTGTTGGAAATCTCATGTCACGGCTCATTTGTTTATTGATATCTGTTGAAAAAAACATTACTGAAAAATCCCCTTGGGCTTGACTTTACAAAGGTCAACTCTAGTCAATACAGTCAAATTTGTACAAGCTGTCATCTCTATTAATTGTGCATCTCATTTAAGTGGCCAGTTTCATTCCCTCAAAAGCTTTCTAATGCAAATGTTCACATATTAAGCAAGCGCCTGTTCAACACAGTCAAAGGCCACTAAATTTTATCCAAAATTTTCTGAATATGTTTGTTAAGCAGTTATTGAAATGGGCGAGTTTGAGAAACTTTACTCAAAAAGTAAGTGAGTATGATCAGGAAATACCACGTTCACAAACTGCAGACCAACCCATGGCACTGAAATCAGTGGTCAGATTCAAAACAATATTGCAGAAATGTCACTGGTCAGCCTTCCACAGTAGCTAAATGGGCTGTGTAAGGCAATAGGAAGGGATAAGCTATCTGACTTCTAAGAGTGAGTGTGGGGTCAGGAGTGGTCTGTAGTATTTTTTTCATCCCTGATTTGAAACTTCCTTTTTATTTATAAATTTTATGCATTGTAAATTAGAATAGTATTTAACCTTATCCTGGATTTTTTCCCACCATTGTTGGTCCTGGATTTTCTTTCTTACACATTCCCCCCCTCTCTTTGTTATACCATTACTATTTCTATTTTGTTTATTATCAGTTCTGACAAAGCACAAATGTCGGGAAATGCTTGACTGTCACAGCACAGGTTTAGAAAATATTTTCTTATCCATCATTTTTAACATTTGTTTTGGGTTCTCAAAAGAACCGTCTCATTGAGACGGTTCTTTTGAGTACCCACAACATATGTTTTGGTTGAGGAATAAGAAAATTATTTTTTCGTTTCACACTCTTATCTAAAGGCCTGACACAGTCTATTTTTACGGCAAATTTGTTAGTTGAAATGTCATGGATCTATTTATATACTAGTCAAAAGTTCTAACCGGCCACATGTGTTTTTACCGATTTTCTGAATAGCTGTAAGCATTATATCAATTTCATTTGCATCACCAAATAGACCAGCCTATCAGTAAAGGATACCAGAAAATGGCTAAACAAAATTCATTAAATTGTATCCGGGAGGCTTTGCTGGATACACGTACCCTCAATTTCAAAATTCACAAGAATTTGCATTGGATGGTGAGGTAATTTTTGACAGTTTGGCCAATAGCGACAAGTCCCATGCAGATAAAGTGTTCATTTTAGCACTTAAGTGTTCAATATGAGTTTAGCTTTTGAAATGAAAACATTTTGCGTATGAATGGGTTTTATTTCAAAATGCCATGACTCACAAATTGTTCCAAAATGCCAATTTTGAAAATGGGGGTACCACTATTCAAATTGGCATCCTGCATGTACTGTTGAGCGTTTTGTCAATATCTTTACTGTCTATGGAACATGGCATGTCTGGCTATTTTGAGATGCAAAAAGAGTAGTCATGTCATTTTACGTTTTGAAGAAATTAAATAAAATACAGGTGGCCGGTTAGAACTTTTGATATTTTTCAGAGATATGCTCAGGATGCTGAAGGTATATGGGACAGGATGAAAAACTTCAAGGACAAAAATGTCAATATGTCACATGATGGCTATCTCAAGTTTTACCAGCTGTCCCGTCCTAGTCTACGACAGTATGACTGTATTCTGATTGATGAGGCCCAGGATCTTACTCCAGGTAGGTGGGCTGTCAGGCATGGGTGAAAGTTTTCAGGATTATTCTTGAATTCAGGATTTGGTGCTGACTTTCCTCAGAAAGTCAGCCTCAAAATCCTGATTTTTGCGGCTTCCTTGATTTAATTTCAGTTTATCTAAAGACAATTGACCATTTAAACTTGAAATTGTTGATATTTATAGGCATACAGCAAGTTTTAAGATTTGATTTTCAAAAGTTCAGGATTTTGGAAATTTCGAACTTTCATGCATGTGTCAGGCATATACAGAGTATACAGGCTTAAAAACTACATGAATATGGAGGGCTTTCTTGAAAAGTTCTTGAATATTAAAGTGACCATGAAAAGTGCTGAAGAGTTGCTCATTGGCCTTGAAAAGTGCTGAAGAGTTGCTCAATGGCCTTGAAAAGTGCTGAAGAGTTGCTCAATGGCCTTGAAAAGTGCTCAAGAGTTGCTCAGTGGCCTTGAAAAGTGCTGAAGAGTTGCTCAATGACCTTGAAAAGTTTTTGTTTTCAAGTATTTTATTTTATACTCAGCCATTGTAATGGAGGTCAGGGGGTAAGTTCAAACTTGTTTTGCCATCATTTGGTGCAGCATATGCTGCACCAAATAATGGCAAAACAATTTTATAAAGTATATTCATTATTTCTGACCAGGATGTTCAAAAGTTGAATTATAAAGAGTAAATCAATCAATATTATTTTTTAAAGCTCAAATCAGTATGAAGATCTCAAAGGTGAATTTTTGTGTTCTGTCTTTGCGTGTTGTCTGTCATCCCTTGTGCATCTTCGGTAAACTTTTCCCTCTACCTTAGTCACTGGTCCAAATTCAAACTAATTTTATAATGCCTTCTTTCAAAATGCACAAATCATTCTGCTCTGCAGAATCAAATATTCACCAGAGCTGAAAATAGATAAAATCTTCAAATGATATATACTCCTGAACAACTGGCCCAAATTCAAAATAATTTCAAATATATATTCCCAATAATGCCCTCTATTAAAAGTTCACAAAATGTTTGCTATGCTGAACAAAAGAGCTAAAAAAATCTTTAAAGAACATCTTTTACCATAGTGTACATAAGCTAGCTGAATAGTGGCAACTTTTCATATTCTAATGAAACTACATTGTAAAGAGTAATATGTGTAATATGCAACCGTGATAGCAGGGCTTCAGATTTTTTTTCACAATTAGTGGGTCGAAGTGACACATGGACTAAAAAATGGTGGGTCATTTTCTGAAATGATGGGCCCAAGCATATCAAACTAACCACAGTTGACATTTGGGTAGTATACCTTACCTACTCACTGACACAGCCACTTGTATGCATATATGTATATTGACCTGTCTTAGGCGGCCACTCAAAAAAGACCAAAAATTGGTTTTCAAGTTCGATTATCGATTAATGCAGGTCAAAAGTATTGCAGAATGCTCCCCTATGCTCCTAGGGGAGCATTCTGCAATCCTTTCTACCTTCATTAAGCTACCATTTGTTATTAAGATCTTTGTTTTGTCTTTTTTTTGAGTGGCTGCTTAAGACAGATTTTACTGTATTGACAACCTACATGTACTTTCTATTTTGTGGAGTTCGTAGACTCGCTGTAAGATGAATATTTTTTATTAAAGTGAGATTTTTTCACAACTAAAAAGGATGGGTCCACTGGGCCAACTGCCTTGAAAAATGATGGGCCATATTTTTAAATAATGGGACAATGCCCCAGGCCCACCATAAATCTGAAGGGCTGTGATAGTCTCTTATAATTCACCTGTGAATGCCTTTGTACTATATTTGCTCAGGACAATTCCCAGATGGTCTTTTTAATGCTATTGTTACAATCTCAAATTTTATTTTCAGCAATAACAGATATTCATACTACATTTTTCCTCACCCAGTCTTTCAGATTTTAAGCACTTTAAGAGTTAATAACCACACATTTTATAAACTGTAAAAGCATTTGGATTGGAGATTTAAATACGGTTGAATCTCGTAAATTTGCATCTTCAGGACCAGAGATTTTATTTCAAATTTTCAGTAGTTGGAATTTACCCCCCAAAAATGATTATTATCAGGTTTGTTTTCCGTGTCAAACATAAGTATTGGATGCATAAAAGAAACATCTCTAGGAGACGTTTCTTTTACGCACCCAAAACATATGTTATTACAGACAGTTATATAGGAGCCGCTGTGGTGTAGTGGATAATCCGCTTGCCTTGTAAACCAGGGGTCGCAGGTTCGATTCACGGCTTCACCAGTCTGTCGAATGAGACTTTAAGCCATGCCCCCGTCTCCAGATGACCTTAGCTGTTGGTGGGACGTTAAACACAAACACAACAACAACAGACAGTTATCAAAATAGATCATGAATAGGTCTTATTTTCTGAATCCAATGTGTCCCAAATTTATTTCAAATTAGCGAATTTTCGAGGTTTTACAGATGTTCATTTTATTTTCAGCCATAACAGATATTCTGCTGTCACAGCCCCAGGGTAAGATCTTGGTAGGAGACCCTCATCAGCAGATCTATTCCTTCAGAGGAGCTGTGAATGCGATGGAGAATGTTCAGGCTGATACTATATTTTACCTCACCCAGTCTTTCAGATTTGGTCCAGAGATCTCACATATAGCTGCTTCATGTCTCGAGGTACTCAAGAGTGAGAAGAAGAAAACTTTAGTAGGAAGTGGCAAAAAAGGTATATTCAGTTTTATCATATGCGTGTGTCTGGGAGTGAAATAACGCCATGCAATAAGACCGATAAACCACTAGTGGTTTACAGATTTTCGGGAAGCATTATGACGTCCATAACAACATTGCATACATAATGACAAAATCATTACGTTTTCACTCCAGAAATGAGATTTCAAAGTAATCTTAATGTCATTTGATAAATAGAATCTAACATTCTTGCTCTTGTATTATTGAATTTGTTAAACTCGTTGCGAATTAGAGATAAAATGTTCGGCAAGTCTCACATTTTATCTCTTTTTCTCAACTCGTTTAATAAAATCAATAAGATATGAGCACTCATGTAAGACCCTCTATAACTCTCATACTAATTGCATTGTTGCACGTTGATCTGATAAATGGTGCCTATCTCACAGCATGTGCCTTTATCAGGTCATCATGACGTTGCACTTTTTGAATGACGTCATCAATGTTGGTGAATCAACACAAAAATTGATAATTACGTCATACTTGCTAGTTTGAAGATCGAAATGACTTGTAAACTAATAAATAGAATATCAGGTTCGCTTCTTTTGATATTGAGTTTACCAGGCAAGGTTTTGAGAATGCTTGTTGAATCCGGAGGCTTGCCTCGTGATTCAACAACTGTTCTCTAAGCCTTGCCGGCTAAACTTGCTCTGTCTTTGAAGTTTCAGAACAAGTACTACTCAAACCAGTCTGTTCAGCTACAGAGACTAGCTAGAATATTGAAATTTTGCACAATGCCAGTTTAGATATATACTTCTCAATAAGAGAATGATAAAGGTGCTAATCTGACTCCATGGATGTGCAGACTGGTCTGGGCCTTTGTTGTTCGCATACAACAAAGTCAGGATTTCTGGCGTTGAGGCCCATATGTAGACATTCTCATTAACCCTTTTTCTGTCATTCATGACAATTGTTGTCTTATTTCTCATCTGCTTAATGCACTTTGGTAGCCTATATTGCAAACAAGATGGACCCAGATCAGACTGCTCCCTTAGGAGCAGTCTGATCAGGGTTCATATAGTTTGTTTCCATGGTGCAAGTTTATTAACAGATGACATTTTCAGGACATATAGACTGGCAGGGTAAGGTTTAAGGACTTTCCTTATCCGTTAAGGCCATAATATCCAAACAATTCCCAATTAAAAAAAGGTAATTTAACCAAGGAGCTCTAGTGATAAGGCATGAATTGTTTCTAGTTGGCAACGAAAACAAACACCAAATTTTCAAAATTGCCCTAGTGTTTTTAAAATCAATGTGTTATTAGGAAAAAAATATATTCACTTGTTATCAAAATATATATCACAGCATCTCATCATTTGCTTTTTCTGCTCCCACCCCTCATTTTTAATTCTTGGTACAGTTTTGGTCATCACAAAAAGAATGGTATGTAAGGAGTGTCCTTGGCTCTTTCTTGTGCAGCTTTCTTTCAGTTGCAAATAATCATGTACTTATTCAATGGCCCAATACCTACATACAGATATCAAAATTGTACATGTACATGTACATTAAGATAGTGCAATCTATTAGTCTTGTTTTGAAATGGTGTACTCGTTGTATACTGTGTTAAAATATGGATAAAAAGTGTCAGAAAAATTCTATAGAAATTCAGGTTACATTAAGAATCACTCAAAACTTGGATACAGTGCTAAATCAATATATATAATGAAATTTGAAAATATATGGAGATACTGCAGTATTGTTTAGGATAATTTCCAGATAGGCATAGCAATTCAGTGATGGGAGGCAGTGACTTGAGAATCAACCAAGGTTGGGTCGAAGAATCAGAAAAAAAAGAGGAAGTGAAAATTAAAGAACTCATTGAAACTGATGGAAGATATGTCCTCAGAGAGTTAGCTAAGATAATTGGCATCTCATTATCAAAAGTTCATAAAATGTTACAGTGTTCAATGTCTTGTTGCAGGTTTTATCACAGGAGAACATGTTGGGCAGATTGCAATCATCAGTAGACTCAATGTTACAGTGTTCAATGTCTTATTGCAGGTTTTATCACGGGAGAACATGTTGGGCAGATTGCAATCATCAGTAGACTCAATGTTACAGTGTTCAATGTCTTGTTGCAGGTTTTATGCTAGGAGAACATGTTGGGCAGATTGCAATCATCAGTAGACTCAATGTTACAGTGTTCAATGTCTTATTGCAGGTTTTATCACGGGAGAACATGTTGGGCAGATAGCAATCATCAGTAGACTCAATGTTACAGTGTTCAATGTCTTGTTGCAGGTTTTATCACAGGAGAACATGTTGGGCAGATTGCAATCATCAGTAGACTCAATGTTACAGTGTTCAATGTCTTGTTGCAGGTTTTATGCTAGGAGAACATGTTGGGCAGATTGCAATCATCAGTAGACTCAATGTTACAGTGTTCAATGTCTTATTGCAGGTTTTATCACGGGAGAACATGTTGGGCAGATAGCAATCATCAGTAGACTCAATGTTACAGTGTTCAATGTCTTGTTGCAGGTTTTATCACAGGAGAACATGTTGGGCAGATTGCAATCATCAGTAGACTCAATGTTACAGTGTTCAATGTCTTATTGCAGGTTTTATCATGGGAGAACATGTTGGGCAGATAGCAATCATCAGTAGACTCAATGTTACAGTGTTCAATGTCTTATTGCAGGTTTTATCACAGGAGAACATGTTGGGCAGATTGCAATCATCAGTAGACTCAATGTTACAGTGTTCAATGTCTTATTGCAGGTTTTATCAAGGGAGAACATGTTGGGCAGATTGCAATCATCAGTAGACTCAATGTTACAGTGTTCAATGTCTTATTGCAGGGTTTATCACGGGAGAACATGTTGGGCAGATAGCAATCATCAGTAGACTCAATGTTACAGTGTTCAATGTCTTATTGCAGGGTTTATCATGGGAAAACATGTTGGGCAGATTGCAATCATCAGTAGACTCAATGTTACAGTGTTCAATGTCTTATTGCAGGGTTTATCATGGGAGAACATGTTGGGCAGATTGCAATCATTAGTAGACTCAATGTTACAGTGTTCAATGAGGCTGTTAAGAAATGCTGCTACTCAGATGAAGAGTGTAAAGTGGCATTTGTGGGGGTAGGTATTTCAACATACATGTACTTTCACTCAGCATATCAATTTTCCATTGATTGACTCAGCATACTATAAAACACTTATATTTGGCGTGTATTTTTATTTGGCACTATTGGCGGTAAAAAGCAAAATCGCCAAAATATGAGACTGGGAAATACAATTCAGCTACACAAAAGCCATAAATGGACACACACCCTTAGTATGTTGGTATACAACTTTTGAGCGGTAGAGTATGCTTCAACATTGAGGAAACCACATCTTAAAAGGGGCTACTATTAAAGGAAGGAATATGCTCCCCATAGGGAGCATATCCTTCCCTTTAAAAGTAGCTCCTATTAGAATTGATAATAACTTTAAAGGACAACTTTAAAGGAGAAACCGCCAAAATTAAACTATGCCAATATGTCAGTCTTTTAAAATTGCCAAATTGATGTTGTGTATATTAAGTGGTTTACAGTATGATTTTGGTACTCAGTATCGGCAAGCAGCTATGGCTCCTGCACATTTGTGCAATTTTACCAATTCTCTGCTGCTCTCATGCACAAAAAGTATGAAAGTAAATGAAGGTTCAGACCAAACGTTAGATCTTAAGAAGGCTTTGACAATCGGCTCAGCCACGATCAGATGCACTTTTTGTACCAACAGCTTGCTATATACTCCTATTATAGAGAAAATAATGTGAAAACACTTTATTTTTGTTTCAGGGAAGTGCTAAGGGACGGTTTTAAGAGGACAAATAGCATTGAACATCATTGACAGAACAGAATTTGGGCTTCGGAGCATACAATGGTCAAAAAGTGCTTGAAAAACACTGTTATGCTGATTCATTTGAAAAGAACTGTTTTTAACAAATAACTCCATACCAATTTCTTTAAGTGTACAGATAATGATATTGATTTTAATATAATATAGACAGTCCTCATTCTTTTGTTGGTTGAATTATCAAGCTATGTCAACTAGTACCAAAAAGGCATCTAAAAGACCAAATACCTACTTTGTTTTATATTTTTCAAATTTAGGAAGTAGCAGATAGCACAGCACCCTTAATCGTAGCAAACATATTTTAGATATAATTGGTTTAATGAATTGTGTAGCATAACATACCAGCTAATGAGTTTGTATAACATTAAGTATCTCAGGAAACAAATAAATCTACAGTTTTCATTTGACTGGTATGGTGTAAAATGGTCCAAAATATTGTCCAGTCCGTAGACGCCCTTGCTTTTAATGAAGACTTAGGAAGATTAAGGTCATGTTTATGTGTATGATACAAGTGGAAGTCAGGACTAATTTAAAATAGAAGGATTGTTTCCAACAGAAAGTATTTAGGCGTCTTTGAATGCAGAACCTTGTCCGTAGATGCGTCCTGTCCATAGACACAATTATTTAAATGAATATTTAAAAGCAAAATTACCCTAGTATTGCTTTAATTTAAATCATATCTGTTTCTTATACACCCTTTTACATTTAGGAAAAAAGGGTTTATTAATTTCGTACCAAAGTCGGTTCGTCATCCGTCTGTCTGTCCTACCGTCACGTTTCTTGTAAATGCATCTCTGCCTAAACCCTTGGACTTAGCAACTTCAAAATTTGCAAGTGCATGGATCACATGATGTAGAGGGAACTGAGCAACATTTTGTGTGACCTTGACCTTGGGGTCAGGGTCAAGGTCAAAGGCTAAATAATGTATTTTCTTGTAAATGCATCTCCTCCTTAACAATTGGATCTTTTTACTTCAAACTTTACAGGTGCATAGGTCACATGATGTAGAGGGTACTGGAAAACATTTCCTGTGACCTTGACCCTAATTTAATTTCCTGTAAATGCATCTCCTCATTAACCAGTCCACATAGCATCTTCAAACATTACAAGTGTATAGGTCACATGATGTTGAGGGTACTGGGAAACACTTCATATGACCTTGAACCCTATGTAGAGGTCAAATAATGTCTTTTCTTGTAAATGCATATTCTCCTAAACTGTCAGACGTGGCAACAACAAATTTTGCAGGTACATAGGTCATATGATGTGGAGGGTACTGGACAACATCTTATGTGAGCTTGACCCCAAGGTCAAGGTCGTATAATGTATTTTTTGTAAATACATCATCTCTTTAACCGTTTGACATGGCATTTTCAAACTTAGCAGGTGCATATGTGACTTGATGTAGAGGGTACTGGGCAACAGTTTGCGAAATCTTGACCCCAATGTAAAGGTCAAAGGTAAAGAAGTGGGTATTTGCGATAGTGTACCTTCGACTGCTGCTCTAGTTTTCTTATATTATAATAATTACTTTGAATAACGCTTAGATTTTGGAAAGAAAATTGTATAATTATTGCTAGTGAGAAATAGTTATTTCAGAAAAAAAGGTGTTTTCTTGACAAAATCTATGTGTAATTCAAAGTAATCATAAAAAAACAGAAAATATTCCAATCTAATGTAGATTGAGTCAGTGTTTTTGGTAGTTTCTCTTAATATTCATAAAGCTTTTGTGTCTAGAGACAAGACATGTCTACGGACAAGACATTTTTATATTCAAAGACTGATAATTTTTTCTGTTGTGAACAATCCTTGTAATTCATATTTGAACTTAGTCTTTGCATCCACTTATATCTGAAACATAAAGATCACCTTAATCTTTCAAAGCCTTCAATAAAAACAAAGTATCTGCGGACTGGTCAGTTTTTGACCATTTAACACAATAGGAACTGCAGGAAAAATGGCAAATTTATTTATATCCTGAGTATTCAAATTCATTTACTGGTTTGTTTTACTTCACAATGAGTAATCAATTGTAATCTAAAACATATCATCCTTGGTTAAAGGTGCTGTGCTATATAGCACTAGTACTAAATTTGGGAAATATAAAAGAAAGTTGACATTTTGTCTTTTTGATGCCCCTTAGGTTCTAGTTTATATAGCTTGATAATTTAACCTGCAAAAGAAAGAAGACAGTCAATTTTGCATAGAAATTGATATCCTATTCTGATCATTTTGAAAAAATGGTTATGTAATTTTTTGTTGAAAACAATATTTTTTGAAATGAAAATTGTACTTTTCAAGCATTTTTTGACTATTTTATGCGCTGATTTTTGTTTGATTTGATTCGTTATGTCCCAGTCATTAATTTTCAGTTGTGTCGAGAAGGGTCTTCCTGGGTTGAACCAGAACTTTGTAAGGATTTATGTCTTGCTCAAGGACACAGCGTAGTGAGGCTGGTTAGGCTCGAACCCACGACCCCTCGGTCTTGAGTCAAGCACTCCACCACTGAGCCACTGCACTCCCTTTATGTGCTGATTTGAACAAAATTCAGTGCAATTTGCCCTCTTGATATAGTCCCTTAGCATTCCTCTTAAACATAGTTTAAGTATTTACACACTTTTGTCTGCAACACAGAAGCATATAACAAGCTCAGTGTAAGAAAAACTGCATACTGCTTCCAGTTGTGATACAGTTTCTCTCCAAAAACAAGATAAAAACTTACAAGTCATGTATATTCTATCCTCTGGCAATATTACTTATTTTGTTCATCATTTTGATACATAAAAAGGAAGTTATCATGCTTGCTTACAAAGTTTTATTTGACACAGGTAACAAATGTCCTGTCCATAGACAGTTTGGCTAAATTTCAGAGACCATTTATGAAACCCTATAACTTTACAGCTAGACAACTTAGAATAACAACCAAAAGCTCTCTGGAGTTGTTGTATTCTCTAGTTTTTCATTATGTATCATGTGAATTCATATTTCCTTTAAAAGAAATTTATAGCAACTGATAGGAGTCATTTCTTTGTGTTTTTATAGAATTTTGTAATTCACTGGCTAAAAAAAAACGTGAAAATGAACATCACAACATTTATTTTGATACCATAATTTTCCATGTGTTGTGCCTTCTAAAACATAAGAACATTTGAGAATGGATTTATCTTGAGCCAAGAAAAATACTCATATTATGATAGTATGGTGTCTTCTTATTTTTCCTCACAACATCCTCTTTCAACCATAAATGTTCAAGTTAGTACTTTTGTAACTCTATAACACCAACTGGTTTAAGGCAATATATAGTATATAAAATGTGAAAATGCATGCAAAAAGTGAATTGAAAGGACTTTAATTTTGGCACCGATGAAACAAAAATTTGCTTCTGATTGTGGCTGAGCCATATGATAGAAACTCTATTCTTGCGCACAGGATAAGGATATCTGATATTTCATCCTGGGTTAGAAATTCTTATCTTACCCATGTTATCTTACGCAGGCTATCACATGTGGCCTGTACATTGGTTGTGTTGGATCTCACGAGACATAGTTGTTAAAAAGCATCAGTGTTATGACAAAGTGATGTCATCAAGTGACATTGTATCTCAGTATATTCAGGAACTTCTGGGAGCTTACTTTGAAATAGAAAATGTGGTGTTCAATGGTGAGCAAGAAAATAAATTAATTTTTTGTGTGAGGGTGGGATAGGAAAATCTGTCCCTCGGGATCACCATTTGTCATCACTCAGCAACCCTCATGATGCCAAACACTCTCCACCTGAATCCCTGGTCCAAATTCAAAATGATTTCAAAGGATTATTTCTTATGGTACCCTCTACGGAAATAGCTCAAATGGTTCCACTCCGCTGAACAAAAGGGCCGCCAGAGCTCTAGATAAGAAATATGTTCAAACAACATCTCCTGAACCACTTTCAAAATATTTTCAAACAAAAGGGCTGCCACAGCTCTAGATAAGAAATATCTTTAAAAGACCTCTACTGAACCACTGGTCCGAGTTCAAAATAATTTCACAGAAATGTTTCTCATGATGCCTTCTACTAAAATTGCCGAAATGGGTTTATGACGAAGAAAGGGCCGCCAGAGCTCTAGATAAGAAAGATCTTTAAAACGACATCTCCTGAACCACTGGTCCAGATTCAAAATAATTTCACAGAAATGTTCCTCATAATGCCCTGGTCCAAAACTGCACAAATGGTTCTGCTCTGCAGAAAAAAAGGAGCTGCCAGAGCTATAGATAAGAAATGTCTTTATACCACATCTCCTCCTGAACCACTGGTCCAAATTCAATATTATTCCAAATGCACTCTATGGGAGCGCAGTGGCCCAGTGGTAGAGTGCTTGATTCAAGACCGAGTGGTTGCGGGTTCAATCCTCACTGGTACCAATGCGTTGTGTGCTTAAACAAGACACTTTACTCCTTGCTTAGTACTGGTTTAACCCAGGAAGACCCATCCTGACATAACTGAAAGAATGAAATCAAACAAAATAAATAATGCCCTCTACCAAAATTGC
Source organism: Loripinus fragilis (assembly GCA_964019695.1). NCBI lineage: Eukaryota > Metazoa > Mollusca > Bivalvia > Lucinida > Lucinidae > Loripinus > Loripinus fragilis. The sequence goes on along the minus strand of OZ026520.1, from coordinate 21,261,648 downwards.
ACTAATGGTTTGACTGCACTGAACAAAAAGAATGCCAGAGCTTTAGATAAGAAATATCTTTAAACCACATCTCATTAACCACTGGTCCAAATTTATAATAATTTCACGGAAATGTTCCTCATGATGCCCATTTCACAGAAATATTCCTCATGATGCCCTCTACCAAAATTGATCAGAATGTTCAGCTCAGCTGAACAAAGTTGCCACCAGAGCTAAAAATAGAAATATCTCTAAATGATATCTCTTTAGCCACATGCCAATACATCATCTCATCATTTGCCAGGATTCCAGTGAGCAATCCAGGGCCCTAGGGCCCTCTTGTTGTTAAAGGGAGGTGCAGAAAGATAAATTCTTTCAGATAATGTATTTTAAGTAGCAATGATCCATGTGTTTGTTCATTGTGTATATTGTTTGTTACAGGGTACAGATAATTTTGGTTTCCCAATGCTTCTAGATATGTATGCATTACTCTTGTCACCACAAGAAAGAGAAAAAGGTAGGCTTTCTCAAAAGATTAAGGGTTTGGAGGAATAGTCAGATTAAAATTATTCCATTGTACTAGTCTGCCTGGCTTGCAGCTTTCATGATTTTAGACATTTATAGAGGGCAGGGCTTACCCAGGCTCAGAATTTGTTGTAGCCAACACTTTAGCCAATGCAAAAAGTTGGATCCAAATGAAATTCACGTTAGCCACTATTTTAGCCAGAAGTTGTTTTGTATTTAAAGCTTTGCATGCTAGGGTGAGTTTTGTTGTCTGCATATAACCTTTGCAAACAGTTTGGACCCAGATCAGGCCCGACAAAACGTCGGTGGACCCAGATCAGGCCCGACAAAACGTTGGGCCTGATTTGGATCCAAACTGTGTGACACCCTGATGGTATTAAAAAAAATCCAGCATCCAAAGAGTAAAATATGGCACAATAATGAAGTGTGAAGGAATAACAAAAGCAATATTCCAAAAGCTGATGATGATCAAAATACACTTTTTTTGCAAATATATACTTTTTGAACCACCTAGCATAGCCCCAGATAAGGCTGCGGATTGCGTATTTACGCAATTGCTTGGACCCAAAAATGCAATTAAATTATTTTCTGTGCGTACAAAAACGCAATAAAAATTCTTGATACTCAATTCCGAACTTTTTCATAGCGTATGATGCTTTGCGATTGCCGTTTTTGTATAAAACACTGGCAGTTGTCGGGTACAGATTTATACATGGCATGGTGCCAAATCTATATAGTATATGAAATTTTAAACCAGTCCAGGAACATTCTTATCGCTGTTTAGCGGTACCCAATATTTACACAATAACGACATTCATCTCACTTTACGATAACAATGGCGAAACATGGGCGAAAAAGCAATCAAATAATATTGTTTCATACAGTAGTAACTCAACTAAAATACTGCGTTGAAGGTTTGAAGAATCATAGATGACTTGATAAATACGTTGGATTTTCGAAATAAGTCGGAAATAGCGGTCTCAGGTGTACTACAGCAGTATTGGCAGTGGGTTTCTGAAAGTGAAACCGAAAGTAAACCAAAAAATCAGGACAAACTAGCGCAGGCCCGGTTTCATTGCTAATTTGCTTTCAGATGGATACCCAATACAAAAACTTGAAATACCCAATTTGAAATTTGAAATACCCAATTAAGCCAAAAAGAGGTGGGTAAATACCCAATTGCTTCCAATCCTTATCTGGAGCTATGACCTAGATTGAACTTTTAGCCAATGACTTATATTTGTAGCCACTCTACATTCATAAGTAGCAAATGGCTACAATGGCTAATGGCAGAGTGAGCCCTGGAGGGGTTACTGTAAAACACTTATATTTGGTGGATATTTTATTTGGCACAATTGGTGGTAAAACAAAAATCAACAAAATAGGAGACCTGAAAAAATACAGTTTTGAAGAAATTCAATTACACAATATGCAATAAATGGACACACACCCCTAGTATATTGGTATCTCTATTGTCAAAAATCTACTTTTAACGGCATAGTGCATTTCAAGGTAGAGTAAACCATGTCTTTAGGGGAAGGGTTGTAACTAATGTTGTGAGAGCTTGTGACCCAACCCCATTGCCGTATCATATTTGGCAATAAAATATGTTTAAACTATTTCTTAAAATTGGCCACTATTAAAGGAATGAACTTTTCAGAAGTCCACACAAGGCATTTTTTGTCACCACTTTTTGCACATGGGGGGAAAGAGCTAAATTTATGTCACATGGACCCCATCGTTTAAGTAGCATTGAGTTTCTGCTCAAGATTTTCATTTTCAAGCCTAGTAATTTTGTGCTAAATATAACACAAACCGTTTTAACCCTTAAAGCGCGTAGAAAAAAATGCATCTGAAAATGTTGTCTGCTGAAGTCGTCTGCTGCAAATAATTGCCTAGCATTACTGACAAATTAAGTATAGAAGCAAACAGTGTGGACCCAGATAGGAGCAATCTGATCTGGGTCCACACTGTTTGCCATAGAGGCTTATTAAACATTTCAGCAGACGAGAAAAGAAGACGACTTTTGTTGTGATTGGCGCATTAAGGGTTAAATGTTATGTATATTTATAGAGAAACTGCACATACAGAACAAGTTGATCTCCAAGTTTAGATCATTTGGAGAGCTGGAAGCTTTTGCTACCAAGACGATGGACGCGGAACTTTTGGGAAAAATCCGGATTGTGAAAAGCTACCACCATAACTTACCGGTCATCCTCAGTAAGATACAGAGTAAATGTGTTAGAGATGTGCGAGTAGCAGGTAGGTCATCAAAGATCATCATACATCTAGATAAATATAGTTTATCATTGTGATCTTTCTTGTCCTTCAGTTTTGATATTTGTTTTGGGTGCTCAAAAGAACTGTCTCAATGGTGCTCATTGAGACGGTTTGTTAGAGTACCCACAACATATGCTTTGGTTGATAAATAAAAAAATGAATTTTGAATTGTGCATTCTTATTTAGAGGCTCATAATAAGATAACATTTAGAGCATAAGTTTGATTATTTTTATACCCCCAGTATAATCAGAATAAAAATTACAGTAGAAAGGTGTATACAACCCACACTCTTTTTTGTCCCCAAAGTTCGTGAAATAAAAGGGATGCAGGTATAATCAATCCAAAGGGACTTTTTATACCAAACACCAGTTTCAGGACAAAATAAATTGTGACTCTATAAGGGTTGACTTTTGAAAGAATTCTGAAATAAATGTCGGAATTGCGGCCTTTTTTTAGATGATAAGAAATCATTATGAGTGTCCATGTAGGCTAGAGATATCTTACCAGTGGGGTCTGAATTCTGCCAGGGATGAGGCTTGCCGAGTCCCTGGTAAAATTCTTACTCCAAGGATAGGATTTCTGTATCCTTCATGGACTTACATATGATGGATAGTTTTTCTCCCACTTTTCGAAGCTTTTTTGCCGGAACATGAAAAGTTCATAAAACGTGACAGTTTCAACTCATTACTCTGACATTGGATATGCATAATTCTGAGCTCATATGTTCATTTGGTATGATTAGGGGTTGAAATATAGTTTGCACCTTTTTGATGATAGGAAAATATGATTGGAGTGATAGTTAGGTTGCAAAATGCAGAATGAAATAGTACTACTTTGCCATTGGCCTCATGTTGCTGAATTGTCGTGTGACACAGGTTTTGCGATGTCATTAAAATTCAGTGATGTCAGAAAATGAGGCTACACATTGTTAAGTGCCTTGAGGGACTTAAGTGCAATGTATCAGTTCTTTGAATACCCATTTTGGGAGAATAGGGATAATTTACTCTGCCCATGTAAGAAAGCAGTCAAGTGGTCATGTAAGATAGAAAATATCTCCCACCTTTGCCCATGTAAGATAGGCTGTCAGCTCATGTAAGAAATTTATATCTTACTTGACCATGTGGCAGCTTTCTTACATGGGCAGATTAAAATAATAATTTTTTCCAACAAAGGGTATTCAAAGAACCAATATATTACTGCGCCTAAGTAACTCAAAGGCATCAAGCAAGGTTAAGCATCACTTACTGACGTCATTGAAAGTTAATGACGTCCTCAAACTTGCTTCACACAACAATATCGGTAACGCGACACTAACAGCACAGGGAGCATAACAGGATTTTATTATGCATTTTACAGCTTAACTAATACTTTGAACATATTTTCCAGCAAATAATAAGGTGCAAGCCTGGTCCCTGGTTAAAATTCTGACCCCTCTGGCGAGATATCTCTATCCTACATGGACACTCATGGTGGATTGTAATGTTATTACATGAGCTGACAGCCTATGTATCTCACATGGGCAGGGGTGAAAGTTTTCAGGATTATTCCTGAATTCAGGATTTTGAGGCTGACTTTCCACAGAAAGTCAGCCTCAAAATGCTGAATTAAGGAGACCTTAATAGCTCTCTGATTTATTTTCAGTGTATCTAAGGACATTTGACCATCTAAATTTGAAATTGCGAATATTTAGTGGGCATACTGCAAATTTTAAGAATGGAGTTTCGAAATTTCAGGATATTGGAAATTTTGAACTTTCACCCATGCATAGGCAAAGATGGGAGAAAAAATATCTCTGGTGGACAAGCATATGATTTTGGGCACAGTGTTTTTACAAACATAATATGATGCGCAATGCACGATTTGGGCCCTTAACGTTATTAATGACGTTACGAGTTATTGACGTCAAAAGTGATTACAAAGGACCAGTGTCTATAAGGCCTGTTTCACGGCCACTATGAATTTTCTTTAAACTTTGTGTAATGAAAGCAGCATGTCTTAGCTGTTATATCATGAAATGTTGGATCAATAGATTAAGTTTTCTGAGTTGTATACTCATTTGAAGTGGGTGGGGTAATTCCACCCCAAACAGGATTACGCTACGAAAACGACTATATTTTTATAACCATATGTAGCTGGGAATCAGCCATTTCAAGATTGTTTATGGGATAACAGATATAAAAACTGACACTTATGATATTTCAAAATATTTATAAATGATAAGTATATACTAAATTGAAAGTCATACCCATATTTTAGTATTTTTTCTTCTCCAACTTTACGCAAAACCACAACATCTTGTCATGCTTGAAGCGATACAATTGGTGTTTATAGGTTACATAGTATATAAGCTGGTAATTATAAAATTATGAGGAACTGTTTCCATGGCGATTATTTTAAGAGTTATCTGCCCACAAAACCAGGGATTCTTTTATTTTTTCAAAATTTTAGTGTGGCTTTGCATGCATTAGAGATTTTAGAAACATCATTGATTCTAGGTTACACAATGATTGCTCATAGTGTGTAAAATGAAACAAAGGTTTCACATCGCTGATATGATCTGGTAGTCAAAGATCAAGGTCACTAATACTTAAAACCTGTCTACAGCTCAAAATGCGAACACCTATTTCATTTTTTGAACTTGCATATTCATATTTGCTACAATATTTGCATATCATGTGAAGACTACAGCAAAAGTCTCAGAATATGGATATGACCTTGAAATCAAGGGTCAAATATTCTTTAAATCTGTCACACTGCTCATAATACAAACTCCTCTTTCGTGCATTGATTAGGTGTGTTTATATTAAACACATATAATTGCTTATAATGTGTTGATTAAAATAAAGGTTTCAGATAGCTGATATGACCTTGTGGGTCAAAGGTCAAGGCCACACATACTTAAAACCTGTCAATTGCTCTAAATGCCAATATATTGACCTTGACCTCATATGTCATAGCAGCGACCTGAAACCATTGATGGTATCTCCATATTTTGGCAATTAGTGTGCAAAATATATATAATCTTCATGGAAACTACGAGTAGTAATGGATACTCACTTTACAAGTTTAAATATTTTTGAATATTTTTGAGTTTTAAATATTTAACATTTGACTGGAAAACAGAGAGTTTCTTGTCATTTACAAACCTCAGACAAACACTGTTGCAAATATGAATATCCTCAATTGAAAAAGTAAGGTGAGTGGCACTAGAAGCCACAAAACCTGATAATATATACGTATTTATAAAATTAATTTGCATTCATAGAACCTCTATCAAAGACTATAGAGGTTCATGCTGCGAGCCGTAGGACCGATTCTAAATACATAGACCTTTGATCCCAAGGTCATATTGGTTCTCTGAAACTTTCATTTTAATGTACCCACCTTAAGAAATCATTACGCTATATATGGACATCCTCTAACAAAAATGAAAAGGAATTCACGTCAACATTTGTAAGATATATTTGACCTAGACCTTTTACTCCAAGGTCATAGCAGCTCTCTGAAACTTTCATCGTAATCACCACACAATATGCGAGTGCAATATCCAGTGGTAGAGTGTTTGAGTCGAGATAGAGGGGTTGCGGGTTTGAGTCTCACAGGTGGAACTGCATATTGTCCTTGAGCAAAGTAAAGAAGAAGGCAAAGGTCAGGAATCGATACAATCAAGTTCCACACATGACCCAGGACACATACAAGGGAGCCAAGAGGTCAGCCCTTGCCCAACAGGTGACCACAAGACTGCAAGAAAAAGACATGACAGGCAAGACACATTATATTCTGCTTAGTGCCAGTTCAACCCAGTAAGAGCCATCCTGACATGACATGACTGAAAAATATTGACTGGGATAAAAAGAATCAAATCAAGCAAACAACATACCATAGGCAATCATTCTTCCAAATATGAACACTCCCACTCAAGAAATGACAGAGGAGCTCTAAGTATGGGCTGTATACAGGTTTTTGCAAGTGCGACTTTGACGTTGACTCCAAGGTCACATCAGCAATATGAAACCTCGGTTTTAAACTACACTTCATAAGCACTCATTGTGCTAAATATGAAGGCACTCCATCAATGCATGAATGAGGAGTTTGTGTTAAGAGCCGTAAGACAGATTTTAAGAAATATTTTAATTTGAACCTTAACTTCAAGGTCATAAATATATTCCAAGACGTATGTTGCAATTAACACATGATATCAAAACATTGGGGCAAATTTGAACACCCTCGGTCAAAAAAATGAAGAAGGTATTTGTATTTCGAGCAATTTTACAGGTTTTAAGTATCTTTGTACTTGACCTTTGACCACAAGATCATATCAGCTATCTGAAATCTTCGTTTTAGTCGACACATCATACCCAATTATTGTGCTAAATATGAACACACCTAATCAATACACCAAAGAGGGCAGTGTGACAGTTTTTAGAATATTTGACTTTGACCCTTGATTTTAAGGTAATATTCTTATTCTGAGACTTTTGTTGTAATCTACACATAATAGGCAATCACTGTGGCAAATATGTACACACTAGGTAAAAAAATGATAGAGGTATTTGCGTTTTGAACCATAGACAAGTTTTAAGTATGTGTGACCTTGACGTTTGACCAAAAGGTCATATCAGCTATCTGAAACCTTTGTTTTAATTTACACATCATACGCAATTGTTGTGCTAAATATGAACAAATCCCATTATTACACCAACGAGGAGTTTTGTATGATGAGCATATTTGACTTTGACCCTTGATTTTAAGGTCATATGTATATTCTGAGACTTTTTTATAATCTACACATAATAGATAATCATTGTGGCGAATATGTACATACTAGATCCAAAAATGAAAGAGGTATTCGCGTTTTGAGCCATAGACAAGTTCTAAGTACATGTAACCTTGACCTTTGACCACAAGGTCATATCAGCTATCTGAAGCCTTTGTTTTATTCTACACACCATGACCAATCATTGTGTAACCGATAAGCAATAATGTATCTAAAATCTCTAATGCATGCCACCAACTCTTAAAAGAATGAAAAAAAAAAAATGGCTCGTTTTGTGGGCAGATAACTCTTTAAGTAATCACCATGGTAACAATTCCTCATAATTTTATAATTACCATTATATGAACTATGTTACCTCTAAACATCAATTGAATGGATTCAAGCATGACAAGATGTTGTGGTTTTGCGTAAAGTTGGAGAAGAAAAAATACTAAAATATTGGTATGACTTTCAAGTGAGTATATACTTATCATTTACAAATATTTTAAAATATCATAAGTGTCAGTTTTTATATCTGTTATCCCATAAATAATCTTGAAAGGGCTGATTCCCAGCTACATATGGTTATAAAAATATAGTCGTTTTTGTAGCATAACCCTGTTTGGGGTGGAATTACCCCACCCACTTCAAATGAGTGTACAACTCAGAAAACTTAATCTATTGATCCAACATTTCATGATATTACAGCTAAGACATGCCACTTTTATTACACAAAGTTTAAAGGAAATTCATAGTGGCCGTGAAACAGGCCTTATAGACACTGGTCCTTTACGCGATTATTTTACGTTTCAATCCATGACGCTTACATCAGATTCTAGGCTTAGGCTGTTTTTATCGGAAATGATATATCCTTTAGACTCTCTTACAAACTATCTACAATGAATCAGCGCTTTCCAAGAAATCCTTGATATTGAATAATAATGAAGGCAAAAGTTAAAATAAAATAAAAAGACTTATTACCGGAGACGTAATTCTATTGTTTGTGGCCGTGTTCTTTGGCTATAACCAGTATAGACTGGATTGGTTTATGGTTTTTATGTCCAGGAGCACCCGCCTAGACAGTACAATCAATCGGCCCGCTAGCAAAACACCATCCGAATTGCGTTGCGCTACTGCGGCGGGCCGATAGTGGTCTGAGATTGGATGATGGCTGGGAGAAGGCTCAACCGGCAGTGGTTCTGATTTTAAAGCGTTTCAGAAAACGGAGCCACGGATTTAAGTCTCATCCGACAGACTGGGAGAAGCCAGGAATCAAACCCGGCCCCCTAGCTTACAAGACGTATGCTATCGGAGATGTAATTCTCTTGTTTGTGGTCGTGTTCCTTGACTATAACCAGTACTGGCCGGGTGGGTTTATGGTTTTGTGGTTTTATGTACCGGAGACGTAATTCTTGTTTGTGGCCGTGTTCCTTGGCTGTACCAGTACTGGCCGGGTGGGTCTCATCTTTACCAGCAAAGGTTTCGTCGTATCTACCTTTAGATTAGACAATCGCAACCCTTGGTAGAACAAGATGGGTGGGTTTATGGTTTTGTGGTAGGAGCACCCTGAGGCTCAACCGGCAGTGGTTCTGGTTTTAAAGCGTCTCAGAAGACTGGGCTGCGGTTTAAAGTCTCATCCGACAGACTGGGAGAAGCTGGGAATCGAACCTGCGACCCCTGGTTTACAAGACATAGGTTTATCCCCTACAACAAGGCGGAGACATAATTCGCATTTTGAGATGAAGTCATGAATATTAAACAAATATTCAATATTGGAGGATAGAAAAATAACGAATAATTTTCAGTTTTAAATTTATCTTATCAAAAATAAACATTAAGATTTAGTCACTGCATCAATCGTGTAACTATACTTAGCTTCTGTTTTCAAAATCATTTTGCTTGACAATCTCCTAGACAAGGGATTCGAATTGATCAAACAACGGGGAAATAATTCATTCAAAAGAGTACAGCCAGATTTTGACGGTTCATTTGGGGCCTACCCCGCGTATTTTTGGTGTTGTTTTTTTCTCAGTGTTGTTTAATATGTTTTTGTCATTTTACAAGTGCCTTACTGTCGAGTCCGCGAAATCAGACCTAACTATATCGAATAGATCTATATAGCTTCACAGCTTTATATTTCACAGAAATTACACATAGATCTACTGTTTCAGGTTTTCAATATTCGTTTTAAACTATTTTAAAAATTATTACGGCTTTTGTGTGTTTTAAGAAAAAGAACCGCTGTAAAATTAATTATAGGAGAAAGAACGGACACCAATTCATTTTAATTCAACTTTTTCCCCTGCTAATATAAATTAGCTAATCTCTGGAGCCAAGGAGACTGATTTAAGTCTCGCTGTGTCGGAAACCCCAAAGATAGGTTATGTCGCACCGGGACCCATCTTATCCATTGAGCCAAAATCGGCCCACCAGCTCGCTAGGGGGCCCATAGTTGACCAAAACTGTATGCTGGCTGGGATAGTTATTCTCTTGAATCAAAAAGTTTATTTCGTAAATGTAAATGTGTATGCTCGCATGAGCTTGAATCGCTTATTTTCTGACACCATTTACCGGCTCATATGGGACACGAAAAAGAGTGAAACTATATTGATCCCTCGACCCAGCCGTGGACCCACCCTCGATACCAATAAATTCTGAGGTCGGACGCAGAAGGTACAACCTTTCGTTTCAAAACTGAAACAAAACGCAATTACTATGAATAACAACAATGAGTCAAAAATATTCAGGTAAAGGCGTGTATATGAAGACCCTTTTGATGTTGTTGTTGTGTTTGTGTTAGAACGTCCCAACAAGCTAAGGTCATAATGAGACGGGGCCACGGCCTTATCCGACAGACTGGTGCCCTTTTGATGTAAAGAATATATCTGTGTCTTGTATCCTGCCTTAAACGGCCTATGGCTTGTCCGTAGGTATAAAACTAAATAGCGCTTATTCTCGGCGACGTCAAGTTACGTCACAAGTGTTTGTATTTATTTGATTTGGTTCTTTACGTCCCATCAACAATCTTTCAGTTATGTAGGGACGGGTCTTCCTGGGATAAACCAGTACTAAGCTAAGATTAATGTGTCTTGCTCAAGGACACAACGCAGTGACGCCGATGAGGCTCGAACCTGCAGCCCCTCGGTCTCGAGTCAAGCAATCTACCACTGAGCCACTGCGCTCCCAACGTTACAAGTGTGTACCAATATCTGTTGACGTATACCACTTTAAACAGCTCTAGAATTGTCAATTTCAGGGTTACGACCAACATATTTTTGCAAATTGTTTGGAATAAGTAGTTAAGGACTCTTACTTCATAATGGAATGTTTGCTCTTTTCATCCAACGTTTGACGATTAGTTGATGATACGAGGAGATCTTTCTATTATTTTGACGTAACGTCGCTAAAATTGTGACGTCAGATTAAAGGGTACTGCTATACAAAAACATATTTTAGGACTGACATGTATAATTTCCGAACGAAAAGTATACAAATCAATAACTTGAACATATACCTATTGAAAAATGTCAAAAACTGAAAATGTGGAAATCTACCCATAAGGGCCCTTTTCCTGTGTTGCGCATCATATGGTACCAAGTTTTTCTTTTACAGACTATGTGTTCAGTACAGCCCATAAAGCTAAAGGTTTAGAGTTCAGTACCGTGAGAGTAACTGATGATTTCTTAGCTGAACAACAAATAGTTATAGAGATGGACTTGGGGCACAGTGTTTTACAAACATAAAATGACAGGTTTAGATAAACAAAATATTTCTGCGTAAAATTGTAAATATATTCTTACCCATAATTTTTAACATATGTTTTGGGTGCTCAAAAGAACTGTCTCATTGAGACAGTTCTTTTGAGTACCCACAACATATGTTTTGGTTGAGAAATAAGAAATTTATTTTTCTGTTACGCACTCTTAACTAAAGGCCTGTATAATACCTAGTTTTTCTTTTACAGACTATGTGTTCAGTACTGCCCATAAAGCTAAAGGTTTAGAGTTCAGTACCGTGAGAGTAACTGATGATTTCCTGGCAGAGCAACAAATGGTAATAGAGATGGACTTAGGACCAGATATGCAAATACAGATACCGACCATACTCAGTAAGTTCTAATTGATCAGTCTAGCTCTTGAAGAAGCTGGCTGATCTGAATCCACATCATTTGAATGGTTACCTTAACTCTTTACATATTATATTTTTCTATGGGTGGTTGGTGCTGACATTTTTCAAATTATATGGGTCATTGGTGTTTGAAAAAATCTGATTACATGGGTGGTGGGGTTTTATCGGAAAATTGGTTACTGACGTTTGATAGGTATATCAAATGGGATGTTCCTGTATCAATCAAAATATCAAATCTCAATCTGCCTGTTTTTCTGTCGTGTGGAATCATCCAATCTACATATAAATTGATTTATTTTAAGTGAAAATAAAACAAAACAAGATTGATCTCTATGCTTATAAAGCTGTTATTGCATGTCAAACAGGATTGCAGTATGCAATCTGTAAAGCAACACGATAACCTATGAAAGTTTCCAAATGCAACATCTATAACTAGCAGTGTAGGATTGGATAAAACATAGGCTGTTCCTGTTATCACCCTTGTATAATCAGCTAAGTGGGACCAGTGGTGATGATGTCAGATAGAAAAATACAGACAAATAAAGTTTAGCAAGTTGATCTAAAACCATTTGCTTCAAAACTAAAGAGCATGAAGCTTTTCATTCATTGACAGTGGCTATTTTCGGTAGAGGCTGATATTAGAAATGTCATACATTGATGGGTGTAGACAACACAGTATAGGAAAATGAGCATAACTCGCACTTTAAAATAATTCATATGGGAAGGCGTTAGACCTGCTTACTCTCTATCGATTATCAAACATTTTGTATCAATAGACATATCTTATTTAATTCTATGGGTAGTTGGTATATGAACCTTTCTGATTACATGGGTGGTCGGTGTCTGTAAAAATTTAATTCCATGGGTGGTGGGGTCAAAAATAAAGTGCCTTCTTCCCCCTCCAGGTATTTTTTTCTGGAATAGCCCTTACGGAAGTTTCTTTAAAAATTTGAGTAAAAATGAAAAATACCACCCAACAACCCTAAAATTGGAAATGGACTAATCCAATCGAAAAGTATGGTAAAATACATTCAGCATAAATGGGTTAACCTATTTTATATGGGAAGCCTGCCAATGGGCCCCTCGTCAAACAGAGATGGCCCAGAAATGCCGCAGAATGACTGGCAGAATAAATAGGGCTTATCTTTTTGGTCTTAATATCATTTCTAGAGGTAATAGGAATGCCTCTATGGAATTTAAATCCCATTGTTTGTAGCAAGTGCTCAAAATTTAATTTGCAACCTAAAAAACTGTTTCAGTGAACAAGGTACAAGTCAAAAAGGGGCAATTTCATATAAGTATATCTAAGCAGGGGACTCCAATAAAGACATTACAGAACTTTAAACTTAAACATTATGCAACTAACATGTATGTATTGTAAAATAGCCGCAAAGATTTCATTTTTGTTTTGATTGATTAATGATCCGTCATTGGTCAGTTACATTTATGATAATCAAACAGATTCTGACAACTACTCCCAGTGAACTCTCCCTTACCACTACTCCCAGTGAACTCTCTCTTTCCCAAGCCTGTAATTAATGAGCTCAATCTCTAGGCATGGCATCAGAAAAAAGAGAGCACAGTGTGTTTATCAAAAATCAAATTAAAACAATATAATTATTCATAAGTGATACAGTCTTCCATTATCATCTTAACAGGAGTCAAATGCTCATAGCTCACCTGAGCAAAAGTTTCATAGGATAGATAAAAGTATATCAATGACTCAGGCATCCGTCGTCCTTCAATCAACATTTTCAAACATCTTCTCTGAAACCACTGGGCCACTTGAACTAGAATTTCAAATGAAGACTCCTTAGTATTGGGGACTGTAAGTTTCTTCAAATGTTCTTATGGTCCTGGTCACATGACCAAGATGGCCATCATGCCCATATATGGTAAAAACCCTTTAAAAATCTTCTCCAGAATCAGAAGGCCGATGGTATGTAGCATTGGAGGAGTGGGGCCTTAAATGGGAAGTCTTTTGTAGGTTGATTTTTTTAAATTGCTGAAGCCAAAGTCATTATACTCACAAAATAATATGGATTCATTTCAGAAAATGATAGTTCTGATGAGCGGAACCTGTTGTATGTAGCTGTGACAAGAGCCAAGACAGCCCTTCAAGTGACCAGAACTATAATTAATGTACTCAGACAGTCAGGGGTAGGTGAACTTGGATGTAACCAATTAACTCTTTGCTTAACATCTCCATTTCTCCATCTACATCTGTATTAACATCCCTACTATGCTGATTGAAATTGATTTCTTAACTTTGCATGCTGAATAATTTTTCATGCTCTTGTTGTCATCTGATTTTTTTTTTCTCCAAAATTAACTCTTTCAAAATACTTTATCAGAGTGTCAAACAGTTTTGATTCAGATCAGGACCGACATTCTATTGGTCTTCAATATTTGCCAAAGTACCCATTAAAGGGTTTTCAGTTTAAAAGGGGTTAGCCATAACCAGTCTATTCAATTCTGTTGGTAGGAAAAATAGAATATTAAAATGAGCCATGGGTGGCTTATGAAGTTTTGGTACTTACTGTGTGGGTGACCAGTGAAGGTTCATATGCGAGAATTCACATCCGTGCTCTTCCACAAGAGCTATTATTGCTCCATACACACCTAGTCATAAAGTAAATGATGGCTCAGAACAAAACTAGGACATTATGAAACCAAATAACAGAGCATATGCATTTGATATGCAAGCAATGAAGACTCAGACTAGCCTACATATCCATGCAGTCTTGCCAGAGCCTTTGCTGCTCTACACACAAAGTAGGGATGTAAATGAAGATGCAAACTGGTATTTGTAGGCCTCTAGTCACACCTGATAGCTGAACATGCGGGTTTAAAGAGTGACTATGCATATGGGATAAGATTTTCTTCTATTAACTCTCCAAAAATTCATCTTAACAGCAAAAACCCATATCAGCCTGCACTTAGTACAGGCTGATATGGGTTTTAGCTGTTAGTGAATACAGGCTGATCTGGGTTTGTTTTTCCCATGAAGATTCTTGTGTTTTACAGGAGTCCTTTACATACCCAGTCTTGAGTGAAAACTTACGACAAGCTGGGAAGACGTTCAAGTGTAAGGAGACAGATGCTGAGTTTGAACCCAAGAAACTTACACTACAAATGATGGATATCAAACTGGTAATTCCTAGTCCTTGTTAAAGCCAAATAAATAAATAAGTGTGTTTCGGGTAACAGGTCTGAAAATTTTAGTTAGGGTAGGCAGACATATTTTTCAAAAAAAAAAATCTGGAAAAAACATAATTTTATGCATTTTGAAAGGCACTTCACTTTTCAAAATGCATAAAATTATATATTTTTTCTAGAAAACTTGAAAAAATTCTAGGTTTCATCAGTAAATTTAGGTAGGGTCAGGTTACCCTTAACACAGGTATTTTTTTTTATTTGGTCTAAGCCCTTTGAGTCTTCTTTTCACCTGCAAACAATCAAGTTTCGATAGTCTATTACATGTTTTCAAGTTTCATAGTTTGGAATTTACAAGTAGCTCTGTATGGAAGATGGCCTTTATCTAAGATTGATGTTTGTCTGTAAATAATGTTATGTTATACAAAGTGATCTGAGCACACATTTACTTACACTTTTCCACGTAAATGTTCATATTCTATTGAAATGATTAAGCTTTCTAAATCATGGTAATTGTTTAAATGGTTTTATGGTAATTAGAATCTTAAACTTGTGGTCATTTCCATCTGCTTAAGCTTGTTTAATAGTTTTCATATTTAAAGACAACATGTTTAAGATCCTGTTCAAAACTAACTTTAAAAAAAATCTTTCATGAATAGCATCAGAGTGTCAAACACTTTTGAATCAGATCAGGCCTGAAATTTTGCTCAGAAACATAATTTATTTGTTATTAAAATGTTTATGGAACAGTCTCATTAAACCTTTGCCTGCTTACAGCAACTTCTGTGGTTGAACTGTCAGGCCTGATCTATATCTAAACTGACAATCTCATGGTATTCATGAAATGATGTTCTGAAAAAACAAAAACAAATATAAAAAACCAAGCTGATGACAAAAAATGCATGCAATATTACCCAGTATACAAACATATGGGTTTGTTGAGAAATAAGAGAAATATAGTAAACCTGTGTAAAACGGCCACTCTCAAAAAGACAGAAAATTGGTTTTGAAGACCAATCATCGCTTAATGCAGGTCAAAAGCATTGAATAATGCTCCAAGGGGAGCATTCTGCAATACTATTGACCTTCATTAAGGTACCATTTGTCATTAAGATCTTTGTTTTGTCTATTTTTGAGTGGTCCCTTTACACAAGTTTTATTGTACACCTTAATTCTTGCATGCTGGGTATTTTTGCATGTTTTTTGTTGTCTGCTGATTTTTTTAAAATCAGTTTAAAAACGTTCTTGCAGGAATGTCATCAGAGTGCTGAACATTTAGTTCTAGACCTGGCCCTGAGGTTATAAAATTTCATGCTCAACTCAGCTGAGCAAAACATTTCGACTGCTCATAGAAAGTAAAATACTGAAAATTTTCTAGTTTATGCTGCTTCAAACACTCAGTTGGTATATTTATCCTGTTAATAAATGTTAAAATGCCAACAATTGTTGACATTTCAACATTTATGAGCAGGATAAATTTCATACTCGATCTTGATTTGGAACCTGGATTCAAACTATTTGAAAAGGTTATCAGCAGACAGCACAAGCAACTAAGACCAAATAAAACAATACCTGTTTTTAGGGTAACCCGACCCTACCTAAATTTACTGGTGAAACCTAGGATTTTTTTTCAGGTTTTCAGGAAAAAATATAATTTAATGTGTTTTGAGAGGTGAAATGCCTTTCAAAACACATATAATTATATTTTTTCCTGAAAACCTGAAAAAAATTGCCGAATTGTTGAGAAATATGTCAGGTTTGCATAAAACTATATTTTGTTCCAGAAAAAAAAATAAAAAAAAAATATGTTTGCCTACCCTACCTAAAATTTTCAGACCTGTTACACGAAACACAATTATTCTTTTATTTGTCCTAAAGAGTTAATTATGAAATATTGGCCTCATATTAGGAGTTTTGTACATTATAGGGTGATGGTAGAACTATTCCGGGAGGATTATACAGTCCACAGTTACTGACAGAAGACATGGGAAGTTTCTCAAAACTCTTGGGACTCACGGAAGACGACAAAATCAAAGAAAAGAAAAAGATCGAGAAAATAAATACAGAGCATTTCTACTAGAAGTTAGCACAAATTGTTACACAATATTGAACCAAGGTCAAATGAATGACTGATTCAACATCTTTAAAGTCATCATTTTTCTTGAATTAATGTCCCCCTTTTCTTGTCGGTTACAACTTTTGTTTCTGCCTCTCTCATCTGTGTATGTTCTTAGGTAGCCAATATTGCAAACAATATGAACCCAGAAAACCTGTCTTCCTGTCTTAAGCAGCCACTCAAAATTAGGCAAAACAGCAATCTTAAAGACAAATGGTAGCTTAATGAAGGTCGAAAGTATTGTGGAATGCTCTCTTGGAGCATTCTGCAATACTTTTGACCTGCATTAAGCGATTATGGGTCTTGAAAACCAATTTTTGTCTTCTTTTTGAGTGGCTGCTTATGGCAGGTTTTACTGTAAATCCAGATTCTGCAGGACAAGAGTTGAATGAACATTGATTTAGACATTGGTTCAATGTGTGTGTTGGAATTACAGCATATTCTCCCACCCAGATATTGCAGTATGGTGTTCATCTGTAAATCTGAAGGGTGTGGGGTAGTACAGAAGTCTTTCATGGTATGTGTGCTGTGATAGTTATATAAGATATAATCTCAAATTGGGTCCACTTTTTGAACACTTCTCTAGTTTTATTGTCATTGTGTCATGTTATTTCAGTTTATCAGTTACCTCTCATATTAAATGCATTGTTTCATGTTGACCTGATAAAGCTGCCTATCTCATGACTTGTGTCTTTATCAGGTCATGATGACGTTGCACTTTTTGAATGATATTTTGAATCGACACAAAAATCTATAAATACGTCATTATCGCTAGTTTAAACAGTGAATCAGCTTGTAAACTGATAAACATAATACCAGGTTCGCGTCTTTTGATATCAAGTTTACCAGGCTCAGCTTTGAGAACACTTGTTGAATCGCTCGGCAAGCCTCACCATGTCAACAAGCATTCTCAAAGCCTTGCCTGGTTAACTTGATATCAAAGGACACTCACCTAGTATTCTCTGTATATTAAGCCAAGATGGCATGCTGTTAACTCATATAAGCCTATCGTCCTTTTTGTGGAACACAGGCAAACAATGTAGACCCACATCAGACATCCCAGTTTAGGGTCTCCACTGTTTGCTTGCTTATTGTTCTATTAAGATTTGAATTAAAAAAATACCACCCAACAACCCTTAAAATGGAAATGGACTGGTCCAAATGAAAAGAGTGAGAAATTTCATTAGGCTTAAATGGGTAAAATTGGACTGACCGTTGTGATTAAGGCAATTTTTGCCCAAACACTTGCTTCAATCTTTTAAGGGTTACTGTAATTATATCTCTGCTATACTTATTGAAATTGATTTGTTGCCATACCCATCTTAACGCTTTGCATGCTGGGTAATTTTTCATGCTGTTATTGTTGTCTACTGACATTTCGGGAAATTAACTTTTTTTTCAAAAAAATCTTTCAGCAACACTATCAGAGTGTCTAAAGGTTTGGATCCAGATCAGGACCAATGTTCATTCGGTCCTGATCTGGGCCAAACTGTTTGCAAAGGTTGTGAGCAGACCAAAAAAGTCACTGCTATAGCAGGGAAAGAATTTATGTATGTTCAGAGGGTCCAAAAGGATGAAAAGATATTCCTGAATTCAGGATTTTGAGGTTGACTTTCCATAGAAAGTCAGCCTCAAAATCCAGAATTTGGCAGATTAAAATAGCTTCCTTGTTTTATTTTTAGTTTATCTAAAGACAATTGGCCATTCAAATTTTAAATTGTTAATGTTTTATTGGCATACTGCGAGTTTTAAAATTTGAATTTCTTAAATTCAGGATTTTGGAAATTTTGAATTTTCTCCCATTGAATGATGGATATTAGATACAGATATCAGTACCCACTGCTCTGATGATTTTGATGAGGATTCTTTAGTGAGATAATGACATGCGTCCAGATAACAGTGCATGGGTGAAAGTTTTCAGGATTGATCCTGAATTCAGGATTTTGAGGCTGACTTTCCGTAGAAAGTCAGCCTCAAAATGCTGAATAAGGGAGAATATATAATAGATTCTTTGATTAGATTTCAGATTATCAAAACATAATTTATCATTTAAACTTGATATTATTCATTTTTATTGGCATCCTGCAAGTTATAAAATTTTGAATTTCTAAAGTTCAGGATTTTGAAAATTTTGAACTTTCACCCTTGACAATGTGTAATCATAGATTTATTTCCAACTTCTTAACCAAAGCATGTTTTAGATACTCTGAAGAACTTTCTCAGCTCATGTATAACCATTTAATCCATAGGCTACTTTTAGATCATGACATCATTTTCTATTTTTAGACAACATTGAAAAAATTCAAGAAAATTTAAGTAAAGTTTTGAAAATACTTTTGAAAATATTATGGAAAATGGAGCATTTGCTCCGAATGAGCAAATGCCCCATTTTCCATAATATTTTCAAATGCATGATATTTCAAAGGCATTAAAAGGTGTTATTATGGAGTAAAGAGTTAAACTAATGGATAAGAAAAATAAAACCAAATTTTTACACTAAAACATTTGCTTAATCAGACCTAGAAAATGTGTTACAATGAGACAAAACCAAAATAATTTTCAATTAATAGCTGGACCAGCCTAGAAAGCTGCCCTATCCATTCAGTCTTTGTTCTGCTCTCAATCCCCAACCTTTTTCATGTTAACAACAAAGGCAGATTAGATTTGACAGATGCCCAGTTTGATCTGAGCCTTGGTGGACGCTCATGTTATTTTCTCATTATTGTCATGCAGCAGCTTAATGTAACTCTTTCCTTGCTAGTGGCAATTTCTAACCTCTGAAACCTGTTTGGACCCAGATCAGGACCAATGTGTTGTCATTCCTGATCTGGATCCAAGCAGTTTGACACTCAGATGGTGTTCCTGAAGAAAGTTTTGAAAAAGTTTATTTTGAAGAAAGTCAGCAGACGACAAAACCATGAAAAATTACTCACCATACAAAGATTTAAAGAAACATCATCAGTTTCAGCTGGTCTGATACAAGCTTACAATTTTTGTGTATTCTTTTTTCTTCTTGTTAGTTTAGAACATTTCTCATGTGTATATATAGAATGCTATACCAGAATATTTGGGGTATCAAGTTATTAGGCAAGATAGAAACATGCTGAGTGGTGAGGCTTGCCAAGACAGTATGGGGAATATGATTATATATACAGTAAAACCTGTGTAAAATGGCCACTCTCAAAAGGACCAAAAATGGTTTTCAAGACTGATTATCACTTAATGCAGGTCAAAAGTATTGCAGAATAGCATTCTGCAATACTTTTTACCTTCATTAAGCAACCAGTTGTCATTAAGGCCTTTGTTTTGTCCTTATTTGAGTGGCCGTTTTACACAGGTTTTACTGTACTGTATTATCCAGCACATGAACTTTTGGTACTTACTGCATTATTGAGCAACAATAGCTTGGGTGATCCTGCACAAATATGCAAAGCTCACCAGTGTTTCTATACTGCTCACATACCATGCACTTATCCAGAGGGGGTGGGGTGGGGAGGGGGGAACAGGGGTTCCGGAACCCCCCCCCCCCCCCCCACCCCCCTCTAAAAAATCGTAAAAATATAGGGCTTCTTATTAATACTAGACTAGACTAAGTCTCGATCCTCTGAATAATCACAAAGCTACCAAGCCAGCATTCAATGTTGGGCCATCATCGGCCCACCAGTGAAATGCCATTTGAATGGTTCACTTTAGGTGGTATTTGGTCCTCTCTCCCTAATTATCTAAAAAAAAGTTGTCGGAGTTGGATCCCCTCTGGCAAAACTTTCTGGATCCGCCCATGTGATCCTGCACAAATGTGCAAGCTCACCAGTGTCTTTACTGCTCAATATGCATAGTAGGGATGTAGATGGACTCAGACCAGACTTTAGACCTCTAACTCCGGTGGATATGTCAGCATGGGCCTTTATTGGATGCTTTTCGACAAATGTGTTAAAGTGACTTTTTTCTCTTGGTAATTATATGCATCTGAAATTCTACACAGTAATTTTTATCATAAATGCTGTTGTTTTGATACTGATAATTTGTTAAGGTTTACAAAGCTGGTAAAATGTATACCTGAATTTTAGCTTATTACTGTATTCTTGAAAATTACAGTTAAACGTGCCTTAATCCGCACTCATTTATACATTTACATCCTGATATGAAAATTATTAAAATCAAAGCAAGTGACCTCTATGAAAAAACAACATTAAGGGGCCACTAAAAAAGAAGACCAAAAATTGGTTTTAAAGACCGATAATTGCTTAATGCAGGTCAAAAGTATTGCTGAATGCTCAAAGAGAGCATTCTGCAATACTTTTGACCTTCATTAAGCTACCATTGTCTTTAAGAACTTTGTTTTGTCAATTTTTGAGTGGCCGCTTAAGACAGGTTTTTATGTTGAAACATTATTTCTACAAATAGAAGATCAAAAGTTAGACTTTGCAGCTATAAGTACCAAAATCTCATATGCTTGCCCACCTTTTGTCCTTTAAATACCATACATAGAGGATCTTACATGAGTGCTCATGTTTTATTGAATTTATTAAATGAGTTGGGGAAAAGAGATAAAATGCGAGGCTTGCCGAGCATTTTATCTCCTTTTTGCAACAAGTTTAATAAATTCAATAATACAGGAGCATGAATGTTAGATTCTATTTATCATATGACATAAAGATTACTTTGAAATCTCATTTCTTGCGTAAAAAGGTGAATTTTTTGTCATTATGTACGCAACATTGTTATGGCCGTCATAGCGTTTCCCGTATATTTTAATGCATGGCCTTATTTCACTCTTAGACGCAGGGTCATATGATAAAATGCATTTTAGTTGTTCTGTTGCTGGTTTGCTCTTTATGTGGGGATTTTCATGTTTAGTCTTACTTAGTTGTGATTTTGTATTTTTTTCTAGATTTTGTATCTTTTCTAGTTTGGCAATAATCTCACTGAGAATAAGAGAGGAGGAGAGATCTGATTGCTTAGCTTGTTTGTTTGTTCTCTTGCTTGTTTTTGTGTTGATGCTTTACATCCCAGTCAGCAATATTTCACTGGGAGTTTCTGGGAGCCTTTTTAAGCAACATATAAATGTGTCTTGCTCAAGGACACAACACAGTGACCTCAGCTGCGGCAAGTCTCAAACTAGTGACCCTTAGAGACCCAGTCTAATGATCTACCAACTGCGCCACTAAGCTCAGTTTTTTGCTTGTAAATAGTTTATATAGTATAATTGAGCCAGTGCATGAGATTTCCAACAATGTGGTATGTGCGACCAGCAAAGCCCCAGATCAGCCTGCGCATACGCGCAGTCTGATCAGAGCCTTTGCTAGTCGCTTGAGCATTCTATGATTGTTAAGCTACTGACTGAACACCATTTGTAGTTTCTAAGCTTAAAAGGCGACTGCAGAGGCTCGTCCGAGTCTACACATGTCAGGATGCCACATTGTTGGAAATCTCATGCACTGGCTCATATATTGTTCACGAGATTTGGGTACTTTAGGTATATGTTATATTTGTAATTGCAATTTAGAGTGCAATATCTCTGTTTGATATTCTCATGTTGTTACATTATATTCTGATACTTTGTAAGTATAGCATAGTCGGGGCCATCATCGTATAATAGTACTTAAGTGTGATTTTTAAGTGTAAGAAAAAGTTTCAATTAAACTTTTTAATAAAACAACCCAGCTTCGAAAAATTCCCTGATGTATTTATCTAGACATTTTTACATGCCAGAAAACAGAGTCGGACATGATCAGCGTACAAGCTCTCACAATACTGTTCTGAGCCCGGACAGATCAATCACTTTGTAACGAACTAACTCTAACGACATGGTCAAAACAAGCAGTTTAAATAGTAAAACTGGAAAAATATTTACATTCCAGAATATTAACTGCTACTATAATTAAATGATAACTCAATACATCCTGTCAAAATCTGATAGATGCACTATAGCAAAACATGGTATGATCAGCAGAAAAAACATTGGGAAAACCCTGTGGGCAGAATATGCAGCTACTAGAATCCTCTATAATGTATATAGTGACTGGGTGCGAATCCAGTATGAGATATTAGCATACTGCAGTTTACTTTTGAATACTTATTCGGACAACAGCTGATTATTGTGGGGACTGAATCTCAACTGGAAATACTATCCATAGGCCTGTGAAGCCAGTGTATCGAACCGACGACCACTATGCTACTCAAGCCCACAGATTGTTATTTATCAAACTGCACATGCTGGATAATGGTCCAAGAGTACATTTACATGCAGGACACCTGCACACTTACATGTCATTGTCATACGATCTTAATGAATATTGTGGAATATCAACATTGATTTTAATTGTTTCCAACATCAACAATTAAAGGTTACTCATGTACTCTCATCTAACTGTGAATTTCGAATAAACTTATACTAAAGACCACAGCAGCTAATTTTATGATCTTTTCATACAGTAGTAATTAATGAACAATATTCAGATTGAATACTACCCATCAACTACAGAGCCTTACATCCCATTAAGAATACTTTGGCCACTCTGTCCCTATACCTTTCAACAGTATTTCAGTCATTTAGGACAGGGGAAAAGGGCTATTATGTCACATTAGTTTAATAGTTTTAGAATTATGCATGGTAATATAAGAATGACAATATTGTATAGTTATTAAGGCCAACTTAATAAATATATTAGTCATCTGGCCTGAGGTAATAAAACTTTTTTCATGCTGAACTCAGCTGAGCATGAAAATTCAACTGCTTATAAAAACTAAAATATTGAAAAATAAAGACTTTTCTCGCTTTAAACCTCTCAGATGTTGTATTTGTCATGCTTATAAATGTAAAAATGCCAACAATTGTTGGCATTTTAACATTTATGAGCATGGTAAATTTCATACTCAGTTGAGTTGAAAAAAGTTATATAACCTCGAGGCCTGGTCAATTATTATTTGATATATGGGGCAGCAAATGAGATAATGGTACGTATTGCAGACCATACTACAGCACCATGAGGAAGAGACACAGAACACAGACAGCCACAATTAAGCAGGAAGATCAAAATTGAACTGACACCTGAGGTTTTCAGTACTAAGTCATTTGTTTTTGATTTGATTCTTTACATCCCATAAACAATCTTTCAGTTATATAGGGACGGGACTTCCTGGGTTGAACCAGTACTAAGCTAGGATTAATGTGTCTTGCTCTAGGACACGACGTGGTGACGCTGGTGAGGCTCCTTGGTCTTGAGTCAAATACTCTATCACTGAGCCACTGCGCTCCCTATACTTATTTGAATAGTGGGTTTGTATCTTTTGTAGTTTGGCAACCATCTCACTGAGAAGTAGAGAGGAGGAGAGAGCTGATTGCTTAGCTTGTTTGTCTACAACTGAGCCACTCTGCTCCCTATACTTAGTTGTATAGTGATTTTGTATCTTACTAGTTTGGCAACCATCTCACTAAGAATAAGCGAGGAGGAGGGAGCTGATTGCTGAGCTTGTTTCTTTGTTTTCTTTCTTGTTTTTGTTGATGCTTTACATCCCTGTCAACAATATTTAAGTCATCTCTTTATGATTTCCTGTCTTCTTGGGTATTCAGGAACTTCTGGAAGTCTTTTTTAAGCAGCAGATAATTGTGTCTTGCTCAAGGACACAACACATCCGCCAGTGGCAAGTCTCGATTTAGCAACCCTTAGAGCCCCGGTCTAATGATACCAACTGCACCACTGCATTCAGTTTTCTTGCTTGTATATAGGGGCCAGTTCACATGATTTGGGTACTTAAGATATATGCAATATTTGTAATTGCAGTTTAAAGTGCCATATCTTTGTTTGATCATGTTGTTACATATTGTAAACTGATAGTTTGTTGAGTCTATTTGAGTAAGAATTGTGCATGGTAATATAAGAATGACAATATTATTTAAGTATTAAGGCCAACTTAATAATTATATTAGTCATCTGGCACTGAGGTTATAAAACTTTTTTCATTCTCAACTCAGCTAGCAGGTAATTTATCCTGCTCATAAATGTTAAAATGCCAACAATTGTTGGCGTTTTAATATTTATTAGCATGATACATACAACATCTGAGAGACTTTAAGCAAGACACTTCTTTATTTGTCAATATGTTAGTTTTTATGAACAGTTGAAATATCATGCTCAGTTGAGTCAAGCATGAAAAAAGTTTTATAACCTCGAGACCTGGTCAATTATTATTTGATATATGGGCCAGCAAATGAGATAATGGTATGTATTGCAGCAGCATGAGGAAGAGACACTGAACACAGTCAGCCACAAATCAATTAAGCAGGAATATCAAAATTTGAACTGACACAGGAGGTTTTATGTATTTCAACTGCAAAAAATGAGACTGCCCAAATGAGATGTCTTTCCAGAGCCTCCACTGCTACCATGCATGAAGTATGGATAAAGATGCAGACATAAAAAGTATATACCTCACATGATAGCTGTACATTATTATTTAAATGTCTTTAATACCAAAATCTCATGAGCTGACTCATATATAGAGGATCTTACATGAGTGCTCATGTTTTACTGAATTTATTAAATAAGTTGAGGAAAAGAGATCAAATGAGAGGCTTTTATGTCTTTTTCTCACCGAGTTTAATAAATTCAATAATACAGGAGCACGAATGTTAGATTTTATTTATCACATGATATCAAAATTGATCAAAATCACATTTTTGGCGTGAAAGCGTCAAGATTTTGTCACCTTTTACGCAAAGTTCAAATGGACGTCATTATGTAACGTTATGAAATCTGTAAACCGCTAGTGGTTTATTGATTTTATTGCATGGCGTTATTTCACTCCCAGGCGCAACGTCATATGATAAATTAGTTTAACTCTTTCCTTGCCAGAGGCGACTTTTGTTGTCTGCTGATAACTATGCAAACAGTTAGGACACAGATCAGGACCAACATTTTGTTGGGCCTTATCTGAACCCAAACTGTTTGCAAAGGTTAACAGCACAAGGCACTAGTAGGCAAAGAGTTAAAATTTGTTTAAAGATTTGTGTTCAAGATTGTCACTTTCCAAGTGAAATTAGCATGTCATCATCTGTGTATTTAGCCCTTTTCATTCGGATGGATTTTCCCAGGCATGTTGCTACAATAAGTATGGGACACTCTATTTTTTGTTTTAAGGGGTCACAGGCCAAAATTTCTAATTCATGATATATTCCTTTACCTTAAGATTGTCATTAACTTAGCAAACAGTGCAGACCCTGATGAAATGTTGCCTTAAGCAGAATTTCATCTTGGTCATCACTGTTAGCCTGTGTACCTATGTACGGGTATCCAGAATGAAAATGGTTAATTGCTTATTGTCTGTGTTTCAGAAATCAGATCATAAATGTTGTGATCTGACAAACATGTATTTAAGATATTCATGTTTTTCAAGTTTTTGGGTCACCTGAACCAAAGGTTCAAGGTAATCTATTATGATGGGTCTCCGTCTGCCGTGCAGTGTGTGTCGTCCATAAACTTTTCTATAAACAACATCTCCTCCTGAACCACTGGTCCAAATTCAAAATAATTCCACAGAAATGGTCCTAATAATGCCCTCTATCAAAATTGCACAAATGGTTCTGCTCCACTGAACAAAAGGGCTGCCAAGACCCTAGATAAGAAATATATCCTCCTGAACCACTTGTTCATATTCAAAATAATTTCACAGAAATTTCCCTATGATGCACTCTACCAAAATTGCACAAATGGTTTCACTATGTCAAACAAAAGGGCCACCTCCTATCTAGATAAGAACTATCTTTAATTGCCATCTCCTCCTGAACCACTTGTCCAAATTCAAAATAATTTCACGTGCTTCACGCGAACAAAAGGGCTGCCAGAGCTCTAGATAAGTAATATCTTTGTAGAACGTCTCTTGAACCAATGGTCCAAATTCAAAATATTTTCACAAATGTTCCTCATGATGCCCTCTACCAGAATTGCTGTAACCATTCAGCTCTGCTGAACTCAATGTCCACCATGCTAAAAATAGAAAATTTCATTAAATGATATCTCTTTAACCACAGGCCAAAATATCATCTCCTCATGTGCCAGGATTAAGGTGAGCAATCCAGGGCCCTATGGCCCTTCTGTTTATGTAAATATTGCAACTTGAGATTGAAAGAACATAAATGAAAGAGAATAATTAAAGATCAAAAATCCCTTTGTTGTCCCGTTCTTTTTAAATCATGCCATATTCTTAGTTCACCAGAGCATGAAGTGCACAAATGTGACTACTTTACCTCATAATTTAATTAAAGATAAACTTATTGATCTTATTGAAAGAACCTTCCAGAGAGAAGGCTCTCCTCACCTTGCATGTATGACAGAAATGCATTTTTTACTTCAGAAAAACCTAAAAAATATCATGCATGGTCATGTCAAAATGTATGTGATGCGCTGACCTTTTTGTTGGACAACATTTTTATTCGATTTGGCACCAAGCTGTATAGACAAGTAGTTGGGATTCCTATGGGCACTAATTGTGCTCCCCTGGTTGCAGATTTATTCCTGTTTTGTTATGAGAGGGACTTTATGATGCCTCTTTCTGATGATAAGCAGGCTGATGTTATTGATGCGTTTAACACGACATCCAGATATTTGGACGATGTTTTAAATATTTATAATGTTTATTTTGACAATATGGTTAGTCAAATATACCCTTCCAAGCTCCAACTGAATAAAGCCAATTCCTCTGATACCGAAGCCGCATTTTTAGACTTGCATTTGTCAATTTCTAATGATATTGTTTTTACCAAAATTAATGATAAATGTGACGATTTTAATTTTGAAATTGTCAATTTCCCATTTTTAGATGTTGATGTTCCTCATTCTACATCCTATGGAGTATATATCTCTCAACTCATTCGTTTTGCTAGAGCATCTAGCTATGTTGCTGACTTTAACACTCGCAATAAATCATTAACTCAGAAACTTCTTATACAAGGCTATCGGTATCATAAACTTCACAAAACATTTTCAAAATTTTATAGACGATACTTTGATTTGATTTCTCAATTCCAAAAATAGCTAGTGAGTATGATCAGGAAATACCACAATCACAAACTGCAGACAACCCCTTGGCACCAAGAGGAAGAGCCGCTCAACCATCACGAGACACCAGGAAGACAAATTAAGCAAAACAACCAGCTCTCTCTTCCCCATCAAGATGATTGCAATATTAGAACGGACATAAAGTAACATACAACAAAACATAGAACAATTACAGACTCCCACAATGGAAGTAACAATAAACAAAAAGTCAACAACAACAGAACCATCGCCTTAGAACGGACAGCAGCCTAAGCCACCGGGGGGGGGGGGGGGGGGGGGGGGGCTTAAATGCATTTTACTGGTACCAAATCTTCACCCTAGATTCTGCTGTTGTTGAAGTACAAGAAATGTTCAGCTCGCAAGTTGGACTTAAATCTCTCTTGCGCCAAGGACTTTCGGAACCTGATTTCTATGGTGACTTGGTGTATAAATTGAAGAAGATTGTTGGCTCTAATAATTTTTCAGCGCAGTTCATTAAAATAATTTCCCATTATAAAAAGATTGGCTATAACATTAATGTATTGCAACAGACTGCATGCTTGGTGGTCAACCCAATCACGCTTGGCAACTTTGCTTTCCTGTTTAATTGCACGCCAGTGGGTTGGACTTCAGACTCCATAATGGTTCCGACCTAAAGACATCTATTGATGAGATGGGGCCTGATGCTTTGGCTGTTTGTCGGGCCCACCGGGGTGTACCTGTTGGATTTCTTTTGCTCTGGTATTCAGTTTTATTTACTGTTGAGTCCTTATCTTTGCTTTATCTCCTTGTTATATCTTGATTTATATGTTTTAGGAGATGTTGCATTGATAAGTTAAGGGTCTTTCATGCAAACCAAATATCTATGTGTCTTGATCCACATCTGAATTAAGGGTGAGGTTTGTGCCGTTAAACTGGTTTAAGCCCTCCAGTAAAATATTTTACTGACCGTTCCAAGGCGGTACTTCTTTTGTGGATATTTTATGTTTTTGTTCTGTCTTGTGTTTGCTATGTCTTTGTGCGCTTCTGTTTATATGTGCTTTGTGGTCACCTGCTTGGAAAGGGCTGACCTCTTGGCTCTCGTTTGTGGTGTCTAACTGTGAGTTTGTCACTTTCCCATTGGTATCCTGTTTCAGGTGTGGTACTTGATTGTATCGTTTCCTGATCTTTTCACCCTTACTTACTTTTGTGATCAGTCTTTGTCTGGCATGGGCATCAGTATTTTAACAACATCTCCTCCTGAACCTCTAATGTAAAGGGGGAGTTCCAAAACTGCCCACGCATGGATTTCGATAATATTTTGTATGTTGAATACCTCCGTTATAACAACTACAAAAATGAAATTATTTTATTCCTTGAAGGCTGTTGGGCCAAAGGGGGGCACCTTGATGTACACCCTCTCTGTACTAATATATGACCTATTAAATATCAGTCTCAGATGATTAACATTATTGACTGCTACATTCTTTGAATGGATTATGAAAGAAGACTCCCCATGGTATACCTTACTACAATTAATGTATATGAATACATCTAGATAATTTTTTTTGACCAATCAAAATTTGAATTATCCCTTTATTGAACACTAAAGTTAGTGTCCATAGGGGATTCTGTCCCTGTATTTACCATGTTCAAGTTTTTGTTAACCCATAATATTTTCAGATAAGTAGGTCAAATACATCCTCTTTATGCATGTAAAGGACGAGTAACGGTTTGGCCGTTTTTTGGCCCACGATGGAATTGGCTGAAATTTGAATATATGGTGGTTTGATCTTTGCCCTTTCACATGAGCTTGTTTTGAATGAACGACGCCATATGCAGTCACATGAATTAAAGTTTCTCACTAGTGTGTATAAACAGAGGTTTGTTCATGAATGTGGATATTTTTAAAGATGCAATAAGCAAACTAACCTCAAACATAATAACAAACATGCGTGTGTTTATACTCGTCATGTCTATGTCGTAATTTGAGCTAACACTACCATCATTAATTAAAAATTATGTTAAAACTTGGCTAAATACTGTGTTTACGATTACCTTGATGATATGTTGTTTTTTAGGTGTAATATATATTGAACATTTAGTGTTTTATCGTCTTTTCCAGTTAACCAATAGCTCAAACAAGCCTATTCCGGTTTATTCATATCAATACAATCAGTACGACGTGTACACAAGCGTGCATTTAACATGTTAAATGCGGCATTACATGCGCAACCTTTTTTTCCTGGATTGGTATGAAACATGAATATAAATAGTTATAAAGCTACAGAAATGATAATGGAAGCTTTGAACACTTTTTTTTGCTCTCAGACACAATTATTAAATAGATACATGTGAGTGTTGTATATCTGTCTGTTCATCTGTCAGTCCGTCTGTATGTCACACTTTTGTGTCTGTGACGTATCTTCCAAACGCCTGATTCGATTATAAGATTAATTCACAAAACTGTGCACCTTTGTGGATGAACATGCAGAATAAATGTATACTTTAAGGTCATGGCAAAGCAGGCGGTCATAGGTTACATGTACAGAATACATATCTGCTACATATTTTACGCATGTCCCAGCTCAGAAATCCAACAGTCGTGAGCGCGCTGTGGTCTATATTACTTACCTATTATCTTACGTGTGACTAAGGGGTAGCAGTTCACAATCCCGAAGAAACATATGTTTTGTGTAATTGTGCAAGGCCCTTCATCTTTATTGCGTAATACATGTTCAACCGAGTAAACGTCATGACTGAAATATGGTTCACTGTAACGTAGAGTAATGACATAGAGCATTAAACAGTCATGTTTCAAGCATTTGTGGTGCATACATTTATTTCAAGGGTGACAACTTCCGTCAAAGCAGGGATTTCGGAACCGTTTGAACAACCTACATTGTGTTTTGATAAAGGTGAATAAACATCTAAAATAGAGTATTTCGATCCTTGAGTATTAAATGTATGTGTTTGTTGGTACCAGTGACTATTTACCATCTGCATATTGGTGGCTGTTGTATATATACTGCATTATTTTAGCAAACACTTTATGAGAGCGATATTCATTGAGGAAACAAACAGTTTAGCACATATATTGTGCACATGTAAGCACGAAAAGCGCATTACACTCATTATGAATAAAATGCTTGTGGCGTTCGCATTCAGGCCATTGGCTGTTTTTATACATGCTTTCTTGCATAAATAACAATGAATTGAAAAGAACAAAACTAAATCAAAGAATTACATTGGTTTATTTGCGACAATATCTGCGCCACCTATATACATCATATATGTACATGACAAGTTACAAGCTTAAAAAAATATAGATAGGTGTTAGCTTTGAGGGTCAGTTACAATATATGTTGAGAGTGTGCATTTGTATACATCACACCAGCTCCTTTTTGTTCAAATAACCTCACTTTATAAATATTACCACTAAACTGCCACAGTTCTATCAAAATTTTGGAATCATATCAAATGGTTCCGATATCTGTGCTGTGAAGTAGCTTTTTATGAAGCGCTGGATGAATTTCATCGAAACTTGAACAGATACTTATCTGTGACAGCCAAAACGAATTATAAGATTTGGGTGACCTCGACCTTATTTACAAGGTCACCAGGGACATATATAAAAAAGGCTTGTCTGTACTCTATCTTCCTAACCAATGACCAGATTTTGACCAAACTGACACAGATAATTCATTGGGAAGACCTTAATGAATGACTAGAATTCGGTAGTATTGACCTTAATTCCAAGATTACCAACGTCACATAACTCCTTTAAGCGGGTGGGGGACAACTCCATCTAATGTTATATACTTTCCATTCCTAACTACTCTACGGGGGGCTCAGTGGTAGAGTGCTTAACTCGAGACTGAAGGGCCACGGGTTCGAGCCTCACCGGCGTCATTGCGTTGTGGTCCTTGAGCAAGACACATTTATCCAAGCTTAGTACTGGTTCAACCCAGGAAGACTCGTCCCTGTTTAACTGAAAGATTGTTGATGGGACGTAAAGAATCAAATCAAACAAAAGCAAAACTAACTACTCTAGTATGGCCATATTAAACAGTGTCTGTCCTGTAATTTGAGAATACCAATAATTGATTATTTTTTCCTCATGCTCCAAAGAATGATCACATAATTTGCCATTTTTGACAATCTTAATTCAAAGCAATGGGCCATCCCAAAACAAAAGTGGCGGTGAGCTGTCTTTTTAAAAGCAGATTGTGCCAAAGAACTGTCTCCAGAAATTTATGTATCAGTTAAAAAAGGGAGCACACCAACCTCTCTCCTTGCACCTTCTCTCCGCTGGTCTCTCTCTCTCTCTCCCTTTCTCTCTCGAAAATAAGACTCGCATTTACTGAAATGTTGTTGTATTTGCTTTTCAAACGCAATATAACTAAAAACTGTAAGAAATAATATTGATGTGAGCTTGCTAATATGTGCATTGTATTCCATTTTAGGACGGGAATCTTACGTCTCCAGTGATTTTAGTACTCTCAGTGCTTTGATAAGTATGAATTGAACATTACATTTCAGGATAAAATTTGCAGAAAAAGTCTTTTTACGGTATTTGCCACATGCGGAACCGACTCAGGGTTACCATTTTATGGTGTAATATTATATGCACAATAAAATGAGAAATAGTTTTATCCGGTTCCGCATGTGGACATGTATGTAATTGAGTCACGAAGTACACGAGGGTGTTTGGTTTTACCATAGACTTAGTGTTAAGTGTGGTTGATAGGGCATGCATTTAACCCCAAAAATTATCATAAAAATTCAAATTAATGGAAAAAATAAATTGTGGACATTAAACTAGAGACTCTTGTGTATCATTTGGTAATATTTTGGAGGGATTTCTTTACAATCGATTTTTTACTGTAAAAGTGGGCCATTTGTAATACAAAACCGTTACACGTCCTTTTCATAAAATTTGGAAACCGGTAACAGTGTTATAATTTGCATGAAATGGGTTATGTCAGTTTTGATTCATAAGTGATTTCAAATAAAATATTCCAGTTAGGTCTAACAAACCTCAGTTTTTCCACCAGTATTAATCTAAAAACGCATTGACTATCACTACTTAGTATCTTCATCCAAATAAGGTCCAAGATTTTTTGGTGTCAGAAGTTTTAGCTAATACAATAGCATAAAACTGGCATTTTTGTAAGCAGCACTTGATAAGTAGCACTCGGTCTAGAACTTAGTTGTACCGGTGGATGTCCAGCAGGTATCATTTGTGAATTGATCTTCCACTGGTTTCCAAATTATTTTTGGACTGAAGCCAACAGGTTTTTATGCTCTTAATGTCTTTCAGCCATTGAAAAAAATCAAACAGATTAGGATTTATGCTAGGTAATTCATCGTCTCCATCTACATTCTATGTTCCTGTTGCACCTAGAATTTCCTCTATCTTATGTCCCTCTGAATCAGATATTGAGGGTAAATTGGTTCAGGACTATGTGCATACTTCTCATTAACTCTCATAAACAAAGTGAAACCAGGTCAAGTGTTTAAGAAATTGTGTACGTTCTCTCTAATTTGGTAGGTTCGTTTTCAGAGAACTTGGATTTCACACCAGCTGTCTTTGTATTGGGTTAAACTTTCGCCCATAAATTGATAGAGTGTTGTATTTTGATATTCTGGTCCTTCTGGAATATTTAGTTTCAGCAGAAAGTAAAAGACCACTAAAGCCAGTGCTAGGAGGCATAAGAGCTGCAGCACTTTCCATTTATTGTCATCCAGTGACTGAGTGACACTGAGTCTTAAGTTTTAAAACTTCATAGTTTATTAGCTCACCTGAGCCGAAGGCTCCGAGGTGAGCTATTAGTATACCAGTGACTCCGGCGTCCGTCGTCCGTCCGTCGTCCGTCTGTCGTCCGTCGTCCGTCAACATTTTCAAACATCTTCTCCTCTGAAACCACTGGGCCAATTGAACTCAAATTTCATATGGAGACTCCTTAGGATGGGGGAACAAAAGTTTGTTCAAATGGTCCTGGTCACATGACCAAGATGGCCGCCATGCCCATATATGGTAAAAACCCTTTAAAAATC
The DNA here is from genome assembly GCA_964019695.1 of Loripinus fragilis. NCBI lineage: Eukaryota > Metazoa > Mollusca > Bivalvia > Lucinida > Lucinidae > Loripinus > Loripinus fragilis. The sequence continues at coordinate 21,227,632 of OZ026520.1, read as the reverse complement.
TTCTTCTCCAGAACCAGAAGGCCGATGACCTTGGGACTTGGTATGTAGCATTGGGGATGTGGCGCCTACCAAGTTTGTTCAAATGATGATCCTAGGTTGACCTTGACCTACTTAATGTCAAGGTCAAATTTGCTTCCTAATGCATTTAAATGGGGAAAATTTTGAAAAGTTGATTTTTTGAAAACTTCTGAAGCCAATGACATTATTCTCACTTGATATGTTTAATCTTATGTGACAATGGCTATAAATAAGTTCCAAAGGTCAAGGTTGACCTTTGACCTTTCAGCCAAGCGGCTCATATTGGAGTCCCATCTATATATTAAAACATAGTTTTCTCAGAAACCATTGGGCCAATTGAACTCAATTTTCATATGAAGACTCCTTACAAAAAGTTAGTCAAGATTTATAGTCAATTGTTTCACTCACTTGACCAAGATGGCCGACATGCCCATATATGGTAAAAACCCTTTAAAAATCTTCTTCTCCTGAACCAGAAGGCTGATGACCTTGGGACTTAGTATGTAACATTTTGGATGTTGGGCCTACCAAATTTGTTCAAATGATGATCCTAGATTGACCTTGACCTACTTAACATCAAGGTCAAATTTGCTTCAGATTGCATTTAAATGTGAAATTTTTGGAAAAGTTGATTTTTTGAATACTGTTGAAGCCAAAGTCATTATTCTCACTTGATATGTTAAACCTAATGAGACAATGGCTATAAATAAGTTTCAAGGTCATGGCCACCACACCCATATTTGTTAAAAACCCTTTAAATATCTAATTCTCTGGAACAAAAGGCCAATGGCCTTGGGACTTGGTATGTAGCATTGGGGATGTGGTCTCTACCAGTTTTGCACAAAGGATGAATCTAGCTTGACCTACTTTATGGCAAGGTCAAATTTGATTCCTAATGCATTTATATGGGAATAATCTTGAAATGTTCATTTTTCTATGACTGTTTAAGCTGCAATCATAATACTTTCGAGAAATGTTTAACCTGATGAGACAATGGCTTAATATAAGTACCAAATGTCAAGCTGAACTGTGACCTTTTATCCAGTGCCACTCATTTGGACTGCCATATACCTATATAAACATTGGTTTCTCAGATATCACTGGGCTGTTTGATTGAGTATTCATTAGATTGTTTTAAGTCACTTGACCAAAATGGCTGCAACCCCCATATATGGTAAAACAAAATATGTTTTATTATAAGCTGTAGTTGACCTTGACCTATTTCAACATAATTAAAGAGGTCAGGTGAGCGCCTCAGGACCTTCAGGTCCTCTAGTTTCTATTGTGGAATGATCCATCTTCCCACATTATGTAAATATTATTCTTATTTGCAGTCCCTTAGTCACTCAATGTGTACATTTTAATGAATGGTTTACATAATCTTATTTGAATTGCACTGTATCTTTATTGGTATTGATTGTGGTTAAATCATTAATATTCCAACAAAAACTTTAAACTGCTCTAATAAATAGAAATTGAGTTGATGAAAACTAAATGATACGATTTAAGATTATAAATGGATTTTCAAATATTAAGAAACACTTAGCAAATTTTTGAATGTATATATACTGAACATCTGGCATTAGACGAGGTGAAACAGTCTTTGTGCTGTTATTTCCATCGTGGTTATAGAATGACCTCATAATCATAATGCTGACATACTAATCAATTCTGTAAAATTGGGCATAAATATTTATAATGAGTTCAATTATATTTATTCATTTAACAAAAGTCTGACCCACCATTCAAACAAAATATATTTCCGGGCTTCAAATCTTGTGAATATTATCCTTATACATATAGTCAAATTATATATAGATGGGAAAATATGACAAGAACTGTACCACCCATTATTGTAGATATAATTTGTAATGCTGAATTTGAGTAAATCTTCTAAAAGAAACCTTATTTTAACCATTTTATGTGATAGATATGGTAATGTGTGTACTGTACACATAAGTTAGAACTCACAGATTATTCTAATAATTATCAATTTTACAAATTCTGATTTCTGATAGATGTAAATTGGGCTGATTTTTTTTTTGGGGTGGGGGTTGGGGGTACCCCTATAATCACATACTACACAATACCAAATGTTGTAACCAACCAATGAAAAGCGATAGAAAACAAAATACTAATAAGCCAAACAATCAATTTTCATAATATCATCAAGATCTATGCCTGTGCAGAACAGAACTCTATGTAAATTGACCGTACTGTTGGAAATTTACATAAAATCTTGATTTTTACATTCTGCTAAATTTTGACCATTAAGATTGAAATTCAGAAAACTCCATTTTACCGGTTTTATTTTTTCTTGAGATTTTAAGATTATAACAAACACATGTGTGGACAAATTTAATATAAAATTCATAGGTTGACAAGAACAGCAGCTAGGCAAAATTGGCAATTTAATTTGTAGACAATATTTTCAAACTGTTAAATTTAGGGGTATCTTCAAACAAAATTTGATGTAGACTTGTTTATTTTATACACTGAAATACATGTATGGTACATACATAAATACAAATTACTAGGCATCATGTTAAGAATAAATTATGTTGAAAGATCAAACATCTTGTCGCCTAGGGCCACTTTTAATTAGGGTGTCCATTTATTTAATTTTAAAATTTAAAATTATTTAAATTAAACAACTGGAATTGATGAATGGGTAAATATCTCACAAACAGAGCACACATGTAATATACAATCTTTCTACAAAATTTTATAAAATTCTGTGCGTGGGCAGAACCCTATGTAAATTCCACATAGGGTGGAACTCCCCCTTTACAATAATTTTACTAAAATGTTCCCCATAATGACCTCTTACAAAATGGCAAAAAGCAGTCAGTTAATGCCCCTGATAAACACAGGTAACTACCGAGGTGGAACAAATGATAAACCCGGTCCAACCATTTGAAATCCTCTGCCTTTATCATAGGGTCATAATGGTGATTAGGTGATAAATAAGTGTAATTATTTTGACAGCTGTGCCAATTAAGAGATGCTGATAAGCATTAACTGAGTAAAAATGTTGAAAAGACTATAAATAAGATGTTTTAAATTGATTTTGAATATTCTGATAGTCATATTTCAAGAAAAATGTTTTCCAATATTTGCAATAAAAACAGGGATAAAAACCGAGGAGACCTAAACAAATTGCTCTGTTCTATGTGACAAAATGGTAGCCAGAGCTAGAAATAGAAAATAAATCTTTAAAGTACATCTCCTGAACCACTTTTTGATCAAAATTCAGATAATTTCACATAAATGTTCCCAATTATGCCCTCTACCAAAATTGCACAAATTGTTCTGCTTTACTGAACAAAATGGCAACCAGAGCTAAAAATAGAAAAAATCTTAAAATGACATCAACTTTTGTATTATATTTCATGGGTCAGCCCTTTGCTTTTAGCCCATTCAATTTTGGAAACTCCTAAACAAGTACTTTTACAAACAGTACTTGTTGTGATTGACAGCGAGTCACACCTGATTTGCATGTGCAAAACAAGCCTCTTGTTTGCTCCAGCGGCTGTCAGCGATCACACTGGCTGTTCCGCTTTTCCGTTTTACACTCCAACAAACCGTTAATATGATTACATATTAAATACAAAACTATTTTGTTTCCTACATTATAAATAATTTCTGTATGTCATCCATAATAAAATGTAGATATAAGTTATAAATTCAATGTTTGGTCTGTTCATGGAATCATGAATACTTCAGGTCTCTTTGGGCTTCACTTACTTTGCAAGAGACCCGAAGTATTCATGATTCCATGAACATTCCAAAAATCTAATTTATTTTTTTAATTGGAACTTTCTGTAAAGAATATTTGATCCTGTAAGATTCATAAAATACTAATAATTATGTTTACCCTGATAAACTGTTTAGTTGAGTGCTGTCTGTTATTAAGTTTTGGTTTTGTTTTTGATTTCTTGTTAATTTATGATCCCGATGTTCGTGGGTGTTTTGTGTTTGGTACCTTGTTTTGTAATGCAGTACTTACTGTCCTTTCTAGTTTTGCATTCATCTCGCTGTGGTCCTTTTACTCTATTTGTATTCTTTTTATCATGTGATTGTTAGTTTTCTGTATCTCTTCCTCGCGGTGGCATGTGTTAGTCTGTGGTCTATTATTGAAGCATTTCCTGGTCATACTCACTTCCTTTTTATCCCCCGACTAGCAAGGTTCGGGGAATATAGCGATCAGCCTGGGTCATAGACAAAAGCTTGTGCGCTCAATATTTTTAATACCCTTGAGATATTTTGACACCGGTAATATTTGGTAGGCATGTAAATCAGGTCAAGATGATGTGCAAGAATGGTTGCTCTCTCTTGCTGGCCTTTTGAGTTATCTCCCTTGAATGAACTTTATAGGGGAAAGATTGTGTGCTTCATAACTTTAATATCCTTTGAGATATTTTGATAATATGTAGTAGGCATGCATATCAGACCAAGGTGGTGTGTCACCTGCAAGAATGGTTGCTCTCCTTTGCTGGCCTTTTCAGTTATCTCATCTAAATGAACTTTATAGGGGAAAGAATGTGCTCTCAATAACTCTTATACCCTTTGAGATATTTTAATGATCTTTTGTATACATATATATCAGGTCAAGACAGTGTGTCACGTGCAAGATGAGTTGCTCCCCTTACTGCCCTTTTGAGTTACCTTCCTTGAATGAACTTTATAGGGGAAAGCTTGTGCGCTAAGGCTAAAAACAAATAAACAAGTGTTTCTCAGGCCACTTTTTTGAAAACAGATGAGGCAGACAGGTTTTTATTTTTTATTTCCAAAAAAACAGATGAGGCCACTTTTTTTATTTCATCGAAAACTAATGAGGCACCCTTTTTTTTGTTCATTTAAAGTAAAAAAATGTTGATATTTTGATATATGAATAAGATAAATAAAATTATTCAAGTCTGAAAAAAGACAGATGAGGGGCATTTGAAATTGATGAGGGAGGGCCTGAGAAACATTTTTTTTATTTGGCCTAAATAACTCTTATACCATATAAATATTTTAATAATCTTTGGAATACATATATATCAGGTCAAGACGGTGTGTCACATGCAAGAATGGTTGTTCCCCCTTGCTGCTCTTTTGAGTTATCTCCCTTGTGAAGTCTATATGGAAAACTTGTGCGCTCAGTAACTCTTTTACCATATGAGATATTTTGATGATATTTGGTATACATATATAATTATCAGATCAAGACAATGTGTCGCTTGCAAGAATGGTTGCTCCCCCTTGCTACCTTGGGTTATCTCCCTTGAATGAACTTACTGCCCTTTTGAGTTACCTCCCTTGAATGAACTTAATAGGGGAAAGATTGTGCGCTCAATTTAATACTCTTATACCCTTTGAGATATTTTAATGATATTTGGTATACATGTGTATCAGGTGAATACGGTGTCACATGCAAGAATGGTTGCTCCCCTAGCTGTCCTTTTGAATTATCTCCCTTGAACAAATTTTACGGGACAGCTTGTGCGCTCTTAAACCCATGATAATTGGTAGGTCTAGACGATGTGCTAGACAAGGCATGATTGCTCTCCCTTGCTTCCGGTTTTAATTTATTTAATTGAAAGAACTTAAAGTGGAAACCTTGCTCTTACACATTTTGAGATAGATGATACATGGCAGGCATATATATATATATATATATATATATATATATATATATATATATATATATATATATATATATATATATATATATATATACGGAGGGATATAGTGAATCAACTGAGCCGATAGATGCTGTAAATATTTTGCCTCTAGCGAGATTCGAACCCACGACCTCGACAACACCGCCTAGCACTACACCAGACATCAATGCTACCAACTGCGCCACTGATACATCCCCAAAAAAGGATGTTCAGGAAGCGCTGATATTGATGACGACTGATGCAGTACACGTCGTATATTGGTTCTTTTACAATGGATGGCATCTATTTCGTTCGCAAGTGAAAGCCTGATGGATCCAAGGATACAAGTGAAATTAGATAAAAATCAGAAGTGCGGAAATATAATTTCACAAACATCATTGCTTTTGAGCTACACAGGATCAGAAACTGATGCAGATTCAGACAGTAGGTAAATACGGAGGGATATAGTGAATCAACTGAGCCGATAGATGCTGTAAATATTTTGCCTCTAGCGAGATTCGAACCCACGACCTCGGCAACACCGCCTAGCACTACACCAGACATCAACGCTACCAACTGCGCCACTGATACATCCCCAAAAAAGGATGTTCAGGAAGCGCTGATATTGATGACGACTGATGCAGTACACGTCGTATATTGGTTCTTTTACAATGGATGGCATCTATTTCGTTCAGAAGTGAAAGCCTGATGGATCCAAGGATACAAGTGAAATTAGATAAAAATCAGAAGTGCGGAAATATAATTTCACAAACATCATTGCTTTCGAGCTACACAGGATCAGAAACTGATGCAGATTCAGACAGTAGGTAAATATGGAGGGATATAGTGAATCAACTGAGCTGATAGATGCTGTAAATATTTTGCCTCTAGCGAGATTCGAACCCACGACCTCGGCAACACCGCCTAGCACTACACCAGACATCAACGCTACCAACTGCGCCACTGATACATCCCCAAAAAAGGATGTTCAGGAAGCGCTGATATTGATGACGACTGATGCAGTACACGTCGTATATTGGTTCTTTTACAATGGATGGCATCTATTTCGTTCGCAAGTGAAAGCCTGATGGATCCAAGGATACAAGTGAAATTAGATAAATATCAGAAGTGCAGAAATATAATTCTACAAACATCATTGCTTTCGAGCTACACAGGATCAGAAACTGATGCAGATTCAGACAGTAGGTAAATACGGAGGGATATAGTGAATCAACTGAGCTGATAGATGCTGTAAATATTTTGCCTCTAGCGAGATTCGAACCCACGACCTCGGCAACACCGCCTAGCACTACCCCAGACATCAACGCTACCAACTGCGCCACTGATACATCCCCAAAAAAGGATGTTCAGGAAGCGCTGATATTGATGACGACTGATGCAGTACACGTCGTATATTGGTTCTTTTACAATGGATGGCATCTATTTCGTTCGCAAGTGAAAGCCTGATGGATCCAAGGATACAAGTGAAATTAGATAAATATCAGAAGTGCGGAAATATAATTTCACAAACATCATTGCTTTCGAGCTACACAGGATCAGAAACTGATGCAGATTCAGACAGTAGGTAAATACGGAGGGATATAGTGAATCAACTGAGCCGATAGATGCTGTAAATATTTTGCCTCTAGCGAGATTAGAACCCACGACCTCGGCAACACCGCCTAGCACTACACCAGACATCAACGCTACCAACTGTGCCACTGATACATCCCCCAAAAAGGATGTTCAGTAAGCGCTGATATTGATGACGACTGATGCAGTACACGTCATATATTGGTTCTTTTACAATGGATGGCATCTATTTCGTTCGCAAGTGAAAGCCTGATGGATCCAAGGATACAAGTGAAATTAGATAAATATCAGAAGTGCGGAAATATAATTTCACAAACATCATTGCTTTCGAGCTACACAGGATCAGAAACTGATGCAGATTCAGACAGTAGGTAAATACGGAGGGATATAGTGAATCAACTGAGCCGATAGATGCTGTAAATATTTTGCCTCTAGCGAGATTAGAACCCACGACCTCGGCAACACCGCCTAGCACTACACCAGACATCAACGCTACCAACTGTGCCACTGATACATCCCCCAAAAAGGATGTTCAGTAAGCGCTGATATTGATGACGACTGATGCAGTACACATCGTATATTGGTTCTTTTACAATGGATGGCATCTATTTCGTTCGCAAGTGAAAGCCTGATGGATCCAAGGATACAAGTGAAATTAGATAAATATCAGAAGTGCGGAAATATAATTTCACAAACATCATTGCTTTCGAGCTACACAGGATCAGAAACTGATGCAGATTCAGACAGTAGGTAAATACAGAGGGATATAGTGAATCAACTGAGCCGATAGATGCTGTAAATATTTTGCCTCTAGCGAGATTCGAACCCACGACCTCGGCAACACCACCTAGCACTACACCAGACATCAACGCTACCAACTGCGCCACTGATACATCCCCAAAAAAGGATGTTCAGGAAGCGCTGATATTGATGACGACTGATGCAGTACACGTCGTATATTGGTTCTTTTACAATGGATGGCATCTATTTCGTTCGCAAGTGAAAGCCTGATGGATCCAAGGATACAAGTGAAATTAGATAGATATCAGAAGCGCGGAAATATAATTTCACAAACATCATTGCTTTCGAGCTACACAGGATCAGAAACTGATGCAGATTCAGACAGTAGGTAAATACGGAGGGATATAGTGAATCAACTGAGCCCATAGATGCTGTAAATATTTTGCCTCTAGCGAGATTCGAACCCACGACCTCGGCAACACCGCCTAGCACTACACCAGACATCAACGCTACCAACTGCGCCACTGATACATCCCCAAAGAAGGATGTTCAGGAAGCGCTGATATTGATGACAACTGATGCAGTACACGTCGTATATTGGTTCTTTTACAATGGATGGCATCTATTTCGTTCGCAAGTGAAAGCCTGATGGATCCAAGGATACAAGTGAAATTAGATAAATATCAGAAGTGCGGAAATATAATTTCACAAACATTGCTTTCGAGCTACACAGGATCAGAAACTGATGCAGATTCAGACAGTAGGTAAATACGGAGGGATATAGTGAATCAACTGAGCCGATAGATGCTGTAAATATTTTGCCTCTAGCGAGATTGGAACCCACGACCTCGGCAACGCCGCCTAGCACTACACCAGACATCAACGCTACCAACTGCGCCACTGATACATCCCCAAAATAGGATGTTCAGGAAGCGCTGATATTGATGACGACTGATGCAGTACACATCGTATATTGGTTCTTTTACAATGGATGGCATCTATTTCGTTCGCAAGTGAAAGCCTGATGGATCCAAGGATACAAGTGAAATTAGATAAATATCAGAAGTGCGGAAATATAATTTCACAAACATCATTGCTTTCGAGCTACACAGGATCAGAAACTGATGCAGATTCAGACAGTAGGTAAATACGGAGGGATATAGTGAATCAACTGAGCCGATAGATGCTGTAAATATTTTGCCTCAAGAGAGATTCGAACCCACGACCTCAGCAACACCGCCTAGCACTACACCAGACATCAACGCTACCAACTGCGCCACTGATACATCCCCAAAAAAGGATGTTCAGGAAGCGCTGATATTGATGACGACTGATGCAGTACACGTCGTATATTGGTTCTTTTACAATGGATGGCATCTATTTCGTTCGCAAGTGAAAGCCTGATAGATCCAAGGATACAAGTGAAATTAGATAAATATCAGAAGTGCGGAAATATAATTTCAAAAACATCATTGCTTTCGAGCTACACAGGATCAGAAACTGATGCAGATTCAGACAGTAGGTAAATACGGAGGGATATAGTGAATCAACTGAGCCGATAGATGCTGTAAATATTTTGCCTCTAGCGAGATTCGAACCCACGACCTCGGCAACGCCGCCTAGCACTACACCAGACATCAACGCTACCAACTGCGCCACTGATACATCCCCAAAAAAGGATGTTCAGGAAGCGCTGATATTGATGACGACTGATGCAGTACACGTCGTATATTGGTTCTTTTACAATGGATGGCATCTATTTCGTTCGCAAGTGAAAGCCTGATGGATCCAAGGATACAAGTGAAATTAGATAAATATCAGAAGTGCGGAAATATAATTTCACAAACATCATTGCTTTCGAGCTACACAGGATCAGAAATTGATGCAGATTCAGACAGTAGGCAAATACGGAGGGATATAGTGAATCAACTGAGCCGATAGATGCTGTAAATATTTTGCCTCTAGCGAGATTTGAACCCACGACCTCGGCAACACCGCCTAGCACTACACCAGGCATCAACGCTACCAACTGCGCCACTGATACATCCCCAAAAAAGGATGTTCAGGAAGCGCTGATATTGATGACGACTGATGCAGTACACGTCGTATATTGGTTCTTTTACAATGGATGGCATCTATTTCATTCGCAAGTGAAAGCCTGATGGATCCAAGGATACAAGTGAAATTAGATAAATATCAGAAGTGCGGAAATATAATTTCACAAACATCATTGCTTTCGAGCTACACAGGATCAGAAACTGATGCAGATTCAGACAGTAGGTAAATACGGAGGGATATAGTGAATCAACTGAGCCGATAGATGCTGTAAATATTTTGCCTCTAGCGAGATTCGAACCCACGACCTCGGCAACACCGCCTAGCACTACACCAGACATCAACGCTACCAACTGCGCCACTGATACATCCCCCAAAAAGGATGTTCAGGAAGCGCTGATATTGATGACGACTGATGCAGTACACGTCGTATATTGGTTCTTTTACAATGGATGGCATCTATTTCGTTCGCAAGTGAAAGCCTGATGGATCCAAGGATACAAGTGAAATTAGATAAATATCAGGAGTGCGGAAATATAATTTCACAAACATCATTGCTTTCGAGCTACACAGGATCAGAAACTGATGCAGATTCAGACAGTAGGTAAATACGGAGGGATATAGTGAATCAACTGAGCCGATAGATGCTGTAAATATTTTGCCTCTAGCGAGATTCGAACCCACGACCTCGGCAACACCGCCTAGCACTACACCAGACATCAACGCTACCAACTGCGCCACTGATACATCCCCAAAAAGGATGTTCAGGAAGCGCTGATATTGATGACGACTGATGCAGTACACGTCGTATATTGGTTCTTTTACAATGGATGGCATCTATTTCGTTCGCAAGTGAAAGCCTGATGGATCCAAGGATACAAGTGAAATTAGATAAATATCAGATACGCGAAAATATAATTTCACAAACATCATTGCTTTCGAGCTACACAGGATCAGAAACTGATGCAGATTCAGACAGTAGGTAAATACAGAGGGATATAGTGAATCAACTGAGCCGATAGATGCTGTAAATATTTTGCCTCTAGCGAGATTCGAACCCACGACCTCGGCAACACCGCCTAGCACTACACCAGACATCAACGCTACCAACTGCGCCACTGATACATCCCCAAAGAAGGATGTTCAGGAAGCGCTGATATTGATGACGAGCGATGCAGTACACGTCGTATATTGGTTCTTTTACAATGAATGGCATCTATTTCGTTCGCAAGTGAAAGCCGGATGGATCCAAGGATACAAGTGAAATTAGATAAATATCAGAAGTGGAGAAATATAATTTCACAAACATCATTGCTTTCGAGCTACACAGGATCAGAAACTGATGCAGATTCAGACAGTAGGTAAATATGGAGGGATATAGTGAATCAACTGAGCCGATAGATGCTGTAAATATTTTGCCTCTAGCGAGATTCGAACCCACGACCTCGGCAACACCGCCTAGCACTACACCAGACATCAACGCTACCAACTGCGCCACTGATACATCCCCAAAAAAGGATGTTCAGGAAGCGCTGATATTGATGACGACTGATGCAGTACACGTCGTATATTGGTTCTTTTACAATGGATGGCATCTATTTCGTTCGTAAGTGAAAGCCTGATGGATCCAAGGATACACTTGCGCAGTTGGTAGCGTTGATGTCTGGTGTAGTGCTAGGCGGTGTTGCCGAGGTCGTGGGTTCGAATCTCGCTAGAGGCAAAATATTAACAGCATCTATCGGCTCAGTTGATTCACTATATCCCTCCGTATTTACCTACTGTCTGAATCTGCATCAGTTTCTGATCCTGTGTAGCTCGAAAGCAATGATGTTTGTGAAATTATATTTCCGCACTTCTGATATTTATGTAATTTCACTTGTATCCTTGGATCCATCAGGCTTTCACTTGCGAACGAAATAGATGCCATCCATTGTAAAAGAACCAATATACGACGTGTACTGCATCAGTCGTCATCAATATCAGCGCTTACTGAACATCCTTTTTGGGGGATGTATCAGTGGCACAGTTGGTAGCGTTGATGTCTGGTGTAGTGCTAGGCGGTGTTGCCGAGGTCGTGGGTTCTAATCTCGCTAGAGGCAAAATATTTACAGCATCTATCGGCTCAGTTGATTCACTATATCCCTCCGTATTTACCTACTGTCTGAATCTGCATCAGTTTCTGATCCTGTGTAGCTCGAAAGCAATGATGTTTGTGAAATTATATTTCCGCACTTCTGATATTTATCTAATTTCACTTGTATCCTTGGATCCATCAGGCTTTCACTTGCGAACGAAATAGATGCCATCCATTGTAAAAGAACCAATATACGACGTGTACTGCATCAGTCGTCATCAATATCAGCGCTTCCTGAACATCCTTTTTTGGGGATGTATCAGTGGCGCAGTTGGTAGCGTTGATGTCTGGTGTAGTGCTAGGCGGTGTTGCCGAGGTCGTGGGTTCGAATCTCGCTAGAGGCAAAATATTTACAGCATCTATCAGCTCAGTTGATTCACTATATCCCTCCGTATTTACCTACTGTCTGAATCTGCATCAGTTTCTGATCCTGTGTAGCTCGAAAGCAATGATGTTTGTAGAATTATATTTCTGCACTTCTGATATTTATCTAATTTCACTTGTATCCTTGGATCCATCAGGCTTTCACTTGCGAACGAAATAGATGCCATCCATTGTAAAAGAACCAATATACGACATGTACTGCATCAGTCGTCATCAATATCAGCGCTTCCTGAACATCCTTTTTTGAGGATGTATCAGTGGCGCAGTTGGTAGCGTTGATGTCTGGTGTAGTGCTAGGCGGTGTTGCCGAGGTCGTGGGTTCGAATCTCGCTAGAGGCAAAATATTTACAGCATCTATTGGCTCAGTTGATTCACTATATCCCTCAGTATTTACCTACTGTCTGAATCTGCATCAGTTTCTGATCCTGTGTAGCTCGAAAGCAATGATGTTTGTGAAATTATATTTCCGCACTTCTGATATTTATCTAATTTCACTTGTATCCTTGGATTCATCAGGCTTTCACTTGCGAACGAAATAGATGCCATCCATTGTAAAAGAACCAATATACGACGTGTACTGCATCACTCGTCATCAATATCAGCGCTTCCTGAACATCCTTTTTGGGGGATGTATCAGTGGCGCAGTTGGTAGCGTTGATGTCTGGTGTAGTGCTAGGCGGTGTTGCCGAGGTCGTGGGTTCGAATCTCGCTAGAGGCAAAATATTTACAGCATCTATCGGCTCAGTTGATTCACTATATCCCTCTGTATTTACCTACTGTCTGAATCTGCATCAGTTTCTGATCCTGTGTAGCTCGAAAGCAATGATGTTTGTGAAATTATATTTCCGCACTTCTGATATTTATCTAATTTCACTTGTATCCTTGGATCCATCAGGCTTTCACTTGCGAACGAAATAGATGCCATCCATTGTAAAAGAACCAATATACGACGTGTACTGCATCAGTCGTCATCAATATCAGCGCTTCCTGAACATCCTTTTTTGGGGATGTATCAGTGGCGCAGTTGGTAGCGTTGATGTCTGGTGTAGTGCTAGGCGGTGTTGCCGAGGTCGTGGGTTCGAATCTCGCTAGAGGCAAAATATTTACAGCATCTATCGGCTCAGTTGATTCACTATATCCCTCCGTATTTACCTACTGTCTGAATCTGCATCAATTTCTGATCCTGTGTAGCTCGAAAGCAATGATGTTTGTGAAATTATATTTCTGCACTTCTGATATTTATCTAATTTCACTTGTATCCTTGGATCCATCAGGCTTTCACTTGCGAATGAAATAGATGCCATCCATTGTAAAAGAACCAATATACGACGTGTACTGCATCAGTCGTCATCAATATCAGCGCTTCCTGAACATCCTTTTTTGGGGATGTATCAGTGGCGCAGTTGGTAGCGTTGATGTCTGGTGTAGTGCTAGGCGGTGTTGCCGAGGTCGTGGGTTCGAATCTCGCTAGAGGCAAAATATTTACAGCATCTATCGGCTCAGTTGATTCACTATATCCCTCCGTATTTACCTACTGTCTGAATCTGCATCAATTTCTGATCCTGTGTAGCTCGAAAGCAATGATGTTTGTGAAATTATATTTCTGCACTTCTGATATTTATCTAATTTCACTAGTATCCTTGTATCCATCAGGCTTTCACTTGCGAACGAAATAGATGCCTTCCATTGTAAAAGAACCAATATACGACGTGTACTGCATCAGTCGTCATCAATATCAGCGCTTCCTGAACATCCTTTTTTGAGGATGTATCAGTGGCGCAGTTGGTAGCGTTGATGTCTGGTGTAGTGCTAGGCGGTGTTGCCGAGGTCGTGGGTTCGAATCTCGCTAGAGGCAAAATATTTACAGCATCTATCGGCTCAGTTGATTCACTATATCCCTCCGTATTTACCTACTGTCTGAATCTGCATCAGTTTCTGATCCTGTGTAGCTCGAAAGCAATGATGTTTGTGAAATTATATTTCCGCACTTCTGATATTTATCTAATTTCACTTGTATCCTTGGATCCATCAGGCTTTCACTTGCGAACGAAATAGATGCCATCCATTGTAAAAGAACCAATATACGACGTGTACTGCATCAGTCGTCATCAATATCAGCGCTTCCTGAACATCCTTTTTTGGGGATGTATCAGTGGCGCAGTTGGTAGCGTTGATGTCTGGTGTAGTGCTAGGCGGTGTTGCAGAGGTTGTGGGTTCGAATCTCGCTAGAGGCAAAATATTTACAGCATCTATCGGCTCAGTTGATTCACTATATCCCTCAGTATTTACCTACTGTCTGAATCTGCATCAATTTCTGATCCTGTGTAGCTCGAAAGCAATGATGTTTGTGAAATTATATTTCCGCACTTCTGATATTTATCTAATTTCACTTGTATCCTTGGATCCATCAGGCTTTCACTTGCGAACGAAATAGATGCCATCCATTGTAAAAGAACCAATATACGACGTGTACTGCATCAGTCGTCATCAATATCAGCGCTTCCTGAACATCCTTTTTTGAGGATGTATCAGTGGCACAGTTGGTAGCGTTGATGTCTGGTGTAGTGCTAGGCGGTGTTGCCGAGGTCGTGGGTTCGAATCTCGCTAGAGGCAAAATATTTACAGCATCTATCGGCTCAGTTGATTCACTATATCCCTCCGTATTTACCTACTGTCTGAATCTGCATCAGTTTCTGATCCTGTGTAGCTCGAAAGCAATGATGTTTGTGAAATTATATTTCCGCACTTCTGATATTTATCTAATTTCACTTGTATCCTTGGATCCATCAGGCTTTCACTTGCGAACGAAATAGATGCCATCCATTGTAAAAGAACCAATATACGACGTGTACTGCATCAGTCGTCATCAATATCAGCGCTTCCTGAACATCCTTTTTTGGGGATGTATCAGTGGCGCAGTTGGTAGCGTTGATGTCTGGTGTAGTGCTAGGCGGTGTTGCCGAGGTCGTGGGTTCGAATCTCGCTAGAGGCAAAATATTTACAGCATCTATCGGCTCAGTTGATTCACTATATCCCTCCGTATTTACTTACTGTCTGAATCTGCATCAGTTTCTGATCCTGTGTAGCTCGAAAGCAATGATGTTTGTGAAATTATATTTCCGCACTTCTGATATTTATCTAATTTCACTTGTATCCTTGGATCCATCAGACTTTCACTTGCGAATGAAATAGATGCCATCCATTGTAAAAGAACCAATATACGACGTGTACTGCATCAGTCGTCATCAATATCAGCGCTTCCTGAACATCCTTTTTTGGGGATGTATCAGTGGCGCAGTTGGTAGCGTTGATGTCTGGTGTAGTGCTAGGCGGTGTTGCCGAGGTCATGGGTTCGAATCTCGCTAGAGGCAAAATATTTACAGCATCTATCGGCTCAATTGATTCACTATATCCCTCCGTATTTACCTACTGTCTGAATCTGCATCAATTTCTGATCCTGTGTAGCTCGAAAGCAATGGTATATATATCGCTAGAGGCAAAATATTTACAGCATCTATCGGCTCAGTTGATTCAGTTATATATATATATATATATATATATATATATATATATATATATATATATATATATATATATATATATATATATATATATATATATATATATATATATATATATATATATATCAGTTATGTGCAGTAATTATCTCCCCTTTGAATGAACTTTTAAGGAGAAAGCTAGTGTGTTCCATAACTCTAATATTCATTGAGATTGTTGTATGATATTTTATAGGCATGCATATCAGATCAAGACAGCGTGTTGTATGCAGTCATGGATGCTCTCCCTTGCTTCCTGTTTAAATTATCTCCCTTGAATGATTTGAAAGTGCTTCATACCTCTTATACCCTTTGAGACATTTTAATGTTTGTGGCTGTTCCTTGGCTGTAACCAGTAGTGGGTCGGGTGGGTTTATGTGGTTTTATGTCCAGGAGCACCCGAAGGCTCAACCAGCAGTAGTTGTGGTTTTAAAGCGTCTCAGAAGACGGGGCCACGGCTTAAGGGCTCATCCTAATACACTTTGATCTTAGCCAAAGGGCCAAGAAACGATCTTTGAGACATTTTAATAATATTTGGTAGGGTTATATTTTAAACCCTCAATTACTTTCATTCCCTTTCAAATACTTTGATATTATTTTGGTATAGGTATATAGCAAATCAAGATGGTGTGTCCTTTGCAAAAATGATTGCTCTCTTTTGTTTTGTGTTTGAGATATCTTCCCTGGGCAAATTTGATTAGTGAAACTTTGTGATCTTAATGGGAGAAGGTGTGGCAGATGGACTTTAATGCCTCCAAGTGGGGCGTTATACATATACTGCCATCCAAGCGCAAGCACACCATTGACTCTTCATACAATCTACATGGACAGACACTAGAGACAGTTGAAGAGAGCAAGTATCTTGGCGTCACTATCTCCAACAACTTGACCTGGACAAGACACACACAGAACGTTACTGGAAAAGGAAATAAAACACTCGGCTCCCTACGCAGAAACTTCAAGGATTGCACTACACAAGTGAAAGCAGCCACTTACACCACCATGGTTCGCCCATCCCTTGAATATGCAACTACAGTTTGGAACCCCTACCTTCAGAAAGACACCAAAGCCGTTGAACAAGTCCAACGCCGAGCAGCACGTTATGTTCTTAACGACTACTCAACCAGAACACCAGGGTCCGTTACAGGCATGGTCAACAAACTACAGTGGGTAAGCCTTGGGGCAAGAAGAAGAAACGACCGACTCACTATGTTGTATAGGATCCAGCATGGATTGGTTGATATACAGCCAGACAGCTACCTACAACAGAGCGACAGACGAACAAGAGGGGAACATCGTCTCTATCAAGAAAGAATTCGGAGTGAGACCTACAGTTATTCCTTCTTCCCAAGAACAATCAGGGACTGGAACATGCCACCATCTGGGACAACATCAGCGCCAACACTGGAGGGATTCAGGGCAAGCCTTACTGTTTGCCACCCAGTGTCCAGCTACTAGACTGCCAGTTGTTGATCTACATAGTTTTAACAGATTTTAAACTGTATATATATTTTGGACCACTGACAACTGATACCCCGAGCATTTCAGTGCCGCATGACTGATTACGTTTTGAAAAGAACCCAGTCCTTTTCCCTGGAAGAAGAATAACTTTTATCACGAAGGACTGCACTACTGAATTGGCTCCAATCCCCACTGTGTGACACAACCATCTTCAACAACTCCATACAAGAAGGCAAAGATCAAGCTGACTAGCAACATGCAAACGTCACAGCCATATTCAAAAAGGGTACTCGTCATGATGCTGCAAACTACCGGCCAGTTTCACTAACACCACTATGCTGTAAGCTGTTAGAACATGTGATTGTCAGCAAAACTGTGGGGCAGCTAGAAACGAACGACTGTCAGCATGGTTTAGTTGGTTTTCATCCTTCCATAGCTCCAGGACACAGCAAGTTCTCATTGAGGGCCACTCATCTGATAAAGTACCTGTTGTCAGTGGAGTGCCTCAGGGCTCTGTCTTGGGCCTGATGATGTTTAATGATCTCGCTGAAGACATCAAAGTAAAAAAGAAGGCAAAGATCAAGAATCGATACAATCAAGTACCACACCTGACCCAGACACCACACGGAAAAGTGACAAAAACACAAGAATACATGACATATAAGAGAGCCAAGAGGTCAGCTCTTTCCCAACAGGTGACCACAAGGCTGCAAGAAACAGACATGCCAGTATGACAAAGACAATCACAAATAACAAAAAAAGAACCACAAAAAAGCACCGCCTTCAACTCAAGTGCAAAGAAAGGTAGATGGCCAAGATCAGGAATCGATACAATCAAGTACCACGCCTGACCCAGGGCACCGTATGGGAAAGTGACAAAAGCACAAGATAACTTTACATTCAAGAGAGACAAGAGGTCAGTCCTTTCCTAACAGGTGACGATTGTATCCTGTACATGCAGATAAGATCAACAGATGACCAACATCTGCTCCAGCAAGACCTCGAGAAACTCGCCACCTGGGAAAAGAAATGGAGAATGGAATTCCATCTGCAAAAGTGCAGTGTTCTCCGCGTCACCAGATTTATATCGCCATTTGTCTCGTATTATCAGCTCACAGGCATAGTACTAACAGAAAAACACATAAGCAAGTACCTTGGGATGGACCTTCAGTCCAATCTATCATGGAGAAACCACATCAGCCGTGTCACAAAGAAGGCAAATAACATGATTGAACGTAAAGCAAGCTAGTGAAGAAACCAAGACAAAGGCATGTTTCACCATTAATCAAACCTAGACTAAAGCTGCACTATCTGGGGTCCATATCATGAATACTTAAAACATCAGGTTGAAATGGTCACGTTTTGTGACAAGAAGATACAGAAATACAAGGAGCGTCACGGACATGCTCCGCCACATTGAATGGGAGACACGTAAATTCAAAGGTGCAGCTCACTATCCTCTTCAAGATGATACATGGTTTGATTGACATTCCACCTTCGGACTTCTTGACACCAGCTAACTAAAGGACAAGAAAATCCCATTCACATAATTCACATCCACTGATCGCTTCAAGAACAGCTTTTCCCCAGGACAATACCAGTTTGGAACACACTACCAGCTACAGTAGCCGTGGCTCTCTCTCTTTGGCATCATTCAGAGGGAAGTTGTTCTACCTAACCTTCTAATGGGGAATCTCGCCCGGCCACATGTACAGCACACCTAAATGTAAATACTGAGTGTTGAGCTACGTCGTCGGGCCTACACCTAGGTACTCCCAGAGACAGATTGGTCACACTCAGATGGGCGAAGAGTGGCTGGTATTAACTTTCTATTTCTTCTTTGACAACAATCTTCTTTCTATTTCAAATAATGCATTAATTCTTAATACTTCCGCGGGCGGGCAAATAGGTAGGTAGAAGCAACAACACGCTCAATCTGGTCCCAGTATTAAATTCGGAACGTTTTGTGGGTATGACGTTTTGTTAAACTTTGACCTTCATGTCTCAAACATCTGTAAAAAGGCTGCAAGACAAATTAATGTTTTATTACGTCTTAGCAAATTCTTGACGATTGAAACAAAAAATTTAATTTACAGATCGTTTATAAAATCAAGTTTTAATTTTTGTCCACTTGTGTGGCACTTTTGCTCAAAAACTAGCTCTGCTAAGATGGAAAAACTCCAATACAGGGCACTTCGATTAGTATTCAATGATTTCGATAGCTCTTATGAAACTCTACTTGAAAGAGTTAACATGCCTACACTTCATATCAGTAGAATTAGATTAATTGCTATCGAAACTTTTAAGATTCTCCATAAAATGTCACCTGTCTACTTGCAGGACCTATTAGCATACAAAAATTCTATTTACTCTTTCAGGTATGACAACCTTGTAGATGTACCAAGAGTGCGTACCACAAAGTACGGTAAATCTTCTTTTTGCTACGAGGCAGCTGGTGTGTGGAACAGCCTCCCGAATGATCTTCGCAAAGTCGAAGATTTTAAGGAGTTCAAGAGGCTGGTCAACACATGGAGCGGCTCATCGTGCAAATGTTCAATGTGCAAAAGTTGATCAGTTTTATTTTGCTTTTGCTTATATAAGTTTTTTTTTTATCCCAGTTTGCTTTTTACCTGCTTTGCTTGCTTTGCTTAACTTTTATTTTGCTTTTATTTCTAGTTTGCTTTGCTTTTACGTAAATTGGAATGTTTTTCTCACCAATATTAGGCACGTGTTTTGGGGTGCTCAGATGGACCGTCTCAATGAGATGGTTCTTTTGAGTACCCACAACATATGTTTTTCTCACCAATATTAAGCATGTGTTGAGGGAGCTCAAAGGGACCGTCTCATTGAGACGGTTCTTTTGAGTACCTACAGCAAGTGTTTTTTTTGATGAGAATTAAAATGGAGAAAATGGCTTTCCAATACACGCTTTTATCTGGAGGTCTTATATTTTGCGCCCTATCTAGGTTTTCGTCTTTCGCCTAAGAGCCTTGAAACCAGCCATCATGGCGGTCAGGGTCTCTTTGAGCCCCGTTTATCCCACCTTTCCGAGTTTCGTAATTTCGTCCCCCTAGATAGATCGAAATAAAGGACCCTCTGTATGCTCATAACATGTAATTTTAAAAATAGAAAATTATTGGTTTTTTCAATTTTTTTATCTTTATAAGATTTTATTTTACATATGATCTCAATGTATAAATATCTGTGCTATAACAATGTAAATTCTGTGATATTAACCCAATTTTCCTGTGATTTGTTATATGTTTTTATACTTGTACAGTCTTTCACTTTGTTTAAGAAATAGATTCGCGCTCGCAGTGATTTGTTGCTTAATATATCACTGGCTGGAGGTCAGTCGTTAAAGTGGATAAATCATGAGCGCGAAGCGCGAATGATTTATAAACTTACGACTGACCGACAGACAGTGATATATTAAGCAACAAATCACTGCCAGCAAGAATCTATTTCGATTCTAACACACAAAAAGATTGAAAATATGAACAATTCCTTCAGATTCTATACAGATATGATGCCATCTTGAATAGAGCATTAGAATTTCCCGCAAAACTTTTTTGGACTGAAACACGTATTTTTACGTACGTTTTTGACGCCCATTAGTTGTAAATACGACGTTACGCCGTCTAAGTATGACGTCATTAGAAATCAAACTGGCGGCTGAATGACGTCACGTCAGTACGTGCAGTGATTTATCAACCAATAAATCACTGAGTTTAACCATTGGCTCTATAGGCGAGGTGTGTTAGAATTGTCGGTAAAATAGCCTTGATGGCTAATGTTTTGATATGTTAAAATTGAATGCCGACTTTAAATAAAGTTTCTTGTATCTTGTTTTGACTTGGGAGCATTTCACTGACAGAGACACGATTATCGTGCGGCTAGCCTGTAACAACTACTGTAACTTCCTGTGCCGGTGCTGTGTCATTCTTGTTGGAAAACAAGGCGCAAAAGCTACACATACGGTATTTACAGCATCAGAATTGTCAATATAGCCATTGGAGCTGCATATGAATGTTCTAAATCTAACCAAGAAATTCTGACAATGAATGTAAACGCCGACAATTTTGTCAATCTGAAAGTGGGTGGGGAACCCCTGCCAGGAATGTTTTTGGCCAACTGGCATTCCCAGGGATGAGAATTTCAGTTTATCAGCTGATTTAAGTTTTTTTGTTGATTTGTAACTTATAGCGGCACATCTCTGGTATACTGGGCGCAATAATTGACTGAAAAAGGCACAAAAATGCTTTGTCTTCCTCACAAACCACCCATTCTTGATCGAGAAATGCAAAACGGTGCCGGGAGTAAGCGATCATAACATTGTCTTTGTGGAGGCCAGCGCAAGGCCTACCAGACCCAAACAACCACAACAAAAAAAGCTTCCTATGGAAGCATGTGGACATAGAAGAAATAAACCAGATGTGCTTGACTTTTCTACAAGATTCACTAGAGACAGTATTCAGTTTCCACTGGTGTAGACAAACTGTGGGACACACTGAAGGACTTCACTCTCAGCTTTCTTGAAGACAACATAGCCCCAGATAAGGCTGCGTATTTACGCTATTGCTTGGACCCAAAAACACAATTAAATTATTTTCTGTGCGTACAAAAACGCATTAAAAATTCTTGATACTCAATTCCGAACTTTTTCATAGCGTATGACGCTTTGCGATTGCCGTTTTTGTATACAACACTGGCAATTGTCGGGTACAAATGTATACACCGCATGGTGCCAAATCTAGTATATTAAATTGTAAACCAGTCCAGGAACATTCATATCGCTGTTTAGCAATACCCAATATTTACACAAAAACGACATTCATCTCACTTTACGATAACAATGGCGAAACATGGCTGAGCAATCAAATAATATCGTTTCGTACAGTAGTTACTCAACTTTAATACCGCGTTGAAGGTTTGAAGAATCATAGATGACTTGATAAATACATTGGATTTTCGAAATAAATTGGAAATAGCGGTCTCAGGTGTACTAAAGCAGTATTGGCAGTGGGTTTCTGAAAGTGAAACCGAAAGTAAACCAAAAAAATCAGGAGAAACTAGGGCAGGCCCGGTTTCATCGCTTATTTGCTTTCAGATGGATACCCAATACAAAATCTTGAAATACCCAATTTAAAATCTGAAATACCCAATTAGGCCAAAAAGAGGTGGGTAAATACCCAATTGCTTCCAATCCTTATCTGGAGCTATGAGACAAGGTCCCCAGCAAAATGACATCATCACGCTTTAGCCAGCTCTGCATCACCAGAAAGTCAAACACATATTCAAGGCTGACAAGGCGTAAGAAGAGGGCATATAAGAGAGCAAAACGTTCTTGCTCAAACAGTGATCTCCAGTGGTACAGGCAGCTTCTGAAGGAATCCCAATATGAATGTAAAAAGGCTAACGATAGTTACGTCCGCGACATTGTGACAAGTGACAAAAACTCCAAGAAGCAAAGGCAAAAATGTGACAGCAGTGGCATATCCAGGGCCTTTCCTCCCTATCACGGTATCACCAAGGTCCGATATAGGCCCCATTCCCAATCCAAATATCCTCCTTTTTTCCCAATTTCAAAAAAATTCTGAAGGCAAAAAAAATCTCACCGGGGAGCGAATTTTATTGATAAATAGCCGCAGAATTGCTCTTTTAGCCTCTCTGTAACTGACCGTGATGGCATTTTGGCACACTCGGATGTTTTTGTTATGCGCCATTTACACCAAAATTTCATCTGACTGTACTCGTGGTTTGAAATGTCGCACAATAGTAAATATTATTTTAGCAGTCAACACATCTAAAAATTCACCAAATGCCGCATTTTTTCCCCAATTCAAGACGGGGGCCTTTTCCCAAAATAGATGGAAAAGGTCCTGATATCCTCGCTGAGGAAGGATGGTATTGCACATAGCAACCCAAGTTCCAAAGCTACCATTCAGAATGAACAATTCAGCAGTGTTTTCACAGAGGAGACATCTGTTGACATGGCATGCAGTCATGGGTGGAAACAGCTACTCAGATAAACATAATTTAATGTTGACCAAGCAGGCGTCTTAAAGCTGATGCAAGGTCTGTGCCCTCATAAAGCTGAAGGCCCTGATCACATCCCGACAAGATTCCTGAAGGAGTTTGTTGCTGAACTCTCACCAGCGATGACTTTGATATTCCATGCTTCTCTGCCACAGAGCGAAGTGCCTGATGATTGGAAACAGGCCAACGTTGCACAAATCTTCAAAAAAGAGAACGCAGTACTGCAGCAAATTGCAGGACCGTTTCACTGACATCGGTGTGCAGCAAGATCCTTGAGCACATTATACATAGTCAGATTATGAGTCACTTGGACATACACCAGATCCTATCAGATCAACAACACAGATTTAGAAATACGGGGTCATGTGAGAGCCAGCTGATACTCACTGTACAGGACCTAGCCGCAGCTCTCAAAGAAAAGGAGCAAGTGGATGTCATCCTGCTAGACTTTAGCATAGCATTTGATAAAGTCTCACATCAGCGCCTCGGCATCAAATTAGACCACTATGGGGTCCATGGTAACCTACTCCAGTCTCCAGTGGATTAAAAGCTTCCTCGCCAACAGAACACAACGAGTATTGGTTGAAGGCCACACATCCAGTCCTGCACCTGTTACCCAAGGAACAGTCTTAGATCCCCTGTTGTTCATCATCTACATAAACAAGGCTAAAAGTGACCCTGTACCAGGGAATAAAGAGCCCAGAAGATGCTCAGATCCTACAGGAAAACCTCGACAACCTACAAGAATTGGGAGAAGAATTGGCAAATGTTGTTCAAACGCCAGCAAATGTGGGGGTATTTATAGGGTAACACAGAAACAAAATCCCATCAAGATAACCTATACAATACATGGGCATGATCTGACAGTGAACAAGACAGGCAAATACCTAGGAGTCTCCATCGCCTACAACTTGACCTGAAATGCACACATAGACGCCACATCCAAGAGGGCAAATTTCTCAGGAATCAGGCTGTGGAACCAGTTGCTGGAGACTATTGTAGCTGTCCCAGCACTTGATGACTTCAAGATAGGGCTGGCCAGCCAGGATTAACTATGTACAGACAATACAATTTTTATCCTTCTTTTAACCTGCACCTTGTTTGAGCCTCACGACCACCTTGTACATAGTTCACTGCAGTGTGACAATGCTTCAGAGAAGGCCATGCACTATATTGAAAGAAGAAAATGTGTGTGAAGAGTGGGGTGAAGCACATGAGAGAAAACACTTTAGGCCTAAATTAAGAATTTATTTTACCCGGCAGACCCTGAAAAAAGGCCCTACTCAAAAAGAAGTTATTTCAATTTTCAGTCAAGAATTTTTTTTTTAACTTAGAGAATTGTCCAATGTAAACAGTGTTATCTTAGCAAATTGTTTGTGTATTTAATTTTTTTGCCTATAGTAGGACTATACAGTAACACCTGCCTAAAACGGCCACTCAAAGATATACACAAAAATGGTTGTTAAGACAAATGTGCGCTAAATGCAGGTCAAAAGTATTGCAGAATGCTCCCTGGGAGCATTCTGAAATACTTTTGACCTGCATTATGTGATAATTAGTCTTGAAAAAAACAACAATTTTTTGTCTTTATTTTAGTGGCCTCATAAGACAGGATTTACTGTATACAATTAAGTTTAATGGGTATTCAATTTTGTGCACCATCTACAGGCCCAGGAAAAGGAGATTTCTAGGTTCTTTATCTATATCAAGGTTTTGTATCACCTTCGAGGTTCTGTTAGCGACTTAGGGTGTATATACATGAACTTATTTCAGACAGTACATGTATGCATTAGCTTTGTGCTGATTGTCACCAGCTATCAAAAACTTGTTGCCGTAGCTTAAAGTTGGCGACCATCGGTTGAAACTTTACTATTGATTGTCGGAACGCTGTAAAATGTGGGTCCAATTTTGTCAACTCTTTGCCTGCTGGCAGCGATTTTTGTCGTTTAAAGAAATTATCATTGCTTTATAGTTTTAACTTTTATACTTATTTCAGTGAGTTAAAAACTGCAGCCATGTTTATGACAAGATCTGAGTATGATATTGGAGTAAACACATTCTCTCCAGAAGGAAGAATATTTCAAGTAGAATATGCCATTGAAGCTATCAAGGTAGGTTTCTGTATCGAAACTATTTGAGCCGTGACATGTGATTTCCAACAATGTGGCATTTTAACAAGTGTAGACTCAGACGAGCATGTGCAGCCTCCTTTTAAGCTTAGAAACTCCAAATGATGTTCAGTCAGTAGCTTAATATTTATAGAATATTCAAGCGACTAGCAAAGGTTCTGATCAGACTGCGCGTATGCACAGGCTGGTCTGAACCTTTGCTTGTCGCACATACCACTTTGTTGGAAATCCCATGTCATGGCTCATTTGTGATACAGTTGGTAAAGTGTTAGACTGGGGATCAAATGGGTTGCTGGACCAAGACTCATCACTAGCAGAGTCACTCTGTTGTGTTCTTGAGCCACACACTTTATCTGCAGCTTAGTACTGAATTACTACAGATTCAACACATGAAGACCCGTACGAACTTGACTGAAAAATTTTTTGACATGGATGTAAAGAATGAGAACAAACAAACAAATATTGAAATTTTTTCATTTTATTATTTTTCTCACACAAATTGATTAAGTGGAGCTTTTGCTACATATAATGCAGAGTGAGAATTTTCACTCCCTACTGCTGATTCAAGTAGGGTAGTTGTCAGATTGTCCAGGCATGTGCTGATCCAGAATTTTTTACCAGGAAAACTGTTTTTTAAACTGATTTCCCTTGAGATGCACTTGGACCAGAGGGGTCCAATTGCTTCTTGAGGCGGGTCTGTACCATTATTCTTAAGGAAACAAATAGCAACTTGTGGTTTTCCAGGGGTTTGGGTCCGGACCCCTGTTCCCCACTCTGGATCCACCAATGCCAGGAACAGTGTAATATGGGCCTTGAGGCGAGGAAACCTGTCTTCGGGGGTTTGCGAATAACACAGGCGCAGACCAGCCTGCGCATCTGCGCAGTCTGATCAGCGCCTTTGGAAAGTATCATATCTAGACTTACTACAAGCGAAATTTCAAATTTCTAGATAGTCTGTGCGGCTGAGGAGACTGGTTTGAGCCTCGCTTTTTCAAACCCCCCCCAAGACAGGTTTTGTTGCGTCGAGGCCCATATGATGACTAGCCATCATTATATGACTGAAAAATTGTTGAAAGCAAAAGTAAACCCAAACATAACACAAGATGCAACAATGCAGAGTATTGTCAATCATACTTTGTGTGTTGCCTAGATTTAGGTTATTTGGCAAGCAGAGAAGATCCTGATGAAATACCACAGAATGCGGCATTTCATTAGGGTCTGCGCTGTTCAGAGTGTTTGCTAAGATACAATCTTGAAAGTTCACCTTTATTATGATATTCTTACCTGTGACCCATTGGTATACATACACGAACACCTGTACAAGTAATCATCCAAGGCTCGTTTTATCAATCCAGATGGAAGAATTCATTAGTATACAAAGGGTTAACCCTTAAAGCCCCAAGAAAAAAATGCATCTGAAAATGTCGTCTGCTGAAGTCATCTGCTGCAAATAATTGCCTAACATTACTGACAAATTAAGTATAGAAGCAAACAGCGTGGGCTCAGAGCAGACTGCTCCTATAGGAGCAGTCTGATCTGGGTCCACACTGTTTGCCATAGAGGCTTCTTAAACATTTCAGCAGACGAGAAAAGCAGACGACTTTTGTTGCGATTGGCGCTTTAAGGGTTAAATACTGTGCATTTAGCAGTTAAAGGGAGGAGCCTGGTGGCTCAGTGGTATAGTGCGTCCAGCTAATAGAGACTGGGCGTGTCAGACAGAGCGCTGTCAAACACTGTCAAATAAGACTAGTCTACAGTAAATCGGGTGTAATAGCCTATGTACGTTTTACTCATGCAACCAACTGAAGCGCAGACGTCAGGGGTGACCAACCTTATACGTTAGCATGCCTGGTAAATGTTTATCTTGAGTATGCTGCTGGGGACCTGCTGCATTCATTTTCCGGGATGGATATGTTGGGAAATTTTTTGGGAGGGTAGGTTTACAATTTCTTCAAAATCTGTCTGTATGGCAAAACTGGTTTGATTTTTAAGCCTGATACAATAATAATAAATCACCAATTAGAATTAAGCTTGACAAGGGTTACAAACATGAGATTTGGTCTTGTCGCATTTCCGAAAAAGCCTCTTATAATCGCTCATTCTGGCTCATTCTGGCGTGCCAAGAGAGACTAGATGCCTGAAAGTTGTTCAGAGTCTTCTTCAACTTGCATACTTTGTTTATGCGAGAAGCGAAACCCCTGGCGAGGTCATGCGTACATGCAGTTTCGTCGGAGCCTTTACCACACGCCGATGTAATAAGAACCATCATCTCGTGTGCTGACCAATTTTTAGTATTAATTTTTCATTGGGGACCATTATTTTATTTTCTTCTCCAGTATTATAATTTGAATAGTTAAAATTTCTAAACATTGTCAGAGCGCATATATCTAGACTAGTCAGTCTCCTTATTATCCAAATTAATTTGAGATGCCTTTTTCTCACAATGGGCTCAAAACTACAACAGGGATATACAGGTATACAACTGTAAAGGGTTTCACAGGTGAATAAATACACTCTGTCTTACCGATTTTTAAATGGAAATGTCCAAGGGTGCGTCTTTGCTAAGAACCGCCCAGTCTCTCTTAACTGGTCGGACTATAGAGTGCTTGACTCAAGATGGGGGGTTGCGGGTTTGAGCTTCACCGGAGGCACTGTGTTTTGTCCTTGAGCAATACACATTATCCTCTGCTCAGTTCAACACAGGAAGACCCATCCCGACATGACTGAAAAACTGTTGACCCAGGGACGTAAACAATAAAAAAAAGGCAGGTAAAGGGGACCAGTGTTCAGGAGTGTTTTATAATTAAATATTTTTGCTTTCATTTTTGCTATAGATGTCTGATGACAGCTACCATAATGATAGGGTATTAGGGTTCCTAGTGTTTGCTTTCATGGTTAATATACACAGCAGAAGTAATAAGCAGATGACATTTCAGGAAACAAATACTGGCAGGATAAAGGTTAAATTGTTTGTTTTTTCAGCTTGGATCTACAGCTATTGGTATACAGACAAATGAAGGGGTGGTATTAGCTGTAGAGAAGAGGGTAACTTCTGTGCTCATTGAACCCTCCAGTATTGAAAAGATCCTAGAAGTCGATGAACATATCGGTAATATTGGTTTTGGTTCTCTGTATATGATTTCACTACTTTCATAGACAGCCTTCCATAAGGATATTGATGATAATTACAGATGTCAGGACTTTAGATAAGAGTGTGTAATGAAGATTTAATTTTCTTATTTCTTAATCAAAACACTGAGGCAGTTCTTTTGAGCATCCAAAATATATGTTTAAATTGATTTACAATTTTAAGCTGAAAATTTTTGTTAAGCTAAACCTTGGATGGTCAAGTAAATCAAGAAGTTAAACATTAATGAGCTGCGATGCTTGATTTCAAACAATTTGGCATTAACATCAATAGGCTCAGATGAGCCTGTGCAGCCTCCTTTTAAGCTGAGAAACACCACATGATATTCGGTCAGTAGCTTAACACTCATAAAATATTCAAGTGACTAGCAAAGGCTCTGATCAGACTGTGCGTGTGCGCAGGCTGATCTGGGCCTTTGCTGGACGCACATACCACATTGTTGGAAATCGCATGTGGCAGCTAATTATTGGCTTTGGATTCGTATACAGTTTGAGTTAGCCTTCAGTTTGTAAAAAAGAATCCCATTTTCCTTTGAAATAAATGCTTTTCTCTAAGATCTCAACTGAACTCATAGCTCCAGATAAGGCTGCGTATTGCGTATTTACGCAATTTCGTGGACCTGAAAATGCAATTAAATTAATTTCTGTGCGTACAAAAACGCAATAAAAATCCTTGATACTCAATTCCGAACTTTTTCGTAGCGTATGACGCTATTGTATTCTGTTAGCGATTGTCGTTTTTCGCATCACAGGCTGTTGTTGGGTACAAATTTATACACGACGTTGCGCTGAATCTAGTTTATTAAATTGTAAACCAGTCCAGGAACCTTCTTATCGCTGTTTAACTATACCCAATATTTACACGATTACGACATTCATCTCGCTTTACAATAACAATGGCGTAACAAGGGCGAAAAAGCCCCGGAGAAATTGGATGATATCATATCGAAACTAACTCTAATACCGCGTTGGTGATTCGAAGAATCAAAGATGACTTGATAGATACGTTGTATTTTTGAAGTAAGTTGGAAACAGCGATCTCAGATATACTAATATTGCCAGTGTGCTTTCCGAAAGTGAAACCGAAGTAAACAAAAAATCAGGAGAAACAAGGTCCGGTTTCATTGCTTTGTTCGCTTTCAGATGGATACCCAATACAAAAACTTTAAATACCCAATTTAAACTTTGAAATACCCAATTAAGTCAAAAAGAGGTGGGTAAATACCCAATTGCCTCCAATCCTTATCTGGAGCTATGTGAACTCTTTGCATGATGGATAATTTTGCAAGCCTTTTAGTTGTCTGCTGATTTTTTAAATTAATCACACTCAATGTTTCGATAGGAAAGATTAGCAGGCTAGCAGCGGACGACAAAAAAGTTACTAGTGGGTAAAGAGATAAAGTTTGTTTGATTCAAAGTAATAAGTATGCTTGTCAGAATACCAAAGCATGAATGCCCAGATCAGAATAATCTGGGTCTTCACTGTTTGTCAAGGCCTTTTAAACCAATATTATTTACTGTAATGCGAACTAGAAAGGATTTAATAGTTAGGCAAACCATAGGGAGGACTGATAAAAAAATAAGTGACTAATCACTATGATCAGGGAATGCCAGAATGACAGACAACAGACCAACCCACCGCACCGTGAGGAATAGATACAGAACACAAGACAGCTAAAATACAATTAAAGTAAAGCAACAAGCTCACTCTTCCTCGTCAAGATGATCGCTAAACTAGACTGTGCACCAAGAACTACAGTAAAACCTGTCTTAAGCAGCCACTCCAAAGAAGACCAAAAATAGATTTTTCGAGATGGATAGTCGTTTAATGCAGGTCAAAAATTCTGCAGAATGCTCTCATAGAGCATTCTGCAGTACTTTTGACCTGCATTATGTGGCCACTTAAGACAGGTTTCATTGTATACCACAAAACCCCCACACACAATGGGAGCAACAACAAATAATGAATAAATGACAACAGAATAAGAATCACCGCATAAGAACCAGCAGCAGCATAGGCCACTGGGATGGGGTGTGGGGGCAATCAAGCCTTTACCCTTGATAAAATCTTGGTATATCTTGACAGAGTTTATGTATTGCCTATGAAAATGGAAAGTAGATCTATATTGTACAAATATTGTATTTGTCTGCTAGGGAGCACATAGGGGTGACTATCGATGCCCATTTTGAAAATCACGATAGTATCACTATCACAGAAACCACTATCAAGATACTATCACTATCGTGGCACACTATCATGATACTATCACAATACTATCAGGTTTTCTCAACAATGATCCTTAAACATGGCTAAGAGTAGAGAAAATGAGTTTTGGACAAAGCAGCTAGAAGTAATTGTCTGTATATTGTGTTTGATTTAATTTGTCTGAATGTTGTATGTTTATTGGCTATTTAAATGGCTTTACATTTTGATTATTATTAATTTTGAACCATACTCTAATGTAGGGTACACCAATCAATATCTTTGTCCAAAGGGGGCATGGCAAGAATACCTGGGAATTGGGTAAATTTGGAGATAGCCTGTCTAATTCCCTTGTGACTGTTTAGGGGTTAAAATTGTTGACTAATAATCCCTGGTGTGGCAGTGATCAACTGTCAAAATCCCTAGTATTGGCAACCCATGTAGAAAAAAAAGATATGGCTGTCTAAAACCTGCCATGATATTCCTCTAAATTTTTTTGGTTTTAACGAATTTCTTGGTTGGAAAACGGTCTATATTTGTTGTAACCAGTGATAAAAAAACTAAACAACTAATAAAATAACAAAAACATTGAAAAGGATCTTAATCCTGAACCTGTTAATAATCGTGCAATTATGCTTTAACTACTGCCTGCCTCCTTCATCAAGGTTTTCCATTCAGTTTATACATGTATTCAGTCTTCTCACTTTTGAGCTTGTTTTTTGTCAGTCATCTCTTTATGCTTTCATGATACTTTTTTAAGTGTCAAATAGGTAGTGAGATAAATATCTCCCAAGGAAACCACTATACCAGCTGGCAACAGAGAACTTGTTTTTATCTTCTACCTTCATGTAACAGCCAAAGTGATTACAAAACAGCTGCTTTAAGTTTAATCACATGTATTTACTGTGTCTGAATATGAATCTACTTAAATACCATTACAAAGGTTATGTTATCAGCCTGGCTATCTAAACTATCAAAACTATCGATAGTTGGGTGCACTATCGGCGATAGTTATCGATAGTTGAAAACACTATCACGATAGCACTATCAGAGCAGTAACTATCACGATGCATCAGACTATCAATGTATCGTTACACCCCTAGGAGCACAGTGGTTCAGTGGTAGAGTGCTTGACAGACTCGAGATCAAGGGGCCGTGGGTTCGAGCCTCACCAGCATCACTTGTTGTATCCTTGCGCAAGGCACATTTATCCTTGCTTAGTACTGGTTCAACCCAGGAAGACCAGTCCCGATATAACTGAAAAGTTGTTGTCTGGGACATAAGAATCAAATCAAACAAAATCTGCTAGTGTCTTCCACTGATAACTTTTGCCAATGGTTTGGACCCATATCAGACCAACAAAATGTCGGGCCTGAATTACATTGAAGCTGTATGACACTCAAGTGATCAATGATATTCCTAAAAGAATATTTTGAAAAGGTTAATTTGCAACAAATCAGATGACAAAAAAGCATACAAAATACATGGCCTGCCCTGCAAAGAGTTAGCAATACTATTCTTTATTTTCTTGTGTTTAGGTTGTGCAGTGAGTGGGCTAATAGCTGATTCAAGAACACTGGTGGACAGAGCAAGAGTGGAGGCACAGGTAATTATAATCACACTACACTCATAATTTAGGAGGCGCAGTGACTCAGTGGTAGAGTGCTTGACTTGAGATTGAGGGGCCGCGACTCGAGCCTCACCGGCATCACAGTGTTGTGGTCCTTGAGCAAGACACATTTATCCTAGCTCAGTACTGGTTCATCCCAGGAAGACCCATTCCTGTTTAACTGAAAGATTGTTGATGGGACCGTTGGGACGTAAAGAATCAAATCAAATCAAACAAAACACTCATAATTTTGATTTGGTTGGACCATGAATTTATACCTACCTTTTGAAACTTAATTGGAGAAATATATCATTTTACAATTTGATATTAATCATTAAAGGGAGAACTATCTGGTTACTGAATTATTTATTTACTGTAATGCATAAGCAGTGCTCCAGCTAGTATTTGAAAAGGGTGGTAGTGGCCTGTAAGGGCACCTCCAGGTGGGAAGTGTGGACTTGGGCGTCAGAGGGGGTGAACAGAATTTTTTTTAAAAATAAACCCTAAAGATGGCATTTGGTGGGTATTTTGAGCAGAAATAATGCGTTCCTTTTCTGTGCAAAAGTGATTGACATTATTGGCCTTACATTTCATTCTGTATATTTTCCCATGAAAAATCTGTGAGCTTCCTCTTATTGGCATTGCCAATTTTAGTAAGAGGACGCTCAAGACATGTTGCAAAATTTGTCAGTCAGAAAAATATTAATGTTAGCATAATAAAATCTATTAAATAAGTGTTGAAAATATATGGTTCTTCCATTTAAAAATGCTCTGAGAAAAAGGGTAGAAAACATAGGAATGATTACAGAGCCCTGTGATAAAAACTGCAGAAACTTGCATGTGTTCACTCGATATTAAAGAAATCAACATCATAATTAATCTTCAAAAAGGGTCTAATTATGCTGGTTTCCATGCTACACGGCTGTCTTTAATATTTTCTGGGCAATAATTTGACGATCGCTACCCACAGCGACAATTTTAGCCCACCAAGTGAAACTGTACATTTCCGAGAAGGGAAACAGCACAAGTTCATGAATCCCTGCACTGCTCTAAGAGACTGCATCCACTTGATAAAGGCTCTGATCAGCAGGGTTTTACAGGACGCAATATCCTGCGTCTTATACACATAAATCATTAGGTAGGAGTAAGGACCCAACAATTTACCTTACCTAGGGACACAGACATGTTTGTTATGCCTTTCATTAATTAAAATCCCAAACTCCCAGAGTCATTCCAAAGGAAGTAGTCTTATTTCTTTCGTAACAATTCAGGTTTTCCCATAATTACAGGCTATCTATAAATAAATAGGACAGGCGCTCTTGTTTAACCATTAGTATCGGGAGGTGTATCAAAACAGTTCAATCAAATTCATGTGGCCATTCGGGCTTTGAAATAACATCATTTTTCGCTCCCGCTCTGATTTTCGGTCAACATAGATGCTTGTCACCTACTGGGCTTTCTTAATATCAAGCGTGTAAATGACTAGGAAGAAATAAACAGCAACAGAGCGACCTGAGAAATTTTTTGGTAAAAGAAATGCAGAAATTGACAAAGAACCATCCTCTAGCGGCTGTTCGGAGTCAGATAAGTCCGAATCATCTCAAAAGCCAGCCCTGAAAAAGATTGTAAATTCCTATCTATACGGTTAGGTGGATACAAACAGTTGAGATACGGAAATGACATGATGCTTTGCGACACCTGTTAGGGAGAATTAATAAAACAAGTGTAGTCATTTTCTTTTAATCTTGTGTATCTACTTTTATAATTACAAAAAGATGGGACCCCCATTTTCAATGATGGGACCCCAATCATAATCAAAGTTGAGTCTCAAGGACCCACAAGTATTCAGCTTTATGTAAAACCCTGGATCAGACTGTGCTGCACACAGACGCATGATTGGTCTGACCTTTCCTGGTCATGTAAATGGAACGCAAAGGTGACAAAGCTTGCAAGATAAATCGACCTGTACATCGGAAACGTGCCGAACATCTTGAATTCTTGAGTGAAGTACACATCTGAGTTCATGGCTTCTAGAAGTTATTATTATCGATTCTACTGAATGAACATGTATATATTTGTTGAGGTCTGAATCGGAGATTAAAATTTGCAGAAAGCAGAGAATTTCAGGTTAGCTGCTATAAAAGTAAACTGTATGAAAAGTTTCCATTTCCACTGCTATACCCTTACACCTCCAGTAGTTTGCTAGCTCAGGTGTGTCTGGTCACCTCTTGCGAGATCACAGAGGGGATTTCTCAAAATGTTGTTGCATGCATTGAAAGGATTAGCACTTATTACATTTAAATACATAATTTCTGAGCTCTAAAAGGGATATGGTTGAATTTAGGGCAGGTTGGGATTAAATAGGGTAGGGCGTTGAATTTCCACGGTACGATGAAGCGCCCTTGTAAAATGACCTAGCTGGAGCACTGATAAGGGCAATAATATTTCAATCTACAATGAAGCTTGTCTTTTAGTGAATTACAATTAATTCATGATGGGTGAAAGATGTCAGGTTTATGCCTGAATTCAGGATTTTGGGGGTGTTGTCGTAAAACTAAATTTCTGACTTTATATCCAACGATATACTTCCCCATATGAAAATTTTGAATACAGTCATGTCTAAGTTTTAGACAAACATTTGACAGGTTCTTGTAATATATAAATCACAGAATGGTTCAGCTTATTTCTGTTCTTTATTTCAGAATCACTGGTTCACATACAATGAGAAAATGACAGTAGAAAGTGTGACACAGGCTGTCAGTAATCTGGCTCTACAGTTTGGTGATGATAAGGCAGAGCCAGGGGCAATGGTATGTATAAACTCGCATGATTTCTTTACTGTTTGTCCACTAATGAATCTGGGATATTTTGTTGTTCATATCAAGGGGTCTTAGGTTAAAAGTTGCCAATCAAGATGCATTTTAGTCCTTGTCGATTGTTTTTATGGTAACAAACAGTGCAGACCTAGATGAAATTCTGTGGCATTTCATCTGGGTCTTCACTGTTTGCCAAAGTACTAATTTTTATGCCCCCAAAGGAACTTAGGGAGGCATATAGTAAGCGCATTGTCCGTCCATTAGCCCGTCCCGCTTCGTGTCCGGTGCATATCTCCTATATTCTTTGAGGTAGAAATTCCAAATTTGGTGTGTGGATGCATCTTGGGATGACAGAGTGTCGCATTTTTTCCGGTCACTGTGACCTTGACCTGACCTAGTTTTTAGAATAATCGTGTCTAGAGCATATCTCTTATATTATTGGAGGTAGGAAATTCAAAATTGGTGTGATGATGCATCTTGGGATGAAGAAAGGTCGCGTACCATAATTGGGTCGCTGTGACCTTGAACTTGAATTCTGACCTAGCTTCTAGAAACTGCATTGAGTCTGGTGCATATCTCCTATATTCTTTGAGATAGGAATTCCAAATTTGGTGTGTAAATGCATCTTGGGATGGCGGAGTGTCACATACCATTTTTGGGTCACTGTGACCTTGACCTCTGACCTAGTTTTTAGAATAATTGTGTCCGGTGCATATCTCTTATAATATTATTTGAGCTAGGAATCTCAAATTTGGTGTGATGATGCATCTTGGGATGACGAAGTGTCCCATACTATAATTGGGTCACTGTGAACTTGAACTTGACCTAGTTTTTAGAATAATTGTGCCCGGAGCATATCTCATATTATTTGAGGTAGGAATCTCGAATTTGGTGTGTGAATGCATCTTGGGATGACGAAGTATCGCATACCATAATTGGGTCACTAGGACCTTGAACTTGACCTCTGGCCTAGTTTCAAGAAAATGCATTGAGTCTGGTGCATATATCCTATATTCTTTGAGATATGAATTACAAATTTGGTGTGTAAATGCATCTTGAGATGAAGGAGTGTCACATACCATTTCGGGTCACTGTGACCTTGACTTCTGAACTAGTTTTAAGAATTATTGTTTTCGGAGCATATCTCTTATATTCTTTGGGGTAGGAATTCTAAATTTGGTGTGTGAATGCATCTTGGGATGGTGGAGTGTCTTGTACCATTTAAGGGTCACTGTGACCTTGACCTCTGACCTAGTTTTTAGAAGAATCGTGTCCGGAGCATATCTGAATCTCATATTATTAAAGGTAGAAATCCCAAATTTGGTGTGTGGATGCAACTTTGGATGGTGGAGTGTCACATACCATTTTTGGGGTCACTTTGACTTTGACCTCTGACCTTGTTTGTAGAATAATTGTCTCCAGAACATATCTCTTATATTATTTGAGATGGGAATCCCAAATTTGCTGTATGGATACATCTTTGGATGCTGATGTGTCACATATCATTTTAGGTCACTGTGCATATCTCCTATATTATATGATGTAGGAATGCCAAATTTGGTGTGTTGATGGCGGATGGCGGAGTGGTGCATACCGTTTTGGGTCACTTTGACCTTGACATTTATTCTGGCCTCATTTCTAGATTTTTCGTGTCTGGAGCATATCTCCTATATTATATAATTATTTACTTATGTTGAGGTAGACATGGAGTGTTATTGAACAGTAAACGTCATATTAACCGACGCGCAGCGGAGGTCAATATGATGAAGTTTACTGTTCAATAACACCCCATGTCTACCAAATTATAAGTCAACAATCGTTTTATTATATAAGAAATTTATCTTATGCATTTCCTGCCATTTTAGACCATTAAAACATTGACGTTACGGATGGATCATGCGAAATTACTTGACGTTCTGACGTCACTTCCTGTAAGCCAGTCAATATTACCTCGTGCCGTGTGCTTTGCAAGGTCATGTCCGGCAAGCCATGCAATATGTAGTTTTATTGACTCAAGTGGATATGCATCTGGGCCAATCAGAAGATGTTTATTTATAGATTATATAATAATACAGCTTACTTTCCTCAAATGTGTCTTATGCTAGACCAATTCCTTTGGGGGCATTCGTCACATTTCTGTGACATATTTTGTTGAATTTTAAATTTTCAAAGGGCTAATAGTATTCATTTCAATGATCTGGAAAAAAGAATCCTGTCATTATATAGGGACAATGTTCTTGAAAGTACAAATTTTAAATTTATTCAAATGAACTTATCTAAGCCACACTTCCAAAGATAGATCTACTCAAAAGAAGATTGACTTATGATCTGACATCTTAATTCTATATGATCTATTCATGAATAAACTATTCTCAGAAATAAACAAGTTGCAACTTTCACAAAAAGATATTTCCATTGTATAGAAAGCAAAGCCCCAACAATGACAGCCACCCCCTTTTGAAATGCATCACACCCAGGGCCTATAATAGAAAAAATTGCAGTAAATTATTGTTTATTTTTATTTTCCAGAGTCGACCTTTTGGTGTTGCTCTTTTATTTGCTGGTGTAGATAAAACAGGACCAAAATTGTAAGTATATCATTAGAAGTCAAAATGACAGGTAGTTTGTACCCTTTCATGTGGAAAGATGTTTGGCTGTTGGACTATCTAGCTAACATCCCAGTTAACATCTAAAACCGGACTAGTATTGGCCCACCAGTGAAATGCCATTTAAATGACCCAATACTTTGTGCGGGCTAGGATATCTCTTGGTCTGTCGGGTTCAAGTATATGAAAGTAGAACACCGCTCCAACTGGAGCTAGTGGTGTTAGGTATAAACATGGATGAAAGATTTCAGGATTATTCCTGAATTCAGGATTTTGAGGCTGACTTTCCAAAGAAAGTCAGCCTCAAAATCCTGAATATAGCAGATTCTAATAGCTTCTTTGATTTATTTGCAGTTTATCTAAAGACAATTGACCATTTAAACTTGAAATTGTTAATATTTTTAGGCATAGTGCAAGTTTTAAGATTTGATTGTAAAAAAATCAGGATTTTGGAAATGGGTATGTGTATTAAGGGGCTATATTGGCCCCCTCTAGAGCCAAAAACTTCACCAAATTCTTTTGATTGGTTTATTAGAATGATAGCCAGTGTTAAAGTCTGGCATTTATTTCACTTTGACTGTTGCTATGGTAACAAAAATGGCTGACAAAATAGGCCAAAAATAGAGAAATTGCCGTTTTGGACCAAATGTAAGGCTTTTGGAGACCGAATTCTTAAGAATTAGATATCAGCACAGGTAAATACCAAAAACACCTTTTAATATGTTGTGTGCCGTGGTAATTCTCATCTACTGTTAAAATATCTTTTTGGTATTTGCTTGTTCTCTATGTTAATTTCTCTGTCAAACCTTTCAATTTTGCTCCAAAATGGTCAATTTCCTATAATCAGCCTATTTTTGCAGCCATTTTTGTTACCATAGCAACGGTAAAAGTCGACTAAATTCCATATCTTTACACTTTGGCTATTTTTCTAGTAAACTTATAAGAAGAAAATGGTGAAAAACAATTTTCACATTTTTGCCTCATAGGGGGGCATAGCCTCTTAATACACGTAGCTCTTTGAACTTTCACCCATGTGTATCGTCATCGGACCTAAAATCGCGACCAACCTTGGTTCGCGGCCATTTTTGTTTACATGATGTTGTGCATAAGACTCTTCACTGCGCATGCGCGACCGTGGGAAAAAAGTTACTATGACGCAGTTAAGTGTATCCAGCTGTCAAAGTGAAAATATTGAGGTTCAAGCAAGTAACCTCTGCAAAATTGTTTCAAACATGCAGTTATTTACATTTTCAACTATTCCCAAATATTTCTTTCTTAAAAAGTCCATTTATACCACAAAAGCATGTACTTGAACATAAATTATTGATCCGTCTGCATTGTTGACCTTTTGTCCAAGGAGGTCAATTATCATTTGATTGGTCTAGAAGATTTTTTATGCTAATGACGTCACATCCGCGAATCAAAAGTGCTACATTCAAAATGGCGGGAATTGTTGACAGCTCTATTTTTTGACCTCTCACTAATTACTGAATGGGTAAAGTTGTTGGCTAATCATGCGAAATCACAGCAGAATAAATTGTTTTTATCAAGTAAGTAACCATTTATGTGCACTTTAAGTTTTAGTACATTGTTTTGTAGTTTGATTATTAAGGTCGCGAATCATGGTCCGACGAGGATATATTCTTTCACATCAGATAAGGATATCTGGGTATAAAATTTGTATACAGTAAAACCTGCTCTCAAAAAGACCAAAAATTTGTTTTTGAGACCAATTATGGCTTAATGCAGGTCAAAAGTATCAGCAATCTACCATTTGTCATAAAGATCTTTATCAATTTTTGATAGCAACATAGCCCAGGCCACGAGGTTATAAAACTTGAGTACAGTCTCAGACTCAATAAAGCACAATGATTGGCTGCTTGCGGACAAGTGTCCCCAAGCAGCCAATCATTGCGCTTTATTTTGAGTCTGAGAATGAACTCAAGTTTTATAACCTCGAGGCATGGTGTTTACTGCCTGTGGCTCTTTTATGGTTCAGTCTTTATGTAGCATCTCATTTAACCCTTTGTGTACTAGAAACCCATAACTGGGTATTTTGGCACTGATGAAATGCTGCATAATGCGGCATATCGCCAGTGTCTGCAATGTTTGTCAAGACAAAAAAAATCTTAACAGAAGGAAGTACAATACTATTTGGAAATCATAACCAGAGACCCCCCCCCCCCCCCCCCCCCCCCCTATATGTACAATTGACCATCCAGAAAGAATCCAAAATTACAAATTTACTATTTTAGGGTTTACCTTGTGTTAGGCATACTCAATAAATTATTGAAATAAAGGGCTTTGATCCATGAACATGTATTATACTATTTCAGATTTCACATGGACCCCTCAGGAACTTTCATAGAATATGAAGCTAAAGCAATAGGCTCTGGATCAGAGGGAGCACAACAGTCCTTACAAGAAGTTTACCATAAAGTAAGGAAATTAAATACAGTAAATGTTCTAAAATTCAAACACTTTTCTCTTTTTGTTCTCAAATAAAATGTTGGTTTTGGGGGCAGGGATTCACAAAATGCTTGTAGGAATAGCAAACAGGGCATACCCAGATCAGACTGCTTCTTCAGAAGCAGTCTGATCCGGGTATGCCCTGTTTCTAGGCCTTTTTGGCAGGCAACTAGTGTTCGAAATTTTAGAACTTTTACCGTAGTGGTTGAATCATTAACCTTTTCTTGCTTGATGGATTCATCGTTTTCAAATTTTGAATGGTTAAACAGGTTGGTAATGTGCTCCCTACTTCGAGATAGTTGAGGGAGCATATTTCTTTTAGCTTGCCCATCTAAGAGCTACAGCCTTGAAACTGGTACACTAGTAAGAAATGATTAGTGGATTCCCTGATTTGAATTGTGATTGGGTGTAATTGGTCCTTGTTTAAAAGAGAGATGACATCTTATGGGTGGGGGCATAGTATGCCAAAAATTGCTAGTTGAAAATTACATTGAAATTAATTTTGTCCTTGAAGGATCATTTTTATCTCGACAAACAGTATAGATTCTGATTAGATGATGCAAATAAAACTTTGAAGATGGTCTAATGAAAAAAATAATACTGCATATTATACAGCTATTCGGTCACTGTATCGCCACATGGTATGCAATGTCCCGGTCTCTTGTAAAGCAGGGTGTGGCTAGACATAGACCCAAAAGTTGATTAATACATGTATATTCTTACATTATAGCAGTCACAAAGTAAAGCATAGCTGAAAAATTTTCCGTGCCTGTCGCCCCGGTACAAGACCAATGCTCTAACCACTGAGTAAAGATTCCACTCTCTGATGCAGTTGTCGGAGATAAATTATATACTAGAGGCTATGCAATAGATATATAGGTGAGAGTGCCTTAACTGTAACACTCCCCCTCTTTAAGGAGTCATCATTTATGATGACGGAAAGCCTTTTTAGGCGAAACGAATTTCCAATCCGGGACAGGAGCTCCATCTTATGACATCATAGACGAAACAAAGCATAGCTGAAAAATTTCCCAAGCCTTCGCTGGGAATCCATCTCGGGTCAACCCGGTACAAGACCAATGCTCTGACCACTGAGCCAAAGAGTCGACTCTCTGATGCAGTTGTCTGCAGTCAGAGATTGATTATATAGTATATACTAGAAATAATGCAAAATCTACCTTATGTAGATATATAGGTGAGAGTGCCTTGCCTGTCACAATATTCACTCTAATCTACATATGGTCCCAGTTGTGAGAAAACCTTATTTTGTTGCCATCAAACCACAAAGGCCCAGGCCAACCTAATTTTAGGGGTGTCAGGTATACTTTATAGCTCACCTGAGTACAACATGCTCAAGGTAAGCATTTTAGACCATTGGATGTCAGAAGTGTA
Source organism: Loripinus fragilis (assembly GCA_964019695.1). Lineage (NCBI taxonomy): Eukaryota > Metazoa > Mollusca > Bivalvia > Lucinida > Lucinidae > Loripinus > Loripinus fragilis. The sequence continues at coordinate 21,185,631 of OZ026520.1, read as the reverse complement.
GCATCTGTAGTTGACAATTGCTTTAAAGGACATCTCCTAAACTTCTAACCCGTCATAACTGCCTCAGCCAATTCCGTGGAATCAGACCTCATATGTACATCCAGGATCTACTTTGATAATGTGACGCTGACGTCACAGAAACCATGCCAACACATTAACAAGTGTGATTGCAGCAAAATAAATGGTTATAAATAAAGCTTATGTTATAAATGAAATTTATGATTTTTCAATAAAATATCGCTATAGCGATATTTTATTGAAAAATCAAAAACTTCATTAATTCTGTTGATAAAACGTTTCGGGTAATTAAAATAATGGGTTTTAATAGGACTGGACCCACATGCTACAATAGCCAAGTAGGTTCCTATTATGTTGCCTGTTTTCTGATTTCAGTCTATGACCTTAAAAGAAGCTTGTAAAAATGCTTTAACAATCCTTAAACAAGTGATGGAAGAAAAACTAAATTCAACAAACGTCGAGGTAAGATCTGGTGACTTGACAAGTATATGATAGTAACTTGACCAGTCTATTACACAGGTTTAGATAAACAACATTTTGCAGCTTAAAATTGTAAATATTTTCTTACCCATCATTTTAAACTTATGTTTTGGGTGGTCAAAAGAACAATCTCATTATACCCCCCGCAAACTTTGTTTGTAGGGGGTATACTGTTTTCACGTTGTCCGTGCGTCCGTCCGTAACGCTTTGTTTCATTAATAACTCGAAGAGTCATTGCTGGATTTTCATCAAACCTTGCAGACAATTTTTCCCTAATAAGGTGTTTGTATATGCATAGACGGTGCCTTTATGGGCCGATCAACTCCTACCACAGCTTTTGATGGAACAATTTGATACTTTGCCTATACAATGTAGACACATTTAACATATGCATGAAAGAGTTTGGTTTAGAAAAAATATTTTTTGACAAAATGACAGCTGTGAGAACTTAGACAATTTTTCCCTAATAAGGCTTTTGTATATGCATAGATGGTGCCTTGTCCGTCCGTCCGTAACGCTTTGTTTCCTTAATAACTCGAAGAGTCGTTGCTGGATTTTCATCAAACCTTGCAAACATGTTCATATATGCATGACAAATACTTTAGACAAAAAAGTAAGGGCCAGGGGCCAATTCTATTAGAGTTATTTCCCTTTGTAGTTCTAAATGCCTTTTAATATAGTGCTTTATGCTTATGCTATTATAGGCCATACAGGGGCCGATCAACTCCTACCACAGCTTTTGATGGAACAATTTAATACTTTTCTTACAGAATGTAGACACATTGAACATATGCATGAAGGAGTTTGGTTTAGAAAAAATAATTTTTGACAAAATGACAGCTGTGAGAACTTAGACAATTTTTCCCTAATAAGGTGTTTGTATATGCATAGACGGTGCCTTTATGGGCCGATCAACTCCTACCACAGCTTTTGATGGAACAATTTGATACTTTGCCTATACAATGTAGACACATTTAACATATGCATGAAAGAGTTTGGTTTAGAAAAAAATATTTTTTGACAAAATGACAGCTGTGAGAACTTAGACAATTTTTCCCTAATAAGGCTTTTGTATATGCATAGATGGTGCCTTCATGGGCCGATCAACTCCTACCACAGCTTTTGATGGAACAATTTGATACTTTGCCTATACAATGTAGACACATTGAACATATGCATGAAGGAGTTTGGTTCACAAAAAATAATTTTGACAAATTGACAGCTGTGAGAACTTAGACAATTATTCCCTTATATGGCTTTTGTATATGCATTGATAGCGCCTTTATGGGCCGATCAACTCCTACCACAGCTTTTGATGAAGCAATTTGATACTTTGTCAATAAAATGTAGACACAATGAACATATGCATGAAGGAGTTTATAAGTTTTGTTGAACTTAGACAATTATTCCCTTATATGGCTTTTGTATATGCATGGATAGTGCCTTTATGGGCCGATCAACTCCTACTACAGCTTTTGATGAAGCAATTTGATACTTTGCCGATACAATGTAGACACATTGAACATATGCATGAAGGAGTTTATAATTTTTGTTTGCACAGATTCTACTGAAATCTTCTCATCAAAACTAAGGTATTCTTGTTCGAACTATAACTTGCCAAGTTTTTTCACTGACTCTTACTGTGCGGGGGGTATCTAATAAGCATTGCTTATTGACTTTTTTCATTGAGACGGGTCTTTTGCGTACCCATAACACGTTTTGGTTGAAAAATAAGAAAATTAATTTTTTGTTACACATTCTTAGCTAAAGACATGCTGTTATATTCTGATTCTTTTTTTGAACATGTTGAAATGCCTACCTACTTGATATAAGGGGTCTTTAGCATAAAGAGTAAATATCAGATATATGTCAACAGACATTGTCACGACACATGATCCTTGGTAGATATATACCACAGCTGTCAACCATTACTCATTCACATCATATGAAAGAATGTTGCTGAGCTGGGAGGAAAATCTGTAACTTCCAGAATTCCAGTGAATTGTATATTTTGCTCACAAAAATGCCATATAGGGCAATTAATATATTTTGTTGTTTAAAGAAAGTTAACTTAAACAAGATGAAAAGTATGCTATACCACAGGTTTAGATAAACAAAATTTTTCAGCGTAAAATTGTAAATATTTTCTTACCCATGAATTTTAACATATGTTTTGGGTGCTCAAAAGAACCGTCTCATTGAGACGGTTCTTTTGAGTACCCACAACATATGTTTTGGTTGAGAAATAAGAAAATTAAATTTTTGATATGCACTCTAAACTTAAGTCCTGCTATACCAATTATCAGTACTGACTATTGCTAGAGAGAATACTTCAAATGGAGGAAATTCCATTGTTTTTTTTTTTTCATTACTTCAATTTTTCTCCAATTACAGTCAAATCTTGTAAATTCGAAGTTTTGGGGACTAGAGGATTTATTTCAAATGACCAGTAGTTCAAATTATAGGGAGGTAGACATAAATATATTTAACCCCTAAAAATGATTATTATCAGTTTTTTTGCTATCAAACAAGTTTTGGGAGTGTCAGAAACCTCTCCAGGATTATTTCTTTTACACAGCCAAAACATATATGTTATTATAGACATTTATTAAAATAGATCATAAATAGGTCCAATTCTCTGAATCCAAATTTATTTAGAATTAGCAAGTATTTCGAAAAATAGAAGTTCGAATTTTCGAAAGACTTACTGTCGATAAATTGGTAGTAAAAGCATGCCAACGAAACAACTTTCTCATTATATGATTGATGTTGATAGGTGTGTTCATACATAAATATTTTAGATTTATTTATTTAGCAAATTTTTCAGGAAATCTAAAACATTAGTTTTCATATTAAAGTTTTTCTTGTTCTATTTCAGATGGCTACAGTAACCCCAGGAAAAAAATTCCATGTATTCACAAAAGAAGAATTAGAAGTGGTGATCAAAGATATATGAGTCGAAACAATTGATCTTACTTTGAAAGATCTCAGGAACAAAAACTCTCAATCCATGTGGCTACCATGTTCAAAAATATATGTTAACTTTTCCCACCATTAACGAAATTTGTCTGTCTGCTGGTGTTGTGCTTTGGTAGCCTAAATTGCAAGCTCTTTGGACCCAGATCAGGCTAGGTCCCTTAGGAGCAGTCTGGTAGGGATTCACAGTGTTCCTTTCTATGAAAATTTTCATTAGTCCAGAAGTCATTTCAATCTACAGTGCAGTCCTATTATAACACCTTGTTATAACACATATTTGGATATAAAATGCTCATATTGTGGCATTCAAATTTTTTTACCATGGCATTTTTTCAAAGGATTTATGGGAAAATGACTTTGAAATGGTCATTTTCCTATAATTCATTTGTAAAATTGTTCCTTTTAAATGAATTGCTTATAACTAACCATTCCTATGGGCTTTGAATTTAGTGTTATAAAGGGACTGGACTATATTTGGAAGATGATTTTGGAAATTTTGAACTTTCACCTATGTTTGACTGATGAAATCTTTCATTAAGCTTCATGTGGTCCACTATATTTTTTTTGAGGTGTCACAGGTATTTTCTTTCAATCCTGAATTAAACATGTCACTAGCATGCAGTGCAGACCTGGATGAGATTCATCTGGGTGTACACTGTCAGAGTATCTATTCTTAATAAGTGCTTAAATATCCACTCAGATAGGCGAGAGCAAACAGAATAAATCCAGATCAGACTGCTTTAAGCTTGGTCAACAAGGTATTCATTAGGTGTTAAAATGGAATTGTTCTAGTGTTACACGGGTACAAGTTTTAAGGATTTTTTCCTGAATTCAGGATTTTGAGGCTGACTTTCCATTTGAGCTCTCCAAAGGTATCAGAATTGTTTCCTGAGTATTAAGAAACCTATTGATTATAAAAAAACAGTGTATGATTCATCAACCTCAGATCTGAATTTAAACTGCTTGTTGTCCCTTGATTCAAAGTAAAGAAAGACGGCAATAGTAGGCCTGTTTCAGCCTAGACTTTTGTGTATGGCTTATCAATTCATTGTCTCATATATGAGCCAGCTCATGAGATTTATAAAATAATTCTTCACACATGCATGCACAGATATCTAGTAGGGCTAGAACCTAAAATTTTGTCCTGAACCTTCATCTATGCCCCTACTTTGTGTATAGGGAGCGCAGTGGCTCAGTGTTAGAGTGCTTGACTCGAGAGGTTCGAGCCTCACCGGCGTCAATGCATTGTGGTATTTGAGCAAGACACATTTTTCCTAGCTTAGTACTGGTTTGACCCAGGAAGATCTGTCCCTGTTTAACTGAAAGATTGTTGATGGGACGTAAAGAATCAAATCAAACAAAAAAAACCTACTTTGTGTGGTGAGACTGCACAGACATGCAGGCTAGTCAGGGCATTTGATGTTGATGCGACAAATACCAAAATCACATGTGCTGGCCCCAAAAATTAGTACTTTTATACAAAATGAAGGTATACACACTTTAGGAGGTTGATCTTGAAGCTTGTGTCCTGTTATCAATGTTTTTATGGTACAGTAAAACTTGCTTAAGCGGCCACTCAAATGTAGACAAAACAAATGTCTTAATGACAAATGGTAGCTTAATGAAGGTCAAAAGTATTGCAGAATGCTCCCATTGGAGTATTCTGCAATACTATTGACCTGCATTAAGCAATAATCGGTCTTGAAAAACAATTTTTGGTGTTCATTTTGAGTGGCCGCTTAAGACCGGTTTTACTGTATATTCAGTATTATCGTGGCAAAATTAACTTTTTGGGTGGCAGAACCAAATTACTTTGGAAAGCATGTGCAAACAAAATATTCCCAGATAAGCCTGCTCCAAAAGGAGCACTCTGATCAGGGACCATTTGTTTGCTTTAACAAATGAGCGAGTGCATGAGATTTCCAACAATGTGGTATGTGCCACCAGCAAAGCCTCAGATCAGCCTGCGCATGCGCAGTCTGATCAGAGCCTTTGCTAGTCATTTGAGTATTCTATGATTGTTGAGCTACTGACTGATACCATTTCGAGTTTCTAAGCTTAAAGGGAGGCTGCATAGGCTCGTCTGAGTCTACACATGTCAAAATGCCACATTGTTGGAAATCTCATGCACTGGCTCAAATATTTAATGGATAATTAAAATGGATTAGTCCAGTTCATCAACTGGATAGCTCCATTTTAGAAATTCAACACTTAAAAAGGACAATTTGAATATATAATATCTCTGCTAGTCACCCATAGTTGAAGACCATATATCAGATAGTGCTACATTGAATAATTGGTGCATATATGTGACAAAATATTTGGTTTCTGCAGAAATTCATTTCCCACGTTGTCAATTTCATCATTAAAGATTTGTATATATAAACAAACCTAGTGTTTAGTATTTCATTCCTCAATGCAAAATACTATATTCAACCTTGTCATCATGGGTGAAAGTTTTCAGGATCGTTCCTGAATTCATGTTTTTAAGGCTGACTGTCCATAGAATACTGAAATCAGCAGATTATAATAGTTTCTCGGATTAATTTTTATTATTATCTAAAGACAGTTGACCATTTGAAATTGTTTATATTTTGAGGCATGTACAGATTTGTACATATTTGTTCAGGATTTTGGAAATTTTCAACTTTCTCCAATATATCGTGGGTGAAAGCTTAAAACTTCCAAAATCTTGAACTTTAGTAATTAAAATTTTTAAGCTTGCGCTATGATTAAAAATATGAACAATTTAGAGTTTAGTTGATCAATAGTTGTCTTGGTAAACTGAAAATAAATCAAAGAAGCCTAATTCATAATTTTGAAGCTGATGGAATGTCAGCCTTTAAATCCTGAATTCAGGAATAATTCTGAGAACTTTTATACTCATACTTTATACTCATACTGCCCTTATAAGTGCACACTGTTTAGACTATATAAATAGAGAATGCTAGGTGTGTGTCTTTTGATATCAAGTTTACCAGGCAAGGCTTTGAGAACGCTTGTTGAGCCATTCAACATGCATTCTCTGACTCAAAGCCGAGCCTGGTAAACTTTATGTCAAAAGAGGCGAACCTGGTATTCTATTTATCAGTTTACCTATTGTTTCTCTCTTCAAACTAGCGATTATGACGTAATTTTCCTTTTTTGTGTTGATTCAGCGTCATTAATGACGTCATTAAAAAAGTGCAACGTCATCATAACCTGATAAAGGCACATGCCGTGAGATAGACAATGTTAATCAGGCTTTCGAAAATGCAGTTAATATGAGAGATGACTGATAAACCCCGATTGTCAGTCAATTCAGTGCTGTAATTTCAATGATAATATGGATTTTACATGCTGATGAAAAAAGTGTATCCTTATCAGATGGGTACATCCTGGATCTACTCCGTTTTCAAAAGCAGGTAAAGAATTTTTAAAAAGTTATGTACACAGCACACTTATTAGGTGAAATATGGTAGGCAGCTTTTAAATTGAGAGAGCAGTTAGAAATAAACAGGTATGCTATCATTAAGCCTCGAAAAGGTAGTGGGACTTGTTGTTTATGCTCCATTTCTTCTATGGTAGATATTCTAAAATTTTTAACACTATAGTTTCTTGTCAAAAAGGCCTTGACAAATAGCATGGATCTAGACCAGAAGAAGCAGTCTGATCAGGGTCTGTCCTGTTTGCTATTCTAAGGAGCAGTTTGTGAATTCAAGTTCTGATAACCAACATTTTGAGAACGGAAAGAGAAAAGTGTTGGTATGGGACATTTTAGAACATTTACTGTACTACTTGTCTCGACAAGTTCTCAGTAACAACTCGATGGATTGTCCTGAAATTCAGGTATAAATCGATGTGTGAAGATTTGCAAAAGAGTTTCAAAATTGAAACTCATGGACTCAAAGGGTCCCCACGGGGCACATCAAAATTTTGTCAAAACAAGCTTTCAGTAACAGTAAATGGAATTTTTTTTCTATTTGGGGATATAACCTATTAAATGAGGTTTCTAAATTTAAACTGGTGGACTCGAAGGGTCCCCTAGGGGCATACCCAAATTTTGTCTGGGCTATTTCTCAGTGGTCACTGGACAGATTGTTCTGAAGTTTTATGTATATGAATATGAAGTTTTTACAACAACCAAAGAAAATATTAAAAGAATTTTATTCTTTAAAACATGCATATTACTGATCATACAACTTAAATAACAGTACATGTCTCAATGTGCTGATATAGGAAATTTTCAAAATGCATAAATAACATTCATTAAGGGCTAGAAACAGTTATTTTATAGTTGACCACATATTTGCTTTTTCATGGCTGTTGCATAGGTCCGACTAATCACAACTTTTTAGCTTAAAATGTGATTACTTTCTTATCCACAAATTAAATTCAACCTATGTTTTGGGTGCTCAAAGAACGGCCTCACTGAGACGTATCTTAAGAGTACCAACAATAAATATTTTCCTCTTTGTAAATAACCCTATCACATGGATGAAAATTTTAAGGATTCTTCTTGAATTCAGGATACTGATGGATATATATAAATGTCCTTTATTCAGGAATTAGATGCCAACATTCGGTGGAAAGGATGCTTTCAGTAGAAAGTCAGTCTCCAATTCCTGTCAATGAACTTTCTGTAGAAAGTCTGCTTCCAAATCCTGAATAAACTTTCTGTAGCAAGTCAGCCTACAATTCCTGAATAAACTTTCAGTAGAAAGTCAGCCTCCAATTCCTGAATAAAGGGCATTATTATAGCTTCAGTATCAAAATTAGATTTTCGATGAGCAGTTAACTCATTTAACCTGAAATCATTCATATTAGCATACTGAAGGTTTCAGGATTTAATTTTTTAAAGTTCAGGATTTAGGAAAATTTTCAAATTTTACCGGTGCTGTCACCACTTTACCTTAATATCCTAATGGCATAGGTCCAGATAAACAAAATTTTTAAGTGTAAAACAGATTATAAGAATCTATCATGAGTGTGAGGGTAGGATAGAAAAATCTGTGCCCAGGATCACCGTTTGGCATCACGAGGCTTGCCAAGTGATGACAAACGGTGATCCTGAGGGACGTATTTTTCTATCCTACCCTCACACTTATAATGGATTTTTTTCTTGCTCACCACTGTATTTATTAACTAATTAAAATAAGCTTCCAGAAGTCCCTGAATACGCTCAGATGCAATTTCACATGATGACGTTACTTGACGTCTTGGGTAAGATAGTATGGGTAAGATAAGATTTTCGATCCCAGGGTAAAATCTCAGATATCCTTATCGGGTGTGCAAGAAAACATTTTCTTATCTATCAAGTCTGATATGTCAAACTGTGAACATGTTCTTTTGAGAACCCACAACATATGTTTTGGTTGAGAAATAAGAAAAATAATTTTTAATTACATGCTCTTATCTAGAGGTCAGCAATGAGGAAGCCGAGCCTTTTTGGTAAAAGTATGATAACAAATTCATGAGATATCATGCACAAAATAACTTATACCAATGGCGACAACAATTGGAACAATACCACAAGTATTGTATTTGCATATATGAGGACACAGTGCATCTAAAAATTACATTTTAACTTCTAAATAAGGCTTGAAAATGGATTGTCCTTATACCCGCACCCACTCTAAAAGCATCACAAATTTTTTTTCCGCTTCCATCGAGTGGCCACGTTTGTCCCCTTATATTTTGGTCCCAGATTAGGCCCACCAAATTGCATAGCCTGATATGGATCCAAACTGTTTGACCCTGAGGCCTCTGTTGATATTCTAAAAAGGTTCTTTTGAAAAAAAAAAAAACCTAATAAAACATAATCTGTAGACAACAAAAAGCATGCAAAATTACCCAGCATGCAAAAAGTTAAACCCTAACACATGTAGCACAGCCAAAACTGATGATTAACACAATAGGGTTTAAAGAGTAATGAAACTGGACTTTACAAATATAGTAAAATTAATTTCTAGAAATGCCAGTAGATAAAGTTTTAAAACAGATGGATAGAAATGTTTAAAAAATAATCATGGTAATAAATAATGTCCAGTAAATGTTCTAAATTTTCAAACACTTTTCTCTTTCCTTTCTCAAAAATAATGTTTGTTATCCGGATTGGAATTCACAAAATGCATGTCAGAATAGCAAACAGGGAAGACCCTGATCAGACAGTCTGATCTGGGTCTGTACTGTTTGTCAAGGCATTTTTGGTAGGCAACAAGTGTTCGAAATTTTAAAAATTTAATTTAAGCCTTGATTAGAACTCAGGGCTTTAGCCTAGGCATTTCCGTTTCTTTTATTACTTTAACCATATTGCACTGGAATGCCAAAGACCCTTAATTTAAGAGCTGTTGTTTTTAGGTATGAAATCCTATTTGTTTATTCGATACACAACCAATCTACTGAATAGCTGTTATTATCTCGTTTTCTTTTCATGAAAATATCCTTCTGTTATTCTAAGCCTGTTTGCAGCAACTCTCTCAATATCATCTAAGCTCATGTTGCATAAACCTCTATCAAAATCCTGCAACGAGACAAAATAATGGTATGGTAAATGTTCTAAAATTTTGAATACTTTTCTATTTAGTTTCTCAAATAAAAAGTTGGTTTTCAGGGCTGGAATCCACAAAATTCTTGTTAGAATAGCAAACAGAGAAGACCCTGATCAGACTGCTTCTTGAGAAGCAGTCTGATCTGGATCTGCACTGTTTAGGCCTTTTTGGCATGCAACCTGTGTTTGAAATTTAGAACATGATTTCATATCCAGTTTAACCTTGCAACTGCTATACTATCACAATATCCTAATATACTCAGCCTCATTGAAAAGTTACTGTTTAATATTTAAAATTCCAACTTATTTGGAAAATATAAAACAAATGTGGATGGCTATTATTCTGTTCATGTTTCTGGTCTGGAAATCAAATCGTTCTGAACTATGGACTATGAAGCACTATTATGCACTTGCTTTTTGTTACTTTTGCTGTTTTAAGAATTTTAAAACATAATGGTCAAAAGCAAGTCATTAAATGCCTGAGAGATTTTCCTTGACTGAAAACAACACCAAAATGGTTTAAATTGGGGAACAGAAAAATTGGGGATCAAACTTTAGGGAAGCACCAAAACATTGTATTTTCCTATACTTTATAATGGGAACTACTGACATTTGTCACTGATTGGGTATTGTGCTTTGCATGTGATGGACACCATTTTATTTTAATGATGCATCAGATTCGTTGCCAGAAAAATGAATGCCGACATAACAGTAGTTCTCTGTCCAGAATGAACCAAATATTGTCCTGTGTTTGATGCTATGTATCTGTGTGAATGATTATTCAATCATTGGTCCTGATAAGCAAAAAGTTTTGAGAGTAGAATTACAATTATTTTTTACCCATTATTTTGTCATTTCAAACATGTATTTTGGCTGCTTAAAATAACCTTCTCAATGAGACTGGTCATTTGAATACCCATAATATATGTGATAGCCGGTCAGTGCAACGTTCCAAATGGTGCAATTTGAAATTTTAGGTACATAAGCTCTATTTAAGTTTTCTATCCCAAATGTATAGCAGCATATAGAGAATCACTTTCATTTTGGAGGTACAAGAAATGATTTAGGGTTAAAAAAAACTCTACAGGGGTTAAATGGGAATACCAAGTGCCCTCCAAAAAACAGGTGTATGTTCATAATAAACAGTTTCGCCAAAAAAAAAATACTTTATTTATAATTTAGACATTCTGACGGTCCTGATCTGGATCCAAACTGTTTGCAAAGGTTATAAGCAGATGACAAAAGTCACTGCCACTAGCAAGGAAAGGGCTACGGTGTCACATGTTTCAACATCAAGTTTATTATGCACTTCCCTCTTTATTCTAAGCAAACAATGTAGACCCTGATAAGATGCTAGAGGTTGGGTTAAAAATTTTGTTTTCTGTAGAAATCCAATAAAAAGGTCTACATACCTTTTTAAATTCTTGTAAAACTTTATTTGCATCTTTTTCCGTGAAATGTCTTTTTAAGAATGTGGACAATTTTCCCCAGAATCCTGTCGGGTCATGGTCTATAGTAAATGTGGGAGTCTCTTGTTCTGAGCTTCTGGGAAAGGTGAGTGGTGTCTGTGGTGTGGACTTTATAGATGACGGTGTGGATGACGTGGATGGGGTAACACCTGACCCCGGCTTCTTTAACATCAAGAACAGCTTTGCTCCATCACTTATCTTGTAGTGACTCAGAGTTTTCTCATCTGAAATTTTAAAATGTAAATTTTTTCTTGACCCATCAATTTTAGCATATATTTTTTGTGCTCAAAAGCACCGTCTCATTGAGACGGTTCTTTTGAGTACCCACAACATATGTTTTGGTTGAGAAATAAAAAAACATATTATTTTGGTATGCGTTGTAACTAAAGGCCTGATTCAGGGTTTAACCTTAGCAATAAGTTTTAAGAGTACCTGATACTCTCATGTCTCTGAATTAAGGGATCCAACGTTTAAAGCAAGGGTTCAGTCATCATTGTTTTGGTAATCAAAACAGTGCAAATTTATCACAAGGATTGGCAGGATTGCCATTTACTGTAAAACCTGTCTGAAGCAGCCACTAAAAAGTAGACCAAAACTGGTTTTCTAGACTGATTATCGCTTAATGCAGGTCAAAAGTATTGCAGAATGCTCCAAGGGGAGCATTCTGCAATACTTTCTACCTTCATTGGGAGCATTCTGCAATACTTTTGACCTGCATTAAGCTACCATTTGTCATTAAGATCTTTGTTTTGTCTATTTTTGAGTGGCCGCTTAATACAGGTTTTATCATACAAGACAAAAAATTTGAATAAGAAAAGTAAAATGGTCTCCAATTTCTATGAAAAACTACAAAGCTTTTGCACTAAAACTTCATAAAAAAGTATGTTTATCAAACCATTTCATTGAAAAGTAGCACACAAAAGTGAAGTCAAAAATGCTTTGCACAAAGGGCCCCAGATTTAATAACAATTTGTTTGAGTTGAGATCTAAGTATACATGTATTTTGGAGTCCCAAACTTTGAGGATGCATAATGAGCCGCATTATGAGATTTCAAATAATGTGGTATGTGCTACCAGCAAAGACTCAGACCAGCCTGCACATGTGTGCAGTCTGATCAGAGCCTTTGTTAGTCGCTTGAATATTCTATGACTCTTAGGCCTGGCCACTGACAGAACATCATTTGGAGTCTCTAAACTTAAAAGGAAGCTGCACAGACTCGTCTGAGTCTACACTTGTCAAAATACCACATTGTTGGAAATCATGCGACATGACTCAAATATTTTCTTAGGGGTCCCAGACAGGAATTTGGGAATTTAAGACTCAATATAGCGAGTCAGGAACGACAATAAAGATTGCATATACCACATTCAAAACAATAAAGCCAAATAAAAAAATACCTTTGTTGAGGTTAAGCCGACCCTACGATCCTAAATTTACTGGTGATTTTCTGAAAAATATAATTTTATGCATTTTGAAAGGCAAAATGTCTATACCTAAAATTTTCAGACCCGATACCCGAAACACACTTATTTTTTATTTGACCAAAGTGCACTGTGTGCATATTTTTCAAAATTCTAATACACTTGCTTTTGTAGTGCAACGTCTGATTGGATAACGTCAAACATTTGCAACAGTATATCCTGCGGTATACTGTTGGAAATAGTCATATTTCCATGGATGACATGAGGTTTTATGCGGCTTGCAAGGCTTCACTTTGAGACAAAACTGCAGAAGTTCATTAGAATGGGGATAACCATATTCAAAATTGTCATTTGTGGAGGTGTATCGTCAGATATATGATCGAAAATTTAGTTTTACGGCTCCACTCTTGTGTCGCCATTAAACTAAAATTCCGGAACGGTATATCCACCTCCCTAAATGAAAATTTTGAATACAGTTATCCCATAATACCCTGTTGAAACATGGTGGTGTTCAGATCAGGTCAATTCTGATAAAGCCGGCTGATCAAAATTTAACACTGTTTTTCATTGACACTTTGAATTAATAACCCTTTTCATTCTGGATACCTGAACACAGGTACTTTGGTTAACAGTGAACTTCTGACCGAGATGAAATGTCACATAATGCAGCTGTTCATCAGGGAAAGATAAAAACAAATCTTCTTAAGGGTTGAAATTCATATGTTATGCTTGCACTGGATGATGAAAAACATTAGCTATTTTAATGTCTGTGAAGCCCAAAGGCCTAAAATATTAGGCCTAACAATGAGGCTAATGTATCAGATACAGAAAATCTTAGGCTTATCTTTGGTCTTCTTCTTCCCATTTCAGTTAATCCCTCAGGTGACCGGGTATTATCGAACTGTGTGCTTATGTACATGTGTCGTCCGAGTCTGCTAAGATACTGTCACTAGTTAGACTATTGTAAAATAGAATATAGCTTGTTAAACTATAATACTTTCTAGACTGCAAATAAAAAAGACGCTGATCAGATTGTACAGATGTGCAGGCTGGTCTGCACCTTTGGTGTTCACATGATACAAGTCAGTTTTTCTGGGAACGAGGCCCATCCATGATTATGGCATTTCCTGATCATAACATTTGTGTGTTCATTTAACAAGACACAGTGATAGTCAGTGTTAGTTTGTTTCTATAATGTACCTGCTAGTTGTTTTCCTTGAAATATGAGCTTCTGTTGTTCCACTGGTATAGACACCTGATCTTGTAGTAACTGTTTCACCTCTAAAACTGTGATTCCAGGACAAACCTGAAAAACAGGTAGCCCAATGGGCAACAATGGCTCACCTGAGTACCAGCATAATTTATGACGCTCAAAGATCAGGTTCATTAAAATTCAAACATATTATGCGAGTTCTGGTTATCTGCAAGTATTAAAAAGATCTGATAAAAAATGCAGAGAAAACCTGTTGAAACTATATATCTCAGATGCTCAAGTGCAGTGATGGGATCTGACCAAAATTCAAACTCATTCATTATTTTTTTTTATATGTCCTGGTAACCTTCAAGAATGAAGAAGATCAAATGAAAAATGACGGCGCTAGTGTGGCCACAACATTATACAGCTATATTTTAGACACCCAACTGCAGATAACTCTGTAGCTGGGTATCAGGTGTGGCCAAAAACTCATTCATGCTTTTATGGTTGCCTCGTTACCTGCAAGAATGAGGAAGAGCTATTCAAACATGAAGGCACTAGGGTGGTCACAATAGATCTCCCAAAGGTAAGTCTATGGGGATTTTCTCCAGATGCTCAAGGGCAGCTAACTCCACAGTCTGAGGCCAGATCTGCTTGAAATTCAAACTCATACAAGCTTTAATGATTGTCCTTGTTACCTGTAATAATGAAGATCCAATTAAATATGTAGGCACTAGAATAGTTACAAGATTATCAATAAATTTTTAAGATGCTCAAGGACAGCTAACTCCATAGTAGGTGATGGGATCTGGCTGATATTCAAACTCATCCAAGTTTTTACCAAGGAGGGAGCATCCACAACAGATGTTGACAGGGAATTCCAGTGATGGACAGTCACAGGAAAATAGCTGTGTGAACATCAACTAGAGGTAATGGACTTACTGTTGCAATAGATGTTTAACCAGGCAAATCATTCCATATATAAGCTTTTGAGGTAAATGTATTGGTGCTCCTATTTGAACAAAACGTGACTTAAAATATTAGGCCTAACAATTAGGATAACATATCAGATACAGAAAATCTTAGACCTAATCTTTGGTCCCGTTTCAGTTCATCCCTCAGGTGACAGAGGTATTATCGAACTGTGTGCCTATGTACATGTGTCGTTCGAGATTGATTGACAGTGCTGGATTGTGGACAAAAACATTTTAATTACAGGTTAAAAGTATCTGTATGATCTAAATGTACATGGTGTTGAGTGGCAACCGGTCCTTTAAGGTATCCAAGCTTGGTGCCGAGACTGTAGATGGCGACAGCTTGTTCCATATACCGATGGCACTCAGAAGGAATAAAGGTGACCGTGTGCATTGATAGTTGACTGTGGAATCATGAACCTCTTGAAGATCTTCCAGCAATCAGGAATGGTGTGGCAGGAATGGCAATCAGTTGGTGAACAATTCTGTATAGCATCGCTACCTTGCACTGCATCCTTCTTTGTTGAAGAGTAATCCATTAGGGATTTGCATGCATGGCTGTAACGCTGCTAGTTCTACTGAAGTCACCCGTAACGAACCACACTGCTCTTCTCTGGACTTATTTCTAGTTTGTTGGTGTTGCATTGAGTATGCTGGTTCCATACACATGAGGCATAATGATATTCCATTATAGGTTGATTTGTTTGTTTGATTTAATTCTTTACGTCCCATCAACAATCTTTCAGTTAAACAGGGATGTGTCTTCCTGGGTTTAACTTGTACAAAGCTAGGATAAATGTGAATTGCTCAAGGACCACAACACAGTGACGCCGGTGAGGCTTGAACCTGTGGCCCCTCTGTCTCGAGTCAAGCACTCTACCACTGAGCCACTGCGCTCCCTCCATTATAGGTTGAACCAAAGATTTGTAGCTTTTTCCTTTACCAATTTTGACAGTTTTGGAGGTTCTGCTTTATGAAGTTTAGGCTGGTAGCTGACTGTTCCAGAACAAATCCAAGCTAATAGTCAACCTGAGGTATTTCGCATCCTAGACTGTCTGCAGATATTGTATTCCTGAGTGAGGGGGTTCATTTTGTTGGTTATCCTGATGACCTCACATTTATCAGGGTTAAACTGCATCAGCCACTTACTCTCCCTATTCTGCAACTTGTCAAGGTCTTCTTGTAGAAGGGAATGATCTTTCTTTGACTGGATGATCCTATAGACCAGGGCACCATCTGCAAACGATCTGGTGGTGGACGAGACATTCTCTTGCATATCATTGATGTAGATGAGAAAGAGAATTGGCCCAAGGACTGTTTCCTGTGGTACACTGTGACATTTGTACTCTTGGAATGGACACCTTCCAGAACCACCGCTTGTTGTCTGTAAGCCAGAAAGTCTTGAACCCACCGGTTGAGGTTGTCTGGTACACCATTGTGTCTTAGCTTGTCCAGAAGGTGTTGGTGGTGAACTTTATTAAATGCCTTGCTTAAGTCTAGGAGCACTGCATCAATCTTTTTGCCTTGGTTGAGCCCTTTTGCTAGATCTTCACCGTACATAGACGCAAAGGAGCCTATCTGTGAAAAACTGCTTTTCCTGAGCCCTATCCGCTCCAGAAAAGGAGCCTCTCCGCCTAAACAAGACATGGGGAGAGGAGATACTTTATTAGATTATTTACGATGTAAGTAACATAAAAATCAAACGCCACAGGACTTTTAAGTCTCTGACTTGATGGATTTTGGAAAATGAAGCAAAACTAAACAATTCAGTCAATTTTGCTGGCCTACACCACAGAAGAAAATGTTTTATGTTCCACCCCCTAACTTAAAGCGTCTGGTTTGCTTTTAAAATTGGTTTTCCATAGATAAGAAGGGTCATGTTTGAAAACAAGATGGCTAAGGAGCCTATACTTTGAGAGAAAAATTACCATTTTGTGGCACATGATAATGAGCCATACCCGTGGCACAGGAGCCTATACGTTTTCAACTAAGTGCCATGGGAGCCTATAGGTTATAAAAGTAAGAAATAGCATATAGGATCCGTATTCAGTAACCATATAGGCTCCTTAGCCAAAGACAAATAGGATCCCTAGCCAGATTATTTTCTTTTCCATGCCATGTATAGAGAGAATAACGTATAATTCAGTCTGTGAAATGCATATAAGTCTTTTTCCACATAAATTCTTTATAAAATACCAAATAAACAATTGCGAGAACAGCTCAAACTGTTCGAAAAAGTTTGTTTTCTTCTGTGGACGTCGCCGCAACGAAGAGTGTGTCACCTTATAAAAAATCTGCATCATCAACAAACATGTGGCTGTTTGATTTTTGTCTTATAGCTTCTCTGTTATTCCGTTGCACTGCCCTTTTCTTCATGTATTTAATGGAACTTATTATTTTACTAACCTTTTGATGTCACTGTCTATTGCTAAGCTTGTTTTTAGCTGATAGACTCCTTTTCTGGAGCGGATAGGGCTCAGGAAAAGCAGTTTGAACCGATAGGCCCATTTGCGATATGGAAGTGGCTACAGGTATGGGCCCGTATCCCTAGACTACGATTTTAGAGGTACGGTCTCGTATCTCTAGACTACGAGTCTAGGGATACGGGCCCCTACCTGTAGCCAGTCCACTGAGGATAGGCTAGGGATACGGCTCTAAAATTTCAATACATGTATATGTTGTAACTTATTTTACCGTTTGAGAAGTATAATCAAACAATAACTTAAGTTGCTAATTCAAATCCATTTAGGGGAAAACGGATGTACTGAGGTAAAGAAAACTAATTATTGCGGTCGGTAATGAAAGCCATGACCGCGCTGTGCTGCGCTGCCGTGCCGAAATCTGCCGCGCCAGATATAAATTTTTCCTTTTCCGATTCACAAAGATTTGTAAAGATTTTAATAGTTTTGCTCTATCATCTACAAATAGTATTATCAACATTTGCCAATAATAAAATACATAAGTTTTTTCCGAAATAATGATTTAAATGGCGATTTGACATGTGTCAAGGGTATGAAAGCCTGTGCCGCGCCGTGCTGTGCCACTTGCGTTAGTGGCAGTTTTACCGTAATTTTTTAACAGTTGATTACTGAAACGTTTGTCCTGGTGTATTTTTACTAGAAATGTGGGCAAGGATGATTCTTAGTGGGTGTTTTTGGCATGCAATGGAATAAATTAATAATGGTAATAATAATAATAACGCACACACTCAATAGGCCCTTTTCATGCGTAGTTACAGCTGGACAATTAACTGGTCAGTTAAAATTGTGTTCACGGTCCGCTTGCATCATAATATAATCATGGGCCCTTATCAAGAAACCTAAATATTACTGACTCTGTAATAGAACCAAACATTAATTTGTGTTACTCAGAATCATATAAAACATATATGCACAGTCTCGTCATAGCCTCTACTGCTGGTTTATTTATACAAGATGATAAAATATTAACTATGTCGCTCATCTAATAGGCTTACACACATCTGATGAATCTAGCTAGACTATTGTTATATTACAAGATAGATAACGTTCATACATCATAAATTTGTTCACGGTGAAGGCTCAGACGAGTTTGCGCATCTTGCGCAGATCCAGAAAGTTTTGCCAATGGGTTTTATTAGTTGATGAGGGGAGAGACGATCCAAATACCACCATAAGCGGGCCAACATCGGCCCGCCAACGAAACGCCTGTCGTACATATGATGGCCCAACATTGAATGCTGGCTTGGTAACCTTGTTTAATACTTGGGATCCGGACCAGTATTGCTAGGAAACCCATAGTGTTGTGATTTTTCAGGGGGGGGGGGGGGGTCTGTACCCCTGTCCCCTCTTGATCCACCCATGCGCATACGCACGGTCTCGCCAGAGCCTTTACTGCTTGTTTACTGAAGGTAGTGGATATACAAGTTAGAAAATTAAGCACACCTTATCCGAAAGATGTAGATTGTATCCTCGCGAGCTATATAGCCTGCCGGAGTTCGAATAAAACTCAGTTCTTTCATTGGTCATACATGTACATCATAAGCTTAAGTCAGTTCACAGTAAAGGCTCAGATGAGCTTGCACATATGCGCACTCTCGCCAGAGCCTTTACAGTATATTGTTTGAATACAATATAACATGGTTTCTGACAAGACATGAAGCGCGCATAGGACCCAGAAAAAATAAGTGCAGTTAAATAATAAAAAAAATCCTGTATTTGTGCAGGTTATCATCTTGTTTGCTGGCATTAACGACAGCATACATGGATGGACTATAAACACAGTAATATTTCCTAAAGCATGTAAAGAACATTTTTCGTTGTTATCCACGTTTCTTTGGATTATAAAAGAAGACAATAGTTGTGTATTCACTGCCAACGAGCAATTAGGGGCGCTAAAAGAAAATATTTAATTGGTATTCGCAGTTTTCACATTTGTTCACAAGTGTCATCCGACAATGATTGTATTTACCTTTACAATTGATCGCTGGCTCCCTTTCCAATGTCAAAGATGGCGACCAAACAGATGTGAATTTGCAACACAATATTTTGTTGGATTAGATTATCTCAAATGTTAAAATAACTGTTACCAGATATAGCTGAAATTTTAGAGCCGTACCTCTAGCCAATCCTCAGTGTACTGGCTACAGGTACGGGCCCGTATCCCTAGAGTCGTAGTCTAGAGATAAGGTCCTGTACCTCTAGAATCGTAGTCTAGGGATACGGGCCTGTACCTGTAGCCACTTCCTTGCGATATACCGTGGATCTTGGATGGTGCTGCGCATCATTAAGAATCTTATGACTGTCCCGTTGATCTGTTCAGTTCTCTGAACCCTGTCATCTGTTATTATCTTTTGATCACACTTAGTGCCGTGATAGTAAGATGTAATCTAACTGCACGTAATACTCAGGTAGAGGAAAGATTTTTATTTATAGATATACTATAAATTTATAGTACATCTATTAATGCATAGAAAAATCGTTCTATAAATTTATAGATATCACAGAAAGATCGTCCCTAAATTGGTTTTAAATGAAAACCGCATTCCGATTGTGCGTTCACAAATACGTATAGGGTTAAAGATACACTGTTGCGCATTTGATTCTGGCGCAGGATGTGTAAAATGCGAATTAGGCTGCATGCCAAAAAGCATGTAATCCCTAGTTTTCCTGTTTGACGGTGTTTTATTTACTAATATAGCTAATAAAAAGCTGAAATTTGTTGATACTCTGGGACAGAGCCTTTCTCAAACTCGTTTATGCGCCATCTTAAAATCGTAGACTGGTTTACAATTAATTAGATACTGCGGCTGACCTCAAATAAGTACGGTCTTCCAGAAAAGAGTTTTTTCTCCTGCCAAAATAACTGGTAACGTAATATGGTTGTGTAAAATGACATATGCCCCTTTTGGACATGAGTGGTCAAATTAAATATGAGCATCTAACTGCTTTTAAATGAGAACTATTAAAACTTAAAACAAATCCAGAATTATGCCAGTCAATTTATCTGAAGCCCACTTCAAGATTACTGGGATCGTGTTGCACGTGGCCATATATTAATTATACCTGTTCAGTGCGATAGTTGCACGGGCTAAGTAACACTATTTCAGAGCTTATTGATTATTTAACAGCAAGCTAGACAGTTAAGTCACAGTATTGTCCATGCTCGCATGTGCAACCTCAGACTGTACTTGATCTTATCCTTTAACATTCTGAAAGGGCTTTTGACAAAATGAGTGTGCCGACAACTTACTTTTACATTAGAACTTCTTCAGCTCAAAAACATTTTTGACCATGAAATATGTTCAAGATAGGGTAGTTTGAGCCACAGAGAGTTAATAATTGCCCCAGATCCGGATGCTTTATAAGGATAATATTTTTGACCTCGTAGTTTTACTATGGTCAGTATTTTCATTTTTGCGACGACGAATCATATTAACCACTGGACCAGTCTAGATCCAGCCTCATCACGTGATCAAGCAAATTCAAAATGGAGGACCTAAGTGTGGAAGCTGATTAAAACTTAAAAAAGTAATAAAATGTCCACAAGTTTGGGCAAAATCAAGGGCTTGTAGCCTGCATTGATGGTGACAATTAATGTAGATTGTGTTTTCTCAAAAAGTAGGCATTTCAAATAAAATTATTATGTACATTATGAATTCTTACCTTATCGATGTTCATTCTTCCAAATATCGCGTTGCGGTTTTCGACATGCACGATTTTCTCGCAATTTTACCTGTTGATTCTATGAATATATAGAACGATTTTTCTATGCATTTATAGATGTACTATAAATTTATAGTATATCTATAAATAAAAATCTTTCCTCTACCTGATACTGCTAGGGTAGAAAGAAAGATTGTCATTAGTTTTCGCGTCATCAGAGTACAGGACTCAAATTGTCGATGTTTATGCAGAAGTATCAACTTAAAAAAGCATATTTACCGCTACTTCACATTCAGATCCCTTCAAAACTTTAACATAAATATGCATTGTCTCTGGAATCTGCTAGAAATCACGAAACAAAAAATCTCTGCGAGTTTCTTTTTAGCCGGAAGTTTATATTTTAATGAAGCGGAAAGGCGCACAAAGGACCACAAGTCAAGTAAACAATGCAAATCCAAACGACCCCAAGACAAAACGTCCCAGTCTATACAAAACAGTTGGTCAAAACGTTCCCAGCTACACAAATAGTTGGTCGAAAACGTCTCGATATATATCAGGACACTTCCAGCACTCCCTCTTGTAATATGTTTAAGTGGCGTTTCCAGGGTCAGATGTGGTGCTTGGTTGCACATATTCCTGATCGTTTCCTTCTTCTTTCAAATGCTTGGACACATTAGTCCCAAAGGATCAGAATCGAACAAGATATCAGCACTATATGTACAAAAGTATGCGGTAATTAATGAGGCCTCCCAGGGGGCGGTCAGTCTGATTACTGCAGGACACTGCAGGATACCACAGGATACCGCAGGATCCCTAAAATACTATAATTTATATATCATTTTAATCCATGAAAAACTCAATATATTTGAATTGGTGACAATTTTTTTTTAATTTAGCAATCTATGCTAAAAACTGTCTACAATTGTATGTACAAACACATTTTAAAAATTTCAAATCAGCAAATATGCATCACAGGAAGGCTACCGCAGGATCCCTCAAAGTGCTAAATATAGTTCATTTTATTCAATGAAAAGCTGGATACATCAGTAAAGACATATTTTTTTTAAATAATTAACGAATTAGAATAACACTAATCTAAAGATAGTATGGGGGTACCTATTTTATATTGTCAAATTGGCGATATTGCACCAAAGGATTCTGAAGGATTCTTCAAAAATTCTATTTCATATAAATCATCTTAATCTAGGAAAACCTTAAATCATGATTTGATTACGAAAAAATATCAAAAATAAAAATAGGAAACAATCATATAACTCGTCGAAATTTAGGATGTGTAATAATTGTGTTATCCTTAGGCTAACGAGACAGCCTGACTTTATAATCAGTCCATTTATTGCATGGCCATTCTAACCAATAAAAAACAAAAAACAGGTGAATATATTTACTTTTATTAATCATAAAATGACAATATCATGTAATAATATGCAAAATTTCATTAACAAAGCCCATATGAAGGGATCCTGTGGTATCCTGCGGTATCCTGCGGTAATCAGACCGACCCGCCAGGGGGTACCTGTTCCCCTGAAAAATCTGCCCCTGTTCCCCTGAAATAAATTGCCGTGTTCCTCAAAATTATTTTCCTTTTGCTCCCCTGTTCCCTAAAGCTAATTTGTTCCCATTTTCCCCAAAAAGAAACTGTACCTGTATTGATAGTACTACTTGAATTATGTTTTCTCCATATTAGTTGTATTTTGTTGTATCAAACAGCTGGATAGATGACCATAGATGGATAGACAGATAACTTGAAAACAATATACCCTCACAAACACAGTTTGAAGGGGAAATAAATATATTGGTCATCTTAGTTAGTCTCTAGTCTTAACATAACCATTCTTAGTGTTATCAGCAATCACAATTAAAATAGACCAGAAGATGCAATATTCAGTCATCATGCATACAGCGTCATGGCCACGCTGTATCCACGACGATTCAAAGTCGTTTTAAGTCTCGTACCCTCTGCAACGTAACCATCCTGAGTGTTATGAGCAATCATAGTTAAAACGGACAAGAAGATGCAAGAAGCTAAACGAATCTTTGTGGACGCTATCTGCAACTTAACCATTCTGAGTGTTATCACCAAGTCTGATTATCTTTATACGAATTATTAGAATTATTATAAGAATTTGAGTCCCTGACGTCCAAGTATTTCGCTGGTTCCTTGTTGGCTATGGAGGGCACTGAAGATGAGATCCGCACAACAAGGTAGTTTAAATCAATAGAGCTTACAAACATGCGAGCAGCGAAGGCTAAGTCGAGCCTGTACAAATGCACATTCTAGCAAGTGCGTTCACTGTTGGCGGCATGTACATGCATATGAAGAAAATATTTTATTCGTCTAGCCCTACTAGCTAACATCGCACGCTCATAACACTGAAAAATAGAAATACATGTATAACAATTTTCAGTAACCTAACGTTCCTCTCGAACAGCGAAGGTTCATATGAGTCTGCGCAAGGGCACATACTCGCTAGAACCCTCACTGCTTTAAAACGGGACATGCGCGGATCCAAATAGTTTTTTCAGAGGGGGTCCACCTTTTTTACGTTTTTTTCAATATTTCATTAGCTATATATAGAGGAGAAGGGATCAAGATACCATTATAAGCGGGCCATTATCGGCCCGCCAGCGAAACGACATTTAAATGGCGCTTCGCTGCCGGACCGATGGTGGCCCAACACTGAACTGAACCCCCTGTCCCCCCTCTGGATACGAGTAGCGAATTTTCGTTAACCCAATTTTCGTCAGCGAAGGCTCTAACGAGTCTGCACATGGGCGCAGACTCGAAAGATCCCTCATTGCTATAAAACAGGCAGATTCTATTGGACAGAAATGGGCGCTGAAAAAACTAAGTAAACACTCTCATTTTCGAGCAGCAAAGGTTCAGACGAGTATGGACAAAGGCACAGACTTGCAAGAACCATCACCGCATGAAACAGACGGATGTGATTGGCCATTCATGCTCTCTTATAAGAGGGTCTGGATGGGGTATAATGATAAGTGAATAATGGCCCTTTTTTATAATGAATAGTGAACAATGAGCCAAAAAAAATAATGATAAGTGAATAATGAGGGTCTAAGAATTAATGAATAATCCGATTTTTTTTAATGAATTGAAGAAAAAATTAATGAATAGTGAATAATCAGATTCCTTTGCCACCTTTCGTACTTTTAATGAATAATTGGTCATATTTTAATGAATAACCCAAATTTTTAATGAGATGAATAATGGGCTAAATTTTTAATGAATAGTGAATACCAGACCCCCCATCCAGACCCTGTATAATAAACTGTTCGCTTTAATTATGAATATGTTAAGAAAGTTATTATTTTGCAGTTTCTTTGAACCTTGTTTAAGAATACTAGATGCTTCTCTAGAAAATTATCATTGCTACACTACATTAATGAGTAATTTATTTATGTAGGCTATAAACATTATTATATGTTTAATGCTGAATAAAATATATTGTATTGTATTGTTTTGGTTCTTTGAACCTTGTTTATTACACGGCATCGAAATGTCTACATTACAATTAGTGATACATAGACTGTCATGTATGTCTTGTTTGTTTTTGTTTTTCCTTTCTGCTTATCCAAGTAGTTAACCTCTGACTGGTCGAAATAACCTAAAGCTCGAGATTGTATTATGGTATATTTATTATATAGTGCCCCCTTTCCAGATATGTTACATCTAGGCTGCTTTAATGGCGACTACGGTTTCTGTGACCAACCGTCTTCTGTGCGGCAATTGAGCTTGACGTTGACGGCACTTGAACCATAGGCACTATTAAAGCTTTTTTTTTATTGCAAAATCTTGTATCTAAAATAGTAGGGGAAATGGCGGTACCTGGTGTTCTGGGAATATATCATTGGAATAATATACATGTACACAGAAGGATCTTCAGTTTAAACTATCATATCAGTATGCAATTGCTGTTATTGAATTTACTATCTTTAAACACAGACACATGATGTATGTTCCATTGGACGAACATGGAGGTGTCTGTGTTTGCAGATGAATTCACCCAATATAAAATATGAAAAATATGAAAATGTAGTGTCCTTTTTTTGCGATGTGGAAAATTTAAGCAGCTTTAATGGCGACTATGGTTTCTGTGACCGTCTTCTGTGCGGCAATTGAGCTTGACGTTGACGGCACTTAAACCATAGGCGAGATTAAAGCTTTGCCACTGTAAGACACTGGTGATATATATTATGTGCTTATCTAAATTTTTATCAACCCTCAATATAATTTGTATGCACATGGCACAATGACAAAAGCATCACTTGTATAACTAGAATGCTTCCTCTATGAGTATAATTGTTTACTGCGCCAGGACAGAACCACTAAGACGATTTAATTGAGCATTACAATCAACAATGCTGAATGAAATAATCTTGAGTGGAAACTCAATTCATGCAAGCTCATCTCCCGAGATGAAATACAATTTGACAGTTATTCACTTTAATGCCTAAAATTGTGCCGGGTGCAACTGATATTTACTGCCACCATTTTGATGAAATGTGTACTATTGTATCTCTTGTATTCTCTTGTTGTTTACCTATGTTGTAAACCTGAGACTAATCGAAATAAACTTGAAACTTGAAGAAAATATGATTAATTGGATTAAGGCCTACTAAGGTACTGTTGTTAAAACCAATAACAAACAAATCCAATCAACGTGTCAGTGAGGGTAACTTACCGCCTAATTAAAGGACCTTGTTAACACCAGGAATTATCAACCCAATCAACATATCAGTGAAATGAACACACCAGCCTGCGTTTATAGGTAGGAGATGATTCGAACTTAGCGTACAATATTAAATAAAGCATTTTATGGGTCCACACTAATTCATTACTGGTAATATATTTTACTAAGAACATATTCTATATTATCCCCCATACCCATGTAGCTGTTAAATATGTAACTGGAAAAATATTCTATATATATTTAATTTTGATGCTAGATTCAAAGATTCCCTATTTCATCCTACAGTTTTGAGCGTTCGTTTCGGTATTTCGCTGGACGATGAATGATTATATATTTTGTCCAAAGCGATTTAATTATTTCTCTTAGCAAATAAATTAAAATAGCACTTTATGGTTCTTATTTTCTTAAGTTTGATCAAGAATCTGTATTTCCATTCTTGATGCGTAATTTATATCCACGTAAGCCTTTTCGGCAATTCAGGCCTAGTACCCTAACTTAGGTTTTCAATCATTCGTTTTGGTAATTCAACAAGCAATGAATGTTATTAAACTTGGCCTATTTTATTTGTCTTTTGCTATATTAACCTATATCTAATTCTTAATTTACAAAGACAGCATAACAGTTATCATATAGGCCTAGCTAGTGTCAAGGGGAATATTTATCTATCTTCATATATTTCAATACATAAGGGTTCATATAAGCTTAAATTGATCTTTATCAAGTACTTTTTCAGTTCATCCTATCCCAATCGCCAATTATTTATTATTCCAAAAGGTTATTATTATTATTAAGAGGCCGTTTCTGTAAATCAACATCGCACCTGTATATGTTTCCCTATTATTTTAATGTTTCGTTCCGGTATTTCGGTTTCGTTCCGGTATTTTGGTTTCGTTTCGGTAAATCTAGGTACCGCCTGAATTGGGTCCGTTGAAACACCCCGAAACACACCAAACAAGCACTAATGTCACTAATACCATCCACTTCTGTGAACTTCTAAAAAAGGTTCTTTATAACAGTTTATTATATCATTTGCACACAGAATTTGTGTTCCTTAGTTCCCCTAATTTCACTGCTTGTTCCCCTGTTCCCCTGAAAAATGGCATTTGTTCCCCTGCAATGGCCTTGTTCTCCTGTTCCCCAAAACCCCTGGGAGGGCCTCATTAATAACTTGTCCCGATTTTTAAAGTAAGATACGTTACAGTCTATTTCTGGGTCTTAACATTTCCAAATCTGTCTATTTTTAGTATGCAACTGATTATTTTAGATGCAAATATATCAGTTAAAAAGATTTAAACCAGAAAACCATAATGTGATCTATCTTAATTAAAAAATACAAAGGTTTCATCCAGAATACAAAAACACCAAAATTTTTGTAAGATACATGACAGTGTTTTTCGAGTGCACTTCAGTCTTTTATAAAGCTTTACCCTAACCCTTGCCCGCACAATACTGCCGAATGTTTACTTGAGGGAAAGCAATATAGCATTCGTGGAATACTAGTTAAACCTGGCTAAGATGGACTTTAACATTTTATTGGAATAAGATACGTTAAAATAAGATACGTGACACTCTATTAGAAGGCTGCATCTCTATGCTGATAAATCAAGTGTACCCCTTTATTCTCATGTGCTATGTTATTTATATTGTCAGTGGAAGCACTGGGTACTATTTCTTACTCATAGCTTAAGGTTATGAAGCGGGTCAATTTGGAACTTTTGAATTTTACAAGATCACACATCTTTGAGAAACAAAGGCACAATATCGTTGAAAATATTATATTGCACAATATGAAGCATTTGAAACTATTTGAAATATGATATTCTAAAAAACAATTAGCCAAACAAATGACCTTTTGGTCAATTTGAAAAAAGAAAACATTGCCTACAGCAGATCCTTTCAGCGTAACGTATTTTATGAAAAAGTCACGTATCTTATTGAAAACAAAAAATGAAATATTTGTTGTCATAGCAAGAATTAATCAGTCATATTTTTTTATAAATTAAAATTGAATTAACAGCACATGTGAATATTTTATTTCAAAAAATAGTGTATTGGGCTCTTTGAGTTCCGATTATTTTGCACAACGTATCTTATGTTTTTGTAACGTATATTATGAAATCAGCGCTTCCTGTCATCTGAAGTCACAACTCAGGAAAATATTGTAGCAAAAGATGTCATGGCTGGTTAAAAGTGATGTTGCATTTTGTCACAATATATCCTTGTCAGTGAAATGGAAATAACCCAATTTCTTCATATGAATCTTTTGTATTTCATGTTAGTTTTGAAAGAGTATAAAATAGGTTATTCCAATGTAATTGCAAATGTAACTCAACGTCTGATTAGATAATATCCTTAATTTGCGACTCATGGCGAAGGTCTGTGTAGCATTGTCAAACATGTTGCATCTGGAAAACGTCAGCGTCAGTTTAGGGTATCAAAATCTGTTATTGAAATAATCAAAGTGACATTTGAGCTGAAAGCATAAGATACGTTACAATCTCTTTATAGACACTAGCTGGAATGACCGTTGGAATGATTGGTTTAATTGTTTGAATTTGGATAGTTTAATAACTGTTTATGAATAAGTTTGTGTTTGTTCTGATTCACAAGGATAACTGATAATATTTTACACCATTTTCTTTAAAGACCGCTTTAACTCTGCAATTATGCATCCTATCTGTATTGTGTGTTCTGCTGGTTTTGAATTGATTAGTTTAATATATATAGGATAAACATTGATTTCCTCATTAGTTATTGTACTATACTCACTGCTAGTCAATTTAATCAACTAGGATGATTCAAGGTATGTCATAAAGTGGATGTACATTGTATAAACAGATGGGACTCTATATGTGTAAGATACGTTACAAAATGGTCTGTTTCTCAGAATGCTTATTGTGGTTATATAGAATCCATAGTGTGTATGAAACCAAATTGATATAATCATATAACATTGTAACTTAGAAATTATTCGAAAATGTCATGTGTTAAAAAGTATATTTGATTTTTATCGATTAAAAAAAGAGATAATGTTAATAAAAATAATTTCTTTCAATTTGACATTGAATCTTCTTGCGCAGTACCACATGATGAAGACCACTATTGATAAACACTTATTATATAGCTAAACATTACTCCTGAGGGTATTTGAAACAAATAGTTTGCATTACTGAGTATTTTATCCTTATATATTATGTAACGTATCCTACGTTGTGTAGATAGCACACCTGTTTACGTCAATATTTTTCTTTCTAAACTTTATTTGGGTACAATGAAGTTTGTTTCCATATATCAAAACGTTATTTTATCAGATACAAACTTCATATATCAAATCAAAAGTATTCGGTTTTCAACTTTTCTGATTTCACAATTGGCCAAGTTAACGTAGAATGAATGACCATGCGGTACATTGCATCAACTTGATTGTCCATGGTCGTAGATTATGGGCTACCCGAGCATTCGTGGTTCATCATCATTGCTCTCGTTTCTTCGCTTGAAACTAACAAGCCTTTTCTTTTTACAGAGGGATAACAAGGAGAATCCCCACTATGTGTTATCACCATGTTGTAAAGAGGATTTAATTTGAGTGCTCAAAAAGTGGAGCTTCTCAATATGTAAACAGACGATTGTTGTGGACGCCATTACATAACTTTTACGAAATGAGCCACGACATGTGGTTTCCAACAATGTGTCATTTTGACAAGCGTAGACTCAGACGAGTCTGTGCAGCCTCCTTTTAAGCTTAGAAAACCCAAATCATGTCCAGTCAGTAGCTTAACAATCATAGAATACTCAAGTGACTAGCAAAGGTTCTGATCAGACTGCGCGTATGCGCAGGCTGATCTGAGGATTTGCTGGTCGCACATACCACATTGTTGGAAATCACATGTCACGACTCAGCTATGATTTCATTTTAGTCAATTTTATAGAATCTTGGGCATATATTTGGCCAGTAAATAGATTTGAGCCCACCGATGGCTGCGGAGGTTACTCTTTTGTTATAAGATCTTCGTTGTTGCTTTCATTGTGTTCTGGGACTGGGGTTGGTTGTTAAAAGGGTGTATACTTTGTGCATCCTTTCTGGTTTGGCAATCATCTTGCTTAGGGAGAGTGATAACGGGTTGCATTGCTTATCCCCCCTCTCTCTCTCTCTCTCTCTCTCGTGTGTGTTCTGACCCCAATGTTATAGAACTGTTTTCATGCTCAACTCAACCGAGCACGAAATTTCAACTGCTCGTAAAAACTAAAATACCGACAAAAATACTGACAAATAAAGAAGTTTCTTGTTTTAAGTGTCTCAGATGTTGTATTTATCCTGTTGATAAATGTTAAAATGCCAACAATTGTTGGCATTTTAACACTTATTAGCAGGATAAATTTCGTAATCAGTTGAGTTGAGCACAAAAACAGTTTTATAACCTCGGAGCCTAGTGTCTCATCCTCTTGGTGCCATTGGCTGGTCTGTGATCCACGACTGTGGCATTTTTCTGCCGTACTGGTATTCAGTTTTTACAGACTTTTGATACCATGTATTATCACAACTGAGTCACATCATGAGAAAACCAACAATGTACCTGTGCGTCACGACAAGACTAAGATCAGTCTAGAAATCAGCTTAGTCTGATCAGAGGCTTCTCTATCCGCACGAAGAAAGCTTGGGTTCACACCACAGTTATCCATTGAGCGCTCAGCAAAGACTGATCAGACTGGGCGACGCCCAGGATGATCTGAGTCTTCGCTCTACGCACACTTATTGTGTTGGTTCTGTGATGCCTTTAGGGTACACACAGCTAAATATAGACAAAGCTTGGCCCCGCCTTTTGTGGGGAGAGCATTAGGTTAACATTATAAGATAAATGACGTCATCTGTCAATCACGCACTTTCATTATTTTGAAGTATAAAAACAGACCAACCAATGTCAGTTACTAATAGGCATATTTAATTTTGAAATGAGTTTATTATAGGGAGATAAGGTTGGTTTCATTAACTGACCCCCAAGGTAGAAAATATGCCAAATTTTCAGGTACGAATTGGTGGTTGTCAGACTTCATCCAATATGGCAGCCCCCTGACCAGGGAAACATATGATTGTTTTTATATGAAATTGATCGGATAGAATGCCTGTTTAAAATAAGACAGGTTTGTTAAGCTTTGTACGTATGTTCAGTTTTTTTTAATAAAGTGGCGAAGCGTTAACATTGTCGTTTATGGAAATTTAATAGTGAAGTGCAACCTTGACTCGATTGCATCATAGATCTGCTTTTGTAAGAACAATAATTCAATCACATTTGTTGGATAATGTTACAAGACCTTGCATATTAGTTTTATGCATAAAACACACAAACAAAAAAAAACAACAACAAAAAACCCCAAATACCATTCTTTTTATGGACGAGACAAAAGGACCTTGTGATTTCCAGATTTCATTTATCTCTAAAATAAGCATAATACAAACAGTATTTCCATTTTATTTGAATAGAAACTAAATCAACTTCAATGTTCAACGTAAAGCGCAGTTTTAATAAAACAATAATAAACACAACAAAATGATTAATTAAAACATCACATATAAAACAAATACATCGAAGGCTTCACACCAGGAGCCTAGCAGGCCCATGAGACACGTCAAAGTCAATGTATGGTTTGTGCGTCTTAAGAGGGGAAGATTATCACTTTGTGGAGTGGATAAATTCCCATACAGACGCACATACCATACAACAATTTTCTTATTGCACCAACATGCAGTTGCACTTTGTGTATTGCGATGTATGATGTAAAAGATCGGAATATCATAAAAGGTGCGATAACGCACACATCGCACATGGGAAATGTTCTCTCATTGTCTGGTACGTCTGCTAATGTTTTAAAGAAATTTCACAGCAAACCTGTGTATGCAGAGGAGCAGTCAGCCGATCTAGGCACGCACTGCAATGGATCTACGCAGTGATGTTAGTTAAGTGATGCAGCAGACGACTTAAGCAGATGACATTTGTCCTCGAAGTCAGTGTTCTAAACATGCAAATGCATCTATCCAATCGGGGTTATATACTACCGTAGTTTTGCGTTTGTCGTAAGGGAAGGCTCCCTGTGCTCATGCGCAATTTAGTCTTAGCCTCCTCTGGTAGTCTACATGACAAGTACCTGGATCAATTGAAGATACAAATAAGAGTCATAATATGGGCCCCATCGCGAGAAAACCTGCATTGGGTGTTTTCGGCTGAGCAAGACTCAAATTATCCTGCTCAGCTACAGAGACTATCTAGAATATTAAAGATTTGCATTAAGCAAGTTAAAATAATAGTATACTTTCCAATAATCGAATAACACAGGCACTGAACAGACTGATTGCACGAACCGGGGAGCCAAAACAAAAGTGCTGAGCAGACTGCACAGAGCCCAGGCCCAGATATACTCGACCAGTCAATCAGATGACTTAAATCTCATTTCTGATGTCATTAATGTGCTGGAATACATGCACAGCATCATTGTGGTGTCCTAAATATCTATGAGCAACATTGTCGTTATAAGATTTTTGTTGTTGTTTGCATACAAAAATAATATGCATATCACCTTGCTAAAACATCGTCTTAAAATACATTAGCTCTTCACGGTGCACTTAAACTTTCAAGACTCTGGCTAGCCTTTGAATAATACAGCTGAGTGGGTTGAGTCATGTCTAATTGCAAACACCATGCATTATTTTCTCATTCCTTTGCTTGTTTCTTTTGTGGCGATATTAAACCTTAAAGCGTCAATCACAACCGCAGCAAATAGCAAATTTGGGGGTATCTTGCTTCATTTGGAGAAAATATCGGACTTGCTATTTTATGTAAAACGTCTGCCTGATATAGCTTGATACTTTATGTGAATCGTCTGCCAGCAGACCAATCACATATTATATCAAGCTTTATTTGTTGTTTACTTAAAAGAAGCTAAATTTGGAAAAAAATATTAATGTCGTCTGCTGCAAATTGTCCATGGCACTTTAAGGCTTAATATATGGCAGCAATCTTTGCCTGATGTCAGCCGGCTGCCATGTGCTTGCAGCAGAGTGGCTGAAAAATAGAACCATTTCATAACTTTGATGCCTTTATTCTACTTGCGTTTTCCAGATTGGTAACCAAGAAATTTATTGTATGAGGATTTCTGGTTTGTTTTACCACCAACCCATGGTTTATTTCTGGTGCGAGGTGTTCGTGGCTGACTCCCTCTGTTGGTATTTGGTACTTCCTCTTGCTCGAACTCCATATTTTTAGTGATGGTAAACACAGCTTTGGATATTTCTGTTAGCATATTTTGCTGCTTTTGCATGTCTGCGTGAAGATGGCCCTGGTCACTTTCAAATTTGTCTCTAGTTTTTGTCAGGTCTGATTTCAGGCGATGATACTGCATTTCAATGTGTAGCTTCAGATTACCTATTTCACTTTCTTTGTCCGTAATATGAGCTTCTAGCTTCTTGATTTCATTCTCCATCTGCGTGTTTTCTCTCTTAAGCAGTTCATTTTCAGACTTTAACTTTGTGTTTTCGTTTGTTAATGTATCTAATTTTGTGGCTTCCCGCTTGAGCTTCACATTTTCTTGATTAAGAGAGGTAATTTTCTCATGCTGGTCATTCATTTGTTTTCTCATCGATTTCTGAATGGTTTTTAGATGCTCGTATTCTTCAGAGATTTTAGCGAGTTTAGAAAGATCACCCTTTAAAACATTTATTGTCTCTTCATGGTCTTTTCTATCAGTCTCCAGCTTTTTCTCGAACTCTTGTCTAAGATCTGATTTTATTTGAGATTCTTTCTCTTCAAATTTAGACATAACTATTGTCAGCATTCGTTCCATCTCTCCTGGAGTAACACTTCTTTTGTCAGTAGAAGTCCCATCTAATTCATCAACCTGTATTAGAAAAATATCTTACAATAAACGAGAAATATGACGCAAAAGAAATTAGGAGACATTAAGCAGAGTGGGGGTAAAAAAAGATGATCGCGTGTATCCATGACTAATGCTCAGGCTTTTCTCAAATAATCTTTATATTTATTATCATTTATCATTTTTGTGAAACAGCACACATGTCTCAATTAAAGGTGGTTTACCATTTTCCAAAGGTTTATCAGTGATAAGAACCTATTTACTTCAGCATTAGAGTCAGTATAATTCACTCAAAAAGTAATATGAACTCGTAATTATTTTATGCTTTCATAACTGCTACTGAGTGAAATATAAAGAAAAATGTTTAATGGATGCCAATGACCAATCAATTGTGCATTTGGCCATTTGCATTGGAATTAAATTTTTCAAAGCCTAACCGAAGGCGAATGGTCAAAATCAAAATATCAGAATTTTGACCACTTTAGGTAGTTCATTGTACCATTAATATTGTTTTAAAAATAAGACATGCCTCCCCTTTTTATCCATTTATCTGATGGATATTCCCATATAGATAAAAGCAATAAGGATGGGATTGTCCATTATATATTTTAAGGGGTTACAGGTTGGCATTCCCAATTATGATGCATTTCTGTC
The DNA here is from genome assembly GCA_964019695.1 of Loripinus fragilis. Lineage (NCBI taxonomy): Eukaryota > Metazoa > Mollusca > Bivalvia > Lucinida > Lucinidae > Loripinus > Loripinus fragilis. The sequence continues at coordinate 21,151,178 of OZ026520.1, read as the reverse complement.
ACTGAGGATTTCCCCCTAAACAAATAGTGTAGACCCTGATGAAACGCCACATTATCCATCTGGGTCTTCACTATAGGAAGAAATATTCAGTGATATATTGCTCAGCTGATCTTTGATTTGGAATACATGACACAATATTTAGAAAACTGGAAAATCTCAGTGAAACCCACCTGTGACGGAATAATAAATGTCTTGCTTCTGTCTTCAGACCACCCGCTGGCACCATCGCTAGACGCCGCTGAAAAGGAACAATGTCATTAACATCTATTGGGAATATCATCAGAAAAGGCAAACGGATTAACTAGCTAGCAGAAAATTACTTAAGTCATTCTCATAATGGGATCTGTAGATTAGGAACGATGAACTATTTCACATATGCTTTTCTGTAAATTAGTTACCCTTAAGTTCCGCTGTTAAACCACAAACACTGTTTTATATAAAGTCTTTTATGCGTTTACAGAATTTAAAGTGGGATTTTGGGACCATACCGTTTTCATTTTTATAGAATCGTGCTCCAAAGCATTCTTAGCAACATTACTGATAATTGACTTCATACTGACTTAATTGTTTTGATGCTTTGTTTTTTATGTGGAAAACACACACGAACACCAAACAAACAAAATAACAGAAACACAGAAAATCAACAAAAATATATATTCACCATTAAATGATTAAATGGTAAATACTCTTTAATTTGACCCATGCAGGGTTTGGTAAATGTATACTTACTGTCAGGTCGTGTGTTTTCCATTAGAGCGATGACATCCTCATACCCTCGTTCCAGTAAAATTTCCTTGAACACTGGGTATGACTGTTTACCACTGCGTAGTAATTTGTTAATAACTAGAGTAGTCTTTTTCTGTGGGGTTGGTGGCTGTGCACTATCAATTTCTTCCTGTAAGGACAAATGGATGAATTTAAAATACGAGATTTATTATCAAATGACATCGGTATACGAGGCCATCGTATCTTCGAGCTGTAATTTAGATATCTTCAAACCTATGTTGGTTAAGAGAGAGAGAGAGAGAGAGAGAGAGAGAGAGAGAGAGAGAGAGAGAGAGGGAGCCCTAATCATTCGGACATGGTCATCGACGAAACAGGAGTTTTTGTACTGTATGAATTGAAAACTTTTTGTGATAATTTGGATATAGATACGGAACAAAGAATTAATAACATATAGCTAGTTGGTATTAGAGTAGAATGGAATAATCAAAGTGATGTTTATTATGATATTTGACATAAAAACTAAGTTACATGGATATGTTGATGATACGCATGTATAAAACACATTCATGCCATCTCATTTAAGAAAGCTAATAAATAAGAAAAAATATATCAAAAGTGAATAAAACAATAAGTCATGATACCGTTCATTTTTACCTTTGTTTGTAAAGTAAAGATATCCTTCTCTATGAGTCTGTCGATCTACAACATGATCGAGATCTCTCTCGACTCTTTAACTATCACCAGGTTCCGTGTTATCTTCCTTACCTTTGTTTGTATAGTAAAGATATCCTTCTCTATGAGTCTGTCTACAACATGATCTAGATCTCCCTCAACTCTTTCTTTAACTATCACCAGGTTCCGTGTTATCTTTCTCTGATCGTATTTGTCCATGGATACTGATTGCAGTGGGTGTCTCCTGGGGACAATTCACCTACAGAAATAACAATTCTACATCTCTAAGCATGCATAATTGATAACTGAATCTTATCTGATGTTGTACTCAGTTAGTCGGCTTAGCTTGTTTGTAAAAAAACGTACATGCATTTCGCTTAACTAACTATATGCGTGCTAGTCTGGTACCCGGCCTCTCCGACTCTGTCTTTAGTACACAAAGAGACGCGGGGTACCAGACTATATGCGTGCCAAAACCAAATTACTCAGACAGGAAAAGCACGTGCAAACAACTAGTCCCTGGTCAGACTGCTCCTAGCGGAGCAGTCTGATCAGGAACTATTTGTTTGCTTTTTCAGCAAAACATTTATGGATAACTAGGATGGATTAGTCCAAATCATCAGCTGGAATATTTCATTTTAAAACATTCAGCACTTAAATAGTTTACCCTTAAAGCGGCAATCACAACAAAATTCGTCTGCTTTGTCGTCTGCTGAATGTTTAAGAAGCCTCTATGGCAAACAGTGTGGATCCAGATCAGACTGCTCCTATAGGAGCAGTCTGTTCTGGATCTACGCTGTTTGCTTCTAAACTTAATTCGTCAGTATCGCTAGGCAATTAATTGCAGCAGACGACTTCAGCAGACGATATTTTCAGATGCATTATTTCTTGGCGCTAAAAGCGTTAAGCAGCTCTATTATCAGTACTACTGTTTGAACTGTTTGAAAATGTTCCTCTATTGGAGTTCTATATATCTACAGTAAACAATCAGTGACACTTATATTATTCCTCTTGAACAGAAATGAAACATGAAGAAAATCATAAGCACTGCTTTATATTGCTGCGTTCGCCCTCCAAACAAAACAAGTGACAGTGGACAAAACATCAACATGAGATTTGGGTACTTATCGCAAATTTCCGTTTTTCGGAGGTTCACGAAAGGTGAACGCCAGGTGTTTAGTTCAAAGTGAGTGACATCCTCCGACTCTTATATTATTTACATTTTTAAAATAACATAAATTATTGAATTTAATTATACTTTAAGATAAATTTATAACAATTTTATTACTAATGTTTTTTAATTTATTAACGTTTTTATACTTAAATTCACTTAACTAACATTTTTTTTTATATTTCTTTCACCATTGGACTGGTCTAAAAATATATAAGTTACAGACAGCTACATCAGAACGTAACTAATTACAAACAGTGCAAAAACGATTTGAACAAAAAATAAAACTTGACAATTCATAGTTTAGAGTTTACTTTTTATATCAACGCACTGTCAAATGTTTTCTTATAAACGAGCAAATGAATCGCAGTTGCAATTGCGAAGTTGAAAAGGTCTGCTTACAGCACATTTAATCAAGAAATATACTATTAAGATTGCATTATGAACCAGCTCTAATTTTGGTACTTATCCCAAAGCACCTAGTTATCTAAGACCAAAGTCAGCTATTTTCGGAACTGATCTAGCTCTCTGGATAACCATCATTAGTTCTTGTGTTGTGTTTAAATGTTTTATTTATACAAAGCTAAATGACATATTAACAATCTGATACTATCAGGAAAAATGACTTTATCATTAACTGTCTTATAAGCTCGGGTTTAGACTCCCTTGCACACTACAATAAATGTTTAGATGGCAGCTAAGTTAAAGTGTTCTCCAGCTGAAGCAATGGTTAGCTGATTTCTTATTTTTTTTGTTGAGGTATATGCGTAAATTCGCTCTTCAAAATTGCATACTCTGTTATATAGTAGGGCATGGTGCCTATAAATTTGATCTGAGCCTTCATCTTTGCCACAATTTGTGTTTGCTAGCAGCGAAGGCTCTGACGAGACATCATGGTTGCACAGACTTGTCTGAGCCTTCACTGTTCGTATATGCAATGCAATGCAATGTGTCTAATTAAATCTAAATTGATCAATAAAATCTCTAGCAAACAAATCAAGACAATTATAAGTAAAATAGAACATACTCTTCGACATCAACAGATTAAAGATATTCCAATCAATTTAACCAGGAATGCCTTTTCTCTGCTAGTACAGACGAAATTCTATGTCACTATGCCACTTTGACTTAACTTGTCAAAACGACTTCTATTTCTGCATATTGCGTCAAGAAGGGTATTTTTGAAAATCAGAGTTGGCAAAAATAATACAAGTGCTCCTCACTTTGGCAAAAGGGCTTGGTCACATATGCGAAAAGAAAGTCAAGAGCAACCCTATAGTTTTAGACTGAGCTGATCAGGATCTTATCTGGACATCAACTATCATATATGACCTATCCCGCTTAAATCATGGATGCGATTTAAGGTCTCAAGATGGCATACTGTTATGAACTTACACCTTTAGTCCATGTAAAAAGGAGGCCCTTTGCTAGGAGAAGGCACTAATCTTAAATCAATCAAGCATTTAAATGAGCATATTGTCGATTGTAGACGGAATGGTTTCTATTTGTCAATTTCATGAAACTAATCTGTGCTATCAAAATACAAGGAAAAACTTAGAAGATAACATAAGCCATATCCTGGGAAAATACGTTTTATGTTTGTATGCAAGCAACGAAGGCATAGATCAGCCTGCTCATCCGCGCAGTCCGACCAGTGTCATTATTATTCAATGCTAAGATCGCGCAACAGATATACTTGCTAAATTCTAGTTGAGCCACGACGTGATTTCCAACAATGTGGCATTTTGACAAGTGTAGGCTCAGATGAGCCTATACAGCCTCCTTTAAGGCTTAGAAACTCCAAATGATATTCAGTCAGTAGCTTAACACTCATAGAATATTCAAGGGACCAGCAAAGGCTCTGACCAGACTGCGTATATGCACAGGCTGATCTGAGGCTTTGCTGGTCGCACACATCACATTGTTGGAAATCTCATTTCGCGGCTCAATTAGTCTCTGTAGCTAAGCCGGCTGATGATACGTATCTAATACCTGCTCGTAAACCGAACGACTCGTGCATGGTATCGCTTGGGTTTGGATTGACTCAAATCAGCCTCAACTATCTAGTGCCTTAAACCGTTGGATGCACATGGACATCAAAGGGATTTCAGGCCAATACTTTTCGCATGTGACGTACGCTGGTATTCTTATGACAGCGTTCTGTGTAAGAGTGCACAACGTAAGCGTATTCTTCGTGGACGCGAACTCTGGTCAGAGCATACGCAGTTCGCTGTTCTGACGTGAGTAGACGCATAGACAAATTATGTTGAACGTGAACTAGTTTGTAGGTATCTTAATTGGCTCTTTGCATGCTAAGCTTCTTTGACGCATGCTGTTTCTTTTCAAAATTGATGTGATAAAAAAAATCTTTCTGGAATAAAAATCATAGCGTCAAATAGTTTGGTTCCAGATCAGGCTCGACGTCATGTCCATACTGTTTGTCCGATGGTTTGTAAAGACACTAGCAGGCAGAGAGGTGACTGATTTCTTGTGACTTGGCTTATACAAAAGATCTTTTGATATATCTGTATAGGGTTCAATTAACCTTGATCACTTTCATGTTCAGTCTATTTAGAGCTATATAAGCATTACATGGGGGTCAAGATAGTAACAATTTCGATACAATTGATATCGTGTAACCAAAAACTTGGGTGGATAAACAGAACGTTTTATTCGCTAATGGGCGATGACTAATCAGTGACAGTTGCCAAAATTGTATAAAACAAACTTATGAAATATTGCATTCAGTTAAAAATGTTTAAGTTAATAACATTAAAATGTTCAAATATATATTTTTATGGGTGACAAGTTAGAATTTCCAGATTATATTGCATTTGTGATTCTGATGTGATTTTTAGCATACTTCATCTGCGGCATCTATGGTCCAATCAGGGCTCGAAATTTTTTTTTGACCTACTCGTCCTGTGGGGCAAGTGGTCTAAATTTTTCACTCGTCCTTACTCCAGTTGAACTCGTCCTTAAGTCTGGTATTTTAAAAGAGACAAAACACATAATTCAGTAACTTATTTACAATTGGTCAAAAAAAAATCAAATATCATCTTAATCTAGGAAAACCGTAAATCATGATTTATAGTTATGAAACATATATCAAATATAAAAATAGAAATATCATATAATTTGTCGAATTAATAACACCAAATTGTGTTATCCTTACGCTAATGTGACAGGGTGTCTTTTTAATCAGTTGGTTTATTGCATGGCTATTTTTACCAACAAAACAAGTGAAGATATTTACTGTTATTTATTATACAATGCCTATTCCATGTAATAATATGGTAAATTCCATTGAAAATGCCAATATCAGGGGATCCTGCGGTATCCTGTGGTAGCCTGCGGTAATCAGAATGAGCCCCGTTTTCGTATACAGAGATAAAATTCGGAACGTCGGCTTTATACTTTCAAAACATCGGGTCACAATTTAGTGACATTTTAAACCTACCGAACGATCTTTCTTCGCTGTGTTTGCGTTGCTTTTGCAGGCTGTAAAACATGCTAGTTAGTTCTTTTTTTCCCTCAAAAATAATTACAAAAACCAAAAAAATCTACTCGTCCTGTCGGGCTAGCAAATAGCAATTTCCACTCGCCCTTACCGAACTTCCACTCGTAAATACGAGCGGACGTGTACACTTTTCGAGCCCTGTTACCAATTTCCGAGATACCCAAAATAATATGAAATAAGAAATATATTAGATATAGCCAACTCAGTGACCAAAATATCAACAGTTTGATTATAGGACAGTTTGAAGCTTTAATTGACGTCATATAGGTAATTCAATTTGCAAATGTTTTTGTCGAATATGGGTTTACCAGTTATGATGTATCTATACGTACGACTATGTTATTTATAAGTGGGTCAGTAGTGATTTTTGATTACTATTATTGTAATTATATTGCATTGTCATTGGCCATTGTTTACTTTATTATACAGAACTACCTAGTCATTATGACTTGTTAATTTTGGCATTATTTTATTGAATCGTCTGCTACAGCCCGACGTTGTAACCTTTTTGCAATCCTGTCGATTCTTGTAATCACATAGCCTTTGTCTAACAGCCACTGGACATTCTTTAGACATTTTTTCTATCCATACCAAAACTTATATTTCCCTGGTGTAGGGTCAGCGAGATGTCGACCAACAACATTGATATCCTTTTCTGACCAATTAAAACTACAAGTACAGACTTGCTGCAAAATGCAGCAAAAATGATGCACGGCGAAAAACACACCCCTACTCGCCTTGTATAAACCAAATTTCACCAACTTTTTCTTTCACTTTGTTTCGTCTAACCGTTTCAGCAATTAGTTTACACCATTTTTACATTATCTATTGGTTGTCAGCATAAAAATTATCATATTTGAAAACCCTGTAAGCAGAATCCTCTTCAATTATTGGGTTTAAAAATCATATTGGAAAGTGGGTTCTGCTTACCTGTATTTTCAAGAATTGATTATTTGCAGACTGGGAACTAGAAGATATTTGCAGAATGGTGCATATACATGTATAAAATACCTGTGTGATGTCGTCCATATGGTTAAAAAGGCAACAGAAGAGAAATGAAAAAAGACACATTAGAACCAACAGTTTTGTAGATGATCAGCAGACATGTTGTCCTAGTTTATACTTTGTGAGCAAATTTACATTGCGGAAATATCACACTGGTAAATGTATACGTTGATTTGCTGGTATTTACGCGTATTGCCGGTACTTCATAGACCGATAGTGGTAGATATTGGTGTTAATACTATATAGAAAAACATGCCATATGCCTAAAGGACTATAGACTTTAATCATTTTTAAGTATTCAGTACGTGCATGGCGATTTATGTAAGAATTTAGGAATAGATTCGAGTACCGATCTATTCCTAAATGCTTACATAAATCGCCATGTGCATGCCGAATACTTAAAATGACCTAATTATATAGTCCTTTAGGCATATGGCATGTTTTTCTATTTAGTATTAACACCAATTTATACCGCTTCCGGTCTATGAAGTACCGGCAATACGCGTAGATACCAGCAAATCAACGTTTACGAGGGTCAGTCAAAAATAACTGAGCCCTACCTCATAACATTTTAGTTTGGTATCGTAGACAACAAATGTAATTATTTTCTATAAGAATCATATGTCATCGATGTTTTGACCCTGAAGAATTACCCAAGTGAAGCTTCTATTATGGTTGCTAGGCAACTGAAGAGCGTCATTCAGATCGATGCGTTCACGATCTCAGCCACCAAGAATATACAGTATGTCTTTAAAAAGCATGCATGCTTGATAGTTTTTGTGAAAGACATATTTGACATTTATATGAATATTGTATATCATATTGTCTTTTCATTACACTTAGTGCATTAATGTTTAGGTGAACATTGATTGTATGCGTTGCCTAGCAACAAAAAAGCCAAAATTTCACAAATTTTCACATACAAGAGAATTGTGTTGCCATGGTAACAAAATTGTGAATTTAAATCAAGGAACTAAATACAAGACATGTTTCATGTTTATTTGAGCAGATTTGAATTTCATTTTTTGCGGTCGCATTAAATACAAACAAACATATTTTGCCTTTTCATACATGACGGACGTGTCCCTGGTATTGCCAACTAGACAAGGTGACAATTTAAAGCATAGCAATATATCACGGCGGTCCGAAATACATCCCCACCCCCTTTAACTGATTTTAAGAGCTAAAACGGGCGTATATTATAAGAAAATACATATTTAAGTGTACGACTTTCTTCTAAGTTTAGAAGAACATTCAGTCTATTATTCAAATGAGAAACAGCCTATGTGTGCATGTTTTTGCTTGCCAACTGGGCTTAATAAGTTCTTCCGTACAAGTGCCCAAATGGGTACCTCATGTATGAAATGTGTCTAGGAAGAATTTTGAAAAATAAATTCTCAAAACTCACAGCCAACTCAATTTCTTAGATATTTTAAGTATCTATCACCGATAAAACTAATCACCAAATATTGCATTTGAGTACCAATGCATACAATATTGTGTTGCTATGGAAACTGTAAACCCTAAAATTTGATGTTCAAGTTGCTGCTAAAAAGTAATTATCCATCTAGAATGTTTTATTTTCTAACAGAACACACTTTAATCATTTATGTACAATATATAAAAGGTTCCAAGAGAAAAATCTTCATATATTTTAGAGAAATTTCTCGCGAAAGATTTAATACATCTCGTTTCAGACAGCATTTTTAAACGCTTAAAATTTGACTGCTCAATTTCAGAGATGTTCTAAACCAGAAAATGAAAATTAAGAACTGTTTTCTTGATTGCTGCGTGTTTCTGGAGATCAGACTAACCCACGGAAATCAATTATTACCAAATATAACGAGAAATAAATTAGTAACAGCATTTTCAAATTTGTTCAAATAAACATGAAACACCTCTTGTATGTCTGAGGGTTGGTTTGTGTATGCAGTACTGTTAAAGCATTATTAGGCTGATATTTTTTGTTTTCTATTTTAATTGTGTAAATATGAATGTGGGTGGGGTAAATTATAGGATGTCAGGCATGTTTAAATTTGAAAAATTCTGAAATCAAACTACCACAGCATCTATAAATTGGGGTCAGTTGGTTTCTGGTCTGTTACACTGAATATGTACATGTTAAAGATATCAGACGACAGTGAATAAAGCCATGCTTTAACATTACTGTTTCCATAGCAACGCTTAGAATTAGATATATCACAGCGTGAACGCACCCCTTTGACAGGTAATATTCTGTTGCCTAGCAACCGTTACAAAAAGCATATCAACAGAAATAAATAAGGTGATTTAATAGATGACATATAACTACAATGAAATATGATCTACTTATATGTCCATTTTACTTGATTCAAATGTTATGAGGTAGGGCTCAGTTATTTTTGACTAACCCTCGTACATTTACCAGTGTGAATATGTATTCATAGGAAAGAAACATGTAATACCATGACATTGTAGGAAATTAAATTCAAGCATTGGTGAAAAGATTCCGTCATGTAGAAACGTTTCTGTCGCGAAAGAAGCCTTATTTGTTTTGGGCCGAGCTAGAAAATTAAAGAAGAACTTTTATAGTGTTTTATATTGCTTTTGCTGAAGCCACTCTTTTCGGTGTTTCATGTGTTTCAAGCCCTGAGTATTTCTTTGTTTTAGTTAACGATTTGTACATAGGTGACCCATTGGCAGCAAATTAAACTCAGGAAATATGCATATTCCGGTAAGACTCTGCTCATGAACACACTGAATAGTGATAGAGTTAACCCCTCCCCAACCGTATTCCTCAATCGAAGTAAATGCACATAATGCCTAGGGGGCATATTGTAATTGGCCCATCTACATTTAATTATTTCATCACACTTAGCCTAGAATATCCGAAGGCTCCACGTTTGATCTGGATTCTAGCTCAGTGGTAAGATTTCTGATTGGCCTTTTCGTTTTACAAGCAATCCGGTATCCAAAGTATATCAACATCGCTCACGCAATGGTGGATTTTTTGAAGTAGCTTGATCGACGGGGAATTTGAGAAAGAACAGTAAAAGACACTGCTGCTGGGGAGCTAGCAACTTGCAAATGGAAAAGGCCTTAATCGAACACGCGCCCATGGAAGATTAAACGTATATCAACATCGCTGACGCGATGGGAGGGGGCAGTGAAGCAGTCTAACGCGATGGTGAATTATTTGTCTTGCGCATGCGTGGTACTAAAAACATGCTCCATATCGTAAGATAATGATAAACTGAAGGATGCCTTTCAAATCCGAAAATAATACATGAACGTAAAAAAATTACACATTATAATTGTTTTGCGCTGTCTTCACTAATTTTTATGCAATGAACTTATTCGGAGTCCGTTTTCGTAATATCATAATGATCCGCAAATTTTACCTTTAGTTGTTTAATGTCAAAAACAAAACAGCTACACGAGAAGGAAAATTCGGCGATGAAAGGCACAGCAACAATTTAAAAACCATCAAAGTAAGCACGCCGTGCTAATAATCAAATGTTCTAAACGAACGACATAAGTGGGCCAGAATCGCTCATTTGGATGAGACTGATCATGCTATATAACAACCATGGCATCTTGGCATTTAAGCCTCCCAGTGGCCTAGGCTGCTGTACACTCTATGGCGGCGGTTCTGTTGTTGATGATTCATTGTTTATTGTTGCTCCCATTGTTTGTGGTGGTTATGTGTTTGGTCCTTGTTTTGTTATGCAGTGCTTAGTGTCCTTTCTAGATTTACAATCATCTTGATAGGGAAAAAAGAGCTGGTTGCCTTTCTTTAATGGTCTTCCTGGTATCTTGTGACTGTTAGTGTTCTGTGGCTCTTCCTCACGGTGCCATGTGCTAGTTTGCAGTTTGTGATAGTGGAAATTCCTGATCATATCACTTGCGTTTTTGACTGTCAGATCAGATCAGTTAGCATTTTACAATTATGGATCTCTGAGTGATGCCACACTGCCTCCATTCAAGTTCCAAGATTGGCTATGTGGCGGCCATCTAAGGTATTAGAACGTAATGATTCAGCAAGTTGCCCAAATGACTCCCACCGAGTTTCGGTACAATGGAAAAGGTTTTTGAAAAGTTTCATGGTGGCCACCATAATTTTAGTAAACCTGCATCTCCATGTTACCCCCGCCCGTAAAGTTTAAGTCCAATCTGACATACGAGATGGTGGTTCAGGAGATGTCGATAGAGGTGGCCGCCATTTCCGCACTGATGATGACGTCATATAATTTGATGACGCTGTTCTCAAGGACCAAGATGACAATTTGATGGCGCTTTTCACAAGGGCCAAGGTGACACCAATAACAGGCAAGCAATCGATATATGTCAGCAACTTTGGACAAAGTGTGTACGCTTGGATATTGATTGTGTTGAAAAATAAATGCCAAAAACATGGGTGAAAATGAACCTCCCTGTCTCATGCCACGGACTAGTCAATTGCCTCTCGTACATATATTTTGTACGGTTCACTGAGCGCCAATCTGTACAATTTATACCACAATAACGTTGAAAAGAAAGAACATCGCTTCAGCGACATGAGCCATTGAGGTCTTGATTACCAATCACCAAAGTCCCTATTTTCGGTTTCTGTTGTCCCTTACTGTCCGATCCATCTGCAATCACATTATTTGCCTTCTTCTTTGTCTATATCCGTGGTTAGTAAAGTGTGATAAAATACTCACCATTATATATGACACTCTGCATAATTTTTTATCAGAGCTGGACAAAGGGCGATAACACTTACTGAAATATTGAAATAGCACATTGACTGATTCTTATTCTATTATCTATAGCATCACCACTGAAACGTTTGATTGTTTATAACCAATTTGCACTCAGAAAGGCAAGTGTTATGGCCTGTCTGAGAGCAAAAGGGATAATTAGAATCCAACATATAATGTTAACATTTCATCTAGTTGTAACTCTTTCACGTGTGGCGGAACACGCCATTTTAAAGTTTGTCTCCACTTCAATATACAATAATTTTCATCAGCTCTGTGTCTATTTATGAGGTAAGTTAAATATGATTAGTGCATGCGTCGTACGTTTTTGCAGTTGTGTTGGCAAATGTAATGTATACTCTGTAATCTGGTAAAAGCAAACACACCTCACTGGCGTCACTGCGTTGTGTCCCTTGAGCAAGACACATTTGAGACGTGGCATGAGATTTCCAACAATGTGGCATTTTGGCATGTGTAGACTCGAACGAGCCTCTGCGGCCTCCTTTTAAGCTTAGAAACTCCAAATGGTGTTCAGTCAGTAGCTTAACAGTCATAGGATATTCAAGGGACTAGCAAAGGCTCTGATCAGACTGCGCGTATGCGCAGGCTGATCTGAGGCTTTGCTGGTCGCACATACCACATTTTTGGAAATCTCATGCACTGGCTCATTTATCCTAGCTTAGTAATGGTTCAACCCAGGAATACCCGTCCTTGTTTAACTGAAAGATTGTTGATGGTACGTAAAGAATCAAATCAAACAGACAAAAGCAAACCATACCATTACATAATGACAGCTGCCATAGACCTAGTTAAAGTCTAGTGTCGAAGTAAAAAAAGGTAAACGAGCAGCGTATGGTCACAAAGTGAAATTATTTAGATTATATAAGCTGTAGGCTAGCTCATGAAATGGCTGCTTGCTTTTATAACGTTTGTGTTACAGAGAAAAAAAAGCAAAATACTTATCATATACGAGGAAAATTTTCAAGATGGCTACCTACTTACTGCAACAAATGTGACGTCACAAGCCACGTGTTCCCTAAGTCTCTGTGTATGCCTAGTCCTGAGATCACAGCCGTTTCATTGGTTACCATCTCATTCGTCAACGTTACGGGAACATAACCTCAAGCCTTTGTACACTGGAAACCATTAACGGGTACATTGGCAAACAGTGAAAACCCAGATGAAATGCCACAGAATGTGGCGAATGTGGCATTTCATCTGGGTCTGCAATGTTTGCTAAGATAAAAAAAACAATCCTCGTCGACTGAAGCGCATTTGTTCATTGTGTTTGGAAATTCCTACCTGTGACCACTCGAGCCAACACATGCTCATTGTATCAAACCACAATGGAGAATTCATTTGCATACATAGAACAGAGCAGAACAGAAGTTTATATAGAGCTCAATGTCACAAAACAAAATACATATATGTGAGAGTATGATTCTTATGGAATGTACTGAGAGTTAAAAGCATTTTCATGTAGAAGGACAAAAATGTAGTAGCATTTGGCTAACTAATAACAAATATCGGCAGCCAAAAAAGGCACATTTACCTACAGAACCGTCGCGCCTTCAAGCCCTACAACAACCAAAATGGCCAAGCCTCTAAAGAGGCTTTACCATTCCGATTGCACTAGTGCAAAAAGGTGCCAGTAATATCGCCTTGTTGGTACGGCTGCTGATGTTTCTGTTTCTGTTTTTTTTTCTAATCAGTAATGTTGAAACCTGTTTACAGCGTATGTTTTACCATATAACATTCGTGATAGAGAATTCACCATCCCGAGTGTGATGTGGCTAAATTTCATCATATAACAACAACCAAAGATTTTTTGCATAGGGTCATAAATGTGTTGATGCGTTAATAAATGCATTGATTCTGTTTAATTTATTTCAAGTTAATCCTTAGAACGTCATTCACGTATTTTCTTCATTTTGGGCGAAAAAAATGGCTGGTAAAATATATTAACGCATGTGCAAATAAAATTGTCCCAAATCAGATTGCTAATAGAGAGCAGTCTAATCAGGGATTATTTGTATGCTCTCTTTTCAGGTTGATTTATCGCCTACGGGGTTGAAATAGTCTAGATCATCATCTGTAATATTCCATTAAAGAAAATCAGCTATTAAATAGTTAAGGAAATAGAATTCTATAAAAAAATGAGGTTTGATGTTTTTCGTCAATATTCATGTTCGTCAATTTCAGTGGGGTGATGCACATTCATTGAACCCGATTTAACACAAATCCTGCAACATTGCAATAAAATGAGTCAGTAATATAATTTTGTAACGCAAAAATAGAACATTTCTAAGTTACATCAATAAAAACTACGCAAATAACTGCTAGGATTTAGCCAAGACATTGGAGACTTCGTAAATTTTCGCATAGGTGAACAACAGACGTACCTACCGTCAGTCACGACTTATGTCGTCTGTTCTCTCTCTCTCTCTCTCTCTCTCTCTCTCTCTCTCGTCTGCTAATGTTCAAATGTAACCAATATTGCAAGCAATATATGGATCACCCAGATCAGACTGCTGATCAAGATTCATAGTATTTCCTTGATAAAATCTAGTCTGAAGTTCACTTGAATATATATGCAGCAGACGTATAAAGCAGATATCAGCAGGACAAAAAGGTAGCGGGAATAGGGGTTAATATCTACTGTAATATTTGCCGTTGCTGTTGTCCTGTTTCAAGTTAACAAATACCAGGTTTACAGATGAGGTACCGGTCTAATATACGTGAGACAAAGAGGCCCATTTTCTTCTCTCGATCCGATCTATTATTTGAATTCACCCACCTGAAAATATATTGAATTACAATAAGCTTCCTTATTAATTTTGTAAAAATATTTCGTGATGTAAGCTGATGCAAGTTTGTTTCTATTTAAAGGTACGCATAACATTACCTCTTTGTATACGGGTGGATTCTTCCATCTGGTTGGATACATTGATCTCTTGATGGTTCACTGTACTTTTTATCTTGAGGAATCACAGGTTATACTTTTCAAACGATGTTTTTTCTGTTATTGAAGATTTTTTTTTGTCTGAGCAAACAATGAAGACACATTTCTTTTGGATTTTCGGTTTTGCTAAATGACCCTCTTATAGGTTTACAACAGTATATACAGGGTTATATGTTACATGATATGTTATAACTTGTTTTTCGATATATACTTAAGGAATAAAGAAACGCAACAAACACTTCGAGTCATTGTTAGCATACAATATGATGCAAGTTTTTAGTGCAAATAATTTTATCCAAAGGAGCAGTTTGTGTCCGTCAAATTACAGCAGGTTCAACGTCATTATCGATTACGTAATCATTTTGGCATGCGCGTAACCAGCCTGACCCCCGTAGTAAACTGCTGAAACAGGGTCAATAAAAGCAAAGTTTGAATCAACCATAGGTTTATTGTTTTAAAAAGTCTTGGCATAGGTTGCAGATCAAGGAAATGATCAAATGGCGACGTTTCTGTAGAATTCTAAAACGGCTTCACGTCATTAACGTCAACTCTGAATACTGCGTGAGACGCGTAATCTTTCTTTCTGCTTGAGATTTATTCATTTCAAGGGCGTCTTGTTCAAGAATTATGACTTGAGATCTTCAGACGTCAAAAAGCCTCAATTCTGACGTCAAAATTCGATATCCTACGTTTTAATGGTTTCCATGATGTTTATGTGTTTTTCTAATGATAAAATGGTCCAGTGACAAAGTTTGAGTTACAGTGAACAAGTTTGGTGTTCACTCTCGGCATGTAATCAGATGTTTTCTCTTGCATTATGCCGTGTTTTGTTTGGCTAACGTCAATATAAACACATTACCAGCGTATTTCTACTGTATCTGAAAAGTCAGTTTTCCCAAGAAAGCATGTTCTGATGTCTCTAGGTTTATCTTATCCCGTATATTCACCAGCGACCCAAACCCGACGGCTCTAAGTGACGTTTATCGTTTATTTACTACCATTGTGTAGTAGCGTGTTCTGAAAGTCCAAGAAAATGCACTGCACTATTTGCTTGTGGAGACCCATGGTAAATTCAACTGCAGATTTGCAACAGGAATGGTAATATGTATCAAATGAGAGGGAAACCGTTTTAAAATTCTGGTCATAGCAAACAATACATACAATACATGCGACAGATGTTAACGTCAGCCTATGATGCTTTATTCAACACTTCAGCATCCCAGCAGTGTGGATAGGTGTTATCCAAGCGTGAGAGAAGACCCGCTATCCCAGAAACATGCCTTTTGCGGTATTAGGACAGGGGTGGCGGTTCTCTACATCAAAACAGCTAGGGACGTGTCATTAGTATCTCAGGAGCTATACCTCTTTCTAGATACAGCTGAGGCCCATTTCCATTTTTAAAAGAAAAAAAATACCACTAAAACACAAAACGTTGCACTATGTGTCAGGACCAAGGTCATCACGCACTACCTTATATTCTCACCCTCGACTAACCTGCTTCAATATGGCGGATTTAAGAAGCTGTTTATCTTTTGTGTCACTATAGGATCTGGTCAACTCAGGAATGCAAGAAATGACCCCAGAGAAACAATCATAGGGTGAATAGAAGCGCACCAAATTCGTTTCCACTGCGGTAACTGTCGACAAGACACATTATGAACCCCAGATCGGATTGCACTTTTAGATATTTCATAGTTATCGCACTGGTACGAGGCTCGTATCTGCGCAAGGATATCAGAAGATATCTTTATGGGGACAACATTCATCCATATCTTTGCGATATAGCCTACCTTTTTTTACTAATCGAATCTCTTTGCCTGTTAGTGTCGTCTGCTTGAGCCAATGCAGGGGCGGATCCAGGATTTGTGGAATGTGTAAAAGAGAGGGTTTGCTGTGCTGATTTTATCTCACTTTTCTTAAATATTCCATGAAAATTAAAAAATTTGGACTCACTGTGACCAAATTATTTCATTTTCGTGGGATATTTAAAAACAAAACTGATGGCGAGGGGGGGGGGGTGTTGAGCGACCCCCCCCCCGAACCTCATCTGGGTCCGCCACTGTAATGCTATAAGTCCCAATCAACAGTATTTAATCCTGGTGCCCTTCTTTTTTCACTGCATAGGCAAAAGCAGTGGCTCTAGTTCTAGACTTTTTATAACACCTTGTGATAATAAAATTAAATTTATTATTTGTTCTATTGAAAGATAGAAACCATACAAGTTCACTTGAAAAATTCACAGATCCCCCCAAAATAGAAAATGTCATGAGCTTTCAGAAAATAAAGAAATTGTCCTCTGTGCGATTCCTAGTCATAGTTGCATCCCTGGAAATGAATAAGTAGATATACAAGCTAAGGCTTCATCACTTGCGTTAGACCAGACACAATTTAAGATTCTTTTTTTCTTTTAAAATCATTTATTAGTTTGTTTGTTTGATTTGATTCTTAACGTCCCATCAACAATCTTTTAGTTAAACAGGGACGGGTCTTCCTGGGTTGAACCAGTACTAAGCTAGGATAAATGTGTCTTGCTCAAGGACCACAACGCAGTGACGCCGGTGAGGCTCGAACCCGCGGCCCTTCGGTCTCGAGTCAAGCACTCTACCACTGAGCCACTGCGCTTCCACATCCATTTATTAGTAAATGTATCTTGAATGAATGGCAATTGTCATGGAATGGCAGTATAGGGATCAAACTTCTTGAGATAAAGCCAACTATTGGCAAATCAGTTGTTCATATCATAAGAAAAGAAGTTGTTATGGGTCAAATGCGAATAGGTCATACTAGAGTCACATATTCATACTCTTAATGTGTTGGTTGTAACGCTCCTTTAACTGTACGTCACTTCCTTTTGGGATGTGACGATTTCTCAGAGATAAGAAATAAATATTACCAAGTTAATAACATGAACCATTTATTTCAAGATATATCTTTTGATGGCAGCATCATGTTTTAAAGGAATTCAATCACCTTAATTAAATAAAATCATGTAGGTAGTTTAGTGATTTTAACCACATGCGTCTTATCAATCATTTATTGTCACATTACATATACAGTAAATCTTTATATTAACACTGTTTCACGCTAATGACCCACATTGGTTGATGCGTCGTTAAACACCAACCAACCAACCGACCAACCAACCAACCAAAACCAAACCAACCAACCGACAAACAAACAAACAAACAAACAAACAAACAAACAAACAAACAAATAAACAAAAACAAAAAAAAAAAAAAAAAAAAAATAAACAAACCAATACACCGACTAGATTTACATTGTTTAAAATGCATTCAGTGAATCCCTATCCAATAATGCAAGTATACGCTTTTCAAAAAAGCTTGCCACCTTTCAGCACTTAACTAAAGTGGATTGTTGTCTACTAGAAGCCATTTGAGCTGTCTCAAAGGAAAGTGGTGAATTATTAAATGACACGCCAATCTCATCGCCATCTTCGCTCGTGGAGATGGCGATGAGATGTGTGAGTCATTTTAATGTTGTGACACCATAAAACAATACATACAGGTATTCACTTTCACAGAAATGGATATATCATGCTACACCACTACACACTGGTTCTACCATACAGGTTGCAAACTAAGTCAATTATAATTGCCATCCTCAAGCTTGAGGTGCCATTTATGGCTGGAAAACAGAAGTGGGTGCTTTGTGGAATAAAGTCGTTGAAGTTTAATAGAATATTTGTTTGTATCCAATTTGGAACGTGAGTATGATCAAGAAATACCACAATCACACATTGCAGGCCAACCCACGGCGCAGTGAGGAAGAGCCACAGAACATTAACAGAAACAGGACACCAGGAAGACAATTAAAGCAAAGCAACCAACTCTCTCTTCCTCGTCAAGACGAGTGTAAAACTAGAAAAGACACAAAGTAATGAAGGGTAGCGGGCTCGAGCCTCACCGGCGTCACTGCGTTGTGGTCCTTGAGCAAGATACATTTATCCTAGCTTAGTACTGGTTAAACCCAGGAAGAACCGTCCCGCATAACTGAAAGATTGTTGAGTGGACGTAAAGAATCAAATCAAACAAACAAACAAAGTAATGAACACCAAAACAAAGACCAACACAGAACCCCCACAAACAATGGGAGGTACATAACACATCGAATCAACAACAACAGAGCCACCGACTTAGAACGGACAGTGGCCTAAGCCACTGAGTGGGGGAGGGGGTCTTAAATGCATTTTGCTGACGCAAAATCTTCGCCCAAGGTCTTATTGTGGAGCATTGGCAATTGACCCCTCATGGATCGTGTGATGGTTCCAACTTGTTTATAACAGACACGTTTGGCCAGTCTTTAGTATTAGTTCAGGGGTCACAGTCTAGAACTGATCGCCTTGCCCTTTGTGTTCCTGAAATAATGTTGTCTAAACAAATAGTGCATATCTTGGTGAAATGATTTGGCATATCATCTGGGTCCGCACTGTTTGTCAATGTTCCCATTTCTAGTTAATAAAGGTTCGACCCCTAGAGTGGTTCCAAGATAAAGGGCAATATAGACACATATGCATTGAGAGACCATTAATTCAGCATTGTTTAACACAAACATCCGCGTCAAGTAGAATGTGTCTGTTTCGTTTTCTCCTTAATTGTCCAGTGTTTCTCTCTGTTTATTTAATTTCTGACCTGTGCCATTTGCATTTTAATGAGTCTGGAGCCATCGATGTGTCTATAATTAAACTTAACCCTTTGCATGCTGGTTTATTTTGCATACGTTTTGTCGTCAGCTGATTTTTTTCTCATAATTAACATTTTTTGATTTTTTTTTCACGGAAACATTTGTACCATCATAATGTTCAACACTCAGGCCCAACCGTTTGTCGGAATTAATCAAGGGTCAAACCGTTTTTCAAATGTTATCAGCAGACGACAAAAGTCGTCACTCGCAGGTAAATGGTTAAACCACACCTGATTGTTCTAAAACTCATAATATGTATGTTGTAAGGCGGTGAAAAATAAGCTTAACACGGAAGTATAGACCTTTTCTAAAGTGTACATTCACACATGCTGACCAGATCATGCGCACGTTTTAAGCTTAAAGTCGATGGTTATTAGACTGCTGTTGCTAAACGCACAACGTGTGAGTCTACAGGCTGCGAAGGTCTAACCCCTGCCATCCACTTATGAGTAAAAGGGCCGTTTTTCTTGTCGAACCCGATGTCATCCATTAGAAAGCTGCATCAGCTAAGAAAGTGACGTCGCCATATTTGAAAATCTGAGTAACAGTGTAATTTTCAAGATTAATTCAGACCTAATCCCTGCAGCTTAAACTGAAGATGTTATCATCGTCCCCAGACGGGTATATTTAGATATTCAAGTTACCCAGTTACATTTTAAAGTATAATTGAGCCAGCACGCGAAATTTTGTACTTATCGCATATGCGCAAAAGCCGCTTTTTAACGCACATGCTGACGCATCCAGCAGTTACAGGTCTAAATTTTGTTCTGAGTCTTCAATTATGCTCACACTTTGTGCATGCGAGCAGTGAAGGCCCTGGGGAGTCTGCGCATATGCGCAGACTCGCCCGGGCCTTCGCTTTACGTATATGCGATAAGAACCGAAATCTCATGCGCTGGCTCATATATCAAGTGAAATTCTGTTAAAAATTGAATTTTCAGTGGGATGATAACAGTTGTGTTTTCGTACGCTTCAGTGATGTTCAATAGAAAATTTTGAAAACGGAGACATTTATTTATGCGTACCATTAAAGTACCTGGGGTAAGACTTTAGGAATTATAATTTTTCGATATTTTCTTCAACGGAATACCAATAACACTGGTCAGACTTAGTGACTGACATACAGATCTCAGTCTCGTTTTCGGAATACGTAAATGGATTTTCTCATAATATTTTTTCATGGAATATTTGGGCCAGCCCCGGAGAAATATGTGTGCAGCCTCTCTTAAAAAATCTTTATGTCAGCGCAACATTTGATCAGCCCACGCGTTCTCCCAGTTTGATCAGTCTGACGTTATATTGAGTGGTTTTGCTACCCAGATTTATATCGCTTCTGGAACAAGATCGGACCAAGGTCGGTACGACATTTATATGTCGCACTTATATCGAATAGATAAGACAGGCTTTGTAGGCATAACTTTTTTCATTATTCAAATATACATAGCTCGTTGCAGACTCCACTTGAGAGGAAGTCAAATATAGGGGGATATTTCAGGCATAAACTGTTAAAATTATTGATGTGTGATTCGATTTTATACACGTACGTTTAGCCTACCCGGATATTGATATCATAATCTCTCAGGATCAAACGCAGTTTAGTCTTGGATACGATTTAGATACGGTAATATACCATCACAGTTTCATTTAATATAATTGTAGACACGTTTTAAATACAATAAAACTTGTCTTAAGCGGCAACTCAAAAAAAAGAAAACCAAAATTGTTTTCAAGACCAATTATCGCTTAATGGAGGTCAAAAGTATTGCAGAATACTCCCTTTGGAGCATCCTGCAATACTTTTGACCTTAATTAAGCTACCATTTGTCACTTAAAAACAATTGTTTTGTCTATTTTTGAATGACTGCTTATTATTAAAATGTATTATGAAAATGACGAAAACTTTTTATACACACGAGTCCTTCTTTGCTCTTTAGTGGCAATTGACCAAAGTGGCGGACGTTTTTAAAAGTAGCTTAACCACACTGGTCAATGTAAACGAACCGGTTGCTGCTACAACGAGCTGGTCGTTGCATTTTTAGTAAAGGTAAAAAAATCTATACCTGTTGACTTTATGATTTATTTATAAACTTGCATTTATTTCATTTATGATGACACCTGGCGCAGAGACCACCGGTAACATTGCAGTTTATGGCCGATTTCTACTTTGCATTTTTTTTCTTGGTAAACTAGCAAATGTTTTATTGAGGAATTTTATTACAACGCACTGGGAGCATTTTTAAGGCATTGATACAACGCACTGATGGTTGCACAGAAGTCCTGTGGTTGCTGATGCAGACTCACCACATCAATCGCTGTTCACATAAACGTTACAAAAATCGCCATTTCAACCAGCACATGATATTTCGTTACTGTGAAGAAGGCTCAGGCGAGCCTGTGCAAACGTGCAGACTCCCAAGAGCCTTTGCTGCCAGCACAAGAGATCTTGGTATTTATTACATTGTCCAGTGACTTTGCCTGCGCAAATTTGCAGACTCACCAGAGTATTCGCTGCTGGCGTGAATATCACACAAATCGCCATTTAAGGCAGCACAAGAGATTTTTTACAATGACGAAGGCTAAGGTAAGCATGTGCAAATGTGCAGACTCGCCAGATCCTTCGCTGCTCGCACAAAATGGCATTCAATCGCCTTTAGAGTCACCACATGAGAATTTTCAACTGTGACGAAGGCTCAGACTAGGATAAGCAAATGTGCAGACTCGCCAAAGCCATCGCTGTTCGCATGAATGACACCAAAAAATAGTAAGTGAGTACGAGGGTCATCCAATAAGTTCTGACAATGACCCCATAAAACAAAACCTATTATTCTAGGACCTGTTTCAATAATCTTCACATGTTATTTAGAATATAGGGCATCGAATCACCTGTTTAAATAGTTTCCATATTGCAATCGCAGTGGTTGCTAGGCAACTAAAGAACACAAGGTAAAGGGCCATGGACGGGACCCTATATGCGGTATTCATGCCCAAATTTTTAAGAAATTACAAACTTCTCTTAAAAAGTTTTTATGTAGATAAATAAAAGACATTATGTATGTTGATTCTGAAGGCCATAGATAATGGTTTAGCTTGTATCTGTGTAGTTAGCAGGGTTCTGATCATGACACATCACACATTTTGATAGAAAATTTTTACTTAAAAATGGGTTGTACTAATAGTGTATTATATTTGGTATATAGCATTTATTTAAAGTTAAAATTTTCTATGCGTTAAGAAGACTATAGAACAGATTTATCGAAACATGTATCTTTTAATACGCAAATTGATCGTTTTGGCTTTTATTAAGTGTTCAAAATGTACTATTTTATAATTAACGCTTTAAGTGAGGCAAAAATATAGTTTTCTGTTGTTGCCTAGCAACCAAGAAAGTTCAAAGCAACTAGGTTAATATAAATGTGGTATTTGCTTTTATTGGTCAATTGTGTATTCAGGCAACATCACCAACCACTTAAATAACTTTCCAAAGAAACATACTGCCACTTTATCTAGCTCTACCCTCAGCAGAAATTAGTTAAAAACGTGATTTTTCGTGGCCATGGACTCTCACAGTGTTGTCTACAAATTTGTATAGCATAAGATCTGGTTGTGATAAAAACTCCAAATTTCAAACATGAATAGGCAACACCCTCGGCCACATGCAATGGGTACTATAATACTGATTACAATAACAGTTTCCGAGATATGAGACCATTGTCAGAAATTATTGGATGACCCTCGTATCACAATCACAAACTGTAGACAAACCCATAGCACTGAGAGGAATAGCCACACAACAATCACGAGACACCAGCAATACAAACCAAGCAAAGCAGCCAGCTCTCTCTCTTCCCCATCAAGATGATCTCAAAACAAGAATGGACATAAAGTAACAAAATATAGAACAATTACAGAATTCTGTAACGGGAGTAACAATAAACAATGAATCAACAACAGAATCACCGCCATAGAATAGAGGCAGCCTATATCTCTGGGGTGCTAAAATTGCATTTTACTGGTACCAAATCTTCGCCCTAGATTCTGCTGTTGTTGAAGCGCAAAAATTTTAAGCTCGCATGGCGGCTTCATTGTAATGTATCAAAACGAACAAACAATCTCATTAAATTAAAAGTTTTAGGGCCAATCTGAAAAATAGGCGGAACACTCTCAAAGTGCGAACAGGGCTAGCTCTGAAGCGTCTCTGGTGAGGCTACACATTTGCAGAGTCACGCTTGAGCCTTCATCAGTGTAAAAAAACCCCCACAAAATCTATGTCTATTGACTGTATGATTTCTTTATAAGCTTGCATTTTTTTTTTAACTTTTCATGACCCAATGCGCACAAACCGTCAGTAATATTGCAGTTTATGGCTATGCCATGCAATTGGCGTTTTAATTCATGGTTTGAAATCCGACACAGTTGTGGAGTTTGACAGTGACAGGTGCTTTTTTCTATTGTGACTGCCTAACTTCAGGAAATTCTGCATGTCTAAGCACAGCTGCAGCTATGTTATCATAGTCCCATGAAATAATATCCAAAAACGATTACTACTCTCTACTTTTTTCTGTGCAGAGAAGGCTCTGGCGAGTCTGTACATTTGCACAGGCACACCTGAGTCTTCGCCCTGGTACTGAAATATCATGTGCTGGTTCAAATAACGATTTATGTACCGTTTATAATAACAGTGAATGCTGTGGTGAGGCTGCACCAGCAACCATGGCATTTCTAGGCAACCATTAGTGCGTTGTATCAATACGTCAAAAATGCTCCCAGTGCAATAAAACTTTAGCTAGTTTACCAAGAAAAAAGGTACAAAGTGGTAATCGTTTTTGGATGTTATTACATGTAAGTATGATAACAGCTGTGCTTAGACATGCATATTCCCCTCAATTTAGGCAGTTACACTAGAAAAAAGAATCTGTCACGGCAAAACTCCAGAACTTTGTTGGATTTGCAGTCAAAACCATGAATTAAATCACCAATTGCTTGGCAGAGCCATAAACTGCAATGTTACCGGTGGTCTGTGCGCCAGGAGTCATCACAAATAAAACGAATGCAAGTTTATAAATAAATCATACAGTCAACAGGTATAGATTTTTTTACCTTTTACGCCACAACCTGTGCTGAAAAATGCAACAACCAGCTCGTTGTAGCAACAACCAATGCGTTTACATTGACCAGTGTGTTAACAGAAATAATGAATAGTTTTTGAGAGTGAAATTAAAACAACAAAACTATGTCTCATTCATGATATTTTTAAATGAACCTCGTCACGAGAAACCTGCATTTTCTTGCAGGAGAACTTCGCCGTTGTTGTTCACTGTTAGGAAAATAAGCTAGCTAAAATTGGTACCTGCTTAATTTCAATATTGTAGCCAGTCTAGAGGCTAGAAGGGCGCATAAGTTGCAAAACTCCAATATGCCTAACTGTGTATAAAGATGAAAACTGCATTGCGACTGACTCTAGAAGAATTCGTACTCTTGAAGTGTTATGACGTAAAGTCGGTTGGTTGGCTGGTTGTAGCTAAGCCCCAATTGGCTGTAGTTATCTCTCAGTA
The DNA here is from genome assembly GCA_964019695.1 of Loripinus fragilis. Classification (NCBI taxonomy): domain Eukaryota; kingdom Metazoa; phylum Mollusca; class Bivalvia; order Lucinida; family Lucinidae; genus Loripinus; species Loripinus fragilis. The sequence goes on along the minus strand of OZ026520.1, from coordinate 21,126,148 downwards.
TTGATTCTCGCTGTATCTTCTCTTAGTAGAATTAATACACAAGTAATCGAGTTTAGGTGCTGCGCTTAGAGTCCTGAATGGAGTTGCCAAACATAATTATTATATAACTAAGTAAAAAGACCGATTTTCATTGGCGTAGAGCGCTCACGTGGCCAGCCTATATATTGTCATATTCACTGGCTGGCGTGCGCTTGCCGGTGAATATATGTTACTAAAATTAGACTCTTTGTGTTTTTTTTTTCATTCCGGTTCTGCTTTTCTAAAGCGTCGCTAATTAACCTATCGTAGTTGCCTAGAACGCAACAAATCACGCACTGGAGCTGATCTATTTCGATTATATTGCACAATAAACGACGAAAACAAATTTGAAGTCTTTAGCTTCTTCCAACTTTCCGCCTTTGCACTGAAGAACTCCCGCCAATACTGAGACCACGTCGCATACGTTTACATGTATTTGTAACGTTTTTCAAGCGTAAAAATGACGTTATACCGTCTAACGCCATAAATGACGTCATTTTCCAGTAACAAATGACGTCACTATCACACATTTTCCCTGCGCTTTCTAAGCTGTGAATTATCACACTTTTTTTAACATTGACTCTACAGGCGAGGGGTGTTAGAATTCTTGTTAGTAAATGTTGAATGATGACACTCATGCACAACATATATAAAATAGTAAACAGGTGGTCTTATCTAGGTCAGCACTGCTTCTGCTAAATGCTTGACTGTCCCAAAACTTGTATATACGTTCAGTATTTTTTTCCAGGTGCAATGATACCTGTACATCTTTCTCTTGGTCATATTGGTATTCTCTGGTCAATATCACATCATATCCAATGCCTCATTAGTCAATAATTGTATAATGTTTTTCTTAAAACCAGATTAGCCTCTTGAAGTCGATTTATTTTTTCTGTAGACCAAAGCCAGTGATCTGAAAGTGTCAATTAAGACCTTATAGTACACAGATATTTCTTCATCCAGCTAATATTCACTCTTCTGACATCTCATTGTCCAAGTATCCAAACATCATGTACATGTATTTGCAGAAATTGTTTTCATTCACTCTTTGACAACTCCTATTAACTACAATTATATCTTCTATATTACAGTTGAAGTCTATGCAGTTCTTTTTATCACAGACACAGAATCACAGAAAACTCTAATATCACAGAATTGTCATCACATTTTGCAAAATTTAGACTATTAGAAGACAAAAATATAAAAAAAATTATAATGCAGTAAGGTTACATACTTCATTCATACTTCTAACATCTAGTCTAACAACAAGGAATTTGAAAACACCATACGTGCATCCATACCCATCTTAAAGCCCATTAATTATCCATATACTCAATTAATAAAAAGAATTTCTTGCCCAATTAGCAAAATTTTACGAAACTGCCAATTTATGATAAGGGACCTTTATCACCCACCAAAAGCTGGCAGTTCCCATTATAACACCAAGATGGGCTGGACCACCATGACATACTCCCTGCCACCCAAATTTGTTCCCTTTCACTCAATCTGTCATGCACACCAATGCTACCATAATGCATGTATATTATTATATTTCACTCAGATGACAAACTGCAATTAACCATATGACTTCTGAGTGCAATACAGAGGAAAACAAACACATACTCAGAAAAACAATTGAAGGATATTTAGATTCAGTCCCATCTCTAATATCCAATACAATAAAAAAACTTTACTAATTATGCATGCATTTCATAGTTCCAGACATCTGCAATCAAAATAGATGCTTTATTTTAGTCACGCTTCATTGTTTCAGTACAGTGCAAATCCAAATGGTTCATCCCTCTATACTGAAAAGTCACAAACGTTCGAAAATGACTGAAAAATAGTAAGTGAGTATGAAACCCTATTTTATCGTTTGTATTCCATAATGACTGGCTCCAAAATCATCGCTGGTTCTCCCTCTAAAAATGGCACCTAATTTTGAAGCTGTTGTAAGTGTTTTATTGCAAATTTGTGGTCAAATGTGCCGTGGTATGCCATATCCGTGTATTTTTGCTGAATAAGTTGTCCCATTATTAGGGGAAATGACTGATAAGTTGGTGTTAGCTTTTGTCTGTGGTCAGAATTAGAACATAAGCAATGACCTGGTAAAGGTTTCAGCAAAAATTGAGAGCGCTAAATTTTTTGCTTGTGAACTTTGGGTAGAGAGGGTCGGCACATTTGGTGTCGTACTGTATTGTAACCAATGACCCGTGAATTTCAATTTGCATTTTGGTGAATTGCATAGTGATAATTCTATCAATGACAAAAATAATTTGTTTGAAAATTATATTCCCAAAAGTTATAAAGTCAAAAGAATTTTAATATCCTTCAATTGTTTATCTGAGTATGTATACAATCTAGACCCCCAGTCAATCATCCATGAGACATCTATAGGTATGCTCAGATTTCACTGTGTGGATCTGTAAGGGCTGGGGTTTTATAATTAATCTGTACACCTATAATCTACAGTTTAACACTGAAGTACAATTATGCAAGTGATACTGTCACTGAATAGTACTATAAACTACATGAACTATGGGAAGGATGTTAACCAATAACCATCCTGCCACAACTCTCATCGTAAAATCAGCTACACTCGCTCAAGCGCAGTCTGCAGATAAAACCTGTGACTGGATGACTATAGGAGTTTGGCAGGAGGGGTGGGGAGGGGGCGGGGAGGGGAAGGGCAGGGGGAGGAGCTATTGTTATTTACTTTTTGATGAACCTCTTAGTGCTGGTGATGTAATCACTCAGCATCATTAAGAGGCCAATCATGTGTTCCTTGAACACTTCATCCTTCAAACTAAGGAAAATTTCTGTACTTATACCTTGTTCTCCAGTTTGGTAGAACAGTCGTGTGAGTAGCTTCTGTCTGTCCAACTCATACACTTCACACTCACAGATGTAGTGATCAACCATCTCTATAGCACCGCAACTGCACAGTGGAGACTCTTGCAAACCTATTTTATACCTGTATTCCAAGCCTCAACTGAGAAATTACCTTTTTTTCTTCTATGAAGGGGACAAACATGTATGCTGGGGTCTTTAACAACACAGTCGGCTTGTAATCGTACAAGGTTCGACCAGTATCTGACGCATCCCAAGACCGTTGCCATTTCATGCAGCAGAATACCCATGCAAATTTCTTGAATTCTGCCACCGTGAGAATCTGACTATCTTCTGGAATTAATTTTGCTTCTTCAGCAGCTTCTTTAGCAAGCTCATCAGCAATAACCTCTGATGTATGCATGTCCAGGTGTCCATTTAATACTTACCTCCAATCCAGTTTTCTCCAAGTCTAAAATCAATCTTCCTATGTCTTCTGCAGTCTTTTTGTGATAGAAATTTGACAAACCCAAGCTGAGAATTCTGAGACTGACTATCAGAAAAAATGGTTATACCATGAACTTGTCTTTTCCTGTATTCAATCTGAGCAAATTCCAAGGCCATGAGAATAGCAACTAATTCTCCTAATAAAATAGACCCCCTGTTGGTAACAGGTCTTTTTACACTAACTGGCTCAGTCTGGTTAGGAATAAATATGCAGGCTCCAGAGCCACAAGGTCCTGGGTTTCCTAAAACAGATCCATCAGTAAAATTACAAGTCATTTGGCTCACATACTCCTACCATGTTCTGAACAGTTACCTTTGCTTCTTCCTGTTGAGCAACTGGCCTTGATTTTGAAGAACCCAATCTGTTCCAATACTCTGGTCTTGATTTGCTTGGACATAGACCCTCCAAGAAAGTGAATTCTGGTTCACTATTTATAATATTTGTACCAGAGTTTGTTTCCATATCTTGCAGTTGTAAATCAATGAGACCAAAGGGGGACAAATACTTTTCATTTCCGCGGTAACTATCTCGCCATTCATTCCATTACTCCTTGATTGGCTGTCTGTTATCTTTTGACATGATCTTACCTCTTTCCCTAATAGATCGTTCTTCTCTCCTTAACTCTAATGGCAGTGCCCCTGCTTCATCTTCAACAGCATTTAAGGCTGAAGTAGCAGGGACACCTAAACACAAAGCTAGGCCCTTTCTTTGAATCTTATTTTAAGTATCAGCTGAGGAACTATTCTGCCACACTGATGCTGCAATCACTAAGGCCTTATATAACAGTAAAAGTGACTTTGTACTCACCTTCTCAGTAACACTTACCTGTCTCAAAACTGATAAGGTTTCCTCTGCCTTCCGTTCCAAAACTGACAAGTGCCCTGAGAAGCTGAGCGTCTCATCCAAGTGGACTTTTTTTGTTTCTGTTCAATATTTCAAGTGGACCATCAGACGAGATATTGGTACATGAACTTCAAGATGATCTAAGCTTTCTTTAGTTTATTTTGTCAATTAAACGCCAATTCTGACATAACCAGTCGTGGTAAAGGTCGTATTTATGCCCGAGACACTTTTACAAGCGAGCAGCGAAGGGTCTGGCAAGATTGCGCGTTGTACAGGCTCGTCTTGCCAATGCGATAAGCACCCAAATAGTGCTAGCCTATTTGATTTATAAGGAGCCTTTTTGTCACCTAGTCAGCGAAGGTAACATCATTTCAATGCTCGTTATGTTGAGGAAATAACGATTTGCAATTTCTGAGCGCTGATCAATATTTTAGTCCCTGTAAACGCCCAACGTTTTTTGAATTTCCACCAGCTTTCATATTGATTTCACCATTTAATGGCAACACGGTGCACAGACACGCCACAATATTTACTGCTCGCATACAAAAAGGTATGCATGTAGACGAAGATCAGACCAAGATTAAGCTCTCTAACCCCTTTAGATACACCATCATGGGCATTTAAAGGTGGCTTTTGCACTTATTCGATAAGTCTCATGTGCTGGCCTTTAAATTACTCAAATGAGTACACGCAATTACCATTTTAAAGCAGAAATAAGTCAAAATACAAATCTCTTAAAACATCCCCAGCCAGCACACAGTGTCGAATGGCGTTTCGCTAGAGGGTCGATGGTGGCCCGCTTTTAGACGTTTACTCGGTAAACTGTACCAGGGGATAAAGGTTCGGGTGTAGCCCTTTGAGGAGGCATTAACCAGACGGGCTTGTCCGCTAACATTATATTGGTGTTGTGTGTGCTATCAACCATACATGTTATTTGATTTGACCATGAATAAAAAATAAAGAAGAAGAAAAAACAGCTACCACACCCAATTCAACTTTATACACATTTAGACATTGCTGGAAAAGTACTCCAGCTGTACTTATCATCATAGAGTGTACTCTTTACACGGATACACAGACTTGAAAGGGGTTCTAGCGATAATTCGTATATTTTCCCTAGTTGACATTATTACAAACACCAAATTTTCAAATTGCCCTAATGTTTTTAAAATTGGTGTAGTTTGGCAGTAAAATATGCATGTAGGCAACAAAATACGTTTCGATACAATACCGTGAAAACGTGCACTTTCTACTCCCACCCCTCATTTTACGCCTTTATACTGGGTGCCGTTTAGAACAGACTTTGAGTAAACGCATTGCTAGTTAAAAAAATAAAAGTGCTTAAATGTTTTTGAGCCAGTATAGGTTAGAATCTTCGTTCAGAAGCCCCAATTTGACTAATAAAAATGTGTGCTTGAAGAGAAGTTAATCATTTAGAAAATAATTAAATTTATCAAACGTATTCACACAAATGTATCAATGCAGGGTTGGGTTTCGTATGATTCATTTTAAATAAGGATATAGATACCGTTTTCAGTCATGCAGGTAGCTAATAACATTACTTTCACACGTTTGAAAATGAATGCAGTTGCCTGTTTCCACTGAAAAGGATAATACCGAATGTCATAGAAAATATAGACACAATCGTCTGGTATACATATTGGTGAGGGGTAATGAGGTGGTATCTTCCTTAAATCTGTCCATGTTCACTTGATGCATTGTAACTTTGGCATTTTTCGGACTCAAACGAATGCTGTCAATATGTGTAGGGTACCTCGTATGCGTAAGCCCTCGTGCAGATTTACACCGATAACGTTTAACAATAAAACCAGCGTGGGCAAATATCACTCTGTGAGAGAGACTCGGCGCCAACGGCATCGCTGATTATTCCTTATACGACCAAACATTGGAAAATGTTCTGTCAGCAAAATATCTCGATATAACCCGGCACCTCTGAACTGGGGTCAACATTTCTTTGAAATTAATTTCGCCCAAAGCTACTAAGACACTTGATTTCCTTTGCTGGAACTTGGCTTTCGCACCTGACAGTACTGAGAAAGTTGCACACAAAACTTTGGTTCGGCCTTAACTCGAGTATGCAGCACCGATTAGAACCCTTACTCTAGAACTCAGATGAACCAAATTGAGAAATATCAGAGTACGGCAGCCCGCTGGACCTGCAGTTAACATTTTCAGGTGCAAATAAAATGTCACGCTGTTTTGTCTATTCCTTACATATTTGTGATCAACTGCTGGAAAAGGGCTGACCTCTTGGCTCTGTAGTGTTTTGTGTTTTCTTATGTTTTTGTCACTTTCCCATATGGTACTCCGGGTCAGATAATGTTACTTGATTCTATCGATTTCCTTCCTCTTCACTTTGATGCTATCAAAATTGGAAGACATGGGACACCTTGTGCGCACAGCTCCTACAGTTTTATACCGATTGTTTCTTAATTTAGCAGCTGTCTTTGTCATAGCGTGTGCATATTTTCCTACAATTTCAGTGTTGTAAACTTAGACATTTTCAGGCTAGTATGGATGGTACGTGTTCCTCATGTGCGCAACTCCTCCTACACGTTTAAATTGATGTTTTGAATGTTTGCTTTTGCCATGGTCGGAAAATGTGCTTAAAATCTAACTTTTATCAAATGTTCTAGATTGACAGGCATTATATACTGACGTCCAAAATAACGTAAACGTGAATATCTCTTAGACTGATCATACTTAAGTTATGAATTTTAGTGCATTATAACATCTTATCAGTCATGCGCATCTCATAAAAAAATTGCTGAATGAATATTTGAGGCTACGAAACCGACCTCGGATCGAGACAGGGGTCACCAGTTTCGTGTGACACAAGATTTAAGCCACATTTGCTTTGTTTCCAGACACAATCCGTTGACAAGAAAAACGTGTTTTACCATTGTTAAACAGTCTCTATTTTACCCAAAATGCGTCTGCTGAACGAAACAACTTATCCCACCCACCTTTTCGCCATGTATTTCAGTAAAACTTAAACGTTATGACTTAGCAAAGTGGGTGAAAATATTGTTACGAATCATTTGCAAAAGTCTTTAGTCTTTAACCAGCGACGATTGCTGAGGAAACGCAATCTGGCACGTGTTCCAGACGGCCGTTTTGGATGACGTTAAGTAGACCAACGACTGGCCATTGGACGTTACAGCTCAGCTTAAATAAAGTGATTTTATATAGGCATATCCAGTGTACATTACCTAATGTACCCCCTTATATCATTTTTTCATTACATAAAGCAAAACGAGAATGTTGGCAAGTTTCGTAAACGGACCTTACATTTTGTCTTTAATATGACGTCACAATTTCATAAAGTTATTACTCGCAAGCACAACTGTCTGGATCCAAAATTTGTTCATTGTAATGGCACAAACTGGGTGCAAATTCAAATTGAAATTTTCTGTATTGTTAACGTTTTTCATTTTTATGTTACTCATTTCAAGATTCATTTCATGATAGTTTATAAAATCTCTTCTTCCACAAAGAGACACATAGGTCAGTTAAGTAATTTTTTTAGCGTAAAATACACTAATTTTCTTACACAGCAATCTTAACATTTTGGGTGCTCAAAAGAACCGACTCATTGAGACGGTACTTTTGAGTACCCAGAACATATGTTTTGTTTGAGAAATAAGAAAAATACTTTTCAGTTACGCACATTTATCTGGAGGCCTGATTATTATTAGGATCCTGGGTCCTTTTAAAATTATGATTTTATGAAAGATGCATGGTGAGATGGGGGCGATAACCATACACATTTCATTGGCGTAGCTCCCATTACGCAGTATACGCACGTGCGGAATAGAAATAGTTACACTCAAGGGAGCTCACATAATGCATCTGGGAGCAAATTATTTCCTTTAAGAGAAGTTCCCATTTTGAAAAGGGACGTAACTGTAGAGAATCAATGCTTAATACAGTAGTCTCCCTTGGATGTGCGTATCTTTTTCAGTGTTCTGGCTATGCTGTTGCATCTTAAGTAATTTACAAACTGTATGCATTTAGTTTAACATCGAGGCAGGTGAGGGGTGTCAAGTTTTGAAGCACACAAACCGTAGACAGCAAAGCGGATGTACCGACCCTCTCTACCCAAAGTTCACAAGCAAAACATTTAGCGCTCTCAATTTTTGCTGAAACCTTTACCAGGTCATTGCTTATGTTCTAATTCTGACCACAGACAAAAGCTAACACCAATTTATCAGTCATTTCCCCTAGTAATGGGACAACTTATTCAGCAAAAATACACGTATATGGCATACCCCGGCACATTGACCACAAATTTGCAATAAAACACTTACAACAGCTTCAAAATTAGGTGCCATTTTTAGAGGGAGAACCAGCGATGATTTTGGAGCCAGTCAATATGGAAAACATACGATAAAATAGGGTTTCAGTCATTTTTGAACGTTTGTGACTTTTCAGTATAGAGGGTTGAACCATTTTGATTTGCACTGTACTGAAACAATTGAAGCGTGACTAAAATAAAGCATCCATTTTGATTGCAGATGTCTGTAACTATGAAATGCATGCATAATTAGTGAAATTTTTATTGTATTGGATATTAGAGATGGGACTGAACCTAAATATCCTTCAATTGTTTTTCTGAGTATGTTTGTGTGTTATGATATAGTAACGTCCTTATCAGATATACAATACTCATACATTTTTGCTAATGACCCCCAGCAACCCCAAGTCCCACCCCTGGAGCACGGCCCAGGCGACAGAATAAAAATCCCTATCGATATGTTTTATATGTGAGAACACACACAAAGTTTGGTACGAAAACATATTTGAAATTGACTTTTTAATTGAAATTTAATGATATTTGCCCTTTTGATCCCTCCCAAGGCCCCAGGGGGCGGGCCAAAATTGTGCCGTTGCACGCCTCGTTCATGTGAGTAACTCACACACCAAATTTGGTTGGATTTCGTCCAATGGTTCAAGGGACAATAGCATAACAGACAGACAGACGGAAGGACGGACGGACGGACAGTCGGAGGCGATAACAATATCTCATTCGCTTTTTTTAAAAAAAAAAGCGTGGGGATATTAATGCCATGTTTGTTTTTCAGGATTTGGTTCCAGTGATGTCAGAAAATGTCATCAGGTGCTCTTTTTGAAGGTAAGTGACTTTGTAAGGTTTGTTTTGATTTGATGTTTTACGTCCCATCAACAATCTTTCAGTTATAAAGGGACGGGTCTTTCTGTGTTGAACCATTACTAAGTCTGGATTAATGTGTCTTGCTCAAGGACACAACGCAGTGACGCCGCTGAGGCTCGAACCCGCGGTCCCATGGTCTCGAGTCAAGCACTATACCAATGAGCCACTGCGCTGTGTATGGTTACTTTGTATGGCCCCGCCAGGATAATAACATTAAGTGTTACCCCCTGTCCGTCCACCCGTAAGTAGTACGTGGACCTACTTACGGATGGACGGACAGGGGGTTACATTAATGGACTATACAAAAGTATTGTATCAAATGATTAATGCGGACCAAGAAACATGCGCGGAGTCGGAAGTTTTGTCAGAGGGGGTCCAACTTTGACAAGGTTTTTTTTAAGAGGAGAGAGACGATCCAAGCAAATACCACTATAAGCGGGCCAGCACTGGCCCGCCAGCGAAACGCCATTTTAATATATGCCCAAAATTGATAGCTTTGTGACTTTCAGGGGATCCGGACCAGTGTTGCTAAGAAACCCTATATTTTTGTGATTTTTCGGTCCGGACCCCTGCCACCCCTTCTGAACAAATGCTCAATTTTGATTACAGGAACATGTGAAGTATTGGATATAAGAGAATGCTCTGCGTCAGATGAGTTTATAGATCCTTGCAATTGTTATGATACATATACCTGCGTAAATCTAGAGGTGATAAGACGTACCTGTCCACAGGGAACGGCCTTTGATGGTAAGATATGTGACCATGAAAACGAGGTGTTGCTGTACGACTGTGATATCGAGCTGCCCTGGGAGAGATGCAATGTTTCAGGTAAGATTCCCAACTCCCATCGCAGTAAGCATAGAAAACAGACCACTCTCGATCCGCCAGCGAAACGCCATTAAAATGGCGTTTCGCTGGCGGGCTGATAGTAGTCCGAGATTGCATGCTGGCTGGGATCATATTACCAGTTTTATACTTTGATACTGTTCATGGTCATGATTCATCGAACTATTTACATCGAGCAGCAATGGCTCACTTGATCTGACAGAGCATTCACTGCATGTTTACACGGAGTATGGAAGTAGATGACTGCATCGTGAATGAAAACTAGAGCAAAATGTTTTCTCTGCACTCTAAATATGGGTGGTTTGACTCAAAACACATACAACACTAATTTGTAAAGGTTTCGAAACATCTCATAGTGTTTTCAGGAAACACTGATGCTATGCACTACAACGATGGTGTTTGCTGAACTACATATCTGGGTGTTTGGTCTGAAATCACATAATATGTGTTTAGAAACTTTTACAGTTTTAAAACTACATACATATGTTAAAGTATCTTTCTATAGTTTATTTCAAAACATGATCATCCCAACATTCAAAAATAAGCACATTGGTAGAAGTCTTCATTTCTTCAGATTCCAGGAGGTGTGCTACATTGTCTTATTCAATGCTCTGTATACATGTTTCTTCTTTCAAATAGAGTTGAGTTTCTTTTGAAATGCCAAGTCAGTCTTCAATTCTATTACTATCATCAAAACGACAAATGTCAGTGTCTACACCAGATTCTGTCAAGATGATCGTGTCACTTTCATGTGAACTCTATTTGTCTTTTCTTGAGGGAAATGAAGAATAAAACTACACCAAAATAATATTCTCTTCTACTTTGTCTGCTGTATCTATCATTTGATCTGCATTGAGCTTGAGTATCGACAACTGCTTTGTTGAGGTAAAGTGTTGGCATCCAGTCTGTATTGGTTCTGCCATGTACTGTAGTCCACTTAATATTCGCGTCTTCAAAATGTGTCAATGTGTAAAAATCACACTTAGGTGTAGTGTGTTTTTGCAGTACCTCAATTTAATAGCCTTGAAAGTATTTTTCTATTGTCGATGAGGCTACTTTTCTGGGAAGCATATTTTTTCTTTAATATAAGCGCATTTAAGACGTGCTCTACATTGAAACGTACTCTTTCATTTGAAATATTTTTGTTCGATATGGATACCAATATACTCAAAGAGTGCTTCCACTTTTGCTTTATTTTGTTTAGATGTACCACGACCTCTGAGTTATGACCTTTGGATCGGTCTGTTTCAAAAGGTTACTATGGAACACGTAAAATGAGCCATTAGGGATGGAACATCTTCGTGCGTCAAAATATTGTTGTTAATGTAACCTGTTCTAGATCGGTATTTTCAATATTGTAAATGCAGTCACAGCTCAAAGCATTTTTGTTTATCTATAGCTGAACATCAAAACGATAATTCACGATTTCATATTTGACCATTTTTGTTGTCATCACCAATAACGTCAAATAAGATAACCCACTAAATATAAGCAAAGAAACCTTACACATACTCTCTTAATCAATATTTTAAAAGTATGCAACTTTTTTTAATCATATTGTTATCTTATTGCTTAAAGGGTTTGACGTTGTGTCGTATATGGTATCGTTAACACGTTTATTTAAAACCTCTACCTAGGTCGCATAATTAATGTTCCTTAATTAATAAGCTTTATTGTTATATGACTCCTATAAAAGACCTCCTCTGATTCGCTGAAACTAGCTTTCATTGATTGTGACAGATCTTGATGTTTACTAGTGATGAGCTAAATTTAGCCTAGGGCAGGTAGACATCAGGAATTGTGACAGCCAGCGAAAATAGATTGAGCTAAATTTAGACCTGGACATGTAGACATCATATGTTTTCACTGCTGCCCGACAGCTAAAAGAGATATTGCAAATTGGCAAAAAGGCCAGATAGAATTATTTCTCCTGTTAATTTTATAGGTAAATGTTTTGAATTAAGAAGTTGTTTATTTCAGGAGAACAATAATTTAAAAAATGCAATTCTTTTGCACATCATAGAGTTTCAGAAACTTTAAAAGCAATTATTAAATACTATTTTAGTGCATTAGGAACATCTGACTTGAGTTCATTTATAAATATAAAAAGACTTTATATAAAACTAGGAGAAGAGAGACAGTGTCATATAATAAAAACATTGGTGCAAATTTTTCGGTTTGCTTCGGTGAACATCACCCTTCTCAGGTTGACAAATCCTGATGTCAACCTTATAAAATGCATCAATTGTATATTGTTATATAAATCGAGACATTCCTGTCTCCTAATTGGTCCATTTTGTCTTTATGTCTACAAAACAGTTGTCTAAACTGGCCTACAGGGTGACATAGGAAGAAAAAACCCAGCTCAAACTAGTTTGTAGAAGATAATGTTTTTTTTTTTTACTTTTCTAAACATTTCGCCCTCTAAAGAGCTAAAATAGCAGGATGAGTATTACACTAGCATGAGCTGCATGCAATTAACGTGATTTGCCGTTTCATCTCCCAATAGGTAAATTAAGGACTTTATTGAATTTTAACATAAGTTTTTTGTATATTTTTTCTTTATTAGAATAAACAAAATGTAAAAATAAGTGCTTCACAATTAGATTTTACCTTTCGCATTCAGAGAATTTACTTACATTTCAAAAGTACAAAATACTACATTAAAATATTTTAAAACAGTTGCTAAAACTCTGCGAAAGTCCTTAGGTTGAACATGACATCAGCAACAAATGTGATAGTAGAAAGTTTTCATCCATTGTTGAAAAGTCATATAATAAAACAGTCATTGACTACAATTTCGGTAGACATAATGATTTATCTTAAGACCTGAAAAAGTGACATTGTCCTTGGCCATATGGCCTTGGTGAATATCACTTCTTCAGGTCTTCCAATAAATTCTCATATCAACCTCATTGAAGTCGAAATTGTATATTATCTTGGAAGTTGTGTGAAACTCTCAGCCAAACTTTCAGTAGGATTTACGTTTAAGCTTAAAGCTGCGTGTTTTCACCAGTTAAGATTATATTATGCAATATATACTTCAAAGGAAATACTTTTTAGCAAGATTGTAACGCCATAATGATCCTTTACTTGAACTGGTTTGACTAAGAACGACAGGAAATCGTCCAAAATTGTTGATAGGGTAGTAAACCATCACCACAATCATACATTTTTATGCAATTGTTATTCTTATTTAATTCTAAAAATACTTGTGTCACACACAAATTGTGAATAGTTTACATATACCATAACCAATTTTGATATTTTATCTTTTTTTCTTTTACAGAAGCTCGCCTCAACGAGCTAGAACTTATGTGTAGTAGTGAGTCAACAACGGTGACGACTGAAGAAACGACAACTGGTATTTCTCTCTCCACATCACCAACCGACTCAGGAGCAGATAATACTGGCCTGATCATTGGACTAGCTGTTGCTGGTGTAATAATTGTTGTTTTTGCTGTGATATTAGTTGTTATATTTTTGAGAAGAAAGAAATCCAAACAGTAAGTATTTTTTCTTTCTTGAAAATAGTTTAAACAAAATGTTCGATAGGAATACAAACTGCTGTTCATGATGTTTTAAGTATCCAAACAGACACAATCAAACAAACAATGACAACAAATAAAGCAGCCTAGGAGATTTTAGTCAATCAGTTACACTCAGTATCTTGAAAATGCATTTATCATTTATGAGATCTAATAATGTCTTTCCTCTAACTGATCTGTACTGAAATGATTCGACTAAAAATCCTATCCGTATGAAGTCAATATCTTAGGTTCAATGATGATAGGCCTATAGCATATATGTTAAGTAAGGAAGGAGGCAAAGATCAGGAATCGATACAATCAAGTACCTTAACAGGCCCAGGATTCCATATGGGAAAGGTACAAAAACGCAATAAATGATCACACACAAGAGAGCCAAGAAGTAAGCCCTTTGTCATTAGGTGACCAAAAAAGCTGCAGGGAACAGACAAAAAAGTATGCCAAAGACAAACGTGAAAAATAAATAACAAAAAGATCCACAAAACAAGATCTGCCTTGGAACGGTTAATAAGAAAAATACTACAGGGCTTAAACATGATCCAATGGAATCATCAGATTTTTCTTAGAGAAATAATTACTATAAACTTGCAAACAAACCACTGTTATGTTAAATTAAAATTTGTCATTTGAGAGTTTATAGATATGATTTTCTGTACAATCTTTTTTGCAACAAGGTTCTTGATTGGTTGACATTCTAATGCAAATACTTATATATTTGTTTTACTTTAACAGATCGTATGTATCTATTTTTAACTGTCAGAAGAAAGTACTAGGTAAACACCTGTCAAAATAGATACCTCTAGAAACTGCTTTATTCTTGTTTTGGGCTTTAAATTACCATCAGGGAACAAGTTCTAACTAGCTCCAAGTAAACATAAAGATTTATCTATATTGTCTGAACCAATCAGGAATCTGCGTTTATTCTGGTCATATAACAAAACGTATGGAAGTACCATACTGACCACATTTGAGCGATTCAACATGCGTTCTTAAAGGCAAGACTGGTAAACTTGAAATGAAAAGACATTCACGCTGTATTCTCTATTTTCTTTTACAGGATTGAGAAAACAAGACAGGGTACTGTTCATAACCCAGAATATTTTGAAGATGGCAATAGAGATGATCCATATGCAGTAATTGATGACTCAAGGGTAATAGAAATTTTTAATTAGTCATAAATTTACAACCACAAGGAAGACAATCAATATAAAACAAGTAAAAACTTTAAAAAAACCTTGTCATCTTTTAGCACTAAAATGAAATTGGTTGTCGCTAAACGACTGAAAGAGCAACAACCATTTGAATATAGTAAGTGAGTATGATCAGGAAATACCACAATCACAAAGTGCAGACAAACCTGTGGCATCGTTAGGAGGAGCCACACAATAATCATGAGCACCAGGAATACAAAAAAAATCAAAGCAACCAGCTCTCTCTTCCCTGTGGAGATGATTGCAAACCTAGAATGGACACAAAGTAACGCTTAAAAAGACATAGAACAATAACAGTATCCCACCATGGGAGTAACAATCAACAACGAATCAGCAATAACAGAACCACCGCCTTGGAACGGACAGCAGCCAAAGCCAGTCGGAGCTTAAATGCATTTACTGGTGCCAGATCTTTGCCCTAGATTCTGCATTTATTGAAGCACAAAAAATGTTAAGCTCGCATGGAGGCTTCCTAACTATTGCAAGGAATTCTGTCTTAAAGGGAAGTGATGAATTTATTGATGGCGCACCCATCTCATAGCCAACGAGCTTTGTGTGTCATCTGTGTGTCATTTTAATAATATGACTCCATAGGACAATACATACAGGTAGTTTCAACAGAAAGGGTTATCTCACACTTCACCATTTAGCCAGTACTACCATATGGGTTGCAAACTTAGTCAATTATTAATGCCAACTTTCTAGAAAGATGGCAAAAAATAATCAAGATCAACAATTAAATGCTCAACCCAAAAGAAGATACCAACGGTTGTGCAGTCAATACAGTATGTCCCTCAGTCCCTCTGAAACCACTTGAGAGTTTTTTGATAATTTCTACCCAAACAGTTGATCATTGAAATGATTGTGCTCACCCACATCTCCCTCTGTCTATCCATTCAACTATTATCAATTAGCAAAAACTATTAATCAGAAACTACTGGATGTTTCAATATTTTTGAATTTGACAATTAATCGCACATTCCCAAAGGAAACAATGGATCCATCCATCCATCCATTCATCTCTCCATCCCTCCATCCATTCCATCCATCCATCCATCCATCCATCCATCCATCCATCCATCCATCCGTTTTAAGTTACTCCCTGGGCTCGTTCTCTATCTATGATTCCCTGGTTATATTCATATGGATTTTTTTCGTTTAAAAACATAAATAAATTGAATGAATGTAAATAGTCAGCTTGCAATTATTGCTATTAATAAATTCAGACCAAAGTCTGGTATGTAGTAATGAGGGTTGTCCTCATTTGGGTCTTTGGTCATTGATATTGATATGGACAGCAGTGCTGAAACTTCTGAGCAAAAAATAGGATGGAGACAAACGTTTCGTAAAAAAAATACTACCATTGTCGTCACGTTAGAATCTATTAAATAAAGCGATTAAAAGTATGTTGTTTATATTTGAGCCAGTGCATGAGATTTCAAACAATGTGGCATTTTGACATTGGTAGACTCGGACAAGCCTCTGCAGCCTCCTTTTAAGCTTAGAATCTCCCAATGATGTTTGGTCAGTAGCTTAACAGTCATAGAATATTCAAGCGACAAGTAAAGGCTCTGATCAGACTGCGCATATGCGCATGCTGATCTGAGGCTTTGCTGGTCGCACATACCACATTGTTGGAAATCTCATGCACTGGCTCATTTGTAAGCGGTATTATTTATGTGTATAAGGCCCCCCTTTCACAAAAATACTTTCTCAGTCAAAACGATGATATTATTTTACAATAAAACGATCTTTTGGCAGAATTATGCAAAGGTAATTCTTTTGTTGTGTCTTCATGTTTTATTTTGTAATCATTTACAATCACATATATATACACACACAAATACCAAATTTTCAAACATGGCTTTGAATTTCTTCGTTATGAACTCTCCCACCAGCTTTCTTCCATCTTTCATTAATTACTTCAGGTTGTGCCTAAACATAGTGTCTATACCATGTATCTCATAATAATTTCAGCATCAGAATATTATGGATTTATTGTGCAGATGAAATACATTGTATATTCTAACCAGGCGGCACAATTAAAGGCCCACTGATCAGGCTCTACAACATTTTCCAACTGGGATATAAAAAATTGCTCAAATGCAGTGCAAACTGTACTATATAAGGTCAAACATGGTAGATTAGGATTGCCATGTAATTAAATGCAGTCTGGTATTGTGTATTCTTTTTTTAGCCTCTGATCTCTGTCCAATATGGTATGTTATGGTAATTAAATTGTAGTGTCAATAATTATGAAGTTCCTTTATCCATGAAGACAGTTTCATTCTGACCTGTTCTGCGAGACTTGTCATTACATGTGACTCTATATGTTTTTATGACTTATGATAGCATATCATTTTATCTGCACTTTTATTTCCTTACAACAATCTTTATCTTGAGTAGTGGTTCAAGGGGAAATAACCTAGTTGTGGAGTTCTATGTATCTTACCATATACCACTCCATTAAAATGCCATGCTGAGCCTATTTTAGGGTGATTTATAAGTCTTCTAATCAGGCCAGTGTTACGTTTGGTGACATCTGCAACCATCTTGAAACCAGTCCCCTTCATCGTCTTCCTCTGTTTCATGATTGATGGCTTGACTGAATTATTCTTTAATTTCAGTAAAACTGGTTGAGGAGTGCCTGTCTTTCATGGAATTCTATATATGGCTATAATGTTATCAGTGTCCCAGTCCTTGGATAGTAAAAAAGTGCAGACTTGTTCTGTAAGCGATTATTCTGTCTCAGATGCTCTCACTGGAATGTTCCGGATTTTTACATTATTTTTTCTGGAGTACTGTTCATTATAGTTGCTCCTCTGTGCGGAGGCTAGAGCAATCTTTTCACACTCTACCAGTCTGTCTTTCTGTGCTTTAAGACTATTCTCTGCCTTTGCTTTTCAAACAATCTTTTTCATATTCTAGTGACTTCATCCTTTCTTCAAGGTCTTTATCTTTTCATTTATGTTTTCCTCTACTCTTCTCTGATATCAGTTTTTGAAGGTTTGTTGTCATGCTCTTTATCACACTTTCTACTGTTTCTGAGATAAAGTCCTTTATCTCATCTCTATTCATCAGGCTCATAACCTTTTTTCTAGTGTCCTTGGCAGTCAAACGCTCTAGACTTCTGATATTGTCCTCTTAGGACCCTTTGACGGTGGTTCACTGCCCCCTTGCCTTGAGGAGTTCTGTTGGCCTTTACTTGGCTAGTGTTCTTTTTGCTTTCTTTGTTTTCTTTCTTTTCAGACATTATTAACTGTTAATCCTGTTGTACTGATCCAGTAATTTTCAGGGATTTTCTCTAAATATCACAATATTACACAAGTTACACTCCAAGTAGCTTGCTATTCACACAAATAACTGTTCTTTTCTCTTAGCTGTAAACAATGCCTTTCAACCTCCTTTGAATAATTATTTCATTTCCAAACTTTCTCATTTTTTTCACTAATTTGTTTCTTGACAATCACTCTTTCATCTTATCTAATTTCTGATCTTCACTTTCACTATTTAATTTTAATTCCTGTAAAACTCAAGAGCTCTATCTTTTTTGCTATATATTCACAGTTCACTCAACTTCAAATCGCAAGGGTAATTCATGATAAAGATGTTTTGATCAAAATAAATATTTGTTTTATCATTTAGATAAATTAAGCGTCTATTCCACAAACAGTTATGGCAGTGACGTAAGTTAAATCCCAAAACCGTTATAACATTCAATTACTGTATGAGATCTACTCATAACTTAAATAGTACCAAAACATATCATGACCTCATTGTTGGAATCTCCCTGTTTAGTTATAGGAGAAAGTATCAATTTTCAAAGCTGGTAAAAAACAATAAGTATTATATTTTTGGAATTTCCTTCTTTTCTTTCTCTATATACTGCCAGACCCTCTTTCGACTATTATTGGCAGGTGCACTTTTTAAAAACATATTTGTACACTCCGGGCTGCAGGATGGAAGCCTACAAGTAACCATATCTAAATTACCGTAGGGTTCTTTAACCTGCACAGGGTGTGACTTTCCCTGCACAGGGGACATCCAGTTAACGTCCAATGATACGCATAAATGTTCCTTTACCTCTTATATATACTTTAAAGCAAAAGGAACGCATACTTACCATACCTCATTTAATATTTGAAAGCATAATGAAATTTTACCCTGAGTTATATAATTATGTTTGACAGGACTTAAACGTTCATTTCGGGCCACTTTATTCCTTGTGACACAGTTAATTAATAGTTTTGATAAAAAGATGAAAAAACGTAAAATAAAAATCTGTAAGTTAGAAGAGACATGTTTTGAGTCAGATTTCATTTCAAATTACTACAGCACAGTGTAGCAAAGAAGAAAACGGTATAAACTTTAAAAATCAACACTGTAGCATTACGCCTTAGGATGCATATGTCTATACACTTGTTTCATACGTCATTTTTGCCTTTCATGTCATCAGATTATTTTCAACACCCAATTTATACAAAATAGCCCATAATCAAAGGATGCGTTTCTGTTGCTGTTAAGTATATTTAATTTGCCCCATTGGGGGTCTTCTAGCCCAGTTCTTGGGAATAAGTGTTATATAGTTCCCATAATGTATTAAGCTTTGACTCTGAGTTTGTAATGCTCAACTTACATGATTATGATAATTGTTCAGATGGTATTTATCTTTTAATTATGCCTTCAACTATTGAATCAAATTACAAAATGTTTATTCAACTTTAATGAAAAATCCAGTGAGCAAAATTGGAGGCCCTTATCAAACCCCACCATCTGAAATCTCTGATCGATCTGGGGCTTAATCGTTTACCTATTCCCTAGAAATAGTTGATACGCTTATATTTGTTAAATAACAAGTACATATGATCAGCAAATGCCAATATTACTATTACAGACCAACCCATTGCACCAAGAGAAAGAGACAATAGAATGCAGACAAACGAAAGCATACACATGAAAGCAACAGTACAACCATGCAAAGAAACCAGATCTACATTTGAGCCGCGACATGTGATTTCCAACAATGTGACATTTCGACAAGTGAAGACTCAGACGAGCTTGTGCAGCCTCCTTTTAAGCTTTAAAACCCCAAATGTTGTTCAGTCAGTAGCTTAACAGTCATAGAATATGCAAGTGACTAGCAACGGCTCTGATCAGTCTGCGCAGGCTGATCTGAGGTTTTGCTGGTTGCACTTACCGCATTGTTGGAAATCTCATGTCGCGGCTCATTTGTTGGCAACAATATTTCCAAAAGAGAAAGGAAACAAAGAAGTATATAACAAAACTTTGACTGAACACGAACTTGTAATACACGGTGAGAGCAACACCACAGAATGAACTAACAACAGAATAACTGCCTTACAACGAACAGCAGACATAGTCACCACGACGCTAAAATATATTTAACTGGCCAAATCATTGCCCTAGATTCTGTTGTTGTTGTTCAAACACAACCAATTTAAGCACAGATAGAGGGTCATTGGCGTATTCAACGTTCAAAGAAGCAATCAAATCTAAACAATTAACTAATATGAAATAAAGAAAATGGCCAATGATGCAACAGACAGCTAAAGCTGAATTAAACCTCTTGTGGAGCTACGGCAGGCCCAGCCAAAGTCTGAACTGCCTTTGCATATTTACATGCTGATCTGAACCAACACTGGACTTACCTTGGGTCTACATTTCTTTTTTATTCAGCATATCCCAGTACATATTGATCTTGACACATCTTACATGGTACCCCAGTCGAACAGAAGTATCCAGAGTGACACACTTCAGGGAAGTACAATAGCAGATACATTGCCACCAAACATAGACGCAGTCTATGATAATCCTGGGTCACGTGCTGAGCCTCCATCTGGATATGAACGTACTGGAAATACTCTGAAGCCTGGTAGTTCGGAACAGCAATATTATACTCTTAAAAAAGAGCCAAAACAAAATGAAAACAACAATACTCTGGAAAATGGACACACTACTAGTGATTCTTCCGATGATAGACCAAGAACTGATACTAATACTAATTATGTGACGGACGATTCTGTAAGGTTTACTGGACATGGCGCAACAATTGAATCAAATGGTAACATATTGTCACAGGATAATCAAAATTACGGGGTTAGAATTGAGGATGAGTCACCATATAATGGTTGATTTCAAAATTTTGGTCCAATATTTCATTCCAAAACCAAATCTTTTAGAGTATGGCAACAATATCTAGGCCGCCAAAAAAGTGTTTATAATTAAGAATAATTTTATTGTTCTCAATCAAAACGTTTTATGTTGTGTGTACTGAAAAGAACTAACGGTTCTTTTTAGCACCCGAAACACGTGTATATCCATATAATGCAATACGTACTGTTTACTGGCATTTTCAGAAAGGTTGTATTTTTCGCAGAGATTGTTCATGAAATAATTTCTAAGGCCATTATCCTCCCTTCCGCTGATTCAAGAAGGGTTTTTTGTCAGTTACACTGAGAGAAAGTATGCACACGAAGTACTGATTAACCGCCTAAAGTACTGCCGCATTAATAAGAAACGCGAAAAATCGACTTTAAGAGCATCTTTTCACGTTATTTTCTCTAGAACTTTTTGATATGCGAATAGAAAAAGCTGCAGTATTTTTTGATAAAATTTTCAACTTGGTGTTTTTGCTGTGTTTTTCTGTAATTAGATGGAATTTTGGCATATTTTTGGTTCTTTTCAACGGGGGAGTATTACTGTTGATAGAATGGACATAAACTGACCCAGTTTACTAGTAATATGCAACGGTTGCGTCGTTCAGGTCAGTGATCCCCGTGTTGGTTATATACTGAACAAAAGTGAAAACGCAACACCTGAATTGTTTGCCATTTATATGCAAAATAATGCAATCCAGTAAAGCAAATGAAAGTATATCGGACTGTTCAAAGACTGGGTTATGCATAAAGTAAAAGGTTTACGGATGTTGTCCCGAGAAAAAACATGAAAATAAGAAAGAGGGCAAAGATCAGGAATCGATACAATCAAGCCCACACCTGACCCAGGATACCAATTGGAAAGTGACATCGTCACAATTAGACATCACAAACGAGAGTCAAGAGGTCAGCCCTTTCCAAGCAAGGGACCACAAGGCATCAATAAACAGACGCGCACGAAAGTTTAACAAAAACAAGACAGAAAAAATGTCATTTAAATGTGACAGGGGTCCAATTTTTCAGGTTACAAATTTGAACAAAAATCTCACACAGTTAAGGCCTTCAGAAATCCACTGCCAACCAGATCCAACTGGACGAAATTGTAGTCTCAGACATGTGACGACCAAAATATGCGTTGATCGTTTAGAAAAGCAACCTAAGAAAGCGGGTTTTTCATCAGGCCAAGCTTGAAATTTTAACACTGAAATCTCCATAGGAAAATCAATGTGTTGTTGCATCTTAGTCTGAGCACATTGCTGGTCGAGAAATGGTAGGAACAATGTCCTGATAGGTGTACCTGATTGGGCAAAAGAAATAAAGTTATAGAAAATCGTGATAAATTAAAGATTACCAAATATTTAATATTCTCTATTTGTTTTTGTCAAAGGGCGACTTTACATTTTTTTACACATTTGATAAACTCGAAATTGATTTCTGAGCGTAATACAGTTTTCTTGCGTATTAATGCAACACAAGTATGACGAATTTTGATTAGCCTAATAATCATTGCGCATGCGCAATTGCAAAATTCAGTGAATAAAGCTTTAAACACAAAAAAGGAATTAACTCAGACATCAAACGAGACAAAATGGTGGAGCTTCGACGAATCGCTTGCTGGATGTCTTGATAACATTATTAAGCTTTAGTAAATACTTTTCGTCCAATGCTTTCTTACAAAATATAAAATATTGTAGTGTAGCATTTTCACTATTGTTCAGTATAGCATAAAGTGTATCGAACATATATGGTACTGCTGCATAAATTAGAATCGCGAATAAATGACTTTAGATGTACGTTTTCAATTTACATCGCATTGAGCATTCAATAATCGTGAATCATTTCAGGGAGTATTTTAACAAAAGATATTAGCTGGTATTACGGCTAATTTTTGCTCTAATAATTCTGATGGTAGAATTTGGGCATTTTATTCCACTTATTTGACACTTGACAGGGATAATCCGGGGATAGGCCTATTCCATTTTGTTAGAAAACTATTATTTCTGCTAAATGGACGTTATTTTTAGCAGGGCCTCATATATAAGCTATTCAAAGTTCATGTCAATTATGCTCCAATATAGATATTTAGGATTCTTGGTCCCATCAAATTTTGTTTAGGGCCCATAGAAATTTCAAAAGGCCCATTAAAATTATGTAATCTGCATGTATTTGAATAGGATATGGGCCATTGGCCCATTTTAAGGGCCCATCATCATTTTGGTCCAGGATTATCCCTGACTTGAGTGTTACCATTGAAAGAATGTATGTAAACAGCTCAAATTAACTAGTTACAGTAAAGTTTTTTTTTGAAACTGTCTATAATAGCCACATCACACTGTTTTAGTAGGTGTTTACAAGACATTCAGCATCACATCCATTAGCATTTAGACAAATCCACACAGTTGCTGACTACTATAAGTACTCCTTCCTTCCCCTCGCCATTGTCCAGTGGAATAGGCTGCCTCCAAGCATAGCATTACTAATAGATATTGACTCGTTCAGACTGGCAGTCAGCAGTCTGACCCACTCAAAGCCTTAGGCTGGAAGCATTGTTTTTAACTTTTATATTTGCACTTTGTCTTCATCAGACTTTTTAACATTTTAACCTATCATCTTTTATTCCACTCTCACCTGTTCACCCTTTTATCCATCTGTTCTATTTTAACTTTCACTGCACTGACACCCGGTCTGAAGCACATCGGACACCTGCACATAATCCCCGCGAGGGGGTGATGCAGTATTAGTAGATAGATTAGTAGTAGATAGAAAATGTCCTTACAAACATAGCAAACAGTGTTTACCCAGATCAAACTGATCGTATTGGATATGTGTCTACGCTGATTGAATCGATACTATTAACTGAATGGCAGTGCTTAAAAATAAAACTGGCATGTACAAAGCAATCACGATTTTAAAATGGGTGATGCTTTTGACACTTACCTGTAGAAGTTTAAGTACAGATATATAGGCCGTCACCTGGCTGTTCCACCGTCTAAGTTCCCCCCGCTTTTCAGAAAGCCTAAAATGTCGAAATTCTCAATAGATTAGGGGCAAGGGCAGTGGTAGCAGATTCTTCAAACAATTTTCTTCTGACACTGCAGGATATTCTAAATCCAGATTTGAGCTTAACGTTACTAATAAAATAATATTCCAGATTTTCGCGTTTCTTATTATTGCGGCAGGACTATAGTAATAAAGTAAGGTTATGTAAACTGACCATCCCGACATGACCATAGCTGTTGACTGAAACGTAAAGCATCAAACCAAACAAAAATGAAAGGTTGTATTTGCACAGAAAACACCCATAAACATTAAGATGCTTGTGCTAGCTCTAGCACTGAATTATGGACACAACGTTCGACATACCTATGTGTATACATGTAACTGATACGATGCTTAAAAGATAATACTCATTTTAGTTTAAGGATATTTAAATAGATTGTATGATGTGTAATTTGGTGCAAAATAAATGAAGTTTTGGAAACAACTTGTTATGATTAAAGCATTTACTCCCCACTCCCTCCAAAAAAGGACTACATGACATATTCAGATTGAATAAGACTTCACTAATGTCGTGTCAACCAAGAGTGACAGTGACGTAATAATTTGTTTACAATGATTATCGTAAAGTTAAATTAAGCTTGTATAGTACGTGCTCAATAAGAGTAGGGTGACGAAACAGATTTACAGTTAGAAGTATAAAAAATACCTAACATTTAACCAATCAGGTGAATAAGGTGCCATAACGTGACCAACTACGTAACTCTACTCTTATCGAGCACGGACTCTACACTCCATTTGAGCAATTGCTAATCGATAGATCACTTGTATATTAATCCGATCCGCGTGATAGGATTAATACACAGGTGATCTATCGATTATAAGTCCCTGATAACTTTGTTAAGAAAATATGACGTCACTGTCACTCTTGGCTGGCAGGACAGAAGTGCATTCTACATTACATTTATCAGGCTTATTTTCAATTCTAGCCGCCGTATTTAAGTCAGCACCTGAGGATTTGTACTTATTGCACTGACGAGCAGTTAAGGCGAGCCTGTGCCTCTATGAAGTCTTTTCTGAATATCATTGCTCGCACGTACAAAATATGCAGGTAGAAATAACCTCTAGCCTGATGAGATAGCACACATAAAGAATGACTAAGGCATTAGTGATAAGAACGAAACCCACCTTTCATGTATCCTGCTTTGAGACAGGGTTACCCATATTTCCACATATATTAGCATAGTGGAAGAAAAATCTATATTATATGACCAGGTGCCAGCTTTCTCAAATATATCCCATCCCCACACATATAACGGATTATTTTTCTTGTAAAGATCTTTATGACAAGTGGTAGCTTAATGAAATAAAATATACAAATAATACAATACAAAAAGTTTATTTCGCAATGGAGGCCACCGGCCCATAATACAAAACAGTCATAATACAATATTGACTATGAGTAGTAAACTAGAAATTAGTTATTTATCTTACTAAATTAGATTAGGAAAAATATTGTTCAAACTTGTCTCACGAAAAGTGTATTCATGGTCTTAACTCACAACAAGTCATCCACACTTGTCGCCCGCTGATACTTGGTCAAACAATGTAGTTCAATGTAGGAGCAATCCTATTCTGGTCCACATTGTTTGCCCCCCCCCGCTATTATCAGTCAATAGTGCCAGCAAATGTGTATAGCAGACGACATGAGCAAACAGCATTTTCAGGTGATTTTTTTCAAGCGCCTTAGGGTCAAAAGTATTGCGGAATGTTCCCCTTGGAGCATTCTGCAATACTGTTGACCTGCACTAAGTGATAATTTTCCTTGAAACCCATCTTTTGGTCTTTTTGAGATTGGCCTTTTTACACAGGTTTGACTGTATTGGTCGTTGAAAGATTCCTAAGTAATTTGTTACATGCTATAAGCCTCAATTATATGTAACATAGAATATATCTCAAAGATTTATTACATGGAAGAGAAATTCATGATCTGCAATATGGGCATATTATATTTGACGTATTATCAGACCAGAAGGCCAATGAACCAATCTGATATTGTTCTAAGTAAGAAAGGCGACAAAGATCAAGAATCGATACAATCAAGTACCACACCTGACCCATGATACCACATGGGAAAGTGACAAAACACCATTAAATATCACAAACAATAGCCAAGAGGTCAGCCTTTTCCGAGCAGGTGACCACAAGGCAGCAATTAACAGACGCGAACGCATAACAAACACAAGACATAAATAACACAAATGATCCACAAAAGAAGTACTGCCTTGGAACGGTCAGTAAAATATTTTACTGGAGGGCTTAAACCAGTTTCAGGGCGCCAACCTCCTCTTTAATTCTAACGTGAAGCCAACTTGAAAGACAATGACAAACCACCACATTTACTCACACTATGGCATTGGTGTTCGCTTCTCAGATGGTATAACTTCAACAGTTTTCAAGATCTAGCTAGTTTGTAAATTTAGCAAGCTGATTTGTGTTCGGTGCAATTGCAATTTTCGAAGGTTTTCTCACGAGCATGGTTAGAGTTTGTGTTTGTTTCAGGTTTTCCAATTCCACTTAGGTTTTCAACTCGACTCTAAACATTTCATGACTTTTGGCAACTTAACCCATATAAGCCATGAGACATGAAAAACAGAGCAAATCCATATCAGACACTGCAAAACACATAATTGTATTGTCTGATCAGGATCTCCACTGTTTGCTAATAGAATCTACTTTCAGAATTTGAATTAAATGGGGAAAACCACCCCGCATACACCCCTGAAAATGGAAATTGACTCGTCTCATTAATAAGGTTAGTAAATCCATTCTGCTTATATAAATATATAGGTTAATAGCAAATGTGCATTTAAATGTCCTGGAAATTTTGATAAAATGTGATAATTTGGTGAATATTTGTAAATATGCTAACGAGCATGGACATTTTATCATTTCAAAATAGTTTAAATTGAATTTTCCTTCAGTGAAGGCACTTTCTAGTAGACCACAGTAATATTGGTAAAACGTAAATAAGTATAGCCAGGAAGTACCACAATCACACACTGCAGACCAACCCATGTAATGATGCAGCGAATAAAAGCCACAGAACACTTACATTCACTCGACATCAGGAAGACATTAAAGTTAAGATGAGTACAAAACTAAAACGGACACTAGGTACTACATACCAAAACAAGGACCAAACACAGAACCCCGCAAACAATGGGAGCGCCAATAAACAAAGTATCAACACCAACAGAAAGCATAAGCCACTGGGATGCTTATACAGTAAAACCTGTGTACAGTCCGTGTAAAACGGCAACTCAAAAATAGACAAAGTAAAGATATTTTTGTCAAATGGTAGCTTAACGAAGGTCGAAAGTATTGCAGAAAAGGGGCATTCTGCAATTTTTTTGACCTGAATTAAGCGATAATTAGTCTTGAAAACCTATTTTTGTCTTTTTGAGAGTGGTCGTTTTTACACAGGTTTTACTGTACGCATTTCACTAGCACCATATCTTCGTGTTAGATTCTGTTGTTTTTAAAACACAAAATTGTTTTGCTCGCATGAAGGCTTCCTACCATATGCAATGTATCATGACAGAGTAACATTCATATCAAATTAACACTCTATGCCCAGACAAAGAAAAGAGCCCACGACTCGTTGATAGCACGAGCTAAAGAAAACCTCAAGCTGAGCTGCGGTGGGACCAGCCAAAGAACTTCAGACACCAACCCACCGATGAAAGCTTTGAGTCATGCATCAGCATCTTATTTTGTCAAAACATTGTATCTAACGTTAGCCTTTAGTGTTGGCAACTTCTGGTAAAAACTACTTTATATTAAATATTTTAGGCTTTTATATTTATATAGCAAAAATATAGAAATTTATATAAATTTGTAATATGCATGGGCTTAATGTATTATTATTCGGCTTCGTTAAAGTGCAAATTCTGGTAAAATTATTTGGTCATACCTAGTTTTGTTTAGCTGAAATTGACAAAATTGAAAACATTAATATATACTTGACTTTAGCTTATAGTAGGTAATCCATCCCTTGAAGTTGCGGATGAATATCGTTGATCATAATGATGACGTTCTGAATGGTTTGTTATGAAAGTTCCCTTAGAGGACAATCTAAAATTGTCAGTGTTATCCAATGTTGAGTCTTCTGGTGTGACATGTATTCTCAGTGATTCACCAGAGTGACCTTGAAATATGTTACCACGTGACTTCTGTCTTGTCGTAACAGTTCGTACTCTCTCTGTGCGGATTTCAACAGCCGGTGAGGTGTCACTAGCGTGCTTGTGTGAAGTCACTGTTGTTTGCTCTTGGTGAATGGTTTCTTCTATCAGTTCTTCATCTATGCTTCTTGTTGCTAAGGATATGGTAAAAAGACATTCATACGTGTTAATATAGCTTAACCCTTTGTGGACCAGAAACCCCTATAGGCCCAGGCCAGGTAAATCAAATATGGGCCTGTCCAGGCAAAATTCGAACATACATTGAATAGGGAAAACACTCAGCTTTTACAGAAAAAAGTCCCAGAAGAAAATCCGACAGATGTTTTAATTTTTGGGTTTAAAGTTGCTTTTTGCTACTTTTTGGCGAATTTTGAAAATCTTTTAAAAGATGCAAAATATGATTTAAAAATAAACTAATTGAGTAGTTGGCACTTTGTCTACGTATTGGTGAAAGTTATAGATAAGGCCTATATTATCAGAATTTACACGTCATTTCAGTACTTAGGTTGCCCTTTGAGAGCAGCTACTCAGGCATTGAGGATTAACAGTTAAAGCGTGCTAATAGCAAGAGTGTGGAACGTTAGTGCAATATTACAGCGAATACAGTGAGAGACCCATACAAAACATTATGAAAGTTTCTTTCAAATCTCTTAATTATCTTCCAATATTCTTTTCAAATTCAATTGTGGCTAGGAAAGTTGACTCTTAACCTTAGAAAGAAACTTAAAGCTGATTTCATTTATCTTCATTACAATCTTCAACAGTGATTGATTTACAAAACAAGTGAAATAAGTACTTCACATGTGACCATACAATGAACCTGTTGGAAATGAAAATATTTGTCCAGGTTCTATTGTGAAGAGATTTTGAACATAGATTTTCATGAAGATAATAGGAAAATACCAACAAAATCATTTCTCAAATATTCAAGGGAGTTATCAGCCGACCCTTAGCCTAACGAAATTTCATTGTGCTGTCAACACCTTGTGATAAGTTTAAGAAACACATATTAAAATCTTTTCTATGCATTCCAATGAACTTTATAATTCTTCAATGAATATGAATGGTGAGTTCATAGTTTGACAAGAGGTTTAGAAGAAACTTTCATAATGGTTTGTATGCATCTCTGTCTGGATTAGACATAGTTTATAAAAACAAATAAAGAACTACATTGTCATTCAAAAATATATTCTGATAGACTAAAATTGGCTTATAACAAATTTAAAGTCCATGTCGACACTGCATTCCATACACTTTCAAGAGCAATAAGTAGAGTTAAATCTGAAGAATACAATTCAATAACAGCATTTATCACTTGTCAGTGGCGTACCAAAGACATTTTATAGAATACGCACTTAGATTGAGGTCCGTGGTTATTCCCCCAGGGAGCAAAGCCCTGGCGGGAAATGGTTTTAGCCAGCTTGATGAGACGTCTATTGTTGATAGGCGTAGATGCTATATGGCAGCTAAGTTTGAGGTGTTTGTTGATGAGGACCTTAGCACGCTTCCTACATTATACTGGATACCAAAACTTCATAAACGGCCCTATAAGTCGCGTTTTATTGCTAATTCTAGTTCATGTACAACTACTGAGTTGTCTATTCCTTTGACTTCTCGCCTCACTGCTATTAAAAACCATGTCATTTAATATTGCACAACAGTTTATGAAAGAAATGGTAAAAATTATTTGGGTCTATTAAAATTTCAGGTGAAATTTTTAATAAATTGAAGTCTAGAGGTTTTCTGGCATCTGGTTTGTCTACATATGATTTCTCTACTCACTATACTACATTGCCTCATAATCTAATCACAGAAAAACTAACAGAATTAATTAAACAAACATTTAACAGAGAGGGCTCACTTTATTCGGCTTATAATAAATAAAAATGCCCTTTTTACTTCTGAACAACCTAAACGATATTGTTTGTGGTCATGTAAGAAAAATGTGCGATGCTCTCCATTAGCTTACAATGTATTTATTAATTTGGTTCGAAATTATATAGACAAAGTGTAGGTATTCCAATGGGTTCTAATTGCGCTCCTTTTGTTGCAGATTTGTTTTTGTTTTGTTATGAGAGAGACTTCATAGTAAGTAAGGGTGCAAAGATCAGGAATCGATACAATCAAGTACCACACTCGACACAGGATACCACTGGGAAAGTGACAAGCTCACAGTTAGACACCACAAATGAGAGCCAAGAGCTCAGCCCTTTCCCAGCAGGTGACCACAAAGCACATATAAACAGACGCGCACAAAGACATAGCAAACACAAGACAGAACAAAAACATAAAATATCCACAAAGATCATGTTGTTTCTGTCAGACAATAATCAAACTGATATTATTGAAGCTTTTAACACCACCTCCTGATATTTAGATGACTTACTTAATATTGATAATGCTTATTTTGAACAAATGGTAGGTCAGATATATCTAACTGAACTTCAGTTAATTAAGGCGAATTCTTTTGATACTGAAGCTCCGTTTTTGGACTTGAACTTGTCAATAACAAATGATATAGTTTCTTCTAAAATTTATGATAAACTGGATAATTTTAATTTTGAAACAGTAAATTTCCCATTTCTTTATGGAGATTTTTATGGCTCCCCTTCCTATGGTGTATATATTTCTCAGCTTATTCGTTTTGCAAGAGTGTGTTCTAATGTTAATGACTTCAACAACAGAAACTTATTTTAAACTGCTAAGTTATTAAAACAAGGTTATAGAAATCATGAAGTTTGAAAAGCATTTTCTAAATTCTACCACAGGCACTCAGAGTTAATTGTTAAAGACAACATTGGGTTAAAACTCTTCTGCAACAAAGTATATTAGAGCCTATATTTTATGGTGTTTTAGTTTATAAATTCAAACGAGTTAAAGAGGAAAACCTAATTTTAGTGATAAATTCAAAAAAGATTACCAAAAGTTATGCATTTCTTGTACTTCAACAGCAGCAGATTCTAGGGCGATGATTTGGTATCAGTAAAATGCATTTAAGCCCCCTTGGTGGCTTAGGCTGCTGTCAATTCTAAGATGGTGGTTCTGTTGTTGTTGACTTTTGTTTATTGTTACTCCCTTTATGAGAGTCTGTAATTGTTCTATGTTTTGTTGTACCTTACTTTATGTCCATTCTAGTTTTGCAATCGTCTTGATGGGGAAGAGAGGTCTGATTGCTTTGCTTAGTTTGTCTCTCTGGTGTCTCGTGATGGTTGTGTGGCTCTTCCTTGCGGTGCCATGGGTTTGTCTGCAGTTTGTGATTGTGGTATTTCCTAATCATATTCACTTGCTATTTAAATCATTTCACGGGGCTACAATTAGCTCAAAAGACACGGCATTAATACTGTATGCTATATTTTTTCCTTCCAAACATCAAGGTAATTAAATAAAAACCCTTTACTGACGACAACAAGTTTAACACACTTTTGGTTATGCATACACGTAGATTGTTGTCTCCTGATACTGAATGTGAACCTGGGTAATACGCAAAAATACGCAAAAATAAAATAAATGAAACATTTATAGTATCAACAATACTGTACATGTGGAAAATTATGGTACCCATTTTGAATTTGATAAGTCCTAGGTGACATATTTCAGGCAAAGTTACAGCTACGATAAGTCATATATAAGATTTAAACATTCAACAACAATCAAATATCACAAGTAAGGTGTATATGGGGAGTCAAGATTGTGCATTTTTTGAGAAATCTCTTGAAGAGGGTAACACAGTAAAAATATACCCAAAGGGATGTGACACTAAGAATCAAGCAAATGATAAAAGAGGTGGTAACATTGAAGTGAAAAAAGGTGATAGACTCCATACAAATGCAGGAGGACATACACATAGAGGATCTTACATGAGTGCTCATGTTTTATTGAATTTATTAAACGAGTTGAGGAAAAGAGATCAAATGCGAGGCTTGCCGAGCATTTTATCTCTTTTTCGCGACGAGTTTAATAAATTCAATAATACAAGAGCACAAATGTAAGATTCTATTTATCATATGACATTAAGTCATTTCTGCCGTAAAAACGTTATAATTTTGTCATTATGTACGTAACGTTGTTATGGACGTCATAACGTTTCCCGTAAATCGATAAACAACTAGTGGTTTATCGATTTTATTGAATGGCGTTATTACACTCCCAGACGCGACGTCATATGATAAACAAGAATATAGTATGATAATAAACAAAAAGGTAAATAAATCTGATAAAGTAAGTCATGGTTTGAGGTCAGGATCAACAGTCTTCTGCTACGACAGTAAATGTTTATTTTGCTGCAAAACTATTCAAGAACGTATGTTTAAAGCGGAACCACAAAGGAAGGAGAAACAGCTTGCATACAAAGTAAGATCGTATTCTTTCCATTAAGAAGTAAAAGCAAAGTGTTTAGGGAGGAAAGATACTTGACCAAATGAGTTCCTTGCTCGATAGAGTACTCAAGAGATCTGATGGCCTCTAACAGCATATACCACCAAAGTTGTAGCATTAAGTTTAGTTTGGGAAGAGACCCAGATGTAGATTGTTATGGACAACTTGCCAAGAAGAGTAACACTGTATCTGGCCTGTATAACATGATGTGGACAACTTCAGATTTGAATTTTTTGGTGTGTTATTCAAATAAACATTTGCTGAAAAAATAATATACTTACAACAGCCTCTTGGTTTTCTGACATAGCAGATGGCATATGCTAGTCCGACTACAACAGCAATCACCACTAAAAGCCCCCCAAGGATAGACCAGAATCTGAAAATATCACAGTTCATGTAATAATTGAGCCGCGACATATGATTTCCAACAATGTGGCATTTTGACAAGTGTAGACTCAAACCAGTCTGTGCAGCCTCCTTTTAAGCTTAGAAACTCCAAATGCTGCTCAGTCAGTAGCTTAACATTCATAAAATATTTAAGCGACTAGCAAAGGCTCTGATCAGTCTGCGCGTATGCGCAGGCTGGTCTGGGCCTTTGCTGGTTACACATACCACATTGTTGGAAATCTCATGCCACGTCGCATATTGTTATAGTATTTTTACCACGTAACTTATTTACGACACATGCAAACAAGTGAAAGGCAAACATACATCATTGTAGCCTTTTGTCTGATGAGTGCTAGTTTTCTTCTCCTTTCAATGTGCAGCCTTTGTCGATCTGTGAGTCAACAGCCTAAGTATTGCATGTTCACCATCCGGGGCCATTGTTTCATTGTAGCATTGCTCATAGTTTGAATGCTTAGAGCATATCAATTATAATATATTTCGATGATCTAACACACGCAGCTCTTTACTGACGAATTATATATACGAGGGACACTTTCAAGTTCGTAGAATCAAACCGTCCAATCCGATTCATTTAGCACAGATGATGCATTTACCACAGATTGCTCGGATGGATGACGTTTTTAGTAGAATGTAAGTATTGATCTGATTTAATCACTTCCCGCAGGATTTGGTCCAAACCAATGATGCCTCTCATTTAGGTATTGTTTAGTCTACCACTATACGGAATTGGGCTTCGGTTTGCATTTTGATGTATGAGCAATCAATTGAAAAAAGGTGCTTTTTTCAAGGAAAAATGTTTTTTATAAAAAAAACTCGCTCGAAATCATATTTAATCATCATTAATCAGAAATTTACCTATTGCATGAAAAAGCTAAGCCCCTTTCCTTCCATTATGCCCAAGGACAGCCCTTATTTCCCTTGATTTACGGAGTTATTGAAGAAAGAAGATGACATATGGTTAAAAATTTGATAACGTTAAGCACAGATGACAATCTTAAAATATCAAGATGGTATTACCCTGTGTCAGGTGGATCCGGTGAAGGTGAATGATTGGTGCATGAAACTTAGAAAATTTTTGTGAAAACTTATTTAAAGCATTTTCTATGGGAAGCATCTAATAGTTGTAAAGTAAATTGCATAAGTTTATCTTTTAAATTTGTCTGAAAACTAGATAGAGAATGTGCATTTTTGATACAAAAAGGACATGAATTCCAGTATTTTGGTACTGAAACTGAGAATGATGTATCGTATAAAGTGGTACGCAATCTTGGTACCACTAATGTGCTGTCTACAGATGGGCTAAATGTTCCATCATGAACCTGAGAATTTGGTGTCAACATGTACTTAAGGACTTTAAAACGCATCATCCAGACTAAACCCTTTATTGCTCAAACACTGAGAAGATATCAGCGAGATGATTTTTACTGCATATCAAAGTCTGACCAGATTTTAGTGTGCCCTAGAAGAATTTAAACGACACCAATACAGTTGCAAGTTCACCCACTATAGTTTTGATTCCTGACTCAAAAGATATGTGCCCTGGGCTTCTTTGACGATTGTACATTCATCATTGATCGGTTGAAAATGTATTGACAGTATGGTATGCTCAAATTGATACAACTTTGAATATGCCGACATACCCCACCCACTCTGATTACTATAGTCTTGCAATTAAATTTAATATCTGCAGCCTCTCAAAGTTTCCATTTTTGTTTTGTTCGGTTTTGTTTGGAGAGGCTAATGGCATATACAAATGACATATTATGAATAACTTACGCTTGTAGCACGTTTCTTTTGTATTGTGCAAGTGACATAACGTTAACTTTGAAGACGTTCTCGATCACCCCTGACCCTATCTCTCCTTACATGATTTACATCAAAACTTATTCCTCATATGATTGTCAGTGTAAGTAGTCATTGCCAGTAATGAAAGTGCACATACACGTAATTTATGAAGATTTTTTTGAAAATGATACGTAAACTGATGTTTAAATTTGATGTGTATTTACAAAATTTTGAAGTTAACAATTACGCTTGATTAAAAATAGTCTAATAACTGCATTGCTGGTTTTGATATTATACACACCACAGTGTAAACAAAACATAACCAAAAAGAAATCAACTGACTTTGCAGAATGATGCTGGTTGATGTATGTACCCATGTGACGTCATTAGCAACGTCATGATATGATGCAGTAAAATTTAAGACTGATTTGTACCAATTTTGAGTTACACATTAAAACCTGCAAGTCACATTTCAATCGCAATATACCGAGTGAAAAATTATGGTAATATGTTTTCAAAGTCTTCTAGTATAGTTGTGATAAATTCAGGGATAGGACCATTTAGAGCTTTAAACGTTAGAGTTATAAAGTAAGCGCTTGTGTATTGGCAACCATTTCAGACAATCGAACATATCTGTTGAAGGGGTAGAAAAGTCTGCATTAACTATTATGCGCGCTGCCTGTTTTTAAAGTTTTAATACTCTTTATAGGTTAGCTAAAGATGTTCCTCCCCATGTTATGGATCCGTAGTCATTAAGTGATAGTACATGTATATATCCCTGATAAATGCATTTTCCCCACTTTTCTTTTAACGTCATCATCCAGAAATCTCGTTCCACGTAAGTGTGACTTCAAATTTCGAAACAGATAATAATCACTTGGGCCAGGTCTGGGCTGTATGGCGGGTGATTTAACTGCTCGAACTTGTACTCGCGAATAGCCTCTTGTACAACTCTAGACTTGTGCACATGGGTATTATCATGCAAAAGAAGGACACCAGCGACTAGCTTTTATCTTCGTTTTTCTTAATTGTTTATTTGGCATTGACATAGTATTCTCCTGTAATTGAAAATTCAACAGCCCTGTAATCTATCAATATAATCCCTTGGAAGTAAAAAACCCGTGCCCATTACCTTGCTGGCTGATGGTCGGGTACGAAATTTCTTCAGTGGAGCTGAGCCAGTGTGCTTCCATTGCACTGGCTCGTTTTGTAGTGCGAGTATCTGGGTTCCAGTGGTGAAGCCAAGTTTCTCCTCCTGTTATATAAGACAAGTGTGATAGTCTTCTAGATAT
Organism: Loripinus fragilis; assembly: GCA_964019695.1. Lineage (NCBI taxonomy): Eukaryota > Metazoa > Mollusca > Bivalvia > Lucinida > Lucinidae > Loripinus > Loripinus fragilis. Next base: position 21,089,875 of record OZ026520.1, on the reverse strand, counting down.
GCATTGTTCACTTCAAGTGGTTCTTGACTTGACTCCACCCTTTGCTGACGATCTTGCATGTTCAGGTTTCTGTGTACCCACCTAGCAGATACTTTTGACATGTCTAAATGTTCATGGATTATAGTGAAAACACTTCCATCAGAATTACATTCTAAACCAAGCTCGGCAACTTTGATTTGGCGATCGTTTAGCACAAGTCTCTCAACTTGGTCGATCATCTCTTGGCTGATGGCTTAAGCAGGGCGATCTGGCCTTGGGTCATCTTCTAAGGAGTCTCGCCCACTTTTAAATTCTGTTGACCACTTTGCCACTGTGAAATACTTTATACCCTTCAGCCATGCGCCAATGGATTTCTTTGGCGTTTGCACCCTCCTTAGTGAGGAACTTTATGACTGCTCTGAACTAGATATTCTGATGCCTTTTTACCTATGGGTATAGGTTTTCAAACAAACGTAAGAGCAAAAATTGTAGGTGTTAACTGAAACCCTGCTATCATTAAACTGACAAAGGCTTACACTGAACAAAAATGAAAAAAAGAAATAATCTTGAATTGAATAGAAAAAGACCGAGTTCTACGAACTTATTGAACTCCGCTCGTATGCTGCAGTCAACTCAAGCAGAAGGCATTTCAGATGCACTGGTGCTTTTAAATTAAGAGTTAATATTGAATACTCGGGGAACGCTTGCATAAAATATGTACCATGAAAAACAGTCAGTTTTGCCGAATATTGTCAACGCGTACATGTATTACTTTAAATCTGTCTTTTTAAGCCGTCGGTTGGTCTGCACTTGCTGTTGTGATAATTCCTTATCATACTCGCTTACTTTCTGATTACTTTCAAAATTCGTATTTATGTTGCAAAACCTTTTATTCATACAGGAAACGTATTGGAGAAAGTTGTTAAGGGCAATTTGCGCAAAACAATGACACTAGCTCCCTATTTATATAGTGCATTGTTTCCCTATAAAATACCACACAATGGAATCAAAATGAGTCAAAATGCATTATTTAAGGTGTGAAAATCAAAATTCTGATTAAGGGTACCTTAATCAGAATTTTGATTTTCACACCTTCTGAACCTCTACTAAAAACTGACACTAGCTCCCTATCTATATAGTGTATCGTAATCCAATCAAACACCGCACAAAGGAATCAAACTGAGTTAAAATGCATTATTTAAGGTGTGAAATCAAAATTCTGATGCCTAAATCTAATGTCTCAAACCGAAAAGGAAGACTTTAGACCAATTAGATCGCTGCGCATGGACGTCTAAAGAATGGCTTTACGTATATGTGATAAGTACCAAATTTTTTACGATTGACCAAAATCTATATTAGGTTCCTATTTTACAGTTTCATGTGCTCGACTTAACGTGTCTCTGTGTTTATTATCGCTAGAAGGCCAACTACGGTCGTGCCAACAAAGAGTGACAGTGACGTAATAGTTTGTTTACAAATGCTGAGTAAAACATTAACTTGTACAATTCACTTGAGCTAACGCGAATCGACAGATAACTTGTGTATTAATCCTATCCTGTGGATAGGATTAATACACACGTAATCTATCGATTCGAAATACCTGATAACTTTGTAAACAAAACACGACGTCACTGTCACTCTTGGCTGGCAGGACATTACTAAAATGCATATTCTTCGAACCAGTTTTTCTTGGTGATTAATTTAGTTACTTACGCTATCGTTGAGAAGCTGAAACTCGTACAAGCTGATCCTGAACAATACGGCGTCCCTGTAGTTCTACAGCAGTAGCCTTGATTGGAAGCACAAATCTGGTCATGATATACACCATTGGTAGCCGTGTAACTGCAGTTAGTACTGGTCATCCCTCACATATTCCTTCTGAGAAACGAAGCAATACAAAGTAAAATAAAGTGTAAGTTTACACCAAAAGAGGTGGCAGCTCTGCTGCAACCTATTTTGGTGTAAACTTACACTATCTTTCTTACTAAAACAACTTGAAACCAACATTTTTCCAGTGATTAGAATTAAACATTTCCGCCTTTTAGTGTTATAGCTATCCTCCGGGTCAATGCAATCAAACGGTTCAGCTGTCACCAAATTTGTATAAAATTGCACTTATTTTTACAGTGTATGATTCTATTCAAGCAAGGTCTACAGAAAACTATCTAGAATCTTGAAAATGTTGGATAAGTGCATCTGCTATTGTATCAAGAGGGCACAGAGCACAGGAACCAGTCACACACCCTTACAATAGAAAAAGTAGGCCTATATTTAATTTTATAGTAGATGTTTACAGATACACGCCTACTTTTTCTGAAAAAAATGTGACAAGTTCTGGTGGCCCCGAGGACCAAAATGTCGCTCCGCTGAGTGCACCCCCATCCCCTTCAAGGACTACAACATGAAACTGCATACAAAAACTCAAAGGTCTGGGTGTAATGGTTAAAACAATACTTTTTGCTTTCTTTTTATGAGCCGATGCTACTCATATCGCCCACACGACAGAACTATCTGAGGGGTATTAGAACAATCTTTATAGAGAACCATTTGATGTTGCTGCAAACAAAATACTGAAGCATTGGACCTCCTGGTGTAAGAAAAGAATATATTTCCCTATAATAGCATGTGCAAAACATTTGAAACCGCAATGTGGTGCCTTCACGACTAATCAGGATAAATCGAACAACCCTTGAAAAGGTCGTCCAATGATCACATGTGCCAAATTTTCAAATCAGGTCAGTTATTTTTGACCTTGAGATTCTTTTTTTAAAAAAAGGGTCCTAGTATACATGTAAGACAGGCCAATCCCCCCTGGCGGCCACGTTTTCGACAGATCAGGACTATTTGAACAGTCTTGATATAGGGTCACCCAAAGACCATTTTCAAACCAGGTTAGAAGATATTGACAAGAAGATTAAGTCTGAAAAACTAACTCTGTCCCTGGATGCCATATTTTTGACGGATCAGAATTATTTGAACAATCTTGGTTGAGGATCACCAATGACTTCATGTATTTGTACCAATTTGGACCAGACGTCTTTGACAAGAAAATTTAAAAAAATCCTTTTGGTTGACATGGCAACTAGAATTCTACATGGAACGAGAATCTTTGGACTATGGCGGACGACGACAGACAATGCAGGGCGTCAAAGGATAAAAAAATCACATTGAGATCATGGCTCCGGTGAGCGAAAAATATAAGGCGGGAAATGGTAATGAGACTGAGAATACAATGGAAAGTATATGAGGTGATTTGAGAGACAATAATGAATAAATTATGTTTGCACAGATTGGTGCTGATCTGCAATACTAAAGTAAAGAATTGATCCCCAACAACTCAAACACCAGTACTAACCAATTGATATACAAATGATTCAAGCTCTTAATCATTTGAGCACCAGAAACCCATAAACGGTTACTTTGGCAAACAGTGAAGACACAGATGCGACATTTCACCAGGGTCTGCAATGTTTACTGACGCAAAATCAATCTTTAGAGAAAGAAATACATTTTTAGAAAAAATTATAACCTGTGACCCGTCAATTTTATACAATGGACCACCCTGATTTAACTGTATCAAACTTTATGGTAAATACCATTGTTCTTAAATGGGTTACAATGATAGTAATAACTCTGGTTCCGTATGAGATACTGTTTCAACGACCACTGGACCTAGTTACTAAATGAGCCCAGGGTTACTGAAAAACATACTCGTTGGAACCATACAACAAAGACAGATAGACAGATACCCCAAGAACAGTTGTTTGGTGGTTTAAAATGAATGATACTGGTATTGAAATAAAGGACGAAAGGACACAAAAAACAAACCTGAAATTAATCTATTATGTGGCATCACTTCAGAAATTAAAGACTTCTAATAACATAATTAACGATTCCGATTAGCCACTTTATGCCAGAAACTTTCCCAATACAGATATAATAGGTTTTAATAAATCTAAGAGGGTAGTCGAAGTGCGGATCCAGCGGAGAAACCAGCATCCAATAGTTGTTGTGCAGATAGCAGTTTAGAAGTTTAATTGGTCCGTTTTGACATAAAAAATATCCCCGCAGTGCAGGGCATATACCAGGGCTTTGGAGAGTGAAACTGAATATCACCGTTATTCCCTGGTCCCAGTGGGGCCGTGGTTCCCAAAGGCCTGGTGCATTACTGTTGTAGATAATCTTTCTAACGGGATGCCTCCTCACTTTACGACTCAGATAGCCGCTCAGCAGGCACTGTTGGGTAACATAAATAAATTTCTGGATTTACGTTACCCAAAACGTTAACCTTGCAATTTAGTACACTTCGTCAGTTACTGAAAACCTGTTTTGTTTGCATGACCAGTCTCGACGAATCTTAAAAGTATATGTATGGCCGACGCGATTATCCGCTGCCTGGATAGTATATACATGCATACATGAATTATTCATTTTAGCTCACATGAGCTATAGACTCAATGTGAGCTTTTGTGATCGGTCTTTGTCAAGTCGAATAATTTCTACGGCCTGTTGATTCAAGAAGGGTTGTTGTCAGTTACAAGCAGTATTATGTGTACGTACTACTGGTTAACCGATTAGCCAAGCTTGCCCAAGAAAAAAAGTGTAGTAAGGTGAACTGACCATCCTGACATGACCATAGCTGTTGACTAGGACGTAAACAAAAACAAACAAACAAATAAACATTATTTACACATCTCATTGGTCCAGATTCAGAATAATTACAAAAAATATTTCTGATTGATCTGTGTTCATTATATTGCTCAAAATGATTCAACTATGCTTCAGGTGAGCGTTTCAGGGCCACCCACGATGGCCATCTTTTTTAAAAGTATTCTATATAGTCTCGATAGCTGAGCAGGTTTCGGTTATTAGTTTCTTGTGACACAGATCTAATTATGAAGCATCAATGGTGAGCCCACTTTGATGATTCTAGATACGTGAGCAATATGATTTAACCATTTGCATGCTGGGTAATGCTTTTATCGTCTGTAGACTTTTTCAAAATTAACTTTTTAATAAAATTCTTTTAAGAACACTTTCAGAGTGTCAAACGGTTTGAATCCAGATTTTGACCGACATTCTGTCGATCCTGATCTGGGTCCAAACTGCAAAGGTTATCAGCAGACGAATAAAGTCGCCGCTAGCAGGGAAAGAGTCAATCGATCTCAAGGAATGCCAGACACCCGGCGTGTTAAGTGTATTAATCTTTATTTAATAACTTAATGCAGACTTATCAATATATTAGCTGCCAAAGTCCACAAATGACGACAATGTCATGGATTTCAAAGAAATTCGAGACAGAGAGATCCAGGAAGCCAATCTGACGCCGGTAAACTGGCCAATCAATAATAATGGTATCGATATAGACAAGGGAATTTAAGAGAGTATTTTTGTGTTACCAGGAAAATTCCAATCCAACTGAGCAGCGAAATCGGAGACCACAATTTTAGCGTGCTTGTTCAAATGTATCATGCTTTTACCACTTACTTCCTAGCGTTCGCAAACAATATATTTGCAGGTTTTCAAGCTTTTCTCATGCTTTAAATTCGGAATGTTTCGCGAAAATTTTATTTTCGTGAAACTTCGCATATGAGATGTTTCGTGAAAATAAAACCCTCGTGAAATGGCGTTTATTGATATTGGTAAAAGTAAGTAATGGTGCAAAGATCAGGAATCGATACAATCAAGTACCACACCTGACTCAGGATACCAATGGGAAAGTGACAAACTCACAGAAGACACCACAAACGAGAGCCAAGAGGTCAGCCCTTTCCCAGCAGGTGACCACAAAGCACATATAAACAGACGTGCACAAAACATAGCAAACACACGACAGAACAAAAACATAAAAGATCCACAAAAGAAGTACCGCCTTGGAACGGTCAGTAAAGTATTTTACTGGAGGGTTTAAACCGGTTTAACGGCGCCAACCTCACCCTTAATTCAGATGTGGATCAAGACACATAGATATTTGGTTTGCATGAAAGACCCCTAACTTATCAATGCATCATCTCCTAAAACATATAAATCAAGATATAACAAGGAGATAAAGCAAGGATAAGGACTCAACAGTAAATTAAACTGAATACCGGAGCAAAAGAAATCCAACAGGTAAACCCCGGTGGGCCCGACAAACCTTGCCTTAGTCGCGAATTTTTTTCACATGACTAATATATCTCTTAATGCTATTTGCGAAAAAAAAATCTCTCGAAAATTTTCGAATCTAAAGTATTGTCAGCAGTACTAGTGATTCCATATGCTCACCTTCGGAAGTCTCCATGTTGTTGTATTATAAATTTGGTCACATATAACTCTACAAACAACACTTGGACGGACTCTAAAATACAGAAACCCCTGAACCCCTGCAAATATGGAGCTACGCAGTCGTTGAAAGAACGGCCAGTTTTGTAAAGGATTAAACTGAAGAGCCTATAAAGTTAGGATTAAAAAGGAGTATGAAGTCGAAATTTCCATTGCCAGTTGGACGATCGCTTCCTATTTACCAAAAAACATTATGCCATAGCTGTTGATTTGGTGAGCGTAGACCTGTGCAGTCCTTTCAATTAGATTTTATATTTTCATGGAATCAATTAACTCTCAAATACCTATCTTACTAACTTTCAAAGACTCTGAAAGAATTGAAAGAGTTAAACGGCTATTAAAGATGATAATTTCTTCATAGTATGAGGTGTTGATTTAGAAAAAAAAACCCAATTATTTCTACTGTTTGGACGATTGCCAGCCTATGGTAAGCGATGCTTTTTTCCTTATAATACGACCTAGGATCTATAAGAGGAGGCAAATTGAAGATTAATTAAAAGTAATCGAAGAAGCTACATTGACAGAGTATAAGAATACCATGTTTGTGCATCAATCCATGAAGACAGCTTAATAACTGCACTTGTCAATCTATTATAATTGAGACAACCTTACGAAAATGACACTTATAGCGTAACTATTTATTTTAAATGGGACATCAACATTGAGAGCAAGCAGGCCCTTATTAAACCATATAGTTAACCATAACTCCGGTCATAATAAAAATAAAATAAGAAAGATACAGATGTTTGTATAGTAGATAATTGAAAACTATGGTGGGCTGTAGTACGTCACACTCCCTACAACTTCCTGTTATTCACTTTAAAAGAATAAATGAGTATCATCAGGAAATACTACAACCACACAATGCAGACCAACACACGACTGCGTGAGGAAGAGCCACAGAACAATGACAGTCACAAGACATCAGGAAGACAAACAATGTAAAGCAGTCAGCTAGCTTTTCCCAATCAAGATGAAAGGACACAAAGCACTGTACAACAATACATGGAACACACACAGAACCCCTACAATCGGGGCAACAATAAATAATGTATCAAAAACAATTGAACCACCACCTTACATGTAGAACGGACAACAGCCTAAGCCACTTAGGGGGGGGGGGGGGCTGAAATGCATTTTACTGGTACCAAATCTTCGCCCTAGGTTATGTTGTTGTTAAAACGCAAACCTGTTTAGCTCGCATGGAGGCTTCCTAACTATTGCAATGTATGATCACAGAGAAATAATATAAAAATGTATACACTATGATGAAACAAAGAAAAAATGATCACGATTCACAGATAGTCAGAGCTAAAGATCCCCTAAAGTTGAGCTACTGTGGGTCCAGGCAAAGAAAAAGCAGGCACAAACCAACCTATTAAAGCTTAACGTTAGGGTCCCACCTTCGTGCAATTAAAGAAGAACCTATAGCTATAAACCGTGATAGGGTTTACAACCAGACATGCAGACTGCCGCATGATATTCATGTTATGTCCAACTTTTTTGTAACGTCTGATCTTTAGTTTTTGAATTGATCACTGAAATAAGGTTTTCCAACAATTCTTGTAAATTTATAAACTAAATTACCAGAAAATACTGGCTCCAATATGCCCTGTTACAGTATAATTTGTAAACCAATATTGTATTTTACAATCAAGTCTGAGTGTCTGTTGTAAAACTTAGAAAATGCTTTACGAATTTATGATATGGATAATCCTGTGTAATACCTTTTATGTTGTTAGTTCAAAAAAGAGGAATAAAGTTATATCTGTCTGTCTGTCTTTTAATAACTTAGCAGTCAAAATAATGTTTCAGCGCAAAACAAATAAGCTGCGATGGGAAATGAACACTTTCAAAATAGTATTAAATATATGTTTATCATAAATTTTAGGTGAAACTATGCCAATTGTAATGGACATGTCCAAGTCCAAAAGAAGGCTTCAGTATCCAAGGTATTTGCCTAATTTTACTAAAGTTCAATGGGATATATCGGACCTACTATTTGTTCGAAAAAAGGAGTATTAATATTACGTAAGTCATCTAGATATTATAAGGTTGAATAACATAAGCTTGATTATTGTCAGAAAACAGACAACATGAAGTCTCTCTCCTAAAAACACAAAAAACATATGTATCTATATAATTTCGAGCCAAATCATAAAAAATATACGAGGATCTTCGTATTGTCCAAAATATAATGGAGAGCATCATGAGCACAATTTGTCCAGGAGTGAAAAAGCGTGTTACTCATTACAGCCAAATAAAGTGAGCCCTCTCTGTTAAAAGTTTGTTTAATTCATTCAGTAAGCTTTTCTTTGATTAGGTTATGAGACATGATGTAGTATAGAGAGTAGAGAAATCATATGTATACAAACTAGATGCTAGAAAATCATTAGATTTTAATTTATTAAGAATCTTGCCAGAGTTTTTAATGGTCCAAAATAAATTTTTACCATGATTCCTCTCATAAACAGTTTCACGATATTTATAACATGGTTTTTAATCGCAGTGAGACAAGAAGTCAAAAGTATAGACAACTCAGTAGTAGTACATGAACTAGAATTAGCAATAAAACGTGACTTATGGGGTATTTTATGAAGTTTAGGTAACCAGTATAAGGTAGGAATCTTGCAATGATCCTCGTCAACAAACACACCAAGCTTAGCAGACATATGGCACCGATGCCTATCAACGACATACCTCTCATCAAGCGAGTTATGTTCATAGGTGTTAGCAGTGCTAAGTTCTTGCTTTAGGGTGTATAGTATATTTTCAACAACTTTTTAGCAGCTGTATGTACAGGCACCAAAACAAACTTCATATAGAATTCCTTGACCCATTTCTTCAAATTTCTAAAAGTGAATTTCTAAATTATTGCAATAAAATGAAATTCTACCACCAATAATATTTGCTTTCTTATTGATTATTTGTATATTACGTGGTTTGGTGGTGAGTATTTGTAAGGATTGGTGTATTTATTTTGGCATTATTTGACAAGCATTTCCGAAAATTGACCCAGAGACATTCATATTGGCATATTTCAATCTGATCATAAAAATAGATCTGCTTCCTATGTGTGCTTTAACGTGTTGCTGTCAGTGATAATAAGGAAGCAGGCCGTATCTCAACTAAACATTTTTTTTTTCTCAATAGATATTTAATTTCAATTTGACTAGTAGCACTATTATTGATTGTAAAATACTCAAATGCATATTTGTTCGGTGTGCCCTTTAGCGAGGGGTTTAAAATTCCATGACCCAGAAGAGTTTTGGATGTGCACTGTAGTATGTCCGTCAGCCTGTCTGTCTATTACCAGTTAGTGAAAAACTCTGTAACTACGAAACTACATATACTTGGAATGTTTTGATAATTTCCCCGAAATGATGAACACTGAAAAAATCTCTAGCCATTGCAAGAAATGAGTAATCTTTGTCTGGGGCTAAGATGATGCAAAAATATTAAAACATGTACCAATTGTTTTAAATCGAAATACTGCGCCTCACTTCGAGCTAAATACAGTAATTTTGTTATCCCAAATAACATAATCATTCTGCTGTAGGTGACCGATTCCTTGGTTCCACACATTTCCTTCTGGCACCGGATACTAATCTGTATACATTCATCATGGGCCATGGATATAACTGTCAGTTGAGTATATACAGATAATAACTCAACTAATGCAGTTTATCATGGGAGTGAAATAACGCCATGCATTAAAATCGATAAACCACTAGTGGTTTACAGATTTTGGTGACGTTATGAAATGGCGTCAATAACAACGTTGTGTACATAATGACAAAATATGAACTTTTTAACGCCAGAAATGTGATTTCAAATTAATCTTAATGTCATATGATAAATAGAATCTAACATTCATGCTCTTGCATTATTGAATTCACTAAACTCGTTGCGAAAAAGGATCAAATGTTTGGCAAGCCTCGCATTGTATCGCTTTTCCTCAACTCGTTTGATAAACTCAATAAAACATCAGGACTCATGTATTTAAAAAAAACGGTTGACTTGCATATTCAAATATCTGATTTGCTTTGCACAACCTGGGCTTGGACGCGTATGATCAATGGATGAACCAATGAAGTTTGTCCTTGGGTAGATGCTAACAAAGGTCAAATATAAAAGTTGCATCGTTTATGGAGGGATGAGGGTCCCATTAATATTGAATTACGTAGGCGAAATATATGCAAACAATGTTGACAGAACATGAATATGCTTAAATTCATACTGTTGATATGTAGAACAGAAGTACATGTAAAACTTTGAAAACCCTAGCGTCTTTATTGAGAAAGTGTTTTATTTAAAGCTATGTTGTTTTACTAAAATTTGTCTTATTCACGAGTCGACATATTGTAAACTGTGTAAGGGAGATTGTGGTAATTGTCTTCATCCTATGTGCTCATCATGCCCAGTTACAGTAAGAAAAAGCTTCCAATTATGTAATGTATATGTGGCAATCTTACCTTTCATGCTGTCTGGGCACTAATAGTAATTGTGCTGATCATAACGCATGGGTGGGCAAGGTTATCAGCACCACTGTTACCAGCACATGGCACAAGAGGCTTACTTTGGTCGTGGCACATACATGTATTAATTCTGCAGGATACATGACTCAGAGGAATAAAGAGCCTCCGCCAGTATGCTTGAATATTGCAGTATTGTATAGCATTTTTAGGGCTAAATGTATATGTTTTACTCATTGATGTCTGTATTTATGTATTTAAGTGGTTTTGAGTATTTTGCTCCACTAGAAAGATGATGTGATTTTGCCAAATTCTGGTGTGGCAAAAAACAAACAAAAAAAAACCCAAAATGGTGGCTGCTATATGTTTTAAGTCCACGAAGCAGAATAAAACAATTGATTGAATCACTGTTCATTTCCAAACTGATGTTCGCACTGTAAATCAATTTAAAAAAGAATAACTTTTTCGCTAAAACATATGAATGTTGTTTCTCTTGAAATCAAGCTAACGCGAGGAAAGAAACACTACAAAATAATCAACAACTACATATACGTGTATGAGAAACAAACCACAGACTTTGCTCATGACGTGTAACAATCAAAGGCACATTTCGCCTGAGACACTGGTGCTGAACATCATCATTGATTGTGTTAAATTTAAATTTTATCTTTTTATCATGTTTGTGAGTTCGTATAAGGTCTTAAATGTTCAAAATTAGCCTATCGTTATTTGTAATAACGGCATTTATGTCTGTCTATTTGAGGTTACTATTGCGTTATATTATATTATGTGAAGCTCGCTGCTCCTAGAAGAGGTGGTCAGTATCTTTTATAGATAAGGGGCTCCCAAGGAGAAAATCAGTAGCTGGCTTACTGAATATATGGACATGACTTAACGACATAAGTATAATACTGACGATGGTACTATTTAGAATATGCTTTCAGTAGAAAATTAATGCAAATATAAAGACGTTTGATGACCAACTTGATTTCAATCAGTTTATCAGTTTGACATTAGTGATCTGCTATGTCTCTAATCAGACTTCAATTATGAGCAGTCTAGTCGGGGACTATGTTAATAAACTCTAGGGCGAAGATTCGGTACCAGTAAAATGCATTTAAGCCCCCACCTAGTGGCTTTGACTGCTTTGTTCTAAGGCGGTGGTTCTGTTGTAGTTGATATGTTGTTGATTGTTACTCCCATTGTTAGGTTCTGTAATTGTTCTACGTTTTGTTGTGCGTTACTTTGTGTCCATTCTAGTTTTGCAATTATCTCCATGGGGAAGAGAGAGCTTGTTGCTTTGCTTTGTTTGTCTTTCTGGTGTCTCGTTAATACTGTGTGGCTCTTCCTCACGATGCCACGGGTTCTCTGCAGTTTGTGATTGTGGTATTTTCTGATCATACTCACTTACTATTTTTGCTCGAAATCAATTGAGCAGATCCATTTATCAATTAGGAAACTTACTTGAATTAGTGGAGCGGGAAGTGACAATAATCATGCACATCCGGATACAAGCATGAAACTTGGTAGAAAAGTTCATTAGCATGAGATATTGGAATTTTTCTCGTAAGCCAATCAAAATTGGTCAATTTTCAAGATGGCGGCGCTTAAATTCAAGATGGCCGCCACAATAAACGTTAGATCATGAAATGAAGATCTTACATCATACAAAGAAATAAAATAACATCTAAAATGGTATTATTGGATGTAATACATCATGAAAGGGTAAAGGTTTTCTTGAAATCAGCAAATATTATTTGAGAATAAGGGTTAAATGGGGCCGAAATGGGGGAAAATTAAGCAACATTGACTAAAAATGTGGTGTTGCCATCAAACAATGGTAGAAATGCAACTAGATGTCAATTTGCTTGTCTGAGCTACATTTCTATTATAAACTATGAATTATATTAGTTTTACCTATTATAATTATTGTAGGTAAGATATAATGGTCAGATAGTATAAATGGGTGACATTAGGGTAAAATGCAAATAAATTGAATAAAATTCTCCCCTTTTTGAACTACAAAGTAAAACATGGTTGTAATAATGGACAATGCATACTGTTTGGTATGGTGTATTTTGTATTAATGATAAGGCTTAAAAGGATATAGTGTGGTTCCTGTTCCCCTACCTACCGTGTCATAAACAGCGAATTTCTGTGTTAAACGATACTCAATAAAAATATTTCCTGAAGTAACTAACATATAAAGGGTTTGGGCTTAAAATAGTGAAGTTACTTCATTTAAGCCTTTTTATAATACATCAACATTTGTTCACAAAGACTACATATGCACTATTAAATAGTCAGTAGAATAATATAGGCCGTCATCAGGTTTTAATGTTATGTCTTAATTTAATGTTAGAGCCTATCTACCTACCCTATTTTTGTGGCATGAAAAAGGAAACACATATGTATTCATTTAGGCCTATCATTGAGATAATATACAGGATAATAATATGGATTCAAGTAATATTATATGATGGCATATGAACAGAAACTAGCGTTAAAGCATTGTTATAAGAAACTCATAAGTCAATATTTGACTCCAAAACATACGCTTTGGATGGATTTGCTACTTCTTTGCTTGTCTACTATAGTCCGTGCTCAATACGAATAGGGTCACGAAACAGATTTATAGTTAGAAGCATGAAAGAAAAAACCCTATATTTGTCCAATGAGGTGCATAAAGTACCATAATGTGACCAACTACGTAAAGTAAGTAAGGGTGCAAAGATCAAGAATCGATACAATCAAGTACCACACCTGACCCAGGATACCAAAGGGAAAGTGGCAAACTCACAGTTATACACAAGAGATGAGCCCTTTCCAAGCAAGTGACCACAAGGCACAAATAAACAGACGCGCACAAGGGCATAACAAACACAACACAGAAAAAACATAAAAGATCCACAAAAGAAGTACCGCCTTGGAACAGTCAGTAAAATATTTTACAGGAGGACTAAACCGGTTTCACGGCGCCAACCCCACCCTTAATTCAGATGTGGATCAAGGCACATAGGTATTTGGTTTGCATGCAAGACCCCTAACTTATCAATGCATCATCTCCCAAAACATATAAATCAAGATATAAAAAGGAGATAAAGCAAAGTTAAGGACTCAACAGTAAATAAAACTGAATACCGGAGCAAAAGAAATCCAACAGGTAAACCCCGTTGGGCCAGACAAACAGCCAAAGCATCAGACCCCTACCATCTCATCAATAGATAAATCTTTATATCAGAACCGTCGTAGAGTCTGAAGTCCGACCCATCGGCTTGCAATTAAAGAGGAAAGCAAAGTTGCTGCTCTACTCTTATCGAGCATGGACTCTTACTGTTTCTAAGTCAACAGTAATGTCTCACTGATATTGCAAACATGTACACTGCAAAGTAGGAAAGGCTGATGCCACTTTGTGTGCAGGCTATGTTTTTGTGTCACTAGAGGCAATAATACATGACTCTTCAGTCTCAGATGGTGCTATACCAGCGTCTGATCAATTTAGAGGCAGCAAAGCAGATATGTCAAACTTTAATTGCAGTGTTCAATGCTTTTAGGCATGGTATGCAGCCCATTTTACTACATGTATAACACAATCGTCTAGATTATAAGTTACAATGACAATTCAAGGTACTGAAATTTTCTTTTTCTGACAGAGACAGGTTTCAAAGGTTGATTACAAGTGCAGTGGGTTCTTTAAAAGTATACTTGAAGTATGCTGTCTTTACATTCACACACTCCTCTTGTGGTGATGAAACATGGAACATTCTTCATAGCGGGAGTCCCTACTGTAAATAGCACTTCCCATGATAAGGTCCCCTTGTTGACTTGGCATGATAGCTCAAGTTGTAGGGCATTCGGAACTGGAGGTCTTAGGTTGAAAACCCAAGTTAAGATAGTAAGGTAAGGTAAGGTAGGCTAGGCTAGCCTAGGGTAGGGTGTAGGCAGGTAGGTAGGCCATAAAACTTAAAATACACGCCCTTCACCAGTATGAAATATGCATTTTGAGGGTACTAAAAATCGAATCAAATGAGATCACGATTTAAGGAAAAGGAGAAGTTTGTTCATCCTTTCTTCAAAAGGATTTAAACGTTATAGTATAATCTTGATAATATTGATCATAATCATAGCGCCTCGACAGCTAGGTAACAGCCCTATGCAACTGGAGCTTCATAGTTCAGTATTTAAAAACGCAAATCTTTCTATCTATCGATACATCTCGACCACCGAGGGAGACACCAGATGAGATTCGCTGAACCAAGTCCTGGGAAGCACATTTTTGTTGTTCACAGTTTTTACTTAAGTGGTTATTTCAAAATGTTAGTTGTGTTAGTAGTGAGTGAGATAAGAAAATCCATCGCATGTCTTACTGTGCTCAGAACCAAGCAATGTAGCAATTGGTTCCTTTTTGAACCATTTTAGTGTGACATGGCTGTTGTTTTTTTCAACCTGCGACCTCCAGCTCTGCAAACGGACGCTCTACCACTTGAGCTATTCTGATCAGTCAACAAGGGGGGGGGGATTAATTGGAAGTGCTACTTATAGCAGGGCCTTGTGGTCACCTGCTGGGAAAGTGCTGACCACTTGGCTCTCGTTTGTGATGTTAAATTGTGTAGTTGTCACTTTACCACGTGGTATCCTGGGTTAGATGTGGTACTTGATTTAATCGATTCCTGATCTTTGCCCCTTTTAATACATTGTACCAAGCAATATGCATTGTCCAGTATTCTTTTTATGATTTTACTTGAACATATAGTAGTTTGACAAAGATCTAATTTTATTCAATTTATTCACATTTCCTTTAAAGATCCCCGATTTATTTCATCTGACCATTAAATTTTACCTACATTAATTATAATGGGTAATTGTTTTGGTGTCAAGAGTTTTGGTGATGATTCGCCTTATGTTTGTTCATTATACTTTAAGTTCTGTTTGGGTTGCTGCGTGGCCACCGTTTGAGAAATAGCTGCCCACTAGATTGACCATTTGTTCTCATTGTATTATGGTCTATTTGTATTTTTTAATTATTATCATTTTGGTTTTTAGAGCTAGATGCGGCTTTTGATTGCTCCAGTTCCTGTTTATTGCTTTTCTAGTACTTACATATTTCATAGCTTATAATGTGATAGTAGTGCAAACAAGCAAACGACATCTATTTGCATTTTGCCATTGGTTGACGACAACACTGCATTTTAGTCAGTTTTACTTACCCCCCAACCATTTCTGTCCCTTTTAAAACTAATTCTTTAATAATCAGATAGGGCTGATTCAAGGTAACCAATATCATTTTATGATATATTTCATCCAATTATACCATTTTAGATGGTTTTTAATTGCTTTGTATCATGTAAAATCTTTATTTCCTAATCTGACGTTTATTTGTGTCGGCCATCTTGAATTTTAGTACCGCCATCTTGAAAATAGGCCAATTTCGATTGGCTAATAATAAATATTCAAATAACTCATACTCATGAACGCTTTTACCAAGTTTCATGCATATATCTGCATGTGCCATCTTCTTGTCACTTTCCACTCTGCTTAACATACGAATTTGGCAGCCATCTTGAAATTTCCGTTAGCCATCTTGAAAATGGAAAAATTTGCGATGGCTAATGAGAAAATATTTACAAGAAAGGTTTGAAGAACATAATCTGAAAGTCTCATGCTTGTATCCGGAAGTGCATGATCGTCTCAAAAATCAGACATTTCCCGCTCCACGTGGAGTGGGAAGTGACAATAATCATGCACATCTGGATACAAGCATGAAACTTGGTAGAAATGTTCATTAGCATGAGTTATTTGAATTTTTCTCGCTAGCCAATCAAAATTGGTCAATTTTCAAGATGGCGGCGCTAAAATCCAAGATGGCCACCACAATAAAATTAAAATCATGAAATGAAGATTTTACATTATACAAAGAAATAAAATAACATCTAAAATGGTATTAGACATTTTTACCCACAGGCTGACACCTTACGCGTACACCTTACACTGACTTTATGGGTGCAGTGTATTGTGCATTTGTGGTCAACTTTTTAATTTTTACCAAGCAAACTTATACGCAGATATGTCTCATTTGCTTTAGTGCATTATGAAAAGGCTGTATTTATAGAATGCTCTGCTGTATATATCGTCACTGAACCTAATGTGAACTAAGAGTGATGACTTCAAAACTGCAAATGACATGTTTCTGGGAATTAAAAATATTTCAGCCACTATTTCATGTGCTTCGAGCTATAAGAAAATATCATAATATAAGACCAACATTCTGCCCTGGGTTACATATAACAACCTCCGAGTAAACAAGACATCTTGGGGTAACAGGAATTATTGACCACAAAAACACATACGCTATATTTCATGCTCTGGTTAAGATATTGGGGGATTTTCTCAGAATACGCAGGATAACTTTACATACATGTACATGTACGTCGGTACGGTCTATGCGTCTGCTTTGATTTTGTTTGTTTGATTTGATTCTTTACGTCCCATCAACAATCTTTCAGTTATATAGGGATGAGTCTTCCTGGGTTGAACCAGTACTAAGCTAGGATAGATGCGTCTTGCTCAAGGACCACAACGCAGTGACGCCGGTGAGTCTCGAACCCGCGGCCCTTCGGTCTCGAGTCAAGCACTCTACCACTGAGCCACTAAGCTCTGCAGTTTAAAGTTGTCGGACACTGAATTGCAGAGTCCATCCGTTGTCTACGCTTGTTGATACAATAATATTTGCTCGTCATTTCACATGCTTTAGAGTCTCCGATTTATGGCGGCGGGGTGAAAGAAAGTCGTTCCCGTTGTCCTTATAAATTTTACCCATTCTGTCTAGGACACATTAAAATATGAGATTCTTCCATTAAACATTGACTGCTGCACCGATGATTTCTCTCTTATGTGGAATATCCTACATGTACATATACCTCAGCGGATGTATATAGAATATGTGGAATATCCTACATGTACATGTACCGAGCAGCTGTGCATAGTTTGGATGCTGAATTCACTGTTTTAGAAATGACGACCTCGAATGCCTTTTTTCTCGTGAGCCCAAGATTTTGTACCATTTCATACATGCTTCTTGCCAACGTATCGGACGAGATTAACTTTTTCCGCGCTGGTGGCGAGTTGTGTCCTCGGCTTCAGTTTAGAACCAGATCAGACCGACAACATGAACTTTGTAACTATTTGACATTCTGGTGGTATTCTGGATTATGTTTTGAAATACTAATTTAGAGAGACTTCAAAAAAGCATGCAAAATTACCTAGCATGCAAAGACACTAACTGAATTAGAAGTATCGGTGGACAATGTGGTTTGAAGTGTTTTTGTGTCAATGGTCGGTTGTGAAATTCAGCTACGGTCTTCTTGAAGTTATCAGACTTTTCCATGACATGTGAAAACATTCACAGTCATATATGTGATTATTTGTGGTGCTCATGAAATAGCATGCACATAATAATTGTTGTGGCGTCAACTATTTTCTAGCATAGAATATATTTGTAAGCGCAGTTTCAGATTTAAAAGTGATATATGATCCATCTTTCTTTAATCTAAAGTGTAATCTGTTCACGATATGTGAGGTATAAAATCGGGTAGGCGGCGATAATGTGCGCAGTTCTTAAAACTAAGAGTCCAGAAAATACCACTATCACATACTGCAGACCAACCAACCACACCGTGAGGAAGAGACACGGAACACTTACAGTCGCATGACAGCAAGAAGACAATTAAAATAAAGCAATCAGCTCTCTCTCTCTTCCCTAGCGGAATGAGTGCAAAACTAAAATTTATAATAAGTACTGTATAGCAAAACAAGGAATAAACACAAAACTCCCACACACAATGAGAGCAACAATTAACTATAAAATCAAGTGGTCGTAATGTGCACGACCCGTGGTGAACGTATATCTTAGAAACAACATTTTAAAGTTAAATCAGTTTTTACTGATCTGACTGTGCCGAGACTGAAGAAAGCGAGAGCATCATTGGAGATATGTTGCAGTTGCGGTTCTCATACATTTCGCCTGAGATTCGTATTAGTTTTCTTTTTTGCTTTGACTAGTTGAGAAAGGGATAGTTTGAATTTGGGAGTGAAAGAATTTTAAGATATTCTAGTATAGGGTCCAAAATGTCATATTTGAGTTTAAAATCATGATATATAAGTAAATTTCAGCTAAAGAGACTTGTAGGGTGGGTATTTCTACAAATTGAAATGAAATGCGAAGCAAAGGTTACATCAAACAACACTGGTACAAATGCAAAATAATTTCGCAGAAATGTTCCCATAATGCACTCTAACAAAATTGCCTAAATGATTTTGCTCCGGCAAACAATTTAGCTGCCAGAACTGTAGATAAGAAATATCTTAAAATGCCATATTCTCCCGAGCCATTGGTCCCAATTCAAAAACACATAACGCAAAGGTTTATTATAAAGTCATCTGGTAGGATTTCTCAATCGGTTCTGATCAGCTGACTACCAGAGTTAAAACAAGAACACCACTTTACACAGCATCAGATTCTCGTCTATTGTTCAAGATTCAAAAAAATTATTTATACCTGTGTTAAGGATAAGTATGAAAACTTTGATTAAAATACATATATAACATGCCGTTCAAAGTTATGAGCATTTTCACTAAAATACCTCGACCGGCCTAAATGATGCTAGGCAAAGCGTCGTCACCATTTTACATACATGTGTCTGAACAATGTTAAAATGAATATTAAGAAATAATTATGCAAAATTTGTTCGAAATATACCATGTGGTTTAAGATTTATGAGCATTTATACTAGCTGACCATTACCCGCCTGACTGATGCTCGGCATAACCTTGTCCGCCAAACGAAACTTTTACGCATTCTGTGTTTGGATAATGTTGAAATGTATACGTATGCAAAATTTGATCAAACTAGTATACCATCTGGTTATAAAGTTATGAGCATTCAACAACGACAGAATCACCCCAAAGAAAGGACAGCAGCGGAAGCTACTGGTTGCTTAAATGCGTTATGGTGCCAAATCTTTGCTCTGGACTCTGTTGGGGTTCTTTTAAAACACAAACGTGTTAAGCTCGAATAGAGGATTTCTGACTTATGCAAAAAATTACCACAGAGGAACAAACTATCAATGATTTGGTGAAACAAAGAAAATGGCTCACAGAGAGTTAGAACTGAAGAGTATCTCAAGTTGAGCCACGGTGGGCCCAGCTGAAAACAAGCATAAGGGGCCAGCATAAAAACGAAAGCTTCTGAGACTGAGGTCTGCTCCATCGTGATGCAATTAAAGTGGAAACCATAGCTAAACCGTGATTTGGTTTTCTACCAGGCATACTGACTGTCGCAATGTATTAAATTGCTGACCTCCAATACAGTGGCAAAACAGTTTCAATAATAGAATATCTTCCACTGTTTCTGGCGAACAAGCAAGGTCCTGGCCAGCCCAGCTTACCTTGATTGTGATTGACTTGTGATAACGAAAGAAGTACTCACCTAAAACACATTTACCACATGACACTCTGCCATCCAAAGATGCAACCACACACGAAATTTGGTATCCTTAGCTCAAATAATATAGGTGAGATGCTCCGGACACACTTATTCTATAAACTAGGTCAGAGGTCAAGGTCACAATGACCCAAAAATGGTATGCGACATTCTGCCATCCCAAGATGCATCGACTCATCTAATTTGGAATACCTACCTCAAAGAATATAGAAGTTTTGCACCAGACTTGATGACGGTTCTAGAAATTAGGTCAGAGGTTAAGGTCACAGTGACCGGAAAATGAAACGTGACAATCCGCCATTTCAAGATGCATTCATACACCAAATTGCCATCCAAGATGCATTTACACACCAAATTTGGAATTCCTACCTTAAAGAATGTAAGAGATGTGCTCCAGACAAGAATTCTTAAAACTAGGTCAAATGTCAATATCATAGTGACTCGGATATGGTACGTGACACTCCGCCATCCCAATATGCATTTTCACACCAAATTTGGAATTCCTACCTCAAAGAATATAGGAGATATGCACCAGACTCAAAGCAGTTTCTAGAAACTAGGTCAGAGGTAAAGGTCAATGTCACAGGGACCCAAGGATAGTGCGCGACACTTTGTCATCCCAAGATGCATAAACATACCAAATTTGGGATTCCTACCTCAAATAATATAGGAGATATGCTCCAGACACGATAATTTTAAAAACTATGTCAGATGTCGGAGTCAAGGCCACAGTGACCTGAACATGTTACGACACACTTTGCTATCTCAATATGCATCCACACACCAAAATTGGAATTCCTACCTCAAAGAATATAGGAGATATGCACCAAACAGGAAGCGGGATGGACGGACGGACGGACAGACATACGGAGGAATGGACAAAGCAATTACTATATGCCTTCCACAGTTCCTTTGGGGGCATAAAAGCAGTTTTACTAAAAAAGCTGAGCTCATGATTGCCGCAAACCCAGTGTGTATATACAATACATCATTGTATGAAGCCTGAATCGCCGTCCGATGGTCGGCGTTTTGTAATTTTGACATCAAAATGAATGTTGAGATGTTCCCTAAAATTTAATCCGCAGTCAGTTATCCGCTATCAGCAGTTCGCTTTGTGGGTAAAAATGTCTATTATTGGATAAAATAAATCATAACAGGGTAAAGGTTTTCTTGAAATTAGCAAACATTATTTGAGAATAAGGGTTAAATGGGGCTAAAATGGGGAAAAATAAGCAAAATTGACTAAAAATGTGGTATTGCCATCAAACAATGGTAGAAATGCAACTAGATGTCAATTTGCTTGTCTGAGCTACACTCCTATTAAAAACTATGAATTAGTTTTACCTATTATAATTATTGTATGTAAGATATAATGGTCAGATAGTCTAAATGGGGGTCATTTGGGTAAAATGCAAACAAATTGAATGAAATTTTCTCCTTTTTGAACAACAATATCTTCCAAGTCAAACATGATTGTAATACTGGACAATGCATACTGTTTGGTGCGATGTATTTTGTATTAATGATAAGGCTTAAAGGAATATAGTGTGGTTCCTGTTCCCCTACCTACCCTATCATAAACATTAAAATGGCCTTTGTGAAAAAAACTAAAACAGGAATATTGAAAATTTTAAAGCGGTTTTCTGTGTTAAACGTTTCTCAATAAAACAATTTCCTGAACTAACTACCATAATTAGGCTTTGGGCTTAAAAATGGTATAGTTACTTCATTTAGGCCTTTTATAATACATCAAAATTTGTCCACTCAGACTCCATATGCACTATTAAATAGTCAGTAGAATAAAATAGGCCGTCATCATGTTTTAATGTTATGTCTTAATTTAATGTTAGAGCCTACAGATGGTGCTATACCTGAGTCTGCTCAATTTGGAGGCAGCAAAGCAGATATGCCAGGCTATAATTGCAGTGCTCAATTATGTGTATTTCCTTTTTCATGCCACAAAAGATAGGGTAGGTACCTACCCTATTTTTGTGGCATGAAAAAGGAAACATACATGTATTCATTTAGGCATATCATTAATTGAGATATAAAAAAATGGTAATAAAAACGATACAAGTAATATTATATGATGGCGATAAGAATAGAAAATAATGTTAAAGCATAATTATAAGAAGCTCATAAGTCACTATTTGACGCCAAAACATTCGCTGTGGATGGATTTGCTACTTCTTTGCTTGTCCACTATAGTCCGTGCTCAATACGAGTTGGGTGACGAAACAGATTTACAGTTAAAAGTATGAAAGAAAACCCTGTCCAATGAGGTGAATATAGTACCATAATGTGACCAACTACGTTACTCTACTCTTATCGAACATGGACTTTACCTGTTTCTAAGTCAACAGTAATATCTCTCTCTGATATTGCAAACATGCACACTGCGAAGTTTGATAAATATACCAGGAAAGGCTGATGCCACTTTGTGTGCAAGCCATGTTTTTGTGACACTAGAGGCAATAATACATGACTCTTCAGTCTCAGATGATGCTATACCTGCGTCTACTCAATTTGGAGGCAGCAAAGCAGATATGCCCGGCTATAATTGCAGTGCTCAATGTTTTGAGGCATGGTATGCAGCCCATCTTACTACATGTATAACACAATCGTCTAGATTATAAGTTACAATGACATATTCAAGGTACTAAAATTTTCTTGTTCTCACAGAGACAGGTTTCAAAGGAAGAATACCTTGATTACCAGTGCAGTGGGTTCTTTAAAAGTATGCTTGAAGTATGCTGGCTTTACATTCACACACTCCTCGTGTGGTGGTGGAACAATCTTTATGGCGGGAGTACCTTCTATAAATAGCACATCCCATAATTATGTCCCCTTGTTGACTTGTCACGATAGCTCAAGTTGTAGGGCATCCACTTCTGGAACTGGAGGTCGTATGTTGAAAAGTCAGGTTAAGGTAGGTAGGTAGGTAGCTATGTAGGTAGGTAGGTAGGTTGGGCTGCTGCCGTTTGCCAGAAAACTTCAATACCCGCCCTTCACCAGTGCGGAATATGCATTTTGAGGGTCCTCAAAATATGAATCAAATGAGATCAGCATTTATGGAAAGAGGAGAACTTTGTTCAAGGAGTTAAACACTATAGTATAATCTTGATAATATTGATCATAATCATAGCGCCACGACAGCTAGGTAACCACCCTATGCAACTGGAGCTTCATAGTTCAGCATTCAAAAACTCAAATCTTTCTATCTATCGATACCTCTCAACCACCGAGGGAGACACCAGATGGGATTCGGTGAACCAAGTACTAGGAAGCATATTTTTGTTGTTTTTAATTAAGTAGTTATTTTCAAAATGTTATTTATGTTAGTAGTGAGTGAGATAAGAAAATCCATCGCATGCCTTATTGTGCTCAGAATCAAGCAATGTAGCAATTGGTTCCTTTTTGAACCATTGCAGTGTGACATGGCTGGTTTTTTCAACCTGCGATCTCAAGCTCTGGAAACGGACGCTCTACCGACCAGTCAACAAGGGGGAACTAACTGGAAGTGCTACTAATAGCAGGGCCTTGTGGTCATCTGCTGTGAAAGGGCTGACCACTTGGCTCTCGTCTGTGATATGTTAAATTGTGTATTTGTCACTTTTCTATGTGGTATCCTGGGTCAGGTGTGGTACTTGATTGTATCGATTCCTGATCTTTGCTCCTTTTTATTTCATTGTACCAAGCAATATGCACTGACCAGTATTCTTGTTTATGATTTTACTTGAAAATATAGTAGTTCGACAAAGATCTTATTTTATTTAATTTATTCACATTTCCTTTAAAGATCCCCAATTTTTTTTCCATTTGACCATTTATTCTTACCTACATTAATTATAATAGGTATTTGTTTTGGTGATGATTCGCCTTATGTTTGTTCATTATACTTTAAAATCTGTTGGGCTGCTGAGTGGTCACTTTTTGAGAAATAGCTGCCCACTAGTTTGGCCATTTGTTCTAATTGTATTTTGGTCTATATGTATTTTTAATTATTATCATTTTAGTCTTAAGAGCGAGATGTGGCTTACTGTGAGTTTGTCACTTTCCCATTGGTATCCTGGGTCAGGTGTGGTACTTAATTGTATCGATTCCTGATCTTTGCACCCTTACTTATTATGAATGCTCCAGTTCCTGTTTATTGCTTTTCTAGTACTTACATAATATATAGCTTATAATGTGATTGTAGTGCAAACAAGCAAACGACATCTATTTGCATTTTACCATTGTTTGACGACAACACTGAATTTTAGTCAGTTTTACTTAACTCCCCCCCCACCCCCAACACACACACACACACACGATTTCCGTCCCTTTTAAAACGAATTCTTTAATACTCAGATATAGGGCTGATTCAAGGTAACCAATATTATTTATGATATATTTCATCCAATCATACCATTTTAGATGTTTTTAATTGCTTTGTATCATATAAAATCTTCATTTCCTGATCTGACGTTTTTTTTGCTGCGGCCATCTTGGATTTTAGTACCGCCATTTCGACAATAGGCCAATTTCGATTGGCTAATGATAAATATTCAAATTACTCATGCTCATGAACATTTTTACCAAGTTTCATGCTTATATCTAAATGTGCCTTTTTTGTCACTTTCCGCTCTGTTTAACAAATGAATTTGGCAGCCATCTTGAAATTTGCGTAAGCCATCTTGAAAATGGAAAAAATTTGCGATGGCTAACGAGAAAAAATTTCAAGAAAGGTTTGAAGAACATAATCTGAAAGTCTCATGCTTGTATCAGGAAGTGCATGATCGTCTCAAAAAACAGACATTTCCCGCTTTGAATAACAACTTACTTTCAATCCATCAATTTCATATTAGTGATAAGCTTAGTATCTAATCACACTTCATTTAAGTGCAGTCTAATCAGGGACTTTGCTAATCTACCAAATAGTATGAAAATGTCAGCTTGATTTCAATCAATCAATATCATATTTGTGATCAGCAAAGTATCTAATCACACTTCAATTACGTGCAGTCTAATAAGGGACTAATTTCTTTAATTACCACCTCGAAATAACCTTACATTGATGTATTTTGTTTTGTGGTTTAATTTCAAAATTACTGTTTTTAAGCTCACCTGAGCAGAAGGCTCAAGGTGAGCTATTGTGATCGGTCTTCGTCCGCCGTACGTCGTGTGTCGTCCGTCCGTCAGTAAACGTTTCTTTAAACGACATCTCTTCTTAAACCACTGGTTCAAATTTCATATAACTTCACATGAATGTTCCCCATGATACCCTCTTTCAAAATTGCACAAATGGTTCTGCTCCACTAAACAAGAGGACTGCCAGAGCTCCAGATAATGTTTTTTTAATGACATCTCCTCCTGAGCCACTGGTCCACATTCACATTCAAAATTATTACACAGAAATGTTCCTTATAATACCCTCCACCAATTTTGCACAAATGGTTCTACTCGGCTAAACAAAAGGGTCACCAGAGCTTCAGATAAGAGATATCTGTAAACGACATCTACTCGTAAACCACTGGTCCAAATTTCATATAACTTCACATGAATGTTTCCATGATACCCTCTTCAAAATTGTACAAATGGTTCTGCTTCATCAAACAGAAGGGCTGCCAGAGCTCCAGATAAAAAAATCTTTTAAATGACATCTCCTCCTGAACCACTGGTCCAAATTCAAAATAATTTTACAGAACTGTACATCTTGATACCCTTTACCAAAATTGCACAAATGGTTCACTCCGCTAAACAAAAGGGTCGCCAGAGCTCCAGATAAAAATATCTTTAAAAGACCTCTCCTCCTGAATCACTGGTCCAAATTTCATATAACTTCACATGAATGCTCCCCATGATGTCGGCTTTAAAAAGGGCGCAAATGGTTTCGCTCCATCAATCAGGAGGGCTGCCAGAGGTCCAGATAAGATTTTTTATTAAAATGGCATCTCCTCCCGAAACCACTGGTCCCAATTCCATGTAGCTTCACATGAATATTTCTCATGATGCCGTCTTTGAAAATTATTAATATGGTTTTACTCCACCAAAATGGGGGGCTGCCAGAGCTCCAGGTAAGATTTTTTTAAACGACATCTCTTGGAGGTTTCTCTCTATCTCCATTGAGTATTCATTAAGTATATAAGGTGTGACTATGTAAATTGACACCTGTGAGTACTGTGAATAATCCTGTCGGGGCCCCAAACATCCCCCGACAAACCCGGACAGCCCCCGAACAGTTTCCGAATAGCCCTGACAGCCCCAAATAACTCATTTTGACCCTGGAATAATACAACCTACCCTGGGAACAATCATGCCAGGCCCCCATCAATTTAATGGCTCCCAGAGATTTCCCCCCCCCCCGCCCCCCCCCCCCCCGAAAGGTCTGCCAAGTACCCATATATGGCCCAAAAACACTTGTAAGCACCCTTAATATTCAATTTACAAGGAAGCATAACTGTCGTTTGCAAACTTTGATACCAGAGCTGTTAATTAAGCATTTTAACAGTCCGTTGTATTATAATTTTTCCACACTATCCCCTCCCTAGTTGACAACTCCTGATTTAAAAGATTTAATAATGACAAGAATGATATGTTTGATCCTAGGAAATGGGTTTCTTAAACTCAATAATGTTTACATATTAACTTATAAAAATGGTCGTTATTTCATCATTCATTCATTTTCTTTTAAAGTAAACGTGGTTCTACAGTCGATTCAAGCGAACGACACTGCAAACATAGCATAATTCCTTCCTGTTCAAAAGGTGGTATTCAATACAGTCCATTTGAGTAGAAATACGTATCTAGTCCAAAATATATGTGCTTAATGATGAAGTTATAGCATTGTATGCGCAATACAAGGTTACCTACCATGTAATAAAATAAAACTAAATATAAGCCATACTAATTGCTAATCAAGTTCTAATGTAGTTTGCTTGGGCGTCACATAATGTACGGCAAAACAAAAGTAATACATACTATGGCTAATATATATGATACAATACATTCAAACCTTCATAATCTATTATGCATATTCTTTCATTAAACCAAGACTGATTTACACTTACGATCTCAAATATTGCAATTCATTATAAATGCACTTCATGCATGTAAAATCGATAATCCGGTGTATGCTGTATGATGGATTTCATATAAGTGTCCATGCTTTATTGAATCTATTAAACAAGCTTAGGAAAGCAACGCGAGGTTTGTCAAGCATTTTATCTTCTTTCCGCAACAAAATTAACAAATTAAACTGTACAGGGGCACGAATGCCAGAGTCCCTTGTTCATATGACGTTAAGATTACTTTCATTTGCACTTTTGATGGAAATCCTTAGCTTTGCCGTATTTTGTTATAGTCGTCATTTTAAAGTGCTGCTAATGATTAAATTTATATCATTCATAGATGCGACGTCACGTAATAAAAGAATAAATGCATACTTTGCATCGTACAATCTCGCAAACCACATAAGAAATACTATATACATCACATATAATTACATGTACTATGATATCAACAGGTATAATTATATGACTGTTTACTGAGTGTGACAAGACCTAGGAATGAGGATCCCCTATTCAAACATGTCCGTTTCTCCGCCATCGCATGCAACAGATTAGACCAAGATAAGACCAGACCCAACGTAGGTCCCGATCAGGAACCTAACTGTTTATGATATGCTGGTTTTCTCTGTTGAAGCTTCTGAAAATAACTTTAGACGCAAAATGACCGCCAAGAGAACATGAAAACTCTAATGACCATTCAGCATACTTGCAGGAACTTCCTTATCTGGAGATATAGTAGCTGATAATCAACCAATATTGGGTCATAAATCAATATACATTGAGACTTGACCGCAGACAGAGCTCTAAATTTAATTACTTTATTATGACAAAGTAATTGCCGAATTTCAAGGCTTATTTAAACCTAGGAATCGATCCCTACTGATTATCATATCGCGTGTCAGTTGCCTCAGAAAGTTATCGTCTGCAAATAAGGCTCATTGCATGAAATGCAGAGATGAATAACTCAAATTATAGCGATATACTCGTGTATAGGACAAACAGCGAAGCCTCCATCACACTCAGCAAGCAGGTTGTTTACACCATGACAACCCAACTTTATTACAAAAACTAGGTGATCTAGTAAACATAGTAAACAGAGAAAATTGCCTAGTCAATGTTAACTCTGCTAGCATCTTAGCAACCTAACTAGTCATTTAGTAAATGACAATTATACTAACATCCGAATATTTTTTTTATCATTTTTTATGATAGATTAAACCATCACCGCGCCATACATTATGAAGCATCAAGACAAAACAGGCTTTCAAAGTTTTACCAAAATGCATTGATATTGAAGAATATTCAATATTTAGATTAAACACCAACATGTGGTACAACCAAATATCTCAGACCTCCAATAAATGTCTTCCTTGGTTAAGCCATCAGAGAAGGACTTTAACCACGGTAAACATTTACACTGATCAACTGTGTGATAATTCATTCTATATTAGCAGTGGAGAACCAACATTAAGAGAACTTCACTTATATTTCGTTCAAAAGGTCAATACTTTTATGTTAAACTTACGAATCTCACATGTTAACCGTGCATTTGGCGCGCAATACATGAACCAATGTTAGCCCTATACCACACTGTGATTTCAGCCCTGAGTAGGTCCGGAAAGCCTCATGAGACTTAATAATTTTGAAAATTACACAATATGGATGAAATTATCCATTCATCATTAATTCTGCTGTGTTCTTTAGCATGTGGTATATAGTATATAGTTCATTCTAGACTAATAATTTCCACTCGCTATCCAATGTTTGGCTAGATAGTAAAAACTACTTGTATGTGAAAGTACCAGCATCAACAATTTAATCGAAAATAATGTCCACTCACCTCTAGAGAGTTAACTTATTGTAATCCATAAATTAAAAGTAAACACTTTTTATCATAAATGACAAGCACTCACAAATCAGCCTACGCATCTACGCAGGCAACCAAGTCGTTCAAACAGACACGTTTTAGGTCAAAGAATTGACTGATTTTCATAGGTTTGCGCACCAAAGGTATTTAATATTGGTGCCTCAACGGGACAAGATAGGCAGGCGCCCAACCACCTTATCCATTCGAAAGGCCCTCGCCCAACTCAGACTAATATAAGTTCATCAAAAGATTAATGGCTGACAACCCATTTTCTGGTACATGAGAGCCACACCAAAATTAGATTTCTCTTACTACTCCATACTAAATTCAAATATATATATTTTTTTTATTTTATGAAATACATTTTACTTATGCTTATTATTTATTTTTTTTAAACATGCGATAGATCCAGTCACTCAAACAAGTCGACCGCATGTACAGGTACCATTACAGGGTTGCTAAAAATCTTTAGTTCAATAATGTTTCTGAATGTTTCATATTGTTTCAATCTTCCCATCACACCACACTCATTGGTTCAACATAGCCCAAATCAATTCGTCCCAATGTAGTATCTATCGAGTCGTCTCAACATCGTAATAAGCGAAACGTATCTTCATCGTGCCATGTAACTAGTACCAGCATCGTATCTGCATCGTACCATGTAAATCGTATCAGCATCGCACCATGTAAATCGTATCAGC
Source organism: Loripinus fragilis (assembly GCA_964019695.1). Taxonomy (NCBI): domain Eukaryota; kingdom Metazoa; phylum Mollusca; class Bivalvia; order Lucinida; family Lucinidae; genus Loripinus; species Loripinus fragilis. Next base: position 21,059,984 of record OZ026520.1, on the reverse strand, counting down.
ATCGAACCATGTAAATCGTATCAGCATCTACCATGTAAATCGTATCAGCACCGTATCAGCATCGTACCATGTAAATCGTCTTGTATGTGTCCTTACCCAGCTATCCCCCTCAGACAAGCTGAGGTCCTTAGCACTAGGTTGCTAGAGACGGCAAGACAATAAAAAAAATAGAAGGTTATATAAAGCATTGCTTCTTTCTGGCCTAGTCCCGTCCTAACTTGATGGTTTGGCTGGGGTTCTGAAGATCTGGATCCAACGTACCCTCTCCTAAATCAGGTCTCCGTCACTGTAGGCCAGGTAATTATGTGGTTTCTTGGAATACACTTCTCCACAGAGGGTGTAGCACGCCAGAAACTAAAGGCGTGCCACCTCCACATGGGGAAGATATTGCCCCAACTTTCCATTAAGGTTGTCTCTCTGGATTTGTTCCAGAGTGACACTGGCTCTTAGGATGGCCTGTTGATCTTCTTCTAACGCAACCAGAAAAGGCATACAGGACGCCTTGTCCATTAAGATGTCAATATACACCCGTTTTGGCTTTGTCAACACCGGATGGGATTCAAGGACTGTCAAGATCTCCTTAAACTCCCTCAGCCAGAAACAAATGTTAATATCATTGTTGGAGTCATCCACAAATATCTAATAAAATTTGTCCCGACAGGACAAATATTCAATCTCTCCTGCCAGGGTATTTTCATTTGTTGTGGTATCCATTATTAATTTACAGTACACACTTTTATTTAGTTATTGATATATTTATGTATTTACAGAAATCTCAAAAAAACATTCGTAAGTCAAAGCAGAAATGACCCTCTTAGCCAAGGTACTGGCATTTAAGCCCTTACCAATATAACACAAAACATGTGTCTAATTTATTTTTGTTCCTGAATTAGGGGCAATATTCTTAACCTGTGCCCCATACTTAATCAGTAAAGACCCATGGCATTTTTGGTCCTTTGAACTCACCATTTACTTAATTTCGAGCTCATGGATGAAATAGATTAATAGCAGATAGCGTCAGAATAAGATGAAATTTCAATTTATACCTTATTTCCCACAGCCTAACCCTAAACGAATTTAATTCATTTAATTTGATGATTGATGAAACTGGACGATTCCAACACCCTAACGATGGGACAAGTTTATTTCAAACCACAGAAAGATTAAGTATAATGCAAGCCACTATATGATGACTCAGATCAGCACTGACGAATGTCATAGGTGACGATCTTTGTTCCCAACCCAACCTTTATAGGGCCAAAATTAAAGAATGGTTAGAGGTTTTGTATACAGACTTTTCCTTTATAAATTCTGAGAATAGACATGCCTTTCTCCTGATGACTTTTTTTTACAGGATAACCATTTTATTTTAAAGGAAACAGTGTAGGACCGTTTCAGTCGCTGCACTTGGCTTTGCCTGAATCGGACAATCACTGTTCGAATTACTGATTTATGATCATTTGCCTTAAAACTCAATGAGCCCTTTGATTCTCTTAAAATCAACAATATGTTCAAGATCAAATGGCCAGCACACACACAAGTGGTCCATAACAGAGTTTTTTTTATTAACGTTAACTGAATGTTTCCTCCAGTTTAACCTATTTTCTTTAGTCACTGTAGTTCTAGTCGCACGAAAATCTAAGAAAGTAAACTTTGACAACAATGTGCTCCGAAGTTGTCTTGAATGTTTTAGACAACCATGAAACAAATTGTGTTCCAAGCATTTTTGCTATCAGTCTCTTTGGCATTTTATATTCATGCCTCTGTCCCAGGAAAAGTTCGTTTTATCCCTGACCTGTGAACTGGATATGACTTCAGTCGTGTGAAAAGGGTCCTTATAGTTACCCACTTTCTTACAAAAGGCAAATAAATTATATTTCAGCAGAAGAAAAGTATTATTGTATGTGTTCCGCCGAACAAATTAACTTTAAACAACAGATAGCTAAAACATATTTACAAACATTACGTGACGCAAACTCTAATAACTTTACATGACCTACCAAAGCGAACTGTTGCACTCACACAAGTCTCCTTATTGAGGAGGCTCCTATGATTGCTGTGAATAAATCACTGCTCTCTGCCTTTTTTTTATTCACTTGATCTCAATTTGGAGGCCATTTATACGTGAATCGGCATTCTGATTTATCACGTGGACATCATTATTATTTATGCGACAATATGATGTGCACCCACAGATAATGACCACTTTGTGAACCAAGCCTTAAATGTTAAGTACTGTATATACTTAAGCATGCATCTATAGAATATACGTATATATGCCTATCCGCAATATTTCAATAACAAAATATCTAAAGATAGATCAAAGCTATGCCTAAGAATGACCATTTTGATACTTATCGCACATGATTCAAGCCAACGACCAGAAGAGCTTGTTCATATGAACAATCTCTCCTGAGCATTTTACCGCTTGCATACACCTGACGTGACAGCAGAAGGGCTCAGTCTGATTAAAGACTACCCCACTCGACTACTGCGCACGTAGGTCTAAAGGACGTTTATCTGCATATCAGATAAATAATGTCCTCTCCTTTAATGCAGAAATTCTACTAACCCATCGCAGTAATAACCTTCCAGTGATAGTTGCAGCAGTGAGTTAAATAAGCGCATACTCACAAAGCGAAATAAATCAAACAAGTTTTCAAGATGCACTTGCTATAATTTTTTTTATTTATTTTGAAAGAAAATCAATCTTCAAAATACCCCAGACCCATGGAAAGTTTGACCTTGCTTATCATGGGAGTACATGTACAATATAAAGGTATCGCTTGCCAATTTAAAAGCACTGCATACATCTACCTTTGGAAATGATGCATAGCCATCTTAAACTCAGACTCATGTGCACAATATTCAGATTGGTCATTATGATAATAACATTTTGGCATTACCGCCTTTGATTCACTTTGTTAGACTGGTTAATGCTTTGGGTTTATTACAAATTAAATACCTTTATTCTACTAGTTCCATAATACAAGAAATAAAATTATGCCAGTGTTAAGAAAACAAACAAAGACTAGACTAATAGCATCAAACAAATCAGACCAATATACTCAATAGTGAAGATATTGTTACAGACATTTAAATTATATGTTAACCTATTTTAGCTAGAAAACCTGTTAGCCAACTAGACAAACCCAGTGATGAAATGATTGTGCAGATGTACGTATCATTTCATGACACTAAAAAGGGCATCTACTGTTTAGCACAGTCAATATGATATGTTTTGACAAAGCACATGAAGACAAGCCAAGCCAAGGGCTTGGTTATCTGCGAATCCCTGTACATTAAGTGTTTGTACAATAGGTAAATAATTGAGCAGAAACTTCAGCTACTGGCTTCTATGCACATGAGAAAACAACAACAATTATTTAGTCTGACCACGGGTTGCTAAAAAGACTCCAGACAACATCTTGTCAAGAGATTCCTTTATTTTGGATTTCAACTGTTCACTCATAATGCTAAATAAATGCTGGTCATTTTTCATTGATTGTTCCAGATTTTGAAAGATTTCTTCGTTTGCCGATTGGATCTCTGTTTTTAAAGATTGTTCAATACTGGTTAATTTAATTTCTATTTCTTTAATTTGGCTCTCAATTTTGTCATTTTTCTGAAATGTTGATGAAGCTGTTGGAGGGTTATATTTTCGTTTAGAAACCGGAGGGTTTGGAAATGTGATATTGTCATTACTTAGTATATTATTTTCAAAACTAGTAGAAGGGTTTGAATTGACATCTTCATATATATTAGGTGTCATAATTCTTGAATTAAAATCCATTTCTTTGTTTTGTTCTTTTACTATATTAGGCTGTTCAATGGATAATAAATGAGTAATAGTTGGGTTTATGTCTAAATTAGTTGTAAATTTTCTTTCAACCAAATGGTTAATATCACTGTCATCAAATTGATTTGACCCTATTCCAAAGTAACCATTTTCTTTTTTTTTTATAGTAGGATTGTCGTTTAAGCGATATAACAACATATTCTTGTCTAGTTAAACTATCATTATGCTTGATTAAATGTTTTATTAATTTGACTTTTGGCTCAAAACTCTTTTCACAAGGAATTCAAATATGTTATCCAAAATAATAAGGCAGATATGTTAAATAATGTCTCCTAAGTGCATAGGAATCACGGTAATATTCTTTACAGCTAGAGCATTGCAGCATTTGAAACTCTGTAATCCAACTTTTGAAATATGAATATATAAGTTTACACCCACGATTTACTTTAGAATAAATCCATCAATATTGAAAGAATACATACGCACATGTATTTAGCTTTAGTCCACATGAAAACTTATGAGTAAAAGTAGAAAAGAACTACCCAAAGCGATGTTCAAGCTTTTAAACCCAACCAATACGACACAACCCATGTGGTTTCACTTATGTTGATAATTGTACAAGTTAAATTATTGTCCTTAAAATTCCCCCGAGTCCATAACATTTAGTTTTCTTTAAACTTTTAATTTACCAGATCCCCAGATAAGATGAGATAAAGGTTAGATTCCAGAATATGCTTATCTTCCATAACCCAAACCAATCTACCCCAATGTCGATTCTTTTTGTTTTAATTGATAAATATGAATTCCATAAAATTTGAAATATGTCTACCATCATATGCATGAATTTATCTCAAATTTAAAAGTTTTAATATCTCAATTTAAAAAACGGTCAGACAACTTTATTATTCGTATTTTTGTTTCACCATCGGAAAATGTGCATCTTAGACAGTACACACATACCAACTTGTTTAAGAGAAACAACAACAATAATAATAAAATAATAATAATAATAACAATAATAATAATAATAATAATTCATTTAAACATTAGTCTCATTAGTCACTGCCCTCTTAAGTGGCATCCAGGCCAAACAATCAAATTGCCCATGTAATATATCTAGAAAGGTGCCAGCTTTATATGATCCCCACCTGTTACAGGTATCAAAAATGCAATATATTTGAAATGCATTATACCAAATGCATACAGTATTGACCTGGTTGTAGTTGTTTCAAACGTTAATGTGCCTGTACATTCAAAGTAGGAGGGTTTTCAATCGAAATATTATTATGCCTGTGAGTAGCTTATTTCCTGCCAAAACAACAACAAACAGACAAGATATGTTGAAATATAAGGTCATTTTAATGCCCTTATCTTTCAAAGGAAAACAAGTCGGCCAATGTAATTCAGGACCAACCTTTACCTATTGGCTGATGTATGAAATTATTCTAAGAAAACATTTTACATGTACTATTGCTGACCGTACAACCCACAGTTTGCATATTGCTTACTAAACTCAGCTTTTTATGTTTTCACCGATCCTCAGCAATAATTTTTTAACCTCGAATTCTTCCAAACCATGCCTATTGATCATACAACAGTCTATCCTTTAGGTATAAATGGTCCCATTCCTTACAAACAGCGATTCTTCTGCCACCATGTCCCGTGCAGGCCTAGTATCAGAAATAAACTTCCGCTGGACAATCTTTCCAATATCTGGATTATTTCTCTGCATTTGTCGAAGCTGATCAGGTTGATAGCCAGCTAAAGAGAATCTTTTCAGTTCTGTAAGTAAACGGCTATCTTCGAAAACACCATTGTTGCTAAGCGTTTGCTTGAACCTACTATCTCTCTCATCCTGGCTCTTTCAAGCGATAATCGTCTCTATTTGGCCTTAGACGTCTCAAAGGCCCTGAACAGACTGCTTTTTCCCAAACTTCAAGCTCTCTCCCAATACATCCCAAGTATTGCGCAAATGCTGTAACGTACACCTGACAATCACACTAAACAGGCAACATAGAGCTAACCATATCCTAATGCAGAATATTCCAGCTGCTCCTTTTTGTGAAGACTTCCCGCATGTTATGTTCAAGGCAAAAAATAAGAACAACATCATCTACATCTCCCAAAACAGCCCACTGAACCCGTCGTTTCCTGCACATCTTACTAAAGTGACATAGCATTTCCCCTAGAATTGTATTCCTGTCATAGTACTCACACGTATAGGGGTCACAACCTTAAGCACCTATTACATTACATCCATTTTTCTTTTATATACAGAATAAACATAATCACAGGAGCTACTCTGATCTTCACTCATGAGTTTAGCCAAATTCACTTAGGGTGATATGACACAATATTGCTGACCAAAAAGCACTTTGCATTTTGGAAACTCCAACAGATCAGGTATTGTCAACCTGTATTGCCACCCTGTACAACCACACGCAACTGTGTTCACAATGATTCTTGCCATGCCATAAGCTATCACCACTATATAGCACAGAGCACAGAATCAATGCCCAAAACACGTTTAGCATTAGAGCACTCCGTGGCCAATATTCGTGGCCAATATACAACCGCAACTAAAATCCTGCAAATCCAAATTGACGAACCTTAGCAAAATTCAGAAACAAGCACTGATTACTCGAACGTTGAGACCCAATGTACCCGCGAACGCCAGCACAATTCTGCATGTCGTACGGTCCATATATTCTGTACCAATCAGCTAAACTTCTCTTGAAATACTGTTAACTCAAACTAAATCTCCAGTTTCATATGCTCTGAGTTATTGAGAGAAAAGTGTAGGTATAATGTGTAGGTAGTAATTATATAGACTTTGTCTCTGTCCGTTTGAAGTACAAGGGTAAAAATCCAGGAAAGCAGTCCGTCTCATAATTAAATTCTTTCGTGCACATATTTACCAGCTAATTCAAGAATCCAACCATATTCCTGGTTGATAACTGTAACTGGAACCTATTAGCTCATTGACTTGAGGGATTCAAACTCTGTACGTACACAGTAACCTGTGTTATCCAATGTAAGTGTACCCTTACAAAAGATACCTCCAAAAAGCACAAACACTGCAACAACAAGATAAGGTAGCATACTTTCAAAAACGTTTTACAGTCTGTAATCTTTTAACCAAGATAGTCATTAAATTACTCAATTCCACAGGATAAAAATCTCATCAAGGATTTTTCTATATGTTTCAATGACGTTAGCACGTGTTAAGTCCATATCCCATCGCTTGCCATCAATTGTCACAATTTTACCGTGAATGTGGTTGTTCCCTGGTACATAGAGTCGCTGCCACCAGACCTTTAAGGTCGTTTCCTTATATAGGAAGTTTTTATAAAATCCAAGAACTGAAGTGAGGTTCACTTTTTATATTCAATAAAGAATTACTTTCCGTAACACTAATTTCCTTAAACATCTAATTTATAAACTCATTTTTAATATTCCAAAAAGAATTACATTTCCATAACACTAATTTCCTTAAACAACCAAAGAGTATAAATTCACTTTTAATACGCCATAAAGAATTATGTTTCTATAACACTATTTTCCTTACATACGAGGGACGTTTTTTATGTTCGTAGATAGGTAGATTTAATGAAAACGGCGAAAGTAAATGCATACATCATGCATATATTTGGAATGATTGAGCTTTTATCTATACATGCAACCTAAAATTTAATTCAAAATGCATTACTTTAATGTATTCTAAGCAGCAAAGACATACCTATATATCGCACACTGGAAATATGGTAGAAATATGACATTTATGGACTTAGTCTCTGACAGAACGTCAGTAACAATTGCATGAAAATGGGTCCATAGCTTCTGAAAATTTGGCTGTAGATCAAGGACACCACGTGCTACAATAATATACAAACAATATAGCAAATACGCAGCAATTATTGGATATGGAAGATTTGTTTTGAACCTCAGTAAAGTGAACAGTTTGCATATAAACTTTTATTGTAAAAGGTGACATAAGTGGAAGTTGGATAGGGGCTTTTGAATGTGGCTTAATATGTAAGCTATAAAGTAGTATTATAATTTTTCTTGCTTATATAGTAGATGTAAGTGCTGTGGTAACTTTCATCTCAAAACAAAGTTAATGCTTTTGTTTTAGTAGAAATGAACTGCAAAATAAATAGCCTAGGGGGTGCTAAAATCCCTTATTTTGTACATAAATGACGTCATTGAGCGTTACTATATTTAGAAAATACAGTAAAACTGTGTTTGTGCCTCAAAACAGGTGTTGAAATCACTGCAATAAGAAAATTATGCAGATCCGATTGTAATTAAGTTTTCTACACGGGATTGATTTACCCATCTACTTTTTATAACATGAGGGTATGCCAGTACCATAAGTTGCCAGTTACACGCTAAAATCGATACATCAATATAAATGCTGACGAATGATTGAGTAAATCATGTGTTATTCAAAACCAGAAGAAATTTTAAAATTTGTTCATATAGGCGCGTTGCTGGATTTCATATGAGGCTTACTTTTTGAGAAAACTTACCTCATCGTCATTAAGGATGAAACCGATCTCAAATCAAAACTAAATGCCTCTACTTTAATTTTGATTGGGTCGTACGTTCGAAAATTGGTATCGTCATATCTAAAAAGGGGGAGATAACTCTATCCTTGCAAAAAAGGGAATTGTGAAGTACGAATTTCGAATCGATTTTTTGCAGTGTTAAAACATTATTTTTTCGCAAATTATTTTATTTTCTAAAATCAATTTTACTTTTATTTGTTTTTAAATCAAATTTGCCTCATTTTCTTCATTTGCAGATATAGCTAATGAGGGATAACTCTTACTACCCTATAAAATAGAACATTTCCCTCGATATCGTTTCTGATAATACCGTTATTTTTGGTAAAAATGCGTAAAACTTGATCAATTCGACGAAACATATAAATTTGCTATTCAAAAACATGATTAACAGCATTCTGACATGCTTGACGGCTCGGAAAATCGCTTGCAAAGTTGCTACCCGCGTGTGAAAATACTCTGTTTTCGTGCATTTCACCAATACACTTGATATACTATTAGGCGCAGTCTCTGAATGCTTTTGAGAGAATTTACCTCATCGTCCTAAAGGATGAAACTTGTCTTCAATTGAAGATAAATGTCTACACTTAATTTTTTGGGGGTCGCACACTCAGAAATTGGCAGCGCCATATTGAAAAAAGGGGAGATAACTTTATACTCGCTGAAAACAGAATCACGAAATACGAATTTTAAAAGTATCAAGTATGGACTTATTTCTGAAGACAAAGTGTCTGACATATTTCTTCAATGTAATTTGGTATGCTAAATCCGAAAACCAATGTTTGCCAGCTGAGAAATGGCGTCTTATTGAGCATATTTGCATGTTTTCAAGATGGCCGCCAAAATCATACAGAATCTTACATTGTTGTTGATTCATTGTTTAATGTACCTCGGAATATTTGTGGGGGTTCTGTGTTGGTCTTTGTTTTATTATGCATCTATTTGTGTTCTTTCTATTTTTGTTAACACCTTGACGAGGAAGAGAATGATAGTTGCTTTGCTTTAATTGTCTTCCTGGTGTCTTGTGACTGTTAGTGTTCTGTTCCTCTTCCTCACGATGCCATGGGTTGATCTGCAGTAGTGATTGTGTTTTTTCCTGTTTATACTCACTTACTTATTGCGTATCTAGTGTCCAGCTATTGTAATGAATGTTTCGTTCATAGCACTATTTTGGACTAGGTTCAAGCTTTTAAAGTGATGAACGAGAAATGAGTTTTGAGAATCAACAAATAGCTTTGATTTAACTGTCGTCATAATGTCCGTTCTTCCTAGCAATACCCACAAAATGTGTTACACTACATCTATATATCAAAAGTAAAAGCATTTAATTTCCTTAGTATCCAATGGTCGAATTAGACCAGCCTTGCGTCCTCAGGACAACTTCTCATGGGCGTCAAATTGTTTTGTGGGACTGCCTTCAATAGGTAAAAGTATTTAAATAACCAAAATATCAAAATTACCCGATTTGAGCTTTGTGACATTGTGTGGTTTCCATGGCAACAAACGATGCACTTTAAAACAGTTGGGTATGTCCCTACAAATTTTAAAATTATATCTCAGCAGAAACTCATCCTAAAGTACTAACTCGATAAAAAAACAAAAGTAAGACATAGCAGCTTCATTCGGCGGTAAAGTATGCTAGTGAGCAAATTTGCATATTCATGAAAATTAATGAATACATTAGGAAATCATAAGAAAATAAAAAAGTGTACCCACAAAGATACTAACAACTCAGCTGCGAATTATTTTAGGCAACCACTCTTGGTACCAAATAATGCCAAATCACTGCACTTTTACCAAATTGTCCATTTAACAAATTTTCTAACATTCTCACTCATAAATGTTAATCAAAATATAAGAAATAAGAGAAAATTTTGGAAAATTAAAGGGGTGTACTTACAAAATTACGCATATGTCAGTTGCTAGTTATCCTATTCTCAAATTAAAGCCTAGAACTAAATTTTATCATTATGTGTTCTTCTTTCTTTTAAATTTTTCTTATACATTCATGAGACAAGCAAATGAGATCATTTGTATATTCAACTTAGGTCTCAACTTTTATTTGGTACCATGGTTGGTAGTCCAGGATATATGGCAGCTGAAATATAGGTTATTTTGTAGGTCAAACCACTTTAGTTTTCTACTATTTTTGACTTATTTTTTATATGTGTTCATTAATATTCGTGAATATAAAAATTAGATATTTCGAATACCTATAGTCATAGGGTCACATACCTGTATCTCAACTATTATTTGGTACCAAGTTTTGTAGTCTAGGATAGTAAGCAGCTGTAGTAGAGGTAATTTGGAAGAGATACCACCTTAATTAATCTACCAATTTTGTCTTATTTCTTATGTTTAAATTAATATTTATGGGTATTTGAATTAGATCATTTGTATATTTAATCATTTTCATCAAATGAAAATGTCTCAACTTTTATTTAGTACCTAGTTTTGAAGTTAATCATGGTTAGCGGCTGACTTAGTGGTTATTTTGAACATAAATCACCTAATTTTTCTACTTTTTTTCTCTTATTTCTTAAGTATTCATTAATATTCATGAATATATTTAAATTAGATAATTTGTAAATTTAATCATTTTGGTCAAAATGCAATGTCTCAACTTGAATTTGGTACTAAGTTTTGCAGTCTACGATAGTTGGCAGTAGAAGTATAGGCAATTTTGTAGCTAAACCCCCTTATTTTTTCTATCTATTTTATCTTATTTCTTATGCTTTCATTCATATTCATGAATATTTAAATTATAAAATTCGTATATTTTATCATTTTGACCAAATGGCTATGTCTCAACTTTTATTTGATAGCAAGTTTTGTAAGATAGGATAACTATCAGCTAGCGTCATGTTAATTTTGTAGGTATACCACCTTAATTTTTTTATCAATTTTGTTTTGTTTCTTATGTTTACATTAATATTCATGCATATTTAGATTAAATAATTCGTATATTTAATCATTTAAGTGAAATGATTATGTCTCAACTGTTATTGGGTACCAATTTTTATAGTCTAGGATAGTTTTCAGCTAGAGTACATGTAATTTTCTAGGTATACCCCCTTAATATTTCTACCAATTTAGTCTTATTTCTTATGTTTACATTAATATTCATGAATATTTAAATTAGATAATTAGCATATTTAATATTTTTGGTTAAATCTCAAAGTCTCAACTTTTATTTGGTACCAAATTTTATAGTCTAGTCTAATAAACAGCAGACATATAGGACATTTTGTAGGTATACCACCTTCATTTTTCTACCAATTTTCCCTTATTTATACTTTGTACATTAGTATTCATGAATATTCAAATTAGATTCTTCGTATATTTTAATCATTTTGGTCAAAATACAATGCCTCAGCTTTAATTTGGTAACAAGTTTTGTAGTCTACGATAGTTGGCAGTAGATATGTAGGTCATTTTGAAAGTATACAACCTTAATTTTTCTACCAATTTTCTCTTTTCTCTTATGCTTTCATTAATATTCATGATTATTTAAATTAGATAATTCGTATATTTCATCATTTTGATCAAATGGCTATGTCTCATCTTTTATTTGGTACCAGTTTTTGTAAGATAGGATAGTAAGCAGCTAGCGTACTGGTAATTTTTAAAGTATACCACCTTTATTTTTCTACAAATTTTGTTTTATGTCATATGTTTACATTAATATTCTTGAATATTTAAATTAGACAATTTGCATATTTAATCATTTTGGTCAAATGGCAATGTCTCAACTTTTATTTGGTACCAAGTTTTGTAGTCTAGGCTAGTCCACAGCAGACATATAGGACATTTTGTAGGTATACCCCCTTAATTTTTCTACCAATTTTTTTCTTATTTCTTACGTTTACATTAATACTCATGAATATTTAAATGAGATAATTCGTATATTTAATGATTCTAGTCAAATGGCTTTGTTTCAACTTTTATTGGGTACCAAATCTTGTAGGATAAGATATTTAGCAGCTGATGTAGTGGTAATTTTGTACATATACCCCTTAATTTTTCGGCCAATTTTCTCTCATTTCGTATGTTTTCATTAATATTCATGAGTATGCAAATTAGATAATTCCTATATCTATTCAGTTGGTCAACGTACTTTACGTTTCCGTTTTTTTGCAAACATTGAGTTATCTCCCCATTTTTTAATATGATGCTTCCAATTTTTGAGCATACGACCCAATCAGAAATAAAGTAGAGTCATTCATCTTGAATTTAAGACCTGTTTCATCCTTTATGACGATGAGGTAAGTTTTTTCGAAATTTTGAATTTCAGCAACGCGCCTAATAATCGTACTTTTAACAGATATAATAACTAGCACTTGACTGTGATCATTTTGGTATATTGATTGGTGTTTTAAAATTGTTATAGAACAGCAAACTACATGCCTATAGTTTTGCTGCACTTGTCTACGATTAGCGTTTAAATAATTAATTTTGATGGTGCAAAAGAAAAATCGGTATGAAAAATGTTTATATCACCATAGCGAATGGAACTTAACAGCGTCTAATTTCCTGCTTGCTGCGTGGTTAAAATGGCATGGATTTCGACCAGTGTCCTCTTCATGCCCTATTCAAAGCTCAATATCTTGACCGAACTAAGCGCAAATTATGTAAAACTTATATAAGTTGATAGACAAAAGCTAGACCTTTTAAAATATATATACTTATTGTACCGTAAATTTATACTTGTAGAGATACAGACCGATTCTACGAACATAAAAAATGACCCTCGTATTTAATTCATAAATTCCATGTTTAAGTTAGAATAGTTTTACAAATAATCCAAATCCTTAATAAATATTATCCAAATTATGAACACCACATAACTAAGCCAAAGTTAATAATAATTCTATTGTGAATGTTCAACGTCTACCCAAAGAATATCCCTAATGGCAGCTCAACACATCTTTTATAGTACTCAATGACTCATCAATTATGACTCCCCGAATCCCCACAATCCCCCGTCACTGACTATCGTCAATCCCCCGTCACTGACTATCGGGGCCCCCAAAACCCCCGAATGGTGATTCAGCATTTTCTGGTTCCCACCCTATGAGTCAATGAGGACCATAACTAGTGGGTTGAGTCATATTAAACAACCCCTTAAACCAATATACGTATCTAACTAAATACAAACGTTTATATTAAGCAGAAATAATACAAATGCACAGCATTGTCTTAATGCTGACTCAGTATTTAAATTGAACTTGTGCATGATGCTCAATAGTGACTGTTTCACATCAGTAACAGCAGAAACCCACTATAAGGGCAACTATGCAATTGCTCATACAAACAGTATCCTAATATTAAGCATATAGCAATCAGCATCAAGGCAATATATTGAACAACATACAATGCTATTATATCAACACATATATATATATATATATATATATATATATATATATATATATATATATATATATATATATATATATATATATATATATATATATATATATATATATACTCTCGGATCACCTGGTTTCTGGGAACAGAAAGTAGTTTTTTCACCTTGGTTTTGGGAACGTCTTCTGAAATCTTGGAACCTTGCATGTTCCAAGATAACGGTTTGCCTTTTTTCTGACTCTAGACTGTTTTAAACACGGTAACAAACGAAAAGGAACTGCGTTCCAAGAACCCAATTTGTATTTTTTGAGTTGTCTCCCTTTACTCATCTGTCACGTTATTCTGCATTCGTAACAACTCGACTATTTACGTAGCCGGAAATGGTGATTACGAAGTGGAGCGCAAGTATCACAGCAAATGAATAGTATAATCTGATTGGTCAATACATGATGACAGAATGTTCTAATCATCTCGACCAATCAGATGACACTATACATTTGCTGTGGTACTTGCGCAATTGAAGAGAACAAAACAACAAAGATGGCCGTGCATGCATCACACGGCTAAAATCAGATTTCACAAAAAAAAAAAAAAAAAACAATAAAACCGTGAATGTGGCAAACTTCTGATATAGGGCGGAGTATAGAGCATGCAATTGTTTATTGAATGGTATACGCACGAGATTGTATATATGAACAGGGACGGGTCTTCCTGGGTTGAACCAGTACTAAGCTAGGAAAAATGTGTCTTGCTCAAGGATGACAACGCAACATACGGGAGCGCAGTGGTAGAGTGCTTGACTCGAGGCCGAAGGGCCGTGGGTTTGAGCCTCACCGGCGTCACTGCGTTGTGTCCTTGAGCAAGACACATTTATCCTAGCTTAATACTGGTTCAACCCAGGAAGACCCTTCCCTTTATAACTGAAAGATTGTTGATGGGACGTAAAGAATCAAACAAACAAAAACAACGCAACATACCTATCCCCACTCCCGAGCAGTTTCAGTTTGAAAAAGTGAGTGTTTAACATCCTACCAGCAGGCAGCAGAGCTCTAAGGTCATGGAGACACCGTCACAGCTCAGTCTCATCTGTGGATCGAACTCTAGGACCCCTGGATAAGTCACCAGTGCTATAGTTACATTACATGTTTTGTTTTGATTCTTTACGACACATTGAACAATTTTTCAGTTGCCAGACAGGGCTAGACTCGAGTTGGAGGGGTTGTGGGTTTGGGCCTCACCAGGGGCACTGTCGCACTGCCTTGTGTCTACCACTGAGCTCCTAATTTTATCTGTCTGACAGGGTTTGTTCCCATTCATCTCCCCACAGACCCTCCCAGGGGTTGGTTAGGGGGGCTGTTTTCTTATTCCCCTGAATGAAATTACTTATCCCCACTCCTGTACCCCAAACATAAAATTTACCTTGTTCCTCCATTTCCCATACCCCTGGATGGGCCTCAAGAATGTTTAGCTGATGCCATAGCATAAAGTCAAATTTTGAGAAAAATAAATTTTGTTCCTATTCCTAGACATGCGCGGATCCAGGAATTTACATCAGGGGGGTCCAGGTCAGTCTGACAAAAAAAGCTCAGACGTTTTTTTTTTTTTTTTTTTTTTTAGTCCTCAGCTTATTTTACAGAAGTCAAATGGTCAATTTAAAAGAAATCTATCATTTTTCAAGGTTCCAGAGGGGGTCCAACTTTTTCCATGGGGGGGGGTCCAATTGCTGATTCCCTATAGAAACCCATTTAACTTGTGATTTTCCAGGGGGGGGGGGTCCGGACTCCCTGTTCCCCCCCTTTGGATCCGCACTTGCTAGACCCTTTCTGATGATGGAAATAAAAGTATAAGTGCCATAGGCCCAGTTAAGCAAATATTTTGAGCAAAAAATTCCTTATAAATCCATTAGTTCTAACATTTAAAGAACCATCTCATTGAGACAGTTCCTTTGGAAATATTTTTAAAATTTTTAATTACTGAGACTCTTATCTGGAGGCCTACATGTTTATAGGTGTCACAATTTGGAAAATTTTACTTTTATTTTTCTGAAAATATGACATTCCCATGGCTGTGGAAATACCATGCCCGACTTGTCCAACCTGGTCCCATTTCGCCGTTTGAACCTTTTTTCTCTACATTGAATGAAGTTTAAAATTATTGACAAATCTGTTTTTTTCTTCTTCCACTTTTTAAGTACATTCATGATTATTATGTCCCCGCCATGATAATGGGCGGGGCATTAAGTGTTACCCCTGTGCGTACTCGGGTAAGTACATGCGTCTGTCCCGACGACGTCCGCTCTCTAAATCGAATACTTTTGATTCGAATTTTATGAAACTAGGTCACATTGTTTCGTACCATAATGTCTTCTTCAAGTTCGATAATGGTTCATATCGCACCAGGCTCTCAGTAGTTATGGCCCTTTGTTTATGAAAATTCACCGTTTTAAACGATGTCTGCTCTCTAAGTCAAACATTTTTTATCAGAATTTTATGAAACTTTGTCTCATTGTTTAGTACCATGATGTCTTTTTCAAGTATGATAATGGTCTATATGGCACCATGCTTTAAGGAGTTATTGCCCTTAGCTTATGAAAAATCATCGGTTGAAACGACGTCTACTCTCTAACATGAATAGTTTTGATTCTTGGTCACATTAAGTGCCATAGTGTGTTTAAGTTTTAGAAAGGCCCAATCGCATCATGCCTTCAGGAGTTATTGCCCTTTGTGAATGACAATTCCCTATTTATACAAATTTGGCAATAGCGGGGGCATCCGTGTCCCATTGACACATTTCTAGTTTTCTTTATGCTTTAGATACACTATTTACACAATGTACTTTAAATCATTTGGCAAGGATTTGAAAATATTCACATTTTATTTTATATTATAGAAAATAATTTTGACACTTAATTCATTCAAATTTTCTCCAGCAAGAGAGAATAAATGGAAATTTAAAATGGCATTTTTTTCTGTAATTAATGAAATTCAATGCATATTAAATGTTGAAAACAAATAAAAGCCATTTTTCATGATCGAAATTGTAAAACTTTCACATTTTTATTAATAAAACCTATGTTGAATTTTAGAATTAAGAGTTGAACTCATTGTAACAAATTATCTTTTAATTAAGAGCACTGTAATGGAATAAAAGCCTTGCTTTCGTGAAATCTAGCCATTTCAACACAATTAGCTTCCATGGTGTAATAGGAAACATACTCACTCTTGGAATGAGGGCTCCAGGTCCAAATCCTGGTAGAAGTACAAAGTTGGGCAGCTGGAAACTGATTTGGATGAATCAATTATAGTAACAAAAATAGAAATCTAGCCAGTACAACAAAATTAGCTTCCGTGGTGTAATAGAAAACATACTCACTCTTGGAGTGAGGGTTCCAGGTTCAAATCCTGGTGGAAGTAAAAAAAAAGTTGGCAGCTGGAAACTGATTTGGATGCTTCAATTATATTAACGAAATTTAATAGAAATCTAGCCAGTACAACAAAATAAGCTTCCATGGTGTAATAGAAAACATACTCACTCTTGGAGTGAGGGTTCCAGGTTCAAATCCTGGTGGAAGTAAAAAAAATTGTCAGCTGGAAACTGATTTGGATGCTTCAATTATATTAACAAAATTTAATAGAAATCTAGCCAGTTCAACAAAATAAGCTTCCATAGTGTAATAGAAAACATACTCACTCTTGGAGTGAGGGTTCCAGGTTCAAATCCTGGTGGAAGTAAAAAAGTTTGCAGCTGGAAACTGATTTGGATTCTTCAATTATATTAACAAAATTTGATAAAAATCTAGCCAGTTCAACAAAATTAGCTTCCGTGGTGTAATAGAAAACATACTCACTCTTGGAGTGAGTGCTCAAGATTCAAATCTTGGTGGAAGTAAAATGTTTTAACACAAATAAGATAATAGTTACAATTTTACGCATAAAAAGTTCCTTTATCTGAAAGTATGATAATGAAGGAAGAGAAAAGGAGAGGATTAGGATGAGAAATTCGCCCAGATGTGATATCTGGCTAGTGCTTGATCTGGAAGGGATCAATGTTAGCCCTGAAAATATGAGATTTTGAGTCTGACTTTCCATAGAAATTCAACCTAAAAATACTGAATTTTTATACTCAAAAGAACCGTCTTGATGAGATTTTTTTTTGAGCACCCGAAACATACATTTTAACTTAATATGAACTTAGGCACTACCTAGATGCAGACATATTATTATTTCAGGAATTCATTATGGGATTTAAATTGTTAAGAAATTGGCAAGATCACAAATTAAACATACAAGGGAGGACCTTTCTTTAAGGCAAACCGATTGAGAAGGGAGAAAGATACAAGCTGTGACAGTGTCTCATTTCAAATCTTGCAAACTTTTCTTAAAAAGCTCAGATTTTGACAAGCTAGTATAGTTCAATTGGCAGAACAGCCTGTAAGCACCTGGAGGTATGTCTGGGTTCGAACCCCAGTGCTAGCAGTCTGATCTGAAATTTTATCAACAATCTGATTATTCGAAGTACAAAACATGCAGTATGTAAATATCTATCAGTATTTAAGCTAATCAACCGCCAGCTTTTTGGAAAAGCTAATACTTGTGAATATATATATTCACTAATAAAATAGTCGTGAATAGCATGCGGTGTAATTCCGAATATGGCTTGTTATGAAACATCTTTTGTAGGATTTTTTTCCCCTAAAAACACATTGTTTCATTTAACAAATACAAAGCTAATTTCGACTTAAATTGTGTATGCAAACAGCGTATATCCAGATCAGCTGGTATTGAAAGAGTCTCAACATAAGGGTCTACACTGTTTGATGTTTTCATAAGCAATTAGAAATATGCATTTACGAAGGATTCCATGATTTAATGAAGGTTGGGTGATGATTGTAACCAATAATATGACATGTGAACACTTGCATTGTAATGGGGATCTAGATGGAATGTTCCTCGTTTTGGCATCTGCAAGCAATGTTTGACACAATAATACATTCTTATCATAGTATACACTATTCACTTACATCCCCCCGCCCTCCCCCGTGGTGCGGAAAAAAATAGTCACTTCTATATTCATACTGGTCAACTGTCTTTTTAATAGAGTGCTGAAAACAACATTAACCTTTAATAAGAATATAGAAGTGACTATTTTTTTTATGTATTATACATATATACAATACAATACAATACAATTTATTCAGCACTAAACATTTACAATGTTTGTATTGTATTGTGTATATATATATATAACGGTAAGAAGACAGTTGCAAAGCCATCTCAGGGTAATCCATTCATCCTTCACCGGCTAAGTTGTGTTTTTAAAGTGGACTCTTCCATCTTTTAATAAGGGACAGTCTATTGGATGTAAGAGGTATGATGTATAAGCTTCATAAACTGAAGGTCAAACAGTGTAGATCCTAATCAGACAGTTAAGGAGCTGTCTGAATGGATTTATGTTGTTTGCAATTTCAATAATTGTCTGTTTAGCAGGCTAAGGCTTAACGTTTGTTTTACTGGTATTTAAAGTGAAGAAAGTTTCCGTTGTAATATGGATTTGAAAACAACAACATAGACAACATATATGTTACATTTATTAATTTAATTAGCTTTAATTCCTGATTTACCATATTAAACATATGAAGAATAATGGAACAAACAGGATTCACACTCAATTTTAATCTCATAATTTGGCCAGTCATAACACTTCATACATGATTCCAATTAAACCAGCAGCTAGTGTACATCTCAATGAGACGTCTACGGTATAAAGTCGTTTCATCGGGGTCACAAATTATGTATTGTTTGAACAACTCAATTATCGTGTATATCCATATTGTGTAAAATTACGATATGTCATAAAAGTCCGTTAAAACAACATGTCAAAAAACAGCGACGTCTTATCAGTAGATCGATAATTAATCATTATCACTTCAAATGCAATAACCACCATAAAATTTGGGGCCCAATAAAAAAAAGTTGAACTCAACACAGATATTGATCCATTAATAATATAATATTAGCATAATTTATAAAAAAAAAAATAATTAAAACAATTCAGATTACTGACTTTGTAATTGTTATCATAATCTTAACATTGATTCCGACAAAGCCCATCGAAAACTTTGCGTTTATGTTTTTAAATGAACGGTCACAGAAAGACTGAAATATGTCTCGCCAATAGGTTAGCAGTGTAGACTATGGTCAGACTACCCTGTCCACTGTTTAACAACCAGAAGCTCAGCAAAGATTCGCTTGCAAACAGCCCAGATATAAATCATTCAGCTCCCAGATTAGCTATCTGAACAGGATCTAAACTTTATGAAACCAGAAACCCGCTTCCAAACAGCAAAAAAAAAAAGATCATACAGTTATAAAAGGAGCCGTCTGATTAGAATCTAAACCATTTGACTTCACTTTATAAACCAGAAGCTCGGTAATAGTTCTATTTGCAAACAGCATAGCTCCATATTAGAAAGCTGACAAAGGCGCAGTCTGAACAGAATTCAAACAGTCTTGCATTCACATTTTCACTTTATGGAATAATTAGGCACATGACTAACTGATAATGTACATGTACATGTATTTTTTATGTTTTATTGTTATTTCTCAAGGAGTTAAGAAGGCAAATTTATTGTAATTGACAAATATATGAGTCGTTTTACAAAAAAGGTCCCTTATCGCATTTGCGACCAGTTTAGCCCGTGATCAGCCTGCACATCCGTGCAGTCTGATCAGGACCTACACTGTTCGCTAAAAGCATCTTCAATGCCTCTTTAACAAATCAGTTAACAAATAAGACTTATCTCGATCTATACTTATTGGAAATGCGATAAGGGACTTTTTCTCATAAAAAGGTCTCACTGGGATATATGGTAATTATGAAACAATTGGTGTGTTTTTGTGGCTTCACTTTTCATACTTGTAGGTAATTATGAGATTTAAAGCTTTCAATGGCAAACCGACAAATAGTAACACAATAAATAGACAATAAATAAAAGAATTTTTCACACTTTCAATTAATATCATCGTATATGTTGAAAAACAAACTTGATTATTTTTTTAACTACGAGTCTCGTATTATCTTAAAGAACGTTAAGTTTGATGTTCCAACTTTTCAGCGGCTGGCAACAAATTTCAGTTTAAGACACTTTTAATATAATAAAATTAATATACATATGCATGAGAAGATGCAAATAAGAATGTTCACATCGGATTTTAAACTACCAATTTTCATCTATTTTGATCGGCAATTCATTTATTCTTTCTGTGTAGGTCAGCTACTAATACAACTTGAAGAGCCAAGTGTTAATTAAGTTCTTATCTTAAAGCAGCCAGCTAACTGTGTGCTATAAATAGAAAAACACAGTCAGCGCAAGAAAAAAAATAAAGGGTTGGTTTAGAAATCATTAAAAAGGACTAAAAAGTTGTAGGAATTTCTAATAATGTTTTACATCATTCAAAAGAGCAAATATGTTTCTAACCCGAACCGTCTGCAACGTAAACGTAATTTTATTTGTTTTTAAACAGATGTACTTTAAACACAACTAAGGTGCCAGAAAATGACAATTTTACATTGAACTTATAAGGAAGTAGGGTTACCATATTCAAACTCAAAAAGGACTAAAAAATAATATTTTTTTTTTATTTTGATAACATTCTTTGAATTCGGAATTAAAAATGCTATTTGAGGCCGTCTGCAACAAAAAGATTATTTTAAAATTGTTAACGCTAAAAAGAAAAATCTGAACACTCCCTTCATATTTTCATATAAAATTGTATCGCCTCGAAGTCGTGCTCAGTTATCTGGGTGAGCCTAAAAGTTGATAACGGATTAATTAAGCTATAATTCATTTGCAAACATCGCTGATCCAAATCAGCCGCTGTCGTGTACTCAAAAGATCCCCGATACTCAATTGCCCCTTGACATAGGTTCATGCAATAAATCCTAAACTTTGACCTAACCCTAGCTCTAACTCTAACCGTAGCCCTTACCTTAACACTACCAGGTCGCAACCTTTGTTCAAACTTGTCTGATCGGCGGCTGACAACCCTCGACCGTACGTTAAACTGTTAGCCTGCTAATGATGACAATTGGTGCATTTGATAGCAATATAGATCCAGATCAGTCGGCTCCTGTCTGATCAGGATCTATTCTACTTGCATTTAAGATGATAAATTAAAAAAAAATCAAACATTCTCATTGGTGTCCCTACCTTGTGGATATTACACTTGTTATATTTGGTAGGAAAACAATTGAGTATAATGAACTTTTGAGTAAGCAACACTGACTTCTTTAGAAGACGTCTGATCAGGATCTATACTATTGGACATTCAGATTTTGCACATATAACAGTCAACTGTTTTAATCTCTTTGAATGATCAGACTTTAGAAGTGGGTGCGGTTTTTCAATTTATTTGATTCAGCATGATAATGCTTAATAATACATCCTTTTACTTTCGACTTCAAGGGCCAAATAATTACCGCATGTTGACAATATATTTATACTGTATCATGCTCTAATTAACTCATCGTGGAGACCAATATAGAGTAGATATCCCAGACTAAACAAGCATACCCCCAAAATGTGCCTGACAAAACCTTTGTATGCAATTTATTTGACATTTCTTGGGAAATTGGATACGTTTCTCTGTAAAAGCCCTAAAATTTTATTTGCCCAGGTGCAAATATTTCCTATGTTGGTGTTCCATTTTAGGTCATCTGAGATTGTCAATTTAACTGAGTTATTTAATATTAGACACTAAACGGGCTCTAATTAATGTATCTTCTATGGAATAAGTGCTGTCAAGGTTTCCGGGCCTTTTCCGAGATAAGATCATCATATTACATTTGCTTGGATGGAAACGGTTCCCCCGGGTTTTGCCCACTGACCTAGTTTATTAATCCCTCATGTAACCGTTTCGAATCCTCATCATTCCGAATTGACGGAGAATACATACAATCATCAGCCAACAACCGGATCCATGACGGAACCAAGCCAAAGATGGATAAGGTACGGGACAATGACATTATACCTAATCCGATTCTGCTCTAACCAAATGAGCCTGTTTTTACTTTTTTTTTCGAGGTGCTTATTGTGGCCCAATGAGCGCATCGAGAAAAAAGCTCATTTGTCAGAGCAGACTCGGATTAGGACGTCACCATTAGGTACTCTAGAAATAACATCCGTTCGCAGCCATTTGCACCATTGTGGTGAGAACGGTACGGTTTCATTTTACCGTTTTATGCCTGCTATATTGGTTCTTGTTCTATATGTGCTTGCTTAATCTGTCCTTTTATGCTGTATGTGTATTGAATTTCTATATTTTAGGTACAGTATGCTTGTGTATCAGTTGCTATGTTTTAAGTATGCGTGTGTTCTGTGTATGCTATTTGTATAGTCGGTGTTAAAAGCTCAGTAGAGCTTAAATATGTTTTCCGTTTACGATGTACCGACTTGTAAATAAATATAACTTGACTTGAATTGACTTGAACCAGACTCTCACACCGTTGACAGCCATCCACAGTGACCTGTTCCACAAGAAGGACTCCCTACCAGTTTAGGGTCTTGACCCAACCAAACAGTTTGACTTTCAACAGGTCATGAGGAGGACAGTCTCTAAGTCCATAATGAATATGTCCACCTGTTGACCACCATCCAAACTTTTTGACCAATCATCAGGTGATTCTTTACGTCCGATCAACAATCTTTCAGTTATATAGGGACGGTTCTTCCTGGGTTGAACCAGTACTAAGCTAGGATAAATGTGTCTTGCCCTCCAGTAAAATATTTTACTGACCGTTCCAAGGCGGTACTTCTTTTGTGGATCTTTTATGTTTTTGTTATGTCTTGTGTTTGCTATGTTTTGTGCCCGTCTGTTTATATGTGCTTTGTGGTCACCTGCTGGGAAAGGGCTGACCTCTTGGCTCTCGTTTGTGGTGTCTTCTGTGAGTTTGTCACTTTCCCATTGGTATCCTGGGTCAGATGTGGTACTTGATTGTATCGATTCCTGATCTTTGCAACTTTACTTACTTTGCTCAAGGACCACAACACAGTGACGCCGGTGAGGCTCGAACCCGCGGCCCTTCGGTCTCGAGTCAAGCACTCTACCACTGAGCCACTGCGCTCCCATATTGGTTAATCGGTTAATTAAATATTTAATTTAATTTATTAATTGATAGATTATAAATTAAGTGAATTAAGTTCTTAACCAATTAAAGGAAATCTGACATATTTCACTTACTTTGATGTATTTTATATAAAGCACACAGTTTCACTAACCCTCACAATTTCTGATATATTTCTACAATAAGTTTGCGATTTTCGGAGACAGCTACGTGACCCATCTAGAGAAATTCACAGGGGGCAGAAGTGAAGTTTCTTCGGTGTATCTGGTATGCCAACAAGAAGAAAATTTCAAGACAAGTTCGACGAAATGAAGCACTACCGTCCTGATGTTTTCTTCATGAATCTCGGCGGCAACGACATCACAGAGAGTACAGACATCCAGAATCTTGTTAAGCGACTCAAGAATATTGTCAAAGAACTACATGAGAATGGTATTACTAAAGTCTTCGTCGCCACCGTCATTGAACGAGGCTCTTTTCCAGAATGGACTGGTTTGACTAGACATATATTCAACAAGATTCGACATGCATTGAATAAGAAGCTGCGCACTGAGTTGGGTACAGACTTGGTCGATGTAGGGAAGAAGATAAAATACCACAGACATTACAACAATGACCTCGTGCATCCCGGGTATCACCAGGGCGGCATGTACCTCCTCGACAGACTTATAGTTAGATGCTTCGACGCCTGCTAAGTAGAGCCAAAGCCTGAGCACAAACGGTCCTTTTCAGGCCGAAAGAAACCCATTTATTGTCGTACAATATTTCGCCCCTTTATACACGTTAACAGTGAATAGAACTTACACCAGAATCCCAGCTAAATAAATGTTCGCACATGAATTAAGCATATCTAATCATCAGAGTGATAATCAACATTTTTTTTAAAAAAAAGCAAGCTTCTTTTAACACGCATTATAGACCAGAAATTGGGCTTGCATAGAAAAAAATCTTCCTTTTGCAACAACTCGAAAAAGCCATTAAACACGGACGTATATTAAATATATTCAAATATACGTCCGTGCATAAAATGAAAATACATTTAACCTAGACACCAATTTTTGATTTTCATCACAATTTTTAATCTAAGCATCTCAATGTTCATTATTTTAATAATAAATCATGATTTTATCGAATTATCTTGCTAATAAACTTATTAAAAAGATTCCTTTCGTAGAAAAAAACTTCCTTACGTAGATAAATCTTCCTTCCGTAGGCATCGGTTCCTTTCGCGTAAGGACAATTGTAATCACTGCAAAATGTGTGATCAAGATAAGATAATACTGAGTTTTTAATTTAAATGTTTCATATTCTTTATTTCGTTATTAAATCATGATTTATTAGACATATCATGCTTAAAACAAGCTAGATATTCTTCCTTCCGTATTGATATTTTCGATCGATGCCACTATACGCGGCACACAGACAATTTTTAATGGTAGCAAAGTTGACATCAAGTTTTGATTTTCATCACAACTTTTCATCTAAGCATCTCAATATTCATTATTTTAAAAATTTATCATGATTTTATATAATTATATTGCTAATAAACTTATTTAATAGCTTCCTTCCGTACAAGAATCTTCCTTCCGCGGAAGGAACCTTCCTTCCGCGGAAGGAACGTTCCTTCCGGTATATAGCTATACCGGTAGGGCGAGTATAGGCGATATACACAAAGTTCCAAGGTACTCCAAATGATTAACTCAACCGCGCAAATGTCGGATTGATTTCTGCCATGTGATACAAGTAAGTTTTTCGTTTATATTGTTGCAAGTACAAGTATCTTCGACCTAACGATAGGCTTTATGACAATTGGATAGTTTTTTTTTAATTGAATAAAGTGACGAATGTTTTAAGGTCAGGAAGACACAGATGTCATCCAAAATGACCTAAATATATTGCAAGAGTGGGAAAAAGCATGGGACATGGAGTTTAATCTTCTTCTTCTTCTTCCCATTGTAGTTCATCCCTCGGTTGACCGGGTATTTTCGAACTATGTGAAATATACATGTGCCGTCCGAGAAAGATTGTGCAGATTTAAAAACAGTCTATGTACAGTCTAAAACATGATTCCATGGTGTGTTTAGAAGGTGCAGAATGGCAGTCGCTGCTTGAAGGTCTCTAAGCTGGGAGCTGAGACGGCACACTCTGGCAGCTGATTCCATATGCGGATGGTGCTTGGGAAGAAGGAGTATAGATGTGAGTTCACCGTTGACTGAGGGATGAAGAACTTCATGCTGTGTCCTCTGGACGTTCTTACTGGTATGAGGAAAGGTGTGACAGGGATGGCAACCAGGTTGTGCACAATCCTGTAGAGCATGGCTGACTTGACTTGCATCCTCCTTTCTTGGAGAGTATTCCAATGGAGATCTGTCAACATCGATGTCACGCTGCTGGTCCTTTCATAGTCACCTTTCACAAACCGGGCGGCTCTTCGTTGCACCATCTCCAGCTTGTTGACGTTACGCTGAGTATGAGGGTCCCATACACAGGAAGAGTACTCTAATATGGGTCTCACAAGTGACTTGTAGCATTGGTCCTTCACACCTGTAGGGCAACCGTGTAGATTTCGTTTCAAGAAGTTCAAGCTTGTTGTGGCCTTTTTGACTGTGTTATCCACGTGCTTGTTCCATGATAGGTCTGAACTGACTGTAACTCCGAGGTACTTGGCATCTTTGACAGTTAGGAGTTCAGTGTCATGGATGTAGTACTTGTTGGTGAGGGGATTCCTTTTGTTGGTGATCCTTATGACCTCACATTTGTCCGGGTTAAACTGCATGAGCCAGTCCCTTTCCCACTTCTGTAATTTATCAAGATCTTTCTGGAGTAGGGCTTGATCCTCTTCGGTGCGAATGATCCTGTAGACAAGAGAGTCATCGGCGAAGAGTCTTGCAGTAGAAGAGATGGTCTCTGGCATGTCATTGATGTAGACAAGGAACAGCAAGGGTCCGAGGACTGTTCCTTGTGGCACTCCTGAGGTGACTTCTGTAGCCTTGGAATGCACACCTTCTAGCACTACTTCCTGTTGTCTGTGTGTGAGAAAGTCCGCTATCCACCTATTCAAGTTCCCTCTAACCCCATAGTGCTCTAACTTCCCAAGCAGGCGCTGGTGCGGTACTTTGTCGAAGGCCTTGCTGAAATCTAGCAGTACGGCGTCGATTTGTTCCCCGTCATTAAGGCCATTTGCTAGGTCTTGGACTGTCAGGATCAGCTGGGTCTCACATGATCTGTACTTGCGGAAGCCGTGTTGAGCTGTATTTAGCATATGGTTGGAGTCAAGATGGGATATCACATGGCTGTGTACAATATGTTCCAATAACTTGCAACAGATTGAGGTGAGTGATATAGGCCTGTAGTTGGCAGCTTTGTGTCTATCTCCTTTTTTAAATATTGGTGAGACGTAGGCTTTCTTCCAGGCTTGAGGTATGGTTCCTTGGTCAAGGGAAGCTTCCAATCCATCCAAGTGTCAGGTCGTGCACATATCCAGGTCTCGTAAGCCGATCAAAAACAATTACACTATGCACGGACAAGTCCTTGATTCCATAGACCATGCACGGTACCTCGGTGTCGATATCTCATCCGACTTAAACTTCAGCCATCATGTCAACCGCATCACAGCTAACGCTTCAAAAAGCTTAGGATTCCTTAAAAGAAACATCAAAACAAAACATCCTGGTATACATGAAGCAGCATATAAAGCTACAGTTAGACCTCAGGTTGAATATGCATCATCTGTTTGGAGTCCGTACACTAAAAAAGACATTTATAAGGTAGAGATGGTTCAGAGAAGGGCCACTCGCTGGATTCTCAGCTCCTACTCACCTTACCAAAGTGTTACGGAACTCCAACAACAATTGAACCTGAGGTCGCTGGAACAGAGGAGGGTGGATGCTAAGGTCATAATGCTATACAAAATTATACATGGCCTGGTTGCCATACCTATACCTTCATACTTTGAACAACCCATGAGATCTACACGCCATACTCGCCACCCTCTTGCACTCCGTCAAATTCATACTACAGCAAATTATTATAAATTTTCCTTCTTCCCCTCAACTGTTGTCTATTGGAACCAACTTCCAGCCCAGATAGTACTACTGCCAACTCTGGATCAGTTCAGTGTGGCAGTGCGGGCGCATAACCACCACACCCCATAACTCAACAAAAACTGTTTTTAACCTGTTTTTATCTTCTTGTATATGAACTTTTAACCGCTATCATCTACTTTTTCCTTTTTCTTACACTTAGTACTGTGACAGTAAGACGTAATCACACCTGCACGTAATCCTCGCGAGGGGGTGTTGCAGAATATAAAGAAAGAAAGAAAGTTTTTGCGCACTCACTGGTACGGTTGAAACGGGTATATTTTTGGGGTTTATAATATGGTCAAGCCGTCCCAAGTTAACTCGTCCGGAGTCAACTCGTCCCAAACAGAGGTCAAGTCGTCCCAAGCTAAAGTCAGGTTCCATTCTGATTTTTACAGAATGTATCAGAAAATCAAACTATGTAGATCCTATAATGCGACTTCTGAAGCCTCTGTTCTGGATCTACACAGGTTGCAGTTTAAGTATAGAGTCCACGGACCAGCGCTTGACCAAACAAATGCACAACCAGTTTGGTATATCACATAATTTTTCTTCCAATAAAGTGCCTCATGTGAGTAATCTTGTTAGGATAGATTTATAACCATGACGAAATCTACAAGGACTTTTTGCTTTGAAATGGAATCAAGACTCTGAAACAACATGTAGGGTCAATACCGGTACCTTCGGACACCCACATATTGAAACTGGTATATAGCCATACCTGTTAAGTCTCACGCATTGGCTGTGAGACTCACGCATTTTATGGAGAAATCACGCTCTCACGCACAGTTAGCAAAATCTCACGCATTTCAAGAAATTCCGAAAATTATTCCTCAAACCGATCTCTGCTTATACTTAGCGTATTCTTTTAGGTTTGTCAATTACACACGAGCCCCCTCCAGAACGGAAGTTGTCATGAAATCGGTGCATAGGTAATTAGCAATCCTCGATGGGCTGGTTCCAGTTTTCCAAGTGTTATTTAAATATAGTGCAGGGTACTCTGTTTGTTTAAATATAGTGCAGGGTACTCTGTTTGTAACGGGACCATTCTTTTATATACAGTACCACCCGCAAAAAGTTTGGTGAATTCACAAATGAATTATAGAAAAGTCTTTAAAAAAGTTTAATGATGAAATGTGCAAAGGGACCTTCCAGCAATAGTCCTGTAAAGAAGAAAACTAAAAAATTAACTGGCGCCGCTATCTACCAGACAAAATTTGACCCCAAATGAACCGAATAATATCCTGTAAAGCCATCAACAAATTTGGTTCGTTTCCTTTGCACCGTATACAAAGCAGATCTGAGTCTTGCACTACACTAAAACCAAGTAGACGTATGGACTAGTCAATATTGTGTGTTCTGTTAAGTATTGTTAGTTATGGACAAGTAAAGTTCAAGGTGATTCACTGGAATATAAGTTCTTTGTGATGTTTTGTGCAGATTCACATTAGACTGCACAGCTTCAAACATTGTGTTTAATGGTTGTCTGATCTCAACCTATTTTTCAATGCTGCCCCCCGATCATTTTTCTAGGTTGTAGAATGATATTTAAACAAGCACAAATGTATACCAGAGAGTAGATTTTGGTCTTTTAGAAAACGCTATTTTGCAGGGTTTTCCGGGTTTTCAAAAGTCAAAATCATTTCAAAACAATTTGTTGGTGGACAAAAAATATCGATTTTTGATTAAAATACTACTTGAAAATGTAAATACTCACCTGTAGATGAGTAATTTACATTTAAATGTAAAAAATATTCCGGGGGCCCCTAAAAATCTTAAAAGGTCCCCTGTAATTTTACCTAGGCAGACTTCCCGAAATACCGTCTGACCGACTGAAATGTCAGGTGAAATTTGCTTCGGTCTGGTAAAAATTTCAGAAATTCAGTTAAGACAATATGTTTACCAGACCGAATGTCCTGTAAAATTTCCAAATTTCACAAGACATTTCGGGAGTCTGCCTAGGGGCCTTTTGGGCCCTCTCAATGGAAAAGCTGGAGAAAACACTGCCCTAGTCTGTTTTGTTTTTTTGCTTATTTTTTTGCGATAGGATGTCGCATTGTGCGACGTCTTGTTTCGATCACCCCAACGCTCGACTACAAATACAAGATGAATGCCGGAAAGCGCCTACGCGACTCAAGGGAGGTAACGCTGGCATGACTGAGCAGTATTGAATAAAATCGGTACAGTATCAGACCGTAAATTTGTCAATGTAATCTCCGATGAGAGGGGAATTTTTTAAAACTGGGGGGAAAAAACATACTATTTAGAGGGGGAATGGGGCCGAATTTTGCCGAATATTTTAGCCAAAAAATAACCTGTTATGTGAAATCTTCTTATAAAATGGTTTACATATTTAATATATCCAGAGAATATATATACAGTATGTTCACGTGCGCACGTGAACGGCACTGCCGCATGGTGTAGCGTTTGCAATTTAATGAATGATCACAATGGGCGATGCAATGCAAGTTCACAGATCACGAATAAGATTTCTAAACCGTTCCAACATGTTAACCAATTAGAAATAGGTCTGGTCCTGAAAGGAGCATTGTATAATGCTTTGGTCACATCTGTGTTGCGACCGATCGGCGACTGCTTTGTGACCGAAAAACGCATGCAACCACTCTACGATTTTTCTGCAAGCCTTTTATTCATAGTGTGATTGCAGCAGAACGGTCGTCGACTAATCAGGGACTGGTCAGCGATCAGTCTGCGAGTAATTTGCAATTGCGGTTGATTGCGACCGCTGTGACCACCGAACAGAGTTCGTACGAATGTTGCAATTTAATATGCGATCACCGATTGCAAGGCAGTCTCAATGCAGGTGAGACTACAGTTAAGCAATAATATATATGTATGATTTAGCGGTATAGATGGTAAAATATGTCACATTCATTCCTTTAATATGAGTATTTCAAGTCTTTGCACAACCAACAAGTTACATGTATCGTCCTTGTCCTTTGTTCTCCTGAACGTTAGCAGTCTACTAATGTCGAGGAGAACAAAGAACAAGCAGTTGTGTAATATTTGTAGTCATTGTGCACATCACTGTTATCGTTACTGTAAAGATAATTATTTACTCACAATGTACTGACTTTGTAAATTTTTAGTGTATCGCACTCCATCGTATAAGGCGATTTAATAATTTTAATTGACCCACACATATGGAATGTCATGTAATTCGACAGTTCAGAGGTTTTACATCTTGTATGGCCATTTTGCTAGTCTGATTATTCAGTGCAGGTATATTTTGTGTCAACTCTATTAGTTATACTCATCCCATACAAATTTCATACACTTTTAAACACCTTTACCATACGGGGTCAGAGTTTGAATTTAAATCTGGTAACTGTCCTTTGCCAATTTTTTCTGTTATTTTTTGTCAGCTCTTTCGGTTGGACCTACCCTATAAAAAATTCTTACGCTTTTAAACACCTTTGCCATATATTCTTGGACTGGTCCGTTTGTGAATTCATATGTAGGAACTGTCCTTTGCCATTTTTCTTTGTTCTAGTGTGTCAAATATTTCGACTAGGCTCTTTCAATACAAATGTCATTAAACTTTAAACACTTGGACCATTGACTATATACATGTAACTCCAATACAGGCAGAGCGCATGCCACTACCATTCTTTCACCATAGTCTTATTTCAAACAAAATTAGCATAGAAATAAACAAAGTTTGAAATTTAATGCCCAAAAATGTAATCTAGACAGCTGTGCGTTAAGTATTTAATATTTTCCCCGGGGCCACTTTACGAAAAACGGCGATACTGCGTACTTCTATCTCTATCTATCTACTGTTAGGCAACCATATACGATCCTTTGCCATTTCATTTTTAAATATAGAATAATTTTCTGCTGACGTCACTTAGTAGCATCATTCTTATTTTTTACACTGAATTATTTGGCTGGGATTGATGGCTATTCATTTACGTTATCGTGTATTTTTGTAGTTTTATTTCCATGTACATTGGTGTGTGCTTGCTTTGTGCTAGAATTTGAGCATATTTGTCCCTGTAGGGTATTTCATTCTTAATTTTTTTTAGTTCCATTTTCTCGATGTGACTGAATGTACGTTTCTGTCAGTCCCCATATAACCTAAATTGTGCTGGTGGGATGGTAAACACATTTTATTTCAATTTGACTGTACATATATTGCAGCTTTGATCAGCTTTGTGATCGATCGATAAACATGACATACAATGATCACGTGACACAAGAGTGAGACAAAAACAAATGAAGATTTCGGGCACATCATACTAGAAGCAAACTACAGTACAGTCAACGCAATTCCCGCACTTTTCGCGTTACCACCGCGGGACAAATATTTTCGATCGCGGAAATCCACCGCAATTTGTATGCGAGTTATCACCGCAATTCCACCGCAACAGAAAGTGGCCACCGCAACAGACCCTGAGGAAATATTGAACATTTTCCCACCGCATCGCCAACGCAAAGTCCACCGCGATACCACCGCGACATGCATCAGCTAGCTTCAACATTTTAATAAAATTTTTTTTTTTAAATATTTTGTAAGGCGTTGGCATTGCCGTAGAATTTTGGTCTAATAAAAGATATACGTGCGAGTATTAAACATTACATTTCTGTTTTGTTTTGTATCCACCTCCTTAAAATTGCTGGTACCCTGGCGACTATGAAATAGTAAGGATCATTGACGGTTTGGGCCTTATACGCCTATTTTTCTGATTCCCAGAACGCTGCTTTTGAGCTTCTAGTGTGGTGCATGTAGTATCAGTGCAATAGGTGCATCTAATGGCAAGTGCCAGCTAGCAAAATATTTTCAAAATTTCTACGCATTCGAGAGTTATGGCGGGTAGAAAGGGGAGGGGGTCTGAAATTTCATGAAAATAAAAAGTGCTTTAAAAAGTGATTTCTGCACGTTTTCTTGATTTATTTGGTGGGCATGGTGATATCTACTAAACATACCATTTGCAGAGTATTAACGAAACACGATAATTGATGAAAATGTTTTAAAAACAAAATATGTTTTGTAATAAAATGTTTTTGGGGAGATAATTTAGAAGTTACCTGTACATTTTTGACTACATGTACCGTAAATAATGCAAAACTGAAAGCTGAACAAAAGAAAGAAATATTTTTGAAGGAACGAAAGTGTCCCATTTAGCATTGGAAAGTAAAACTGATTCTAACTAGATCCTTTGAATATTACTTTTGCTTTGTTTAAAGGGCATAGCATGTTGAATGTATTTAAAGTGTCCGAATATTTATGGTATACATATGCATGTATATCCCTATATGAGACAATATATTGAACACTAAAGTAGTTACCTGTTATAACTCTTTGCATGCCAGTGGATAATTTTGTCGTCTGCCAATAGCCTTTTGCTAACAGTTTGAACCCAGATGAAGACCAACAGAATGTCGGTCTTGATCTGGATCCAAACTGTTTGACACTCTGATGGTGGTCCTGTGTGGTTTATTTTAAAAACTTAATTTTGAAGAAATTCAGCGGACGATAATAAAAACATGAACAATTCCCTAGCATGCAAATAGATAAGTACAGGACGTTTGCAAAATAATGTGTCATTTAATAACAGTGAGATTTTTTCTTATGAAAAAATGCATAAAACCTTGCTAATTCTACTTTTAATCATTAAGTACTTTATATTAAACTAGCACAGAATACAAAGCAATTTAGGAGGTTGGTGTTAGAGAACTTCATTACTGTCATTTTCTTACTTGGTAGAAAAGGCATTTTGTGGGCTTAGGCCCTGGGTTTTTGGGCTGCCGAACATCTTTCCCCCCTTGTGCCAGCAAGCCACTTCCATACAATGTGTAAAATATGGTTACACATATACATGCAAAAGCTTTTGCTGGCACACGGGGGGGAATGATATTTTAAAAAATGTTTTCGGATTTCTATATATCTTAATGTAAAACTGATTGTTCTACCCCAAATTTTACATCTTTGAAGCATTTAATATCAAAAACGGATTTCACAGCCATAAAGTACTCAAGTCAGGGTAGCTTCAAGGTGAAGAAAGAAACGATTGGCAAACTTTTATTTTTACTGAAAGCCATAGGCATTTACCCATAGCAAGTGTCAATGATCCTTTGCAGAGTTGGACGTTTGTTGAAATAGTAATTCAATTTCCCGATAAATATGATTGATAAACATTAGTTTTGCATGAAAAGCATGATTTGACCATACGATTGTTAATAACTTTCGACTTTTCGGTCCATTATTTCAGAAATGCCGTAGCGACCTTATTAAAATCAGGAAGTTACCACAGTTTTGAAGTAAAAGTTGAAATTTTGTTGCGATTACCATGTGGTTCATTAATAATATGAACTAAATATTTATTAAAAACTTTTATATTACTTACTTGTGATCAGATTGATTGGATTTCCAGACAACTTCCACGTGGTCGGTAAGTCTTGTCATGGGTTTTTGCAGTTTTCCAAACTACCGTATCTTGCTATTTTGGATTGAGAAGATTCGAAAATTTGGAAGTAAATCAGGCGTTACCGGCGAAGAAAGCTGTTTATATATGATAATGCTTTCTGTGGTCCGTGCTTTTCCCGCCAAAAAAAGCACGTGGTTACACTGTGTAACACAGTGCTTCAATGATCACGCGGTGAACCGGTAACGGTTACAAAACTGCGATTTGCTGTATACAAGTAGGAAAATACACAGCACTGAATTTACCTACAGAATGATACAAATTGTTTTTCTAGGTTCTGATGTGCATTATGTCCTGGTTAATTGGCAAATTTCGATAAATAGCACATATTAACCGGTTACAGATTTTCCCTAACCATTGCAGCACTATCGTACACGGATGAAAATTTAACTTTGAAACTCATGTCGACTTCGAAATTTACTTTGTTTTGCGGCGTATCGAGAATTTTCGTGCAATATTTTAAGATATACGGTAAATAGAAAGAGTTTCAAAAAGGCAACTTTGAATTTTGCGACAAGAAGAAATAATATTGAGCATATTACATGGAACTGTATTCTGGATTGTTTAAAACACAGTCCGTATTTCTATATACAGGTTAAACACATCGTATTTGTTACTCACAGGAAACAAATTTTCCATATTTTCGTTAAAATATGTATTCCATAACTTTTTTAGAAGTTGTTTTTAACAAAAAAATGTTGATCTAAAGATTTTTCATTTACCTTTATAAAAGAGTTTGAATAACTTTGTCTGCGACCGGTATTATCCGGATATACGTCTAGTTGGGAAAAATAATAATAGGGGTTGCTGTTTTGCGAGATGCCGCATTCAATCTGGGACTCTACAAAGAAAAGCACTAGGCACAAATTACGATGGCTTTGTTTAATTCACAGTTTGAATTTCTTTTGATAAAATATGTTTTTTATTTTACGCATGGCTTTGTTTCATTCATAACTTGTAATTCTGTGAGATACCTGATGATTAATACAATAACGATTTCAACAGTTTTAAATATAGTCAAAACTATTCACGATTTACTGCTGTTGTTCGTTTATTATTATATTGATATATTCTGCAAACTTATTTCAAATGTTATTTTACTTATACATGTATATCACCGTTATAATTCTGTAGATGTATTAAAATAAAAGGTTAAATCGTTAAAAATTATCATTATGAGGTGGCGACTCGACAGGTATTCCACCACAACATCACGGTGATAACACCGCGATCCCGCCGTGGAAACTTTTTCTCGGCGCCTAAGGCTCTAAAATTGCGTCCGCAGTGGACAGAAAAGTCAATATTGCGGTGTTGGGTGGATTTCCACCTAATGCGGTGGACGAAAAAAATTGTCCGCGTTCAATTTTTTCCGCTGTGTTTCGCGGAAAGTGCGGGAATTGCGTTGACTGTACTGTACCAAAAAAGCTGTTTGTAATATATCAACAAATAGATCTACTTCCTTTGCTGTAAACGTGATATAGATATATATAGTCTACTACTTCAATACCAATAAATAATTAAGCAATTAAGACTATACATTTTAATCTGAGAGAAACAGGAGAAATTTCGTTTAACAACAGCTGTAAGGCATTATTTTGCACGCCCCTTCAAAATTGTCACATCATCACGTGTGCTTTTTTGCATGTCATCAGATAATTTGTTGTCGGAATGTACCTGACAGATTCGGGAGCGCAGTGGCTCATTGGTAGAGTGCTTGACTCGAGACCGAAGGGTAGCGGGTTCGAGCCTCACCGGCGTCACTGCGTTGTGGTCCTTGAGCAAGACACATTTATCCTAGCTTAGTACTGGTTAAACCCAGGAAGAACCGTCCCGCATAACTGAAAGATTGTTGAGTGGACGTAAAGAATCAAATCAAACAATCAAACAAACAAGTACCGACAGATTCATTTTGCCTTGGATGGTACATTCGGACAGTTTTTTTTTGGCTAATATATTCCACAAAACATGAAGACTTCATATTAATTTATTCATCATTTTATGTTGGTTTTGACTGTATATTTAAAAAAGGATACGGTTTAAATGTATACTCCATAATAGTGTGTAGTAAAGTCAAAAAGCGTGACGGATGACCTTTAACTTGGCCAATCAAAATTTAGCAAGCGTGGGAAAAGGAAGTTGCATTGAATGATGGTACATCTTTCAATCAATGAATCAGTGCTGCTCTTACGTCTGTTATGTAAACACCAAACAATTTTTGTACCTCTCAGGTATAGATCCTTTGAAAATGAAAAATCAAAAACTTAGAGAAAAAGTGAAAGTCGAAGATTACTTAATTTTTCAACGGAACATAATTTGATGGTCTCGTATCCTCTTGATTTGCTGAAACTGTCAAAAACCTCTATAAGTACCTTTGTGTTAATAAACTCTGCTTAAAGAAAATGTCAATTTTTTTAACATGTTTAACCTATTGCTGTTTTTTTTTTTTACTTTTTATGACAGGATGTTGCATTGTGTGACATCTTGTTTCGATCAGTGCGACGCTTGACTACAAATACAAAATGAATGCCTGAAAGCGCTTACGTGACTCTAGGGAAGTAACACCAGTGTGACTGAGCGGTATTGAATAAAACTTGGTACCGCAAGTTTGTCGATGTAATCTCCAATGAGAAAGTGGAGGGGGGCGTACTTTTTAGAGGGAGAAATGGGGCTGAATTTCGCCAAATATTTAAGCAAAAAAAACCAAAACAGCTTGGATGGTACCTGATGCGAACTCTCCGATCCTGGTCTCTTTCGGTTTTGGGGAATGTCCTCCTAAAGGTCTTTTTGGTGAAGGTCTTCTTGAGTCCCTTTCCTTTCATATTTTAGCCAAATGCTACTCAGGCATGCCAGCTGTGGGTTCATCATAAAATACATCATCCACAAGGCTTAAGTGGTCATCATGGACCATTGGATAGCTGTCGCCTAATTCATTTCTGGTGTCTGCAACATCTCCAGCCAAAGATGCGTAGCTTTAGTCTGGCCTTATGTGTACGAAGCTTCTTTCTTTCACCAGTACTAGACTGCATCCCTTTCCGGGTCATTTTTATCAAAGAATCTTTCCTTGCTCTTCTTTGTGGGAAGCCCCTGGTACTCTATGTGTATGTACTTGGTACTCGACAGAGGAGTCATCCTTCTTGACAAACAAGCTCCTGTCCTGTGTCCTGTCCCAGGAACTTTCAGGGTCATAAATAAACTGTACAGAGGAATCTAGCTCATCAAAGTCAGTTGTTTTGCTCAGGTAACCTTCCTTTAGATTGCCTTTATAGTATCTCATGTCTGTTTTGCCATTTTGAAGACTGCTGGCAATCTTTGTCACCAAGACCAATGAAGTCTTCCACATTGTTCTTAACAGTTCTGCCAATCCTGCTCAACTTTGAATCCATCTTAGACTGGAGTTGTGGATTTCAATGAACGGCATACCTCCCAGAGCCTGCAGGCGCACTCATCTATGCAGTGCACTCACACTACAGGATAATCATCGTATATATTTTGTAAATGATTGAATGGTAAAGCGTAAGAATATTGTAATTATTTTCTTATGAAAAAGTTACAAAAGTTGTGCGATAAACCCCAAATATGTATTCAGCTTCCATACATTCTTTGATTACTTGAACTCTGCGACATGATCTAATATAGATACATTTCTGGGTTATTTATTTGTAATTAGTTATGGCATGATTATTTGTCAAGTTTTCAGACAAAATGTTTTTTCAAGAAAATGAGAAAGATTTAAGAACTACTGACTACGGATTATTTATAAGTTTAATTTCAAGTATAAATGGAACTGTACATGTTTTGTTTGACACTTTGTTGCCATATACTGCTGATTGAAACAGCACACAGATCTACAGGTAGGGCTAGTAAATCTGACTTTAATGACTGATATGTCTCAAAATACCCAGCCAAGGCCCTATTTTGTGGATACTCCGTGTAATCGTCTCATACAGATGATTTTAGTGGGTACCTACAACATAGGACTGGTAGTTAAAATAAGGGATGTTATTATGACAAACACCTTATCTGTAGCCCTGAATAATATGCACAGGACAATTAGAATAATGTGCTCCTTTTATCTTTCCAATTTTCATTTTTCAGCCAAATGAAATGGAGAAATTTGAAATCACTTTTTGTTATGTTTATTTTGTCTTCAATCTAGCTGTTAAAGTTTTATCAATTTTTTTAAAACATTATTCAGTTCTTCTGCTTTCATCCGTGTTACTGGATTTAGTATTTTCATTTGTTTTTTTACTTTATTCAGTATTTCTCCATTTCTTCAACAGACAGTGGTAAGTACACCTTAAGTTATCATTAAATCTAGGTTCACATTACCAGTAGCCAAAATAGCAAATAGTTACTTATTGTTTGGAAATTATTACCCAAAATAGTGTATTTTTAGCTCCCATGAGCATATAATGCACAGTTGAGCTAAAAATCATTTAAACTTTGAATGCGTTTTTGACAACCTAAAACAAAACAGATTTTTATGATTTTGATAGCACTTCAAAGCTGGAAAAACGAACTTTACATTGATATATGAGGCTTTATAATATACTTGGTACTTTTTATGTCACAGGACGTCAACTTCGGAGGTCCGTAACTTGATTGTTCCTGGACTGATTCGAATGTGTCAAACAGGGTTGGAAACTTCAATTTTTGCTTTGATTGGATATCATAACCTCATAAAGTTTACAATCGTGCACTCATTTTGAAAATCAGTGACCTGCTGAATAGCATGTCTGTGACTTGACTGGAACGTGCAAGCAGGTTTATCACACGAAAGTCAGAAATTTATTAATTATACAAAAAAAAATTTTTGTGAGACTGAAATAAAAAATGCCATTGGAAAGATAATTTATTTTAATGATAAATCAGAAAAATTTACAATTCAAATGAACCACTATCAGTTTTTCACCCTTTTTCAGCTGGATTCTCGATTTAACTGGGGTTACCTTTCCAGTTTTCTGCATCAGCATGGCTCGACATTAACCATTGTCCGATTGTCCGGGGCAACCAAAAGTTGGGTTCAGACAAGTGGATTTCAAATCTACTTGTCCGATCAGACAAGTGCAAAATTCAGAACGAAATGTTAATAAACCTTTGAAAATGAAACTAAAAGAAACGGGAATGCATGCGCGCCACGAAATCCAGGAGCGGTATTTATAGACACTGCACTGATATTCCTCGTGCTATACGCCGTATAAATATAGATGGGTTATCAGTTGAATATTAAGTTTTAGAAACAAACTTTTCAATCATAGATTCTGGCGTTATTTGTTCATTTTGCTACCTAATTTATTTGTTATCAACATAAAAAAGCGATGATCTTGTGTCGTGCTTAGAACTGCAATACGGCTCACATGGAACAAACGACTCTGCACAACTCCATGAAAAGAAAACAAAAAAATTTAAAGAGTCTGTTATGACACGAAGTATTCCGCGATAGTTGGCGTAATTTACATTTCAGGTAATTGAAAAATATAAAAACAACAACAACAAAAAACAACAACAAAAAACACGCACACAAAAAAACCCAAACAACAACAGGCGTTATCAGCAAAGAAAACTGTTTAACATGCTAATGAATTCTATTTGGCAGGGTTCGTGCGCGTTTCGTGCCAAATAATACCACGTGCCGGTGTGGAAACGCGGCATTGAGGATTTAGCATTGCAATGTTTGTTTAGTGAATTGCCAACGGTTACAAAATGCGATCGGCCGATAACAAATTC
The DNA here is from genome assembly GCA_964019695.1 of Loripinus fragilis. Taxonomy (NCBI): domain Eukaryota; kingdom Metazoa; phylum Mollusca; class Bivalvia; order Lucinida; family Lucinidae; genus Loripinus; species Loripinus fragilis. The sequence goes on along the minus strand of OZ026520.1, from coordinate 21,019,867 downwards.
AAAACTATGTCCGTGTCATTTGGCTGTATTTCTACCCGTGTTTTGTTTGCGTTTATCTTGTTTTCCTGTTCTCAAAATTCCTAATCAACGCATTGATCAAGTGTTTTCACAAATGTTTGTACAAGTCGCGCGTGGTCTCCTCATCCGATGATCGTCTTCGTGTTACATAACGAAGAAACAGGATTTTGCTGTGGAATTGACGAAATACAAAAGAGTTAAATATAACTATCGTTACCCTTTAAAAATATAAATAATGTTGACAGTGTTAGCGACACAAATATTACATTTGATAGTTGGCACAGAAAGGGTTGTTCACGTACGTAAGCACAAAATAATGGAAACGATGAGTTGTTTCCTCTTTTTAAAAGTCGGCCATTTGCAAGGCGTGAAACTGTAGAGTTGTAGATTGGTAAAATGTTAATATTTATTCATTAATGATGGATCAAGCGGTGATGCCAGCATTGCATGGAAAAAAGAAACTTGATTAGTAGAATGATCAATTTATCGTCGGTAATGTTTACAGAATATCGTAATATTGGTTTTACGAGTAGATGTAATAAATGATTAACAGTCGGACAAGTGCATTTTAGGTTCTGACAAGTGAAATTTCTGAGCGCTTGTCCGACTGGACAAGTGCATAAAAAAGTTAATGTCGAGCCCTGATCAGCTGTAGTAAGTTACTACTGCTAATGCAGAAAACTGGAAAGGTTGGTTTTTGATGGAAGTTTAAATCTCCTTCAGTGACAGTTGTAGTTATTATTTGCAACTTGTAAATTCAACTGGGTACATAAACGTTCCCATACTCCGCAACAATATTTAGTAATATTTAGGAACCCGGAGGCTAACAGTTCGGGCAATAAGTTCAGCGTTCTTTGCAAACAGCCTAGATCCAGAAGGAGCCATCTGATAAGGATCTACACTGTTTGCGATTCAGTTCAAGATTATGTGACAACTGGCCTCATCAAATTCTTACTAATGGAAAATCAGAAGTGGATGATCCATTAATTTATTCAGCATTGTAAGGATCAAACACAAAAGGTTCCATATAATTAATACCTCTGAAATATGTTGCAAGTAAAGTGAAAGTCGCCATAAATCGGAATAATTATTATCAGATAAAAGGAATTGTATATAATATACCAGAGCAGATTATAAATAACAAAAGTTCCCATAAACCAGAATAAGATGGTTTTGCGCCAAATGTAACGGGAGCAGAAAAAAATGAAGCAGCCTTACCAGGACCTTCCTTACACTAGACGGACGCTCTACCGCTGAGCTATCAGGCCACCTGGCCAATCCCTAGTCGGACTACTATAATTCAGACGCCTGTCTACAGCTACAATTGACAGTTTTGCTTTGAGCCCTTAATTTATTAAACACAAAAGTTTTCCAAGGAGGATTGCTTTTTAGTGGGGATTTAAATTGTCCACTCCTCTGTGACAGCTACTAGCAAATGTTGTCTGAAATGTAAATTCATCTTGGTACATAGAAGTTCCAATATACCAGGCTATATATATATATATATATATGGTATCATATTGAGCAAAAGTATCCGTAGTATCTCTGAATTAACAGGTCAAAAAGAACACAAAAGTTCCCGTATATCAGAATATGATGCAGTGTCAGTGTTCCCATTCACGTACATATGTGCATATAATTTCATGCACAAATTCCATCGTGCACGCTCAAAAATATGCTTAGAACGTAAATGTATGCACGAAAAAATCTGGAAATCCACTCCTATTGTTATTTTTAGCCGCGCTTGCTGAATAAAGCCTTGTGGATGTGTATGTAGTCGACGGGGAATACAGAAAGTATGACATCATGAGAAATCTTTCCAATATTGTGACTGCTTCATAATGGCTATTTTTTGCATAAACTGACACTGCTTGAATTTTGAGCAGCAGTCTGAATTATCGACCACTTGTCATATGTTAGGCTGCAATTATATGCATAGCGCAACCAAAGATCACAGAGGTGTTTGAAAATTTGTAATAGCATCTAGTTAAATACTTAGATAAACTATAAATTACATGACAAATATTTAACTACTTATTTGCGATCAGATCTACTTGATTTTCAGACACAGACTCACAATCGATAAGACTTAGTCATGTGTATTCCCAAATTCTTTTTGTGATAATGTACTGAAAATTTACTATTTAAACTAGTTAACTACATACTTCCCGAAATGCCGTCTGACCGACTTAAATGTCTGGTGAAATTTGCTTTGGCTGGTAAAACATAAGTTAAAACAATGTGTTTACCAGACCGAATGTCCTGTAAGATTTTCAAATTTCACATGACATTTCGGGAAGTCTGTTACTATAGGTTGAACAAATACATAGGCTGATCCGGGTCTAATCTGTTTGAAAATTAATACTGTGAGTGTGTCAGGACCTTGTGGAATCACCCATTTAAATCACTATTGTCTTTGAAGTAGTAAAAAGTATAACATTTTTCATGATAGTTTATTATTTGCCACCTCTGGCACTTGTACACCCAGTTTGCATTTTGTACTCCCAGTTTTTTGGGGGCTGGGGGTAAAATACCCTCAGTCAAAAAAAGTAGTGGACTCACTGAGTGCTCCAGATAATTTTTCACAGCATCAGTATCGTACTGATGATTTTTCATTTTTATCAGTACCAGAGATCTTGAATCAGTACCGCAACCTCACAGCAATATATGAATCGATACTACAACCTGACAGTGACAGCAGAACAAAGTATAATTGTATCAATTTTAATTTTATTATTGGGTTCAATTAAAGATATTGAATTGAATTGAACTTGGTATGACACCCTACCAAGACCGTTAACATTATAATTTTGGGGACTGACAGGAAAGAACATTTCAGTTCAAACATCAGCTCTCATTTACATAGAGATAAAAACATGAGAAATGCAACTAAAACCTTCACACCTATTGAAATATTGCGCTAAAAAGACAGAATTCCATGATAGAAAATACACACAATTAATGTAGACTTAAGAAACGTTGCCAAGCAAAGAAACTAAACCTTCATTTTCACACAACTAAAATCTGCCTCACACTGTCAAGAATGTGCTACGTATGTCGCCACGATTGTCCCCAATTGATCGTGGGCTCGTTAATTGTGGCGAATCAGCCCCGATTGCATCTTCCTATGGTTGCTCACGAATGCTGTACGGTGATGCTACATATATCTACGTATAACTACGATAGTTGTAGTTTGTGAAGCAGATTTATCACGATTACACCAAGACTTACTACGATCCGCTACAATCTATTACGTTTCTACTACGTTTGCGTGAGGATGCTCCACGTTTGTGTTAAGACTGTAGTACGATTAATAAAGATTTTGCCTACACTCCAATACGCTAAACAGGTGATTTGAGGTTACAAGGGGATTGAACAATGATCCGAGTCATTCTAAGATTTAGTTTTCATCAGGCCCAATAATTTTTTTAAGTTTGATTGAAAGCTGATGCAATGTTCCAGGTACCTGTTTAACCGTCCAATTTTTTTTTCCCAATAACATAGTGAAAAGAAAATGATATCATTGTGCAACTTTTAGAGGCATAAAGAAACAAAGGGATAATAAGAATAAAATTTCTGGGTCATGTCATGACTTTCAATACGACCCATACTTGGACTGTATGAGCGTCTGCAAATTTTCTGTGAAGGCATGATGTTTCAGAGTATGTAATGTGTAGCAACTGAACTATATGTGTACATGTATATCATTTTTAACCCGACTGTCACATGACAGTCTGATGTTCGAGAATAAACGTAGCACCAACGTAGGCCAACGTATTGCATGCGTAGTAGCATCTTCATCAATCGTACTGGCAACGGCATTAATCGTGGAGAAGTCTTGATCATTCGTGCACTATCGTGATTAGATTGTTGTGGAACCGTAGAGAAAGCGTGGGGAACCGTAGAGAATGCGTAGCGCAGTCCTGCAAATACGTACTGAATCGTAGGATGAAACCTCCACAATCGCCCACGCAAGCCCAAGAATACCTACACGATTGCTGTACGTGTATGCCGATTGGAGCTACGACTGCACTACGACGGTACTACGTTGTGAAAACAATCGTGACCTCGCTACGATTCGCCACAACAGTTTTGAACATGCTCAAAACATTTGTGGCCTTTCCCGATCGATCAGGATTACCCACGATTCGCCAGGATTCACGCCGATGCCGTCGCATATGTCTCCACGATTCGCCAAGAATTCATAATTCGTGGCAAATCGTAGCGGCATTCGTGACAGTGCGAGGCCAACTTTACCAATGTTTCCTGGGTTTATTAAAGATTGACAATAGCAGGTCGTCATTTGTACCCTGGACTATCTCCCTGGCCTGTTTTGGTTAAGTATTTGCTTTTTCTATAGCAATCAGTTCGAAAAAAACAACCAATGCTGCTCTGTTTCAGGTTCCAGTCAGCCAGGATTGATAAATGTTGATTGACTGGTATCAGAAAACCATGCACTACCAGATATGACTACATTGTTTACACATGTTAGGCACAAGGTAAAAGCTTAAGCCTGAACACAGACAGGGCCTCCTCTGGGTTTATTTCCCTTTTCGCCACCACTTTGGCCATATTGAAAAAAAAAAAAGAGCCAAATTTAAGAAACTGGAGCCAAATCAGTAGCCAGATTAAATCAAACCTTATTATCGCTCTTTGGTTCCTACTAATAGTCTGACCAGGGCCTACATTGTTTGCTATAAGTATATTGAATGCCCCTTTAATAAATAAAAAAAAACATATAAGAAACACTTTCATAATTCTCTTTCTTCTTTTTGTTTGTTTTAAAAAAAAGAACAGCAAAAAATACAAACCCTTAGCCCACCCACAACCCACATAAGAAAAAGACTTTGGCACCAATAAGACTTTCTAATGTGTACTGTGTAGTTTCATATTGAAATACCTGCCAATTCTGCAATTCATGTCTTATCTGACCTAATTTTAGTGCCATTAACACCAGACAATACATGCTTGCTTTACACATACATGATCCAGACAGTGTCAAAGTGTAAGACACGCTCAGGCGATTTAGTCCTTAAAAGGCTGTGATAATAAAAAGCACATAAGGTTTCTTTTATTATGACCGGGGAGGGTCACTATTTTCATCAGTTTGTGGTCAAGTGGATTAATTAGCATAAACAGCCTAGGAAATTAATTTGGATAGTGTAAATATGTAGGTGAGAAATGCCTTTTACTGTACAGCCCCTTTTTTTATGGCAAATTTTGGGCCGAAATTGGGCCCCATTCCCCAAGTAAAAAAGTATATATTTTTCCCCAAGTGCAGCAAAAATTCCCCAACTGTTTGTTTTGAGAGGCTGTTTAATTTTACAAATTTACATTTTACACCGGCCATAGATATTATTTACAAGAAATAATTGAAATATTCAAATTGAAGAAGAGAGATACGGTGTTGTAAAGCATTACAAGGTAGAATATTCAAGACATTGCATTCTTAATTTGCTGTAACAGCCCATAAATAGATGTCCAGAAATTTCCCCAATTTGATGATTTACGACACTTTTTTCCCCTCTCAAAAGGCCCCACCACCCTTCCCCAAAATCTGAAAAAAAATGCTGCTGTACGTTTTTCATGGATAGTGAGGTTGCACTTTTCTTTGCAACGTAAAATCAAAAAAACTTCGCAAATATTTTATTTTTTCTTCTTTGGCGACCTACAGCGGAAGCCCTGACAGAACTTCTATCAAGCTATTGTTTCGATGCCAATCGCTGTAGCAATTTCTGAAAAACAGACTAAATGCAAATGCGGACCATACTGTATAATGTAAGCCTACATCAAATGCTGGTATATTAGAACGTTTGTACTCCTTTTGTTTGTTTGTGTGTGTGTTCGTTTGAGACAGGGTGGGGTTGAAGGGTGGGTGGGGGGGGGCTATTTTGTAATTATTGTACCAGTAACTAGAACTTTCGTGTCTCCTTCAGAGAACTATAAAAAGTTCTGCTCAATATGACATATATGTATAGCCTGGTATATGGGAACATATATGTACCCAGATGAATTTACATTTCGGTTAATAATAACTTGGAAGTTGGCACTGAAGACAGTAATGTCACCCAACAAAAAAACCCTCCTTAAGCTACTTTTGTGTTTAATAAATTTAGAGCTCAAAGCAAAACTGTTTTATCTTCTGTACTTAAATTAAGATAATAGAAAGGTTTAGCTTTCACTGAAATGAAGACTATCGAACAGTTTTGCTCTGAGCCCTCAAAAAAGTTTTGGTATATGGGAACTGCTTTGTACTCAGATGAATTCATCAGTGGATAATAGTCAGTTGTATTAATCTATTATATGGGAACTTTTTGTGTCGTTTGCATGATAATTATTAATCAGTTAATGCCAGTGTTTCCCTAGAATACATGATGTGGCCTCATGTTACTATTCTGCAAAAACCTTTAGGGTTCAGCACAAAACTGTTCTAACTTCTTTATTTCTATGAAGAAGTAAGAACAGTTTTGCACTGACCCATCAGCCTATCAGAATAATCATACACAGAGCTAAAGATAAGCTGCATATTTGCGTAAATACGCCAAAAAATATATGCAAAAAAGCAATTTTTTTCACAAGGTGTTCGTACAGAAAAGCAATTAAAAAATGGTTTTCGCAATTGTTTAAATTTTTGTAGCGTATCTTATTGTAATCTTAACGCCGCGAAAGGTCGAAATGCTAACATGTAATGAAACGGGTAATATGTTTCTACCAAAAAGCAACTGTCCTTTGAAAATAATTGTATTTAATAAATTAAGGGCTCAGGACAAATCTCCTTCGCTAAAATGAAGAGATGGTAAAGTTTTGCTTTCATTGAAATTAAGACTGTAGCCTTGAAATATTTTTGGTATATGAGAACTGCTATGTACAAAGATGAATTCATCTGCAGATAAAAAAATCATTGCGGTTTTATTATATCCCCAGATCCGAAGTATATGGGGGCTATATTGGGGCTATACTGTCGGTCGGTTGGTCCTTCTGTAGACACAAATGGTTTCCATTGAAATAACTCAAAAACTACTTGTCATACAATGATAAAATTTTATATGTGAACAGACCATATGGAAAGGAAGATCCCTATTGATTTTCGGCGTGACCGGATGGTGGATGGGGCTTGTGTGTCTAAAAATAGAAATATGGTTTCCATTGAATAACTCAAAAACAATGATAAAATTTTATGTGTAGACAAAGCATATGGAAAGGAAGGTCCTTATTGATTTTCATCGAGGTTGGATGGTGGGCGGGGCTTGTGTGTCTAAAAATAAGAATATGGTTTCTGCGCAATCACTTGAGAATAACTTGACCAAAAACGATGAAATTGATTATGTTGACAGGCATTTTTGAGAGGAATGTCCCTATTGATTTTCGACATGATCGGATGGTGGGCGGGGCTTATGTTCTAAAAATAGAAATAGGTTTCCACACAATAACTCGAGAATGACTAGGCATTGAAGTATGAAAGTTAATATGTAGGTCAACATATTGAGATTGATTTTTTGCGCTCTGATATTTTTTTTCTGTTCTTGGTAGAATTAAATTATATTTTGTCCAGAATTAATGAAATCTTCACAGCAGTATATAGTACCAAGCAGACAGTGCAGCAATTATATATGGTGGAGTATTCATTTTCTTTTGCGGTATTAAATACTGGATGTTTTGACCTTGCTCATTTTATCAACGAAGTGGTATTCTGGGGATATTATTAATCACCTTTAGTGATAAGTCTAGTTTCAGTTTGGTGTACAAAATGGTTATAGGTGATATGGAGTGATGTAATATAGACTGGTTCGTTGTAAAGGCTGCTGTAATTAACAGCAATACACAAGGATTATAGGAAGTGGTCTGGACTACAAAGAATAGGCAAAAATATCACACCACACAGAATTTTTAAGCTGTTTACAGAACATCAGAGTTCTTACCATAACAATTCGAGACTTGCTGAAAAATGTTTCATAAAAATAGAATGATACAACACAGTTTTTCTTTGCAAGACTGTTTATTTTGCATTTGAAAAACTAGCACAGACACTTTTATGTTGGGCAAGGGTGTTTAAACAGAAAGAATAAATGAATGAAGTACCTTATTCAAGGTTTTGTCATTCATATAATTATTCTTTATTTTCATATTTCAAACATTTGACAGTTTGTTTGTTTGCTGCTTGATCTTCTATTTATGTTGTTTTCCTTTTCAGCATAAAAAATGTTTGTAAGTTAATTCTGTTTGCAAATTCATACGACTTTGGTAACTGATTCAATAAGCATGCTACATGTTTTTAAAGTTATACATGTAAACACGTAAATTTAAGTTTCTGTCATCCTATACATTGCTTGTTCTTGCTGAATTAGACTTCATTTATTCTGAATTACATCATACTGAATTATTTTTTAAGAAATAGCTTTCACGCCCTAAGTTATATTTGCTTAATAAATCTGTGTACTCCTTATATCATTAACAATACTCTGGAAAGTTTCAACATTGAATTGTTCTATGGCTGATGTTATACTTTGGATTACTCTTTTATATGGGAACTTTTGTGTTGCTTTCATAGTACTTCGGCCACTGTCAGCATTTTCCCTAGAATACACCATCATCCATGTGGCCTGAAGTATCTGTTCTGCAAAATCTTATTATAGAATATACATGTACAAAAACAGGACGTGTGTGCTGACTATATTGCACACCAAACTTGGCCAAATTAGCAACCCCCCCCCCCCCCCCCACACACACACACACCAAGTTAGTTAGTTAAAAATATCACACATCATAATTATTCTGGTATTATGTGAATTTTTGTGTTCCTTTTGACCTATTTAATCGGTGAAAATATGAAAAGTTGTGCTCCTTATACCATGGTAATAGATATATACTGCCAGGTATCAGTGGTATATGGGAACTTCTGTGTACCCGGATGAATTTGCATTTTCGGTAATAATTACTTAAAACTGTTGTCACTGTAGACAGTTAATGTCTCCACCAAAAAGCAGCTCTGCTTGGAAAACTTTTGTGTTTAATATAATAAATTAAGGAGTAAGGACTCTGAGCAAAACTTGTGTGTAAATGTCATGTCGTTGACAACTTGGAAAACATATTATGCAAATGTTTGTCACTGTTTGACCTTACTTGCTTACTTTTCAGACCATAAAAAATTAATAGCTAAATTCTCTGGCATCCACATTTTTTCCAAACTTTGGTAGGGAGGTATAATTTTATACCAATAGACAAGGAGAAGAATCGGAATCGTGATGTAATGTGTCAGCAATTTTTTTCCTTATATGTTTGGTACCGTAAAACTGACCAATTTCCCCCCCAAAATGGCTGTTAATTTATTTAAAAAAAAAAACAACCAAAAAAACCCCCACAAAAATGTCATTTTTAATATGTTGACTATAAACCGATGCTTTATTATTTCATATATAGAAGTGTGTTTAAAATAAAAGAACACACGTTTATAAATAATAGTTATTATTGAAAAAAATCCCAATTTTAGGGAAAAAGACGCTATTTTTCCCAATTTGTCTGGTACCGGACCCATTCCCAAAATGTAAAAAAATTTGCTGTGTGTTGCTTGTACTTTGCTGTTGCGCTACATGTATGTACATGCAATACTACCATCAATACCAAAGGATATATTCTTGTCTTCTCCAGCAACTATGCATGTATGTATTCATAAAATTCATGACAAAATAAATATTTTATATGAGCCAGTTTATGAAAAAAGGACCCTTATCACATTTGCAACCAGTGTAGATCTGGATCTGCCTATACAATGCACATCTGAATTATGACTTTGGGGTTCTTACATGTTTCCTGATCTGTTAAAGAGATATTGATGATGCTTCTAGCAAACAGTGTATACACTGATGAGACAATTGTGTATGTGCAGGCTGATCTGGGGCTACTCGTTGCAAATGCAAAAAGGGCCCCTTTACACATGAACTAGTTCACATGATAGTTGATTGATGAAAATGAATTACATAAATTACCAATTCTAAATAATCAGAAGTATAATACGTCAATAATTGACCAATCGCACCTGTCAATCAAAACAACACCTGCACAAATGAAATTAACATTAGCATGTGTACGATGTAAACATCCAGGACCAAACAAAAAGGGACTCGAAACATGTTTTATATTTCAAATGTTCCAAAGTTATAACTACAGCATTATGCAATCAATGCACAGCATGATCTGGTTCTACATGGGTCACAATTTTCATTGAATTTCTTTTCATGTCATGTAATTAAATGTCAGACACAGAAAATGGGGCATGGTTATCTACACTCTGATGATAGGCAATTTAATTTTGGGGACGAACTGGTAGCGGTCCAAACCATCCCGCAGCATGAGTGGGGATATTACGGTATTTAGCAACAGTATGCGGTGGCTACATAATAAACTGCATAACTATTGATGAAACTTGATGTATGCAATTACTTTCACAATCATCGTTTTCATTTTTGCTCACTTGATACAATACGGGTACACATGACTTTGAAACGGTGAAACAAAGAAATGATGTGCAACACATGCCCTTTCTTTGCCAGCCCTCACCTTTTCAATAACTTGCTTCTTTTTTTCTGGGGTCCACAAAATATCAATCATCTCATTAATTGGGTATTTGAATGTTTTTGAAAATTGTAGGCCTAATGGCTTTTAAGCCGAAACAAAATGAAAGACTAAGGGAGTCAATCAAAATTTATGTCCTCTGATTTTTAAGGAAAAAAAGAACTGGTGTTTAAACTCACATGTACTTACAGTGTTTATTCAAAATCTGTTTAAAAAGACCGACCCGGTATCTGGGAACATGGAAATGTTCCCAGTTTCCGACAACGTTCCCACAGCATGGTAGAAAATCAAATATCTAGACTTAATACAACTCTATATGGACATTTGTAGACTTTCGTTATTAGGCAAATGGGCGTCTTGTTTAAATGGCCATGGTTTAAGTAGGCATCTGATATGGATATGGGTACATTCTGGTTAACATAAAAATACTGGAGGAAAATGTAAAAGTTCTTGTTTTCTGAAACTTTTGAAGCAAAAATGAATCTCAGGAGAGCCATTTCAGACCCATTTGGACCACTTGTTACTTTTGTATGGACAAGAAATTTACACATTTTATCATTCTTATGTTGTATTTGTAGAACACCAAAAATATAAACATGCGTACAAGAGGGCACTCCTGTGTACATGTACGTAGCGCAGAAGAAGAAATTCTAAAGAACATTACTGCTCCAGATTATTTAGAAATACGGGACTGTGGTGTCAAAGGTAAGCCTTTCTGTAGTTTACATTTGCTTTTGAATAAGATCAGACTTCACAACCATCATAAGGTATTAGGTGTGAGCCAAAAGGAGCCATCTGCTTCATAGATACAGAGTGCACCTGCATGTTAGCTACATTTTTGTACCCTTTTATGGGGGAGGGGGCATAGATTTGCCCTTGTCCATCCTTCCGAACTTTTGTGTCACACGTAACTCATAAACCATTTGATCTAGTCATCAAGCTTTACTCAAATGTCACTTAGCATCAGAATTTGTGCACCTGGGTTTTGCGTCTGCTGAAAATCATGAACGACAGGGTAATGGCCCTTGAATTAGTGAAAATTGTTCATTTTAAACTTGTGTTGCTTGTAACTCGTAAACCGTTTGATCTAGTCATCAAACTGTACAGAAGTGTTACTCAGCATCTGAAATTGTGCGCCTGGGGTTTTGCGTGTGCTGAAAATCAGGAACAATTGAGTTATGGCCCCTGAACTAGTGAAAACCTGCAATTTCAACTTGTTTCTCATGTAACTCATAACTGATTCAATCTAGTTATCAAACTTTACTCAGATGTCACTCAGCATCTTAAATTGTGCACCTGGGGTTTTGTGTGTACTGAAATCAGGAACACATGAGTTATGGTCCTTGAATTAGCAAAAATCTTCTGTGTTCAACTTGTGTCACATGTAACTCATAAACTGTTTGATCAAGAGTCATTAGACTTTATAGAAATGTTACTCAGCATCTGAAATTGTGCACCTTTGGTGTTGCGAGTGTTGGAAATCAGGAACGGCGGAGTTGCGGCACTTGAGTTAGTGAAAAGCAGCAATTTTCCACTTGTATCATACATAGCTGAAAACCTGTTTGATCGAGAGTCATCAAACTTCACAGAAATGTTATTCAGCATCTAAAATAGTGAACCTGGGGTTTTGTGTGTACTTGAAATCCTGAACGGTGGAGTTATGGCCCTTGAATTAGTGAAAGTCAGCAATTTTCCACTTGTATCTCACATAACTGAAACCCATTTGGTCTTGAGTCATCAAACTTTACAGAAATTGATACCTTAAAGTTTACCATACAAGGGGTAAGGTTTTCTTGTTTCTGATCCAAACAGTCCATGTCATGTGTTTTGGAGATTTCTGTACTGCACTTTCTAAAGAAGCAGATTAGTAGGTACTTAAACCCATGGACCTGGACTAGCCAGGGGTGACTAACTCAAACTTACGATGTCGTATGACTTACGGTGCCATCTAAGGTGTCACTTACGGTGTTCCTAAGGTGGCGTTACACGGCTAACTCAAACGACAACTTAACGACACCTTATCTTAATGTATATTTACGATACCGTAACTGAACGGGCCACCTACATCATCAAAAAAAAAAAAATTGAATAATTTTGTTTTTTGCCACTAATACAGATACAGATTGTACTTATACGACATGGCGAGGCAGCTATAAATGTCATACTTCACATTGATTACGTATATTTGTACTTGCATTGTAATTTGTTAAGCTTTGTTAAAATATTTAGTATCTTAATTAGTGGAGTAGTGACCAAACAGTCTCAATTTCGGATAGTACAATTGCAATATTAACCATGTTTCACGGCAACATCTTTCACCTTGCCAAATAAGCTGTTTGAAATGAAAGGCTGTCTTTAAAAATGCCCTTATCACATTTACAACCTGTGTAGATCCAGATCAGCCTGCGAATGCAAATTAACAGTTTGGGGTCTTACATGTTTGCTCAATTGTTACAGTCATTAAACATCATTTTAACAAACAGTGTAGGTCCTGAGCAGAATGCACAGCAGCTGATCTCCGTCTACACTTGCCGAAAACGCGTTAAGGGACATTTTTTTCACTAACTGGCTCAAATTTATTTTCAAAATTGGGGGTTGGGTAATTGCCAAAAAATTTTTTATCTTTCCATATGCTCATATTGAATATTACGTTTATTTATGTCAATAGACCAAAGATTTTACAAGAGCATTAAGAATATATGCACCTACCTAGCCCCTATGTTTGGAGTTCATATGATATTAACATATCGCTGTTCTGCGAAAATGCCGCATCTCCGTCATTTAAATGAAGGAGATGCGGTATTTTCGAAGAACAACGACGATATAGCCTAAATATGTTTTGGTGTAGTTGAGATGTGAGTCTTATTTGTAACAAAATCAAATCAGAAGACATATTTATGAATCGGTAACTTTTCTGCCAAAGTTCAAACTTGGGAAATATGTTGTTTTGTATTGGAAACTTTGATTTAAAACATTTTGAAATTGATAAACTTTCCTAGTATTTCATGGCATGGCGATAGAGGCAATGGAACACTAAGTACTGGAGTTATGATTGTCATGCAGTTTCTTAATTGTTTCAGAAATTACTATAGTATCACTGGTACAAATAAATGGTTATTTTGAAACTTGGTATACAGAAACTGTTGGAGTTACGTATGCTGAGTCCATTTACGGACTCCGTATCCGCTGGGACTTTACGATACACTTATAAATGTTCCTGATTACGGGGTTCCCGTATTTCATGTTCACTGTTTTGATCCTTCCGTTTAAGCACCTAATCTTATTTCATAAATAAAATAATGTTCATATTTCCCGTGAATCACAAGAATACGACCCAGATATCTCCGAACATTCCTGTATAACTACGTATCTTGGCAGTGTACGGTTGTAGATTTTTATTATATTTCATGTGTTGCTTACAGATTCTTTTTTTCAGAGACGCATATTTTGGTTAACACTCTGTAGTCTTCATTTAGTTTTTGTCAAAGAAATACTTAAACAAGGTTTTACCATGAATACACTGTCTAGAATGCAATTATGATGTTATAAAACAAAACGATTGCTGGAGTTTGGTACAGTTGCACCACTGCGCAGTCAGAATCGAGTAACCTTGACGCGTTCGAAACGTTACTGTAAGCACGGGATTGACTCGAATAGACGGTTCAAATAAGCTCTTCATGGTCGTTGCGACTGAGAGGCTGAGAGCACGATTGCTTGTGATCGGCAATGCTATAACGTGAGAGGATCAGCAGACTGTTGCGATCAGTCGCATGATAACGCATGCATGAACTTATTATAATTTGAGGCAAACTGTTTGTGGTCTCGGCTGAATACTAGAGGTCGTGTGATATGTTCCTTGAGTGCGAAAAGGTTGAATAACTAAAGCATTTACATAAAAAAGTATTTTTTTTTTTAAGGATAGGTCTACGTTATATCCAAGGACGTATCAGAACTTGCGTCTCTCCCTTCCCTGCTGTCAATCGTGCAATACGGCCCTTCACAACTACATGTGCATCTGTTGTATGTGCTGCAGTAGTCCGTCTTAAAATACTCAACAAGAAGAATGTGGCAAGTCCCATTTTCTACCTTGGAGGACTGACATGAACATGTATCTTCATTGTTGTTGTTTTTGGAGGAGTTTTTGTGGTGAAAATCATGCTTTATTCTGCTTGTTTAGCACGCTAATAATAATAGATCAATATTCAGCTGATACGTACGTACATGTATATGTACGTACGTACGTACGTACATGCATGTATACGTGCATATTTATACGTACAACCTTTCTTCCATCACTTTCTGACATACTCCATGCGTTACATTTTACTTCTACGATTACTGTGGTGTGTAAAGGGCATGTAACAGTTCATGCCCAACAAATTTCGCACCAATTTTTCGGCGAAAATAGTAAAACAAAGTAGAAAAGGCTTACCCACTTGTTATTTTTCTTTTAAATTATTGAAATAAATAGTTACGGTGCTGTTAAGGTCCCGAATTTTTCACCGTAAGCTAAGGTGATGGTTACGGTGACACCATAATTTAAGGGAGGTTTGAGTTAGTCGACAAAATGGCTAAGGTGGCATTAAGGTGACCTTAAGGTGATTGTAAGGGTTAAGGTGCTTTTGAGTTAGTCACCCCGGGTATTGATATGAAGTATTAAGTGTCACTGGGTTACAAATGTATGAAGTACATTATGTGTTGTAGTAAGAAATGTGGTTACAAGCGTGTCTTCAGACAATAGACAGGGGTTTCATTAAGGGTCAAAACCAGCAATTTTTGAAAATTCCAAGGGCTAATTTCAGGAATTCTTTTCTGGAAGTTTGAGAATTTTATGTCTCAAAATTTATTGGATTTTTTTTTAAAGAATTAAATTTGTCACTGACCTTGCCTACAATGTTTACTCAGGTATATAGGGTACACTGTACACCAAATAAAGAAGCTTAAAGTAAATTGTGTCATCGAAAATAGTGCGAAGAAATAATCCATGTTTTTATTTTGGCTTCAGTTCCCATTTTAAAGTTGTTGTTTTTTCTGTATTTCTTTGTAAAATGGTTAATTATAGTCTTTTTTTGATACTGCAATGTAATAGATTTGATTGAATATTGATTTTAATTTTTTTTTTTTTAATTTTGTTAGTGTGGTATTGTGCGCTCTGTAGTAATGTTGTTATTGTGCATTTTTAGAACGAGTAGATAAAACAGAATTATTTTTTTTCCAGTATGCTGATACCTAGCAATTGGGGCCAAAATGTAAAAAAAAAAAAGTTAATTGTGAACTTCGGCATTTTACAGTGAAAAACATTAATTTTTATATAAAGAAATAATTTGGTGTAGTCTGTCCTGTAACAAAACAAAATTTCTTCAAATACTTAAAGAGGAACAATACAGGAAAATAGGATTTAAACTTACCAAAACACATTAAATTCAACGAATTACACGCAAATATGATTGAATAAATGCAATAAAACTATAAAATTCGGAGTAAGTTGTCGGCAGTTACGTTCGCGAAAACCCATTACAAAGCTATCTGATTGTTTATTATTTCTGAATTTCCAACACATTTCATTACTATTAAGTAACTGAAATTTGCTGGATGAAATTCTAGTTTATATAATCAATAGACTGGATGCTAAAAGCCACACAAAATCAGTATTTACCTTGTAACTGAAGTAAACTATGAATTTTCAAAGATGTACCGCGAAAGTAAGTTATAACCGCATGACCAAAATGCTGTATTTCACGCAAGACTGATGTATCTCAGTCAACTTTCAAGAAATTAAATCATTATTTCGTCTATTGTCAATTCCAATAATTAATAAGGCGTTAAAAGTTAATTGGTTGACATTGTTTTCCTGTTAGAATAACCGAGACCTTGATGTAATATGCGAACGAATCATGACGCAAGAGCTGTCAGATATCGACTGTTTTGACACGTCTGTGTATTGCAGTTTATCCTTATCAGGAGCGCTTAGACCATTGATTTGCAAATTCGTGCAGCTTGACACATGACTAAACGCCCAGGTAAAAATTTACGGACGTCTGTCAGTTATTAAAGGAATTTCGTGATTCGCCGACAGTCAAATTTCGGGACGTATTTTTGAAATCTCGGACGTATAATACGCTTACGTCCGCTTAATGAAACCCCTGAATAGAAATTTAAGGCTTATAATATGTCACATGTATGATAATATGTTATACTGTACGTGTTGTGTACATATTTGCTAAGGTAACCTAAGCCAGTTTGTAATATCTGTATTTACAGGGCGTGGAGTATTTACCATAACAAGCCAGCCAAAAGGTAGCTACGTATGTTTTTACTCAGGCAAACGAGTGCGAATAGAACCACAGTGTGATGATGACTCATACCTATTTGAATTGAAAAATGGATCCAGAAAAATTTGGTATGTAAATCTGTGTTTTTATACCCCGCCACTAAAGTGTGGCGAGGTATTATGTTATACCCTTCGGTGTCTGTCCGTCCGTCCGTCCGTCCGTCCGTCCGTCCGTGCTCACCATTTCCGATCGATAACTTGAGTATTTATTCACGGAATTTTTTCAAATTTTGCATACATATTGTTATCGGCGATGAGTGGTATGGGATTCACCGTGTAGCATCGACTCCGGAACTTGCTACCAACTTTATCGATTATAAACAAATGGCAGGCATGACGACGGTAAGAAAAAGTTGTTATTATACTGTTTTATCACGGTGTTATGCGTTAAGATGGATATATTTTTATCTGAACATATTTATCTTTGAAATATACACCCAACAATGATATGAAAGTGATTTTTAGTTGACTTTTTTACTGTAATTGTAGCTGCCTGGTACCGCGAAAACTCATGTCAGCTTCAAAACTCGTCTTGTAATCTTGTAAGTGGGGGATGCCAATTCAATCCGCTACTATGCACATGTATTGACATCACTAGTGTATATATTGAAGCAAAAGTTTTCTCCGAAAACTCACGGAGCTGGATATAATCAAGAGAAATTTCCGACGACTTGAGTACGGCAATTTGCGACACAACACAGAATCACAGGACGGCGTCTTGCTAGTGAACAGTACGGCGACTTATTTTGAAAATGATAGAATTCTACTCGAAGAAGCTGTCGTTGTGAACCAACCAATGTCCGTAATGATTCAAGAGGGCCAGTATGGTCTATAATGGATACATAGTACAAATTTGTGTAAGTATTCAATCAGATGTTCCCGGGTTTAACTATACTGAGCGTGACGTTGAAAGGTGACGTCATAAGACATTATTTGTGATGAAATCGGAAATGTTATTTATGGGTCAGCATTAAAACACCAAACCACCACTAATACTGACTTCAATTTTCCCTGTCCCATCACAGTGACACACTTCGGCACACCAACTCAACAACAAAACCTTTTCTTGCCCAGATAAATGAAACACTTCGACAAACCGTTGCCTCGTGTACTAACATACTTGCCGGGGGGGGGGGGGGGGGGGGGGGGGGAGGACTCTGATATTTACACACACATGTAGGTTCAGACCATTTTTGGGGGGGTTCAAAATCTTTTAATTTCAATATTTTCGGGGATTTTCAGAAAAAAAATATTTTATTTGGGAGTATATGTATATATAAATGAGAGTACCCCCCCCCCCCCCCCCCACACACACACACACAAACACTGGGCATACATGGATGTACGTGCTTATCGCATTTGCGCAGGCGCGGATCCAGATTTTCACTTTTTTCGTCTGCTTGTTTTACAGAGGGCCCCATATGCTTAGGTCCCTTACCAGTTTCTTTTTTTCTAACGGAAAACTATAGTACTTGTATTAATCGCCCTGTGAGAGGCCCACGCAGGATGCGCTAAAGTCTGCTTTAAAGGTTGTGGTTATCCTGGTGGAATACGTGCTGGTTAGTTTGCGGTTTGACCTGGTCCAATATGGGTGCTTCCACTGACCCTCTTGTATTGTACTGAAAATGTTGCAGGTATGCATGCGTGTGTCCGGGGGAGGGGTCAGGGGTCTCTGGATCCCCCTGAAAATCGCAGAAATATAGTATTCCCTTGCAATGCTGGTCCAGTTCCACTGAAGAATCACAAAGTTGCCAACTTAGTATTCAATATTGGACCTTCATCGGTTTGCCAGCTAATTCAATGGCGTTTCGCTGGTAGCCCGATGTCGTCACGTTAACAGTGTCCCCTATCAAAATAGTAAAAGTTGAACCCTTCTGCCAAAACATCATGCCCCCACATGTATTGAAGCTTAACACCCCTTTCCCCACCCCCCCACCCCCCAAGCTTCCTAGCTACATCTATGTGGTTTTCGGCTTGGTGTAACCAGAGCCGTAAGTTTGAGTTCAATTGGCTTTGTGGTTGTGGGCTTCGGCTGGTATCACTTAATTATTTCCCTTACTACTAACACAAGTTTAAACTTTTACAAAAAAGCTTGGTCTACGCAGAACAATTCATATTTCAGGCCCTGACTGGGTGTCTAATCTCGATGCACTTACAATACAATTCAAGTCGAAATCGAGAGTACAGGTTAATTTTACAATTTGTAATAATTATTAACAATACCGATCGTCCTTTGGTGTCTTTTGGGATCGTTTGATTGCCTCATGTGACTTGATTTACCAGGATCAAATCAAATGGCCAGACCCCCATAAACAAGCAAAAGTAATTAATTATAGGCTAATAGCAGAGCATGCACAAACATTAAATGAGGGATTATTCCTGCCATACTTTAAGCTCTATAATATATGCATCTGAAAAACATGTGATTTTTCCCTTCAAGGTTAAAGGTTGTGAGCGTCTTTGTCAAGAGGAGTGGAAATATTATGTTCAACCCACGGTTGAAGAAATTAACCAAACCACCACATTAAACCAGCCTTTTCAAATAGAATTTACTGTCCTGCCAGCTAAGAGTGACAGTGAGAGCAACCTTCAGGATATGATTAAAACGGCATCTTCTTACGTGAGGTGTACTGTACAAGTCAATGTTTAACATTGTACTAGCATTGTACTATATGAAGCATTTGTAAACATAAAATAACGTCACTTTCACTCTTGGTTTGCACGACAGTCGCTAATCAGTAAAATTTGGGCTCAAAAATCGCTAATCAGTAAAATTTGGACCCAAAATTCGCTAATCATAAAATTTACGCCCAGAAATCACCTGATCAGTAAAATTTACACCTAAAAATTAGTAATCAGAAAAATCAAGACCCAAAATTCAGTATCTGTAAAAAAATAGCCCCCAAAATCCTTTATCAGTAACGGTTTATTGTAAAAACGAATTGGAATAACTTTTTTCCATCGAAAACGTGTCATTTCGATATTTGGTATTTTTTCGCCCAAAAATCGCTAATCATTAAATTTTAGGCCGAAATTCGCTAATCACTAGCACTTCTCATTCCACTATTCGGTCAAATTAACCCTAAAATCGCTAATCGTTAACTTTAAGGGCCAATATTCGCTAATCGCTTAATTTTATGGCCATAGTTCGCTAATCAGTAATCCCCATTTACACCCTTGATTGGGTACTACGAGCAGCCAAACGCTCAGACTAGCCTGTGCATCCGCGCAGTCTCGCCAGGGCCTTTGCTGCTCTCACACATAATGCAAATGGAGGGAGGTATAGAAGTAAGTCTCCATAAGATCTACGTCATGGTGAGCATATTAAATAAAACTTTTGCGAATATGCGATAAGTACCAAAGTGTAGTGTGCTGGCCCATATCTGGTGCTGAGGTGTTTGGTGTGGTGTGTTTGGGGACATGATGTTGTTTGAAGCTGGAGAGGCTGGTTTTGGTGATCGTTTAGGGTGATTTGGGTGGTTTTGGGAGTTTTCACGGACAAACATGTCGATGCAAATTGCCGTACTGTAAATTTAATGTTTTTAACAAGTTGCCGTACTTCGGACTGGTAAATTGCCGTACTCAAAGCGTTTTCTGTTTTTGATAATATATCAGTCAAATCAAGATCATTACAAATAAAACTTATACCGAACGTGATTTCCAATATGCTCATTATTGTGGCATTGAAAATGAGGTGGAAAACGGTTCTAACAATGCAGAAACAAACATTTTTCGATGGGACATGCTGTTTTTAGCGGTACCAGCTGGCAGTGTTTCGCGATGTTTTGTGACATACAGCAAGAATTGATCATTTTGGCGGACACGGACAAGTGTTTGACTTCTCTAAAGATGAATTCTATTCACTTCGAAGGCAGGCGCTCATCACAAACCACTAAAAAAACGTTTGACTCGCCCCACTACATGCCATGTCTTTGTTGACATTCGATTCACCTGGTACCAAGTTCCGGAGTCGATGCTACACCGTGGGATTGTTAATGGGCAAAATCCGTCCATTTTTAACGGAGTTACTGCCCTTTTTCGTATTGGAAAAATGGTTTCTGGCCTGTTATTCCTTTACTGTTCATGATATCTGAATGAAACTTCACAGATATGTTGCACATCAAAGGTTACATATTGTGACTAAGGACCGTCACTCTGACCTTCCCAGTTTGTGAGTTATCTGCCCTTGATAGGTCTGAAAAAAGGTTTTTGACCTATTGTTCCTTTACTATGTGAAATATCTGAATATAACTTCACAGATATGTTTCACATCAAAGGTAACATATTGTGACTAAGAACCGTCACTCTTACCTTTCCCGTTTGTGAGTTATCCGCCCTTGATTGAATTAAAAAATGTTTTTTACCCATAGTTCCTTTACTATGTGGAATATTTAAATGAAACTTTACAGATATGTTTCACATCAAAGGTTACATACTGTGACAAAGAACCATCACTCTTACCTTTCCATTTCATGAGTTATCTGCCCTTGATTGATCTGAAAAATGGTTTTTGACCTGTAGTTCATTTACTATATGGAATATCTGAATGAAACTTCACAGATATGTTGATCATCAAAGGTTACATATTGTGACTAAGGATCTTCACTCTTACCTTTTCAGTTCATGAGTTATCTGCCCTTGATTGATCTGAAAAATGGTTTTTGACCTGTAGTTCATTTACTATATGGAATATCTGAATGAAACTTCACAGATATGTTGAACATCAAAGGTTACATATTTTTAGTAAGATTCGTCACCCTTACCTTTCTAGTTCATGAGTTATCCGCCCTTGATTGATCTGAAAAATGGTTTTTGACCTGTAGTTCATTTACTATATGGAGTATCTGAATGAAACTTCACAGATATGTTGACCATCAAAGGTTACATATTGTGACTAAGGACGTCATATCACTGTCTATCTCAGTTCTGTTGCTATTTAGGCATTATATATCTCACAAAATAACTTTTGGTGCCTCCAGCAGTGGCGGGGTATTCTGCAGTGCTTGCGGTGCTTTTATATGCCATTTCTATAGGTAAAGAAAAAAAAACACCTAGCGACACTGAACATTTTTTTTTAAATTTTGAAAGATAAAACTTGCAACTCCTGCTCATAATTCCCAAATTGATGTTTAAATCACTTGAATGAAAGAATTCTGTTGCTTTAATTCTGCTGATATTAGCCCATATAATATGTTTATATCATTATGCCCCTCTTCGAAGAAGATGGGGTATATTGCTTTGCACATGTCAGTCGGTCTGTCCGTCCGTCTGTCGGTAGACCAAATGGTTTACGCGCGATAACTTGAGAACACTTTGGCGTATTGTCCCAAATTTTATATCGTGGTTGGTGACCACTAGTAGAGAAACCCTATTGATTTCGAGGTCAATTGGTCAAAGGTCAAGGTCACAGTTAGCAATTATTGAAAAATGGTTTCCGACCGATAACTTGAGAACCCTTTTGGCCTAGTGTCCTCAAATTTCATATGTGGGTGGATGACCACTAGTAGAGAAACCCTATTGATTTTGAGGTCACAGCGATTATTGAAAAATAGTTTATACAAATATTGCTAACTTGAGAACCTAGTGTCCTCAAATTTCATGTTAGTTTGTTACTGTGTCCCTTAGTGAACTAATGGCTTGGATGGGGGGGGGGGGGTACATGTTTTACAAACATCTCTTGTTAATTTTACTCTTTCAAATTTCTTACAGGTCTCATCACCTACAATTCCAAACAATATTAACCCTTCCCTTGCTGAATATTCAGATAAGCTATGCCAATTTTGACCAATAGAATTATTAGTCCATGTTTTCGTGTCAGCTCTATATCTCCAACAACCCACAGTGGATTTTGAAGAAACTTGGCACAACTGTTCATCATTGTTAAGCAAATTTTCTTATTTATGTGCTTCTTTTTAAAGGATTGATGCTACTGAGGAAGATGGATCATATGGGCGGCTTCTTAATGATGACCATATATCACCAAACTTAAAGGCTAAAGTACTCACAGTTGGAAAAGAAGTATACCCAGCATTTTTTGCTCAACGAGATATTGGAGCAGGAGTGGAACTTACTTATGACTATGGGGGTGGCAGCTACTGGTGGAGAAAGGTGTGCAAGATTTGTCTGTAATTCATTAGAAATTTTGTTGTTTATAAGACGCCAAGGGCGACTCTGGCTCTAGCTATTACTACAGCAATAGTCTGTCATTGGTATATGTCCACAATTTCAACATTCCTCTATCATGTTTTCATAATTTTAATTTACAAAATTTCATGTGATGGTAACAGTGTTTTCTCCAGCGTGCGCCCTTGCGGCATTTTTCACACCAAAATCATAAAAGGCCCGCTCCATTGCGTTGAATGGGCCCGTCGGACGCACTGCAGAAATGAAGCGGTAAGAACGTATGTCCATTTTTTAACATACATGTATTCTCCTTTCTCGTATTTTGCCGAATGTGTGTAAAGCAGTCCAAGTACATGTAGAAAAAATTAACTGTCACACGTATACGTAACAAGAGTAAACATAGAAGTGACACACAAACGGACTAATCACGTTTGCTGTAGCTTCACATGCAAAAGGTCATGGTCAAACGTGTGTGGAATCTAATTTACGGATTTTTCGTCCGCCGATATTAATTTCAAGTTGCCGACGAAAACCTTTGAACTCGGGTATTTTTTTTCAAACATTTTTATTTTTTTAAAAGAATAAATAGTCTTACCTCGTTATTTTCAAAAATTGACGCCAGTAAAAACATCGAAAATACTAATTTTCTTTTCTTTTAAAGAAAATTCGTAAAGTGTAAGTTTTTGGTCCAGCGTCTGCATGTTCTTGCTGATTACTTTATTTAAAATAATGAATTTGCAATAATTTTGAAACAAAGGCCGAAATTTGTGATAGTTGGCATCTAGTTTAATATTAAAATAAACTCTTAATTGCATGACACATTTTTAATTCCTTAATTGCGATCAGATCTATTTGAATTCCAGGCAAAGCTTCGCAATCGGTAAGACTTGTCATGTGTTTTCGCGAAATATTTTTCTGATAACGTACTCGAAAATACGAAATGTGCTATTTTCACACATTTACGAAAGGTCGCGCAAATACACAGGTTGATCTGGATCTAATCTACTTGAAAATGCTGTAAAGACCCTTTTCTCAGACAATGGCTCATACGAGGATGGCTTACTTTCGAACTATTGTATCTTACTTGTAGATGAGTAATTTACATTTTAAAGTAAAAAATATTCCGGGCCCCCTAAAATTTCTAAAAGGTCCCCTTTAACTTCACCCAGGGGCCTTTTGGGCCCTCTCTGTGGAAAAGCTGGAGAAAACACTGTGGTAATATGCAATTTGAAAAAGTTTCTTCTGAAGAATTAAGCTGTCAGAAGCATCCATACTGTATGTGTAATGTTTGCAAGAGGCGGACCTTTAAGCTTGAACATATGAAAAGGCTACATGACATGTAGAGAGCCCATAAAGGGGATTTGAATTTGAACTTCAGGCTGTTCTCAGGGGAGTGATATCATTCATTTGGGCCTCTTGTTTCTATAAATAGTCATTATTAACACTTGCCAATTCTCTTCATTTTACAGTCAGCACACCTCAAGAAAAAGCATGCTACAGATCTGTCTGACAAAACTCTAGAGAATGTTAGTAATGAAGAAACTGGGATTATGGTTGCATCAGATTCACAAGATGAGGAACTGTCTGACAAAACTCTGGAGAATGTTAGTAATGAAGAGACTGGGATTATGGTTGCATCAGGTTCACAAGACGAGGAACTGTCTGACAAAACTACAGAGAATGTTAGTAATGAAGAGACTGGGATTATGGTTGCATCAGATTCACAAGACGAGGAACTGTCTGACAAAACTACAGAGAATGTTAGTAATGAAGAGACTGGGATTATGGTTGCATCAGATTCACAAGACGAGGAACTGTCTGACAAAACTACAGGGAATGTTAGTAATGAAGAGACTGGGATTATGGTTGCATCAGATTCACAAGACGAGGAACTGTCTGACAAAACTACAGAGAATGTTAGTAATGAAGAGACTGGGATTATGGTTGTATCAGATTCACAAGACGAGGAACTGTGTGACAAAACTACAGAGAATGTTAGTAATGAAGAGACTTGGATTATGGTTGCATCAGATTCACAAGACGAGGAACTGTCTGACAAAACTACAGAGAATGTTAGTAATGAAGAGACTGGGATTATGCTTGTATCAGATTCACAAGACGAGGAACTGTCTGACAAAACTACAGAGAATGTTAGTAATGAAGAGACTGGGATTATGCTTGTATCAGATTCACAAGATAAGGAACTGTCTGACAAAACTACAGAGAATGTTAGTAATGAAGAGACTGGGATTATGCTTGTATCAGATTCACAAGACGAGGAACTGTCTGACAAAACTACAGAGAATGTTAGTAATGAAGAGACTGGGATTATGCTTGTATCAGATTCACAAGATAAGGACCTGTCTGACAAAACTACAGAGAATGTTAGTAATGAAGAGACTGGGATTATGCTTGTATCAGATTCACAAGACGAGGAACTGTCTGACAAAACTACAGAGAATGTTAGTAATGAAGAGACTGGGATTATGCTTGTATCAGATTCACAAGATAAGGAACTGTCTGACAAAATTACAGAGAATGTTAGTAATGAAGAGACTGGGATTATGCTTGTATCAGATTCACAAGACGAGGATCTGTCTGACAAAACTTCAGAGAATGTTAGTAATGAAGAGACTGGGATTATGCTTGTATCAGATTCACAAGACGAGGAACTGTCTGACAAAACTACAGAGAATGTTAGTAATGAAGAGACTGGGATTATGCTTGTATCAGATTCACAAGATAAGGAACTGTCTGACAAAACTACAGAGAATGTTAGTAATGAAGAGACTGGGATTATGCTTGTATCAGATTCACAAGACGAGGAACTGTCTGATGTACATGATGAATATCCTGCTTTAATACTTAGTAAGAGGGTAAGTATAGGCCTGATAGAGCTGACACATTTTCCTTAAAAAAATAAAACATCATTTACTTTTAAAATATTTGTAATTATACACAGATATTAACTGCATACTGAATGTGATTTCGAATTCCTCCGTTGTTTTAGCAACCATGGGACAAATGTACACATTTTGAAAGGTGTATCAAGTTAGCAACTGGTGCATCTGGCTTCTGAAAAAAACCTTCATTTAAAAAAAACACTGATTCTTATTAATTTATGATGCAGTCAGTTTAATCGGGTAATAAAAACAAAAAAAATTGAAGAGTCACACACCTATACTGAAAACATTAATGGATTAATCCTTTCGATGCTTTACATAGTTTTATTCGGATTAACTCCACAATATCTGCAAAATCATATATACATGCCGTAGTTGGACGTAAGCATAGCAGCTGCAATTGGGTATAAATGAATTTTAGCCGTAAGAAAGCGTGAGGGTATAAAGGGAGACAGCGTTGGGAATTTACTTGCCAAAATAAAGTTAGTGAAGTTCGGGTCTGACAAATCCATAATCCGCTAGTCCGGAACTAATGATTTTTTATGCAAGACTAGTAGAATTTTTTCCAACTAGTCCGGTGGGCTAGTCGAACTTAGAAGAACTACTAGTCCTGAAATCAAAACTTCTAATTAATTTTTTTTTGTAATTCTATAGCCTGGTAAACAATTTGAAAATTATTATCAAATTGTTTACTAGGCTACAGAATTAAAAGACAGACTGTATGCAAATACCGATTACTAAATCAACTATTTTCTTTCTACTTGCTGATTTTTTTTTTTTTATAAAGACGACATATTCAGTATTTTTGTTTCTTTCACGCACTTTAGGACTAGTAAAAATATTTCTTACTAGTCCAGTGGACTAGTGCCAAATTTTTGATTTGTCGGACCCTGGTGAAGTTGTATTCGGATCTCTAATAAGTGCCCCCTTTTGATGTTTTATTTAAGCGCCAGGGCCAGTTAATGGGACAAATACAGTATTTCATTGCAGCAAAGCAGGTGTGCAGTGACTGGGAAAGGCATGCGCCATGCGCAATAGTCCCATTAAAACGGAAATGTTACATCGTTTTTTGCAATGGATGCGCCCAGGTCTCTCTCCGATTTTTACAATCAATATTGGTACGAAATATTTGAGTACGAATAAATACAGACGCTGTAGGGAAGACACCACTAAATAAGCTCCCTATATGTTTTATTGTAAATTCACGATTTTCGAGTGCTCAAAATCCGTTTACCTGTTCATTCAGTCCCCATAAAAGTATATATCGGCATGAAGGTCAACCCTTTGGCTATCGAAAAATTCGGGTTTGAACATAAGTTTGGTGATATGGGAAAAAAATAATTTTCGATTAATTTACCTACCCCAATTTTAACGTTTTATATGCATTGTTAAGTCGCGTAGGAAATGCACGTGGTTAGATATGCCATTGGTGCACTACGAGGTAGATCTAAGTCCTACCAATCGATTAGAATACCAGTACAAGACTGTATTTCAAGATTCCGGACGAAAAACGGCCGGGGGATTTAGAAAATTTGCGCATTGGGAGGAAAAAGACGGAACTATTTTTTTGTAGAACTATTTTCGACTATGACACAGGGTACTTTTGGCTATTTAGTGGTGTGTTCCCTGTAATTCACGCTTTTCATTTATAATCGAGCGCTCGAGTAACTACACACGTTTTAATGATGTCATTGGTCTGTGCGAATGCTGCAAAAGTCTATTTTGCAGAATTAGCCAATTAGCGATCACCATTTTAGTAAGTGCCTAAACGTTACCGGAAACATGTGGTTGACAAGTTCGACCTTGACATTGTTTATGTTGGGAAATGATTTAGGAGTAACATCGCGTAATCCGATCTACATGAGATGATAATAGGTTTGTTTATCAGTTTGAAAAACTAAAATATTTATCTGTGGACCTATGCTACTGTGGTAATTCCTTTAACTGCCGAAATTTGATACGATGATTGATTCTGGCCAAAGCGATAGAAACCGAAAGTAAGGAAAACAATGAACAAATAAAAAAAAAGAACTGCTACGAGTACGACACCAGATCTCTGTATTAATGTAGCATGTATCTCGAGCAAACAGAATAAGTTCCTCACAGAAAGCCATGCCAACCGAAGCTCCAAACATCTTGATAAACTGATTCCAGTTAGACTGTTTACCAAGAGTGGATCTGAAGTCGGCATTGAGAGGGTGTTGGTCATGTGGAAGCATCCAAGAACAGAAAACTATATGCTTAATTTTAAGTGTTAAAATTATGTCAATGATAGGGTGGACATACAGAACTGTAACTGTTAACCAGTCATAGTTCTGTGTCAGTATGTCCTCTTATCATGCTTGATTAGAAGTGTTATAGTTATAATATTAAGTATGATAAGCGAACATACTGATACAGAACTATGACTGGTTAATTTACATGTAGTTCTATCTTGATTACTTGACAAGTTGATAGTTGTCTTAATTTTATTGTTTGTTTGTTTAAAACTAGTCTATCTTAAATAAGGTAACCTGAACAATAATGGTTTATGAAGGGCCATTGTCCTATAGAAAAAAATTCTTTCCCGGTCACTGGGTGTGTGTGTTTAACAAGGCTTCTTTTTCATGAAGGGCCAGCAATGGGGCCCCAGATGGGGAAACTTTCTTAGATGTTCAAAAATCTTCTCCAAAACTACTAACCAGAATTCATTAAAATTGTATCACAATGGTCCTTAATTCATGATTGCCAACAATGCTACTTTGCTGTGTCCAAGTGGCAATTGGGGGTACTAATCATCTTCAGTGATATGGGCAGTTGGTATGTGGCATTTGCTAGTGTTTTTCAACAAAGATTGTTTATAGTATTCCCCTTGACCTGAGTTTATAATTAACCCCTTCTATTGTATCACTTGCTTTACATTTAACACAAGGTACTCGGGTGAGCGATATAAGGGCCCTCTTGTTATTCTAGGCTGTTGCTGCAGTTCTTAGCATTCTTTTTTATATATGCAGGTAATAAATGAAAAAGGTCACATTACCAGGGCGCTCAAGGTTGTAAGTGAAGAGGCTGACTCCACCAGCGAGCTTGAGTTTGTACATGAAACAGCTGACGCCACCGGTGAGCTTGAGGCTGTGGTCACTGAAAACTCAGGTACTAGCTGTAGTCATGTTGCAGCAAACCTTTATAAGGCCATTCTTTAAAAAAATGTTTGCTTGTGGCTCAGACTTCTTTCAGTGAGTAGATTATAAGGTAGGGATATTTTCAGCTCACTGGTTCTTTGGTCAGCATAAGCTATTAGTATACCAAGCAGTGAGTTCTCAATCTGTCATCTGCTAACATTTTCGAAACATTTTCTCTGAAACCAGTGGGCCAGTTTCAACCAAATATCATATGTAGGGTTCCAACCTCAAACCTGTTCAATTTTGTACAACACAGGTCAGGCGGGCATACAAGACAGCCAATGTTACCAAAGGAAAGGCAAACAAAAAGAAAGATTTTCTTCTCGACAAAAAGTCTGAAAGAAATTCAATGTGTGCTTTTCATTTCTTCATCTTTGGGTCTGGGAAAAATGCAATTCAGTCAGGGAAAAGTCAGGGAATTCTATTTTGGGCTGTGAGTGGTCACCACCACAGTACTTGCGGAAAAGTAGAAAACTGTAACTGCAAACTTTCGATCACTGGGAGTTCAGCTGAAACACACCAACATATATGCAGCCTCAAAATGATAACTTTCAAACTAATTAATGAATTGATGCACAAATGTTTCGGAATGCAGTAATGAAAATAAACTTTTGCTTGCTTTTTAGCTCGACTTTTCGAAGAATAAGGAGGGCTATTGTACTCACCCTGGCGTCAGCATTGGCGTCTGCTGCGTTGGTTTTAGGTTCAGGTTTTTCGGCAAGCTGGCGTTTTTCAATAACTACTCGAAGGAATTAAATGAAACTTCACACAAGTGTTTATTATCACACACTGATCTGTTTCAAACAAGTTGCCTAACTCTACCTTGCATTTTGACAGAGTTATTGGCCTTTTTGGATTTAGAAATTATGTTAAAGCTTTATGGCAAGCTGTATTTTTACGTCAGCAAGAGCTATTAGTATACCCAGAGGTCCGTTGTCGTCTGTCAACATTTTCTTTAAACGACTTCTTCTCTGAAACCACTTGGCCAATTTTAATGAAACTTTACAGGAATGATCCTTGCATGGTTCTCTACCAAAGTTGTTCAAAGAAGTTGAATCCTCAGAGAATTGTGGTTACCAAGGCAACCGAAAGGAACATTTTTGCAAATCTTTGCAAATTTTCTTCTCTAAAACTGCAAGGCCTAGAGCTTCGATATTTGGTATGTAGCATCATGTAGTGGTCTTCTACCAAGTTTGTTCAAATTATTCCCCTGGGGTCAAAATTGTCCCCGCCCCAGGGGTCACTTGTTTAACATAGACTTATAAAAGGAAAATCTTAAAAAAATTTCTTCTCCATAACCGCAAGGCGTAGCGCTTTGGTATTTGGTTTGTAGCATCATGTAGTGGTCCTCTACCAAGTTTGTTCAAATTATTCCCCTGGGGTCAAAATTGGCCCCGCTCTGGGGTTCATTTGTTTTACATGGACTGATAGTGGGACAATCTTTAAAAATCTGCTTCTCCATAACTGCTGGGCCTAGAGCTTTGGTATTTGGTCTGTAGCTGAAGCATCTAGTTGTCGTCTACCAAGTTTGTTCAAATTTCCCTCCTGGGGTCAAAATTGCCCCCCCCCCCCCCGCCCCCTCCAGTGGGGGCGGGGGTCACCTGTTTTGCATAGACTTGTAGGAAAAATCTTTAAAAATCTTCTCCATAACCGCTAGGCCTAGAGCTCTGGTATTTGATGTGTAGTATGATGTAGTGCTACTTTGAGGAATTGAATGAAACTTCACACAAGTGTTTATTAGCAAACACTGACCTGTTTCAAACAAGTTGCATAACTGTACTTTACATTTTGACATAGTTATGGGCCTTTTTGGACATAGAAATTACATTAAAGTTTTAGGGCAAGCTGGCTTTTTCAGAAACTCATTTGAGGAATTGAATGAAACTTCACAAAAGCCTTTCTTACCAATCACTCACCCATTTCAAACAAGAAACACAACATTAATTTGCATTTGACAGAGTTATGGGCCTTGTTGGACTTCAACAACAAGTAGTAATCTTCCTATTATTCTTAGGATAGTCGAGCGCACTGTCATTTCAACAGCTCTTGTTGTACATGGAGGCACACATTTATGAGTATATCTGTCAACCAGACAGATTTGTGTGTCTGTCAATGACAGAAACTGTTTCACAAAGGATTGGGTCATTTTGTGGATTTCGTAGACCTGATTATGTGTAAAAAGGTATGAAATTATCACACTGTTGCTTTTTTTCTATTTCAGTTCAGAGATCAAGTAAAAATGCTAATGGAAACCATAAACTTGATAAGGTACAGGCCTGCTATTATTGTAAGAAAGAAGTTTTGAAAATTGGACGCCATCTGCTCAACACACACAAAACTGAAATTGCAGTACAAAAAATCACAGCATTAAAAGAAATGAAAAATGCAAATTATTTAAAGGAGTTGGACAAAATTAAGTGCTTAGGTAACTTCAACCATAATGTGGAGGTACTGGCAAAGGGCCATTCAAATATTATTGTTGCAAAAAGACCAAGTAAGGTTAGACCGCCAAAGGACTTTGTACCCTGCCCACACTGCTTTGGCTTTTATGTTCAAGAAGAACTTTGGAGGCATGTACAAAAATGCCCTTTTGCGTGTGAAGAAATTGAAACACAAGCTCAGAACAGACATCGCTTAACTATTCTAGCATCTAGTCGTGTTTTGCTTGAAGGTGCTGTGCTTGAGCAGGCAGGAGTTTCTGGCAAATATGTGCATATAAAGAAAACAGTTTTGGCACATGCAAGAACAGATAGTGTATATCTAACAGTGGTTGCAGATGATCTGATTCTAAGTTTTGGATGTGTGTTGTTGAAAAAGCTTGGACCTGGAAGGGGACGG
The DNA here is from genome assembly GCA_964019695.1 of Loripinus fragilis. Taxonomy (NCBI): domain Eukaryota; kingdom Metazoa; phylum Mollusca; class Bivalvia; order Lucinida; family Lucinidae; genus Loripinus; species Loripinus fragilis. Next base: position 20,987,924 of record OZ026520.1, on the reverse strand, counting down.
GACATTACACAAAGAATGCGTCAGTTGAGCCGGTTGCTGATAATGTTGAATACCAGGCAAGTAGATGGAACACTGTCTCTAAATGACTATGTAACTGCTGCTCATTTTGATGATGTTGTGAAAGCCACTGAGGAACTATGTGGGTTATATATATCCAAAGAAGGAAGGAGAATCTTTGATAAACCTTCTCTGGCATTGCGATTAGGGCATTTATTGCATAAAATATGTGATGTCAAGTTGGGAATGGCCATTAGAAAGACAGATGATATTGCAAAGCAGGAAAGTGAAGATTTTAGAGCATTGCATAAAGCAGAATGGACAGACTCCATATCGTCCAACGCTTTGAACAGTTTGAAGCGAAGAAAAGATCATGAAGTGTGTCTTCTTCCATTAACCGAAGATCTAGTGATGGTCCGGAAGTATATAATGGAAGAAATCAGCTCACTTGTGCCATTTGTTATGACAGACCACAAGTATACATCTTGGAGGAAGCTGTCTCAATTGATAATGACGAGATTAATTTTGTTCAACAAACGTCGTGGGGGAGAGGTATCGAGGTTGCTGTTAAAGACATACACAGAACGGCCAAACTGGAAGCTGTCAGCTAATTCTGAAGTTGTTGCTTCTTTGAAACCTCTTGAAAAAGAATTGTTGCAAAGGTATGTTTTCAAAAGTTCCGTTGTCTCCTGCTTTTTGGCTTCTATTAGTATGTCCGTCCGTCCGTCTCTCCATGTATCTGTAAGCAATTTAAAAAATCTTCTCTGAAATCTACCAGTCAATTTCAACCAAATTTGGCAGATACAATGCTTAGGTGACTGTTGTGCCTCTTTTTATGCTCCCCAAAGGGAGAGCATATAGTCGCTGCTTTGTCCATTCTAATGAATGGATACTTATGTGGCTAATCTCAGCAAAATAGGTACTTATGTGGCTAGTTTTAGCCACGTAAGAGACTTTTTTAGCCATGTAAGAGATTGAATGAATAGAATTGCATGGCAACCGAAAGGAAAATTTTTGCAAATTTTCTTCTCCATAACCGCAAGGCGTAGAGCTTTTGTATTTGGTTTGTAGCATCATGTTGTGGTCCTCTACCAAGTTTGTTCAAATTATTCCCCTTGGGTCAAAATTGACCCCGCCTTGGGGGTTATTTGTTTTACATTGTCTTATTTATGGCAAATCTTTAAAAAATCTTCTTCTCTATAACTGCCAGGCCTAGAGCTTTGGTATTTGGTATATAGCATCATGTAGTGGTGCTCTACCAAGTTTGTTCAAATTATGCCCCTGGGGTCAAAATTGGCCCCGCCCCGGAGGTCACCTGATTTACGTAGACTTACATAGGGAAAGTCTTTAAAAGTCTTCTTCTCCATAACGGCTGGGCCTAGAGCTTTGATATTTGGTATGTAGCTGAAGCATCATGCGGTGGTCTTTACCAATTTTGTACAAATTATTCCCCTAAATTCAGAATTGGCTCCGCCCCGGGGGTCACTTGTTTTACATTTTCTTATTTATGGAAAATCTTTAAAAATCTTCTCTTTAACTGCATGGCCTAGAGCTTTGGTATTTGATATGTAGCATCAAGCTCTACCAAGTTTATTCAAGTTATGCCCCTGGGGTCAAAATTGGCCTTGCCCCGGAGGTCACCTGATTCACGTAGACTTACATAGGGAAAGTCTTTAAAAGTCTTCTTCTCCATGACCGCTGGGCCTAGAGCTTTGATATTTGGTATGTAGCTGAAGCATCATGCGGTGGTCTTTACCAATTTTGTACAAATTATTCCCCTTAGGTCAGAATTGGCCCCGCCCCGGGGGTCACTTGTTTTACATTGTCTTATTTATGGAAAATCTTTAAAAATCTTCTCTGTAACTGCATGGCCTAGAGCTTTGGTATTTGATATGTAGCATCATGTAGTGGTCCTGTACCAACAGTGTTCAAGTAATGCTCCTTGGGTCAAAATGAGCCGTGCACCAGGGGTCACATTTTTTACATAGACTTACAGAGGGAAACTCTTTGAAATTTTTTGTCTTTGAAGCACATGGTACTTGGATGAGCAATATAGGGCCATTAAGGCCCTCTTTGTTTTGTGTTATTTTGACTGAAACCATTAAATATCTTTGTCCCAACTATTAGTTAAAAACTACTGAAGGGATTTCAATGAAACTTAAAACATAGTTTAAGGGCAATGAGTGGAAGTGCAGTGTGCAGGAACCATAACTCTAACATTAGTACTTTTAGAGTTATTCCTCTATTTTGCCTTATTTTGACTGAAACCTTCAGATGTCTTTGTCCGAACTATAAATAAAAAAAGTGCTGAAGGCACTGAATTTCAATTTCAATGAAATTTGAGATATAGTTAGAGGCCTAGTGATGAGAGACAGCGCAGTGTACAAGAATCATAACTTTAGCATCAGTACTTTTGGAGTTATTCCCCTTTTTCATGTTATTTTAATTATTCTCCTTTATATAGTCCTTCTGTTGAGTGAACTGTGAATTATCTTCCTTTCCCAAACTTTAAATCTTAAGGTTCCATATCCTCAGTGTTTATCATCATTCGGCAAGGCCCTATTCGGGGAGCATCCATAGGCTTTACCGATATTCTTTTTTTTTTTATGCCGGGGAGGGGGGGTGCATATATTGATCTGCTGTCTGATTGAATGTATGTCCGTCTGGATCATGTCTGGCCCAAAACGCCTTGTGCATGGTTGGATTTCAATATAACTTGGCAAAATTGATTGACCTGACAAGACTATGTGTTGCATGCAATCTGTAGAAATGCTGTATTTAAACATTTTTGTGTCTGTAACTTTGCGAAGCATGATGGGATTTCGAAAAAAAATTAAACAAATGCTCACTACAGTCTTAACGGTGTATCATGTGCTAGAAACATACAGATTCATTTCATGGTCAGCGCAGAAATTCGTATCTTCATTTTTTGCCTTTCCAAATCAAGGGTATGAGTGAAACTGTTCTATCTGTTTCATAAAAATGCCCATAACTTTCTTGTGCATGGTTGCATACAAACACCATGTAAATGGTTTCAAATTTTTGTGGGATTGGAACTGTTCTACTTTCATAAAAATGAAGAAAGTAACAGTCTTGCTCACACCCACAAAATAGTATCAATATTTTTGTCTTGCCTGTAACTTTGGTGTGCATGTAGCGATTTTGAAATTAATAAGCTTAAATCAAGGGGTGAGAGCAAAACTGTGTTATCTACTTCATTGAAGCAGATAACACTGTTTCGCTCTCACGCCTTGAAATGGTCATCATAACAAGACAATGTGTAAATGCTTATTATATTGGTGCATTTGATCTAGGATGGACCTACTCCAGATACCAGGAAAACGTGACAGAAAGGTTCCACTGTTGGTAACAGAAGACACTAAAAGGGGAATGGAAGTTCTTGTGAGCATGAGGGGACAGTGCGGTATTCCAGAGGAGAATCCATACTTCTTTGCTAGCAAGACAAAAACTGGCTATCTTGAATCCTGGCAATCTATGTCAACTGTAGTCAATAAAACAGATGTGAAAAACCCACAGTTGATAACATCTACAAGACTTAGGAAATATAATGCGACAGTGTGCCAGGTTTGTTGTTTCTGTTCATTTATATTGTGTTTTACAGAATGGGGTGAAACTTTGATCACTTTTAGGAAGGTGAAGCACAACCTGAACTTGTTTAAGAGCAAAGGAAAAAGTTTAAAATTTATCTGCAGTTTAAGAATTCAGGAATTTTGTACTCAAAACAAAAACGTTGTTGTATGCTTTTGTAGTGAACTTTGTTCCTTATAAAGATATGAAAGCACATTTTATTGAATATACTGAATTTAAACCCACATACAGTATTCTTATGCCTCATGTGCACAAGGATGCTAAAGGGTCTAGTGCAAACTACCACAGGGAGCCAGCATGTGACGCGTTGCTTGGTCCTATACCTTAATTGAGCAAGTTTGTGCTAAACGGGCCCGTATTGCCAGATTAGCCATCACATCTGCGTAGTATCATCAAGGGCTACAGTGATCGTTAGAAGTTTCTTCAACACCTCTTTAACAAATCAGGAAACAAGTAACACCCAAAATGGATAATTTTGATGGGTATGCTGATCTGGTTCTACACTAATTAGAAATGTTATAATGGCCTTTTTCTCATAAACTGGCTCATTAGGTCTACTGAATCTTCATCAGAGCAGTTGTGACAGCCATTTGTCCGTTGTCTGGTGTCCGTCCGTTAACATTTTCAAAAATATTCTCGGAAATCAAGGGTCTGATTTTTTTGAAAATTGGGTGTCAGTGATCTTTAGGTAGTACCCTTTCATAATACTGTTTTTAATGGGTTTATGTCAAACAGTGCTCTAATGGGGACCTGCACTGTTTTACATAGAAATACTATAGGGAAAAATTCCAACATCTCCAAAACTACTTGTCCGATTTTAATGAAATTTGATGTCAGTGATCTTTTGGTAGTGCCATTCCATTATACTGTATATCGCTCAGTGCTCTCAAGACTCGGCTTTGTTTTATATAGAAATACTATAGGGAAAAATTCAAACGTCTCCGAAACTACCGGCGGGGGGGGGGGCATTTCAATGAAATTTGATTTGATGTCAATGTTCCTTGGGTGGTTCCCTCTCAAAACATTGTTTTTTATTGGCTCATCTTAATCAGTGGCCGAGCCCAGTTAGCGCAGTCAGTAGCAGATTTGACTATGAATCGGGAGGTCGCGGGTTTGATTCCCAGCTCGGCCACATTGTGGTGATTGATCATGAAATATTTTCTACGGCCATCGCCCTCTACCACTGCATGCAAGTTAAAAGAGTTGTCAGTTACTTGCAGACTAAAGTGCATTAAGTACTGGTTAGCCACGTAAGTGGATTATGCCTGCCCAGGAACTGTGAGTAGGTTAACTGACAGCTCATATAACTGAAAAATTGCAAAAAAGTGCGTAAAACACAATCACTCACTCACTCAGTCATTGGCCTAATGAGGCTCCATGCTGTTTTACATAAAAACACAGGAGGAAAAAATCAAACATCTTCTTCTCAAAAACTATTGGTCCGATTTAAAAACATTTAGTGTCAATGATCTTTTGGTGGTGCACGTTCCAAATACTGTTTTTTACCAGTTTATGTCGATCAGTGCTCTAATGAGGACCCGCACTGTTGTAAAAAGAAATACTATAAGGAAAATTTCAAACATCTTTTTTAAAACTACTTGTTTAATTTCAGAGAAATTTGGTGACAGTGATCTTATGGTGGTGTCCTTTCATAATACTGTTTATGGGTTATGGGTTTATGTCAATAGGTGGTCTAATGAGGATCCACACTATTTCACATAGAAATACCTTAGGAAAAAATTTAAACATCATCTTTAAGATTATGTGTCCAATTTCGATGAAATTTGGTATCAATGATCTTTTTGTAGTGCCCTTTTATAATACTGTTTATGTCAATCAGGAGGCTACCAAGGATCCACACTGTTTTACATAGAAATACTATATGGAAAAAATCAAGCACTTTCTTTTCTGACACTTAGTGCAATTTCAATGAAATTTAGTGTCAATGATCTTTGGATGGTGCCCTCACAAAATACTGATGTTATTGGAACATGACAGGGGCCTGATGAGGATCCACATTGTTTTACATAGAAATACTTTGGCAGCAGATTTGTCTATAACTCCATCCGTCGTCGTCATTGTCCGTCGTCGTCTTCATATTTTCAAACATTTTCTCTGAAACTGCCGGTCGGATTTCAATGAAATTTGATGTTAATTTTCCTTGAGTGATGCCCTCTTAAAATATTGTTTTTTATTTGGTCATCTCATTCGGGGGCCAGGTTAGGGGCCAAACCATTTTACGTGCAAAAACAGTAGGATTATTTTCAAATGTGTTCTTTTCTGCAGTATACTTGGTTGATTTCAACCATTTTTGGTAAAAATCTTTGGATGGAGCCCTTTGAATTTTATGCTTTTCAAAGGCAAGGTAAAATAGGGGCAGGTTAAGGGGCCAAACCCTTTTTTCATAGAAACATAGTGCGAATATTTCCAAACTTATTCTTCTCTCAAACAACTGTTCCAATTTCATTAAAATTAAATATGTATGACTGTAAGATGATATCCTTTCAAGTTTTTTTTTTGTGAGGCCAGATGTAATAGGGGCTTGTTAAGCGGCAAAACCCTTTTTTCATAGAACATGTTTGTCTGCATTTTCAAATATCTTCTCTGAAACTACTGGGTGAATTTCAACCAAATTTTGTGTGCATGATCCTTGGATTCAAGTTTGTGTTTTTTATGGGACTAAATTGAACATATAAGGAGGCCAAACCCTTTAACATGCAAATACAGAAGTAAAATTTTCAAATATCTTCTTTTTTGTAAGTACAGGGTTAATTTCAACCAGATTTTGTAGAAATGATATTTGGGTTGTGCTATTTCAATTTTTCAGAAGGCCAGAGGGGCCAAAGCCTTTTTTTCATAGAAATACAGGTTGAATGTTTTCAATTATCTTTTGTAAGTTAACTGGGCTTATTTCTTTCAAATTAATTTTTTATGATCCTTAGGTAGTTCTCTTTTAAGGTTTTGGGTTTTATGGGGCCAAATACAGTAGGGGGTTGTTAAGGGACCGGATCTGTTTATCACAGAAATACAGCAGGAAACTTTCAATTTGGCTTCACATTGTTGTACAAAGTAATGCAACTGGATGTGCGGCAGAGCAATATTAGGCCCACTTCGGACCATTGTTTGAATTATCTTTCTGTTTTGTAGTTGGTCGACCTTGGCCCACAGGAAATGGAATGGCTGGCGAATCATATGGGTCATAGTTTAAACATCCACAGAAACTTCTACCGACTCCATGATTCCATTATAGAAATGGCCAAAGTATCCCGTCTGTTAATGGCTGTGGACAACGGACAGGTTGCAGATTTTCATGGAAAAAGCTTGGATGATATTTCGGTCAATGGTAAGTGAATCATTTAATTTATAGATTCAAATTAACCCACTGCAGTTCTTCAGTCAGATTATGCTTATTTACATGTGGATATCTCTCATCGAATTGATTAAAGTAAAAATTGAACTATTTAGATAATACTATCAATGATTGTGCAGGTGGAAACACTCAAGTTTCCAACTTCAAAGTCATTTTCTGTGACATACCAACTTTGATCTTAAGGTTAACCTGCAAGTTAAATTTCAGGTTTTTACTTACAACTCTGCTGTAGTAAATTGACTCTTTCAGTCTTCATGAAATGACTGTTACCGTGTTCTGCAGCAATGACTACCAAGAGGATTAGCATTGTTCAACTTCAGGTTAACTGGCATGATAATCTTTGGGTGTTTTACTATAAATCTGCAGTGTGTGTTTAGATCTTTTTTTATCCTGTCATTAGCAATAAATGCTGCCAAATAACAGGGTGCCGTATAACAAATGTGATATACAGTCAAGTGACAAGTGACAATGTTTATTATGACAGTTGTCAAATGACTGTCCGGAAGTAGCTATCATTTGACTAGCCGAAACAATTTTCACTGATTGAAACTGCCAATTTGTCACTTGATTTCATAAAATATTGATAAAAAGAAATGCTTTTATTTAATATAGATGTAAGAAAGCCAGTTAAGGTTAACATAAACATAGTAATATGTCATTGAAAATATTTCATAGAACAATTTTTTTTCGCGTTGTGAAGCAATGGTATTCTGGGTGAGGGTACTAAAGGCACATCTTCTGATCGAATGTGAGTTACAGACACTTCTACGGTTAATGCTGTGGTGAACACAAAATTACTGAAAGGACCATACAAAAGCTAGTAACAGGATAAAGAGAATAGATGGTAAGTGTCTTGTATTGGGAAAGTTTATCGGGCTTGGCTTCGGAATTTATCCGGCTCACTTTCAGCTCACCGGATAAATTCCTACGCCACGCCCGATAAACTTTCCCCATCCAAGACACCAACCATCAATTCTCCATAAAAGTTCATGAACTGAGTGTTAATCTTATTCTGCATCAAAGACTATCAAAATTTCCAAGATCACAATCACTTTTGACAGGATTTGCACTGTTCATCTTCAGGTTAACTTTCAGATGCTTTACTTTAACTCCACTGTTTGTTATCCTATCTGAACTCTTAGTGTTTGTGATCTTATCTTTTTCACTTCTCAGTTTGTGACTTTGTCTTTTTCAAACTTTCTGAAGTGAAAGTTTAGCTTGTTGAGCATTCAAACTTTCTGAAGTGAAAGTTTAGCTTGTTGAGCATCAGTGAGTATCAAATTTTGCAGTACTCCAGTCACTTGTGTTTAAATAAGAAATACATGTGGTTGCATGATACCTTTTTTTGCACAGAGCTTACAGTGAAACAAGTGGAGAAGAAACTGGAAGAAGATGAGGAAAACTCAGATGAAGTCAGTTTGGATAACGCTCTAGCTCATGGTAATTATTCATTATTATTCATTTTCATGTTTTATTCACTAATTCATATTACTACGCACATTTCTTCGCCTATCAGTGGCTAGTAGTACGGTACCTGTTACTATTTATACAGTAATCTCAAACTTTTAAATAACCCACATTGGTATTTCTTAGAATGTAGAGCGGTTCTCAACATTAGCCATACTGTACCATACCGAACATATCAGGTCCATAGGTAGGGGATATCATGTATTGCTTCATTAAACTGACGACGGTTGTGCATAGACACCCTTCTTTGCCTTCCGTAGTACCTTCAGTGCTTTGATTTCAGCATTGTGTCATCCTAGAATTTATCATTAGAAATTGATAGTATTTTAAATAGCTTTCTTTATAGATGAAAACTTTGCATACAGATAGTGCAGTTTGCATCTGCTAAAGAGACAGCAGTGTAGTACAATATAGCTATTTTAAGCAAAACCCTTATTAACGATACTGCATCTGATCCGACACTTATGGTAACAGAGTTTTGTTGTGTAAATTTAGAGTCTGTTGAGCAACACTTATGTCTTTCCAAGACGTGCTGTTTGAATGTTGGCTCTCAACTTTCTGTCTGTGTATCATTTTCAAGGAAATTTTTCAGTAAAATCATTTGAAATTGGGTTTGGTGGTGTTCAGACTATTCACTGTGACTGAGGTCACGGTCATTGTCGTTGCTGATGGAAAAACAGTTTCAGCTCAGTAACACCAGTCTTAGTCAGCCTGTCGGAATGGAACTTTGTAGATACATTGCGCCTATAGGGAAAAAGACTGGGATTGGCTGTCATATCTCTTGGGCTAAGGCCAAGGTCAGTGTGACTTAAAAAGATAGAAAAAAATATTTCTGCTCAGTTGCTTCAGTTCTATTCAACTGCTAGGTTAAAACTGTGTATACATGGCTGTTAAAGAATGGTATGCAGAGATTGGCTGTAACGTGGTCTCTAAAACTGCATGTACCCGAAATACTAGTACCTGTACAGTACCTTCAGTTCTTTTCAGTCTATTGAGATAAAAAAAAAGTCTATATACATTGCTCTCATTGAGGGAAAGCTTAGGTTTGATTTTTTGCATCACCAGGGCTAAGGTCGATGTATTGAAATAAGGTTATTGACACACTTGGATTTTACATTTAAACAAGGGCAGGCCTCTGTGAATGACTGGAAATCCGTGCAGGCGTTATTCAGTTACGTATACTTAAAAAATAGCCGTTTTAAGCAGTAAAATGAAACTTATCCTTTTCAACTTTGTAATACTTCCTCTTGGATTGTGAGGTTTAGACCTAAAGAGAGTTGAGCAGAGTCATGCAAAAAAATCCATTTGGAACTTTGCGACCAGCATAGATACAGATCAGCCTGCGCATCTCCCACTCTGATCAGGGTATGCGCTTATAAGTTTGGATAGCATTCTGGATGCTTCAAAGAAGCAGTTTAGACATTTTTTGCATACAACGAAGGCCCAAATCAGACGGATGTGCAGGCTAATCTGGGTTGACGCTGGTCGCAAAGGTCCGAAGGGTTGTTTTTGCGTGACACGGCTCTGTTTGTTCTGAACCATTTAGTTGAAGAATCTAACAAAGATGCAACCATGCATGAGCCGGAGGAGCTTCCAGAGGTCCAACAGCAAAAACAATCTAACAAAAATGCAGCCATGCATGAGCCAGATGAGCTTCCAGAGGTCCAACAGGGAAAACAGAGATTCAGAGCAAGAAAGAGACGAGGTGTGTGACTTGTAGAACATGTTACATGGCTTGTGCGCTAGTTCACAATAAAATGTTTTGGGTAAAGGTAATTTTATGTAGTGTAGTCAATGCATCACATGTGTACTACTGTACTGCTATGGTGCAGAATCGCATTCTCCGTAAGTGTTTTTTGTTATTGGTCAATCTGACCTACTCTTCATACTCCAGTGGTTTTTGGCTTGTATCTGCTACACTACTCTGCCAATTTAGGTCATACCTGCTAATCCGGTACAGAATTAAAATTTGCAACAAATGCTTTTTGTGCCCCCGCAAACTTTGTGGGGGACATAAAGATTTGCCCTTCTCCATCCGTTGATCCTTCATTCTGCACCTGATGTGTTACTGTGCTTGAAATCAAGATAGCAGAGTTATGGCCCTTGAATTAGTGAAAAAATTTCATTTTTCTGACAAATTTACGGTGGGGGAACCCATGTCCTATGGGGTTTAATTAAGCGGATGTAAGCGCTTTATACGTCAGAGATTTCCAAAAGTATGTCCCGAAATTTGATAGCCGGCGTACAACAAAATTCCATTAATAACTGACAAACATCATTTTTTACCTGGGTGTTTAGTATGTGTGTCCATTTGCACGGAATTTGCAAATCAGTGATCTATCTTAGCATGCTCTTGATAAAGGTAATCTTCAATACACAGACGTGTGTCGCCTTAAATGTGTCAAAACAGTTGATATCTGATAGCTCTGGCGTCTTGAATAGTTCGTATATTTCAGCAAGGTCTTGGTTATTCAACCAGGAAAACAAAGTCAACCAATTAACTTTTAATGGCGTATTAATTACTGGAGTTGACGTTTGATGAAATAATGGTTTAATTTCTTGATGAAGTTGACTGAGATACACCAGTCTTGTATGAAATGCAGCATTTGGTCGTGCGGTTATAACTTACTTTCACGGTACATCTGCCATTAAGATAAGAAAGTTGTTACGACCTCATTCAAAATCATAGTTTACTGCAGTTATAAAGTAAATGCTGATTTTTTGTGGCTGTTAACGTTTAGTGCATTGATTATATAAACTAAAATCTATTTCCGCACATTTCAGTTACTATCTAGTGATCACATGTGTTGGATTTTCAGACAAAAGTAAGCGATCAGATAGCTTTGTTTTGGTTTTGCTAGTTTTTATTGCATTTATTCAATCATATTTGCATGTAATGAATTAAATTCAATATGTTTTGATAAGTTTAAATCATAGTTTCCTGTATTGTTCCTCTTCAAGTATTTAAAGAAAATTTGTTTTGTTACAGGGCAGACTATGCCAAACAATTTCCTTATGTTTTTCATTGTAAAATGACAAAGTTCAAATTGCTGTAATTATTTTTCTCTTGATTCCGGCCCCATGCAATTGCTTCATATCAGCATACTGGGAAAAAAAATTGTTTTATTGACCCACCTTTAAAATGCACAATAACAACAGTGCTACAGTGTACATAATAACACACTGACAAAATTAAAAAAACAAAAAAAATTAAAAACGGTTTTTAATCAAAACTGTTACATTACAGTATCAAGATAAGACTGCAATTAACCGTTAAAGAAAGAAAAAACAACCAGAAACAAACTTTAAAATGGCAACTGAAACAAAAACAATTCTCCGATTATTTCTTCACACTATTTTCGATGACACTATGTACTTTAAGCTTGTTTATTTGGTGTAGTGTGCCCTACATACAACTAAAAATTGTAGGCAAGGCCAGTGACAAGTTGGATTCTTTAAAAAGAATCCAATAAATCTTAAGACATAATGTTCTCAAACTTCAAAAAAAAAATCCTGAAATTAGCACTTGGAATTTTCAATAATTCCTGGTTTTGACCCTTAATGAAACCCCTGGACACATTTCTAGTTTTTAATTGTGTCATTGTGACCTTTTCATGCTCCTCTCCACTGATTTTGTTGTTATTTTCAGGGGTATTATATAGTTCAGTAATAGTTTAGTTTGTCTGGAGCATAACTCCGTAATGGATATTCAGATGGAGCATCCTAAAATGAAAGAGTGTAGGTCAGAGAACTGTAGTACACAGGAACCATAACTCCCTTTTAACAGAAAACAATTATCCCCCTATGTCTTTATATGTTTGTTTTACTGATCATAATTCAAAAACTGATTTAAGATATATTAACTTTATATTTACTGTGAAGTAAAAAGGGGGAATTGCGAGGTAGTTTGGAGCCTATTCTGATTGATTGATCACCATAACTATACTAATAATTACACTCAGTTTTGCGTTATCATCTATTTTCAGTGATTGAAAGTTCTTCAGATGAGGAAATTGATAGCAAAACTGCGAAAGGTTTGTATTTTGTATCTACAAAGTCTTGTGTTGTGGTAGACCACAGTTTTCATCTGTCTGGGACGGTGTGTTAAGTCTTATACCAAATGAGTTGTTATATCAGCAAATACCCTACTGGCTTAAACCAAATGTCTCAATCTTTGCAAATAGGGTAAAGCATTATAGAAAAATCTGCGTAGATTAACCAGGGTTCCCACGGTCAGGGAAAAGTCAGGGAAAAACTGTATTTTTTCAAGGTCAGGGAAAAGTCAGGGAATTGTTTAATTGGTCAGGGAAATTTGAAATTAGGCAAAAGTCAGGGAAAAGTCAGGGAAATTTGAAACCAAAGGTTGAGGGCTGAGGAAATATGTCAAAAAGGAGAAAGAATGAAAATCAAAAGCTAAGGCAGTTTCTTCAATTTTGACTGAACCAAGCATCTTTGCAGATTTTTAATTATCATTGTATGTTTCACAATTTGCATCCAAAAAATTAGTTTATCTGTCATGAAGTATGTTTAATAAAATCATTGGAGAATTTTGAGAAATATAAAGACTGTGTATTTGGTATTTAGTGAAATGTATTTAACCATTTTTGGCATTATAATGAACACGTACAGAGTTGGCAAGAAAGACTTGCCTTGCATTAAAATTGGAATTAGAAGAAACTAAGAAGGGATTAAGTGTCCCTTGCCTCCTGAGCTGTTTCATAGAAAAACTTGAAAGAAAAAGAAAAGAAAAACTTGATAAAAACACTACTACTGTTGTCATAACAAGAAAGGTGGTAAGGGTTGGCTAATGGGGAGGACAGATGTCAACATTTCTTGATCATGCTCATAGATGACCAATTAAACTTCTGTGAACGTGGAAAGTTATGGTCAGGGAAAATTGGAATTTGGTCAATGAAAAGTCAGGGAAATGTCAGGGAATTTTATTTTTTCTGTTTTGTGGGAACCCTGTTAACAACTTCAGACAAGACATTTGTATTTGTGTGTCGTGTCGTATGCAGAAAGCTGTAATTATTTTCAGCCTGATTATTTTTCAAGATTTAACTTTTATTTTTCAAAATACATAAACATACATCAAACAGTACAGAGCATACAAGAATACAGACAAACGAGAAAGGAAAGGCGCGCCATCTCTCTTATTTTATGGCCAGTGTAACATGGCAGACACATAGAGATTGCTTTGTTAGGTGTGGTCCGCATTGTCACCGGGAAAATGGTTTCTGATTGATAACTTCTGAAAGAATGAGGCCAGGGCCCTGAAACTTTGTGGGTCAAAGGTCAAGGTTACAGTATTGTGACCTCTTGTTCAGGAAAAAAGTCTAGAAATGGTTTTTGATTGATAACTTCTGAATATATGGGGCCGAAGTCTTGGAACCTTATGAGGCTATTGTTCATGGTCAGTAGATGACTTAAATAGGTATTGATTTTGGGATGAGTTGGTCAAAGGTCATGTACAGGAAAATGGTTTCTGATCATTAACTTCTTTAAATAAATGGGACAATCTGTCTGAAACTTGGTAGAGATATTGGTCTTGGTCAGTAGATGACCTCTATGACCCCTATTAATTTTGGGTCAGAGGTCAGTCATAGTGATGGTAAATAGCTTTTGAACTACTGGCCCATGTTACTGAAACTTTGTGGGAACATTGGTCTTCGTCAGTAGATAACTGGTTTTAATTGTGATGCCAGTGGGTCAGAGATAAAGGTGATGCTGACTTCTACATGTAAAATGGTGTCTGATTAATTTGGACCTATCATCCTCAAACTTTGCTGGAATTTTATTATAATGTGTAGATGATTATTGGTGTTTTTAAAGGAATTTTGTTTTTTCAGCTTTAATATGTCAATGTTCAAAGTAATACCGACAATATGTACAGCATTGATGTGAGATTCCTTTTTGTCAGTCATTATCGTTTCCACAGGTGAGACAAGTGCTCCGAATAGCACTCTTACAGTTAATTCTTACTGCTATCTTGTTTATGTTGAATATTGTAGTTTTTGTCTCCCCCACTCCAGTGGGATGGAGACATAGCAGTCACTTTTCCGCTGACGGCAATGGCGGCCGCTTATATCTCAGCAGTCCCTGGTCCAATTTTGTTCAAACTTGGTTCAAATAATTTGTAATAACAATGTACACCTGGGAACAACGAAATGATTAAGGTCAAGGTCATCCGTGTTCCATTTTCAGAACTTTAATGTTAGGTTAACCGAAAAACTTAACCTGAATGACCAGGTAATCCCAAATTAACAGCTTGGGAAAGGTGCAGAGAATATAATTGGCCTTAATCCTTACAATAATGAAAGTTGCGAGATTTAATTGATTGCTTTCTGAATAGGCAATTATCCTAACAAAAGGGATTATATACCTTTGCAATTTGTATAAACCCAGAACAGCCACCATATAAATTATGTAATTTCTTGCCAGGGTCTACACTGTTCACAAATAATTTGTTGTATTTTAGGCTGAATTAAGTCTACATTGCTATAACCATAACCCTTAAAGCTGCATAGTCTTTAACTGTTGGTCTTTTAATTTTTGAACTAATGTTTCTATTTTTCAAGAACACAGTAAAAAAACTAAAATTCAGGTATACATTTTACCAATTTCGTAAATCTTAACAAATTATCAGTATCGAAACAACAGCATTTATGTTAAATTTAACTGTCTATAATTATTGGAGGGACGCAAATAATTATCGACACGAGTAAAACACACCTGTTTTATCAGATAATTCACTTTTCCGTGCAGTTTTCCGCTCTAGTGAACAGATTTATTGTGAAAACATAACTTAGTTCAACTTTTACAAATGATTTAAAAAGAAAATAATTTTTTTCGAAAAATGTTCATAGTTACAGAGTATGCAGCTTTAAACCCCCAATCACAACTTTTGTTGTTTTTGCAAACAGTGTAGCTCCAGGTCAGGCGGCTCTTGAAAGAGCCTCCTGATCAGGATCTACACTGTTTGACATACTGTTTATGACTGATTGTTTTGGTGTTTAAAGGGATAATATAGTCCTTTATGCTTGATGTTGCCATTATTGACTGCTTCTTTGTCTCACACACTACATAACAGTGAATATCCAGATGTGGCTATTCTTAAACGTTGCAATCATTCATTGTTGTAACAACTTCTAAAGTGGGGGAGACAACCTCAGCCCGAGGTCTTGTTAGCTCAGGTGATCGGTCAACCTGAGCTATTCATATGACAAGCCTCAGTTGTCAACATTGTTAACATTTGGCTTATGAACGTGATAACTGCCACACCGTTTGTGCTATGTCAATGAAACTTGACCAGTAGTTTTATATCAATAAAATCTGGGGTTCTGGAGTCAAGGTCAATGCCACAGTACTTAAAGTAAAAAAAGGGCTCGTGAATGCGATAACAGCCCCATTTTTATGCTCCCACTTTAAAAAAGTGTGGAGCATTATGTATTCACCCTGTACGGCGGGCGGGCGGGTAAGTGGTTTCCACAAGATATCTCAAGAACGACATGACGGAGAAGGATGAAATTTTATATGTGGATAGACCATATATCAAGGAAGCTCCCTATCGATTTGAGCGAGATCGGATGGTGGGCGGAGCTTGTGTTTCTAAAAAAAGAAAAATGGTTCCAGCGCAATAATTCGAGAACGACTTTACAGAGAAGGATGAAAGTTTATATGTGGACAGATCTGATATAGAGGAAGGTCCCTATCGATTTTCGGCGAGATTGGATTGTGGGCGAGGCTAATGATTCTAAAAATAGAAAAATGGTTTCTGCGCAATAATTTAAGAACGAATAGACGGAGAAGGATGAAATTTTATATGTGGACTGATTTGATATAGAGGAAGGTCCCTATTGATTTTCGGCGAGATTGGATTGTGGGCGGAGCTTAAGATTCTAAAAATAGAAAAATGTTTTCCGCGCAATAACTCGGATAGATATGAAATAGATGAAGGTCCCTATTAATTTTCCGCGAAATCAGATTGTGGGCGGAGCTTGTGCTTCTAAAAATAGAAATATGGTTTTTGTGTAGATGAAATTTGATATGTTGACCGACTATATTTAGAGGAAGGTCCCTATGTATTTTTGGTGTGGTCGGCTGTGGGTGTGGCTTGTGTTTCTAAAAATAGAAATGTGTTTTTTTTTTTCTGAGAATATTGAGAATGACTTGACAGAGTAGGATACAATTTTATATGTGGACTGTGAGTGAGTCCTTATTGAGACAAATGTCCCTAATGATTTTTGGAGTGATTAAATGGAGGGCAGGGCTTGTGTTTCTAATGATAAGAATATGGTTTCCATGAAATAACTTAACCTAACAAATTGTTCTATTTGATGAACATCATATGACAGATACATCCATAGTGGGGGCATTTATGTCCTTAAGACATATTTCTTGTTTGTCTGATGTCGATGAAACTTGAACAGTACTTGTATAACAATGAAATCTGAGACAAGTTAGTCTCCAGGGTTCTAGGGTCACGGTCACGGTGCAAAAAGTAGAAGAAAAAAAAATTGTGGAATTAATAGCTGCCCCAAAAGGAGCCAGAAATGTGGAAACTTTTATGTAAATTAAATACCAGTGTATATTTGAGCACTTGGAAAGTCAGCAGAGCAACCTCAGGCCCACTTGCCATTCTGGTATTACATCTCCCCTGAAAGGGAGGAGATGTATTGTTTTTATCACAGTTGTCTGTCTGTGTGTGTGTCTGTCTGTCTGTGACTTTTTTGTCTCCTCTGTAATTTTGCGATGCTTGGACGGATTTTGAAATAACTTGGTAGAAATGGTTCCCACAACGCCCCGATGAAAGTAGACTATGGTGATTTGAGGTCAAGGTCACACTTACGGGTTAGAGGTCAACGCGTCAAAAACCGTGTCCGGTCTGTAACTTTGGAACGCATGATGGGATTTTGAAAAAACTTGACAGGAGTATTCGCCTAAAGTCAAGGGTGTGCAGAGCGCAACATCCAGCCGTGTCGGGTCAAGGTCACAGATTGAGGTCAATGGTTATGTGATTTTTCAACTTCATTCGATTTTGATATAACTTGACAGAAATGATTGCCATATGAAGACGTTGCGCAGAATGCAACTCCCGGCCGTGTCGGGTCAAGGTCAAGGTCACAGATTGAGGTCGGAGGTCAATTATGACAAAAAAATTACTTGGACAGATTTTGAAATAACTTGGTAGAAATGGTTCCCACAACGCCCCAATGAAAGTAGACTACGGTGATTTGAGGTCAAGGTCACGCTTACGGGTTAGAGGTCAACGCGTCAAAAATCGTGTCTGGTCTGTAACTTTGGAACGCATGATGGGATTTTGAAATAACTTGACAGGAGTATTCGCCTAAAGTCAAGGGTGTGCAGAGCGCAACATCCAGCCGTGTCGGGTCAAGGTCAAGGTCACAGATTGAGGTCAACTGTTATGTCATTTTTCAACTTGATCGGATTTTGATATTCACTTTACAAGGGTGATGGCCATATGGAGACAAATGCAACTCCCAGCCGTGTCAGACCAAGGTCAAGGTCACAGATGGAGGTCAAGGGTCAATTATGACAATTAGTTATTTGCTCTATTCACAATGACAAAGGGGAAAGGGGGAGATGTATAATGTTTTTTCATGAAAAACAACCTTCTAGTTAAATCTGTTTTTTTGCTGTTAGCCTTAATCTAAAACCAAATGTATGCTGTTATTGTGACTTTTCTGTTTTTGTTGACAGAAAGAGCCAAGTCCTTGGATGATGAGAAAAGCATCAGTTATTCCAGATTGAAGCGTATCCATAACGGTGGTCCAAAAAGTCATACAGGTGTGGAAGGTTTGTATTGTATTCCTGTTTGTTACTTAATATCAACTTTTATTATGTCACTATGTGGTCTACTGACTAAATATCACCCGATCTACTAGCCTTATAAATTCCAAGCTTTATTAGGTAATTAGATTTGACCAATCAGGACTGTTAAATTTAAAAAATGGCCGATCAAGACGCTTAAAAACAAAACAACAGGAATTGACGTCAGCGTCATGCTGGCATGACGTCGGGCTAAGCAGCTTCACTAAAACGATCGGCAAAGGCGTAAATTTGCAGAAAAATACAGTTAAATTGGTACGTTTGTGACATAATAAAAACTTACATGGTTAGTAGCCATCTGTATTGGGACAGTAGGCTTGTAGCCGAAAAAAATGAAGCTCGGCTTTAGATGTTTTTCTAATACTCGCCTACTGCCCTAATACAGATTGTTACTAACCAAGTCATTCTTATTTAAACTTAAAGCAATTTAGTGCCTTAGCTACATATGTGCATATACTTCTTGGAATTCCACCAAACTTAATGTGAAGCTTTATTACTAAGAGGAGATGTGCATGTCTTCCGCTTTTTGTGGTTTGATTATTTTTCTAAGAGTTATGGCCCCTTGATTATGCTGCACATGGTGAATTATACCACCATTCTTGTTCATTTTGTTGTAAATTTAAATGAGTAAGACAGATGATGAAGCATGCTACATACTGCACAATACATGCGTTTACGATGGCCTTGTACTATAAATATATCTGAAATGACCTTGACCTTAACATTGGCCCTTACACCAACGCATTTTAATTTGGCAATTTTTTAAAAAAATACAGTTCTACCTCATACAGTTACTATACTTCATCGATTGATGTATAGGGGTATATACTTTGCTATAAATAAATTTTTATTATGACCTACTTACATCTGTTTTCCGTCCGGGCCTACGAAGGGCATTTGTTGGGTATGATATCCTTCATTTCGTAATAGATACCCAATAAAACAGAGGACTTATTGAGTATTTTTTTGTTATTGGGTATTTTTAGGGTTAGTTTTTATAGCAAATGCCTAACAAATGCCCATCTCTAGCTACGTCTGTCTGTCGTCAACAATTAGTTTGTAAACACTCTAGAATGTACATTTCTGGAGCAATTTCAACCAAACTTGCCAAAATGTGTATGACCATAAGGTCTTGCTCATGTTTGATTTTGGGTTGGATTGCACATGCATGACCAGAGTTACGGCCCCTTATTCAGTGATATATGCCGTTTTTTAGTTTGTTAACACTGTAGAAGCAACATTTCTTGAGCAGTTTTACTCAAACTTGCGCAATATATATCTCACCTGTAGCAACCTTGCATCAGCTTCTCTCAATGTTGTTTAGAAAATTTGAACCAATCTAAGTCAGCAGAGTGATATCGGGCCCATGTGGGCCTCTTCTTGTTATACTTGCAGACAGTTCCTGTTCGGAAGATGAGACTGCCTGTAAGCGCCTACGAACAGCTAGTGCAAGCCATCATACTACAGGTTTGTATAGTTCTTGTTTAAAGTTTTGTTGCATCATTTGTAAAATCAATATGTAATGTTTTTGAATGACTTTTCATAGGTTGGCTTTAATTATTGCAGTGCATTGTTTTACCCACCAAAGGAATACTTCAAACCTGTTTTGAAAGTCCTTTAGTAACTTTGAACATAATTCTCCTTTGTTTCTTTTCAGCTCATGTGAAATGGACTGCTGAAGAAGTTGCTGTTTTGAAACAACAATTTGGTCATATCATGAGGAAGAATTCATATCCATCTGGCATCGAAATAAGTGCTCTAATAAGAAATGGATCAATTCAAAAAGGAAGGACAGTAATGCAGATTAAATCTAAACTTCAGCACTTGATGAAAAGACAGTAGATTCTAATCGATTCAGTCTTTACACTGCCATTCACACGGTCATTTTCTCTCTGGAAACTGCATATTCCAAGGTCATTAGTACACTTAGCAAAAAAAAACAACTTTAGTGTTATTTGATGTTTGGAGCAATATCTGCGAGTTTTCGATAATCACGTTGACAAATTCCAAAAATCAAGTTATAATTTGCAGTCATAGTGCACAGGGGTCAGTTTAAAAAATCTGAAAATTGTAAAGTGATTTGCCAGATGTGTTTCACTCTATTTCGGTATCATTCAGAATGCCTATCTGCCTAAAAACTTGAGTATCGTGTATGTCCACCATCATTCCTAATGCAGGTAACAATTCTCCTCATGGAATTTATCAGGGATGCCCTGCTGACATTGTTTATTTAGTGGTTGATAAACAATGTCAACGATTCAAGATGGGCTCTATTACAGGAATTGCACGGCATCCCTAATGACACCATGTTTATGTTACATAAACTCAATGAGGAGGAAAATTGTTGCTTGCATTAGGAGTGACATGGAATTACACGCTACTGACACGATTTTAGGCAGATAGGCATGGTAAATGATATGGAAAATCGAATGAAACACATCTGGTGAATCATTTTATATTTCTTGAATGTTAGCTCTGCTGAATCTTCAGTTATCTATTGGGATAGCAATTTGTCCGTTGTCCATTCACATTTTCAAACATCTCAGAAATTACTGGTCCGATTTTAATGAAATTGGATGTCAATGTTCCTTGCTTTATCCTGAATACTTTTTTGGTGCTCTATGAAGAATAATAGCATTAAATAATGCAAAGGAGCTTGACACAAACATTTGATTTTACTTCTGAAAGCTAGCATTGCAATAGTTGGCAAACAGTGATTACCATATTCAGACCGTCCATATGGAAATTTTGTCAGAAAGTCATATAATAAAACAATTGTTGACTTTTGATTTTGGTGGATATAAGGATTTATGAACCCCAGAAAGGTGATAGTCACTGAGGCCGACAGGCCAAGGTGACTATCACTTTTCTGGAGTTCATAAATCCTTATATCCACCTCATCAAAAGTCAATAATCGTTCATTATTCCATGTAAAATTAGATATTAACAATATGATATAGAGTTGTAAGGTTAAACCTGCTTCATGTTCCAAGCAGCCATCAACTTGTTAAGTTATACTTGATGACCTTTGTTAATGAATGACCCTTGAAGTGTTTTTTATCAAAATTTAATTGAGTTTAGTTAAGAATTGAATTGAATTGAATTGGGCTTAAAGTCCCATTGAACACATAGGTTATATGGGGACTGACAGGAGAGAAAGTTTCAGTTCACCAATCACCACTCATTTACATCAAGATAAAAATATTAGAAATGGAACTAAAACCTTCCAACCTGCTGAAATATTAAGGTATATGATATTCCATTATTGTAAGACCTTTTAGTTTCATAAAGGACATGCACATGGCCAAACTGGTGACATTCTAACCCCCAGCACCACATGGGACAAGAAGTTAGAGGAGCAATATCTGGCCCACTTGTTCCTCTTGTGCTCCATGTGGTGCTGGGCTCTAGAATGTCACCACTGCTTGGCCTGTGCATGCCGTAAGAGACAACTTAAAGGCCCAAACAAATGGAACATCATGTAATTCAGCAGATAGGAAGGTTTTAGTGTCATTTCTCATATTGTTATGCTTCCTGAAAAAAAAATGGGGGAGCATGTAGTCGCCACTTTGTCCGTCTGCACATCCAGAAACCTTACATGAAGATTGACGGTAATGAGACAAAGTGCAATGCTTAAGAATCACAACTCTAGCAGCAAGTATTTTTTAAGTTATAGTCGTTTTATATTTTCCTTGTATTGAGTGGACTGTGAGTTTTCTCGGTTACCAAAACATTTAATCTTCTGGATCTCTGCTCCTCAATGTATATCTTCATTCAATAAGGCCCGATTCAGAGAGCATCCATCAGCTTTACAGATATTTTTGTTATCTCAATGTAAATGAGAGGCGAAACTGAAATGTTTTTTCCTGTGAGTTGCCATATAACCTTTTTGTGTTGGTTTGACGTTAAACCTAATCAAATAAAGTCAAATCCTCTTGTTCTAGTAAATGTTGTA
This sequence comes from Loripinus fragilis, assembly GCA_964019695.1. NCBI lineage: Eukaryota > Metazoa > Mollusca > Bivalvia > Lucinida > Lucinidae > Loripinus > Loripinus fragilis. The sequence goes on along the minus strand of OZ026520.1, from coordinate 20,965,677 downwards.
GCAAAATGTTGTCTTGCTACATGTCTAAAAGGGACTGAAGTAAACATAAAAGGCTATGAGGGTTTCAATAAGGAGTCAAAGCTGTCAATTTAAAACTTTTTTGTTCTCAGGAACCGTTCAGGGTAGAGTTGATCCTGATAAGACTGTGCATGTGCACATCAAGAGATTTGTTCTGTGTGTATATATTCAAGGCTTCCTAGATTAACAAGCGAACAGTTCAGCCTAATCAAACATAACAGATGTGTAGGTTGAGCTTGTTTTATGCTGGCCACAAATGACTGAAAGGCCAATTTTGACCCATTTGTTCATATGTGTCGGTCCTCAGTCCGATTGTTAGTAGCAGCTGCAAAAAAGCTAAAGGTCGTGGACTGAGAAAAGAGCAGACACAGGTGGCTACAAAGGTTATATTTGAACACTGGACAGATACAAGAATTGATCTGGGAGATACTTTTGTTCTGTTTGGGCCCAAGTAAGTCTCAGATGAGCAACCTCTCTCCCGCTTCAGCCTTTTAATGATTTTGATGTTTGTTTAAGAGAAATAGATTGTGATTTAGAGTTCTTTTTCTTTTTTGCTATTTGTTCAAGAGAAATAGAGTTAATTTTCTGTTTTGGTTTATTCGTTTGATCTACCACAAGGTTGTACTTGGTCTTTAGATTCTTTATTTTGAAAGTGTGTCTTTATTTTGAAAGTGTTGTCAATGATAGTGGATACATTAAAAACAACATTGATAATTTTTATCTCAACTATTCGAAGTATAAGGAGAGGTATTCTACTCATCAGAATGTCAGTGTTGCCGTAATGCTTTGGTTAAAGTTTTGTGTGCAACTTTGTAACACAAATACTACTGAAGGTATTTTGTTGAAACTTCACACATGTATGTTGTTTCAAGGGACAATGTCATACCGTCAAGGAATTTTCCTCGTTTATTCTCTTTTTTGGATTTAAAAACTGTTGGTTAAAGTTTTGTGTGCAACTCTATATCTTCAGTACTGCTGTAGGTATTTTGCTGTATCTTCCAACAGTGGGACAGTGTCAAGCAGTTTTGCTCAGTTATTGCCCCTTTTTGTCTTAGAAATATGGTGAAAAAAGTGCATATTTGCATGTGTTTTGGAAAGGAGCTAGAAAAAACAGTCAAACTTCAGTAGTTGTTTTTCATGAAATGCTTGACTACTTTAGCCATGTTGCACGACTGTGCCTTGCATTTTTACAGAATTATCTCCCTTTCTGAATTTAAATTTTTTGTTAACAACTGTATATTTGGTACTATTCTTTGTTAGTCATCGGATAGTAGAGTGATCTGTCCTCTGTCAGCTTTGTTAGTTGGACTATTTGAAGAATAAGGTCTATTGTTCTCAACCTGGTGTTGGTATTGGCATAACTTTTTGGTTAAAATTTTGTGGCAAGCTTCATATATCTTAAAATCTGTTTCAACAAGTTCCATAGTTCTTACTCACATTTAGGACATGTTGTTCCCCTTGTTGAACTTTTGGTTAACTTAACATGCAATTTTTGCATAATGCCATTATCTCTTAACTGATTTACTTCAGATTTCATACAAACATTCAGGAAACAATATATTGTGCATATATCATTTTTGCATTTTGAAATGCTTATCCCCCATTTTGGACTATTTTTTTTTGTATTTTGAAATAGTCGTCCCCATGTTTGACCTATTGAAAATAACTAAATGTCCTCAAGCTGTACATCGTTTGATTCTGTGCAATAGTCAGTTGTCCTAAATATTACAGTTCTTATTTGCATTTTGAAAGTGTTAATCACCTTGTTTTGGGACTTAGAAAGTGAGTTGAAGAGAAGGATCGAGATATTAATATTCTTCCTTCTATTTTTTGAATAGTTGAGCGTGCTGTCCTTCCAAGAATTGGTGTTAACCAGTATAACTGTCTTGCATGCAAACACCAAATGTAAAGAAATGTTTATTGGTGAGCACAGGTGCTCCACTTGAAAAAAAAAAAGTTGTGAAATAAAAATTCAAGAAGAAAATGTCAAATCTTCAAAACAGCTTTGGAAACAGAAAAATAATGTAAAAATGAATCCAATGTTTTAGCTCAGCTGACCTTTAGGTCAGCATGAACTATGAGTATACCCAGAGATCTGTTGTCCCTCTGTCGTCTGTCTTCAGTGAAGATTAAAAAAAAATCTCTGAAAAGGGCTGGCCAATTTCAACCAAATTTTATATGTCCAGTCCTGACCTCAAGTAGTTTAAAGTTTGTTCAAATAAGATCAATAGGAAATTCAAAATGGCCACTGTTACTTAAAATAGAAAAAAAAATACTTAAAAAAATCTTCTTCTCCAAAACTGCTGAAATGAATTAAGTGACATGTAGCATTAGCAACTGTAGTACTAAAGAGTTTGTTCGAATGATCCCCTACTATAATGCCCTGCCCCGGGGTCAAGGGCATGGCAAATTTGATAAACCTGTCAACAATAACTTAAAATGACATCTTTGAAACCACTGGGTCAAGTTTGATAAAAACTTGCCAGGAATGATCCTTGCATCACTCTACAAAATTTGCTTAAAAAAAAAGTGGATCAACCCAAAACTCTTGCTGCCATGGCAACCGAAAGGAAAATATTTGAAAATTATTTTCTCTAAAACCACAAGGGCTAGAGCATAGATATTTGGCTTTTAGTATTGTCTGGTGGTTCTCTAACAAGTTGCTTTAAATCAGGCCCCTGGGGTCAAAATTGGCCCTGCTCCAAGGTTCACTTGTTTTACATTGATTTATATTGAGAAAATCATAGAAAATCTTCTCCTGAACCGAAAGGCTCAGAGCTTAGATAATTAATGTGTAGCATTTTCTAGTGTTCTTCTACCAAGCTTTATTAAATTATGCCCCTGTGGTCACTTGTTTTACATAGATTTATATAGAGAAAAATCTTAGCAATTCTGTTTTCTCCTAAATCGCAAGGCCCAGAGCTTAGATATTTGATATGTAATATTATCTGGTGGTCCTGTACCAAATTTGTTCAAATCATGACCCTGGGGTCAATATTTTCCCTGCCCTTTTGTCACTTGTTTTACATAGACTAACATATGAAGGGAAATCTTTGAAAATCTTTTCCTCCTAGACTGCAAGTTTCATAACTTGGATATTTTGTATGCATTTACCTCTACCAAGTATGTATAGATAGGGCCCCTTGGTTAAAAGTTGCCCCCACCTCGGGGTTACCTGTTTGTTTTCCCTGTTATGAATTGTAACATGTAGGTCTCAGGGGGAGGAAACTGCAGTCTCTAAACCAAAACACTTTAGTAATTTTGTTCGTTCTTCTTGCCGTTCTCTGTTTACTTTAATCAAATGAATATCATCATAAAATGCTAAATTACATGCAGATTCAGCCTGCATTTGCAAAATTATATTTTCTATTCACATAAAAGCGCCATAGGTTGCCCCGTTTTGAAAAACGGGGCGACCTGTGGCGCTTTTATAGGGATGGAAAATGTAATTTTGCCTATGCAGGCTAAATTTATATGTATTTTAGCATTTTATGGTGATATTCATTTGTATCAAATAAACAGAGAAAGTCAAGAAAAACTAACAAAACATCTAAAGTGTTTTGGTTTAGAGACTGCAGTTTCCTCCCCCTGGGTCTATTAATAACAACTGAATCGATTTGAACAAGTCTTAATCAGCTGAGCGATATCAGGCCAACTTTGGCCTCTTGTTGTTATTCCAAAGGGAGTAAATATAATACACTATTGTTACAAACACTCGTTTTCAATATTTCGGCAAGATTCCTTGCTTAAAAACATATTGACACAGTGTAGTGCTATTTTCTGTGTTAACATCTCTTACCAAAATATTAAAAACAAGTGTGTTTTAAAGGGGCCTGCTCCGAATATAATGTTGAATCAAAAAAGTTAGATTATTTAATATTTGGTTGTGATATATGATATAATAAGCAACTTTAATAGACACATAGCTGTATTTCATATGAATGAATTATTATATATGATTTTTCAATTGGTAATACCTATTGTCTAACCAGACAAATTCAGCAATTATTAACCATCAAAATATCAAATATTTACACACATACACTGTTAACATTTATTAAAAGCGTCTGAAAATCATATCGTTTTACAAATAGAACATAAAATGGCCATCTACAAGCATTTAAATGCCCAAAATGAATTATTATAAATGAAATAAAGAAAGCAATCAAATATGCAAATTAGGTTATGCGACAAACAAATTCATACATAATAATTCATTCGAGGGGAATACAGCTATGTGTCTATTAAAATCTCAGCTAATATTATATATCTCATCCAACTATTCAATAATCTAACTTGATGTAAAACCAACATTATATTAGGGGAAGGCCTCTTTAACACAGTGGTAAAATGTCTTGTTACAACTTCTGTAGACTACATTGTACATACAAGTGCACAAGAACTAAGCTGCAATGATTTTAGCTCAAGTCTCAAGTAAAAAACAGGTAAAACCTGTGATGACTGCATTAGGTCCAGATGGAATTTGGTGCCCTGAACCTTTTGTTTCTTGACATTAATTCGGAAATGGGTTATTTTTGGTATTGCGTACACCAGAATGTCAAGGGCTCTTCATGAAATGTTGGTAATCATAACTTCAGAAATGCATAAGTCTTACATATGTAAAAGTGTACATTTCCTGAAAGATATTTTCAAGAGCTATCTATTTACAGCAGCAGAAATGCATTTGGAGCTGTCAGTATCGTTTTATCAGTAATAGAATGATTTTTTTGTTATGCTCCTCAATTTTTATTCCGAGGAAGCATATAATCAACGCTTTGTCCATTCATCCGTCTGTTATTCTGTTCCGTAATTCTTGTCCTTGCTATTCCTCAGCAACCACTGCTTGGAATTACACCAAACTTTATGGGAAGCTTCACTACCAAGAGGAGATGTGCATATTTCTAGTGTGTTGAGATTAGCAAATTTACCTAGAAGTTACGGCCCTTGAATTTTCTTGTACATTGTGTATTAAAACAGCAATTCTTGTCCCTGCTGTTTCTCAACAACCACAGCTTAGAATTGCATGAAACTTTATGAGAAGCTTTACTACCAAGAGGAGATGCGCATATTACCAGCATGTTGAGATTTGCAAATTTTTGAAGTTATTCCCCTTTTCACTTTATTTTCACAGAAACCGTTGAATTCTATTTGTACAGACCATAATTCAAAAACTATCAAGAGATTTTAATGAAACTTGAAATATAGTTAGAAGGCAGTGAGAGGAAGTGCAGTGTCCTGTACAAGAACAATAATTCTAGCAACCATATTTCGGCAGGTGGGAAGGTTTTAGTTTCATTTCTCATATTTTTATTTCGGTGTTAATGAGAGGTGATTGATGAATTAAAATGTTCTTTCCTGTCAGTCCCCATTTAACAAATAATGTGTTGGTGGTACGTTAAACCCAGATCAGTCAATCAGACCTCAGATTTTTAATAAACTATCTTTTAAGTGATTTTTAGCACCTTTTCTGCATCGGGAGGGCATATGGTTTACTTTTCAGACCAAACTGGTCATAAAATTAAAACTAGACTCTTTTTCAAATATCTTGGATGCAGTTCCTTCTGCATAAGAATAAACACACAAACAGTAATAGGAGAAGGGGGCTATGCAACTTGTCCAGCTTATTTAAAAAAATGGCCATGACTGGTGAAATGAAAAATAATTCCATTTTTATAAAATTATACTAATACCTGTAACTGCATTTCTGTTGATTTAAGTGGATTGTACTGGAAGAGACCTTTCAGAAAGTTTATACTTTCATATATCGAGGGTTGAGTGCGAAACTAGTGTAACTAATTCATTCTTTCAATATAGTTACACTAGTTTCACACTCAACCCTCGATATGTGAGACTAGTACTTTTTAAATTATGAATGTTTTAAAATTTCGGACCACTCTTTATATCTAGGGGTGCCCTAACCTTCAGTAACAATTGAAAATGCTTAAATTTTTGGTTTATATGAGTCATTCCAAACATAATTAGCTCTTGCAGCATTTGCACCAGCCTAAACACAGATTAGCCTGTTTATCTGCTCAATCTGCTTAGGGTCTACACGGTTTTTTCTGCAGTCACTTAAAATGTTAATGATTGTTAGCTCTGCTGAATCTTCAGCAGAGTTATGGTGTTAGCAATATGTCCGTTGTCGTCGGTCAACATTTTCAAAGATCTTCTCAATAACTAAAAAACCAATAGTAAATAATCCTTGGGTTGTGCCCTTTTAGAAACTGTTTTTATTGATCCATCTCAAGTAGGGGCCTTATGAGGATCCGTACTGTTTCCCATAGAGTTACTATGGAAAAATATTCAAAAATCTTCTTCTCTGAAGCTGCTGGTCTGATTTGAATGAAATTTGATGTGGATGATTCTTGGATGGTGCCCTATAGAACACTGTTTTTTTTTTTAATTGGCTCATCTCGATCAGAGGACTGATGATGATCCACACTATTTTACATAGAGTAACAATGGGAAAAAATCAAGCTACTGGTTCGCTTTCAATGAAATTTGATGTAAAGGATCTTTGGATGATGCCCTCTCAGAATAGTGTTTTTTATCAACTCATCTCAATCAGGGGCCTAATGAGGATGCACACCGTTTTACATAGAATTACCATGCGAAAAATTTCAAAGATCTGTGAAAAGAACTATTCTTTGGTGGTGCTCTTTTTAGATACTGATTTCCATTGGCTCATCTCGATCAGGGGCCTAATGAGGATCCACAAACTTTTAAGAGCTCCAGATAAGACCTGTGTTTCTGACGCTAACTTCCTTATTTTTCTTTCCAAACCCTATGTTGTGGGTAGTCATGTGAATTGTTTCAATGAGACAATCATGTGAACACCATCATGATGTTGATTAAACCTTTATGATGACACTTATTGCCCCTTTTTAACTGAAATAAAATGCTCGGTTTCGACTTGTTCACACCCTAGAACCCTCATTTTCCGAGCAATCCTAACCGAACTTTTGATAACATTTGTATGTCCATAAGGTCTGCATGAAGTTTGATTATGAATTGCATCGGCTTTGTATGACCACTGTTATTTTTCCCTTAAACTAAAATTTCAAGTTTTTGACTTGTTAACCCTGTAAAAGCAACATTTCCAGAGCAAATTCTTAACCAAACCTGGAGAAAACATGTTAAGCCATAAAGGCTCGATCACATTGGATTTTGTTTTGCATTGCATAAGTATGAGGAGAGTTATTTTCCCTTAACCTGCAACAATTTCAGCAGAGCGGTCTCGGGGCTATTTGGGCCTCTTGTTTACATTGTAGAATCCTATCAGAGTGTGCAGATGCATGCATGGACTTATCTGATTCCACGCGGTTTGCAAAAGATATTATCTTTGATGCTACTCACTTCAATTGTGTGGTACATGATAACAAAAATATTGTGAAAATACCTTAAAAAAGTTTGTTTTCAACATATTTGCTGGAAGAAGTACATTTCACTTTTCTTATGCTTGTTTGAATTTGACATTGACTTTGAAAATAAATGAATTAATCAAAACAATTGTTGTTGTGATATACTAAGCCGCTATATATTTGAATTACAGAAAGTTACAAAAGTCGTTCCCATAGAGAGCTGTTGTGATTATTTTCCATGTTCCATAAGTCTATTCAACATGAATTTCTTACTGATCTTGTCTAGTTTTGTATGGAAAGTATCAAATGGTAGTTGAAGGACGAAACATTAATCTGCTTACCATCACGAAACTGTAGACAGCAGTTGTGACGACCCTAGGTGCAAGTTGGGCTTGGACAGGCGTGTTTATGTCACAAAACTATTGAACAGATTAGTATATCGATGGGATAAAGAAAGAAGGTACCAACTGCCTTTATTCTATAAAGGCACTTTGTACCTTTTTTATTGCGATAACCCCACGATATCTGCTCTCATTGGGCACTATAGGTTTGCCCTTTGTCCGTTTCTGGGTCTGTGATGTAGATAGTCGATTCATGACACTTCACCGGTAGATGGAATGTGCACATATAAGAACCCATAACTCTAACTAGTAGTACAATTATCTCCCCTTTAACTCAGAATCTATTTGTAGTAGCTTCATGAAACTTCACAGACACATGAAGGGTGATGAGGAGATAATGCACATACAAGAACAGTAAATGAGAACAGAGAATGATCTCCCTTTTAATTTAGAATTTGAAGAATCCGGATCCTGCAGTAGCCTCATGAAAGTTTACAGGTGAAGGACCATTACTAGATTATGCATTACAAAACCCTTACTCTAGCAAATTTTTAAGCAGAAATATCCTCACTTTAAATTCGAATTTGTCAGCCTCTAACTTAGCTCTCGCAATAACTAGAAAACTATTTGTAGTAGCATCATGAAACAGCCGATAGATGAAGAGTGATGAGGAGAGAGTGAATGCACAATAACCATAATTCTAACTTACTCGGTAGCAGACTATTTAATCTTTAATTTTGTGCAGAAATGATCGTCGTATGGAGAAAGTGCAAAAAAGGTAACATCTAGTCATGTCAGTTCAAGATCAAGGTCATGATTTTATGTCAAAGGCCACACATTAGCATCCATTCTTAAACAGCTCCCTGTAGTCTGATTTATTTTACATTCAAAGGGGTATTTTCAATCTACGCTTATCGAGACCACGTTTTAGCTAGATCCATATCAAAATGTCTTGACACCAAACTTACTGTACAAAAAAGTATAATAAGGTACAATGTATACATATTTCTGTATTAATTTGTCTCTGGGAACATAAAAATTCCCACATACGAGAGTACCAAATATAAGTGGGTATAGGAACAATTGATTAAATATCTTTATATAATTATATATCTCTCGTGAGACGCAGATGTTCCCAGACACCAAGCTACCGACTTTTAACAGAATATTGGAACCATTGTGTTCCTGTATATCTTAAAATATATTTATATATGCGCCAGTTTATAAAAAAAGGGCCCTTATCGCATTTTCGACCAGTGTAGTCCCAGATCAGCCTGCGCATCCGCGCAGTCTGATAAATCTGATTTACACTGTTCGCTAGAAGCATCGTCAATGCTTGTTTAACAAATCAGAAAACATTTAAGACCAAAAACTGATCATTTGTATGTGCAGGCTGATCTGGATCTACACTTATCGGAAATGCGATAAGGGACCTTTTCTCATAAAACGGCCCATATATACATATATCTCGTGAGACGCAAATGTTCCTGTATACCAAGCTACCGACTTTAAACTAATATTGGAACCATTGTGTTCCTATATATCACTCAGTAAATATGTCTCGTGGAACACAGAAGTTCCAAAATACCAGAGTACCAAATAGACTGGGGCACTGGAACATATATGTTCCAATATATTTCCTAGCAAGTATGGGAACGACAATGTCCACGATAATTTTATATATATATATGTTTATTTTTTTTTCTTTCTATATTTATTACCTATGGCATGTGAGATGAAAAATAATGAAGTCCAAACTTTTCTACGGGGCCCAGAAGTGGTAGTTCCAAGATACCGGTTTGGTGACGAAGATCCAAAAAACCATGGCATATGTGTATATATATATATATATATATATATATATATATATATATATATATATATATATATATATATATATATATATATATATATATATATATATATATATATACATTTGCTGTATTTACTTCAGAGCACCTTATCTGCCTAGCCAGTGTTGCTTAAGCCCAATCTCTATTGAGTATTCATTAAGTATATAAGGTGTGACTATGTAAATAGACACCTGTGAGTTCTGTTCAGCATGATCACTGAGGTGAAAACCACGACATAGGTGCATGTACTTTACACCTATAAATGCAATGATTGGTTATCTATTACACTTGCTACTAAATCTGAAATCATGTAAGATCTCATTCAACCCTATACACTGCAAATGCAATATATTGACCAGAACCACGCCAAGTGTTTTAATGATATAATTTAATTTATAAATTCACTCTACTATTAATTCTCTTCAAGAATAGAAAAACGACCGTATATCCACCAATTGTCTTAAATTGATTTAAAGAGTTACTGGACCGTATATAACACCATTTAAGAAAGTAAGGTTGCAAAGATCAGGAATCGATACAATCAAGTACCACACCTGACCCAGGATACCAATGGGAAAGTGACAAACTCACAGAAGACACCACAAACGAGAGCCAAGAGGTCAGCCCCTTCCCAGCAGGTGACCACGAAGCACATATAAACAGACGCGCACAAAACACAGCAAACACAAGACAGAACAAAAACATAAAAGATCCACAAAAGAAGTACCGCCTTGGAACGGTCAGTAAAACATTTTACTGGAGGGCTTAAACCGGTTTAACGGCGCCAACCTCACCCTTAATTCAGATGTGGATCAAGACACATAGATATTTGGTTTGCATGAAAGACCCCTAACTTATCAATGCATCATCTCCTAAAACATATAAATCAAGATATAACAAGGAGATAAAGCAAGGATAAGGACTCAACAGTAAATTAAACTGAATACCGGAGCAAAAGAAATCCAACAGGTAAACCCCGGTGGGCCCGACAAACAGCCAAAGCATCAGGCCCCTATCTGGACTGAATACCTGCCAAAGGCTTTAATTAAGTGATCAGAGCTACCCCCAGGACTCTAGCTGTTACCTGAAGAGCTCAGCAGCCCCCTGAATAATCATGTTGGGGCCCCAAACATCCCCAGACAAACCCTGACAGCCCGTGAACAGCCTCCAAATGGCCCTGACAGCCCCAAATAACTCAGCTTGACCCTGGAATAATACAACCTACCCTGGGAACAATCATGTCAGGCCCCCATCAATCTGATGGCTCCCAGAGGTTTCTCCCGAAAATAATTTCGGGGGCCCCCGAAAGGTCTACCAAGCACCCATATATGGCCAAAAAACACTTGCAAGCACCCTTAATATTCAATGGACAATGAAGCATAACTGTCGTTTGCATACGTTTGCTTTGATACCAGAGCTGTTAATTAAGCATTTTAACAGTCCGTTGTATTATAGTTTTTCCACAATACTTTGATGCGTAATAAGCATCAAAGCGCAGCTTGTGATACACCAAGCATACATTTCTAATATGCAAGTCAATCGTAATCAGCATACATTGTTGAGTTTAGCTTGCACTGCATAAGTTGAATAATTATCTGGATAAATTTAACCACCTCATGCAATATACACCGAACAAAGTAACAGGAATTTGAACAATCCATCCTTATGCCTGGTTGTAAAAGTAAAGCAGAAGCCAAAGATCAGGAATCGATAAAATCAAGTAACACACCTGGCCCGAGGCATCATATGGGAAAGTAACAAAAACACAAGAAAACATCACACACAGGAGAACAAAGAGGTCAGCCCTTTCCAGAGTTCCCAAAGAAATTCAAAAACACAATTCCATGAGTTTTCCATGATTTTCCATGATCAACAATGCAGTTCCCATGACTATTTAATGCATGGCCTCCAACATAACCTTTTAGCGAGATCTTCACCACACTGCTCATAAATGCATCAAGAGTAATGTATGTAAATAAGCATGCTTGTATATATACGTAGACAATGCATGGATTTTGAAATAATTTAAACTTAAACCACCAGTTGCCTGAACACTAGCTGTCAGACACACTAAACTTGTGTGTCTGACAGCTAGTTTTCTGGCTACTGGTGGTTTCGTCAAATAATTTCACAAAATTCAATAATTCTCCATGATTATTCATGTTTTTCAAATTCCATGATTTTTCCATGCATGGAAGTTTTTTCGTGATTTTCCAGGTTTTCTGTTGTTGTTGACTTTTTGTTTATTGTTATTCCCATTGTGGGAGTCTGTAACTGTTCTATGATTTGTTATACGTGAATTTATGTCCATTCTAGTATTGCAATCATCTTGATGGGGAAGAAAGAGCTGGTTGCTTTGCTTAATTTGTCTTCCTGGTGTCTCGTGATGGTTGAGCGGTTCTACCTCACGGAGTCACGGGGTTATCTGCGGTTTGTGATTGTGGTATTTCCTGATCATACTCACTTACTATTTTCCATGATTTCCAGAACTTGTGGGAACCCTGCCTTTCCAAACAGGCGATCATAAGGCTGCAAGGAACAGACAATACAAAAAGATAGACGAAAAACATAAATAAAAAAAAGGATCCACAAAAAGCACTGTCTTGGAAGAATCATGGTTTATAGCTATGGTTTCTTCTTTTTTTTACACGACGATGGGTGAGACCTCAGACAGAATATAAAACTTGAATCTTGTTGTCTTTGGCTGGGCCTACTATGGCTTAACTAGGAATTTTCTTTAGCCCTGACTGTCTGTGAGTTAAGAGAAATGTTTTTTTTTATTCTTCTTTCATCATGTTAAGTTAAATTGATATGGTTGTTTTCCTGTGATGATACATTGCACAAGTTTGGAAGCCTCCATTAGGGCTAAACATATTGTGTGTGTTTTAACAACAGCAGAATCTAGGGCGAAGATTTGGCCATTAAAATATCTTTACACTCTTCAAATGTGGTCGCGGCTGCTGTCCATTCTAAGTGATTAGTTATTGTGAGTCATTATTTGTTGTTGCTCCCATTGTGTAGTTCTTTTTGTGTAGGGTCATTGTTTTGCAATTTAGTCTTTAGTATTCTTTTTATAGTTTTTGCAATTATTTAGTTGGGGATAAGATAGCTTGTTTTCATACTTTAATTGTGGTTTTGTTTTGTTGTCCTGTGGCTATTTATATTCTGTGTCTTATCATTGAGGTGCTATAGGCTGGTCTGTGTTCACTTGCTTTTGTTTTATTTGTGTTTTCCAGAGTTGACATTTAACAATCAATGAATGTGCTATTCAAATCGGCATTATACATTTCTTCAGAAAAAAACCCTTATAATTTGTTGAATGATATCACGTTTCTGTATCACTGACAAAAAGGCGCGACAGCACACATAGGAAACAAATCTTTCTTTAAAATAATTATCATAGATTGATATATGCCACTACACGAGGAGTTTCAAATATGAATACATCTGGGCTAACGTTTAGAAGTACTTTTCGCCTCAGTTTGATTCTACCAAATTGGACAATGTCCTAATTGTACATGCAATCTCTGATTCTAAGGAATTATTTAGCTTTTTTTTAACTCTTGTTCAGTATTTGAATTAACTTTATTCGACCATAATCCATTATCTACTCTGACATTTCTCAGTGCAGAAAAATTAATTTCTATAGATTTACTTTTGATCATGGTTTATTTAGTTTTCAATTGGGTATTTTCCAAGAATAAAATAACAAATTCATATATAATTTATATCGCCAATGGTTGATATTTTAAATACTTGAATAATGTCAAACCGTTTCACTTTAATGGCTAACACTTATATTGGTAGATTGAACTCAATAAGCTTTTCTCTGTATCTTCGAAATTCTATCGCACTCACTGGGCATATTACAAGGTCTACTCATACTTGTTCATTGTAAGATAGAATATCAAGATGAGAATGATTGTATAAAGTGATAAGGATATGTCGATAAATGTAAATTTCCTATAGATTAAACCAATTAAACGATTGACCTTGTTCACTGTATTGTCTATATGCTCATCAAGATTTATTATGTTGGCTCTGAATAAAATTCCAAAATCACTTTCTGAATCCTCTGAAGCAAGTATGTGTGAATTGTTCTGTTCAACCATGTGATATTCAAACTCAAACTCAACGTTAGTACCATTTAATACAATCTTGCATTTCTTTATATAAACCACAGTAACCAGTCCTTGTTCCACTGACAGACTCTCAATATGTCATCCTGTAGTTCTTTTTGATGGGCTTTAGATTTAATGACGTAATACAGTTCACAATCATTGACAAACAACTGGCAGATACTTCATACTACTCTAGGTTAATCGTTGATATATAATATGAATAATAGAGGTCATAGAATAGATACCTGAGGGATTCCAGACAAAACTCCAGTCCAATGTGAAGATTTCCCATTTAATATTACTCTATGAAATATCTTGTTCAAAAAGTTTGCCAGCCACTGTAGCAATGCTCCATATATGTTATAATATTCTACTTTTTAAAAGCCTCTTATGGGGTACACTATTTACTTATTTTGTTCTTTAAAATTCTGTATAAACTATGCTCACTTTCCAATGCATCTGCCTGATTACTTAACACTGTCAAAGGTAGCAGAATTGTACTCCTATTTCTCTTAAAATGACTGCCTAATAACAATTTATGCCTTGTTAAATGATCAATTCCCCTCTTTTATATTTTTCAAAAGTTTCCAGTTAACTGATGTTAAATGTATTGGCCTATAGTTTCCTGGGGCCTGCTTGTTACCCTTCTTAAACACGCAGATAATATAAGCTTATATCCATTCTTCTGGTACATCACCATTCAACACAGCAGATTTTCTAAAAAAATTAAGTCAAATTGGTGTAAATCTCATCAGCACACACTTTCCAGAAGTAGGGGTGACAACTGGCTGGTTCACTTTTTGAAACAATAAAGATCTTATTATTTTCAGCACTTTTTCAATTGTTAATTATACATTGCTAATACAGTCCTCATCTGACAAGTTTTGTTTAAAATCAGGAATTTCTCACCGCCCTTCCATTTTAAAAACGGACGCAAAGAAACCATTTTATATTTCTGCTTTCTCTTTGTCATCAGCTATTAATTTACCATATTTATCTTTCAAATCACCAATAGTGTTACTGCGTTTAGTTTCACGTGCCACCAAACAAAATTCTATTTTGGTTTTAATACATTCGGCTAACCCCTTTTGGTAAGTTTTCTTTGCAAAGCGTATTGCACTAGTAACACGTATTTTAATTTCACAGTACCCCATATCTCTGTAGCTGTGGCTAAAGATAGAACGATTCCAAGCATGATACTTTTTCTTCACATTTTTACACAATACTGGTCAATTCATTTAGGTTTAATGAACTCCTGGTCTGACTTTCTAACTGGTACAAAAAGTTCAATACAATAATGTAGATTAAGCGTGAAACTTCAATGAAACTTCAGTGCCTGTCTTCAGTGTGTGATTGTGGTATTTCCTGATCATACTCACTTACAATTATTACGCTCCAGTCTTTTTCATCTCAGATATTACACTCCAATCTACTTTATTAAAATATTATTATACTTCTAAGATCCCATTGTTCGTTGGGGTTCTGTGTTTTGGTCCTTATTCAGTTTTTGTGTCCTTCTAGTGTGGCAATTATCTTGATGAGGAAGATAGAGATGGTTGCTTAACTTAAGCTGTCTTCCTGATGTCTTGTGACAGTCAGTGTTCAGTGGCTCTTCGTCACGGTGCCGTTGGCTGGACTGCAGTGTGTGATAGTGGTATTTCCTGATCATACTTAATTGCTTCCTTTTATAAAAGTTTGGCCTTTGTGATTATTAATTTCCTCTTTCTCAAGTTCACAAATAACATAAAATGTCACACCACTACAATGGTCACTAGCACCTCACTTACCACCTACTTTCATATTTTCAATTTGTATTTTAACCATCTCTATATCTTGGACTTAAATTGATAGGCATCGGTGCCATATGGCTCCCGAGTTTGGAGTGATTGTTAATGAGGATCATTGTAAGCTATCTACGTAATACTGGTTACCTAAAAACGACCATATACTCACGTTTTATTGCTAATCCCTGTTCATGTACTTACACTTTTGGCTTCTTGTCTCACTGCGATTAAAAACCATGTTATAAAATATTAAGGAACAATTTATGAGAGGAATGATAAAAAACTATTTAGGTTTATTAAAAAAATCAGGTGAGATTCTTAATAAACTAAAATCTAAGTTTTTTAGCATTTAGTTTGTCTTCATATATTTTCTCTACTCTCTATATAACATTGCCTCATATTCTAATCAATGAAAAACTAGCTGAATTAATTGAACAAACTTGTTACAGAGAGGGCTCATTTAATTTGGCTTGTAATGAGAAACGCGCATTCTTTCACTTCAGAACAACCTAAAAGATTTAATTTGTGGTCATGTCAGAAAGTTTGCGATGCTCTCCTTTATCTTTTTGACAATATATTTATAAGATTTGACTCGAAACTGTATAGACAAATAGTAAGTATTTCAATGTGTACTGATTGTGCTCCTCTTGTTACAGATTTGATTTGGATTTGTTATGAGAAAGACTTTATGTTGTATCTTTCTGACATTAATCGCGCTGATGTTGTAAAAGCATTTAACTCTACCTCAAGATATCTAGATGACTTGCTAAATATTGACAATCCTTATTTCGAACAAATGGTAATTCAGATACATCCCACTAAACTTCAGTTACATGCAAAGGAGACAAATTCCTTTAATGCTGAAGCCTCCTTTTTGGGCTAGGACTTGTCCATAACAAATGACATAGTTTCATCTAAAAATGATAAACAGGATGATTTTTATTTTTAAATAGTTAATTTTCCGTTCCTTAAAGGAAATGTTCCTCGCTCCCCTTCGTGTTACATGCAGCTTATTCGTTTTGTTAGAGTATGTTCTAATTTAAGTAAAGTTAAACAACAGAAAACATTATTGACTGTTAATTTATTAAATAAGGGTATCAATATAATAGAATTTGTAAAGCAATTTTAAATTCAAACAGACACTCAGAGTTATTTGTTAAATACATTATTTGTTTTTAAGTCTAATGGCATTTCCCACCCTTATAAACTGAAAGAATATATTGCGAATTTAAGGGTTATTAATCCGTTGGTTTGAGCCTGATGCTTGTCCTTGGCTGGGCCCACCGTAGCTCAACTTGAGGTTTCCTTTAGCTCTGATGATCAATGAGTAATGAGCCATTTTCTTTGTTTCATCATACTGTATTAATTTGATTTGATCATTTCTCTGTGATGATACACTATATTAGTTAAGAAGCTTCCATGCGAGCTAAACAATTTTGTGTTTTAACAACAACAGAATCTAGGGCGAAGATTTGGTACCAGTAAATTATGTCTAGGCCCCCAGTGGCTTAGGCTGCTGTCCGTTCTAGAGAGGTGGTTCTGCTGTTGTTGATCTGTTGTTTGTTGTGCTTCCGATCGGTTGTGGGGTTCTGTGTTTGTCTTTGTTTTGTTGCACATTACTTTGTGTCTTTTCTAGTTTTGCAATCATCTTGAAGAGGAAAAGAGAGCTTTTTGCTTTGCTTTTATTGTCTTACAGATGTCTTGATACTGTAAATGTTACGTGGCTCCTCCTAACGGTACCGTGGGTTGGTCTGCGATCTGTGATTTTGGTATTTCTTGATCATACTCACTTTTTGGGGGGGTAGTAATTTACAAGTTAATTCAAATTTTGAAAGCACGCTCTTAAGCAAACAGTGCAAAACCTGATAAGACGATGCATTCTGTCGTGTCTGATCTGGGTCTGCACTGTTTGCATCTGCCCACAAAAAGGACGCCAGGCTTATA
The DNA here is from genome assembly GCA_964019695.1 of Loripinus fragilis. Classification (NCBI taxonomy): domain Eukaryota; kingdom Metazoa; phylum Mollusca; class Bivalvia; order Lucinida; family Lucinidae; genus Loripinus; species Loripinus fragilis. The sequence goes on along the minus strand of OZ026520.1, from coordinate 20,948,255 downwards.
TGGGATAAAACTCTTCTGAAACAGGGCATATCAGAGCCGATATTTTATGATGATTTAGTATATAAATTCAAAAAACCTGTTTGAAAGCCTAATTTTAGTGATCAATTAAAAAGATAATCAAACGAAAAAGATTTAAAAAAGATCATCAAACGCTATAAAAAGTTGGATATGACATGGATATAATGTGACAGGCTGCATGTCTGGTTGTAAAACCAATCACAGTGGCTATGGTTTCCTCTTTAATTGCACGACGGTGGGTCAGACCTCAGACTCAATGACGTTCTTGCCGTAAAACCTGATGCTCGTCTTTGGCTGGGCACATTGTTGCTCAACTTAATTGTTTCCCTGTGATGAAACATTGCGTTAGTTAGGAAGCCAATATGCGAGTTAATAATTTTTGTGTTTTGACAAAACCAGAATCTAGGGCGAATATTTTATACCAGTAAAATGCATATAAGCCCCCTCCAGTGGCTTCTGTCCGTTCTAAGGCGGAGGTTCCGTTGTTGATTCATTGTTTTTTGTTCCTCTCACTATGTAGGTTCTGTGATTGTTTTTTGTTTTGTTATGCACTATTTTGTGCCTTCTAGTTTTGTTATCATCTTGATGGAAAAGAGAGCGATGGTTACTTTACTTTAGTTGTCTTACTAATGTCCTATGACTGTAATTGTTCTGTGGCTTTCCCCCACGGTACCGTTAGTTGGCCTGTAGTGTGTGATTGTGGTATTTCCTGATCATACTCACTCACTTTTTTACATGTTGAAATAAATAATTGCCCCTAAGGCACTCAACACTCTGAAATGCTGGGTGTGTTTTACTTCTCCAAAATGTCCACAATTCCCAATTTCTTTTGGCGAAATTAAATCTCCAACCATAACTTTGTGTTTATACCCCGATTCCACCGATTTTGTAATAAGTCCCTACAGCTGAACATGATTAATTGACTGCGTGATAATTTAGTGATTCGTAGACACCACCAATCAGCAGAAACCTCTCTGAATTATTAACCAGCCAAAAGAGAGTTCCAATATTTTAGTTGTAGTATTCTAATTGAGCCATTGTCAAATCTTGACTAAACGGATTTAACATGCATTTCCCACCGTCGCTCATCTTGATGTAATCACTTTGAGCCGTGCGCCATTTTCTTTGTTTCATCATAGTATGTTAGCTTGTTTCTCTGTGATGATGCGTTGCATAAGTTAGAACTGTCCTGGGAAATGAATGTGAAAAGAAACAGCATTGGTCTCTTCAAGTTGTTCCAGATAATAGCTGCATGGATTCATCCCCACCACCCAGGATCCGCCTTTGTTAGTTATAGCAAGTGCTAATGCAATGAAACTAGCATGTGCACTAATATTGTATTTTATCCGATTACAAACGTTTTTACTTCTTTTTTTTTTACTTTCAATTTCTCGTCAGCTTACGTGTTTGCGAGCGTCGCAACGTCATTTTCGCGCGTAACGCTCTTGCCAGATGTACACATCAAACTTAGCATTTATATGATCAATGAGTTTGGCCGGACACTGTGAATGAGAAACTACTCTTTCAACCCCATTATTACTTTTGAAAAAGCGTTAACCCCCTTATAGTCACAAACCGTTAACAAGTATAGGTATTTTGTGAAGAAAAGGGTTTGACACCTTGATAACAGGTAGTTTGCTACGCTGAATCCAAAAACCAATGTTGACAATGTGAGAAATGACGTCTTTATGACGTCTTGCTTTCTTCTGTATCCTGCTGTCTAAATTTAAAGTTTCATTCATAGCACAATTTTGGACTGTTTACAAGCTTTTCAAGTGATAAATGAGAAAGAAACTTTGATATTCAACAAATTTTTTTGTTTTAAAAAAATATATCATAATGTCCCTAATTTCTAAAAATGCCCAAATATATGGTACATATTGTATCTATAAAAAGTTACAGCATGCACGTTCCTTACCTAGGGTCTAATTATACCAACCTTGCACCCTCAGGACAACTTCTAATGGGTGTCAAATTGTTTAGTGAGACCACCTTAAAGGGGAAAACCATTGCCCTAAAACCCCACCTGAGCTATGTGAAATTGCATAGTTTCCATGGCAACCTATTGTGCGCTTCTAAAATATAGGGATGTCCCTACAAAAGTACTTATATCTCAGCTGCAACTCTTCCTAAATTTTTAAACTTGGTACCAACTTAATGTTAAGACAGAGCACTTTTATACGATGGTTAGATATGCAAGTTAATTAATGAAAACATTAGAAATAGGAGAAACATCGCAAATAATTAAGGGGTTATACCTACAGAAGCATCTACATCTGCTGCTTACTATCCTAGACAATCAACCTTGGTGCCAATTTAATTCCAAGACATGCATGTTTACTTAATGGTCCAATATGCAAATTATCTAAAAATCGTATTTATGAATATTAATTAAATTATTAGTAATTCGAAAAAAAATGTGAAAATTAGAAGAGTGTATACTATTAAAAATTACTCATATATCATATTAACATGATTTATCCTAGACTTCTAAGCTGGTTCCCAAATAGTTTAGAAAAAGTTTTATTACAGTGTTGTGTGACAAGCAAATTATCTAATATGTTTATTAATGGCATATTTTTGTAGATACAACCTTTTTGATTTGTTTTTGATTTTTATTTAGTTTTCTATAGTTTTCATCAATACCCATTCATATGTTTATTAAATGTTATGCATATTTGACCATTGGAATAAAATACTATTTCTTAGCTTTTATTTTAAACCAACATTAATTTCGAGGACAAGTAACAGATGAGATATGAGTGATTTAAAAATTAGACCCCCACTAGTTTTTCTACGTTTCTTCTCTCATTTCCAAAATTTACATTAAAATTAATCAAGTAACGAATTCGATAATTTCACATAATGAACTATTGAGTACAGGGCAATGTATTAGCTTTAATTCGGAACCAAGATTATAAGTAGCTACGATATGAGTATTTTGTTGGTACATCCGCTTAATCTTATTTCCATTTTTCTCTCACTTCTAACATTTAAATTAATATCAAGAATATAACCATAAATGATTTGCATATCCAATCATTGCATAAAATGTAATATGTCTTAGCATTTATTTGGTACCAAGTTTGTTAGTCTTGAATAATTAGCAGATGTTATATAGGTAATTTGTAGATATACCCGTTTTAATTTTTCTGCATTTTTTTTCTCTTTTTTTAAATGTCTTAACGAATATGCAAATCAGATTTGAATTTTGGACTGTTGTGTTAAAGTACTATGTCTCAACTTTCATTTTGTACCATTTTGGTAGTCTGGAATAGTTGATATATTGGTTACGTTATAGGTACACCCCTTAAATTCTGTACAATTGTTCTATTATTTCTAATGTTTTCATAAATATTAATGAATGTGCAAATTAGATAATTTGTATATCATACTTTTGGATTTAAGTGTTATGTGGTAACTTTTATTTGGTAACAAGTTTGGTCGTCTAGAATAATTAGCAGCTGATATTTAGGTAATGTTGTAGGTACACCCCCTTAATTATTCTACCAATTTTTCTCCTATTTCTGATGTTTAATTAAATATTCGCGGATATGCACATTAGATCATTGCATATAGTACCATTGGGTAAACGTACGCTGTCTTGGCTTTGATTTGGTACCAATATGTTCTTAAAAGTTTGGTATTCACTGACATATGGGTAATGTTGTAGGTACACCCCTTATATTTTTTATGAATTTTCTTTCATTTCTATTTTTTTAATTAAAACTCATGAATATGCAAGAAAAAAAAACGTGCATATCAGCCAAATGAATGAAAAGAATTTGCATGGGCTTTAATTCGATACCATGTTTGGTAGTCTTTGATGAGTTGCTGCTTAGATACGAATCATTTTGTAGCTACCCCCCTTTCGTTACAATCACATTATGGGTGGGGGTTGGGGTAGCTATTTAGCGACAATTTCTTTCGCCATTAACTGAAAAATTGCTTTTCTTAAATCAGTAGAAGAGGGGAAAATCCACGAGAGAATGTACCATCTCGGGTCTGCATGCAAACGAAGCATGTAAAGGAAGGGGACATACTTGTGACCCAGCTACGGCGCCCGGTGAGTTGCCATGGACACTATGCAATTTATGTAGCCCTAACAGGTTCATTTTTTGGGGACAATATCTTTTTGACCTTCAGTGGTCCCACGGAACAATTTCGCATCCATGAGTAATAGTCCTTGGATGAAAGGTAGGTCAAATAAGTTCCCACTCCCTCCCAAGGTGGGGGGTACTTATTCCATGATTTAACCTCAATTTCTAGTTTCATTGATATTCATGAGTGTGCAGATGGGATAATTCTATATATGATTTTTAGACGAAAGGACTTGTCAAATTATATCACTGATGATATAACAACATCCAACAATGACGGTTTGGAGCAGAAGTCAGTTTATCTATGCTGTTTTATGATTTCCCCCTCACATTCTGAAGTTTTCATCAATATTAATAAATATTAAAACAAGATAATTTATTTGCATATCAGACCATCCGATGAAAGTACTATATAATGTATTTGCTAGCACATTTTAATAGTGTGTGATGAGTTCCTCATGAGATGTGAGTCATTTACAAACCCACTTTCTTTTAAATTGCATTAACCCCCTTCTCCCAAACTTACATACTTTAAATTGCCATATTTTCCTACAAATTTTAGTTGTATCATTGCGATGCATATATTAAAGTTCTCATTTTACAAAGCTGGCATTCTTATAATAAAATCATTCCTAACACATTTAGACTTACATGGCAAAACCTAAACTGAGCTGATAAGAGTTGTCAACTATTTCACAGGCAATTTTTTGTTGCTTTACGTCCCAAGTCAAAAGCTATGGTCATGGCGGGACGGTCAGTTTACCTAGCAACACTTTTTCCTGGGCAAGCTTGAAAAAACAGTTAACCAGTACTTCTTGCACACACTTTCGCTTGTAACTTACAGCAACCCTTCTTGAATGATTCAGCCGAAGGAAGGAGAATGAATCTCCACGAAAGTAAGGGACCGGGCTGGGATCGAACTCACGACCCCTGGATCTGTCACACAGGCATTTTCGACTAGCTAATCAAATTAGAGATATGAGCTGAAGAAGCTGCAGTAAATGTTGCCTTTTTGATTGGTCAGATATTAGCTAAAGAAGCTGTAGTAGATGTTGACTCTTTGATTTGTCAGATATAAGCTAAAGACGCTGCAGTAAATGTTGACCCTTTGATTGGTCAGATAGTAGCTAAAGAAGCTGCAGTAGATGTTGACTATTTGGTAAGTCAGAGATTAGCTTAAGACGCTGCAGTAAATGTTGAGACTTTGATTGGTCAGATATTAGCTAAAGACGCTGCAGTAAATGTTGACTCTTTGATTGGTCAGATATTATCTAAAGAAGCTGCTGTAAATGTTGACTCTTTGATTGGTCAGATATTATCTAAAGAAGCTACAGTAGATGTTTACCCTTTGATTGGTCAGATTTAGCTAAAAAAGCTGCAGTAGATGTTGACTTTTTGATTTTTCAGAAGCGTCAGTAGATGTTGACTTTTGGGTTGGTCATATATTAGATAAAGACGCTTAAGTAGATGTTGACTCTTTGACTGGTCAGATATAAGTTAAAGAAGCTGCAGTAAATGTTGACTCTTTGATTGGTCAGATACTAGCTAAAAAGCTGCAGTAAATGTTGACTCTTTGATTGGTCAGATATTAGCTAAAGAAGCTAAAGTAGATGTGTACCCTTTGATTGGTCAGAAACTAGCTAAAAAAAAGCTGCAGTAAATGTCAACTATTTGATTGTTCAGAAGCTGCAGTAGATGTTGACTCTTTGATAGGTCAGATACTAGCTAAAGAAGCTACAGTAGGTATGACTCTTTGATTGGCCCAAAATTAGCTAAAGAAGCTACAGTAGATGTTTACTCTTAGATCGGTTAGATGTTAGCTAAAGAAGCTGCAGTAAATGTTGACTCTTTGATTGGTCAGATATAAGCTAAAGAAGCTGCAGTAAATGTTAACTCTTTGATTGGTCAGATATTAGCTAAAGAAGCTGCAGTAAATGTTGACTCTTTGATTGGTCAGAAGTTAGGCAAAGCAGCTGCAGTAAATGTTGTGTCTTTGATTGTTCAGAAGCTACAGTAGATGTTGACTCTTTGATTGGTCAGAAAGTAGCTTAAGAAGCTACAGTAGATGTTGACTCTTTGATTGGCCAGAAAGTAGCTAAAGAAGCTACAGTAGATGTTGGCTCTCTGATTGGTAAGAAAGTAGCTAAAGAAGCTGCAGTAGATGTTGACTCTTTGATTTGTCAGATATTAGCTGAAGACGCTGCAGTAAATGTTGACCCTTTGATTGGTCAGATATTAGCTAAGGAAGCTGCCATAGGTGCTGACTATTTGGTAAGCCATATATTAGCTAAAGACGCTGCAGTAAATGTTGAGTCTTTGATTGGTCAGATATTAGCTAAAAAAGCTGCTGTAAATGTTGACTCTTTGATTGTTCAGATATTATCTAAAGAAGCTACAGTAGATGTTTACCCTTTGATTGGTCAGATTCTAACTAAAAAGCTGCAGTAGATGTTGACTTTTTGATTTTACAGAAGCTTCAGTAGATGTTGACTTTTTGGTTGGTCAGATATTAGATAAAGACGCTTAAGTAGATGTTGACTCTTTGACTGGTCAGATATAAGTTAAAAAAGCTGCAGTAAATGTTGATTCTTTGATTGGTCAGATATTAGCTAAAGAAGCTGCAGTAAATGTTGACTCTTTGATTAGTCAGATATTAGATAAAGAAGCTGTAGTAGATGTTTACTCTTTGATTGGTCAGATACTAGCTAAAAGCTGCAGTAAATGTCGACTTTTTGATAGTTCAGAAGCTGCAGTAGATGTTGACTCTTTCATAGGTCAGATATTAGCTAAAGAAGCTACAGTAGATAGTGACTCTTTGATTGGCCCAAAATTAGCTAAAGAAGCTACAGTAGATGTTTCCTCTTAGATTGTTTAGATATTAGCTAAAGAAGCTGCAGTAAATGTTGACTCGTTTATTGGTCAGATATTAGCTAAAGAAGCTGCAGTAAATGTTGATTCTTTGATTGGTCAGATATTGGCTAAAGAAGCTGCAGTTATTGTTAATTGTTTGATAGTTCAGAAGCTACAGTAGATGTTGACTCTTTGATTGTTCAGAAACTACAGTAGATGTTGACTCTTTGATTGGTCAGAAGTTAGGCAAAGCAGCTGCAGTAAATGTTGTGTCTTTGATTGTTCAGAAGCTACAGTAGATGTTGACTCTTTGATTGATCAGAAAGTAGCTAAAGAAGCTACAGTAGATGTTGACTCTTTGATTGGCCAGAAAGTAGCAAAAGAAGCTACCGTAGACGTTAAATCTTTGATTGGTCAGAAAGTAGCTAAAGAAGCTACAGTAGCTGTTGACTCTTTGATTGGTCAGAAAGTAGCTAAAGAAGCTACAGTAGCCGTTGACTCTTTGATAGGTCAGAAAGTAGCTAAAGAAGCTACAGTAGATGTTGACTCTTTGATTGGTAGGAAAAGTAGCTAAAGAAGCTACAGTAGACGTTAACTCTTTGATTGTTTAGGAGCCTAAGTAGATGTTTACTCTTTGATTGGTCAGAAAGTAGCTAAAGAAGCTACAGTAGATGTTTACTCTTTGATTGGGCAGATGCTACAGTAGATGTGACTCTTTGATTGATCTGATACTAGCTAAAGAAGCTACAGTAGATGTTGACTCTTTGATTGGTCAGATATTAGCTGAAGAAGCTGCAGTAAATGTTGAGTCTTTGATTGGTCAGATATTAGCTTAAGACACAGTAGATTTTGACTTTTTGATTGGTCAGATAGAAGCTAAAGAAGCTACAGTAGATTTTGACTTTTTGATTGTTCAGAAGCTACAGTAAATGTTGCCTCTTTGATTGGTCAGATACTAGCTAAGGAAGTTGCAGTAGATGTTGACTTTTTGATTGGTCAGATATTAGCTTAAGAGCTACGGTAGTTTTTGACTCTTTGATTTGTCAGTTATTAGGTCAAAATGCTGCAGTTAATGTTGACTCTTTGATTGGTCAGATATAATCGAAAGAAGCTGCAGTAATTGTTGACTCTTTATTGGTCAGATATTAGCTTAAGAAGCTGCAGTTAATGTTGAGTCTTTGATTGTTCAGACACTACAGTAGATGCTGACTCTGTGATTGGTCAGGTATTAGCTAGAGAAGCTGCAGTATATGTTGACCTTTTTATTAGATAAGTTATTAGCTAAAGAAGCTGCAGTAAATGTTGACTCTTTGGTTGGTCAGATATTAGCTAAAGAAGCTGCAGTATATGATGACTATTTGATAGGTCAGATGTTAGATAAGGAAGCTGCAGTAAATATTGACTCTTTGATTGGCAGATATAATCTAAAGAAGGTGCAGTAAATAATGACTTTTTGATTGGTCAGATAATAGCTTAAGAACCTACAGTAAAAGTTGACTCTTTGATTGGTCAGATATAATAAAAAAAGAAGCTGCAGTAAATGTTGCCTGTTTGATTGGTCAGATATTAGCTAAGAAGCTGCAGTAAATGTTGACTCTTTAAGTGGTCGGATATAAGCTTAAGAAGCTGCAGCAAATGTTGACTTTTATAATTGGTCAGATATTATCTAAAGAAGCTGCAGCAAATGTTGACTCTTTGATTGGTCAGATATTATCTAAAGAAGCTGCAGTAAATGTTGACTCATTGATTGGTCAAATTTTAGCTAAAGAAGCTGCAGTAAATATAGACTGTTTGATTGGTCAGATATTAGTTAAAGAAGCTGCAGTAAATGTTGACTTTTGGGTTGGTCAGATATTAGCTAAAGAAGCTGCAGTAAATGTTGACTCTTTGATTGGTCAGCTATTTGCTAAAGAAGCTTCAGTAGATGTTGACCATTTGATTTTTCAGAAGCTTCAGTAGATGTTGACTCTTTGATTGGTAAGATATTGACTAAAGACGCTAAAGTAGATGTTGACACTTTGATTGGTCAGGTATTAGCTAGAAAGGCTGTAGTAGACGTTGGCTCTTTGATTGGTCAGATATTAGCTAAAGAAGCTGCAATAGATGGTGACTTTTTGATTGGTCAGATATTAGCTAAAGACGCTACAGTAAAATGTTGACTTTTTGATTGGTCTGATATTAGTGAAAGAAGCTGCAGTAATTGTTAACTTTTCGATTGGTTAGATATTAGTTCTAGAAGCTGCTGTAAATGTTGACTCTTAGATTGATCAGATATTAGCTCAAGGAGCTGCAGTAAATGTTGACTCTTTGATTGGTCAGATTTTAGGTAAAGAAGCTGCAGTAAATGTTGACTTTTTGATTGGTCAGATAATTAGCATATAAGCTGCAGTAGATGTTGACTCTTTTGTAACACGCATGATATTTATCTGTTAAATATGTTGTTTAAGAAGTTTATATGAGCTGGAAATTAGAGATATTGATTGTTAACAATTTTTTGTAAACAAGGTGTTTATTTGATCATAAGACTTTTCTAGAAGGATGACTAATTAATCCAGAAATTGAAAATGTTTTGTCATTGAAGTTTCCAGAAAAGTTCGAAATTCCCTAGAACTTTCCTTTTTATGCCAATTAGAAGCTCTGAGCAGGTTCTAGAATCATTCAGGAGAATTGAGAAAGGTGTGGAAATTTCAAGAATATTTTATATTTAGCATATGATATCATAGTTGTTTCCTGATTGTTTTGGAATTTTCTTAAAGAGTATATGTAAGGGTAAATTTTCATTAAGGTATCTTTGAAATAATTTCACCATTTAAAAGTCTAAACCTTTTGTACTGGAATTCTAACCTGGAATACTTTGTGTTTAATTTAGTCATTCTGGATTATCTTAAATTATTCAGTTTTGGATTCAGACTTAGTGTTCATTTGGTATTAACTTCCAAATCTGGTCATAAGAACTGCTGCAGCACTTAGTCTTGATATTATTCTGAGGGACAGTTTGGACTCATAAGATACTGTAAATTGGACTTTCATTGATTGTATGAATATTTTCCATTGCTTTTGTAAATGATAATTATGTTATTTTAATAAATTATTGTGAATTTTAAAAGTGCTTTTTGCTGACTTACCAAATAGCAAATTTTGGTTTCCTGATTTGTTGTCTAGTTACACCTGGCAAGTAACAGAAATTGGGGACTTGTCCGTTATTGAAATTTCTTCTGCACCAAATTAGTTTTAAATTTAAAATAAACATTACTGTTTGCTGTCATTCAAACTAAGTGATTTTACTGTGTCGCCTTCTCAAGAGCTGTTAGACTTGGCAAAAAAGTCTGATCTATTAGACATTGCTGATCATTATGGCCTACCCAATGTCAAAAAGAATATGTTAAAACATGAAATTAAGAATATTCTCATTCTTTGTAGCCGAAGAAATATTTGAGCCTTTGCCACATTTCAGATTCTGGTTACCCAGACTTATTTGCAGTCGAGATAGTTAGAAATTAAAAGGCAAGTTGAGATGGAAAAAATAAGGTTAGAATATGAGAACAGAATAATGGTAGAAAATGCAGAGCGTGAAAAGAGATTGAGGCGTGAGAAAGAAGATAGAGAGAACAGAATAAGGCTGGAAACATAAGAACTAGAAAATAGGTTGATGAGAGAAAAATTAGAGCAAGAGAAAATAAGATTAGAAATGGAAGAACGAGAAAAGGAAAAACAAAGAAAAGTAGAAAGAGAAAAAATAGAATATGACAAAAGGCTAGAAATTGAAGAAAAAGACAGAGAAAGACAAGAATGCATTAAAAAATTGAAAAAGAAAAAATTATACAATTTAAGTTAAAGATGAAAGAGCTTGAGATACAAGGAAAATCTTAACCAAAATATTTGCCTTTGGACTCTAGCAAACACATCAGACTATTCCTCCATTTCAAGAAAAAGAAGTTGACAAATATTTTTCACATTTTGAGGAGGTGGCAGAAAACCAGAAATGGCCAAGAGAGCTCTGGACCTTACTTTTGCAGAGCGTTGTAATAGACAAAGCTCGAGAAATATACACTCAGCTTTCACTTGAACAAAGCTCAGATTATGACAAAGTAACATAACTTATTCTTAAGGCTTATAAATTGGTCCATGAGGCTAACAGGCAGAAATTTAGAGATTGTAGAAAAGAACATGACCAGACTCATGTGGAATTTGCTAGAACAAAAGAACAATTATTTGATAGGTAGTGCTCTTCAAAGAAAGTAAGTTCTGATCATGCAAAAGTAAGACAGCTCATGATTGTTAAAGAATTCAAATGGTCTATAAAACTCTGACGTCATGGCTTTCTTAAATGAAAACGAAAATGAAAATTTGGATTTAGCAGCTAGACTAGATGATGATTATTCTTTGGCTCATAAGGCTTCTTCTGTTATTAATCGTTTTCCTAGAAAACCATTCAACCCTCAATTAGAATTTTCCCCTCAATCAAGATCATTTTCCCCTCAGTCAAAACCATATTCCCCTCAGTCAGGTCCAAAATCTAATCACAGTAATCTATCTGATAATTCCAGTCATTCATTTACTCCAAAACTTAGATTTTCTGGTGAAAACAAATGTCAAAGTCCTTTATCCCAGCCCATTTGCAATTATTGTAAACAATCAGGCCATATCATTTCTGAATGTATAGCTTTGAAAAGAAATATAGAAAAAGAAAAACAGGAGAGTCCTAAACCCACAGGTCTCACCTCTTTAAGGTTAAAACCACAGTCTTCTATTCAAGATGAGAGTCCTATTTGGCCAAAACATCTGAGACTGATGCTGTTATGGAGATTTATAAACCACTCTTATCATATGGTTCTGTTTCACTAAATAGTGACTTTGCCCAGTCTACCCTATTAAAATCTTACGAGATACTGGTGCTTCTCAATCCCTTTTCTTGGCAGATACCCTGCCCTTTTCTGATAAGACTTCTTATGGGAAAAGTGTCCTTATCCAGGGTGTAGAGTGTGGATTTATTAATGTACCGCTCCATAACATTTATTTGTCCAAAGACTTAGTTACTGGCCTCGTGGCTGTAGGTATTAGACCTTCTTTACCTTTTAAAGGTGTTCACTTGCTTTGGCTAGAGATAAGGTTGTGGTAGAACCACTTTTAAATAGCACACCATGTGTTGATCAACCACCTGATCCTATTGAACAGGAAAATCCTGACATTTACCCTTCTTGTGCCATCACTAGGGCAATGGCGAAGAAAGCCAAACAGAATAATGGGATGCAGGAAATTGATTTTGCTGACATTTTGATAGGTCAGTCCTTTAATTTTGAGATTTCAAATTCTCTCTTCCCAGTCGTACTGACATTCATACTGACTTGATACTCTAAGGTTAAATACTGACCTTTCACCTTCAATTTTAAATGACCAAGGTCATGACCAGCTGTCACGGTCACAGCTTTGTAAGGAACAACACAGTGATTCTGAGATATCGCTTTTATTTGAGAGAGCTTTAGATGAAAACGAAATGTCACAAGTCCCTGTTTGCTATTATGTAAAAAATGACATTCTGATGAGAAAATGGCGTCCTCCTGATGCCTCAGCAGATGATGAGTGGACTGTTGACCACCAGATTGTGGTCCCTAGGGCTTATCGTCCCAAAAGATGAATTTGGCTCATGAAACTCCCATGTCAGGTAATTTAGGTGTAAATAAGACTTATCACAAGATTTCTAATAATTTCGTTTGGCCAGGATTAAAATCTGATGTTTCTCAGCACTGCAAATCCTGTCACACTTGTCAAACTGTAGGAAAACCGTTTCAGACCATTCTAAAAGCTTATATACAGCCCATATATGCCTTTGATGAAAATTTGAGCAGAATTATTATTGACAATGTAGGTCCCCTACCAAAAAACAAAGTCAGGTTGTAAATATCTTTTGACTATTAAGTGTGCTTCAACACGCTTCCCTGAAGCCATTTCCACTTAGAAAGATCATGACAAAGACAATTACTAAGGCACTTGTGAAGTTTTCCACCTTTATGGGACTTCCAAGGTCTGTACAATCTGATCAAGGTTCAAATTTTATGTCAGGAATGTTTCAACAAGTCATGCATGAACTTGGTATTATACTTTACAAGTCATCCCCTTATCATCCTGAAAGTTAGGTTGCCTTAGAAAGATTTCATCAAACTTTGAAAAAACATGATCAGATCTTACTGCTTTGACACTGATAGGATTGGGATAAGGGCATTCATTTGCTTGTATTTGCTGTACGAGAATCTCGGGTTCAGCCCATTTGAACTCGTTTTTGGGCATACTGTATGTGGACCCTTTGAACTTTTGAAAGAAAAAAAATTCTCTTAGATCATGATAGTTCTTTGAACTTACTTCAGTATGTGTCTGATTTCAAAAACAGACTATCAAATGTCTGTGAAGCTGCTCGGTTCAATCTCAAATCAGCTCAAGGCAAAATGAAATTGCGTTATGAAAAAAATGCTCAGGATAGAAATTTTGAACCTGAGGACAAGGTACTTGCTCTTTTGCCCATTCCTGGTAAGCCATTGCAAGCTAGATATTATGGTCCTTATACTGTTGATAAAAAGTTAAGTGATGTTAATTACACTGTCAACACTACTGGAAGACGCAAGCAAGAACAGCTATGTTATATTAACATGCTTAAAAAGTATATTGATAGGGATAGTGGTGTTATTTCATCAGTAATTCTAGTTAATTCTGTCCCTCCTGAACAAAATCAAATGGACTCTGAAGATAAGAATAGTTGTGAAATCTGATCCCTCATTGTGGAAACTCAAGGACTCCGATATCTTAAAAGATCTTGACCAGAAATTGACTCATCTTAGTTCAGACAAGCGACTTGAACTGAAGCAGTTAATTCTTGAATATGAGTACCTATTTCCAGACATTCCATCCAGGACAGACAAAATTTATCATGATGTTGAACGTATTGGTGGTTCTAAACCTGTGAAACAACATCCATACAGAAAGAACCCTGTAAAACAATAAATTCTCAGAGAAGAAGTTCAATATTTGCTGGATAATTACTTTATAGAACCTAGTCAGTGTGAATGGAGTTCTCCTCGTTTTCTTGTACCAAAACCTGATGGGACATTTCCCATGTGTATGGATTACTGTAAAGTAAAAATTCCGTCACCAAAACGGACACATTTCCCATCCCCCGAATTGATACCTGCATCGATTACATTGGACACGCTTAATATAATACGAAATTTGATCTGCTTAAAGAAGTTTGGCAAATACCTCTGACAAACAGAGCAAATATGATCTCAGCATTTGTCACTTCAGACAGATTGTATCAGTATAAAATTATGCCGTTTGGAATGAAAAACTCTCCAGCAACATTTCAACGCTTGACTAACAGCTTGATATTTAATCTGGCTGGCTGTAAAGCCTATATTGATATGCTATCATCTTCAGCGAAGAAAGGAAACGACACTTACAAACTATCAGAAATTTCTTCCACAGACTTTGTGAAGCTACACTAATAGGTTAACTTAACAGCGAGTGAATTTTGCCATGTAAATTTGACATTTTAGGTCATATTGTGGAACAAGGTCAGATAAAACCTGTAGAAGCTAAAGTTGAGGCTATCTCAGATTTTCCTGTACCTTCTGTCAAAAGACAACTGATGGGCTTTCTCGATATGGCTGTATATTTCAAGAAATTCTGCAATAACTCCTCTATCGTTGCAGAGCCTTTGACAAACTAACTTGGCAAAAGGGTCAAGTTTATTTGGACTGATAAATGTAAGAAGTCTTTTGAAAAGCTTAAGGCCATACTGTACCATAGAGAAAGAATGCTTATCTCTCACCATTGCTCTTCAGCACTTTACCTAGCCTCTTAAGTTGCATCAATTGTCATTTTTACTTATCACAATCCACTGACCTTCATTCATAAAATGAAAAAAAGCGTTTACTCAGATGTAGTCTCACGTTGCAAGAACACAATCTAGATGTCAGACATATTAAGATAAAAGATAATATCATCCCAGATGCACTTTTTTGAGTTTAGATGCCACTGCATTTTTTATTTTGAGTTTTATGCTATTGCTATTTATTGATATGATTTGATTTAACATTATTGTTGTGTATATAATTGTTCATTATTGCAAAGAAAGCTTTATTTCATAAAACTTTAATTTCTTTGAAGAGGAGAAATGTAACAAGTATGATGTTTATCTGTTCAATATGTTGTTTACTAAGTTTCTGTTACCCAAATATTTGAGATATTGATGGTAAACAAGTTGGTGTAAACAAGGTTTTTATCTGATCATAAGATTTTTCTAGAGGGATGACTAATTATCCAGAAATAAAAATGTACTGTCATGGAAGTTTCCAGAAAAATCCTGAATTCCTAAAACTTTCCTTTTTATTCAAAATAGAAGCTCTGAGCAGGTTCTAGAATCATTCAGGAGAATTGAGAAAGTTGTGGAAGTTTCCAGAATATCTTATATTTAGCAGGTGATATCATAGTTGTTTCCTGATTGTTCTGGAATTTTCTTAACGAGTATATATAAGGATAAATTTTCATTAAGGCATCTTTGAAATAATTCCACCATTTAAAAGTCTAAACCTTTTGTGCTGGAATTCTAACCTGGAATACCTTGTGTTTAATTTAGTCATTCAGGATTATTCAGTTTTGGATTCAGAATTAGTGTTCATTTGGATTTAACTGCAAAATCTGGTCATCAGAACTGCCACAGAACTGGTAAACATTCTGAGGGACAGTTTGGACTCAAAAGGTTCTGTAAACTAGACTTTCTTTGGTTATATGAATATTTTCCATTGCTTTTGTAAGTAATAATTTTGTTATTTTTATAAATATTGTTGAATTTTTAAAGTGTTTTTACTGAATTTCCATATAGCAAATTTAGGTTTACTGAATTATTTTCCAGTTACGCCTAGCACGTAACACTTTGATTGGTCAGATATTAACTAAAAAGCCACAGTAGATGTTGACTGTTTGATTGCTGTTGATTTATGAGAATGTGTGACTTATTTTGCTTTTTATCGTCCTGCCTTTAAGGGACTGATGAAAAAAGAAAGAAAACAACACACTTGTAGCAATTTATTGCACAAGCCTAAAAAAAACCAGGTAGGCGGCAATCAAAAACGTTAATATTATCGACAAACGTATATCAAAAATCGTTAGAAACAGTTTTCGATTGCCATTTGCCGAAATGGCAATCAACAACACTGTTTCTTACGATTTTTGATCCTCGTTCGTCGATTGTTAAGAGCGTTTTCGATTGCCGTATATCCAGAGTGTTTAAAGCTGCATACTCTGTAACTATGAACATTTTTCGAAAAATTTTATTTTATTTTTAAATCATTTGTAAAAGCACAATTAAGTTATGTTTTCACAATAAATATGTTCACTAGAGCGGAAACTGCACGGAAAAGTGAATTTTCCTATAAAACAGGTGTGTTTTACTCGTGTCGATAATTATTTGCGTCCCTCCAATAATTATAGACAGTGTATTTTAATATAAATGCTGTTGTTTCGATACTGATAATTTGTTAAGATTTACGAAATTGGTAAAATGTATACCTGAATTTTAGTTTTTTTACTGTGTTCTTGAAAAATAGAAACATTAGTTCTAAAATTAAAAGATCAAAAGTTACAGACTATGCAGCTTTAAGGGAATGATGAAAAAGACAGAAAACAACCTACTTGTAGCAATTTATTGCACAAGCCTAAAAGATGGTACAACAAATCAGCAAATATACATGTAATCATTAACGGTAACTTCTCCGTAAAAGGTCGACAACTGTCGTCAAATCATAATACAAAATTGATACCTTTTCGAGTTCTCCGAGAATATATTTCATCCAGTACACGAGACTTATATGAGTAGTCGCATGCAGCTACACGTAACCACTGAGACTAGAGGCGTAAATTTGGACGTGCCCCTTCATCTACAGTAAAACCTGTGTCAAACAGCCACTCTCAAAAAGGCCGAAAATGGTTTTACAAGAGTAATTATCGCTCAATGCAAGTCAAAAGTATTGCAGAATGCTCCAAGGGGAGCATTCTCCTCGACCGTCATTAAGCTACCGTTTGTCATTAACCCTTAATGCGCCATTACCAACAAAAGTCGTCTGCTTTTCTCGTCTGCTGAAATGTATAAGAAGCCTCTATGGCAAACAGTGTGGACCCAGATCAGACTGCTCCTATAGGAGCTGTCTGTTCTGGGTCCACGCTGTTTGCCTCTATACTTAATTCATCAGTAATGCTAGGCAATTATTTGCAGCAGACGACTTCAGCAGACGACATTTTCAGATGCATTTTTTTCTTGTCGCTTTAAGGGTTAAGATCTGTGTTTAATCGATTGTTGAATGGCCGTTTTACACCGGTTTCACTGTATCTTACAAGCACTGATGGTTCAGGCGTGGCTACGCTTTGCGCAACCACGCCTGAGCCTTCGCTGTTTGCAAATGAGATAAATACCAAAATGTTCTGGCTCAATTGTTCACCCATTTCAGCCGAATGAAATTCCCCGCTCTTATAAAGTAGACCAGTCCATTTCCGTTTAAGGGTTGTCGGGTGGTATTTTTCATTTTTATTCTAATAGATGTTCTGTAAAAAAAAATAGTGAAGAATCTGATCAGACGCCGCATTCTTATCTGGTTCTGCACTGTTTGCCTATGTGGTAGGCTTATATGGGTTAAAAGGAGTTTTCAATGAGCAGATTAATAACTAGGAACTGTTAATCCAAAATAAGTCATTCATATGTTATGTCAGCTACTCCAGGAGGCCCCGAGGTTGTAAATCTTTTTTCATACTCAACTCAGTTGAGCACGAAATTTATCCTGCTCATAAATGTAAAAATGCCAACAATCGTTGGCATGATAAATACAACATCTGAGAGAGTAAAGGCAAGAAACTTTTTTATTTGTCGGTATTTTAGTTTTTATGAGCAGTTGAAATTTCATAATCGATTGAGTTTAGCACGAACAAAGTTTTATAACCTCGGGGCCTGGATTCCCTATTTTTACCATAGTTAACCCTTTGTATAGTGGTAAATGAGTACTAACTATAGCAAACAGCGAAGGCACAGATGAAATGTCACTTAGTGCGGCATCTCACCAGGGTCTGCACTGTTTGCCAAGACATAGGCGATCTTTAAGGAAAGAAATACACATTTATTTAGAAATAATAACCTGGGAACCATCGATGTACTCAGTGACGCATCCCAAGTTTACTATATCAAACCAGGAGGAAGGATCCATGATTACACAAAGGGTTAAAGTGGCAAATATGGACCCCTTTAGTACGGAGATGTTTCCATGATATATGATTATGTTCATTTGAAACTAATTATGCATTTATATGGCATTAGTGGATAGAGGGTGGCCACATATTTTGGTCTTACAGCCAACGTTTATAGATTTTGCCAAGTTTTTATTTTTAAATTAGGTTATTCATCAAAGTCATTCCTTTGTATTTGTAAGTCTTAATACTGAAAGTGCCGAGGAAAATTACCAAAAAACGACATTTACAAAGTTTGCTTTTTTTAGATACGAAATAAGGCTGATATTTCATGTGAATCGTCTGCCAGCAGACGAGATTCACATGAAATGTCAAACCTGATTCCCCACCCATAGGATATATCATTAAGGGTTAACTTTTGACATAACTTTTGACATAAGGAAGTGAATTGTGCCAGTTATGCACGATATGCCTGTTCGCGAACGACGACAATATCCACTCTAAGTTCAACTACATGTAGCCTTGGGCAAGACACGTTTATCCTTGCTTATTAGTGCTGGTTCAACACACGAAAACCCGTCCCAATATAACTGAACGATTGTTGACTGGGACGTAAAGAATCAAATTAAACCAAAAAAACTTCATGTAGCTTTAACTCTTTTTCTACCACATTTACTAGACGTGGTCACTTAGGCCCCGCCCTGTCAGCCTTAAAAATACCATACAGAAGTGGAAAAAATTATCCACGCCTATTGCTCGTCGAAAATATAAAACAACGCAGTAAGCATATAAAAGCGAGTCAGCGCATCGACCATCTGAATCCATTTGAAGGACCGTTCCCTGGTGGGCCGCGATAATGGCTCGGAAATTTGTGCTGGTTGGAAAAATATGCAACCCTTTGGATATGTTTTAAACACGGGCAAGACATACAAATTTCTTACCAAAGGATATATACACATTATTACTTTAGTTACTTGATCCGATGGGTCGGATCACGTCGAGTGGGTGCCATCGGATCAAGTTACTAAAGTAATGATGTATTTATTATATACCTACAAAAATAACAAAAACAGGGCTAGAACGATTCAATAATACATGCATTTGCACAAAAATAAGGTAAAATACTACGGCAGACCTATGTGATGTGGCATGATATTCTTTACCCAAGTAGTAATACATCAGCTGTTCACTGCTGAAAGAATTGGAAGACCGCCATTTTGAAAATCCTCTTCCTCGAGTCCACCTCGGAATTTCAAACGTCTGTATCTTTCTTATAAATGAACAAAAACATAAAGTGTGGGTACTCGTTTTCTTAATTAGACCGTAAGGAACATTTTGGTACCAAATTTATTGTGTTTTTCTATAATTTTTCATTTTTGTACCTCTAGCTCCTCCTGTTCCCGTGGTGGTGACGTCAAAAGTGCAGACAACCGTTGAGTCTTTCTTTCGAACACGTTTAAAAAAAAAAAGAAAGAACCGTGGGAAAATGACATCGTAATAATATTTGATTCAGATTCCGGCCCGTTGCCGGGTTTTACCCAAATACAGTACCAGTGTAAAAGTAGTTCGACGTGGGTAAACTATGGAGGATGGTAAACGCTAATAGGGTGATACAGGATTTTGTATTTTGGTGTAGGAAAATAGGTAGTATCAATGGGTATTTTTTGTAGGTATATAATAAAAGTATATAACCAAATAATCGAAGACTCTTATAAGCGAACATTGCATACAACATGCATGCACAGCTATCTAGTGGGGGGAAATAGTCTATCTTTGGTGTATGTGCCTCATAGTCTTCCTTACTTTGTGTATGCGAGCAGCAGAGGTCCTGGTGAGACTGCACCGATTCAGAAGACAAACACTGCACTATCAAGCAGTCTTAGCGCTTTTCAATCTGATGATTTTATCTCGTACATATTGATACAACAAGTATGGAACGGTCCATTTTCTATTTTAAGGGGTTCTCTTAATGTTCTTATTTTTACAATCAGTGCAGACCCTGATGAAATGCCGCATCATGCGGCATTTCATCCGGGTCTTCACTGTTTTCCAAAGTACCCGTATAGGGGGTTCCAGTTTAAGAAAGAGTTTTCAAGACAGCTGACGTGGTCGACATAATGGCTATTGACTCGACCGTAAAATATATTGAAAGGTCCACACAAAATTTCAGCTGAACCAAATACGCTGCGTTGCAGAAGTCGAAAAGAATCGGTGTGAAAAGTGCAATTTTTTATGTAAATTGAGCATGTTTCGTTGCTCATAAATATGTTTTGGCATGCATATATTTTGATTACTTATCTCAAATGAAATAAAATTAATGTAATATAGACATAAAATCCCCCTTTCTTGCATTCTTGGGAGATTTAGTGTTTCTACACCTTGTCATGAGAAATGATAAGACAGCACCCTGTAAAACGGGGTACCCTTTAGCCTGCACAATTGTTTAAGGCTTTCGTTTAATAACTTAAAATCTTTGGTTGAAATTCTCACAGTCAATCCAAATGAAGACAATTGTCTGGCTATGTAAATGAGCAGACTAACACAGCCATCAAATGTTTATCCCATGATGGTGCTCGCAGAGCGACAAGTCGCTAGCGTCGAAACAAAAAAAATATGGGCAAACAGAACAATTTTAGCTTGTCTATGGCCGTTTTTAAAGCAGATTGACAATGGTCAGTGGACTCACTAATTTAACCCCTGATACATACCCAATTCGAAATCACTCGAAATTTATTGGGTTAAGATTCGAGCGCTGGTCCTATGTATCCTTATACATTGTTGTTAAAACTGTGCTTGTGACATTTGAAGAATGAATTAAATATTTTCTATCAAGATATATATTGTAGGTACTTCAAAGAACCGCCTCCATGAGATGGTTCTTTGAAGTATCCATAACATAATCTTTGATATGAAAAAGAAAATAATCATTTTGGTTAGGTAAAAAAAACTCTTCTAAGATCAATTTTTAATTCAAACTATTGAGAACTAATGTGATTCTGGTATAGTAGACTTTGAGTTTTCAGGTTAAACAGTATTCATTACTATATTACACGGCTCTAGATAGAAGCTCATCTATAAAAAGCACCAAGCAACCTAAGAACATACATTTGTAAATCTGTAAATTTGGGAAAACTTGGAATTTAATGGAATTAATGGACGATCCAGTCATTTTCTGCAGCGTTGAAAATGCAAAAAAAAACGAAACAAAAAAAAAAAAAAAAAAAAAAAAAAAAAAAAAAAAAAACAGATATGTATGAACTTGTTTTTGGCAACCTACTGTATTCATCTATGGAGGAATTCACAAATTTATAGAAAAAAAACCGCCAGGAATTCATGGGTGCAGTTCAACAATATTATGCAAGCATGCACATACAGGTTTAGTGCATAAAAGAGAATTATGTGGAAGCTACTTTCAGCATTAGCTGATTTATAAATGCTTTAAATCATTGATAAACAGTGTAGATTCAGATGAGACGCCGCATTTACGGCGTCTCATCTGAATCTACAAGTTTGCGGTTAAATTGGATCCCTTTTCGCAACATAATGGAAATCATAAAGTGGCTGTTACATCCTTTGTTAATTGTGACATTGTGTTCAGGGACTCGTCAAACGTATTTCCCCATAGCAATAGTTTCAGTTTTGGATTCGATGAAGTTACTATGCGTATCCTATACTTTAAGCTATCTGAAGTTGCATCCGGGTTAGTGTGTTCCCTTCCGAGTCTGTTGTAGCACAATTTCAAAAGAGTCAATGTTGGATTTGCTTCAAGGATGTCTAAAAGTTTAGAGAACCCATCGTTTGTTATACCACACATGTTCAAACCCAGTGTTCTAATTGTTTTGTTCCTTTCAAGAGCGTTGGCAAGTTTCAAGACTCCCTGATCCCCTATGAAATTGGTGCTGAGATCTAAATGAACAAATGACTTATTTGTTAATATCAAGTCTGATAACATAGAACAACCGGTAGATGTGAAGCCACAATTTTCAAGATTTAACTCCCTGAGCGAGGAATTGTCACCAAGATGTCGAGCCAGAATCTCTGCTCCATCGTCACCAATGAAATTCCGACTTAGATCTAATTCAGTTAGCATTCTACTGATTTCAATTCCCTCTATGAGGAAACCGGCACCAATCCAAGTTATACTGGCACTTCGAAGTCTCAGTTTCTGTAAAGCTCGGTTCTGTTTCAGAGCTGCACCAAGCGCCATACACCCACTGTCGCCTATATCTAAGAAACTTAGATCTAACTCAACCAACGATGTATTACATCTCAGGGATTCGGCAAGGAGTTTACATCCGTCCGTTTCTATTCCAGTAGACGATAAATTTAACTGACGTAGTGTTCGATTAGTTTGAAGGGCGGAAGCAATAAAAGAAGCACCAAAATTTCCTATTGAATTCAAACGCAGATCGAGAACCCTTAGACCAGACGTGAACTGTAACGACTGAAACAAGGGTTCCATATCTGGTCCCTTTAGATGGGTTTTACCAATGTGTAATTCCAAAATACAACTATTTTGTTCTATAACAGAGGCTAGACATTTGGCTTTCTTATCATTTAAATCATGACCAGCGATAGCAACTGTGATCATTGGAATGCCAGTGTTAATTATGTCTTCCATGAAAATGCTTGATGCTTCACTGGTTAACGAATGAAAAGATAATCTAGAATTACGTTTCCCCATCAACAGATCTCGAGAGAAGCGCCGACTATCCGTAATGTTTCGTGCCTTTTCTAATTCTACTACAGAACGTATTTTACCTGACTCTAAACTATAGTAGACAACGTCAAATGATATGGACTTATCATCGTCAAGAATCGGTGATTTATCACCAGTGCTCGCAGGAATCTCGAATATGATATCATAAACTGCTCTCATTGCATCTAGAACAGCGGCGACTGTTGCATAGTCCGTTATTTCACGTAAGACATCACAGAAGCGCAGGAATGCATTATAGTCCCTGTCAATAACCGCCTGAATGATATTTTCACATATAAGTCTTCTATCTGGATGACCTCTAAATGCAGTGAGATCTTCTTTTCCTAAAATATTGGCTCTGTGTAAGTCTTCAATTAATACAAATGGATCAAGCTTTTGGCAGATAAGTTCAGATGCACTTTGCACAATTAAAACATGTCTGTCTTCTGGTGTTATTTCGGCAGAACGTTTTCGATGCCGAGAAATTGGTTTTCTAGAAAGTTCAGGTGAAACAATTTTTATTTTTCCAGTGGGCGACTTATGTGGGCTGCGGCGAATAACAGTTGGTCCAGATAAAATTGTTCCGCGGTTGGTATCTTTAGATAACGAATGACTTAAAGGCACATTGGAAAATGTTTCTTGGGTTCTAGTTGCAACTATATTCGGTATTGGTTCAGAAATGGAATCTCGTAAAGACTTTAGATCTTTATTGTCACTGATTTGATCAGTTTCATTAGCTTTAGCCTGATTTGCTCCCTTAGAACCATTCTGATATGCTTGCGAGTGAATGAAAGAATTTCGGTCTGTTTCACCGACAACAGAACTGCGCGGTGTATTTATAGAACTGGACCGGAAGAGGAATAATCTTGGTGGCTTCGGTGGTGGCTTTAAACTCCAGCTCCGCCTGAAGCCACCCTTTGTGTCAACTACATCCGGTAATTTCTCCTTCGGAGCACGCTTCTCTTCAGGGAAGGAATATAACTCGGTCTGTCTCTTGGAACCTCGTTTTGTCGGTCGACGTAGTGAGAGGCGCTCCCAGAACCGCCAAGAAGGTTGACGTGTTACACTTGTGACAGGCTTGTAATTATTGTTGTTTGGGCCTTTCGTTTCTTCTGAAAGATATAAAGAATGCTAATTCAAAATTTCTTCATGACACCTCAAGTCTTCGTGATATACAAACTTTGAGTCTGAATCTGGACTCCTTTCCTGAAAGCTTCAAATATTGTGCTGTTTTTATCAGGTTATTTTTATGAAAATCTTTGAATAGCTTTTGAACACAATGCAAAAGACACTCACAGTCTTCATAAAAAATACGTTTTTTTCAAAAGTTTTTATGAAGTTATTACCTATTAAATGTATTGTTTAGCAGGTCTACGAGGCTTAATATGCTTCGCAAAAGTGGACCAAATATTGAATGCTTTAATTGAACTTTGTGGTCCAACGTTTGATAGATTAGGTCTCTCATTATCATGCCATCTGGAAATCAAATGAAAATGCCCGAAAAGATGAGACTTGGTACAACATTGTTGGGAAAGAAACGAAAACTACCAATCGGAAGTTTAGGAGATACTAAATATACAGGCAAATGTGTCCAGAGTTAGAGAACGTGGGATAGTATTCGGGTTGTTATACATATGAGAAAAATTGCCCGGTTATTCACTGAGCTGGTGATGATGAACAGCCTACATCAGGGAACCGTCGCAGTACAAAAGTAAACTCAAGTTTGTTAAAACATGGCCGAAAAACAAACAAGTAACTCAACTTGCAAAATAATATCATTAGATTGACATATATCCTTACATTGCTATCGAACATGGTTTGCCCAAATTAAATACGAATAATGTTTTGTTTTGAATATTTGAATATAAAATATATGCACAAAATTAACATCATACGCAGGGGTCTACTACCGATTACTCTGGCAGATTCCATCAGTTATCGAAAACTGTAAAAGTGATATTACCTGTACGAAAACGTATAGCAATACTTTAGCAATACTATGACTGTAAAGTAAACAAGATTCGTAACAGGTATTTCATATTTGTGTCTTATTTCCAGCCATAATGACAGCAATACTACCGCAATAATATTAGGTAAAATATTTAAATTAGCAAGATTTTGTAAGTAGATCGAATTTCATGTAGCAAAAATCGTTCTGAAATTATTGTCGAGAATATTGCCATAATTTCAGCCGAACTTTTAGCCAAAATACTGCTGGGATTCTCGCTATAAATATAGATGAAATTATTGCTATAATTTATACTTCTCGAGTTGCTTGTCAAGATCATGAAGATTTATGCCGAAATTATTACCATAATTATTGCTGAAATTCTGGCTTTAACTTTGCCTAACATGTATGATATATTGTTAAGTTCTCCTCTGGTGATTTCTCAATATACTTCCGGTTTTGAATCGTCTCACCTTTGAATCGTCTCATAGAATGGTCTATAGCACCTGAGAGAGTTCAATTGTGTACACACTCAACCAAAGTAGAATTCCTGTGGTTGTTTCATGTTCCCTTTGAACCATCTCTTGTTTCATAGACACGTCTATTCCACATAAGGGGATTCAGCAAAGAATTACCAAATCGAAGCTGTATCAACTATTTATTTTACTAAACAAATCTTGATTACTCTAGCGAAAGCGCACACACATACACGAACATGGAATATTTCTAACGCTTCAATCAAAAGTCTCAGAATCTGCATAACAGCTGTCCGAGCGCCCCTCATGACGCGAATTTTATACCGACACAGGTGATTGGATTCCAAATAAGGCAGCAACGAAGCATTCTAAAAATAACATTTACATAAAAAATAGAAAAATCAGGGAACGAGACCGACCTCTGCTATGCTGAAGATGAAATAGGGTATCAAACACAATCCTACAAAGAGGACGCCGACTTGAGACGTGTTATGCGGGAGAAACAACTAGTATCAATCAAAGGACCATGAGGAACGACGGTCCCGACCAGAAGGCTAACGGCTCAACAGGACTAAAGGGGCGAACTACCCAGACAAGCCAACCAACAGGGGAAAGGCTACCGAAATAAATAGAGAAAACATAAGCGGGCCGACAGGGCCAGGCCCGCCCAGAAGACAAGGAGACGCAGGAAACACGAACCCAATGGCCTGCAAGAACTGCATGGACACAGAGACTTCGACCAGTAGGACCAAATGACCACCAATAAAACGACGAGACCTGGGCAAACAAGGAAGGGGCCGACGGGCCCGCTAGAATCAGCGGGCCACAACGGTCTACCAAGGTAATCTGGGTCAAAGAAAAATCGGAAGCCCATGGACCCAACAACTAAAGACAGCTCTCACACAACCCAGCGCACAAGGATCCAAAGGACGTGGGATGGGACCAAGGGCAAACCATGACCACAAGAACCCAAGCACTACCCCAACTACAAAACAATACTCCAAAAGCCTCAAAGGACCAGGGCTATAGATAAGAGGGGGTAAAGGGTATTTCAGCATTGATGTTTTGGAATTCAGCATTGAAAATTAAATTGAAGGGTGAAATACCCTTTGCAGTTTGAGGTTTCAGTGCTGATATTGTGATAAAATCTATTTTTAGTAAAAAAAACTAATTAATATACACCAATGGTATAACTCTTGGAAGTTTTCCTAAAAGGTAACATGTTTTTGAATATGTTAAGCTAATATTGGGTCTTTTTACAAGGCTTTGCATTTTCTGCAATTTGATATATTAAATATGGAGTAAAATACATATTAAATTAAAAAGTAGGGGGTGAAATACCCATCGGTCCAAATCCTTATCTAGACCACTGAAAGGACACGGGCATGGAGAGAGAGAGAGAGAGAGAGAGAGAGAGAGAGAGAGAGAGAGAGAGAGAGAGAGAGAAAGAGAGATGACACAAAAATAGAAAATAGCTGACGAATCTTTATTTCAACTCTTTTAATTGTTTTTACTAATTCATTGAATGAGAGCTTATCTGTACCTGTCAGATCAAGCATCTGGTTTCTGTTTCCTCTTAACCTATTGGGTTATTTTGCATGCTTTTTGTTGTCTGCTGATTTTATTTCAAAATCATTTTTTCGAAAAATTAGTTCAGGAATACCATCAGAGTGTCAAACAGTTTGGATCCAGATCAGTTACAACGTTTTGTCAGGCTTAACCCTTAAAGCGCCAATCGCAACAAAAGTGCCTGCTTCTCGTCTGCAGAAATGTTTAAGAAGCCTCTATGACAGTGTGAACCCAGATCAGACTGCTCCTATAGGAGCAGTCTGATCTGGGTCAATCCTGTTTGCTTCTATACTTAAATTCGTCAGTAAGGTTAGGCAATTATTGGCAGCAGACGACCTCATCAGACGACATTTTCAGATGCATTTTTTCTTGCCGCTTTAAGGATTAAGACGGGTCCAAACTGTTTGCAGAGGCTATCAGGAGACAACACTAGACTGGTATCAGACCAGTAAATAGAAAAATAGTAAAATATGTGCACATTCATAAACAAGCATTTACATCTCTGAAAAAAATCACTGACTATTCTGAGCAATGGGGAAGTAATAAAGTATCATAAATTTATCTCTGAAGTAGTTATAGAACTTTCAGCTAGATGTCTTAATACAGGGCCTGAAGACAGGCTAGAGACAACACTAGTAGTAGGTTTAAGAGAAGACAGCGAAAATGCAGATTGGTTGATATGTATTTAATTAGTAAAATTCTAGAGATATAGTTATTCTTAATTTAACAGCGTAATTACACCTGTAATTACAAACCAAGTGCGGATCCAGAGGGGGGGGCAGGGGGTTCGGACCCCCCCCTGGCTAATCACAAGTTATATGGGTATCTATAGGGAATAAGCAATTGGACCCCCCACCCTGGAAAAAGTTAGAACCCCCCCCCCCACTCCCGGAAAATGTCGGACCCCCTCTGGAACCTTGAAAAATGATAGATTTCTTTGAAATTGACCATTTCACTTCTGTAAAATAAGCTGAGGACTGAAAAGAAAAACGTCAGAGCTTTTTTTGTCAGACTGACCTGGACCCCCCACCCCTGACGAAAATTCCTGGATCTGCCATCTTAATTTCACAACAGTTGTCGTCTGCATGTTAATCTGATGATGTAGTTCGGTGGACCGTATATTGTAAACGATACTGACTGGTAGGGGTCATATCTAATTGCATAATTTAAATTTTATTATAAATCTAAGTTTTATAGAAAATTTCTTCATTATTTTTTTTCAGAAAATATTTAGTCGATGCTTAGCTTTTGGCGTCATGTACATTTAGAAAGTCCAGATCAACCTGCACATAGCTTCTCCGAGGATTTAACTCATTATCTGCAACTGGCGATTTTGTCATCTGTTGGTAATCTTTGCAAACAGTTTGGACCCAGATCAGGACCGACGGAAAGTTGGACTTGATTTGGATCCTAACCATTTGACACTCTGATATATTTCAGGGCTTAGGGTTCACGAAATATTTTTTTATGAAAAACTTGATGTTTTTTTTGTTTTGTTTTTTTGAAGTCAGCAGACGACATAATCATAGTAAAATTCCAAAGCATGTGAAGAGCTAATGCCGTCCCTTGAGAGTGAACAACAAACAATTCCAGTTAATGAAGAAAATATCCATTTATTAGTCCAGAAACGCACAAAAAACTATCAATGCCGAATATTTTTTAAACTTCTCTGTGTAACACTCCAATATGAAGATTCAAAAACCGAAATCTTTGACTCCCATTGGCTAATCTTGGGAAACAACTGTCAAGCTTATCATGTTTATTTTATTTAATGTGAGAAAAATTCTCCACAGAAAATTCCCGAGACAACAGATAAGCATTAATTAAATGCATGAAGCTAGTTTTCGGTGACCAGCCTGTTCTATATTTGCAAACGGTCGACTGCGGGAAAATGATGCCTAAAAGAAGATGCTATAGCAGACGACAACTTAGTGATCATAGCAGTATCTTTTTTATCGCATAAAATGAATAACCTATTCTGGAGTTACGGCAATGCTTTCTCAGGTTACTGTATCCTGTCAGGTACATATTTCACCCGATAGATAAATGTGATCTACAGAAACCAAAGTGTTATGCTCTGACGAGCCTGCACAAATGTGCAGACTCGAATTAAATTTGCAAAAACGCCAACGTTGATCTTGATTGCGTACCTTATAAATTTATTAATGACAAAGGGCTTTGTTGAACCGCAAATTTCACACTAAGTAAATTTTACACGGTATTATTGTCAAATATCTCACCTGCACATGAAATATTGGTACCAATACGCCACATATTCCGTACCAAAATCTTTCACTTTGTGAAAAGTACGCACAAAGTCGAATTTCATATATAGCATACATGCGTATTCAGTGAAGGAAATAATGCCAGAAAATTGAACAAAATTTGTTCAGGCAACTCGTACCCCTTTTCTCCGGATTCAATCATGGAACACATTCTTGCTACTACAAATGAAAGCAGATTAGGTGATAAGGTTCAATTTTCTCCCAGCATTTTCAAGATTGTATATACTGACAATTTGAAACCACATTTGTCTTAAAGGACGATGCAATTTTATTTATTATTTTATTTTATTGTAAATATATCTGGATCAGAAAAGTGTTGCATACAAAGCAATTGTTATCAGAAGAAATAAAACATATCTTTCATGCAACTGATCATTGCATATATTCTTACTTTTTTTCTAGTGTCCTTCTTACAAAGAATTATAAACTGATTTGACCAGCAATGATTTTTTCTCTGTGGTCTAAACTAAATTTACAGCAGGAACCAATTTCAAGGTGACAAGATGATACTCAGAAAAAGAGCAACCAGAATTTCTACCTATTTGAGGAATTCGGCATTATATTCTATAGACTGGCTCCCATCGTCAAACTTGGTTATTCATACTCAAAAGTATTTTTTTTATTGATTTCTCAATCTAATGATGGCTGAGTTTGACGACTGGTCTTTTAAGTAGAGAACACCTATAAAGTACACATGAACTAAACAGAGATTAACTGTTAACTGAGAAACCAAGAGGTGCCATAAAATAAACAGATCTTTATCCTCCATCTGAAACAAATTTGATACGGTGTGCCTGATTTATTACCTTGAGCTGAGTGAGAGTATTCTGGCTAGAACACATGTTTTTATTTTCTGGACTTTAAAGTGAAAAAAGGGAGAAAAAAATGGAATTATTAAGACATAGCATGAAAAAAGTGTTTGCCCTGTGAAGACTCTGATAAACCCAAGCAGATCAGCCAGAGCATAAGACCAGTGTGAAGTGAAAAATTTATAAAGTAACATAATAAATTTAGACAAAATGTGAAAAAGGGCGTGCTCAGTGAAGGATCAGCTTAGCCTGGGCGGATCAGCTCGAGCATGAATTCAGAATGACCTGAGCCAAGGGTAGACAAGGACACAATCTTTCTTCATGTAGGCAGTGAAGACTGCCCAAATATGAGGATGCCTATGCTGATCCTGTTCTTAGCTTGATGCAGTCATTTTGTTGTTGTTTTTAAAAGTCTCAGACAAATTTATATGTTTAGAAAAATGGATTCAGCAACACCAACTAAAGAAACGATCGTGATAAAACTTACTCCAACAACAAAACAGTTCATGTGCATTTTATGTGGTGAAGTGAAACATAACCGTAAAGATAGACACAAACTGGAGAGTGCTAAGGGTACAGAAACTGATCTGTTTATTTTAATTGAAAGGTTAATTGGAATTAAAATATCACCTGACGGTCACAGTGGCATGTGTTGTAGGACCTGTGCACTCAGATTGCAAACAATTAATAGGTCTTTAGAAAAATTTAAAGAAACATACACGTCTACACAACAACGGCTCGAAGAGACACACGGTCATAAGGTAACGAAGCGTTTGTCAAGTGATAGGACCGGGCCATCCAAGCGAAAGGCACTTTTTTCTGTGGCAGATAACCAAGAGCCCACCTCAGCAGCTGAGCCAATCAATGATGAGGTAAGCTTTTAAAATTAATTTTCAAATGGGGTTTAATCAATACTAAATTACCGCAATGGGTGTCATCTGCTATCTTTATCAAACTAGACTATATCTGAAACGTTTTGGATCCAGATCAGGCCTGACATTTTTTCAGTCCTGATCTAGATACAAATCGTTAGTCAGTAGATGACTAACGTTGCCGCATAAGAACGGAGAGTTGTCTTATTTCTCAAACTAGTTTTTCTAAACCATTTAGGATCCAGATCAGGACCGACATTTTCAGTCCTGATCTGGGCACAAATCATTTGTAAAACTGTGTTATCAGTAGATGTCAAAAGTTGCCACATATGAAAGAAAAGTCGTCTGCTGTATTTCTCAAACTAGTTTTTCTCAAACGCTTTGGGTCCAGATCAGGACCGACATTTTTCGGTCCTGATCTGGGTACAAATCGTTTGTAAAGCTGTGTTATCAGTAGATGTCAAAAGTTGCCACATATGAAAGGAAAGTCGTCTGCTGTATTTCTCAAATTAATTTCTTTCTGAAATATTTCTGATCCAGATCAGGACTGACATTTTTTTCAGTCCAGATCTGGGTACATTTGTACAAGTCGTTTGAAAAGCTGTGTTATTAGTAGATGTCAAAAGTTGCCACATATGAAAGGAAAGTCGTCTGCTTCTTTTCTGAAATGCTTTGGATCCAGATCAGGACCGACATTTTTTCGGTCCCGATCTGGGTACAAATCATTTGTAAAGCTGTGTTATCAGTAGATGTCAAAAGTTGCCACATATGAAAGGAAAGTCGTCTGCTGTATTTTTCTCAAACGCTTTGGATCCGGATCAGGACCGACATTTTTTCGGTCCTGATCTGGGTACAAATCGTTTGTAAAGCTGTGTTATCAGTAGATGTCAAAAGTTGCCACATATGAAAGGAAAGTCGTCTGCTGTATTTTTTCAAACCCTTTGGATCCAGATCAGGACCGACATTTTTTCAGTCCTGATCTGGGTACAAATCGTTTGTAAAGCTGTGTTATCAGTCGATGTCAAATATTGCCACATAAGAAAGGAAAGTCGTCTGCTGTATTTCTCAAACTAGTTTTTCTAAAACATTTCGGATCCAGATCAGGACCGACATTTTTTCGGCCCTGATCTGGGTACAAATCGTTTATCAGTAGATGTCAAAAGTTGTCACTTAAGAAAGGAAAGTCAAGTGCTTTATTTCTCAAACTAGTTTTTCTGAAAAGTTTTTGATCCAGATCAGGACTGATATTTTTTCGGTCCAGATCTGGGTACAAATCGTTTGCAGTAGATGACAAAAGTTGCAACTTAAGAAAGGAAAGTTCTGTTTTCCATATATGCATTTAAAGATACGAGTCCATATGCCATTTTATTAGTGGGAAGTCTTATATAGCAGGCACACAAATTTTAAATAATGTCGCATCAACCTATATGCGACTTCATGATGTCACACTGCCTTTGATTTGACATCAAAAGTTAAATAATGGGCATCTTCTGGGATAAAATGTATGACATACACTGCAGAATCAGATCACACATTGCATTATGTGGTGTTTAATCAGGGACATTTATACAGCTACCTTTGATTATATTCATATTATCTGAAACAAAATGATCAAAAGACAATTTTTCTTTATTTGCTGATTTTTTTTATCTAGTTTAGTATATGTTACAAGCATAGTGGCCAAATGTGTGGTTCCAGGGCCCGGAATTACAATGCATCCTTAAAGTTAAGTATTGATATTTCAACATGCTTTATTAAATGCTAAATAAATAGATCGGTGTGGTATTTGTGGTCAAAGATAATATCATTGTGATCTTCAGAAAAAATAAAACTGTTTTGATCTGAACCAGTTTTAAACGTTATTTTTCGCATCCTGAATAATCAATACTTAACTTAAGTCTCCCTTAACTCTAAGGAGGCATTGTAATTCCGGGCCCTGATCAACTAGCTTTCCTCATTATGTCATATTTACTTTTTACGCAATGAAACAGTTCCTATGGAGTGCAGTGGCTCAATGGTAGAGTGCTTAAATTCTGATCTAATATATGTTTAATTTATGGTGAAATTTTGTTTGTTTTGTTTGATTTGATTCTTTACGTCCCTTCAACAATCTTTCAGTTTAACAGGGATGGGTCTTCCTGGGTTGAACCAGTACTAAGCTAGAATAAATGTGTCTTACTCAAGGACCACAACACAGTGACGCCGGTGAGGATCGAATCCGCGGCCCCTCTGTCTCGAGTCAAGCACTCTTCCACTGAGCCACTGCGCTCCCCATTTATGGTGAAATGACTTCATCATCTTTTATTTGGTACTTTTCATTTGTTGTTTTCAGGACCTGTATATTGAAGATAGGGAAAATCCTAAATATGGCCGGTTACTGGAAGCACTATCAAGCGGAGATGATACACATGTAGTTGAAGAAATAATGAAAATCACAGAAGTTGTTGAATGTGTCAAAGATAAAATGTTTGAAACCCTGAAAGATGAAATTAGGTGTCTGTGTTCTAAAACAACAAACAGCATTCTTCGAGATGGGTCAAAGGAAAAACTTTTAACATTTTCATTCAAAAAAATTATGAATGAGTGGAAAGAAAAAGCGCCATTATTTTACCGATTAATAATAAGTGTATCGGTGAATCCTAAAACCCAAGTTCGAAACAAATTGAAAAAAAATGATAATATTCTTCATGCTCAGGTGTCTGCTGGTTGTAAACTTCTGAATATCTACAATAGAGAGATGAAATCTCTGCAGCAGATTAATAACTTTATATTCTTGAAGGGAGGAATGAAAAAGTCTGGGTTTGCAAGAATGTCCACGACCAAAGACTGTCAGACATACAATACTACAATAGAATTAGCCAATAAAGTTGCAGAATCATGGGATGATGATCTTTTAAAGTGGCAAGAACGTGTTAAGACTGAGAGTGATGTTGAACAGCAGTTGCTCAGCCAAATAGCTTACATATCTGACACAATAGAATTGTGTGGTGGTGAAGCTAGTGGATCTGTTGATGAACTAATTCTGGAAAAAGCTAATCTGTTCAAGGAACTTCAGGAGTTTCGAACAACAATGCACCCTGGGTACTATTTCGTCGGTGACAATGTGGATATGGTCACCAAAGTACGTCATATGACATCAGCAAATCAACACAAGGATGCCCACATGTTTCAAATGTGTGCCTATCAGAACAGAGTTAGCGGAAGCAATTGTGACGACTCAAAACCACTACAAGATTCACACACTGCAAAATTCAGTCAGTTAATTCCTGGCCAAATGGAACGTGAAATGATGTTGGATAATTTCAGCTTTTTGGTTGCCCGGCAATGGTGCACATCAATAAACCATTTACAGCCGTATTTGGTAGTTCTTCCTGATTTCATCACCCACCCTCACTTGAGAGAGACAAAGCAGCATACTGTTAGGGTAAGTTATAAATT
Source organism: Loripinus fragilis (assembly GCA_964019695.1). Lineage (NCBI taxonomy): Eukaryota > Metazoa > Mollusca > Bivalvia > Lucinida > Lucinidae > Loripinus > Loripinus fragilis. The sequence goes on along the minus strand of OZ026520.1, from coordinate 20,913,971 downwards.
TGTGTTTTCCTGCCAATATCTGTGTCCATGTGCTGTGTGGGCTAAAACAATATTTATGTATTTTGATGCACTGGATACCCCAAAAAGGTATGCTAACATCACATTGCCAAGGCTATGCAAGTTTCGCACCCAACTAGTTTAGTCAGGGGGGTGACTACTTTAAATATAAATAAAGTTTTCAGGGTCGAAATTTTTACTTGAGTTTTATAATACAACATACAAGATACGCTCCTTGTCTTTGAACAGAAAAAACACACTTAAAAGCAATTTTAAAAGTAAGTAAGGGTGCAAAGATCAGGAATCGATACAATCAAGTACCACACATGGCCCAGGATACCAATGGGAAAGTGTCAAACTCACAGTTAGACACCACAAACGAGAGCCAGGAGGTCAGCCCGTTCCCAGCAGGTGACCACATAGCACATATAAACGCACAAAGACATAGCAAACACAAGACAGAACAAGAACATAAAAGATCCACAAAAGAAGTACCGCCTTGAAACGGTCAGTAAAATATTTTACTGGAGGGCTTAAACCAGTTTCACGGCGCCAACCTCGCCTTAGTCTCACTGTTTTATAACAGCATGTCAGTCTGAGTTTTTGCCATATGCCTTCACGAGTTATTCATGTGTTGATGGAAAATTCGAATTTCTATAATATATTGTCTTCTAATTCAGCAATTAGATCAGAACTTTATCAAATACTAACATAGTACTTTATCAAGTATTAACGTAGTCTATAGCACAATGCTCCTTCAGGAGTTATTGCCCTTTTTGAAATTTTGCCATTATTTGCATTGTATGGTCTCTTGCCAAGCAATTTTAAATGGAACCAAACTAAACTTAGATACAATGTGTAAAATTAAAATGTCCTGTTCAAGTTCCAATATGATCGATATCATCCCATGGTTTCAAGAGTTATTGCCCTTTTGCATTAAAATATCTTATTTATAGCTATGTTTGTAAAAAAAATGCTAATTTTGCAACAGCGGAGGCATCACGAACATTGGACAAGTGCTTTGTTTTGACTTGGATGTATTAAACAAACAAAACAAGTCAAATTTTCAGATGAAATTGTGATATGTTTGACAGACTTAATAATCTGCTACATGTTTACAGGTTAATATGGGAGTCCTACAGAAGAATGAAAGTAAAAATGAAGATATGACCGACATCTGTAAGTTTCTCCACAAATATGTGCCAGGACATAACCCGGAAGTGGACACCAGACCTGTTAAGATCTTGAGTGGTGGTGATTACTTAACATTTGAGAGACATAAACAGTCGCAAGTGTCAGTGAGTGATGATGAAACTCCAAGCCTTAAGCTGGAAGGCTTGGTCCCCAAGATGGAAGAATTCCATAATCAGGCTGAAGTTATTAAGGTATGTAACAGATTTAACTGTGCAATTATGATTATTATTATAATGTCTACTCCCTGGAAGGGTTATGAGACATACTGTTTTCCCCTTGCGTCTATCTGTCTGTCCATCAATCCATCTGTCTGCCCGTCACAAAATCGTGTCGGCTCTATATCATGATAACCATTTAAGGTATTTCAGCAAAATTTCATACCTTAATTTTAAAACAACAACAAACTAAAGGTGTTACTTCTATTGATGAGGCAAATATTCTTCTCTGATGTTAGCCATTAAGTGGTCGTATTTGTTATGATTAGGGCTTTTCTTTTGCTCAAACATCTAGGGATCTCAGCCATCCAAATGCATTACTGTTTATAAGAATGAATACTAGATAAAACATGTTAATGCACAAATGCAGTACAAAGTAAGTAAGGGTGCAAAGATCAGGAATCGATACAATCAAGTACCACACCTGACCCTGGATACCAATGGGAAAGTGACAAACTCACAGTTGGACACCACCAACAGTATAAACCCTTTTTTGTATTTCAGGTTATGTGGCAGGCCTTGTACTCTACATCATCTGCACGGGACATTGGAACAATATTTGCTGCAAGAAATATAGTGAACGCCAAAAATGTAACCAAAGACCCCGGTGGCAATTACTACGCTTCGGCTACAATGGCTGATAAATTTACAAAAGCATATATCACAGTAGGTGGCTTAAAACACTTTGGTATGGATTCCACATCTGAAGAACCAAAGAGTAACCTTTACTCGGGTGGTATTGGCAATAAAGATGAAATGAGAAAGTACATTCTTCATCAAGCACGAGCCTTTGTTGAAGAATTTGTGTGCATTGATGTTGACCCATTGCCAAACTATGGCCCACAATCCATTGCCCAGATATGTCGTTTTTGCCAGCTTGACTTTGGTAAGCAAGTTCAGAGACTGCGTAAACATGAGCATACAGTCCATGGTCAGCCTGATCCCAAGTATGATGAAGGAACAGGAAAACCACAGGAAACAACTCGCAAAAGCAAACCAAACACTGAGGAGGACATGGTTCTTGAATACACAAAACTATCTCTAACACTTGGATTACTACGCCTGAACCACAATGATGCTATCAACTTAGGGGATGGTGGTAGAATCATGCTGGTTAACCAATATTTGTATTTATTATATAGAAATTTTGGTTGCCCTAAATATGCTTTTGGAATTCTTGAAACGATTTGCCAGGCCAAGATTCTGTTATCAGAACGGTTAGCACACAGATTAACGTGGAATAGATGTGTCAACCACAGGGGAAAGGTTGACACAAACCACCCTAATGATTTGGATTTGGAACACTGCAATAAAATATTTAAGGATGAGGCACATAGTTTCAGGGGAGTTTTTACTGAGAAAACTGTTTCTCGTGTTAGTAGAAGTGCAGTCTGTACACAAAATGTTCTTCTGAATTTTGATAGAGAAACAAATACTCGCACAGGGTCTGGTGTACACAGTGAATGTGATTTATCACAGGATGTTGGGCTCATTGTAAATCAACTGACAACACATCAAGTGTTTGACAATATTCCTGGGCGAAGCCATCAAAGTTTTCCAAACGTTCCTGCAAATCCTTTCAAACAAAACATGGAGGAAGTTAGAGACTGGATATTCAGATCAATGAAGAAATACGCTGCTAAACATTTTTATTAATTCTTTACTAAATAGTGTTGTCTGCTTGAACCCTTTTTCCCCAGATCAGGTCTGGCAAAAATGTCCAGCCTGATCTGGGTTCAAACGGTTTGACACTCTGATTGTATTCTAGAAAGATTTATTCAAAAAGTTGATTTTGAAATGAATCAGCAGATGACAAACAGTAAGCAAAGAGTTAACCTGAATCAGAACTGTACACAATCTGGGGACGCCTCCTAATGAAAAGTTCTATGTCACTGTCACTTTCAAAATCTTCATTTGATGAGTCAGAACTTAAATCATTGTAATCCTGCTCAAATGAATTTCTTATGTCAATTAAGAGTTTTGACTCTGATGCAAGGCAAGTATATGTACATGTACACTCAGTGTTACAGCTGCATGCACATGTACATGTTTTAGTGCAAATGTCACAGCAATTATGCTTGGGTAAAACAGATTTTGCATCTTTTGTGAAAGGTAAAAGCAGCTTCATCCGTCTACACATCGATCCAGTTACATATTGTTTCATAACCGGTGTTACATTTTGGCTGTTGAGGCTGTACTTGTACTTAATGAGCACTGCATTACATTGTTGAGTAGGATCTCTTCCAGCTCTTCCCGATTCCTGAAGATAATCATCTAGGTCATTGGCAGGGCCATAATGGACTACAGTGTGCACGCTTTTGACATCTAGGCCCATGCTAAATGATGTTGAGCACAAAACTATTCTTACAGTTCCCTTTTCATCTTGAAAAGATTGACAAATAGATCGTTTAATTTTTTCACTTGTTGCTGAATGGAACATTCCAAATAATCTGTTCCAGTAGCCATTCCCACTACATGTAGTTTGGTTTTCAGCATATTGCTTTTCTTTTAAGTTGGCTTGAAGATGGCCAAAAACCTCTGCAATATATTTGATTTGTCTGAAGAAAATGATTATTCTCGGACATGCCACGCCTTAAGAACTCAGAATATCAAGCAGCCATCTGAAGTTATTACAAACATCTTTCTCATTCGTCACTTCAACACTGTATTTAACGTTTGGTTTGTTTGGATTTATTATAATTTGCTCAGCATTTTTCATACACAAATCCTTAAGAATAATGTTTCTTGTCTCCTCTGTTGCTGTTGCTGTTAGAGCAACAACTGGTATGCTTCTTGCTATGAGTGATCTTAGCTGGCCAAGCTCACCATACTGAGGACGAAAAGGACTGCCACTCAAAGAACTTGTCTTTCTCTTTCCTTCAGATTTGCCACTGTAAATAAAAGGAATACATGTTAAGCAACAAAACAAACAAAGTGTCAGATCTGATCTGGATCCAAACTGTTTGATACTTTGTAAGCCATAAATCTTCAATTATTTTATTTGTCGAGTGATTGCTGCTGAATACCTTTGCCCATATCAGACCTGACAAAATGCCGGCGCTGATCTGGCCTAGAGGTTATAAAACTTTTTCCATGCTCAACTCAGCGGAGCACAAAATTTATCCTGCTCATAAATGTTAAAATGCCAACAATTGTTGGCATTTTAACATTTATTAGCATGATAAATACAAGATCTGAGAGACATAAGGCAAGAAACTTCTTCATTTGTCGGTATTTTAGTTTTTATGAGCAGTTGAAATTTCGTGCTCAGTTGAGTTAAGCACGAAAAAAGTTTTATAACCTCGGGTCCTGGTTCTAAACAGTTTGATACTATGTAGGCCCCACATCTTCAATAATTTTAATCATTCACAACAAGTATGTTCCACATCTGGTCTTTCTAAGGGCTGTGCTCATGTAGGGATGATAGTGGTCTACTTATAGGGCACCCGAAACATATGTTAAAACTGATGGTGTAGAAAATTTTCTTGATGAAGGCCTATAATGCCCGAAATACGTTACAATTGTGGTAAAATGAAAATTATGTGTAAAGAGCTACGTGCATTAAAAGACTATTTTGGCCCCACTATGAGGTCAAAATATGAAAATTGCTTTTCACTAAATTCTTCTTATTAGTTTATTAGAACAATGGTCCAAGTGTAAAGTCAGGTATTAGTTTGACTTTTACCGTTGCTATGGTAACAAAATGGCCGCCAAATAGGATGAAATAGGAAATTGATCATTTTGGAGCCAATTTGAGCCGTTTGACAGAGAGATTAACATAGAGCACAAGCAAATACTAAAAAGATATTTCAACAGATGATGAGAATTATTATGACACACAACATATTAAAAGGATTTTTGGTATTTAGCTGTGCTGATATCTTATTCTTAAGAAGTAGGTCTCTAAAAGCATTAAATTCCATCAAAAATGGCAATTTCTCTATTTAAGCCTGTTTTGTCGGCCATTTTTGTTAACCATATTAACGGTAAAATTTAAATAAATGCCGAAATTTTACACTTCAGTTATCCTTCTAATAAACCAATCAAAAGAAATTTGTGAAAAGCCATTTTCAGTTTTTGGCTCCAGAGCGGGCCAAATTAGCCCCTTAAGACGCGTACCCCTTTAAACATAAAAAAAAAATTATGTGTACTTATAAAACATTGGAACAAAACTGCAACAATAAATTGTAATTTGAAACTGCTATTTGTGCGCTTTATCGTTGCCTGCCTTAGCTACAGTCTCTTAACACTTTTCTCCTACTGTCCTAATGTCATCTCTTAACCTTTGCAAACAGATTGGTTCCAGATCAGGACCAAAAAATGAAGGGTCTAATCTCGTTCTAATATGTTTGATTTTTTATTTGATTCTTTACATCCAATCAACAATCTTTCAGTTACGTAGGGACGGGTCTTCCTGGGTTGAACCAGTACTAAGCTAGGATTAATGTGTCTTGCTAAAGGACACAACGCAGTGACGCCGGTGAGGCTCGAACCCGCGGCCCCTCGGTCTCGAATCAAGCACACTACCACTGAGCTACTGCGCTCACATTAATATGTTTGATTTTCGGATTATATTCCTGATTGAAGTTTTCGAAAAAGTTGATTTTGAAAAAAAAAAATAGCAGACTACAAAAAAGCATGAGAGGCAAAGAATTAACGTACACAAAATGAATTAGGGTTTAGAGCTTACCCTTTTTATGAAAATGTTAAGTAATGACTGATTATTCCATCTTTTTTTATACAACAATTTGGGGTGGCTAACTTTAAATATCAAGGGATAACAGGTTATAATTTTCAAAATAACACATTGTATTTCTCTCTCTGAGTACCAATTTTATCCTAGCAAATAGTGCAGAGTCTGATGTAGAAGTCTGATGAAATATTACATTTTGCGGTCTTTCATCAGCATCTGCACAATAAGGAGTTTCTGGTATAGAAAGGGCCAACTCTTTCCATGCTAGCATCACCTTTTGTCGTCTGCTTAAAACATTTGCAACCATTTTGGACCCAGATCAGGACCAAATGAAATGTCGGTCCTGATCTGGATCTAAACTGTTTGACACTCTGATAATGATCCTGAAAGGAATTTTTGAAAAGTTGTTTTTGAATAATAAAAGTAAGCAGATGATTTTTGTTTGTTTGGTTTGATTCTTTACGTTCCAGTCAACATTATTTCAGTCATGTCGGGATGGGTTTTCCTGATCAAAGCAGAGGATAAAAGAAGACAACAAAAATCATGAAACATCAATATTTTGACTAACGAATATACTTACAACTTTTTAATGCAATGAGCTTCATCAACAAAAATAGCTTTTAACGCTTTCTTGTTTGACAAGTTGACGAGCAAACTTCTGAATTCTCCAAGTAATGACTCCGGACTGGCGAAGACCACGTCACATTTGCCACTGGATATGTCCTCCATTGTTATCTGTGGGCTATTACTGGTTTCGGATATTGCATCTTGCAAATACACAGCCCTGACACCCTTTTTTGTTAGTTGTGCAGCCTGATATTGCATCAGAGCAACCAAGGGAGACACTACAATAACTGTTGACAATTCCATGTCGTTCTGACTTAAAAACTTAAACACAAAAGGTGCGATTTCAAATGTCAAACTTTTTCCACTGCCCGTGGGGGAGCAAAATAGAACATCTTTTCCACTTAAATATAGAGTGACTACAAGTTTCTGGTTTGGTCTAATTTCCTTATACCCTAATACACGCAATGCCTTATCAATGGCTTCTTCCATACTGTCAAAATTGCCTTGAAACAGAACAAATTTGTAGCAAGAATTATAATACCTATAAAGGTATATAAAGATTTAGAATCACTTTATTCAGAATGACATAATATTACATTATAGCGTATTCCAATATTACAACATATAGCCATGTAGAAGATTTCAAACAGAATAATTATATATGTGTGTTGCTGTGTACAGCAGATAAAATTCTGGCTTCTTATCAATGAGTTGTACCTTTCACTGCTGATCCTAAATTAGATAAGGGTCATTACCACTATCAACATTAACATCTGTAAACTCTTAGCAGGAGCTATTTATATATCTGGGAGCAGGTGTACTTTACAGCGTCTCAAGAATCCTTGAGACACCCACTCCCTATTTAACCAGTCGTATGTTCTAATGGCTGAAAGAAAAGACAACTCTGATGAGAAAACAATATTTGGATTATTTCTCTTGGCCAGAACATTCTTATTAAATCAATGAACATACGACAGGGAGCCAGTCTATATATTCTAGACTGTATTCCTCACGTTGATAGAATACCCCCAAACCCTGATGTATTTTGTATTCGATTCCAATTCTTCAGTTTTGTCATTGCCATCTGTGACAGTTAAGTACGAGTTCTTCATATCTCTGATAATTTGGTACCAACATTTCACATGTTTGGAAATTTGGTACCAGTTCTTCACACGTTAGAGTTTTATACAGATTTTTTTCACATGTGACAATTTGATACAATTTTTCACAGATGTGAGAGATTTAGCCGTGATACGTTAGACATTAGAGAATTTGGTACCAATTCTTCACATTTGTGAAAATCGTACCAGTTAGCTTTAAAATGTGAAATTCGAGCACAAATTTTACGCCCGAAAATTATCGATACTGACCATACGTAAATTTCACATTTGCTAAAAATGACGCATTGGTACAAATTCTTCACATTGCTCGAAATTGACGAACTCTTAAATTTGCGGTCCATGAAAGCTTTGCATATGCAAATATTGTATTTCCGTCAGTGACTAGTCCGTTAATACTGGGTCCTAGATAATGATAAAAAAGAAGAAAAAAGAAACTGAAATACACACACACGCACATGCACACGCACACACACACACACACACACACACAAACTAAAATACGTCGGCTTATATAGGTTAATATCGTTTGTGGATAGGCCTATTAGACAAGCATGTTGTGAATTGTAATAAAGACTCGCAGCATGCCAGGACAGACAACAACGGACATTATTTTATATTGCAGGGCTTTTGATGATAAGATTCAACAAAAACACAGGTGCATGCGAAATGGTACATGAGCTGAAAAGAGACCAAATAATTGAAATTGTCATGGCCGATAATGTATTGCCAAACTCGACCGAAAACGTGGTCCGGTGATCGTCAGCCAGTCGACGACAGTCTTGCTGAAGGAATAGCATATTGCAGATGTTGAACTAACGCCGCATTTACATCGGCATCCCCACCGAGATCAGCATACCGTGGGCCCGATGTAATAGTGCCATCTGGGTAGCATGACAGTAGATTTCTTTTCAAGATTTCAAGATAAAACTCCTCTGGACAACGCATTCAACTGAGGAAAGTTGCAAACAAGGCAAAAACTACTTTTGTCCTCTACATTCACAATTATATTTTTTTCTCGCGGTAGTTTTGCTAGATATGAACTCGAAGTCAGATTTTATACCTACAAAACTTTTCGGCGATAATAACGGGTGTACTTTTTCTTCGTTAATGGAGACAAAATTATGGCTATAATAGTGGGTGGATTTTTCTTGGATTCTGGCGATAATAAAAGTAACGCTTTTGTACAGCAAGAATCGAAGAATACTACGTGAATTTGGTCGGAGTATAGCAAAAATCCGTCGAAGTATTGTCAAACTTTTCGTACGGGTAGTGGTAACAAAAACGGAGGCTTAAACAAAAAGCATGTGGGTTTATGACAGCTGTTTTGACACTATCAATAGGAATGAAATGCCAGTGAAATGTATGTGTTCTGAAAAAGATTCTCCAGAATGGATAAGCGGTTTTCAATGGTGGTGCTCATGTATTTATGCGAACAATAGGGCGATTTTTATTATGATTTTTGCTGATAAAAACACATGGATTGAAAATGCATTTATTGTATTGCCAAAATCACGCTTTTATTGCGATGCAAGCGTCTGTTTCAATCATTCATCACAATCACAGACATTTGCTAAATTGGCGTTAGTCTTTTTGTTTCAGCAAAAATTAGTTAACTCTTTGTCTACTAGTGTCGTCTGCTGATAACATTTGCAAACAGTTTGGACCCAGACCAGGCCCGATAAAACGTCGGGCCTGATCTGGATCCAAACTGTTTGTCACTCTGGTGCTATTCCTGATAGAAAATTTCGAAAAAGTTGATTTTGAAAAAAATCAGCAGACGACAAAAACATGCAAAATTTCCCAGTACAGTAGGCAAAGAGTTACTGATCCGTCTCGCTGCTGACTGCGCAATACTGACTACTGACTCGTGTCAAAGATCTCGCAACTAGCTGCACAATGCTGACTGGCTCGTGTCACAATGTGAGATGTGTTTCTAAGCATTCTATGAGTCAGTACGATTCCAACTGTAGTCTCCTGCAAATACATTCAACTGTTACGTAATCCGTTGCAGGTTCATGCAAAAGCTATATCAGATAAAAACGCATAGCAACATATCATTAATTGTGAATTAAATACGCCTTTCCACTCAAAAGCCAACATTCAGACCAGACTTCAACACTGTGAACATACTACTGTCGTGCCAACCAAGAATGACAGTGACGTATGTTTTGTTTACAATTGTTAAATAAAACATTAACTTGTAGATCACTTGTGTATTTATCCTGCGGATAGGATTAATACACAAGTGATCTTTCGATTAGAAGTCCCTGATAACTTTGTAAACAAAACATGACCTCACTGTCACTCTTGGCTGGCAGGACAGTAGTATGTGTAACCTTTCACCTAATTTGGTCGCAGCTGAACTTCCACTGGACTTGGTGTAACATATCAATTGCTTAAAAAAACTATGTTTTGTTCGATGGTATCGATACGTAGAATAACTACATCATTAACAGATAGTCGTTATAATAGGAAAGTTAAGTGTAAGTTTACACAAAAAGGGGTGGCAGCTTAGCTGTCGCTCCTTTTGATGTTAACTTACACATATTTTTTTTTTTACTTTGAACCCGCATTCTATGTATGAACATTCAAAGCGTTTAGTCGCACCCTTGGTGAACACTTGGTTTAGTATAACACAAAAACTCCCATAACAATTTGTCTATATGTCGAAATGAAAAAGTCTCGAGGAAGCCATCACTTGTTTTTTGTTTTGTTTTTTGTAATTTTCGAAAAGTTATTCAGCAGCGATGGTGCCGTCTCGGCAGTCCCTTCACTACATGTACCTGCCGCACAAAGTACATTGTATGGTATCAGGCCAAAAGTTCCAGCCATAAACCTGACTCTAGTCCTCTATGGATGCTTATGTACGTTTAATTAGTCCTTGGTTACGATAAACCCCTTGGCAAGTACTCGTACAAACAGTACATACCCTAAAGGCAGCATTTCACCAGAGTTTGCACTGTTTATAAAGCCAGGGTCTGAAGTATTTCTAAATTTGGATATGCTATTAACAACATCCTTGGTATGTACAATAAACCATCCCAGGATCATAGTTTTGTTTTGTTTGTTTGGTTTGATTCTTTACATCATTGTATTAACCCATATAACACTAGCGTCCCTTTTATGGGACATAGGCAAACAGTGCAGACCCAGATCAGACACCGCACATAATGCGGTGTCTGATCAGGGTCTTCACTGTTAGCTTACAGTGTGTTATATTTAAATTTAGAAAAAAGGTGAAAAATACCACCCAACACCACTAAAATTGGAAATATTGATCAGGGTTCGGCTAAGATGGAGGAATTCGACTACTAGTGTTGTCTGTTGATAACTTTTGTCAACAATTTGTACCCAGATCAAGCCCGACGTCTGGCCTGATCTGGATCCATACTGGTTGGTACTCTGGTGGTATTCAAGAAAAATTCAGCAGATGCAAAAATGCCCAGTACGTATGCGAAAAGTACCATTATCTCAACGACTGGCCAAACATGTTCGGAGTTGATCGATGAGCACAAACGCCCACCATTCACTGACGCCGGAATGTCATAGCTGCAAATAATACAATGCTCGTAAATAATCGAATTCTATCATTTTGCATGCAATATCGTACGATCTACACCTAAACTCATGCTTTGGGTAATTTTGCATGTTTATTGTCGTCTGCTGATTTTTTGTCGATGTCAAAATCAACTTTATTGAAAAATTATTTCAGGAATACCACCAGAGTGTCAAACAGTTTGGAACCAGATCAGGTCGAAACTGTTTGCAAAGGTTATCAGCAGACGACACAAGTAGGTCTTGTCAATGCATTCCCAAAATCTCGACGGCATGCTGGGTAATTCTCGACTAAAAACTAACATGTGAGTCTGCACGAGTCGAAACCATGGCATGCGGCTGACTATCGATATCCTTGTATGAATAATTCCAAGATTGCCAAAAAAAGTTTCGGTTCTATTCATTGTATGATTTTGGAGATGTCGTTTGAAGATTTCAACATAGCTGCCATCTTGATTATTGAATTTGAACGATTTTAGCAATTCCGAATATCCATGTACCCAATGCCTCCCTCCAAGTTCGTTTCAACCCGACGTTAGTATGGTTCAAGAGAAGATGCTGCTTGAAGAATTTCAAGATGGCTATCGCCATGACGGCCATCTTGAAATTCTTCAAAGCATCTTCTCTCATGGTGGAAATCAGAACAAAATGATTTAAGCAATTGTAAAACTCAATGTTGCCCTGATACATCCCACAAAATGCTGGTTCAATCTGACAAATATTTCGGGAGGATAAGTCGTTTGAAGAATTTCAAGAAGGCCACCATCGCGTCCATCTTGGATATCTGAATGAAACCTTTTAGCGATTCTGAATCTCCATGTTGCCCTGGCCTCGAGGTTTTAAAACTTGAGTTAATTCTCAGACTCAAAATAAAGCGCAATGATTGGCTGCTTGCGGACACGTGTCCACAAGCAGCCAATCATTGTTTTTATTATGAGTATGAGACTGTACTCAAGTTTTATATCCTCGAGGCCTGATCTCTCCAGCCGTGCTTCGGCTCAATCCAACGTATGATTTGAGAGATGTCGTTTGAAGAATTTCAAAATGGTTGTCGTGCCAGCCAATTTGGGTATCAAAACATAATGATTTTGTAATTCTGAATCAGTGTATTACCTCTAGCCAAGGTTCAGTTAAATCCAATATATAGTTCGAGAGGAGATGCCGTTTTAGAATATCAAGGTGGCTGCCACATGTGGCCATTTGGGATATCAGAACAGCACGAATTTAGCAAAATGTTCCCCTGATGCCTCACATAAACTTTCAGACCAACCGGACTTATAATTCAGGCTCCATGTGAGTTAAGAAGTACCAAAACACTTTCATAACTTCCTCTCAAAATATAGGTCATGGGTATATACGCTTGGACAGTAACACCTGTGCGTATATTGGAGGTAAACGTGTTCCATCGAAAAAAACAAAACAGAAAAAAGCCAAACTTAGACCAAGGGAGCGCAGTGGCTCAGTGGAAGAGTGCTTGACTTGAGACCGAGGGGCCGCGGGTTCGAGCCTCACCGGCGTCACTGCGTTGTGTCCTTGAGCGAGACACATTAATCCTAGCTTGGTACTGGTTCAACGCAGGAAGACCCGTCCCTACAAAATTGAAAGATTTGTGATGGGACGTAAAGAATCAAATGAAACAAACAAAACAAACTTAGACCTATAGCCCCGCTGGATACGTCAGCACTTGCGTTTTAAAGGATTTTGCGTGTATGCGACTAGTAATAGTTGTACCATGGGTTGTCTGCCTGTACGTGGAGATAATCCACGAGCTTTAGTGAGTGGATTATCTTACGTACAGGTGGACAAACATGGTATGACTATTTTATACCACCTACATCAGTGTAGACCTTGCACATCACGAGATATTTCATTCTAAAGTTGGTAAGGGTGGTATAAGTACCAACATTTCATATTCTGGCTCAATTAGGAATACTATTCGACAGAAATGAGTTAATGGCACGATTATTTTCTAACGTGGTTGAAGATGTATTTCTTGTTAAGATATGTTTTCTGACAGATCTTGATTTCCCATCATTATTTTCTATCAATTGGCGTCAGGGCATAACCTAGGTATTGACGGAAGGGTGAGAATAAACAAACATACACGCTTCCACCACACGCAACATGCCAGATGAATAAAATGTATAGGTTTGCAGTGGATACACAGATGTTTAAACCTGATTCCAGGTCCGTAGCGTATCTGTCAATCCATGGTTCTCCCCAGCTAATATGCAGTGTTTGTGCTACTATCGGCCCAATGGCGTTTCGCTGATGGGCCGATAGTTGCTTACTGGGCTATTTATCCTTCAGGAATGAGCTCCTGGTGAGAAATAAAAAAAACTTGTGTTTAACGATGATTACCGAATATATACGGAAACGTTTTCAGCACAAAAGTTTTTTTAACGATTATTATCGAATATATACTGAAACGTTTTTGGAACAAAGTTGTGTTTTACGAATACGAAAACGTTTTCAGCATAAATTTGTATTTCTGATGATTACCTAATTCATACCGAAACGTATTAGGCATAAAGTTGTGTTTTACGATGATAAACAAATATATTCGGCACTAACTTGAGTTTTATGATGATAACCGAATATATATGGAAATGTTTATGACAGAAAGTTGTGATTTACTTTGATTACCGCATATATATTGAAACGTTTTCGGCACAAAGTTGTGTGTTAAGATGATTACCGAATATATGCGGAAACGTTTTCGGCACAGACTTGTGTTTTTCAATGATTAACGAATGTATACATGTTTTTGGAACAAAGTTGTGTTTTAAGATGATTACCGAATACACATGGAAACGTTGTCGGCACAGTTGAGATTTACGATGATAAACGAACATATATACGGAAACGTTTTTGTTGCGTTTCGGCACAAAGTTGTGTTTTCCGATAGTTACCGAATATATACGGAAACGTTTTCGGAACAAAGTTGTGTTTTACGATGATTACCGAATATATACGGAAACGTTTTCGGAACAAAGTTGTATTTTACGATGATTACTGAATGTATATTGAAACGTTTTCGTAATGACTAGTTTTTCACGTTCAAGGACAGAACGTTTGAGAATGAAGTACATATACTAAGGCACAAACAGTCAGTGTACAACCATGCAAAATATAAGCATATAGCGGAGCCTCTGCATCTGATTAGAATCCACAAGAATCGTTCAGAGGGACTTGACCACCGGCAGAGAAATTGTAAGCACAAAAAGAAACCCATGTCCCTAATCCGAAACGCCAGGCATGTTATATATAACTTTACCAGCCATCCAAGAGATTTTCTCACACGGTGTAGGTAAAAGCTATTACAGGTAACAGGTCAAGTAATTAGTAATTACATTCTTATTGTGCCAATATAACAGGTAAGAGATCATAATATAGTGTTGTAAGGTTCTTGTACGAAACAAACGTTTTCAGACCGCCAAAAGAAGGCGATCACGTTAACAAGCCCAACCTGACTAAATCCCACACGTTTATGTATATTGTAAAATTGGGGCTCTAAGGGATTTGAACTGTTAAAAAACAAAATTTTGAGAATAAATAAAATGAGCCGCAACATGAGAACATAACATAGATTTTAAAGCAGTTGTACGGTTACACCAAGATCAGTGGCAGTTCAGCTGCAGCCGCATTTAGTGTTTTACAGTGGCCACTGCCGTTCTGTAGTATCAATAACTATTCTATATATACCATGTATACCGCTATCAAAATCATATTAAGATGCAAACCTGTGTTAACTTTTGCACAAAGATGTCTTTGGGATGCACTAAAGAGAGAATCATTAAATACAATGTACACCGTTCGAGCCATACGCGACGTGCGCACGGGTGAACAAGGCACAGTAAAACCTGTGTAAAACGGCCACTCAAAAATAGACAAAACAAAGGTCTTTATGACAAATGCTAGCTTAATGAAAGTCGAAAGTATTGCAGAATGCTCCCCTTGGAGCATTCTGCAAAACTTTTGACCTGCATTAAGCGATAATTAGTATGGGCAATTACATTTTAATGATAATCTGTTCTGTGCCAAGCTATAACGGAAAAATTCATTGTGGGAATCTTGGCATAAGACCACACTGAGCCAGTGCATGGGAATGTGTTATAGTACTTATCGCATGGAGAGCAGGAAGGCTAAGATGAGCCTGCACAGAGGCGTAGTCTCGCCAGAGCCTTCACTGCTCGTGTACACAAAGCAGATAAAGAGGCAGACCAAATATGAGCCATCTAGCACCACTGTGTAGCTGTACAGTGACTTTACGCATATGCATAAGCAATATCACTGTGCCATTATATAGAGCCAGCGTCGAGTAAACAGTCCAATTAATTCCTCGAATCAACATTCAAGACAACTTCGACGTTGGTTTGACGTGCTTGTTGAGTAGATAAGACAAATCAAGTCTGCGTCTGGTCCTGGTCTATGACCAATGTGTCCTTTTCTAGTGTCCTTCGCATACTTGGATTAAAAAGAAAACCTTTGCCAACTGGAAGCATGAATCTTCCCGCTTTCTGCTGCCAAAGCGGTATTTTTAACCTAGAATGTGCCAAATTATATCGGGATTTCTCGGTACATTTCTGGTGTTTTAGACGACAATAGTTAGCTTACATTTTTCCGGTTTGAATGTGTCCTTGTAGTATATTTTCGAAAAATATGTTGTTGATACTGATAGAACCGTCTCAATGAGACGGTTATTTTAAGTTACAACAATCAAAATATATCAAAATATATGTTGTTCAGAAGTCAGTGTCTCAATGCTGTTGATACTTAAAAGAAATGTCTCATTGAGACGGTTATTTGAGTGCCAACTGCATATGTCTTGATAAGATATAAGGAAATGAATAAAAAATACTCTCATTAATCCGATGACCGGGCCGGGCCGCGTAGCGCAGTTGGTAACGTGTCTGGCTACAGATGCGTGTCTGACTGCAGATCCAGGGGTTGCGAGTTCGATCCCGGCCCGGTCCCATACTTTCGTGGAGATTGATCATGAAATAATTTCTACGGTCATTCTCCTCCCTTCCGCTGATTCATTCAAGAAGGGTTGTTGTCAGTTACAAGCGAAAGTATGTGCACAAATTACTGGTTAACCGCTTGTTCAAGCCTGCCCAGGAAAAAGTGTGGTTAGGTGAACTGACCGTCCCGCAATGACCATAGCTGTTGACTTGGGACGTAAAGCAACAAAAACCAACCGAATAAAATAAGCTAATCGTCGTCTAATGTACCAGAAGTGGTCTTAAGTCTACAGAGTCCACCCAAAAGGAAAATGAAAACTCTGACCAGTGTACTTCGAGTTAAAGGGGGTTGACTTTATTTGCAACCCCCTTTTCCCTTGTTTCAATGGTTAAGTGCATTTCTGAACTGAGGACAGCCTACATAAAAGTGTAGAGTGAAAGATCAAAGATCTGGTGTTCATATCGGGGTAATAAAATTTCAATAAAACTCCAAATTAGTAGCAAGTGTTTATAACTCCTACATTTATGTAAGGCCTTTTAATATCTGAAATATAACAATGTGTGTCGACAGCTACCATTTGGTACACATTCTGTAAAAAAAGTTTGACTTAACAACCAATTTGTTGACAGCTGAACTGTCACTTGTAACTTTTCAACTACTTTAAAAGTTCTGTTCTATTCAGTTGTATTGGTCCAAATAATAATATCAGCAATAACAGGCAGAAATGTGTAATATCTATCACTGGAGAAATGTTGGCCAGAATTTGTTTTGGTAGACAAGCAAGAGTGAGTTTAAAACAAGAACAGATATGATACAGAGTGCCATACCAATAGACTCGGTTGTATTAACCAATTTATGCCTATTGGAATTTCCTGCCCTTATCAATTGGACGAATCCATTTCGAATTTAAGGGTTGTTGAGTCGTAAACTTCAATTCCATTCAAAATTTTAAAAAGGACATTCAGTAAGCAAATAGTGCAGAACCTGATCAGACGCCGCAGAACGCGGCGTCTGATCTGGTTCCCCACTGATTGTCGATGTCCCATAAAAAGGACGCTAGGTTTAATGGGTTAAATAGAGTGGGGAAATGCAACATTCATATATGCTTAGCAGTGGCTCAGTTGGTAGAGCGTTAGACTGGGAATCGAAAGGTTGCTAGATCAAGACTCAGAGCTGGCAATGTCACTGCATAGTACTGGTTCAATCCAGTAAGACCCATCCCGACATGACTGAAAATTGTTAGCTGGGACATAAAACATTTAAAAGACCCCAAACAAAAACATATGCATAGCATAGACCAAGCTTTTATAAACGCTTTCACTTGTTATAGACGTGTTGCTGTTGCAGTTTTACTTGGAAATCGTGAGTTCTCACTCTTGAATGTTTTCTTTCAATCTAATTATAGAGAAATAAATAGTTGCATTTACATTGTCGAGTCTATAAAACCAGCGTATGCATGGAATTTTTTCTTATTTTTGGTCAAAAGGTAAATTCTGTATGCTCAATACAACAGTATTATGCAAATATATATATATGAAAAGAGAAACAAACGGGATTCAAAGAAAAATGTTGAAATTGCTTCACGTGCAACAATCATTTGATTAAGGAAACATACTACATAGGGTTTTGTTTGTATGCGATCAGAGGCGAGATATCCACAAAAATAAATCACTAATATTGTTATAAGGAGAACAAAAAGTCTTATCATGCTTATCGATCAGATTTAACATATATTTTGAGTGCTCAAAAAACCGTCTCACTGAGATAGTTCTTTTGAGTACACAAAATATATTTATGATTGAGAAATATGAAAAATAAATGATCAATGCCTCCTCTTATCTGGAGGTCTGGAATAAGTACCATTTGCAAGTGACTGGTTCAACTGAATGAACCAGATTTTGTCATTGAAACCGAGAGTAACGTTAGTTAGTGGATGGTAATCTTCCATTACGTTTCGATGAGTTACAGACTGTAATAATCCTGTAATACAGGTGTTAATCATGTCAGAAATCGTAGCCTGGTATTTAGCACGTTTAGCAGGTAATCTGGTAGAAACATACAGAGAGTTCCAAAGTCACAACCCCGCCCAATAAAGAGACAGGTTCGATCGAACAAGCGTGAAATCCACAGCTGGAAAATATGTCACACGTCCATCTATAATGTTATGGTCTTTGTTTGTTAGTGTTGATGCTTCAGCAACTTTTTAGTCATGTCGGGACAGTTTCGTGTCTTCCTGGTTTGAACCAGTACTTAGCAGAGGATAAATTGTCTTGCTCAAGGCCACAACACAGTGCCTCCAGTGAGTCTCGAACATGTGATAATATATAATGTTTCCATGTGTGGTTGCATTGTGGTTTTTTGACCCAATCATGAATGGTCAAAAGAGTAAGACTTTTGATAATAAACCATACATTGTCCTATATTGGCAGAAAGCAAAGGCTCTGATCAGCATGCGCATCTGCGCATGCTGATCTGGGCCTTCGTTGTTTGCACGTACTTACCGGTATGCTCTTAGACCAGAACTATTTGCATCTTGCTATTTGAGCCGTGTCATGTGATTTCCAACAATGTGGCATTTTGACAAGTGTAGACTCAGATGAGCCTGTGCAGCCTCCTTTGCAGCTTAGAAACTCAAAATGATGTTCAGGTCATAGAACATTCAAGCGACAAGCAAAGGCTCTGATCTGACTGCGCGTATGCGCAGGCTGATCTGAGGCTTTGCTGGTCGCACATACCACTTTGTTGGAAATCTCATGCACTGGCTCATTTGTGTGTAGCATACGCATCCTTTGTTTTGACTCGGTTCAATAGGGACTATAACCTTGAATCTTTTAGGCATATTTTTGGCAGCGTGCACTATGATATGATAAAAGTATGCTAAAAGAATGGCAAATGTCTCTGCACAGATGCCGCTACTGCATTCTTACTCTATTATCCATTCAGATCTGCAGATTATTACAAGTTAATCAGAAACACTTTGCCAGTACTTGGAGATATTAGCAGACAGGGATATTGAACACGAAATGGGCCGCAGCATGAGATTTCCAACAATGTGGTATGTGCGACATACGCGCAGTCTGATTAGAGCCTTTGCTGGTCGCTTGAATATTTTAGGGTCATAACCTCTATAAGTTTAAATATATATCACTAGAAGAAGTTAAAAGTTTGCCTTTTCAACAATGATCTCAAAGCTACAGAAAATAACTTATGTACGTTATTTCTGGAATTTAGACCAAAGTCAAAATTAATGTATGGCCACCCAAGTATTTTTTTTTGGCAATGGAATTACCAGAACAGCGTGTTGTTATAATATAATGCTATTCTCGAGGTTCACAAATTGATTTTCAGATTATCGACTTCATAGTCTCAAAGAAAGTGCACATTATGCCGCTGCCTGGCTTTTTTCTGCTGAAAATCGGAGCCAAATTCCTGTTAACTTAGTTTAACAGTCAGGGACATACCCTCTATAAGTTAAAATATATATCACTTGAAGAAGTTTAAATTGTGCCTTTTCAACAATGATTTCAAAGTGAGGCTACAGAAAATAACTTATTTGCGTTACTTCTGAAATTTAGGCCAAGGTCAAAATTGCAATCTCAAAAATATAACTGATTCACGTTAAAAAGTAGCTTGTTTTCTGATCTTCAATGATCGTGCGTACAAAAAAGTACAGAATTGTATAGCATATAGTCGTTAAATTATGTGTTTCAGATAAAAAAATACCCACCTGACCATGAAGTTACAAGGCTTCCAAAATATGAAGATGAAACGAGACACTTCACTCAAACAGGTTACTTTTGCTACTGTTTTCAAAAAACCTTCTGTTCAAGTGATACATATTTCAACTAAGAGAGGTTGTGTCCATGGCTGCTTGATACTCTTTCTTTCTTTCTTTCTTTCTTTCTTTCTTTCTTTCTTTCTTTCAAAAAGCAAGTGAATATGATCAGGAAATACCACAATCACACACTGCAGACCAACCCATGGCACCGTGAGGAAGAGCCACAGAACATTGACGCAATTCAGGATTATTAAACTTTCATAAATCTATAAAAAGTCTTGAAGATAAACATGTACGGTATTGGCACCTCATTTTGATGGAGAGTGCCTATAAAATCTATAGCAGATGCTTTTCTCTCTAAGACTGTATAGATAGAATTTTACTGAAGTTTATGTTGCGGCTGCGAGGTATTATTGTGTTCATTAAACCTTTGTTTTCGGTAAAGCACTAAATTTGTATTCTGCAAACAGTGAAGACCAAGATGAAATGCAGCATAGTAATGTCTTTCAAAAGGGTCTGTTTGTTAAGGTAAATAAAAGCACCGCAAGCACTGCATAATACCCCGCCACTGCTGGGGGGCACCAAAAGTTATTTTGTGAGATATATAATGCCTAAATAGCAACAGAACTGAGATAGACAGTGATATGACGTCCTAACTCTAAATAGATATTAATATAAACCACAGATACAGGAGCAGTCTAGTGAGATTTCTAACAATATGGGAAATTCTGATTAGGGAAGATCAATCAAGGGCAAATAACTCATGAACTGGAAAAGTAAGAGTGACGATCCTTAGTCACAATATGTAACCTTTGATGGTCAACATATCTGTGAAGTTTCATTCAGATACTCCATATAGTAAATGAACTACAGGTCAAAAACCATTTTTCAGATCAATCAAGGGCGGATAACTCATGAACTGGAAAGGTAAGGGTGACGGTCCTTACTAAAAATATGTAACCTTTGATGTTCAACATATCTGTGAAGTTTCATTCAGATATTCCATATAGTAATAGAAACTACAGGCCAAAAACAAATTCTCAGATCAATCAAGGGTGGATAACTCACAATCTGGAAAGGTAAGAGTGAGGATCCTTAGTCACAATATGTAACCTTTGATGATCAACATATCTGTGAAGTTTCATTCAGATATTCCATATAGAAAATGAACTACAGGTCAAAAACCATTTATCAGATCAATCAAGGGCAGATAACTCATGAACTGGAAAGGTAAGAGTGATGGTTCTTTGTCACAGTATGTAATCTTTGATGTGAAACATATCTGTAAAGTTTCATTTAAATATTCCACATAGTAAAGGAACTACGGGTAAAAAAAACATTTTTTAATTCAATCAAGGGCGGATAACTCACAAACGGGAAAGGTAAGAGTGACGGTTCTTAGTCACAATATGTTACCTTTGATGTGAAACATATCTGTGAAGTTATATTCAGATATTCCATATAGTAAAGGAACAATAGGTCAAAAACCTTTTTTCAGGCCTATCAAGGGCGGATAACTCACAAACTGGGAAGGTCAGAGTGACGGTCCTTAGTCACAATATGTAACCTTTGATGTGCAACATATCTGTGAAGTTTCATTCAGATATCATGAACAGTAAAGGAATAACAGGCCAGAAACCATTTTTCCAATACGAAAAAGGGCAGTAACTCTGTTAAAAATGGACGGATTTTGCCCATTAAAAATCCCATACCACCCATCGCCGATAACAATATGTATGCAAAATTTGAAAAAATTCCGTGGATAAATACTCAAGTTATCGATCGGAAATGGTGAGCACGGACGGACGGACGGACGGACAGACACCGAAAGGTATAACATAATACCTCGCCACTAAAGTGTGGCGGGGTATAAAAAGATCTTCAGACAAAATAATACAATATATTTTTTGATAATTATAACCTGACACCCCTAGATATGTACAATGGACTATCCCAAGTTTATTGTATCAACCCAAAAGGAAATATCCATTGGTATACAAAGGTTTAAAGAGATCAGTATAAAACTGTAGGAGGTGCACTCACAAGGTACCCATTATCTGTATAGTTTCATATAGACTGGCTCCAGTCCTTAAAAAAGTTAATCAGTGTGTAATTTCATATACTTGGAGCTAGTCTAACTCTGTTAACAGAGCCATTAGAGTTAGACTAGCTCATAGTATATGAAATGACATATTGATGAAAGATGTTTAAAGGGCTGGAGCCAGTCTAAGCTTCATAGTATTTGAGCAGTTCAAAATGCTGAAAAAGTGTCAAAAATAATCTTGAGTGTATGAAAAAGGCACACAAGCCTCGTGATGCCAATCTGTTATCCTCGGGCCGGATTTTACTATCCCATCCTCATACTCATGATAGAATGAACGTGTTTTTCTGTAAGGAAGACTTTGTTAGTACCAAAGAACTTCCCTACACGAGCAGACTACGATCTCTGTTCCATGCCTATATTCACACGGTGTCTATAAAGGGCGCTATAAAATATCCATTTCTTATGTTTTATAGTAATTATGATTTATCATGCATATTCTGTCACTATCTATCATATTTGTCGATATTAGTTGGCAATTCCCAACTTGAATGTTTTTGACACGTAAAGATGTAAGAATCAATAAAATACAATGATCCTGGGAGTTAACAGAGTAGACAGCATAATTACATGAGAGAAGAATCCGGAAAACGTAGCCTACGTCTTATTTCAAGGCTCTTTTGATAACGATTATTGGATCAAAACATTCGATTTTTATGCCATTTTCGGCCATATGTTTTTTTTTTATTTTATCATTTTCAAATTTATGCTACGTTCGTGCCTAAGTGCGTATCGCTGGCTACGCCCTTCGACTGCCAAGGTATTTAGAGAGTTACTAACCAAAAGAAGCAATTAGTAGCCAATGTTGTGTCTTGTAATGTGGCTTGTTTGGGTTGGATCAAAACCATATTTACATAATGTGTGCAGAAAAATGATACACTAAATAAAAAGGAGTGAGTGGGCATAAGTTACACTCCAGTGTGGTTTGTCTGGCGAGGTGAACTGAGACCATTCCCTATAGAAACCTCCGGCCCCTATATCGTCCCTGCACACAACGACAAACAGGAAAGAAAATACCTGACTCACAAGAATGTAGACAACATTGATATTATATTATACAAAGTCAACATCACCCTAGGATACTTTGTAAGGTCCATATATATCCATAGACCAAAGGTGATTAGTCAATAAGATTTTAGTTTAGTTTTTACCAAACATGACAAGGAAGATATTTTTGCCATGTTACATGGACACTATGGTCATATCCAGGTTGCCTAATCCAAAGCATGCTCCATAAAAATTCTCCATGAAATTCGACTTTAATTGGCCCTCTGATTTCTGAAGAAAAAAACGTGTTAGAATCCAATAAGAGGTACCTTGGCTGAAAACTCAAAGGTCAATCGTTACCTTTTTTGGCCTAAATTGCTGGAATTTGGTTGCTTTTGATTGCTTTTGACCTTGTGTCTTATGTACGGGACACACTTGGCTATCTTGCAAGGCCCAGCTGGAGTCATTGCCCCTTTGGTTCAAGAGAAGGAGAATCCTAAGAGTTGTTACCTTATAGTGGTATGGCAACCATTTTTTGTCATGTGACCTAGACCCATCAAATGAATGCTCAATATGAAACGAGCCGTGACATGTGGTTTTCAACAATGTGGCATTTTGACAAGTGTAGACTCAGACGAGCCTGTGCAGCCTCTTTTTAAGCTTAGAAACCCCAAATGGTGTTCAGTCAGTAGCTTAATATTCATAGAATACTCAAGCGACTAGCAAAGGCTCTGATCAGACTGCACGTATGCGCAGGCTGATCTGAAGCTTTGCTGGTCGCATATACCACATTGTTAGAAATCTCATGTACTGGCTCAAATTTGAGTTCAATTTTTGAGTTCAATTGGCCGTGTGGTTACTAAGAAAAACATGTTTAAATATATTGATGGCAGTCTCATATGAGTGACCTTGGTCAAAAAGTCAAAGGTCAAACGTGACCTTAGGTACTTATCTATAGTAATTGTCTTATTACACGTGAGAATAATAATTTTGGCTTCAACAGGTTTCAAAAATAAACTTTAAAAACATGTCCCATTTAAATGCATTAGGAAGCAAGTTTGACCTAAAGTTAAGTAGGTCAAGGTCCACCTAGGATCATCATTTTGAACGAATTTGGTAGGCTTCGCATCCCAAATGCTACATACCAAGTCCTAAGGCTAACTTATCCTAAGGAGTCTTCATATGCAATTTGAGTTCCTTTGACCTAGTGGTTCTTAGAGAAATCTATGTAAAAATAGTTCGTTTGCGTTGATTCTTTACGTCCCATCACCAATCTTTCAGTTATATAGGGACGGGTCTTCCTGGGTTGAACCAGTACTAAGCTATGATAAATATGTCTTGCTCAAGGACCACAACGCAGTGACGCCGAAACAATTTGATGGGACTCTAATATGAGCGGCATTTAAATGCATTAGGAAGCAAATTTGACCTTGACATTAAGAATGTCAATATCAACCTAGAATCATCATTCGAACAAATGCCGTAGGCCCCACATCCCCAATGCTACATGCCATGTCTCAAAGTCATCGGAGAAGAAAATTTTAAAGGGGTTTTACCATATATGGATGTGGCGGCCATCTTGGTCATGTGACCAAACTAAAACTGACTTATCCTAAGGAATCTTCATGCGAAATATAAGTTCAATTGGCCTAGTGGTTTTTGAGAAACTATGTTTAATATATTGGTGGAACTCCAAAATGGGCGATCTTGGCTGAATGGTCAGAAATTATTTATACATGTAGTCATCGTCTCATTAGGTTAAAGTGAGAATTCAACAATTTTTCAAAAATTGTCCTACTAAAGTGCATTAGGAAGCAAATTTTGACGTTAAGTATGTCAAGGTCAACCCAGGATCATCATTTGAACAAACTAGGTAGGCCCCACATCCCTAATATTACATACCAAGTCCCAAGGTCATCGGCCTTCTGGTTCTAGAAGATTTTAAAGTGTGTGTTTTTACCATATATGGGCGTAACGGACATCCTGGTAATGTGAACAAAAACTCCTGCATCCTAAAGAGTCTTCATATGAAATTTGTGTTCGATTGACCTAGTGGTTTCAGAGGAGATGATGTTTTAAAATGTTGACGGACGGACGATGGACGAACGCCGGAGTCATCGGTATGCTTTTACCTCACCATTAAGCCGTCGGCTCAGGTGAGCTAATAAACTATAGCGAAATGATCGATTTAGACTACTAAACTATGATAATTCATCATAGACAGAAACAATAGTGTAAACCCTGATCAGACCGCTCCTTCAAGAGCATAAATACTATCTGTCTCCTGATAACTAGCTACATGTTTTATTATTATCTATCGAGGTTTGGCGAGCTGTAATAAAAAGGAAACACTCACCCTTTCTTTTCCACGTGTGTTTCTTTATCCAATTCATTTTAATTGGACTAATGGCAGTCTGAATCCTTCTGATTCAATGTACCTGCTTAACTCAAATTTATTTTTTAACACATTGCATGCTTTTTTTTTAATATTTGAAAGAACCGTCTCACTGAGACGGTACGGTTCTTTTAAATACCAACAATTTATCTTTTTTGATAGCAACAAATGAAATAAAAAGCTTATTTGTCATATATACTATAAAACAACTCCTTTAAACTCAAACAACTGATAATCCATAATGAAACTTCTGCGTTGTTGACTTTGAACAACCGAGATTCCACTATGATTCATGGAAATCTACCATTCACAAAACATGCAAGGTGAGTACAGCGCACCAAAACCATTATTGGGCTCGCCAAGCTATTCGTCCAACAGAGTTTCGGACAAACAGCTCAAGACCAAACTAAATGTAACGAGAACGAAGAGAGAGTCATATACTTTATGACTATACCAATTAAGTGTCATATTTAACAAATGGATGCTTTTATGGGCATCATCAATAGGTAATGAGGTTGTTTGCTTTGTTCACAAAAGCCCAAGTGATAGCTAAGGTCATACAAGGACGGGACCATATGGACTCTAGGATCGAACCTACGACTCTTGATTTTCAAAGAATGTTACAGTATAGAAAAGAATCAAATATATGCAACTGCCCCAACCGAAATATTGTGATGACCCAATTACTGTAGCAGGCTAGCCTGGGCGACAAACGTATGTCATGTTGTCTTCAAGTCCGGCAAAAAGACGTTTGGTGGACGATGAATGTGGAGTACCATGCTTTATTTGCGCCTAAAATTTTCTTTTACAAAAAATAGTCTGCACTTAACCCACACAAGCATAGTCTTTGTAGACTGGGAATCCTTGAACAGGTACTTTTACAAACAGTGAAGACCCAGATGAAATGCCGTAGAACGCGGCATCTCATCAGGGTCTGCACTGTTTGTTCTTAAGAGGAAGAAATACAATACAAGGAGAGCCTAGCTCCCAGATAAGAATGTGTAATTAAAATTTATTTTACTTAGTTCTCAACTAAAACACAATGAGCACCAGAAACATATGTCTGAACTGACGACGAATAAAAAAATCACAGTTTTGCGCGCAAAATGCTTGCTTATCTGGACCAATCGAGCCCATTAAAAGCTATTCAGAGCCCAACGCTTCAATCATTGCCGATTATTGAATATAGATCTAGACAGTTGCATCATATTGCACAATGTCGTGGCATTTTGCCTCTTTTGCCATAGCAACCGATATCATTTTACTCTCTCTCAGAAATATAAAAAATAAAATTGAGCCGGGATTCAGGATACGGTACAAGCTGGCATGTGTGGACAGCAAAAAATCAAATAAATCTGCGCATTTCCACAGTCTAATCAGAGCCTTAGTTTTCTGGCTGAAGAAATACTGGATCCTTGGCTATCCAAAGAGCGCACACAGGAAACTCTGAACAGACTGCGCAGGTGCACAGGCTGATCTGAGTCTTTTGTGGGCGCACATGCCAACTTGTACCTTTCGCTGGTCACCGACTCGAATATTGATCGAGTGCACACACAGACGACACGATTGGTTTCTCTATATGTTTGCTATGTGTCTGTAGACAATTCTCTCCGATTTATAAAATAATTAGTTCGGCCATGCAAATATACTGTAAATCAACCGTAGGCTAGGACAAGATTACATGTCCACCAAAAACAAAAGAATTCATGACGATTCTTTCATTTCTTTTTCTAGTCTCTCTCTAGGAACCTTATAGCTTACCAGATAACGAAACAAAAAAAAACTAACTGGATAACGTTAACGGTTGTGCAAAACGGATATAACTTACCAGATAACGTAAACGTATGACCGAAACAGGTAGCGTAAGGTAATACTAACGGGTGCCAACGGGAACAAAAAGCGACTGATAAAGTCGTTCTAAAAAGCGTTTGTCTCCAGACGCTTGGAACCACCGAGCATAGAAACAAATGTTATCTTGGAGAAACCAGAGAGAGTTTCGCGTTGTATTATGAAAATTTATGGATAACCGTTTTAACATGTACATGTATCAATATTTCTCTAATTGGACAGCTGCATATACGTGTACCTCAGGCGTGTACATTAACCGTTTACCTATAAGTGTCGTGTCCTGCAAGTGCGGATCCAGAGGGGGGGACAGGGGGTCCGGACCCCCCCTGGAAAATCACAAGTTATATGGGTTTCTATAGGGAATAAGCAATTGGACCCCCCTGGAAAAAGTTGGACCCCCCCCCCCTGGAAAATGTTGGACCCCCTCTGGAACCTTGAAAAATGATAGATTTCTTTGAAATTGACCATTTGACTTCTGTAAAATAAGCTGAGGACTAAAAAAAAAACGTTTTCAGACCTTTTTTGTCAGACTGACCTGGACCCCCCCCCCCCCTGACGAACATTCTTGGATCCGCGCATGAGTCCTGATAACCTTTGCAAACAGTTTGGACCCAGATCAGGCCCGACAAAAAGTCGGGCCTGATCTGGATCCAATCAATTTGCCACTCCAATGGTAATTCTTAAAGACTTTTCTCAAAACTTTAATTTTCGAGAGGAAAACATCAGCAGACAATTAAAAACAATACCCAGCACGCAAAGTGTTTAATAATGGTTTTACGCAACTGTGATATGTCCCGTCCTCTCATGGACTGGCTCCCACCTATTATATAGATAGCATCAGAGTTGTCCGGCTATCGAACTACAGATGGATCTTGAAAGGACGTTTGATCAATATAAGTAATATAACTGCTGTTGTTTTAGCGTCTTCAGATAATAATAAAAGAAATTGTTATTACAGACACTTGAAAATCTAATAAATCCAGACCATACAGACTCTTATAACATTTTACAACATCTTTTCAGATTAATATCGGTCTGGCACTGAGATTAACAACATCTAATGTGGGTGAGGTTTAAATGGAAAGATGTAGTGTATATATGTATATATATGTTACTCTTAGCCGGACATGCATAGATATCCAGTAATGTTATATGTATATTGTTTGATCTGAGCCTTCGATAACTTCCAAACTGCAGTAAAGGCTCTGACGAAACCGTAAAGTGTTCATGCTCATTTGAACCTTTACCTATCGCACCCAAATTATATAATATTATATATATGAGCCGCGACATGAGATTTCCAACGAAGTGACCAGTGTGCGCGACTAACAAAGACTCAGATCAGCCTGCGCATATGCGCAGTCTGATCAGAGCCTTTGCTTGTCGCTTGAATATTCTGTGACTGTTAAGCTACTGGCCGAACATCATTTGGAGTTTATAAGCTTAAAAGGCGGCTGCACAGGCTTGTCTGAGTCTACACTTGTCAAAATGACAGATTGATGGAAAGCACATGTCAGGGCTCATATATACATGTTCTACTGCATGCGAACAAATGAAGTTGCGCAGGCTGATCACCGCTATAATTTACTGGTCGCAATTTGGTCGCTAACTTTTTTCCTCAACCCCTGCTGAGGTCCTTTGAATTAATCATTTCACCGTTTCACAACATGTGTTCCATGTCAATGACGGCGATAACTACGGTGCATCAGTTGGACAATAATCTGTCTGAGGAAAAAACATTTAAAATGTTTACGTTTTTTTTTTATTTGAATATTTACGTCCCATCAACAATCTTTCAGTTATACTGGCACGGGTCTTCCCAGGTTGAACCAGTACTAAGCTAGGATTAATGTTCTTGCTCAAGGACACAACGCAGGAACGCTGGTGAGGCTGGAACCCGCGGCCCTACGGTCTCGAGTCAAGCACTCTACCACTGAGCCACCGCGCTCCCTCACATTTAAAATGTAATAGTCATTCCTGTTCATGCTTCTACAACAGGTAGATCTAAGTTGGCAGCCTAAATAATTTTGAAGGTACATTAAAATTCGCGAAAGTGTCACGTGTTACGCAGTCCGGACACTAACACGACAGTTTTATGTCAATATATTTGTCTTAATTGTTAAGTAGGTTGTCCGACATGATACGTTTACGACAAAGATTCTGTGTCTTTTTTAACCATTTCACCACCAGAGTAAAGTTAACTGGTATGCGTTGTTGTCTGCCGTTTTTCATGGGAAGCTTAAATTGAGAAATACGTTGATTCCTTTCAGACTTTATCCACGTCTTCAATTTTTTTTTTTGATTCTTTCCGTCCACTCAACAATCTTTCAGTTATGCGGGACGGGTCTTCCTGGGTTGAACCAGTACTAAGCTAGGATAAATGTTCTTGCTCAAGGACACAACACAGTGACGACGGAGAGGCTCGAACCCGCGGCCCCTCGGTCCCGAGTCGAGCACTCTACCACTGAGCCACTGCGCTCCCGACGTCTTTAATTTAAAAATTAACTGTTGTCTAAGAAAAAGTATGCGACAGACACATGCGCCCAATAACTTTTCAGATCTTGTTTTCCTAGCAATTAGCAAGTTTAACATAACACTGAAATGAATGTAACCGACCTTGCACAAAATCCAAAGGAACTTAATGCCAACTTACCATTTTTCAGTCTGAGCTGCGTCACGGAAAATGCATTTCGGGTTGCGGTACCGGTCTTTTGATATACAAAACTGAGAAGGCATCGCAGCCAAGTCTCAAGACAAGATTTAAAACATTTAGACAATGCAGTGATCTTCAAATGCAGCGTGCAATAAACGGTTAGAGCAAAACAGTTCCCTTTTATGGCGAAATAATCGCCAACTACAAAATTTAATGCAAATCAGTAAGAATATATTATGCGAATATGCATTTTCAGTAAACAACGTAATTCGCCCACCGTGCATTGAATGATAAAATAAGGTAAGTGATACATTCCTGCTGTCTTAGCTTTTTCATTTTTTCAGTACACTATAAAATATAAGTGCAAGTTAACATCAAAATAAATGGAAGCTGAGCTGTCACCCCTTTTGGAGCATACTTACACTTACGTCCCTACTAATCAACTAGAGTCTAACATTTCCATAGTGACAAACATTTCTACCTGTTATTGTTGCAGTTATTTCCCGGATCAATACATTAAAAAAGAATCTAGCTTCTTTAGCAGTTCAGGTGCCACCAGATTTGTTGTTAAGTGGCATTTATTTTTTTATAATGTATCAGCGTATCAGTTGTATTTTTATGAAAATAAAAGCTTCCCAGCAGACACACAACCTTAAAACAACGTCGTACCAACGTCGATGCGACGTCATGACGTCGCATTGACGTTGATACAACGTTTTTAACGCCATGTGCCTGCTGGGTTGGTTATTACTTCAGACCCTTGTAATGTACTCGTGACATCGTTAAGACCCAATTGACCTGATTTAACGACCAAATGCGTGACCATGTTCTGTCCAAAAATTATTGTAGTAAATGGCGTTATATGTGTATCAAATTGAAATCAACCCCATCAAACTAAAGTATAGATAATATAGTGTGGGGAAAACTTTAAGAAATGTTATACTGTCTTAACATTTGATACCTTTCGTGTTCACTCAATTGTGAGGCCTTCTGTTTTAACATGATTTTTTTTAAAAAAAAAATCAGTTCAATAGTACAGGATTAAAAATTTAGATCTAGGTATGCCTTGTTTCTTTGTGGCTATTGCTGTTGTTGTTTTAGTTTAATATTTGTTATTTTGCACTTACGTGAAGACAGTTTAAACGGACAATTTACTCATAACAATTGCCTTATATGGCTAAAAGTACAATGAATTTATCAAACTATCACATTTATTATCCCGGGAATTATTACTGGTGCATCACTTTGACCCAAAGGCTTTTAAAATGGGTATTTTCAATCAGCATTGTCAGATCTTTATGTTCAAGAATGGAATGCAAAGGTTAACGTGTTCTCAAAAAGAAAACAATATCTATTATTTAAAGACAATCTCAGTTTTGGCAAATATTCGATCAATGTCTCAAAATTTTATTATTCGAAATTTATCAAATATAGGGCACGATGAAGTGATACACCACTAATAGACGAAATTGTAATGTTTGCACTTATAACGACATTGGCGCTGAGTATCATTATTTTTTTTTCATGTGACTTTTTAAAAGTGTCAAAAAATTGAAATCATAATTCTATGTACAAGCACGTGGATTTTTTTTTTACCTCAACCCATTTAACTATTAAAATTTATGGAAAAAGTTTTCTTTGTAAACAGCTTTTTGCAAATGATCAAAACATAATACACTCCTATTAATTTAAAGCTAAACTTAATATCCACTGTTTGTCATTTCTTGATTTTGAATAAATTGTCCACACAATAATAGAGTATGCCATAGTGCACTGTATTAATGTATTATGCCTTGTATCTGCACGTTAGCCACCTGTACTAGGCCTGAGATATATAGTTATCAGTAAAGTTCTGGGCCCGGAATAACAATGCCTCCTTAAAGTTAAGGAAGACTTAAGTTAAGTATTGATATTTCAGGATGCCAAAAATAAAGTTTCAAATTGATTAAAATAAAAATAGTTTCATTTTTTTCTGTAGATCACAATGGTATCTTTGACCACAAGTACTGCATCGATATAGGCAATTTATTTAGCATTTACTATATAGCATGTTGAAATATCAATCCTTAAGCCTTCCTTACTTTTAATGAGGCATTGTAATTCGGGGCCCTGTTCTATAATATGAGCCAGTGTATGAGATTTCCAACAATTTGGTATGTGCGACCAGCAAAGGCTCAGACCAGCCTGCGCATACGCGCAGTCTGATCAGAGCCTTTGCTAGTCGCTTGAGTATTCTATGATTGTCAAGCTACTGACTGAACACCTTTAGGAGTTTCTAAGCTTAAAAGGAGGAGGCACAGACTCGTCTTAGTCTACACTTGTCAAAATGCCACATTGTTGGAAATTTCATGCACTGGCTCATATTTCAGTCACAGTTCAACAGCGATGAGCTTCGCAGCATCCACGATTCCAGGTAGTAAACAGCAGTTTGTCTCAACAAGACGATATGCAGGCAAAAGAAAACTTATTGCACCGAAAAATCAACCACTTCACAGTGCAGATAATGTAGACCAAATTGAAAAGAAAAACGCAACAAAGGGAACTAAGAATCAGGCATCCAAAAATCTGCAGATCACTCGAACCAGCAAAACAGACGAGAAGAAAACTATGAGGAAGAGACAAGTTTCCCCAGAAAAAGAAGGTTCTACGATTAGCGCATCATCAAGACCTGGGTCCAAAACCGTTGAAAGTGAACTTGATACAATTGCTGGAAATGATATTTGGATAACATCTAAAAGTAAATATGATGAAATGGTGTACTTGAAACAAAGACATGAGCTAAGGATTCAAAGTTTAGAAGCAGATTTAAAAGAGGTTTTTGAGTTTTATGAAATGTTATACAAGGAGAATGAGGTCCTTAAAGAAAAACTTAACGTGGATGAACAGCTAATTGCTGAACCTTATAAAACAGTTTATAACGACAGAGGTGTGTTAAGGTCTGCTGAGTTTATGTATAAAAAGAGAATAGCACAACTTCAAAAACAAGTTAAAGACATGGAGAAAGAAAATAGTGAACATAATGAAGAAATTAAGAGATTAAAAGCCAAACTTCCAAAAATAGACGATGCGAAGGAGAAGGAAAAGGAAGCGAAATACAATAAAATGTTCTGGGAAAACAGAAACTTAAAAACAGAAAATCACAGTTTAATAAGGAAGTTAGAAATGCTTTCAGAAGATCTCAGGTTTTATAAGAACCAGCAGAGTTCTGGCTGGGATAGTGCCTTTATGAACGCTAGAGACGTGTTGTTTAATAAATCCGAACCAGTATACGGGAATGAACATCAAGAGTTTGCAATCTTTGAACATGAAGCAAAGAGAGTAGTTGCTGAACTGGAAGAGAAAATTGAGAAACTTACAGCAATGAATGGGCACTTGAAAAAGCAGAATCAAAATATGAAAAAAGAATATGAAATCGCCATGAAAAAACAGGATGAGTTGAATGTAGAGAAAAATGAACTGGGAAGACAAATGAAGTTGTTACATTATCGACTTGGCGACACAAAATCGTCAAAAACTTCCGAAAAATCTGTTTCAAATTATGATCATGCCAAGCTATTGTTTCGCTTTCAACAACAATCTGCTTAACCATTTATCTCATGGAGACGCCTTTCAACGCTTTAGCAAACAGAGCAGACCCAGATCAGACAGCTCATACAGCTGCCTGATCATGGTATGCTTTGTTTGCTTATGGAAATTGTGATATAGCTGATCCTACACTAGTGAACCTAACAAGTAATTTCTTGGTTCTATGTACCAACATGAACGTTTATTTATATAATTAGTCATAGTGGGTTGAGCCTAACATGAATATTCATGAAGGGAAATGGTTAATACATAGCGTCTGTTTCATTCTATTCTAAAGCATTTGGTGTGTCTACCCCAATCAACAATGTTCACATCATGCCCATTATGGTCACTTGCACAGCGTTCAGCCACACTAGAGAGATGCGTATGCACGTTTAAAGAATGCGATATATCCCACTATCACATGAGCTGGGCCGTTTATGTTTTGGGCAATTTGGACAGACCTCTCATATGGTACATGTACGTGTCAAAGGGCAATACTTTATTTAAGCTGAACTTGGACACAAAGCATCTAAAGATATTTACGAAATCAAGCGCAGCAGCTCCAGTCAGTCGTGTCATGGTTGGGAACAATGTAGTATTTTATTCACCACGGCGCTGCCAGAATTAATAAAATATGAATAAATGCATCTTCTTTTCGGTGAATAGTTTTTGTACGAACATTACTATAATTAATCATCATATTAAGTAATTATTATACCATGGGTTGTCCACCTGTACGTGGAGATAATCCACGAGCTATAGCGAGTGGATTATCTCCACGTACAGGTGGACAACCCATGGTATAATTATTACTTATTCAACCCTTACCAACTTTAGCACGAACTATCTCATGATGTGCTATGTCTACACTGATGTAGGTGGTATAGTTATACCATGTTTGTCCACCTGTACGTAAGATAATCAACTCGCTATAGCTCGTGGATTATCTCTACGTACAGGTGGACAACCCATGGAATAATTATTATTTATTCCACCTACATCAGTGTAGACATAGCACATCATGAGATAGTTCGTGCTAAAGTTGGTAAGGGTGGAATAACATGAGATACCAAATGTCAATTTGATAATTTGCGTTGGCTGTAAAATCATAATTTTAACGATAACAATATCTTTCATTTTCCTTTAATCATCATCATCGACATGGTAATGTTCTTTCTGGACCTGGGACATCTGTCTGCGCACAGGATTAGCCTAATTGGCTTTAATGGCTAATAAGTTCATCTTCTGGCATGCATGCTATCCCAGTCGTAGCAGTGCCCGCCCCAAATACCATAACATACTAAGAAGATTAACTATCTTAAGGACCATTGTTATTGTCTATTTGTTTAAGGACATATTTCTTTTGAGCGATTAAATCTGTTGAAAAGGACAGATAAACAGACTAAGGTAAATATACCATGAAGTCGAGAAAAGGGTACAGCATTGAAACAGACAGATGCGGTGCAAAGAAGGTGAAATTAGACCCGCTGCTGCAGTCTGATCAGACCCATCTTATATCAAAAAGAATTGTCGTTGCTGTTGGGATTCATATTTCACGATTTTCCCCATCAGGCTGCGTGGTGTTCAAGCATGGGATTTTAAATTTTGTTGACAAACGTGTACAGGTAAAAATATATTTTCTCAAGTTGATTTTCAAAGAATAGTAAATTTAATAGCCCGTGCTGTAAAGTAAGGTGGCACATATGTGCCATGTCATTGCATTAATAAGAATGAGATTTTTCTTGCAAAATGGAGAAAAAACCCATGCGATTCTTGTTTTCTTATTTCCTAATCCAAACATATGTTGTGGGTACTCAACAGAACCGCCTCAATGAGCAGCCCATGCGCGGACCCAGAAAATTTTGCCAGAGGTAACGTTCTTTTTTTTTAGTTGATGCGGGGATAGAGGATCCAAATACCACTATAAATGGGCCGTTGTCGGCCCGCCATTCAAAAGGCGCTTCGCTGGCGGGCCGATGATGACCCAACATTGAATGCTGGCTTGGTAGCCTTGTGATGTTTCAGGGGATCCGGACCATATTGCTAAAAAACCTATATTTTTGTGATTTTTCAGGGGGGGGGTCCGGACCCCCTGTCCCCCCTCTGGATCCGCCCGTGCACCCAAAACAAATGTTTTAACTGATGTATAAGAACGTTTTGTTAATCTTGACCTTCGAAACATGTCGTTTCTTCATGCAATGATAAACGCATTATCTATGCCCACTCTATGTTCTATTATATTTTCCAGCATCATGTATCGATCGATCTTGTTCACACAAATGAGCCTAATTTTGCAAAGATCAAATACGAGGAGTTCCAGGCACGGCCAATTATATCAAAATTGGTTCATTAAAATATATGGCTTTCTGGAAACTAGCTTCTTGGTAAACCTGTCCGGTGCAAACGTGGCTATATCAGGGCAATGATGAATTGTACGTCTCTTGGGTGCAAGGGGTAGATATAGATAAAAAAACAGTCTTCAGGATAACTATTTGGCACTCATTGATCACCAATGAGTGCCAAATAGTTACATTAACCTGAAGACAAAGCGAAATGTAGCAAACAAAATAAGCATGGCTGCACAGCATCAACAGGCATATGTAAACATAGTTTTCCCCCGACTCGCTACATTGAGCCCTAGACTCCGAATTCCTGTGCATCCATTTGACTCCAGAATATATTTAAATCTTAACTCTAATAAACTGCATTTAAATCAGGGGCCCTTTGTGCAGAGCATTTTGGCTTAATTTATGTGTGGTACTATTTATAAGGACATATGGATTTTTAATGAAACACTGTGAGTAGCTTTTGCAATTACTCACATATTTTCATAAAAAATGACAACATTTGATAGTTTCAGATTAAAAATTTCTTTCGTATATGCTAATCCAATCCTTGCGATAGAGGCTCTGGGGGTTACTCCGATATTTTCACAGACCATTTTTTGGTTCAAATCCTGAATTTCAATTTTTTTGGGGGGTTTTCAGAAAAATAAATATTTTTGGGGGTATGAAGATTTTGTGGATATTTTTGGGGGGTCATCACAAAACTGGACTGGTTTTAGGGGTCATTTCTGTGCATTTTAGGGTCGTTTCGTGTAGTGAGGCCAATGTTTAGAATGGGGATATTGTTTTGGGTAGCCAAAATATCAAATATATGTTTGGTTATGCCTGATATTCCAGATTTTTTTGTAAACAGTAGATGCCGGACCCAAAGAAAAAAGAAAAATGAGAGTACCCCCCAATTCCCCTGGGACTGGAGGACCTTGATTTGTACTTTGGAGACATGAGAGCCCTACTATTCACTGCGCATGACAAACCCTGTGGTGCAAAGCAATCAATGAATTATGGTGTTACATAGGTTTATTATTTATTTAAGTCTCATATTGATATACAATATCACATGCACATACTTGTACAAGTGTACACATATACACATATAAAATATATCAACCCGTTCTTTAGAAAATTATAAGAGACTATCGTTGTTCAAAACGTCATAAAATATAAACAGTATATTTCATAAAAAGCAATATTGTGATTTTAAAACAAGATAAACATTGTATGGCATAAAATTGTACATACATGTTTACATAAAATATTCTAATCACAGCGCCTCATATCACACAGTTACATGTATCTCTTTAACCGTAAGAGGCCATAAAAATGCATGCAAAATTAATATTACATGTCCCTAACAAGTTTTCGAGTAAATTACGGTAGGCACTTTAATATAACGAAAGGTTCATTTTCTGAAGTTCCTTTAAAGAGATACGTTTTCTGTCTAAGGATGTTTATTCGTTTGGGGACAGTCGTGCAACCGCATTTGATTAATACACATTTACATAAATGCTCATCCAGTACATGTAAAAAAGATGTAGCTTTGGAGGAAATGAATGTTGCATCTACTTTCTATATGCGAAGAACGTCGTATTTACGTCGTGTCGTTATATCGGCGTTTCTACAGTTGCCTTGGGTGTCTACACAGTGCAAACTGCAAAGACAGATACAGAGTTGTTGTTTTTTTTCAGTGAGAGAGAAAGAGAGAGCCTTCCAAAGTTTTAATGGCGCTTCGCTGGTGGCAAGAGAGTGGTCTGCATTTATATGCTACCTGGAAAACTACCAACTATGAAAGCCGTGTGTGCGTGCGTGCGCGCGCGCGCACGCGTGTGTGAGTGTGTGTGTTAACATGATGAC
This sequence comes from Loripinus fragilis, assembly GCA_964019695.1. Lineage (NCBI taxonomy): Eukaryota > Metazoa > Mollusca > Bivalvia > Lucinida > Lucinidae > Loripinus > Loripinus fragilis. Next base: position 20,876,139 of record OZ026520.1, on the reverse strand, counting down.
TTTAATATAACTCCACAACGTCCTTACTGACACCACGATTAGTAAGTCACTTTTCTTATGGTACATTTCAATTAATTACGTGATTAGAATCGCAATCCCAGTGGCAAGACAGTACAGGGTTGTAACATTACTCAATAATCCCAATAAATCAATGCTTTGCCACAAAGGGATACATTTTGAAAATCAAATTAATTTTGAAATAATTGTATTGAAGAATCTAATGTGCACGACAAGTAAAGCAAGATGACACTGCCTATACACCCCCACCACTTCGGACAATATCAATACACTGTAAAAAGAAATTGCGCAATGTTACACAAAATGTGGTGGCAGCTGAACTGCTAGTGGCCTTGGTGTATAATCTTTCAACTGCTTTAGAAGAAAATCTAATATTGTTGAACGCGAACACCAAATGCGCAAACCATCCTGCGCATCCACACAGTCTGGTAATAATTTCTCGATGGGACTAATAATAGATCATCATGCGACATGCCAAATATTCACCATTTCAGCTTATCTCAGTAGTTGCAAACACTAAACGCCGGAGACATGTTTTCTCGTGTCGAGGCCCAAATGGGTAAGCGCAAAAAACTCCCCAGAGATAACCTGCATCGATCTAAAAGAAAATGGAGACGGCTGTAGAAGAAGACAGAACAAAGCATGGGACAAATACTCGACTCTTGTCAGTTACCAAAAAGTAAAGAAGAAGGCAAAGATTAGAAATCGACACAATGACCCTGGACACCATATAGGAAATTGACCAAAACACAATAAAACATCACACACAAGAGAGCAAAGAGCCAGGCTCCCTCCCAGCAGGACACCATATAGGAAATTGACCAAAACACAATAAAACATCACACACAAGAGAGCAAAGAGCCAGGCTCCCTCCCAGCAGGTGACCATAAGGCCGCAATGAACGGACAAGACAGCATAAAAACAAGAAACACAAAAAACAAAAAGGATCCACAAAAGAAGCACCGCCTTGGAACGGACAGTTAACCTATACTGGAGTGATTATACATACACTGTCCAGGCTGTGTAGCAAGTCAATGCTCAGCATGCATTCAAGATTTGGTCACTATCGACCCGCCAGAGAAACGCCATTTAAATGGCGTTTCTCTGGCGGACCGATATTGGCCCACTGGGTGCATCATGACAAGCAAAAATTGAAAGAGAGCAACTGAGCTGATCAGTGATGGCTCCTTTTCTCAGTGGATGTTCTTCAGATAATCACTCTCTCCTGACTCATTGTCTACAATGATGGGCTTATCATGAACAATCATGTGTTACTATCATGCGAACAGAGTTCTATCATGAGAATCATGATACGGCACGAGCAGGTGTGGCATTATTTCATAAACACGATGGCTTCAAATAGAAAATAAGAGTACTTTTGTCTTTCGTTAAGTCATTTACCTACATTTATCTAAACTTCAGTCTAGAACTGCCAGCTGTGATTTTGATTTTGAAATATGTCTGCCAATTAATCTCGTCCATACTTTCAGTGGCTTTACAAAACAGAATAGTACATGCCTGTATACAATATTTTCATGTCTTATATTTTCAACACTTTAATCTAGCTACCTTTTTTTGCCTTAGCCTATTCATTACTTTATGAGCCACTGCTTAACGGAGTCATTAAAATATTCTTAGCGAAAGTTCACATCTGCACTGTAAAAATACGTGTAAGTTAACAGTCAAAGAAGTGGCAACTCAGCTGCCATCTCTTTTGGTGTAAACTTAAACTTACTTTCCTTCAAAACAAATTAAGGCCAACGTTTCTCTGATGATAAATATTTAAAATTCTACCTGCTGTGTAGATGTAGTTATTCTCTTGATTAAGACAATCGAACAGAACTAAACTTTAAAAGCAACTGAAATGATACATCAAGACCACTGGCAGCTCAACTGCCAAAAAATTTGGTGTGAAGTTACTTTTACTTTTACAGTGGGCCTAATTTGCCTTGCAATCACTGAGGGCTTATGGTTGCTTAATGTGGATAGAGAAGACTGACCAGACTGGGCGTGGCATGCCCACGCTGAGTATACGCTGGAAGTACGCCAGGTTGTTGTTATGCACTGGTCCATATATATTCATAGGGCCAGTTAAGCAAAAAAAAAATCAGTTTAAACGTGTGTTTTGGGTACTCATTGAGACGGTTCTTTTGAGTACCCACAACATACGTTATGGTTGAGAAATGAAAACAAAAATCAGTTACGGAGCTTCAAGTGGTTCAGCTATATACCGACGGGGTTTTTATAGGTACCATATCCGCCCGTAGAGTCTTTAGGCAATCTAAAGTGCATAATATCAAATGAAATTACCCAAGTTGTAAATTACCTAACAAGGACAGATGGGTGTCCTCAATTTAGATAATATTGTAGATATATGCACGTCTGACGTATAAATTGTTGATATGACATTGATAATAAATAATCATAATTAGATATGACAGGAACGTGTTGAAGCATTAAATTATTACATATGTCATGATATAAATAATAACTAACATGTATCGAAGGTGTTGGACAAACTGGTCAATCTTGGGGACAGTGGACTCACTAGACAGTCATTTTGGTGCAAACAGCCATACATACAGAGAGAGAGAGAGAGAGAGAGAGAGAGAGAGAGAGAGACGAATGTAAGAAACATGTTACATGTTAAATCCCAGCATTAATATTTATAACTGCCTCTATCAAGATTTAAACTCCATCAAACTATGTAAATAGGCGACGCAGAAGCCAGCTAGGTAAGAAAGAACCCTGGTTTGCCAGAGACCTCACTAGCCCATCTGTGACGTATTTAATCCAGATGAAACTTTCTTTTTGGCGCGAGCTGGGGTGCGAGTCTCGGTGAGGGTGCGAGTCTCAGTTAAGTATACAAGTTGTTTTAGCGAAAGTGAACTTTTCCCCAACATCAACCAGATGTCGGAATATTATCTAAAAATCAATTTTTGAATCGCTATCAGCCCTTACTTTCGCTTCAACCCAACTATTTCTTGTGTCCTGAAGCTGTTTATTAAAGCATTTGCTGGTGGTTATCACTTCAATACTCGAGCCTTCGCACACGAAAAGAAACCATCTGCTTCTTTACTATCTAGCCAACAATGCTAGCTCATGGTCAAATAAATTAAACCACCCCCAATTCCTACTGCAAGCCGCCAGGTAGCACAAGACAAATGCGGATACCAGAGTGCATATGACATTTCGCCGAACTCCATAATGAGATCATACTGTCGGATCCACCGCCCATAACACACCGGAAAACGTCAATACTATCGACGAACGTAGATCAAAAATCGTTAGAAGCAGAGTTTTCGATTGTCATTTGTCGCCCGACTGGCGTTTGTCGATTGTAAAGGGCGTTTTCGATTGCCGCCTACCCGGTGTGCTTATGTAGATTGAAACTGATGAAAACCATAAGATAACTCAAATATGCTTACTGAGTGCATACTTTGAAGTGATCAGTCCATATTCACACACCAGAGCAGAACAAAACTAAAACGCTACAAAATGCAGAATCTGATCAGGGCCTACACTGAGAATGAAAGATGTGATACATTTGTATCAGGTAGACAAGACAACTGGAAAATTGCAGCCTGGAGGTATTAGCCGTTATTCCAACGGATGACAAGATATTAAATGTTGTCGTTTTTAACCCTGTGAAGTTTGAGAGAAACTAATGGGATGGAATATGCAACTAGTTATGGGTTAGGCGGATCTGGCCAACGGACACTGCCGAACCAGTCGCTCCCCGGTAGTGGATGTTGAACCACTATTGCCTCGAAAGTTTTGTGCCCCACTGGAATCAAACTCCCCAACAGTGGCAACCGTCCTTTCAGGCGAAATTGACGGTCTCTGAACCGGAAGTATCCGCTGTGGAAAGTTTGCGCTGGAATCATCAGCGCCACTGTCAGCGCAGGCGCGATATTAAATATATAGGCATGCCAACTATTGGACGATAATGACACCCTGACTTGCATTGATGGCGAACCATCGTTGCCTCAGTACCACCGGATGCTAGACACCATGTCGTCACACTCTTGTAAACTGGGATTGACTTTCTATTTGAAAGACCTCCTTTGGAGATAATTGGATAGAAATGCCAAACAACGTTAGCAATACCAGGTTAGAAAACCCCGCATTCCATATCCCTCGAGATAGCGTAGCTGGTGGGTCATTCACCTCCCAAATGACCAGCACCTCATTGGGTCAATGTACATTTGTATGGTTTTAAGGACATATCTAAGTCTTCAGTCCAAGTCTGTAATCAGAAGACCATGTATGGGCTTATAGAAATAGCTAGTCTAAAATTCAAAGTAGTACTATACGCACCTGTGGAACAGGCTGAATGCGTGCGAAAAAAGAACATATACAAACAGCGTAGACCGAGATGAGACGCCGCAATACGCGGCGTATCATCAGGGTCTGCGCTGTTTGCCAAGATAAACACGCTCTTGGTAATGGTAGATTATAATCTGGCCCTCATTCACTTTGCGTTAATTGGTGGGTACCTATAACATCATCACAAATTCTGTCAAACTTTGGATTTAGAGAGATTAATATTGGTTCTACGCATACGTTTTGTACACATAACACCAAGAATCCACCAGAATTGTGATATAATCTTCCCATATTTTTGTCCACATGTGTACGCAAATGCGTTTTTGCGTATACGTAGCTACGCCCCCTGAACGCTCTTAAGTGTTCGTGGGACTGGTCATTACACTATACGAATCATGTACATGCCTATTTTGCCTGTGTTTCTTTGAAAATGATACCGCTATACATATATTTGTCATGAATTCTTCACAACTTAGTCAAATCTTCAACGTCTTCTAAACACTACCTGTCTTTCTGTACACAGACAATGACAAATTATTTCGCTATAAAACTTGAAAACACATTGTTATATGATACATAATTAGTTTTCTTCGTTGTTGAGACGCTTAACATTGTTGACGTTGACTTTTGAAAAATCTGTTATGTGACGTGAAATAACACGAAGACCAAGATCAGACCGCGCTAGTCATAAATTGAAACTATGTTTCAAAGTTTACCGATTTATTAACGAGACCTTGGCGATGTTAATACAAACAGGCACGCAACGGGATGCTACCTCTATGAATCTTTACTAACCTTTGTCATGCCACATTGCATCTAATGCTTACATGCCAGACCAGATCCCGAGGTTATAAAACTTTCCCCCCTGCTCAACTCAGCTGAGCACGAAACTTATCCTGCTCATAAATTTTAAAATGACAACAATTGTTGGCATATAAACATTTATCAGCATGATAAATACAACTCCTGAGACAATTAAAGCAAGAAATTTCATCATGTGTCGGTATTTCAGTGTTTATGAGCAGTTGAAATTGTATGCTCAGTTGAGTTGAGCGCGAAAAAAGTTTTATAACCTCGGAGAGTATTTGAGACGAATGGTAAATTTGGTAAAAAAATATTAATATGAATGACAAAAATTACACTTGAACAGACTTTATATTTAAGTCTGTTGAGCTCCAATGCCTTGCAATTTATCGAAGAAAGAACCATCTAACGTTAAAACTTGAGCAAACGCATGGAGATACAACGTTATTGTCTGATTGAACTATTGCCAGTAGATCGCCTTTCTTCTAAATCGAGCTGTATCATTTTCGAGGGCAAATAAGGTCAAAATCACCAAACCGTTTGGATGCTATTTCATAGTTCAACTGAGGACAGAGGATTTTACGGGAGTTTTAAAATGACAGGGCCCTAGGTGAAAATTGTGTTGTCAATGCCTGTACTCATTGTAAACGTCTCGACTCAACGAGGTGATTTCGTTGCATTATATTAATATACCACCCTTACCAACTTTAGCACGAACTATCTTATGATATGCAAGGTCTACACTGATGTAGGTGGTATATAATTGTTATATCATGTTTGTCCACCTCTACGTGAGATAATCCTTTCGCTGAAGCTCGTGGACTATCTCCACGTAAAGGCGGACAACCCATGGTATAACTATTACAAAGAACACAGTTTGGTTATGAAAAATTAACAATTCGAACTAATGACATTAAGTAGAGATGTGGGGTGGCATATCCCCCCCCCCCCCCCGAAGCAGAAGCCGTTTTAAAAAATCAAACGAAATGAAGGTTTTCCCTTTAAGGTGAGATTTTTAAATTTATTTTTTACTTATTTGCAGGGCTCCCTACATGTATATCCCCAAACTATGAGCTTGCTCCCCAAATCCCTGAAAATAATTACCAGTGCTCCCCAGCTCCCTGAAAATAGATAGCTCTTCTCCCCCCTGGGGCCCCCAATGAAACCTCTTCAAGATACATGTAGTAAGAAGTGCAATATATGACGGCCCTGGTTGGGGGTACAGCAAATAACGTTAACGACACAAAACCTATGCTGACGCTCGACTAAAGTTGATTACGTTTTATGATTTCAACGGAATAAGATACGTCGAGGTCATAGTAGCCCATACATGCAATATACCGGGACAGTGTGCCCCTTGTTAATGTCAAATGGGACGAGAAACAGTGCAGACTAAATTTAATGAGACGCAACATCTAGATACAGTTCAACAGCAGGCCAGGCTTGTTTTATAAGCACACGACAGAACTACCAACCACAAAACGTCGGAATAATGTAGTAACAATGTCGCTGCGACGTCAACTGATACGACGTTATTCTAATGTTGTGTGCCTTCTTGGGTTCTGGCTGCGAAAACACTCCAATATAACATAACGCCTACTACTATTTTTATTACTATTACTACTACCGGCGAAATTTGTCGTCTGCTGAATGCTGCAAACAGTTTGGACCCAGATCAGGCCCGACGTTCTGCCGGGCCTGATCTGGGTCCAAACTGTTTAACACTGTTATTCCCGAAAGAATATTTTGAAAAATGTAATAATGAACAATAACTGCAGACGACAAAACAAAAATCATAAAAATTTTCCCAGCATGCAAAGCGCTGAACTCACCGGCTGGAACTATATACTTTTCGGATGGCGCAACAATACCATTGGGTTTTGTAACCGGCGCACTGTAGGGTCTGGTGTCGTCGTCTTTGGGACGGTGTCCCCTACCTCCACACGATAGGGTACCTCCCATCAATCCCCTTTTCTTGAATATATATACTCCCTAAACTAATTTCCTTTTATCAAAGATGCGAATTATGGGATGAACGGAAAACTCCCCCTCATACAAACTCCACATTCATTGTATATATTCCAATTGAAGGTATGAGAGTATGAGATCATAGAAAACCGCGTGTGTTATACAGATCCATACATTGGTTTTGTATACAAACACTTCATAATAATCTATACAACACCATGTAGTTTTCAGTCAAGCTCCATCGCACAAAAGTCCAAACCAATATTAAGAGGTATATTGTAATACACGACCCGGACAGTATTTACACCTGTACTATAATCCGCCTGTCGATATCTCAGGTGTGAACCGTATCAATCTGTAAGAAATTTGTTTGAAAAAACATTTGGTTATCAACGAGAAAATATCGTTTTTGCTAGATTTTGCTGCTTACACTGTTAATAGCTATACAAAGCTATGGTGATCCGACTATAAATAAAATTTGTATTCTGTAAAAAAATGCAGTTTAATTTTGTTTAATGAAAAGGTATACACAGTGGCAGATCCAGAGGAGACGGTTCAGGGGGTTCGCTTAAACCCCCTCCTTTCCGTCCGCCGTGCTTGAACACCCTTCCCGCCCGCCGTTTTAAAATATCCTATGAATATGAAATAATTTGGTCTCACTGAGATAAAAAAAAATCAGTAAATCGAACTCCAAACCTTTCCATTTGCTTTTAGCTGTTAGCAAAGGTAAAATACAGTCTAAACATCTCGCATTAGTTCATGTATAATAACACCTATTAAAACGTTCATTTTATGAAACAATCGTAAAAAGTTGCCCACCAAAACACAATATGTTACACCCAGTGGGTATTACATGACATAGAACACATTGAACCTCTCAATAACCCGAATCTTGATAACTCAAAGTGCGTGCGTAAGTCGAAGAACTAAATTTGTGATGCATAAGGTTTACATCAGATCGCGAGGGGGTGTTTCCATCATTCAAGTTCTAAATTACTTCCCTTATTTCCTGATGCATAAAAATATGTTGCGGATACTTAAAACAGCCGTCTCGGAGACAGTTTTTGAAAGAATCAACGACACATATTGTGGTAGAAAATGATGAAGACACTGGAATAAACCCACTCATCTACCTCTGAGATGGTTAGATATGGTTGAAATATTGTTCACTGGGATGCTAAACTTCAAGACCAACAAACACAATAAATACTACTACATTAATTGTGACTATATGGATTTCATGAACAAAGATAACGCTGGTCAAAGCAGATGTTGCGTTGAGGAGCTCTTTGTTCACCTAATATGATGTTTCAACAGGCCTCCTAGTTGTAAATACATGCTGACAATTTAAAGAAAATAAAATTGATTTTGCAGCTTAGGTTAAATCATGCTCATTCAATATGCAAAGCTGGCACGTTAGTTGAAGACAGAGTGATCAATAGTGTATAAGACCATAATTCTGCAATACCAGTACAAAAGAAGTACGCATATGCGATCAACAAAGGTGCATATCAGACTGTGCGTTTGCACAGTCTGATCCGCGCCTTTATTGATCGCTGCTTAGAAAGTGCCATAGCTAAACTTGCTAAATCCAATTTTCACTATTCTAGGTACTCTCTGTTGTTCAGCAGGCTGGTTTGCGAGTATACTGGTAGCAAGCCCTGGACACGTTTTATCGTGAGCTGGTCCATACGTAAGGCGTTAATAGAATGTTTATGGCATCTGTCTTCTTTATGCCTTTGAAAACTGCGCATGCTGAGAAAAAGCTGTGCGTGCAAAGAATATCATCCCTAGTACCCAGACCTTTTATCGCACGTCAAATTCTCAACCCGTATGCAGTCTTGCGTGTTCAAGTTATGGATATACATATAACAAACAAAATAAGAAATGCAACAGTAAGATTTTCCCCTTAAGTTCTCCTTTTATTTCTAAAATACATATCGCTATAAAATTCTTATTTCTGATCAAATCTGATCAAACCTCGAGTATAGCGCAGATAAATATTTCTTTAAATTGTATGAATAAAAGCCAGTGTTAATGACTGGAGAGAACCCTGTTTCGTGATTGGTCCAATTTGTCTTCATAAATCTCTATGTCAACCTAAAAGCTGGTCTAAACTGGTCTACAAGTTGATATAGGATGAATACCAGCTCAAACTAGCTTTCAGAAAGTAATATTTTTGACGCTTTTCTAACATCACCCTCTAGAGAGCTAAAATAGCCTCGAAATTGGCATGAACTTCTGTTTCAAGTACCAACAAGGAAATTAAAGACTTTATTGAATTTTAACAACAGTTTTGTTTTGTTTGTTTGTTCATTTTTCTTTGTATATGTGCCAGTTTTGTTTGTTTGTTCATTTTTCTTTGTATGTGTGCCACAACATGAGATTTCAAACGATGTGGCCAGTAAGTGCGACCAGCAAAGCCTCGGATCAGCATCCTCATACGCGCAGTCTGATCAGAGCCTTTGCTTGTCGCTTGAATATTCTATGACTGTCAATCACATGTCGCAGCTCATATATACTTAACTATTTTCAGGAGTTGTAAGGTTGATCTCCAGTATGCAGTTGTTAACCAAAGGGTAGCTACCAATTGGACAATAACGGGATATGATCAAAAAGTAGATAGAAGACACAAAAAATATGTGTGTGTGCATGAGCGGATCCAGGGGAGGGAGGCAGGGGGTTCGGACTCCCCTGAAAAATCACAAAAATAGGGTTTCTAAGCAATACTGGTCTGGATCCTCTGAAAAATCACAAAACTACTAAGCCAGCATTCAATGTTGGGCCATCATCGGCATACCAGCGAACATTTAAATGGCGTTTCGCTGGCGGGCCGATGATGGCCCGCTTATAGTGAGTGGGTCCTCTCTTCCATCATCAACTAAAAAAGTTGTCAAAACTTTCTAGATCCGCGCATGATGTGAGAATCCTAAGGTCTACTGAGACGATTCCAAAAGCATTAACCAATTCTTCGAGGGAATATAAAAAAGGCACTAATTTTATATAACTTTACACTTTGACCCTAATCTGCTTTATGGTCTGTTTTCCTGACCAGAATGCAGATGATGTGCAATGTAACAGTCACTAACATGCAGTTGAATCGATGTAAACGAAATTGTCACACCACTTCTGACCTTTCTGAAAATTAGAAAAGTTGTACTGCGTTTATTTTGTATGGTGTATTTTTACATGTTTCCGCAAGCAAGTTGATCCAACACACACGTACACACGCCCGCGCTATGTATTTAGTGGACAGTCTGAATCTAGACCAGGTCCATCGTTTTGGAAACGGACGGCAGGAAGTACACACATGAGGTGTTGCCGATCTTTTCGACTCCTGTGGAATGTACCCGAGTCAATCCGTGCATCTCTGCAAACGAGGAATACTAGACGGATGGCTGAGAATGGGTTTGCTCCCCCCCCTAGGGAATTTTGCAGACATATCCTATCATGTAGAGAATTGAAAGCCGAGTCTTTTAAGAGATGTTTGCACTCTGTGCTCCGGGGCGTTAGTCTGTAAGAGCCTGTAACATACGTTACTTAAGCAAACTAAGAAAAAGTAAATTGAAAGTTTGGACTACAAATTAAAGACATTAAAATATTTATTTTTAAAAATTATTCATATAGTCTGCATACTGGATATCTTAACTACGTATGACAGCCAAAATTGCGGCTTCCTAAGGTGTCATATGCGTTACATAAATCAGATAACCCATTAAAATTTGCAAGTGTGGCTAACATCATTTACATTCACAATCTCTCTGTGTGTTTTGCAAAATGTTTTTAACCATGTATGACTAGCTTATGCAATTGGCTAACAGAAAAATTAAAGTTTGTTTCACTAGCTTAAATATTTTTCCTGAAATAAGCAATTAAACAACCCTACCCCTACCCAGTTTTAAGGTGAAATGTTTGGTATTAAAACTAAAGTAAAAATAGTTAAAAAATATTTGCAGTTGATGAATGTGTTTCATTGTTTGGGATTTATTTGCTTATATGAAAAGACTCATAAATCTTCAAGTTTGTTGCAAAATTCTTAATATCAGAGGCTGTAGCATATGTTACCTGATGTAATAAATTGGCAAACTCATTGTCTTTACGTAAGATATGCCTAAAAATGTTTAAATCTCCTCGAGGGAATTTTGCAGACATATTCCTTCTTATAGTACAACTCAAGCTGCATCGAATAAGGGATGTTTGCACTCTCTATGTTGGGGCGTTAGTCTGAAACAGCGTGTTACATGCGTTACTATATCAAATAAAGGAAATGTAGTTTAAATGTTTGAGCTAAAATTGTGAAAAAAAACTCGCAGCTGTTGGATATCTTACATTGTTTAGGGATTTTAAACTGGCTCCTTTGATAAAGACTTATAGATCTGTTAGTTGTCATCAAGTTTTAAAGATCAGAGAGTGTTACATATGTTAGCGTGATAAGTAAAATCATCAAACAGTATTTTGACATCAAGCTGAGTAAGGGCCTGCTCCATCCTAATCCCCTTTGGAATTCTGCAGACAAATTACATCTTATGTAACCATTCAAGGTGCATTTAATAAGAAATGTTTGCACTCTGTATGTCGGGGCGTTAGCCTATAACAGCTCGTTACATATGTTACTATATCAATTTGAGAATAAGAAATTTGAATGTTTAAGCTACCAAAAGAAGTCATTAAAATGATCTAATAAATTGACATTCTTATAGTCTTTATACTGGATGTCTTTACTACATATGGAAGCTGTTTAACATTAATACGGCTAACTGTGGTGTTATGTGCGTTACATGAACCTAATAATAATTTAAAAGCTATAATTGTGGCTATCGTCATGTAGTTAAACAACTACTATGACTTGGTTTCAAACTGTTTTATTAGATTTTACAAACATATACTCAAGTTTACTTTTCTATCTTAAATATATTGTCTTATAGGAGCTAATACACAGCCCTACTCCCAGTTTTACAGAGAAGCAAATTTTGTTATTACCGTTTAAGTAAGACACATGAAAGCGATTACAGCGTGTGGATATTTTTCATTTTCTTAGTCTGTCTTGCTCATATATCTACAAGATGTCATTAAGTTAAATACAGGACACTTAATGTGTACTTATAAGTCTTTGCTGCCAAAACACTAGAAATTATATTCATTTCTGATTATCAAGCCCATGGACTGGTGTTACAGATGTTATCAATGACCTTTTGGACACATTTCCTAATACTGTGCATATAATGCTAAATATAGAGCCACAAATAGAAAAGATAGTTTTACATTTTTACAAGAAAATACAATAAATGAAATGGTCCAAACTATTTCTCATCGATTTAACACTCATGTTAAATGTTTGTCGTTGTCTGCTTCTGTGGTAATCATTATTATCACACGCCTCCTTGCAACTAGTAGAATCATCACAAAATATTTCAATCATTTACTGTTATTCAATTTTACCACCAGTCCACTCAAAATTGATGAGCCATTATCAACTTTCCAATTTTGCCATTTATGGCTTGGAACATTCGGAAACTGATATAAATTCCTAATAGTTGGCTCTTTGAGTATGTGTTTTAAGTGATACTCTGCAAGTAGGAGAAAGACTAAAGCTTTACAAGGAGGAAAACTATGCCATTAAGAGCAATGAGTACCTGGACTGAAGTACCCTGATATTTCTGTGATAAAGAATCATATCTTAGCTGGTTAACTTTTATAAATGTAGCCTTTCCATACATGCAACCCACATATTTTCATCTAATAATGTCTCTGCACTTAATAATTATCTTTCCCTAAGCATTCAAAAACTTATTTGAAGTCTTAGTACTTCTGAAGTGCTGAAACCGAGGTAACTCTTTCCCTTCAGATAAACGACCTAGATGTATCACAGCAGGTAAAGCAATGAAATGCAGGATGAACAGAGCGCAAATTAGACCCTTTCAATTCAATGATTCACTAAGTTGCTAAGATAAGAGAGCTTATTAAAGGATGTAACATATATAACTCGTCATAATAAATGAGCAAGGGCATTGTCGTGACATCCTTTTTGATTACACAGTCAGACGCAAGTGTTTTCAATTTCAGTGTTTTCAATGGATCATGAAATGAGGCACCTTATCAACTTGTTTACTCTGTATAAATCTTCCATAGAGCATAATATAGAACTAATGGTTATCCCATTCTACCTATAGTCCACTTTCCTTCTTTTGAATGCAACAGCAAATGATATGGCTGCAAAAACTGAGAAATCATAGGTTTTACATTATTTTAAGACATGCTTTATTGTACTGACATCAAAAAACAACCAACTGCAAACATAATTGATGGCAATGTCCAACTTCATATTCTTTGTCTTATACCAGATAACTTTCAAGGTGTAACAGAAATTGTTTCAGACGGTCTGCCAAAACCATCAAGAGTCAACATTGTAACTAAAGAAAACTTATAAAGTTCTTTGGGCGCAGCAAAATACTATTGATCTAAGATCTGAGGACTTAGGCACAAAAAGACTGGATAGGTTCCATGCCAAATGATGCAAAAAAGCAGCCTATTAAATTTCTGTTTGACCAATGTCAGAAATCTTTAAGTATTCTTAGAGGTACACTGTAGAGACAAAGATTTTGCAAAATCAGAGCAAAGTTATCATTTGACTAACACGGATGCAGAGGCAGCTGCAGTTAGATTGCTCTTGCCACTTCACAGGAAGAGATATATACCAGAGTCATACTCCATTGTATGCAATGAACATGTGAAATGGCATTAAACCCATATTTAATCAGGCGTTTGATCCCATGACACTGACATGCTGTTTCTGCTTTTGAAGAATGCTAAGGATTCAAGTTTGGCTGAGTCAAGTTGTTTGACGCTGGCACTGGCCACGCATACAAAGAAAATTAAGTCTTTTGATGGCTAAAGAGGAGGATCACACGAAATGCTTTTAAGTGATGTTTGTCACAATTACCAATTTTTAAAAGTAATCTTAATTAATGTAACACATATAACACCATAGGAAGCTGTATATTTGTTAAAAAAAATATTTTCTTATGTATCAAAGGTATTCAGCATGCAAACTACATGAATAATTCAAATAAATAGATAGTTTTATGTCTTCTTGTTGTTTCTCAGACTTTCATTTCATTTATTCTTAAACTGATATGGTAACATACGTATCAGACCATTACATGCTAACCCCCTAGTTAATAGAGTGCAAACATCTCTTATTTGATGCAGCTTGAATTGTTCTTTAAGGTAGGATATGTCTGCACAATTCCCAAAGGGGTGGAGAGGAACAGGATTGTACTCAGTTTGCAGTCCTAATACAATGCCATGATTCTACTGGTTGTGATGAAATGGGTGATTATTTTGCAATAGAAGCAGACACAATGATAGACATTGTGAGGGTGACTTGAATAAAGATTGTTTTTGAATAATTTTATTTAATAGGAATATTTATTAAATTGTGCCATTTAAATGAGAACTATTATTTTCTATCTATATGTCTATACATTTTAATATTATAGGCATTAGGAAATATGTGATTAAAAAGGTTATATATAACATAGGTAACACAATTCCATGGGCTTGTTATCAGCAATGACTGTTATTACTAAGACTAAGGCACCAGAGGCTAAAGATTAATAGGAAAACATGTGAAAAACGGTATTTTTCTGAAATATCATCTCTTACTTCCAAGAAAATTTCCCAGCTCATTCATTATGCCATGTAACATACGTTACATACTTTAATAAGTGCTATGATCCTGATGTCAAACTTGCAAATGTATGATTCTTTATTGCATTAGCAAGACAGTGCCAAAAATGTAAGATATCCACGAGCGTCAAATATTTTCATATATTTTTCTTCAATAATAGATACCAAAATTGGATACTTAAAATTGGGGGTAGGGTTGTTTAATAGCTCATGTAAAACAATGTATTTGAGATAGAAAAGCAAACTTTGTTTTTTCTATTAGTTAAACGAGTATTTTAGTAAACTAAGATTAAAAACACTTGTAAAAATGCACAAATCGTCTGTAAAATGAATGATGTTAGTCACGATTTCAACTTTCAACGGGAAATTTAATCTATGTAACGCATATAACACCATTGAAGGCTGTAATTTTGTTTAAAATGCTGCTTTTATGTAGCTTAGGCATCCAGCTTGCAAACTACATAACAAATTTGAATAATTAGATGGTTTAATGTCTTCTTTCTGTAGCTCAAACTTTCATTTTGATTTTTTCCTTAGTTTGTTACAGTAACATATGTAACAGGCTGTCAGAGACTAACGCCCCGGAGCACAGAGTGCAAACATCTCTTAAAAGATGCGGCTTGAAATTTTCTTCAAGATAGGATATGTCTGCAAAATTCCCTAGGGGGGGGGAGCAGGACCTTTTTTAGCTCGAAGTCTATACATACATATTTTAATAACTTTCAGCGGTGACGTAAATGCATTTTGACTATAGCTTTTGATAAATTTTACAAAGAGCACAGGCATCAACTATTTATTTTAACAGATGGTGAGTATAACCTCGACACACAGTATGTTTTATGGTATATGTAGGTATCTTTAAAACAGTCAATTTATCGTCTCTTCTAGTTGCCATTTTCTGTTTCAGAGTAAGAATCACCATTTGAACAAACTGGATGGGGCGTACACAAAAAGCTTTATTAAACACACGAAGAAAAATTTCATTTGCCTTTCAAAAAGGGCTCACTATGGTTTCTTAAGGGTTTACCATATATAACTGGCGTCAATCTTTGCTATGTGACCGTGATAATTAGCCCCCTCCCCTCCCCGACACACAGTATGATACTTTAGTTGAATTGGCTTAGTTGGAAAATCTGTAAGGGTGAACAGACAAATTATCCTTTGTAATACTTAAGCTCACTCAAGAACCCCAATTATTGAAGGTTTCGGCGATAATTGAACATCAGGGTAATGTTCAGCTTGTCACAAACTAATATTCCCTGTCTGAGGGTAGAGATCAGCAAAAAGAAAAAAATCACGTTTTTAGGGCCATGTAATAATGCCTTTTTAGCAGGAAAATATCAACGTAAAATTTCATGAAAGGAAGAGTCAAGGAGTTCGACAAACGTTTATGATGTGCACCTCCAAATCAGATATCGCGGGTGAGACAGGGCCTAGTTTATGCCACGATCGACCCCACTGATGCCAAACTGCATTAAGTCACTGCTGGATTTTTTATTGTGTGAAACTCTATTGAGACATCGTCTCACTTGGCCTTTAAAGATACATTCGAGTACATACTCTTTTAGTGATGTTTTCACTGGCTAGCTATTTTGAATAAGATTTGATATAAGTAGTGTTGTTGTAAAAGTCTTGTCTTTCAAAAGCCATGTCGCACGCATTACATTTGCAAAGATACGGACGAGTCGAATTTACACTGGTACCTTTGATATATTTCACGTTTACATTTTCACTTATAGCATAACATAGGAGCATGGGCAAGGAAACTGGGTATGAGATTCCAACCTGTCAAATGCAATATGATGCAACTGACTAGGAAACGAACCAAAACAATTTGCTGAGTATACTTTAAAGGGTACCATTCTTTGAAACGTTGACAAAATATCTAGGAGTAAAAATGATATTAGTCTGAGGGCTGGCTAGCTTGATTGGATTTTTTTTCAATCGGTCTGGTAGAATCAGGTGATAGTATAACTATACTGAAGGGCTTTAAAAACGCTACACTAACTTCCTGCATTATCTTACAAAAGACAGTTAAATGTAAACTTTCTTTGCTTCGATGATGTCATCATGAAGTGGCTTCTTCAGTCAACACTTAAGTTTTAATTGTACAGCTAAACTGGACGATGTTATTGCTAAGTAAAGTTTTCCTCACTGAAACATTTCTTAAGTAGCAGAGTTTTTAAGTCATCGAATGAATGGGTACACACAGATTAACTTTAAAAAAGCAGAACTGTTGTGTCATAGACCAGCCAATCAAAATGAAAGCCATTTCACGATGACTTACAAACTTCATGACACACATTTGATGCTTCTGGTGTTTCTTGATTTAAAGAAATAGGGGATCTTTCACTGATAAAATTTTGTAAAATGAAAAATTGACCCCAATCTCAGGGAATTTACATTTTAAATGCTTTAAATTGATTTGAAGTGGACAAATTTTTCATGTGTTACTCATAAATGCACACTCTTTAATATACAATCAAATTGATTGCTTTGCATTCTTTTTTTAGACAAACATTAAAGCTGCTATCCAAGTGTAGCGTTTTTAAAGCCCGTTAGTATATATAGAAGTCAAATTAGGGTGGATGCCAAAAACAGAAGTGGTGCAGATTTTTTTCCCCACCCACCCATTTTTCATATAGTTTCTTTTGTTTTGTAATATGGACAAATTGATACCATTTTAGATTTTTGTGTTTCAGCTACATGGATTAAGATTGAAAATAATTACTATCAGATGCAAGAAATTACTGCATTTTATATCGCTTTGATCTTGTTTATCCAATACCGCACCCACTATGAGATGCGGGTTCCTCTATACGAATACATTTTAATTATACATTGTTTGTTTAATGATTGAAACATTATAAGCCACAGATTACTCTAGCTGAAAAAATAAGGTCTAAAGGTGACTCTCTCTCAGCTAAAGTTGGTTAAATCTAAATAATCTGACCATTTAAGAAATAAGAATTAACTGTACAGCTCTTGTTTTATTGGGATGATAGTATAATAAAGCATTTAATGTAGTTGCCCGATGTGCATTTTGGACAAAGAAATAAAAACTATTTTACAAGGGATTTTACATGAATTATATATATACCGCGTCAGTCTATATAAACGCACCAATGATCAAACATAAGTATGTCACAACCCATTACTTGGTCTATCAGACCGAGAAAATAATACATGGAATCACCATATAAATCAAATATTTGTAGAGCATACACTTAATAGTATTGGTCCTTAGATTGGCTGTACAGACCCCAATCCCAAGGGCAACTTTGTGTAATACAGTTTTTTAAACTGCTCTTTAGAGAGCTCAACATGACAGACATTAGCTCTTTTGACGTTGCAGCTACCGCAAGTAACAGTTGGGTAACATATGCTACAATTTAAATGGTTTAAAATGATACCATTAGATATAGTGGAGTATTCCTATCAACATTTTAATGATCGTTTATTTACTTGTCCTCATGCAAGGAATTCTCATAAGATTGAAAATACGTATTGGCTTCTCTTCTGTATGTTCCATATGGATATTTGATGTTATAAACGTTACCTTCGACTGTCATGGGATATTTTTTATATGCAATACAAATTGATTATACTTCATCCAAGTTCAAATATAATTAATCTCCGGATTTTTATGACTAGATAGGTAGAGTGTCCTCATTAATTTTGTTCTATATGCAATAAATTTAGCTTAAACAGGTGAGTGGCTCAGAAAATGCAAATGTGATTTTATAAATTACCATGAATTCTTGCGAGGTCGCAGGTTAATCCATATGGGTTGTTCTTTTTTCAGATAGAAATGAGATATTTCTACCTCAACCAATTATTAATTACATCATTGATGTAATTAAACTGGTAATAGTAACTAAGCTTAAGACAAGTTTAAGTAATAAGGTTCCCCCCAAATAATTATAAGAAACTTGATTAATAATGCTACCTTGAAATAATTATAACCATCTAATATGCCTAATAGATAGTTCTTATTTACCATCATATATTGCTATTGGTTTAACTTATAGTAATTAGATGCTTTTGATAAAGTGCAGAAGAAAGTTTCACACATTTCACATCCTCCTGATGATGGCAGCAGATGGACATTTTAACATTTCTCTGAGATGTTAGAAGCACATACGTTCTAAACAATTGTTTTACACGTTCATATCTTCTACAAATAACCATTTTAATTGTTTCGTTGTTCGAGATTATGCCATTTGGTCCTGTTCACAGTTTACAGCCATACTGAGATGGTTTCCTGGGTTAAACCAGTATAAAATAGAATAAACGTTCCCACAATGTACATAAGGGTATGGATTAATTGGAATATGTAAGGTATAGTTTGAGTAAATAGCCTTCGTCTACCCTTGTTACATCAATTCTGACGGTTGTGCTATCATATTTCAAATGGCTGGACCAAACTCAACTGTATTTAAAGGGTGACTTGCTTATATAAGTGAGAATTGCAAACGCTTATTTATTTGCCCCACCCAACCCCATTATACATGTAGGGCTTAGAAGATGATGAAAGGATCAAAGTGTGGTGATATACGATGGTGTATATGTACTTACAATTCTAGTTCCTTATAGGTCTATACAAAAGACATACATATAGAGGTTAGAACGTTTCAAAAGTTTACAGGACTTTTAAATGATCATTGAACTTTATTTGAATTTATCAAAATCAGCTGCGATGGGAATAACTAACCTTAATTTCATGCAATAGTCGTTTATTGTTGTGTGTTATGTTTGTTACATTTTTCACAGTTAAGATATTTAACATCATTTATACAGGGTTGAAACCTTGCTTTAAAATGAATATTGAGATGTTTTATAAGGTAGCTATCTAAATTATGCTTTGTGATTTTCTAATATCTACATTTTAGATTTGCATTATGCAATATGGTTTCTTGTTAACAACTAAACTATCTGAAAAAAGATTGACAAAGCAACAATTTGATAAAGCAAATTGGATTTAACTTACCTCTTTATAATGTTTGAATCAGTTTGTTAGCTAACAAACATTTTAGAAATGATCAAGATTGACTTAGAACCCCATACTGGAAACAAAGGCCACAAAATTAAATATCGGTTAACATTATGTGTGTCACTTAAATATTTGCTAGTAGCTTATATTAAGAAACATCTTAGCTAATTCTGCCTTTAGTATTTATGAATTTCTTAGGCCTGATGTCGTTAAAACATTTGTATTCTTGTCACATCTTACAGTAGAACTTATTGTTTTAGTATGCTAAAGTGGCCCTTATAATTTGCAGTGTTTGCTATGTACTTCCAGGTTGAGTGTTTAGTAACAGACACACTACATAAAATAGAAAAAAATATAAATTTTTGCAGTGAGTTGAAGCCAAATCAAATTTCTTTTAGAGGTAAATACAAATATGGAACCATTTGAAATTGATAACGCATACAGAATCCAGAGGAACTATTATATAGTAAGATGCCCATTTTGCTGGGTTTCATTTAAACAGGTAACGTACATAACACAATGAAGGTTCCAAATTAACTTTCATAAGAGTACACTGCAATATGTGATGATTCTCAAGTATACCAACTAAACCTTATTTCAAAATCAGTGAGATAGATGTGTGAAGAAGTACATTTATGTTTATCAATTATGAAAATAAAACGACTAGTAAGTAAAATGGGTGGGGTACCTTGTATGCAACCTTCCCATGTTTATAAAACATGGCAAGTTTTTTTTATAGTCATTCGAAAAAGAAGGGTCTTATACTCTCTGTATTATTTTTAGGGCCAAGAAATACAATATATGTGATTAAAATATAGTAATTATATAAGAATATGCAATTTCATAATATTTCAAATAATGACACAATTTATATGAACATTACTATGAAATACGCCGTCATTTTTTACCAAGCCATCCAAAATTGAGAACAAAACATTTTTTCCTAGCTTATGGGATACTAAAATATTAGTTTAAGGCACCGAACTGGCTATAGCAGGGTATGTGGCATATTTCAGCTGAACTAAGACTTAGATGTCATAAAAAATAAGTTTAATTGAAAAAATGGCACAATTTTGGGTAGGTGCGTTTATTATGTTGTAGAAAAAATCTGCACCACTTTCAGATCTGGCATCCACCCTAAAAGTGACTCTTACATGTTACCCTAAACGACTGTACCATTGGAAATTTTCTTCCAGATGGATTGAAAAAAAATCTTAAATAGGGCTCTTTTTTAAACTGGGCCTTAACCTATATGGAATACATATGTTACGAGGGGCATCCAATATGTTCTGACAATGACCCCATAAAACAAAACCTTTTTCTCTATGATGTTTTTCAATCATCTTCATATGTTATTTAGAATATAGCGAATTGAACTACAAGCTCAAACATTTTCCATGTTGCAACCCCAATGGTTTCTAGGCAACTAAAGAACACAAGGCAAAGTGCCCTGGATGGGACACTATATGCGGTATACATGCCCAAATTTCTAGGTAATTACAACTCCTTTTTAAAACTTTTTATACAGATAAATAAAGACATTATGTATGCTTATTTTGAACGTATTAAATAATGGTTTAGGTTATGACTGTGGTGTTAGCAGAATTTTGATTATGATATATCACTGATTTCGCAAGAAACATTTCCCTTGAAAACGGGTTGTACTAATAGAGTATTATACTTGGTATAAAACATTTATTGAAAGTTATTATTTTCTATGTGTTAAGAAGACTATATAACAGATTTGTCAAAACGTGTGTCTATTAATATGCAAATTGATCGTAATAGCTTATATAAGTGTTCAAAATATACTATTTTATAATTAAGCTTAAAGTTAGTCAAAAATTATTTTTCTGTTGTTGCCTAGCAACCGAGAACGTTCAAAGCAACTATGTTACTATCATTGTGGTATTTGCTTTTATGTGTCAAGTGTGTATTCAGACAACATCACCAACCACTAATATAACTCTCCAAAGAAACATACTCCATCTTTAACTAACTCTACCCCTAGCATAAAATCGTTAAAACGATAATTTTCGCGGCCATGGGCTCTCACAGTGTTGTTTACAAATTTATATAGCATCGCATCAGGTTATGATAAAAATTCCATATTTCAAACATGAGTAGGCAACACCCATGGCCACATGAAATGGGTAATAGAATTCTGATTTCAATAACAGTTCTTGAGATATGAAACCATTGTCAGAACTTATTGGATGACCCTCGTAGCAATACAATAAAGGACTTTAAAAACGCATAAATCGAAATTCATAATATTTACTTACTTTTAATGTCTCAATTTTATTGAGATCTGGCAAAAATGAACATCAATAAGTCAACAAAACATTCTTTAATTTTTATGTCAAAATCATAAATAATGTAAGAGCAACAGTCTATCAATTAGCAATAACCTATGATTCTAAAGTTGCAATTTGAAATTTGCCAAGAAATTGGGCACGATTTTATGTTATTGTGATAAAATATTCTATTAGAAAATCAAAAACAAATTACCCTTGGAGCCCTACTATTTCTCTGGCACTGACAGTAGCCGGCCGGAACGGATATCGTCGATGTAAATATCGTTGATACACAATCAACGTAAGTTGGCTCTTAACGCTGTTCGCCATTCTTCATTCTTAGCTGACCAGACCTGCGTCGATCTTCAACTGTCCAAGTTGCCTGGTAACGATCTCTGAGGCGCTGTATAGTTGACGGTTGGCAATTATGATATCTGGCGACGTCAGAAACACGCACGCCAGCTTTTAACATTCAAATTGCGCCAGATAGTTCATGTTCAGACAAACGAGGCATGAACAATAAAGCCATAAAACTAAGGCTGCTGTGTTTTTATACATGTATACTTACAAGCTACATGTGAAATGATAAAATATTTCGCTTCATTGATTCGTTGTGACGCTACGTGCAAAACATTGTAAACCTACAGTGCATAGCTGGTGGTAGCCAGTGCCTTTAAAACACCGGTAATGGGTATAGATAGAAGCAGAGTCGATATCATCCGTTTTTATCTGTTAAAGAAGGCAAAAACTGTTCTGGATGCAAAAAATAATAATTTTCATTTTTAAGTCCTTCGGTGTATTTGCACAAAGGCTAGCAGAAAACAGGCGAAAATTATACTTAAGGACTTTGAAAACATCACCCAGATTAAATCCTTTATTTCACAAACCCTGAGAATGTCAGCGAGATAACTTTTGGTGCATATCCTAGTCGAACCAGCTAGTAGTGTCTCCCAGAAAACTTATGGTTGTAAATTTACTTTAAGATATTGAAAAAGTGTCCGTTTTAAGACAGGGGAGGTCGATTTTGAAGGACTCAAATTCAGCTGCAAGTTAACACGCGCTAGTTTTGATTCCTGACTCAACAGATTTGCGTCCTTTGATTCTCTCACGAATGCACATTCATCATTGAACGATTCAAAATGAACTGACAGTTTGGTATGTTCAAAATTATACCCCTTTAAAGAAAGCGACATACCCCACCACCCTGATTTCTGGAGCCTAGTAATAAAATTCAAAGTCTTGGGCCTTTCAGTTTCGATTTTACGCCCGGTTTTGTTGGAAGAGGCTAAGGGCATACACAAATGACAGATTATGCTTACATTACAGACTATGAGGCAGTATATGGTGAAGGTGCAACATACTGGGGATTTTTGTAGACATATATTTTCTGATAGCCAGTATCCAAAGCTACTTAATCCAACTTGTTAGCACTCTGGTTGTGGGGGCTTTATCGTTTCAGAGGGTGTTAAATGCGTTACTTATATGTCATTTGTAAGTTCAGACTGTAACGAAAATCACCAGACTTCATAGTAAAAGCGATATAATCTTAGGGTAATTTGCCTTTAGATATTAAGCTTAGAGGTTACTTGTTCCAAATTCATCAAATTCAATGACATCTGAATATATTGACCACTGGTATAATACAAGTTACATAGATTACCTATGTAAATTAACATTTCTACCTCTTATCGATTCTTATAGAACTCAGTTCTGACCAGATGTCGCATTAAAACTAGTATTTTAGTAAACTGCTGTCTACGGTCTTGAAATTGGTACGTAACTGAGCCCGCTGTGACCTTCCATCACCTCATTAATGAAGATTATCTACCCCAACCCTCTTTTTAATGGCCACTAACAAGCAGGTCCCAAAGATATAGAACATGTGAGCTTTCAGTCCAAATCACGTATAAAGTTTATGAGGTAACCAATTCATTGTGATGATTGCATTAGGATTCCAAAAAAGACCAAGTGCAATGGTATCGTAATCCATGCTACGTAAAAAGTAACGTAAGTAACAATCTTATAGTTTCTATAACATAAACCCATATGTTAAAGCTTTAAAAGCAGAATCTTATTTTTCCTAACTAGTTTTTCATTGAGGAAATATTTGGTGACATTTCTGCCCCAACAGCAAAGAAAATGTGTGTTTTGTGAGAACGATTCGACTAGTTATTGGCCTTGTTATCAGTCTCACCCTCATTAACTACATCTAACGACATTAGAATGCTCAGCATCATCAGAGTCACAGGCTGTTAGAATTGTGTTAAGACGAATCAGAGAGTAGCATGCTGTTCACTATTATTATCATTTTAGAACACCCCAGCGCAGTATGAAACAAGATATTTCCAACGTTTTAGTCATGCAAAAGCATTTTATATGATTGTGAACTACGTTACTCTCGAAAAATTAAATGACTAATTTCTTGATTTTAACACAAATAAAAAGCTATCTAGCTTATAATTTCTGAACCTACCTTATTTGACACTGATGCTTTTGTAATTGAATTAAAAGTTTTGCTGTCTGTAGGGGTACCTTTGAATGTATTACATTACTTGTCCATCCATGATTATGAAGTTAAAATATTGTCTGAACACATTTAATAGTTTGATTGCTTTTGTATATATTCATATTCCAAATAGTCGTATTTATTTTAGATAACATAATTGACTACATATGTTCTATAATTAAATGAGATATAAACGTCCAATAGTGTGTCGAATAGTGTTGTATATGTTACCATATGAAATAAAGCCAATGTAATATAATCATTGGTAAAATTGTACAATTAAATAAAACCATTCGCTTAATATATAAAGCTTAATCATGGTCTAACAACCACTATACGCCATCTGCTTTTACCCAAACGGACCGCTTAGTAAAAGATGGTTGATACAGATTACAAGGTATGCAATTTTTGCACTTTCTAAAAGAAGGCTTTAGCTGTTTATGTTAGCAATCTGCTATAACCTGTAATCCATGCGGCTTGTATTACGTGTCTTTTGTATTGTGCAAGTGACGTTGATGTAATTTTTTAAGACGTTCACGATCACATGACAGCAGATCTGCTGCCATGATTTACATCAAAATGTCTTCTCCACATGACTGCCAGTGTATGTAGTCAATATCAGTAATGAAAGCGGGCATACAGGTAACTTATGGAGATGTTTCTAAAAAGCAGCTATAAATTGATGTTCAAATGATGTTTATTTTCGAAATATTGAAGTTATCAATTACTTTTAATTAGAAAAAGTATATAAACTCTTTGCTGATATGGTATCATACACGCCACAGTTTAAACATAAAAATAATCAAAAAGCTTCATTTAACTGTGCAGAAAGGTGCTTGATACTGTGTGTACCCATGTGACGTCATCAGCAGCAGCGTCCCGTCATAGTGCAGTCAAATTAACGACTGATTCATACCAATTCTGGGTTGCACATTAAAACCTGTGAGTAACTTTTCAATCACATATACGGTTTGCAAGAAAAGTGCAAAAATATGGTGATGCGTTTAGAAAGTCCTCTAGTATATATCCCTGTCCCCAAGACGTAAAAGTGGCAGCTTACAAAGGACATGTGCGCCCAGTCTTGGAGTATGGTAGTTCTTCTTGGGATCCACAAGGTGTTATCTTTAAGGAGAAATTAGAAAGTGTGCAAAAGCACGTGTTTAAACAAAAAAAAATCAGCGTAAAATTGTAAATATTTTCTTACTCATCAGTTTTAACATATGTTTTGGGTGCTCAAAAGAACCCCCTCAATAAGACGGTTCTTTTGAGTACCCACAACATATGTTTTGGTTGAGGTATAAGAAAATTAAATTTTCGTTACGCACTCTTAACTTAAGTCCTGAAAGTGTGCTGCAAGATTTGTACCAGGAAGCTACAACTTTGTCACTGGGAGTATGACTGGTATTCTTGGACAATTCAAATGGGAATCCCTCAAGAAAAGGAGGAAAGACATAGACTCAACCTATTATAAAAAGGTCTAAACGGTAAAGCCAGTCTACCAATAGATGACCTTATTTCTTAACCAAAAACAGAAGAAATCACCACTCAGTGGAATTTCAGACACCTGCAGCTGGCTGATATATTTACAAAGGCAGCTTCTTTCCACAGACTATTTAATTAGGGATTGGATCGCTCTCAACAGAATCTGTAATTTCTTCTGCTGAAGTTGTGGATGATTGTGTTGCTAAGTTTACATCTCTGGTGAGAGCTAGGGACTAATTTGCTCAACTACAGGTTCTGGTGAATGATTGTCAGTGTTGGCGTTTTATCAAAAAACATTCTTGATCTTACTGATGGTTTCTGCTTCTGTTTAGTACCAGTATAGTACATTGATAGTATGTTTCTGGCCCTGAATTAGATCGCCCCCTTATGGTTTAAAGTTTTTGAGAAACAATAAATTGAAGGTGTTGATATAAAGTATTTACACTTCCAATGCATATCCTGAGATGAAACTTATTTCGAGGGTAGCCATCAATTTCTCATATAAGGAAAGTTGTTTGATGTAACATGCAAAAGAGACACCAATAGAACAACAACTGCTGATTAGTTTACCTAATGTTAAACTTACGTCATTCATTTGATAGAAGGGGATGTACACTGTGTTAAAATATACATATCTATGAACATGTTTTCTTGGTCAATATTGTAAAATTTTCATTTAATAGACAAATCCTAATGTAAACAAAAGATTTTTAGGCTTCATGAAACTATGAATGCCATTTGTTCAGTTCAAAGGTAGTTTAAACAATATGTATTCAAATACATGAGTACAATGATATATACTCATGCTAATAAAAAGAAGGCTGCCCCAATTCGTGGCTTTGTTGAAAATAAGTATGGACATGAACATGTTATGATTACAAATTTATATAAAGTTTGTCATGTCTTGTACGACCACCACCTTTATTAATGCATTCTGTATGAGCCTTTTGTGCATGCTTAGAAGAGGCCTGGGTATACATTTGTTACACCCCCCCCCCACCTGTAGAATGCATTGCCATTGTTCAACCATCCGGGTATTGTGGCAGCTGGGATGGGATACAAGTCATGTTACGGCCGGTCTCAAATATCCCAGGGGTGGTAAATTGGAGATGGATCGGGATCTAGAAGGCCAGTCAAGGGGGTACATGTATGACATGACCAGTTTGCAAACAGTTCCTTGTCATATTGCAGGTATGGGGGCATTGTCTTGCTGGAAGAAAAATGTTTCCAACAGTCTGATATATTGGCAGGACATGCTGCTGAAGGACTTCATCCACTTAGTGTTGGCCTGTAAATGAGCCGGGCTGCCTGAATTACAATGCATATTAAACGAACCATTACATTACCATATTATACAACGCTCAGGGTGGCCTTCTTTATTTTAGCATGAGTATATACAATGTTATGGTGATATAATTTAAATCATCTCCTTGACATATATGAAAGATCTTATACAACTATACACAGAGTATATATGTGTACGATTCACAACCTGGGCCTGTCCCATAAACAACATGCCAATACAATGAAATCTGCCCTGTTTGAGGGATTGGCCCAACATGTGAGTCTAATTTATGACTCACACACTGGGTCAGTCCCACAACTTGGCCAAAAGTGACCTAACTTGAATCATGTGACATCACTTACATAAGCAACTTCATTCAATTTGGCCTCACTGCATTTGATAAAACTAAAGCCAGAGTACCAAGGATTTTGAAGACTTGGAAATAAGCTAGATTTATCCATGACGTTACGTCTGGGAGTGATATAACCCCATGAAATAAATCTAATAAACCGCTAGTGGTTTACAGGTTTAGTCACGTAACGTAATGACGTCCATTATAACGTTGCGTAAAAGATGACAAAATCTTGACGTTTTCACTCCTAAAATGCGATTTTTAAACAATTTTAATGTCATGTGATAAATAGAATCTAAAATTCGTGCTCCTGTTTTATTGAATTTATCAAACTCGTTGCAAAAAAGTGATAAAATGCTCGGCAAGCCTCGCATTGTATCGCTTTTCCTCAGCTCAGTTGAGAAATTAATACAACATGAGCACTCATGTAAGATCCTCTATATATGCCAGCAGTGTTGTGAAACAAAGTTGGTGATGAACATGGTATTTGGCCAACGAATTGAATGTTGCAGATATAGAGAATCTTACTTGAGTGCTCATGTTTTATTGAATTTATTAAACGAGTTGGGGAAAAGAGAAAAAATGAGAGGCTTGCCGAGCATTATATCTCTTTTTCGCAACAAGTTTAATAAATTAAATAATACAGGAGCACGAATGTTAGATTCTATTTATCATATGACATTAATATTACTTTGAAATCTCATTTCTGCCGTTAAAACATTTTAATTTTGTCATTATGTAACGTTTCCCAAAATCTATAAACCACTAGTGGTTTATCAATTTTAATGCATGAGGTTATTTCACTCTCAGATGCAATGTCATATGATAAAGTCAGATTTTAGACACCACCCAAAACAATAAATCGCTAAACTCGTCGCTTGATGCACAAGTCTGTTGACTAGCTAATTATGGAAGTCTATCCACACATCGACAAACTATTGTTGTCTTTCCCTTTCTGGTCATAAATTGTGACTAATCTGAAAGTGCAATGGTGCTTAGGATGGTGTAAGGGGGCATATGAGACGTTATACTTTTCTATCAATCTCTCAGCTGTTTACCAGATTTGCATGTTCTCTCTAAATATTTATTAATTTGACCCTTTTCTCAGACTTGCTGGTGACTGGTAATTCTGCTTATGAAATATTGCATTGCCTCACTTTAAAAAGTCACACCATTGTGATATGATTGTAAAACAACTGTTCTATATTAATGCAGCATAAACAATTATGCTATATGCATGCATGAAACTTAGTTAAGGTAGTACGGGACCCATGTCAAAAGATAACCTTACTTTTACTTTAAAGTAAGAGTGTAAGAGTTATCGTTCCTGAATCTTGTTTTTAAAAGAGAATACTTATTTGTAAGACGGTAGATATTATTCTCCCCTGACAAGTCTTTGATGCTTGAAACGTAATTCTGTAAGTATTTTGCTTTCACAAAAAGAAGGAATGCAAGTATTAGCTTTTAAAAACATCACCCAGAGTATGAAGTCATTCAGTATTTTGATGGTTAAAAGTTGCGGACCGTATTAATATACATACTATAAACATGTCTCGGTTGCTATTTCTGCATGCTGCCACAAACCTAAGACACACCCCCACCCCAAAAAGTGGGGGGGGGGGGGGGGGGGTTTGTAGACGTGCACATGCCTTGTATGTGACATTCTCATGTTTTAGGTCCCATGGAGGTACATGGTCACTAATGTTTTATGGAGAAATGACGTAACTATTTCAATAACCTTATCACACCGGATAGGCAGCAATAAAAACAGTCTAAACAATCGATGAATGCTGATAACAAATTGCTTGAAACAGTGTTTGTGATTGCCATTTGTTGCCTATCGGACTACAAACAACAATCCAAAATTCTGTTACTTACAATTTTTAACTACATTTGTCGATAGCATTAACGTTTTCGATTGCCGCCTATCTAGTGTGTTTTTGATATACTGAAGACGTAGCAAAAACAATCTGATACAAGGGCTAGGAGTTATTTCATGTTTCTGTTGAAAAAACTCTTTTGTTTTGTTGCATGTTTCATGATGATAAAATGGACATTTCTGCATACATTTTAATAAAATTAATTGGGACTGCATGTGCCTGAAAGGAAGATATATGACAATATAACATTCTTTTCTGTATATTAACGGTTGGCAAGCATGGTACAGATGCGCGGATCCAGGAATTTTCATCAGGGGGGGGAGGGTCCAGGTCAGTCTGACAAAAAAGCTCTGACAACGATTTTTTTAGTCCTCAGCTTATTTTACAGAAGTCAAATGGTCAATTTCAAAGAAATCTATCGTTTTTCAAGGCTCCAGATGGGGTCCAATTTTTTCCAGGGGGTCTAACTTTTTCCAGGGGGTGTCCAATTGCTTATTCCCTATAGAAACCGATTTAATTTGTGATTTTCCAGAGGGGGTCCGGACCCCCTGCCCCCCCCCTCTGGATCCGCACTTGGTGCAGCCCTCACAGCTTCATGGTTAAGGCTACAATACATTATCTCATTAGGGCTTGGCAAACGTTAATAGTTGCAACGTTATCATCCTTTTATTGTTATATACCTTATAATAAGTGTTTACTATAGAAACTTGAGGTGTTTCAATCACTGACAATTGTACATTTTATTTAATAATGTGTCATATTTTGGTTGATCGTTGACCAATCACTGACCGGGGGCTTTATTTAAGATAAAACATGACTGCAGAGGGCTTAATTGCCATTTCAACCTGCTCACGGATATCCTCTGCGAGTTAAGATACCGTCACTTATGCTTTATTGAGAAATGACCAAAATATTCAATTATCATAAGATACGCTACTTTATTACATCGGATAGGCGACAATCCAGAAGGCTCTGAACGATCGATGAACGTGGATCTCAAATCGCTAGAATTTTCCATTTGTCGCCAGTCAGGCAAACAAACTGCAATCCAAAAAGTCTGTTTCTGACGGTATTTGATCTACGTTCGTCGATAGCATCAACGTTTTCGATTGCCACCTATCCAGTATGTGTATTGATACAATGAATATGTAACCAAAACAATCTGAAACAAGAGCTAGGAGTTATCTACATTTTTCAGTCATGTTTCTGTTGAAAAAAAAAAGTTTGTTTCCACACCGGATAGTGAGCAATCGAAAACACTCTTAACCATTGACGAACGCGGATCAAAACTCACTAGAAACAGCGTTTTGATTGCAAAGTGTCGCCTGTTCGATGAGTGATGGTAATAAAAAAAACTATGATTCTAACTATTTTTGGTCTATAATGGTCGATAGTATTGATGTTTTCGATTGCGCCTATAAGGTGTGGTTTTGTTGTATGCTTCACGATGTTACAGTGGACATTTTTTTGGAAATGCTTTTGCTTGAAAGGAAAGTATTCTTGAACTTTTTGGATACTGTAAAGGCGGCACCTCATGACTGCCTTATAAGTCTACTTTAGACATAGGTAAAATATGAAAATGAGGCGTTATAACTACATTCGAAAGTGTTTGTTTTTTTGTTTAACATTAGTATAGAGGCAAACAGTGTGGACCCAGATCAGTCTGCTCTAGGTGAGCAGTCTGCTCTAGATCTATATTGTTTGTTTAAGAGGCTTCATAATATTTCAATAGACGATAAAAACATACGATTGTGTTGTAATATATGCTTTAAGGGTTAATAAATGTGGGTTCAGTGCATTAACGGACAGGACTTTCATGAAATGCATGCAGACCTGCGCGGCTCAAGCAACTTTTAAACGCTTAACCAATGGATAGAACCTGATTTCCATTCTTGAGCAGTTGAAATAACCGAACCACACCCAGATATGAAAATTAAAGTTGCCACCTTTACAGTACCCAAAAAGTCCTATAATATATAACAATGACAATATAACATTCCTTTCTGTATATTAACGTTTGTCAAGCCCTTGTGCGATAATGTGTTGCAGGCCTCACCGCTGTGTGGTTCTGGTTGCAACACATCACATTCAGGCTTGCCAAACATTAATACAAGGAAAAGAATGTTTTATCCTCTTATTGCATATTTGTAAGTTTATTCCTTAAATGACATTTAGATCTATGCATCAGGAATAAAGCTATATTTTTTAGCTTTTGTCTACATAAATCCTACGTGTAAGAAAGCATCAAAGTATCAAGACATGCTATAGCCATGCTTTAATGAGAATCATAATGTAATGTGCTGGGTCACATATGCTAGGTCAAAATCTTTTTTGTCATTTTCTACGCCCATTTGTCAGTGCTTAATCAATAATAGCTATGTCTCCGCCCAGTGATATACATAGGGCGTAGACAAACAAAAAAATTGGTTGAAAGGGGAGACAACACTTATTATAGTCCTTATTTTTTCAGGATTTTTCAGAAAAGTCACCAAAACAAAAAAACAAGCACGGTGACACATATTTTTTATTCAATCATTAGATACTTCATGAAAATATCTTTGTAAAAATATGTTTTTTGTTGTTCCAGTTACATTCTCTGATATGTTTATTTTGAATATTAATGTTTGTTTTGGCATTTATTCGTTTGACTTAATTAGGATTTTGCTTAATAAATTGTGTAAATACATGTTATTTCACTATTTTTTGTTTTTATTTATAT
Organism: Loripinus fragilis; assembly: GCA_964019695.1. Classification (NCBI taxonomy): domain Eukaryota; kingdom Metazoa; phylum Mollusca; class Bivalvia; order Lucinida; family Lucinidae; genus Loripinus; species Loripinus fragilis. The sequence continues at coordinate 20,843,817 of OZ026520.1, read as the reverse complement.
CTCTGGTGTGAGTAGTATTTGTTCTGAAAAAAACTGTATTGCGTTTCTTGTTAATTTCTTAACAAAATCTGTGTTTGTTTATTTCAAAAACCTGCGATTTTGCAGTTTTTGACATCAATAACTTTTTAAAAAGAACGTGAGGTATTGTTTTTTTGTCTTAGATTATAAGTATAAGTCTATATTTTAAAATATTAAAAGATAAAACACTTTTGGACATATGCCGGTGAGTCTGGTACTACCTTAAGTTTTGTAACCGCGCCAATATTTTTTTTTAATATTTCAAAAATGTTTTCCAGCTATTGTCATTGCAGTGAAATACTGGATGATTTGTGGACTAAATCATCTTGATGGGAAAGAGAGAGCTGGTTGCTTTGTATAGTTTGTCTTCCTGGTGTCTCGTGATTGTTGTGTGGCTCTTCCTCGCGGTTCCATGGGTTTGTCTGCATTTTGTGATTGTGGTGTTTCCTGATCATACTCACTTTTTCTTATGCCTGTTTCCAAATTGATTACGAGATTTTCCCAGTTTGTGGAAACTGGTTCATTGATAGTCTTGTTTGTGTAGTTTACCCATTCTTCGGGATTGGTCAAGTTTGTGGGACAGACCCAAGTTGTGAGTCTAAAATTGGGGAATTAAAACTCTCAATGAAACCCTTTGCATTTCACCATTCACGAAATTTTAGCTCCTACCACTGGCTTAACCACATAATGAAGGATGAAAATAAAATTTTAATTCTTAAAATGTATACATAGATATATAATAAAATACACATATTTTACAAGTGATGGTATTTTTCTGAGCTTCAGTATAGTTATATGGACGGATCAAATACAGTTAAACAATTAAGCTCATTTCACAAATCAACACAAACACAACGTAATTGAGCTACATCTTCAAAAAAAAAACACACACTTAAGATATATATCATTAAAAACACAAGATAACCCTGCAGATCTATGTAACTGATCAGGATTCTATTTGTCTATCAATATAAAGTAATCTATCCCCAGAATCTGTCCCATGACCTATATTATTAAAGCATTGCCAAGACTACACATTTAACATCATACAAATCAGTGAAATTATTTTCCCCATCTTGTTAAATGTAAACTATGCTACCGGCCCATGTAGGGCAGTCGGTAACGAGTCTGACTGCAGATCCAGGGGTTGCCAGTTCGATTCCGGCCAGGTCCAATACTTTCTTGGAGACTGATCATGAAATAATTTCTACTATCATTCTACTACCTTCGACTGAATCATTCAAGAAGGGTTGATGTCATTTACAAGCCAAAGTATGTGCATGAAGTACTGGTTAACTGCCTGTTCCAGCTTGACCAGGAAAAAGTGTGGTTATGTGAACTGACCATCCTGCCATGACCACAGCTGTTTGACTTGGGACGTAAAGCAACAAAACAAACAAACAAAACAAAAGCATCTCAGAAATTGGGATGAATTGTCCAACTGTAACTTACCCTGGCTGCAGCAAAATATTTTGACAAACAAAATCTCTCAGTATTTTTTTTAGACTCCAGAATGGTAATGTGTGACTTCTTCAATAATAAAAGGGTCTATGAATTAAGCACTTTTGCACTTATATTTGCATAATGCAACAGCACTTTCCCATAAGAATGTTGGTTTGTTTTTTAATCCATGCTTATTATGATTTTTAACTATTCGCTGTTGATTCTCCAGACAGTGAAAAATAAATGTGCGTATCAGACTGTGTATACACAGTTGCAGTCTGATATGCACCTTTGTTGTTCACATTACAAAAAATCCAGGTTTTCACATGATATGGTTGACTTGATTCTCAGAAAATGAAGAGCTAAAAGATCAGGATCAATCAATGATTTATCTAGCAGATCATCAACATAATGACACAGTTCACTTGATCTTCACAACATGTGGAGCTAAAAGTTCAGGATCAATTAATGATTTATCTTGCAGACCATCCACATAATGCCACAGTTCACTTGATCTTCACAACATGAGGAGCTAAAAGTTCAGGATCAATCAATGATTTACCTAGCAATGCCACAGTTCACTTGATCTTCACAACATGAGGAGCTAAAAGTTCAGGATCAATCAAAGATTTATCAAGTGGACCATCCACATTATACTGATGAGTGTTCTGTCTTCTTTGTAGGCTGCGTGAACTTCTCTGTGGTATAGGTAGCTCTGAATGGTGGGCAGGCAGTGGTTCAGTGAAGAAATAGGGATGTAGTAAGGCCTGTTGATAATAAGAGAATATTATATGATAGAACATTTAGTGTTTTTTAAAGCATTCAGCAATCATGGTCTATTGTGAGTTCCACTTTAAATCTTTTGTAACGATGTATTTTTCCATTCATATTGATGTAACAAAGACAAGATTTTCTCCCACCTTTGCCTATGTAAGATATGCTGTCAGCTCATGTAAGAATTTTCTATCTTACATGCCCACGTGATAGCTTTCTTACTTGGGCAGAGTAAAATATTCATTTTCTCCAAAAATGGTAATCAAAGAACCAATAATATTACGCTTAAGTAAATCAAAGACTCTTAGCAAGGTTAAGCATCACTTACTGACATCACTGAAAGTTAATTACATCATCAATCTTGAGTCATGCGACGATATCAGCAACGCGGCGCAAACTGCATAGGGAGCCTAGCATTATTTTATTTTGCAAGTAATGCTCCAATTGTATTTTCTAGTCAATAACAAGGTGCAAACTATGTTTATACCGATTATAATAACCAATACAAACATGCATGAGCTAAGAATTAATGAAAATCCAATTATTAAAAAGTCAAAATGTTAACGTTTTGTGGGCTTTTAATGTTCCGACAAGAAAGCTTGGAAAAGTGGGAGAAAAAACAATCCATCATGAGCATGTCCATGTAGGATAGAGAAATCTCACTCTCGGGGTCAGAATTTTACCAGAAACTTGGCAAGCCTCATACCTGGTAAAAATTATGACCCCTCGGGTGAGATATCTCTATCCTACATGGACACTCATTGTGGATTGTTATTGTCCTTTATAAATTTAAAGGGGTCATGGATAGGAATTTCAAAATCATGTCACCTTTCAATATTGAAGTTTGGTGTTATCTAAGTAAACAGTTAAGGCCCTGTTCTACACTTCATTCCTTTTAACTTAATATGCAACATTTTTGGCATCAGCCCAACCCCCTATGCCAACCAAGACATCAGGTCCAGCCTTCAAACTAAAATCCTGTTTTGTATTTTTCATATATTTGTCCCTCTTCCTGCATCCAAAATATTGGTTAAAATATTGAAAACTGACTTAGTTTTGCAATATTTCTAAAGCATATTTGACCTTTAACCCCCACCTAATTTTGACAGATTTGTGCTAATCTATAGGAAGATTAGCAAGAAGGTGCTAGATATTACATATAACAGCTTTGGCATAATCATTAAGTTCATTACATAGAGTGCCAATATAGCTTTTGCACTATAATTGCATATTCTATGTAAATCAAGGATAGTAACTCATGTGTTAAGTTGATTATATTAAAACAGGATAATCACCTTCCACGGTACTAATCATTTATACCAAGAATGCATCAAATCTGAACAATGGATACTGATATATGGTTGTGGAGGGATGAACAGACAGAGAGATGGGCAGAAGGACAGACACACCAAAACTAGGGTAAAGTCGGGTAACTTCGGACATCGGGTAAATTGCGACATACATATGCAAACAGTGGAAATCCTGATGAGACGGCTCCTTATGAGCCGTCTCATCAGGATTTTCACTGTTTGCTTAGTTAATCTATTTCTTTATTCCAATAATTAAAATATGAAACAAACAAAGCCGCTGTCCGAATTTACCTGATGTCCAAAGTTACCTGACTTTACCCTATAACCCTCCAACTTTGTCAGGGGATAATGAGGAGTAAGATTCCAGCAGTGAAGAAATGGTTAAACCTACCTCTTTTGCTGAGATTCTCTTCTTTGATTGGTAGACTAGGAACTTCTTGAGTAGAGCAAGGGCCTCTGGTGAGGCATCTGGTACCACTTCCTCAAAGGGTATAGGTGGATTCTCAGGAAATGTGATCTTGTTGTAGTCTGGCAGCTCATGCATACCCTGAAAATATGGAGAAACATTCAATACATAACTTAGGGACAACAACAATGGCCAACTGGAAGCTTAATTGATGACTTTACCAATAAGCAAGTCATTTTTCTACCAACAGAGTGGATTAAGACTTGTTTTGAGCAAAGGTGCCAACTTTTAATGAAACCTATTGTCTTTTGAATAAATAACACACGCTACTAAGTGTTGCATAGCGAAATGATGGGAAATCACTGACATTGACCGTGCAAAAGTTGTCAAAATATTCTAAGAACGCCTTTCATGAGCGATTACTAATTCGTTATAAATTGAAATTTAAGGACTGATTATCGATTAGCATTTTGGCCTGGATCAGCCAGCACTAGTTGTAGCTGGGTTATGATAATATAGCTTACCTTTACCAAATCTACCTATACCTAAGCATTGTGGAATTAAGCATTTAACACTTTGTAGGCCAATGGACCTTTCCATAAAGTTTGATACAGTTCAGTCAGGAAGTTTCATTGTATATTTGGAGGGATCAGAGGTTATAATTTCAATACAATTGTAATAATGACAATATTATATAAAAATCTGTGTAACATGCTTCTACCAGCCATGTCTCAAATGGCACAAACACATGCAAGGTACTAAAGCTGTACATTATTAGCATATGAATTTTCTTGTTTATAAACAAGAAAATTCATATGCCAATAATGTACGGCTTTAGTACCTTAAATACGATCTTTCCAGGGCACTACACCAGAAACATATGGAAACATATGAAAAGAACAGAGTTTGTTAGGGGGAGAATTAAATAACAATCCTGCAAAGGCTTTTTCTTTCACAATGGCGGAAAAATAAAGATCTATAATGTAGTGGCAACTCAGTCAAATATAGCAAAGCTCACATACCCCCCGCTGTACCCCTATTGTAACACTTTCAGAGAAAAGACAAAATTGTTAAAGATTTCATAATCCTGAATCAAGTTGTTTCTGAGAAAACTGTCCATATGTGTTATATAGGAGTGACAGAAGGAAAAAAATAAGAAAAGAATGCAAAATGAGAATTAGCATCTTAATTTTTATTTACACAATACACTTTGACTACCTGAAGGTGTACACAAATTTTCATAATCCTAAATCAAGTAGTTGCTGAGAAAACTGACGGAAAATGTCCATATGTGTTATATGGGAGTGACAGAAGGAAAATTGAGAAAGGATGCAAAATGAGCTTTATCATCTTTATTTTCATTTACACAATACACTTAGCCTACCTGAAGGTGTACACAAAATTTGAAAACACTGGCTCCAACAGGAGCCAAGAAATCTGCAACAGAAATTTTCATTGGATAGAAAGAAAAATGAACAAATAAAGGACTGATAAGCAATATGTGGCTGTTTTTGTAAAACACAATACAACTCATCGCTATCAAGCTTTGTATCAAATTTCAGAATCCTGAGTCAGGCAGTTGCTGAGAAATCTATGACAGAAAAAAATGTCAACATGTATTTTATAGGAGTGACAGAAGGATCAATTGAAAACTAAAAAAAAGAAGGCAAAATGAGGATTAGCATCTTAATTTTCAATTACACAATACACTTTGCCTACCTGAAGGTGTACACAAAATTTGAAAACACTGGCTCCAATAGGAGCCGAGAAATCTGTGACGGAAATTTTCATTGGAGAGAAAAGAAAATGAACAAATAAAGGATCTGATGACAAATATGTGGCTGTTTTTTTTATACAATACAAATCATCACTATCAAACTATTACCAAATTTCAGAAACCTACTCAAGTAGTTGCTGAGAAATCTTTGACAGAAAAAAAGATTACAGACAGACAAACAAACATAATTACAGAAAAGGCAAAAAATATATATACCCCCTATATATTTTGTACCAGAGGTATAAATAGACACAATAAACTATAGATGCAACTGCAGTAACGGGACATTTCATTACCAATATACTACAATTACCAATATACTACAATGGTGCTACATATTTTGATAGCTGATCCAAGCTCTTATATTGGCTAGGCCCTGGAGCAGGAATATTAATGAAATTGTCCAACCACATATTGACTGTGAAACCGTGACACAATATACTGCAGGGTTCATAAAGGCAAGTTTGAGTAAAATTCAAGGACTTTTCAAGGACTTAAAAAACTTTCCTACAGTTTTCAAGGACTAAAAGTTTATGAAAAATACAGATTTTAGTATTAAAGGAGCTCTAGCGATAAGGCGTATATTTTCCCTAGTTGACATGATTACAAAACCTAAATTTTCAAATTGCCCTAACATTTTTAAAATTGGACTGTTTCGGTAGTAAAATATGCATAGAAAGCATCCAAATAGGTTTCAAAGCGATCCATCATTTACAAAGCCGTGAAAACTTGCGCCTTCTACTCCCACCCCTCATTTTACGTCTTTAGACTGGGTGCTGTTTAGACGAAAGTTTTAGTAAATCCTTTGCAAGTTTTCAAAAAGTAAAAGTGCTAAAATATTAAAGATATAAGTGCCCTTCATTTCCAAAACTTTGCGGTATTCCTTCTGCGCATGCGTACGAAATATACTTAAAATTGTGACGTTTGTCATTGAAAAGATGAAACTACCCATAGGACAGAGACCAATTGCCTTACTAGATTCTAGTAAGTCAATTAATATTAAATCCATCTCCACAGGAGCAACTATTTATTTAATGTCAACTGCTCTTCAAAACTGCAAGATTAATTGTTTATACAGTGTGCTCCCTGGGAAACTGGAAGTTATAATGCTTATCGCATTAATAAATTGGTATAAAAGCTATGCTTTATTCCACTGTCACAATATAGATCACAGCAACAACAATAACAGGTAGAGATGTCCCAGCTTTAGTACGAAAATAAGTGTAATTTTGTACCAAAAGGGATGGCAGTTCAGCTGCTACCTAACAACAGATATATATTTGTTCTAAAACAATACGAGGTTAAACATTTACCGGTAATAAATCCTTCACATTTCTACCTATTATTAGGTGGCAGCTGAAATGCCATCCCTTTTGGTATAAATTTACACTTATTTTCGTACTAAGGCAATATGAAATGAAAAAATCCAAGTGATTCTACCTGTTATTGTTGTTGCTGTAATCTAGATCGTGACAATCGAATAAAACATAGCTTTTAAAGCAATTGTAATGTTACACAAGGATCAGTTGCAGTTCTGCTGTCACCAAATTCTGAAATGTATGCTATTTAACTGTAAGTTTCTACCATAAGGGGTGGCAATTCAGCTGCCACTTAACTACAGGTATAAATGTTAAGGACTTATCATTTGAAAATGTTTTACCGCATATTGTTTATTGCACAAAAATAAGTGTAAGTTTATACTATAAGGGGTGGCACTTCAGCTGCCACCTAACAACAGGTATAAAAATTAAGGACTTATCACTGGATTACTATTACCGCAGATTGTTTATTGCATAAAATAAGTGTAAGTTTATACCATATGGGGTGGCAGTTCAGCTGCCACCATATTACAGGTAGAAATATTAAGGAATTATCATAGGAAAGTGTTTTTATCGCAGATTGTTTATTGCGCAAAAATAAGTGTAAGTTTATACTATAAGGGGTGGCAGATCAGCTGCCACCTAACTACAGGTAGAAATGTTAAGGACTCATCACTGGAAAATGTTTTACCGCAGATTGTTTATTGCACAAATACGTGTTAGTTCATATTATAAGAGGTGGCAGTTTTGCTGCCACCTAATTTGGTTTAAAGCTTACACTTTTATTTTACAAAACACACATAAATTAAGATTACTGTTATGTAATTTTTCTTCAAATGAAACAGTATTTAGCCACTTATCGTCTGCTTCCCTAGTCTGTTGATGTTCTTATGTAGCTCTTATGTAGCTTATATTGCAAACAATATAGACCCAGATCAGACTGCTCCCCAGTAACATTGTCTTCCATGAAAAGAAATCTCCATGAAAAATCTAGTCTGAAGTGCATTTAAAGGTGTGCAGAAGACTAGAAATGCAGACAACATTTTAAGAAAAAAAGTTATTGCTGGCTAAATATTAATCAAGCTTTCTGGTGTAGATTTGTAAAAATGCTTGTCACAATGCAGGATGCAGATTGTTATTTTAACAACTGAGAGTCTTGCTAGCAAATTGATGTTGACAGATTTTCAACACTAAAACAAACACTGATTTTGAAGCTCCTCCCCACATTTTAAACTCTGGTCGTGTGTCTTCTGGGTAAAACTGGCGTCTTTCAGTTTTTTTTTTTATGCTTTCCCCCCCTAGACCCAAGATGGCCTTTGGACAATTAAATGTCGCTATACAAATACATAACATATGTAAATGGCGTCTTGGGTCTAGGGGGGGAAAGGGGTTGTATAAGCGAAAGAAGACATTAAACATCTGACAAAAATAGACCACTTTGCAAGATGGTCGTTTTTATTGTACATCAACTGTATAAATAGTTTTACTGTACATAGCCTGGTACCCTGTTTAACGGTCTCGTTCCCATATATGTTACTGAATAACAAGCACAGTTGATGATCAAAATAAATTCTCATTTCAATAAGAAGTAGAGTTATTACATGCATGAAGGAAGCCCCGTTTTAAATATACAAATTGGGGGCAATGGTGCATCGACGGCTCGTCTATATATATTTGTTGAATGTGCCTAGTTTCTCCAGTCGTTATTTCAACAAAATAAAACGAACGTCTCGTTTAGGGAGATTGCTCGCCTTATCGCTAGAAATTCTTTCTACTTCATAAATGCTATACTGAGATAATGGAGAAATTAGTATTAGAAAATTAGTATAAAGTTGTTGTGCCTTTATTTGGTGCAGCAAATGCTGCACCAAATAAAGGCACAACAATTTTATAATGATTTAGGTCTCTATCAACGGTGCTAAGTTCTACAGAAAATAGTAGAATTCAAGGCTTTTGAGTGGTTTTCCAGTACTTTTCAAGGCAGATTTAATTTTCAAGGACTTTTCAAGAAAGCCATCTAAAGTCAAGTACTTTTCAAGCCCGTGTGAATCCTGTACTGCAATCTTTACATGAATTTAGTTGAATATTTCGTTTTAAGCATTTACTTACTGGCCATATTTTCTCATTTGGAGTACCAAGGACTCTTTGAACACAACAAAGCTGTTTTATATCATTTTCACCCTGAAAAAATTAAATGTCACAGGTCTTTAAAATTTATTCTAACATACCATGATCTAAAAACAAAAAATGTGTACATTTCAACCAGGCCATGAGATAATGTTACTTAGTGCATTAAGGCCACTAGATAAGAGTGTGCAAAATAGAGGATCTTACATGGGTGCTCATGTTTTATTGAATTTATTAAACAAGTTAAGGAAAAGAGATAAAATGCAAGGCTTGTTGAGCATTTTATCACTTTTTCACAATGTGTTTAATAAATTCATTAATACAGGATCATGAATGTTAGATTCTATTCATCACAAGACATTACAATTACTTAAAAATGCATTTCTGGCGTGAAAACATAAAAAATTTGACATCTTTTACGCAACATTATAATGGAAGTCATTACACAACATTACGAAATCTGTAAACCACTAGTGGTTTATCAATTTTATTGCATTGCGATATATCACTCCCAGATGTGACATCATATTAATTTTAAAATTAACTTTGTTATTTCTCAACCAAAACATATTTAGGGAGTACTCAAAAGAATCATCTCAATGAGACATTTCTTTTGCACACCCAAATGAAATGTTAAAACTGATGGATAAGAAAATATTCACAAATTTACAGTGATTTTTTTTGTTTATGGCACAAGAAGAACAGGCCCCGAGGTTATAAAACTTGAGTACAGTCTCAAACTCTAAGTGCAATGATTGGCTGCTTGAGGACATGTGTCTGCAAGTAGCCAATCACAGCGCTTTATTTTGAAGAGCACATGGGCAATCATTTTCAAGCTTGTCTGAGATACTGATAAAAGTAACACACACATGAAATTTGGAAGAAATGGGGTGACACAATACAGTAAAACCTGTGTAAAACGGCCACTCAAAAATAGACAAAACAAAGATCTTGATGACAAATGGTAGCTTAATGAAGGTCGAAAGTATTGAAGAATAGGGAGCATTCTGCAATACTTTTGACCTACATTAAGTGATAATTGGTTGTGAAAAACAATTTTCCGTCTTTTTGAGAGTGGCCGTATTACACAGGTTTTACTGTACTTTATTATAGTGCCCACTAGAGCAAGCAGACTGGCAGCAGCCTTTATGACAGCAATCTTGATAAACATACATTAAAAAACATTTCTGAGAACTTAACCAATAGACTAATAAATAGAGGATCTTACATGAGTGCTCATGTTTTACTGAATTTATTAAATGAGTTGGGAAAAAGCGATAAAATCGAGACTTGACGAGCATTTCATCGCTTTTTCCAAACGAGTTTAATAAATTCAATGATATAGGAGCCAGAATGTTAGATTTTATTTGTCTCATAGCATTTAAATTGCTTAATAATCGCATTTTGGCGTGGTCAAGATTTTGCCATCTTTTTCGCAACATTATAATGGACATCATAACTTGTGGTTTATCAATTTTATTGCATGGCGTTATATCACTCCCAGCTGCCACGTCATATGATAAAAGAAATTAACATGTGAAATTGGAAGAATGGATGGCAAATGGCTTAGATATAATAGTCTCCACTAGTGCAAACAGACAGTTAGCCACCATTTTTGGCAGACATCTGGATTACCATAAATTGTACAAAGCTTATATTTGAACTTGTCAACTGAACAAATAAAAGTAATCCATATATTAATGGAAAAAAGTGGTGACAAAATGACTTTTTAATATGACTGCCATCAAAGTCCTTCTCTTATTGGCTGAAACTGACTGCAACAGCTTTGTACAAAAGCTCCTGCTTGATCATGCTTGCTAAACTTAGCTCTCTGTTATGTGAAAAATTGGTTGTCAGAAATTTCAAATCTACTTTTAGCCATTATGCATCTCAACCTATCTACAGCTTATTTTAGTTTAACTTTTTCATGCTTGCTAAATTGAGCATTCTTGGTATGTATAAAATCTGATGTCAAGAATCCCAAAGCTGTTTTAGCTGTCAGACAAAAGTCATGACTACCTGTTCATAGCTAATTTTGGATCTGATGTCAGGAATCCTAAAACTATTCTTAGCTGTCAGGCAGCCTTGACAAAAGTCATGTCTACCTTTCCACAGCTAATTTTGGATCTGATCTCAGGATTTCCAAAAATATTTTTAGCTGTCAGGCAGCCTTGACAAAAGTCATGTCTACCTGTCCATTGCTAATTTAGTTGTTTTTTTTTTTTTTTAAAAATACAGCCTAAAAAGTCATAAAAAAGAACAAATGATGCTACGCCTCCATGGACACTACTTTCTCAAGCTGACAAATCTTAAGGTTGACTCCAAAAGAATGCATCAATTGTATATGGCTATAGTGTCCACAATCTTCATAACCCTACATGGATCATTCATTGGCAAGACCCATATATAATTTCACACTTATATTCCAAATAATGGGAACCAAGAAAGCTGTTATATCAATTTTCACATTGTAACAGGTCTGATTTGATCTAACAATGGTAACTGTTCTAAAATTTTGAACACTAGTTACCATGCTTACCTGCCAAAGAGGCCAAGGCAAATAGAGCAGACACAGATCAGACTGCTTCTGAAGAAGCAGTCTGATCAGGGTCTTCCCTGTTTGATATTCTGACAAGTATTTTGTGGATTCAAGCCCTCATAGCAAGTGTTTATTTGAGAACAGAATAAGAAAAGTGTTCTAAATTTTAGAGCATTTACCGTATATACTTACAGGAAATAAGGGGGAATTGTTTAATAGCTCTCCAAAAATACATCCAACTGCCCTATAAGAATAAAGAAATCATATAAAATACAATAAGAAAAATACCATACAAATATAAGTTAGTCAATTCATATAGATGTTCCAGGAATATGTTTAATGCTGGGTGTCAAAATTATCCCTCTTTAAATCTATTTTACTTATAGTTCTCAACAACTAAACTGCCTTATGACCTTTCTGATACAATCTTTGTGAAAAACAGTTTGACCTGACTTTGAATATTCAATAATTTTACAACCAGTATACGACTAGCTAATGTGTATGTGTTTTGTGACAAATTCATGAAAAAATTACCCAGCATGCAGAGAGTTAATACACGTGAATCTAGCCTTAAACCTCTTCTTAATGAAAAGGCTAAAATGGATACATTGTAAAACATTGTAGACGCAGATGAGCTGACGTTGAAAGTGGCATCTCATTAGAGTCTGCACCATTTTCTAAGATAATAAGCCCCAGTGACAGAAAACATACTTTTTTGTCACCCCTGCATGTTGTCGGGCCTGATTTGGGTCCAAACTGTTTGAAAAAGGTTATCAGCCCATGACAAAAGTCACCACAAGCAGGCAAAGGGTTAAAATAGAAAAGCTTTTGTCTCACACACCAGATCTGGATTGCTGTTGTTATTACCCATGTGAGATCATCGTATCTCACATACCCGTACCAGCCTGTGGGAAAGATAAAAAACAACAGCCACACATTGGCTGCACTTCGATCCCTGGCGTCATTTTAATGTTAAAATTGTGCCACCATGTCGCATCTCAGCGTATGAGGGATTTTCTGGAAGTATTTTTCATGTTTTTCCAATAATAAAATGATGTACTTAGTGGTGAGCCAAAAAAAAAAGAATCCATTATTTGTGTGAGGATGGGATAGAAAAATCCTCCCCTTGTGATCACCATTTGACATCACACAGCAAGCCTCGGTGATCCTCGGGAGGGATTTTTCTATCCCACCCTCACACTTATGATGGATTCTTATAATCTTATCAAAAAAGATTAAAATTCCTACCATAAGTCTACTCCTTCATCATACTTTCTGGCACCATACAATAGTTCTGGAGCTCTGTACCATCTGTGAAAAATATTAGGGTAAATAGACAAGGTCAAATAAAAAAAATACCTGTGTTTAGGGTTCCCGACCTTAACTAAATCTACTGGTGAAACCTTAAATATTTTCAGGTTTTCTGGAAAAAAATATACTTTTATGCATTTTGAAAGGCAAAATGCCTTTCAAAATGCATAAAATTATATTTTTTTCTGGATAATTAAAAAAAAATATGAGTACCTTCCATAACTAAACTTTTTAGACCCGTTACCCGTAACATACTTATTTTTTTATTTGGCCCAATTAGGAATATAAAATCATTACAACTTTAACCAGATTTTCAGTGTTCAATCTAGGATTGCAGCCAATGGAGCCAACAGGGCCCTTCCAACCTAAAATAGGGGGTCATTTACAAAAGGAAAGGGTTCTTACATAAACAAGTGATATATCATTTGAATACATAACCACTTGCATTTTTACCAATGTTCACGTAAATTGTACCTTCGCTTTCATCACTGGAGCGCGGTGCTATTATTTTTCTCTTCTTTGAGCTGACTCTACGATTCAAGATTGTATAGAGAATAGTAAACTGTGTTTCCGTGATATGAAAATTATGTCACGAAGGAATGGTGGTGATTAGGTAAACAACGAGTCCGCAGGACGAGTTGTTTACCAAAATCACCACCTTTCCTGAGTGACATAATTTTCATATCACGGAAACACAGTTTACTATTCTGTATATTATATAGACCTAACCTTCCGATGATGTTTTCAATGAAAAAAAAGAGAAGAAAAAAAAAACACAAAAAACCCTCATATCTAACGAACCCCGTATGCCGTAAAATCTTCAAAACTCCCAAATTCTTCTAAACTAGACCAGGATGAGTCTGATTGTGATGGGGAGTCTGATTGTTTGTGCATATGTGTATTGAAAAAAGTAGTTCCGACAAAAAATATCGACACTGAGCAGTGATGATATGAAAAAATCTCATATCATCACTAGTGAAATATTTCACTCCTCAAGATATGAAAACTATCTCACTGCAAAACAATAGGAAATTAATGCTAGGTATATAATATAGAATCATATTAGGATTATAGAGAAAAGAACAAAATGTTAGGCTCCTGTGGCTTTCATGATAAATAAAAGCAGTCTCTAAACTAGTTATTTTCATCTAGATATCAATTTTTCTTATCGGAAATTTAATATAAAGCTACCATTGCGTAAAAACACGAAAATATATTGGTAAAATATGGAAATATATCATAAATTAGCCGAAAATTGTAACATATTTTCGTACTAGGTATGATTTATTCTCCACCATTTTGACTCCAGTAATCATCGTAGTTGCGCTGATTGCCTTTCATAGGAGTCAATGGCGCAATTGCGTGCTATAGATTATACACTGAGATTGTGTAAAAAAAAAACAGATCTCCAGATAAGAGTGTGTAAAGAAAAATTATGTTTTAAGTTATAATTATTTTCTTAGCCATCAGTTTAAAAATGCATTTGGGTGTTCAAAAGAATGACCTCATTGAAAAGGTTCTTTTGAGTATACACAACATATGGTTTGGTTATTAATAAGAAAAATATTTTTCAAATATGTACTCTTATCTGGAGACCTGATATATGCTTTTGTAAAATTAAGCATGTAGAAAATCATTACTTGATTCAATTTATAGGTTTGTTGCAATGTAGATTATTTAATAAGACATGGCTTATAAAAATGAAACTATGTAAAATTAAATGTCCTGTAAGGGACTTTCCAGCATTTTATTTCATCTTTGAAAAAGCAAGACTGAGATAGTGCTTAAAAGTTGCTATAAAAGTTTATGTTCAATTTTATATTGATATTGGTTTCTATTAAAATAATTTAGTCATACCGGAAATAGTAAAATTTAAGTACTTTAAAGGCCTAAAAACAACTTTCCAGCACATTTCAAGGTAAATTTTATTTTCAAGGGCTTTTCAAGAAAGCGCCCATATCCAAGTGCTTTTCAAGCTTGTGTTTGTTTGTTTGTTTTGTTGCTTTACATCCCAAGTCAACAGCTATGGTCATGGTGGGACAGTCAGTTCACCTAACGACACTTTTTCCTTGGCAGGCTTGAACAAGCAGTTAACCAGTACTTCGTGCACATACTTTCGCTTGTAACTGACAACAACCCTTCTTGAATGATTCAGCGTAAGGGAGGAGAATGAGTGTAGAAATAATTTCATGATCAATCTCCAAGAAAGTATGGGACCTTGCCGGGATCAAACTCTCGACCCCTGGATCTGCAGTCAGACTAGCATCTCTTGCCAGACATGTTACCAACTGCGCTTTGCGGCCTGTGTAAACCCTGTAAGAACTTATGAAACCAGATAATGTTGCATTACCTTGTTGCAACTTGATGGCTGTACAATCTTACTCCCTTGTTCTGAAATACTCTAGCAAGACCAAAATCTGCTATCTTTAAATGACCTGTGGAGCTGATCAGAAGATTGGCTGGCTTTAAATCCTGAAAAAAGGCAAGAAAGTTGATTGGGTAAAGCAAATTTAGACAGATCTCATACAAGTATTTCAGCTGTAATCTGAGAGAGAAAATACACTTTTAAAGCTATGCCAACAATGAAGTCTTTGTTTGTTTTGATTCTTTACGTCCCAGTCAACAATATTTTAGTTACGTCGGGACGGGTCTTCCTGGGTTGAACCAGTACTACAGTGAGCTAGGATTAATGTGTCTTGCTCAAGGACACAACACAGTGATGCCAGTGAGGCTTGAACCCGCAGCCAATGAAGTCTTAAATTAGCTGTGCAGTAAAACCTGTGTAAAACGGCCACTAAAAAATTGACGAAACGAACATCTTCAGGATGAATGATAGCTTAATGAAGGTCGAAAGTATTGCAGAATGCTCCCCTTGGAGCATTCTGCAATATTTTCGACCTGCATTAAGCAATAAGTGGTCTTGAAAACCAATTTGTGGTCCTTTTGAGAGTGGCCGTTTTACACAGGTTTTACTGTATCTATAAACAAAAACATGTGAGCTACAGGCTACCAGATAAGAGTGCATAATTGAAATATACTGTTCTTATTCTCAACCAAAACATATGTTGTGGGTACTCAAAAACATGTAAGAAAATACTCACAATTTTACATCTTACTAATTATCTGGACCTATGAGCTAACTAATAACAAAGCCAACAAAGCTGCATGCATGACAGCTGAAGACTCTGATCAGCCTGGTCATCCACCTATAGTCCGATGAGTGTCTTTGCTAAGCACTATATGGTTAAATAAAGACACACAAGATCTTCAGACGGACACGAACACCCAGATCAGAATGTGCAGATGCCCAGTCTTTGTTGGCCATTGGTGTAGATAAATAAAAGTTTCAAACATAAAATTGTGAATAATTTCTTATCCAGAAGTACCCACAACATAGTTTTGTTAAGAAGATCATATATATCAGATTTCATAGCCATGATTATAAATTTGTAACTTTAAACATGACTTAAAGGTGCAAATAGATTGGTCCATAAAAGTGTCTGTTAGGGGCCATAAATGTTTGTAAATACTGTATGCACCATGTCATGAGAAAGCCTGTTTATACCTAATACTGACATAGGCCTCCAGATAAGAGTGCGCATTGGAAAACTATTTTCTTTATTTCTCAACCAAAACATATGTTGTGGGTACTCAAAAGAACCGTCTCAATGAGACGGTTCTTTTTAGCATCCAAAACACATGTTTAAATTGATGGGTAAGAAAATAATTACAATTTTACACTCATAAAATTTCCTTATCTGGATCTATGCAGTGACAACAAGGTGATATTAAAGCCAATTTTTTGAGAGTAAAAGTGTGATAACTTTCTCATCCACTTCATAAAACATATGCTGTTGGTACTCAAACCATTTCATGTAGACAGTTCTTTTGAGTACCCACAGGCTGACAGCATATGTTTCGATTTAGAAATAAGAAAATATATTTTGATTACACATTCTTATCATGAGGCCTGTCATATCAATATATCTTGGCAGTGAAGCAGTGTCATTGTGGAATAATTATTATGCTAAATATATCCAATTTTTCCAAGATTCAAGCTAGTCTCTGTAGCTAAACAAGCCTGTTTGAGTCTAAATAGATTCCAAACTCCAGGTTTGCTTGTGACATGACATAAATTTGATTGTTTAACATCACCTTCTAGTCTTAGGAGCCTACATCAATAAAATCATATTTATCTGACATTTTTCTAGCATGAGTGGAACAAATGAAAAAAAAACACATAAATTATCTGCTTAACGTCAGTTTTCCTCTTAAAATCATGATTCAAACAATACATATTTTTTTTATTGATTTCTTTAAGAATACAATTGTTTACAAACTTAGTTGAGCATCTCTCACTATGATTCTAATGAGTATTTTAACAAATGTTTCTTAGTGATGTACTAGTAAAAACTGTATATTGACAATTTAGCGAATTAGGATCTTATTCATTTTATGGAGTGGTTTCCATTGCTTATCGACATATGCACAGTCAAAATATTGGTGAGACATGTCAGACCATCAGAAAATATTGATGCAACATTGTCACACTAATCACAGTTTCAGTTCAGTCTATAAAATATTATACAACAAATGGGAAATGTCCGTGGAACAGCGAAAAATAAAGATTTGTCTTGCTTTAAACCTTTCAGATACTGCATTTATCCTGCTTAAAACTTTAAAATGCCAACAATTGTTGGCATTTTAAAATTTATGAGCAGGATCAATTTCATGCTCAGTTGAGTTGAGCTTAAAAAAAGTTTTATGAACTCGAGGTCAGGTTTGCATTGTCCCGTTTATGTGGAGCTGAGAGCTAGCTGATTACCTAAAATAAACTTGATCCACTAGGGGTATGATACCTACCCTGTGCATTATATTATTTTCATGGCAGAAGGCAACACCTTTCAGCAGCATCAACATGTAAGATTTCACCTGTCCCTCTGATAGTGGCTTGTCTGTGTTCCGTATCACCTCTGACAGGTCAGACAGCATGTACTCAAACTCCAACACCAGAGAGCTCCCATGGGGAAATACCTCTCTTAACTTCACAACCTGCAACAGAGTAAGGAAACAATAGCCAATTTTAACTGATAGAATTAACTTTCCAGTTTGAGTACAATAGCAATAAACTTTGCATGATTCATTATATCTCGGACCCAGTATAAACGGACTGGTCACTGAAGGAAATATAAAGTTATGTTGTGGAGGCTCTGATTTAGTGCTATTTCAAAGTACTACAGACGAGCCTGATAAACTTGATATCAAAAGATGCAAACCTGGTATTCTATTTATCAGTTTAACCATTATTTCACTCTTCTAACTAGCAATTATGATGTAATTTTGGATTTTTTTGTTGATTCAGCATCATTAGCGACGTCATTCAAAAAGTATAACGTCATCATGACCCTATAAAGGCACATGCCGTGATAAAGACAATGTTTATCAGGCAACATGCAAGGCTGCAGTTAATATGAATGGTAACTGATAAAAACATATATTTTCGAGCTTAAAACTGCAATATTTTCCTATCCATAAGTATTAACATATGTTTTGGGTGCTCAAAAGAACTGTATCATTGAGATGGCTCTTTAAGACCCACAACAATTGTTTTGGTTGATTAAGATGATTCACTTTTAATTAATAAGCTCTCTTACATGTATCTAGAAGCCTGGTAAGTTTCAATCAAATTCTATAAAATGCCACCACTATGAGTGTAGCCAGAACCCAGAAGTCATTATGAATCATCAAAGGAAGACTACTGAACGGAGAGTGATGCTCACCAATTGCGCCCCTTTTCAAAATGGGGACTTCTCTTAAAAGAAACAATTTGTTCCCAGAGAGAGTAAGTTCTTCCCTAAATAACAGATGCCTCATATGTATGGAAAAGCACTATGATCATGCACATCAGGTGATTACCCTTGAAAATATATAATTTTCATTACTTAATTACATATATTGTCATACATGTACTTTAACAAGGTAGCATTGCTTGTGTGTGACTGACAGGAGTCACTGTGCTGTGCCCTTGAGCAAGATATTTATCCGCTGCTTAGCACTGGTTCAACAAAAGAAGACTGGAAATTGTCCTGACATAACTGAAAAATTGTTGACTGGGACGTAAAACAATTGACACAGACATACAAATAACAAGACAGTACTGTGTCAGTGATACTTACATAAGGATTGTCTTCTATCTCTTGAAGAGCTTTAATTTCCCTGGGGAAAACAATAACATACAAACTTACATTTGAACCATCAGACAGCATTTTTAACCCTTCATGTACAAATGAGTCGTGACATGTGATTTCCAACAATGTGGTATTTTGACAAGTGTAGACTCAGAGAGCCTGTGCAGCCTCCTTTTCAGCTAAGAAACTCCAAATGATGTTCGGTCATTAGCTTAACAGTCAAAGAATATTTAAGCGACTAGCAAAGGCTCTGATCAGTCTGCGCATATGCGCAGGCTGATCTGAGGCTTTGGTGGTTGCACATGCCACATTGTTGGAAACCTTATGTTGCAGCTCACATGGGCTCTTCCTTTTGGTTTGATGCAATAAACTTGGATGGTCCATTGACCATTGCATATATATAAGAGGTCACATGTTATAAACTCCAAATGAAATTATATTTCTTTCTCTAAGGATTGCTCTTGTCTTATCAAACAGTGTAGACACTGATGAAATGCCGCAAAATGCGGCATTTCATCTGGGTCTTCACTATTTGCTAAAGCCTGTTTACTGGTATCCAGAATGAAAATGGTTGAACCAGTGGATCATTAGGCCACCCTTAAGGCCAAAATTTTTTTATTAATTGATTTACGGGAAATTTTTTTCAGATTTAGGGTCGGGGGGGGGGAGGAAAAAAAATAAAATAAAAAAGCCCTGAAAATGACCAATTAACTGGTCATTTTCAGAGCTTTTTTTTTTCAGTTTTTTTTTCAGAGCTTTTTTCTATTATCTCCAGAAACAGTAAACTAGTAATAGGTAAACCAACAGTCTGTATTAAATTTTGACTATTTTATCATTTTCCTAAAAATCTGGACAGGACAATCACTTTTTACAGTGTCACTCTCAAAAATACACAGACAGAACCTCAAAAAAATATTATTTTTTCAAGGAAACAAATAATATTTAGAGTCGGCGGATAAAATAAAAAAATTTTTTTAGAAATTAAATTTTATTTTTTTCTTACTTTCCGGAAAATTACAGTAGGAGGGTTTGTAAAGCAACTAATAAAAAAATTCTGGCCTAAACAAGATGCCCATAGAGCACATGCAATCCATCAATGTTAAATTTTGTAACTACATCAAAAGTAGGTCAAATGTCAAGGTCATAATTTTTTGTACATTTGAAAAACTTCCTACTAGTTATACAGATATGAAATATCAAAAGTTATTGCCAACATTAAAGTTTGTTGCATACATGCTTGTAGGGAGCACAGTGGCTCAGTGGTAGAGTGCTTGACTCGAGACTGAAGAGCCGCAGGTTCGAGCCTCACAGGCGTCACTGCGTTGTGTCCTTGAGCAAGAACATTAATCCTAGCTTAGTACTGGTTCAACCCAGGAAGACCAGTCCCTTTATAACTGAAAGATTGTTGATGGGACATAAAGAATCAAATCAAACAAAACAAACAAATACATGCATGTACACACACATGCATTAGGCATCCAGATAAGAGTGCGTAACTGAAAATTATTTTTCTTATTTCTCAACCAAAACATATGTCGTGGGTACTCAAAAGAACCATCTCGGTGTGACCGTTCTTTTGAGCGCCCAAAAGGCATGTTTAAACTGATGAATAAGAAAAAAATCTCAATTTTACACAGATTAATTTTGCTTAACTGGCCCTATGATGCATGCAGACCAACCAAAAACAATATGCCTTCCAGATCTTCGATACTAGAGGCATAAAAATATTTGGTTTGTCGGTCTAACCATTTTTAATTTGCAAAGGCAAGAAATTTCAAATCATAATATATTTCTGTCCCTGAAGATTGATTTTATCTTTAGTTAGCAAACAGTGCAGACCTTGATGAAATGCCACAAAATGTGGCATTTCATCTGGGTCTTCACTGTTTGCCAAAGTATGCATCCATGGTTCCATCCATAGTTCCAATACAAAAAGGGTTACATCAAAAATTACAATTCATATTTTCTTCTTTTTCACTAAAGAATTTCATACATCTGTAAATTTCTTTCTTGTGAATGAAATTTTACCTGAGAGCTTGGTTAGGAATTCCATCTTCCAGTTTCTTTAAAGGAATTTTCTTCAAAGCCACCACCTCTCCACTCTAGAATATAAACAGTACAGTTTTTGTTTGATTTGATTCTTTACGTCCCATCATTAATCTTTCAGTTAAACAGGGATGGGTCTTCCTGGGTTGAACCAGTACTAAGCTAGGATAAATGTGTCTTGCTCAAGGACCATGACGCAGTGACGCCGGTGAGGCTCAAACCCGCGACCCTTCAGTCTCGAGTCAAGCACTCTACCAGTGAGCCACTATGCTCCCTATAAACAGTACAGTCCCTCATGGGCAAATCCAGAGGGGGAACAGGGGGTCTGGACATAGATGAGGGTCTGAATGGGGTATAATGATTAGTGAATAATGGCCCTTTTTTATAATGAATCGTGAATAATGAGCCAAAAAATAATGAATAGTGAATAATGAGGGCCTCAAAATTAATGAATTATCCTATTTTTTTAATGAAGAAAAAATTTATGAATAGTGAATAATCAGATTTCTTTGCCACCTGTCTTACTCTTACTGAATAATTGGTCTTAATTTAATGAATAACCCAAAATTTTAGTGAGATGAATAATGGGCTAATTTTTTAATGAATAGTGAATACCAGACCCCCCATCCAGACCCTCATAGATGAAGGCCCAGGCCAATATTCTGGTCTTTAGCTTCCCTAGATACATGTAGCTGCACATGCACTTTTAAAGAGTGACTACATGTATATGCAATAAGTACCAAAATCTCATTTATTTTTGTCATTTAATTTTCTCCTATAAGACGTTCATTCATTTAAATTATAACTACAGTTAATGTTCTAAAATTTAAACATTAGTTGGCTACAAAAAAATGTCTAGACAAACAGTGCAGACCCAGGTCAGACTGCTTCTGAGGAAGCAGTCTGATCAGTGTCTTCCCTGTTTGCTATTTTAACAAGACCTAACTCCACATTGGCCGCCATGATTGTCATAGAGCGAAAATATTCAACCTGCCCAAGCGAGGAATCGAACCCAGGTTTCTGGAGCCACAGGCAAACACTCAACCACGTCGCTGTAAAATCTGGCTCCTATGGCAAGGCAATAGAAGTGTATTTTATATACCTAGACCCTGTGACACTGACATGCATTTTGTAAATTCCAGCCTTGATGACCAAGAGTTTACTTAAGAATGGAAAGAGAAAAGTAGTCAAAATTTTATAACACACCATACCTCAAAATGTTTGGCTTTCAAGACAATACCAAATGCCCCCTCTCCAATTCTTCCTAGGATTGTATAATGCTCCATCCCAGGCCACAACTACCAACAACACATCTATGACAGCCCTGAAATATATTAACCCTTAGTATACTAATGGATTTTTCCTTCTGGTTTGATACAATAAACTTGGGATAGTACATCTAACATATCTAGTAATTTTTTTTATTTTTTTTGTCTGAACATCTTTTTTTGGCTTTAATAAACAGTGTTGATCATGATGAAATGCAGCATTAATTATGTACAAGTTTTACTAAGGCACGAGTTGTCTTGTACATTAGCGTTTTGTAAAATGTTTTTAATATGTCATTTTGCTTTTGTTTTTGATGTTTTAAGCTGAATAAACTATCTTTAAATTTCCAGATTGTAAGTTTTTGTTTTATTTGTTTTTCCACCTTTGTGTTCATCAGAAAGGCTGTTAGTGAAATTTATCCTCACTTAATTGATGCATTTGTTATTGGTCGTAATTTTCAAGTGTGTGTGAGTTTGAGCGGACATTTTTGTGTGTATACATGTATGTAAAATTGTATGTTGTTGTTGGTGAAGCTGTTGGTGTTTTGCTTTTTTCCAATAAAAGTTAGCAGGCCTACCAAACTAATTAATAGCTTGAAGATGAATGTAATGTATTTTTAACCATCTTAATTCCAAACCTTGTCCAAAATTTCAACAACTCATCAACTGTCCCAACTATCAACATTGCAGAGAAACTATGCAGCTCAAGTTATCATCCCGACTTGGATTGAACTTCCTTGATGCTTATACCCTACTCAGCAAGGAAGAGCACCCAGAGCTACTGGACTGGAGAGAAACCAGAAGGCAGAAGGTTGCAGCCTACATCGAGGCCAGAATTTGCTTCAGCGAGGAGATTCCAGATTGAACTCCTCCAAATCCTTGATCTATCATTCCACACCTTGGCACAGTTGAGTTTAGTCACATTTACCAGTATGTCAGTGACCAGCCACGGCCGTGTACCTGTTATTGGATCCGAGATCTCATGTGCTTGCTCGAATAATATATTGGTTAACAGAACAGAATCACAAGGCTGGAAAATTCAGATTATTCTACTTGTCCGCTTGCCATGGGGAGTAGAAATTCTCTTTGATGAGTAAACTTTTTAATCTGCTCGTCCTTAAGGGCGAATGAAAATTGCTTTCAGAAAACAAAAAAAATTGTGGTCTGTGCAGTAGAAACAAAAAAGAGTCATATACACAAAGGAATTTGATTTATTTTATCTGGAAACATTGTAATAATTCAATAAATTCAGTAAAACGAATGCGTAAACTAGGTTTGTCTGGGTGCAGGACAACTCGGCCCAAAACCAACTCGGCCCATGCCAACTCGACCCACATAAAAATCGGCCCATGCCAACTCGGCCCAAGATGCAAAACTCGGCCCATACCAACTTGGCCCAATTTAAGTTTTATAAAAGACATCTCGTCCCACATATTAGAGGGATTGAAGTATGTGTGTTTTATCATTTATTATCTGCAAGATTCGTCCCAAGAACCAAGTATCCTTACCCGTTTGTGCATATTGAATTTTATCATGGTTAACAGCGCAGACACAAACGACAAGTCACAAATTGCCATATCTCGTAAGAAGCCACGCTTTTATAGTCAATAACAACTATATAGTTTTAACAACTATCATCTACCTTTTTTTAAAACTTAGTACCGTGACTGTAAGGCGTAATCAACCTGCACGTAATCCTCGTGAGGGGATGTTGCAGACTCTAAAGAAAGAAAAAATACACCGCACGTTCAAATGAGCATACGCGTAAATTCGCAACCTAATTGGTCTGAGCATACTAATTCCTTTTTTTTTCTCAAAAGACAGTCTTGGTACTACTGTGCAGTAGCAAGCAGTGCGGACCCTCATGAAATGAGGCATCATGCGACATTTCTTCTGGGTATTCACTGTTTGCCAAATTACATATATAAATGTGAAAAATGGTGCGAGGTGCGAGGCTAGAAGCATAAATCCATAGTTTCATACTCTATGTTTGATAGCAGCGACGGCTCTGACGAGACTGCGCGTATGTGCAGGCTCGTCTGATCCTTCTCTGCTCGTCGATGGGATAAGTACCAACATTTCAGACATTATGTGTAAACGAGTGTCAGAGATAAGTGACGAAAAAGAGCTATAGTCTCTGGTCTCTGGAAGAATTTAATGAAACTTTGAAGGCCCCTGCAAGAACAAAAATGCCCTCATTCGACAAAGTTATGCACTGGTTAAAGACACTGATTTTCACATATTTGCGATTCATTAAGGCTGTTGCCAGTGATCAACATAATTACACCAATAATATTAAGATGATTAAAGGTGTGCATCAATTGACACTTCGTCCAAACACGCTAATCTCCTTAATTGATCACTTTACAATTTTCAATGGATGGAAGGATGGATGGACGGACCCATGCGCGGATCCAGGATTTTTGTCAGTGGAAGGGGGTCCAGGCCCGACGGCCAGCTTACAGGATCCGCACATGGGACCAATACATACCTACGTACGTGCACGCACGCACGCACCCACGCACGCACACGCACACACACACGCATGCACACACACACACACACACATGTACAGACAACAGACAGACACATGAATGTTCATGCACAGGCAGACGGATAGACATACATGTACATGTATAGACGGCAAACTAAAATACATACAGATTAATAGAAACGGCATAATCATGTACAGAGATAATGTCAGAAACATCGGGTGAATGTCGAGGCATACATGCACATGTCATTATATCTAAAATTCCCATGAAAATGAAATAATTTGGCCCTATCGAGACCAAATAATTTAATTTTCATAGGATATCTAAAAATGGGGTGTATGGAGGGGGTTCTAACCCCCTGAACCCAAACTGGATCCGCCGCTGCTTAAACATATATGCTAATGCACAGACATTCTTATTTCATCATACATGGGCATGCAACTCGTATGTACTTCAAAAATATATGGGCCGAGTTGTCTTATGGATTTGGGCCGAGTTGTCTTATAAACTTGGGCCGAGTTTGAAAGGGCCGAGTTTTATGTGGGCCGAGTTGGCATGGGCCGAGTTGGTTTTGGGCCGAGTTGTCCGTAATTCGGTTTGTCCATAGCAAGGCTTACCAACAAAACGAGGCAGACAGTGTATCACACTGAATAATCAATATCAGCAGTAATATTGGAAAAAAAAACAGACTCTGAGACAGATTCATGTACATGGCTGTTGGCATAGTTCTCCCAAAGTATTACAATAGGGGCCAAGTTGGTTAGGCGGGGCCCCGTGTTTGTGGGGGCCGATTTGGTATGGGGCCGAGTTTGCAAGGGGACAAGATGTCCAGTTACCTTTAAAAGCATGAAAGTGAAGGATAAAAACAGGTGATAGGTTAAAATAGTTAAGAACAATACTAATACACCTAGCTATATAGCCAATGGTTAAACTCAGTGATTTATTGGTTGATAAATCACTGCACAGGCTCGCGTGACGTCATTCGGTCGCCAGTTTGATTTTCATGACATCATCTATCACATACGGCATTGTAACGCTGACATAAGACCACATAACTCTGATTTTACAAGTATTGGATCAAAATGTACGTAAAGTCTAAACAAGTCTTAACAAGAGTTGCGGGAAATTCTGGCAGTCTGTTCAAGATGGCGGAATCATTAAAGACTATGAAAGATTCATTCATATTTAAACCTTTTCGTGTGTTAGAATCGAAATAAATGCGCACTGGCAGTGATTTGTTGCTTAATATATCACTGGATGGAGGTCAGTCATAAGTGGATAAATCTTTATTCACTTTAACAACTGACCTCCAGCCAGTGATATATTAAGCAACAGGTCCGTGTATTCACCGGATCGGGCCTAATCACCGGATCTGACCGGATCGGGCCCGAAATTGGCCTATTCCTTTGCTTAACTGATTGTTTTTTCTTTACAAGAATGATGTGCATAAAAGATTATGTATTTAGTGCAATTTGTATGCACTTGAATATATTAATATTGATATAAACGGCAAAAAAAAAAATACTCAACGGACCCTTTTTGCAATGGTCAGCTATCAATTCACACCTGCTGTGTTTTACATAAAATGACATGCGCAGGTCTATCCTTTGTTCGGGTATAAAGAAACCAATTTTCCTCAAATTAAAACAATGCATTTTTGGTACAGACGTCATTAATTTGATCCTAAAAATACTTTACAACTTAAGATAATTATATCATAGCGTTATTTGACCATTTTTGGGCCCGATCCGGTCAGATAGTAGCTATCGTCTCCGACCTTGATGATCCAGACATCATTATTATGATCATATATATACTTTATAGACATAATAATAATAACAAAAGTGTTTTAAAAATGAGCTAAATAGCCAATTTCGGGCCCGATCCGGTGATTAGGTCCGATCCGGTGAATACACGGACCGTTAAGCAACAAATCACTGCGAGCATGAATCTATTTCTTAAATAAAATATGATAACAGGCAAGTGGGGATCTATCAGCGGGAATGTTACAGTTTGCAGTCCTGAAGGCCCCAAGGCTTATAACATACAGCTTGGTTAATGATTCAGATTGTCAGATCAGTAAACTCACTGATCAACTCAGACATGACAGACCTAATGATCCCCATGGAGGTGTACTTATTGCAGTGAAGAATGATCTTGAACTGACAAACATACAGAAGGGTAAGGAGGTGGAGCTGATTGCAGGAATAGTCAACATCAGCAAGACAAAGAAGATGTTACTTTGCTCCTACTATCGACCACCGGATAAAACTAGTGAAGAGTACCTGAACATAGTGAAGGAAGAGTTCACAGACCTCCGAAAGAAATTCAAGAATGCAGTGTTCATCATCGGTGGAGACTTTAATCTGCCAGACATTGACTGGAACAAGAACACAGTCACCAACAAGTCATATCCCTATAGGGTGAGTCAGACCTTCCTAGACATAGCTCAAGAACTAGGCTTAGAGCAGATGGTAGATTTCCCCACCAGGCAGGATAACACCTTGGACTTAGTCCTTACAAGTCATCCAGGTTTCAAAATCAGATGCAAACCTCTCCCGCCGATTGGATCAAAGAGCGACCACGACATTGTATTGTTTGATATGTCACACCAGCCATACCGTGCGAGACCAACTTGAAGAAAGATCTTCTTATGGAAAAAAGCAGACTTAGATGGCCTGAGATCTACTGTGGCAGAAGCAAGCAGATCATTCCTCTCCACGCTATTCGATGACATAGAAGTCATGTGGACAGCTGTCAAGACAACTATTACCTCAGCTCTCGATAAACATGTCCCTACAAAGCTTACCAGTACCCGACACACTCATCCCTGGGTTAACACGAATTTACGCAGATTGATGAGGAGGAAGCAAAGAGCTCACCGTAAGGCCAAACAGACTGGTCAGCCCAGAGACTGGGAACGTTTCAAGAGACTACAGGCAGAGGTACAGAGATCTACAAGAAAGGCCCACAGATCATACATGCAAGATGTTGTCAGTGCTGATTTGAAGGAAAAGCCCAAAAGATTCTGGTCCTACATAAAGAGCAGACGGCAAGAAGCTTCTGGTGTGGCACCACTGATAAATAAAGATGGTTTCCTGCAAAGCAATACCCCTGCCAAAGCTGAGATCCTGAACGATCAGTTCCAATCTGTCTACACGCAAGAGGACACAGACAACATTCCTGACAAAGGTCCGAGTCCCTTCACTTCAATGCATGAGATATCTATCAACTCAAACGGTGTGAAGAAATTACTGAAGGACTTAAAACCCTACAAGGCACCAGGACCTGATGGTATACCCACTTTCATCCTTAGGGCTGCATCAGAAGAGCTAGCACCAATACTGAGTAGAGTCTACCAATTTTCCCTGGATAATGGAGAAGTGCCATCAGAGTGGAGAGAAGCCCTCATTGTTCCACTTTTTAAGAAAGGACAAAAGCAACAGCCATCCAATTACAGACCTGTATCTTTAACCTCAGTGGCCTGCAAAGTACTTGAACATATTGTTCATAGTAATGTTATGAGACATTTTGACCAGAACAACATCTTGACAGTTAAGCAACACGGTTTTCGGAAAAGAAGGTCCTGTGTTACCCAGCTAGTTACGACCGTCCAAGGCATAGCAAGTCAGCTTCGGTCAGGAAGAGACCAGGTAGATGTAATCCTGTTGGACTTTGCCAAAGCCTTTGACAAAGTACCCCATCGTAGACTTCTATACAAACTAGGATACTACGGAGTCAGAGGACATACACTACAGTGGATTGAGTCTTTCCTTGGCCACAGAAAACAGCGCGTGCTATTGGATGGGTGCAGATCTTCCCAAGCAGATGTGATCTCTGGTGTACCACAGGGCACAGTGTTAGGCCCTTTACTCTTCTTGGCCTTCATCAACGATCTGCCTGAAGCTGTCAACCACTCCGACTCCCGCCTCTTTGCAGATGACTGTCTCCTATACAGACTTATCAGATCAGATGATGATGCAAAGAGACTGCAAGAAGACCTAGAGGCACTAGAAAAGTGGGAAAAGATGTGGCAGATGAAGTTCCACCCTGAGAAATGCCAGGTCATTAGAATCAACACCAACAAACGCTTTGAGAGACAGTCAAATTACAAGCTCCACGGACACACACTGGAAGTAGTGGACAGTGGGAAGTATCTCGGCGTGAATATGAGCAGCGACTTATCATGGCATACCCATATAGACTCGACAACGGCAAAAGCATCTAAGACACTTGGCTTCCTAAGGCGTAATCTGAGCGAGTGCACCAAGCAAGTGAAGAGTGCAGCATACACCTCTCTAGTGCGTCCAACCCTAGAATATGCCTCAGCAGCATGGGACCCTTCATCCGCTGAAGACATAACAAAACTGGAGAAGGTTCAACGACAGGCAGCAAGGTTTGCTCACAGCAACTATTATGATAGAGCACCAGGATGCGTCACAAAGATGGTCAGTGATCTTGGATGGGAGCCACTTCAACATCGAAGAAGGGTAGAGAGACTATCGACATTATACAAAATTCAGCGAGGTTTGGTCGAAACGGACACTGATGACATAATTCGTCCCAGCGACAAGCGCACCAGAGGTCAACAACGACTATATCAACCAGCTGCAACTGTGTCAGTCTACAAGTATTCCTTCTTCCCAAGGACCATCCAAGAGTGGAACACTTTACCCACCTCTGTCACAGATGCCGACACCTTGGAGGAATTCCGCGCCGGTCTAGGTCTAGCCCTGCCGGCCCTGCAGTCCTAATGTTCTACGCAGACTGTTTTTAACAAGCTTTTAATTGTTTTTAATCTTGGAAGGAGATGGCTGTCTCTTTCCCCCTTGCTGCTCAATTGTACATTCTTTTCGAAGAATCCTGACCTTTCTATGGAAGAAGAAGAAGAAGAACTCAACAACATTCGATCACGAAAATATGTCGCATGCAAACCCTGTCTTTCCAAATTAAGCTTCCAACCTTTTCGAACAATGGTGCCCAGCATAAGCTGCAGTAGAAGCTTCCAAAATCAGATTTTTATCATAAAGATACAATTATTTTCTTCCATTTATCAACAAATGCTATAAAACATCGCCGAAATGCAGGAATGTAACGAAGGTAAACATTTTTACGGCGCTCTTGTTTCCTTGCACCTTCCCGATCGGGATTATTCGTTCAAAGGACCGTGTTCGATTTGAACGTACTTGGCCCTGGGGGTCATACTAAATACCGCAAGGACAAAGGTACCGATTTTTGATGCTTGGGGAATCTGAATGGGAATCTAAATGAAGACAATCTGCAATAAAATACACCATTAAAAGAATGCATAAACATTAAGGTAAATTTTAATACATACAAATGAAAAGAATAGTCCATCAATACACAGGAGACAAACGACCAGATTTTCAATGTGGGAGGAGCTTCCAAAATGAGGCTTTGTTTTAAAGTGGTATTTAATCTGTCAACATCAATTTGTAAATTACATAAAAGTTTAGTATTATTTAAAATGTAAGAATTATCCTATGTCTGAGAAAAGAATAAAGAAATCCTTGCAGCACTTTGCTGACATAGAAGAGAGTTTGCCCAGAAGACAAAGGACTGTAGTGGTAGTTAGCGATAGCAAGGGAAGGAGGCTAAGGGAGCAAGTGCGGATAACAAGTCCCATCGAACGTCGAATCGTTTGACTATGTAAAGCAGGTCTAGCCTCTGAGGAGGGTATTATCTGGCTCAAGTCAAAACTAAGCAAAATGAAAGCAGACCATGGTGAAATTTCAATCTACTTATTCCTTAGAACTTGTGACTTTACGTGCAAAACGGGTGATTTCATAACATTAAAAGAAAACTTATCAGACAAATATGACCGTATAATAGACAATTTCCACCTACTCTCAGATTATGCCAAGAGAAAACATTTTGAAGTTACATTCTTTGAATTGCCCTATCATTCAATAACCGAATGGAACCGGCACAAGGGTGATCCAATGCCACAAGTATTCAAGAATGATGATCATACATTATGTGCCATAGTTAAAAAGGTAAACAACACCATCAAAGAAATCAACCTAGAAAACGGCAAACACTCACCAGCTTTCAATTGCGACCTGGAAAGAAGCCGCAAAGGATTATGGCAAAATGAACGTTACTATCTGAACTTTTCTCTGTATGCTGACGGCATCCACCCAAATCCGTTACTGGCCAAACTGTGGTTAGAAGAATCGCAGCTCAAATCAAGCGAGACTGCTATTATTAAATATTTATATTGTTCACTTCTTGTGTTGTTTTGTGGCCCTATATAGATATAAACAATATAAATAAGCTTATAAGGATAAAACAATTACAAATACACTCACTTATATTATTATAAAAAATATATTTAAAAAAAGATTGTAAATTCCCTATTTGCGGAGTATGACTTCGACTTAAATATCTCAGCGCCATTGAATGCTGAGTTGAGTACATTCTCTGTCGCAACATAATTAAAAAAAGTTAAACTCAGGATTGGATCTTCTGTGTGTTGTGCGGAGACTGCCCCATCATGGTGAGTAGATCAGTTGTGAGTCAGGGAAATCCCTATAAATCTTATACTACACACATATAACATTTCGTTCTAATCCTTTTACATTATGTAGCTTGTATATATTTGTATGTGTATCTTACCAAGTTGAAATAAAATATGTTTAAACTAACATTAAGTCTGTGCGGGGACTGCCCCGTCATAGTGATCAAAATAAATACTTATGTACGGGGACTGCCCCGTCATAAATAAACAGTATAAGATTGTGGCCATCATGTCTTATGATCAAGTAAAAAAATTGAGAACAGTATTGTCCCCGTCATAAATTAACAGTAAAAGGTTGTTTTGTGGCCATATTCAAGCTGAATCACCATAAATAAACAGAAATAAGTCGTTCTATCCATAAAGGGAGAAAAGACTCATAAATGTTACACTATATACATATACAACATCATGATTGTGCGGGGACTGCCCCGCCACGGTGATCGAGGATAATACTTATGTGAGGGGATTGCCCTGTCATTAACAATAATATAAGGCTGTTTGAGACCATAACATTATATAAGCTGTGATCATCATATACAGGGAGTAAATTGATGTTTGGCGGCCTATTATAGCTGGTACTGAGATGTACGAGGACTGCCCCGTCATAGTGAAATTGATTGAATGCATATAATCATAAAGGAAGGACCTTCTATGTGTTGTGCGGGGACTGCCCCGTCATAGTGATTGTATCCATCTGCTAGGCTATATAGTGATAAAAAAAAATATGGATGTGGACTGCCCTGTCATAATGAAACAGTTAAACAAAACTGGTCGATACATCTTTACGGAACAGTGTGCTTAAATTAGTGGCTTTATCTATAGCATATATGTTTTGATCGAGAGAGTGCATGGGACTGCCTTTCACAGTGAAAACACGTGATCATATATACTTATAGGGAAGGGACCCTCTCTGTGTTATGTAGGGACTGCCCAGTCACAGTAATTGTATTCACTTGCAAGGCTAAATAGTTATCGAAAAGTTATGTGTGGGGACTGCCCCGCCATATAAGAAGCAATAAATGAAACTGGTAGATACAATCCCATGAAACAGTGTGCATAGTGGCCTTTCTCATAATCAATATAAACAATATTGCCTGATTGAGGACAATATTTATGTGCAGGGACTGCCCCGTCATAAATAAACAGTTAAAGGAAACCTATTGAGCATTATATGGAATAAAAAAAAATTGTAAGATTTGAGTAATCTACTTAAGTAAAAATAATACAGAAATATGGTGACCTTTCTAAAACCAATATAAACCTGATTGCCTGATCGAGGACAATATTTATGCGCGGGGACTGCCCCGTCATAAATGAAGAGTGAAAGGAAACCTGTTGAAGTATTTTTATGGAATATAAAATTGTTAGATTTAAGTAAACTACTTAAGTAAATGTAAGATAGAATTATGGTTATTAGGCTAGGTTGAATAGTGATCGAAAAGTTAAGTGTGGGGACTGCCCCGCCATAAAGAAGCAAGAAAGGAAACTGGTAGATACAACCCCATGAAACAGTGTGCATAGTGACCTTTCTTATAATCAATTTAAAACCACTGCCAGATCAAGGACAATATTTATGTGCAGGGATTGCCCCGTCATAACTGAACAGTGAAAGGACACCTATTGAGCATTATATGGAATAAAAAATTGTAAAATTTGAGTAAACTACTTTAAAGGTGAAAATAATATAGAAATATGTTGACCTTCATTAAAATCAATATAAACCCGATTGCCTGATTGAGGACAATATTTATGCGCGGGGATTGCCCCGTCATAAATGAACAGTGAAAGGAAACCTGTTGAAGCATTTTATTGAATATGAAACTGTAAAATTTAAGTAAACTACTTAAGTAAAAGTAAGATAGAAGTATGATGACCTTTCCTAAAATCAATGTTAACCCGACTCTGATCAATGACAATATTTATGCGCGGGGACTGCCCCGTCATAAATGAACAGTGAAAGGTCACTTGTTGAAGCACTATCTAGAATAAAAAAATTTAAGATTTTAGTAAACTACTTAAGTAAAAGTAAGATAAAAATATGGCATCAAACTACCCCAAATTCAGACAAGACCCAAAACCAAATTTAATCCTTAACTTCAGTGGCACCGGATCAAGTGGTGTTTTCAGAAATAGGACCACAGAAGCAAAGCGTGCGAGACAGGACTCTAATGAAGATAATGTACAGGTCTGTAGTAAATGTGACAAAGAGATAGAGGAGGGTATGAATTGTTCAGGCTGTAAGAAACTGTTCTGTTTCAACTGTGCTGGTATAAGCAAAGCTCTGCATAATTGCCCTCTAAAGGGTGAGTTAGATGATTTTAGATGGGATTGTAAATGCTACAAATCACTTTTCCCTTCCTTGGACAACATATCTTAAGTGTTACAGGATATAAGGACACAACACGACTCTAGGTTGTACGCTGTAGAAAGCAGACTCGATACAATTGAAGAAACTACAAAACACTCAATAAAGGAGAGTGTTACAGAGTTAAAAAGTGAAATCATAGATGGTATTAAAGATGATATCAATAGCCTGGTAGAATCAAGAAATAAGGAATTGGAGGATAGAAGAAGGCGAGAGTTGAATCTGACAATATTCAGTATGCCTGAATATAATTACCCTACAGGTGCCAAAAATAAAGCTAAACATGAGTCTGACGTCAAATATATAAGTACGAAACTTGGCCTACAGGAATTAAATATGGTGACCAGCTTCAGACTTGGGAAAAAACAAGCTAACAAAATACGACCTCTTAAAGTTTTACTTGCTGAAAAGGCACAACGAAAGTTCATGTTAGAAAATGCCAAGTTTATACCAACAAAATTACCACCTGAGTGGAAAAATGTGATTGTATCTAAAGATCTAACACCTGTGCAGAGGGAGGAGAGTAAAAAGTTTGTCTCCAACAAAAAAGAAACAATACAAGGTACCATGCTCGGCATAAGAAATGACACCTCACCTAAAGCAGCCATGGAGACAGAATCCATATATATATAAGCCCAATCTCTTGAAACTTATCTAACATAATTTCTTTGAAGACACGGCTCAAAATTCCCTTTTATGTCAAAAAATCCCATCTACAATAAGACCACATTACAGGAGGATGACACAACCATTATTTGGGGAACACCGGCTCCGTTACACAAGGAGCAAGTTTCACCAACCACGGACTGCTAGGAATCATGTTTTAACTATGTAAATAGAGCTGATGAGAAAAGTCAGTTTTTAAACAACTTAAAAGTTTAATATACCAATTGTGATTGCTTAACCCAGGTAAAACAGTTTGAACTTCTAAACATTATAGAAGAAGATAAACCAGACATCATAGCACTAACTGAAATATACCCCAAACATGCTACCTTCGAAACAAGTGTTGCATTTTTTGATATTGAAAACTATGATCTATTTTTAACACCAGAAAGTGAGGGAAGAGGAATTGCTATATACACCAAGTGTGCATTAAAAGCTACACAATTTACAACAGAATCAAAAGCAAAAGAATTCTTGTGATGCCAAATAAAACTTAGGGATCAGAATGAAATAGTCTTTGGATGCATCTATCGAAGTCCATCGAGTACATTAGAAAATCTTGTGTATATAAATAGGATGTTAAAATCTGTCATTGATCAGAGGCTCTCTCACATACTCATTGTTGGAGACTTTAACGTGAAAGAGATCAACTGGTCCTTGTGTGAAAGTTCAGAGAACGTAGAACACATATCATCTGTATTTCTTGAAGGAATCAAAGACTGTTTCCTATTTCAACATGTTAGAGAACCCACACGCTTTAGAGAAGGCCAAACGCCCAGTATATTAGATCTAATTTTAACTAATGAGGAGAACATGGTGAAAAAAATAGACTATCAACCAAGTTTGGGGAAAAGTGATCATGTGGTGCTCAGTTTTAACTTTAATTGTTTTATAGAAAAGGTGTTATCACATTAAAAAGTACAACTTCAACAAGGGTGATTATGAGTCATGTGTAAACTATCTTAGCGCAACAGATTGGTCTGTCATGCAGGATTTGAACTTAGTTGAATCATGGAAATACTTTGCAGAACGTATTGTAGATGTTACTGAAAAATTTGTGCCAGTGAGCAAAGTACCAAGTGATATACAAAAGCGTAAACCTTACCTTACACAGCAATGTAAAGACGCTATCAAGATAAAACACAGGAAATAGAAGAGGTTCAAAAAAATCATGCGGTGTGGTACATTGGCGTCAATGATCAGGCGGCATCCTCTTTTGAAGAATGTCCAGAAAAAAAATGAAGGAGGCCGGGTTTCGCTTGGTTGATGATGTTACAAAACTGAATACTGAACTCATTAATCGTTTCACCATGCATAAAGATATCTCTTCAGCATGGTTTTTCAATGGCAGCGTATTTGGAAAGACAGATGCTGGAAAAAGACACAAGTTTGACCTATACTGTGACATTGATACAGTTATCAAAGCCAAATTAACATAAATATCTAACAGTGACAAAAAAATCAACCATAAGTGTCCTTGATTTTCGGACATCACAAAATTTGCTGTAATTTCTCTACAATATGTGAACAGTGAGGACCCTGATTGGACTGACTGAGTATGAGCAGTGTGATCTTGGTCTTCACTGATCATTTCAAAACTACGTGTCTGAAAACTTAGGACCTTTGATGTTTCGTTGCCATGACAAAATCATGTGAAAAAATTCTTAAACACTCCTAAATATGGTAATAATGGCAAAAACATTTTTCAACAATAATAAAATAAAAATAAATGTATCTAAACCAGAGTGAATGTGTTAGTGTGAGCATGAGTGTTTTCTTTGTGATCTATTTCAAGGACTGTGAAACTCTAAAGAAGGGATTTTTAGGATATCCACTATATGTAAGTTATATAAGTCATATATACTGTAAGCCAATTAAGCCAACTTGTATAATTGAGCTGGCGCACTAGATTCCCAACAATGTGGTATGTGCGACCTGCAAAGCCTCAGATCAGCCTGCACATGCGCGCGGTCTGGTCGGAGCCTTTGCTGGTCGCTTGGGCGTTTCTATGGTTGTTGGGCTGCTGACTGGGCACCATTTAGAGTTTCTGAGCTTAAATGGAGGTTATGCATGCTCGTCTGGGTCTGCGCGTGTCAAGGTGCCGCATTGTTGGAAAGCTCTTGCGCTGGCTCATATTATACTTTTTCCAATCAGAACTTTTCTGCTGCAGGCAGTGGAATGCAAACGAAACCCCAGGTTGGCCTGTCAAACTATTGCCTATTTATTGCATATTGCAGGATAAGGACATTGAGCATCTTTCTATGGAATTATTTCAACAGACCAATGTAAGTTATAACCCTTAGAGTGCCAAAAAAATTGTTTCTGAAACTGCTGTCTGCAAAAGTCATCTGCTGCACATGTTCGATGGCATTGCTGTGTGATGTGGACATAGACTATAGATGAAAACAGTGTGGACCCGGATTGGCGGCTCTTACAGGATCAGTCTGATCTGGGTTTTTCACTGATCAAAGAGGCTAAAACACCTCAAGCAGACTGCAGAGGCCAATAACATTTATTGAGATTGGCACTTTGGTAGCACACTCTGAAGTTTGAGACTCATCTCATCAAGACTATATTATGTCCCTACATGTATATCTTTCCTAGGATATGCCTTTCTGGTGTCATTTTAGTTGATAACCTTTGTAATGAGTTTGGACCCAGCTCAGGCTCAACAAAAATATCGGGCCTGATCGGGATCCGAACTGTTTAATATGCTCTGAGGGTTTTTCATGAAGGATACATATTTTGAAGAGGTTGATTTTGAAAAATCAGTAGCGAACAAAAGCAGCATGCAAAATGACCTAGTAGGCAAGTTAACCTTTTATATTCTTACAAATTAACATTTGGGGCGCCAATCACGACTGCGGCAGATGACAAATATTGTGACTTCTTTCCTAATTTTCGAAAGAATTAAGTTATGATGATTGATGAGAAGCAGACGATTCTCATGAAGTATCTTGGCTATTTGCTATTTTTGAAAAAGCAGCAAAATTTGAAATTGGCGTCTGCTGAAAGTTATGGGTGGCGCTTTAAGGGTTAATACAATATAGGTATGGGAATGACCATTGTGTACTTTAAGGGGTTTCAGGTAGAATCTTTAACTGATATGTCTTTATCCCTGAAGATGGTTTAAAACTAAGCTAACAGCTAACTTACCCGACCTTGGACCAGTATCACCCAGAGTGCCCCGCCCATCAACATCGATCCAAAAGGCATACAGAAACTCTTGAAGGATTTAAAGCTCTACAAAGTTACTGGACCCGACAGCATACCTGCCAGACTCCTGAAAACAGCAGCAGATGAACTAGCCCCTGGACTGGCCCACATATTCCAGAACTCTGTAGACAACGGAAAAATCCCCCTGGACTGGACGGCGACCCTTGTAACCCCAGTATTCAAGAAAGGCAACAGATCAGACCCAGGAAATTACCGTCCAATTTCCCCAACCTGAATTGCATACAAGATCTTGGAACATGTTAACCATAGCTGCATAATAAGCCACTTCGAGCACCATAACATATTAACTGACTGCCAGCACGGATTTAGGAAACGCAGATCGTGCGAGACAAAGCTGATCATGACAGTTGATGACCTAGCAAGAGGACTAAACGAGAAGCAGCAAGTTGACGCCGTCCTACTTGACTTATCAAAGGCATTCGGCAAGGTACCCCACCAGTGATTACTCCTGAAGCTCGAACACTATAGAGTTCGTGGAAACCTCCTGAAGTTGGTGGAAGACTTTCTCTCAGCAAGAACTCAAGAGGTGGTCATAGATGGCACCAAGTCAACGCCTTTGCCAGTTTCATCCGGAGTCCCTCAAGGCACAGTACTAGGCCCACTATTATTCTTAGCCTACATAAATGACATGCCAGAGGGTATACGGTCAACAGTCAAACTGTTCGCAGACGACAGCCTGGTATATAGGAAAATAAGCAACAAGAGGGACTGCGAAGAACTCCAACAAGACCTTGATAGGCTACAAGAATGGGAAAAGAAGTGACAAATGGCTTTCAACGCTGAGAAATGTGAAGTTTTGTGCATTACAAACAAGAAAAACCCAATTCAACACAACTACTTCATCCACGACCAGAAGTTAGCCACAAAGTCTGATTTAAAATACCTGGGAGTCACCATAAGCAGCAACCTTTCCTGGAGTAAGCATGTAAATGACATCTCTAAAAAAGCAAACTCCACCATGGCCTTCCTGAGACGCAACATCAGACCAGCTTCCCAACAAGCAAAGAGTACTGCCTACAAGACCTTCGTACGACCGACTCTCGAATACGCTTCAATGGTCTGGTCTCCACACACAGACACCGACTCAAACCAGCTAGAGATGGTACAGAGAAGAGCCGTCAGATTTGTCAAGAGTGACTACAGCCGCAAAAGCAGTGTTACAGCCATGCGTCAGGACCTAGGTTGGGACATCTTGCTGCAACGCAGAAACCAAGCCCGCCTATCTATGATGTACCGGATAGCTCACCAACAGGTGGACATCCCCGCCGAACGGTACCTGACACCTCTTGACAACAGAACCAGAGGCCATATTGCACGATTCGGGCAGATCCCAACTTCATTCACCGGTTATCAACAAAGTTTCTTCCCCAGAACGATCGTACTGTGGAATCAACTCCCGCAAGAAGCAGTGAGCCATTCAACGCTGGAGGCCTTCCAGATCCAGCTGACCATCCTCACACCTTAAACCAGCCACAGATGTTTTAACCTACTGATTTTAACAGATCTATACAGAACCAGCTTTTAGCCGTGGCGCATGAGCAAAAGTCCACACAATTGCGAGAATACTCAGTTCTGAGGGATGCAATTACAAAAGATGATGATGATGATGATGATGATGATGATGATGATGATGATGATGATGATGATGATGATGAAGCCAATTTCGCCAGTTTTACTCCCATCGGTATTTTCGAGTGCATGACGTCACGGCCTCGTTTCTGAAAAGGGGACCCCAAACGTTAGCAAAAAAGCTATCTGTTTATGTGATAAACTTTAAGAAAATGCCTAAGATATTGGTCACGTGTCTGCAACAATGCTTTTTTCCATGTTCACTAATTCCTTTTGACCCCTATCTTAAAATTATGATCAAATATTACTAAGGAAGTGTCTACAGGTACGGGCCCGTATCCCTAGACTATGATTCTAGAGGTACGGCCCCGTATCTATAGACTATGAGTCTATGGATACGGGCCCGTACCTGTTGACAGTCCACATGAGTACGGCTCTAAAATTGCAATACATGTATAGTGCGACCAGCTAACAGAGACTGGGCGTGTCAGACAGAGCGCTGTCATACACTGTCAAATAAGACTAGTCTACAGTAAATCGGGTGTAATAGCCTGTGTACGCTTTATTCGTGCAGCCAACTGAAGCGCAGACGACAAGGGTGGCCAACTTTATACATTAGCTTGCTTAGTAAACGTTTATCTTTACTATGCTGCTGGGGACCTGTTGCATTTCATTTTCCAGGATGGATATGTTATTAAAGTTTTCAGGGAGGGTATGTTTGCACTTTCTTCAAATTTTGTCTGTATGGCAAAACTGGTTTGAATATTAAGCCTGATACAATAACAAATCACCAATTAGAACTCAGCGGTACAAAGGTTAAGTATCTGGATCATTAGAAAAGGGCATACAAACACGAGATTTGTTCTTACCGCATACCCGAAAAAGCCTCTAATAGTCGCTTATTCTGTCGTGTCCAGAGCGAAGTTGTTTGGAGTCTTCTTCAACTTGCATACATTGTTATGCGAAAAGCGAAAGCCCTGGCGAGGTCATGCGTACATGCAGGCTCGTCAGAGCCTCCGCCACACGCCAATGTAATATGAACCATCATTTCGTGTGCTGACCAATTTATAGTATTAATTTTTCATTACGGACCATTTATTTTATTTTCTTATTCAGTATATAATTTGAATAGTTAAAATTTCGAAACGTTGTCAGAGCGCATATATCTAGACTAGTCAGTTTCCTTGTTATCCAAATTAATTCGAGATGCCTTTTTCTCACAATGGGCTCAAATTTACTACAGGTAAACAGGTATTTTCACAGGTGAATAAATACACTCTGTCTTACCGATTTTTATTTGGAAATGTCCAAGGGTGTGTCTTTGCTAAGGACCGCCCAGTCTCTCTTAACTGGACGGACTATATAGTGCGACCAGCTAACAGAGACTGGGCGTGTCAGACAGAGCGCTGTCATACACTGTCAAATAAGACTAGTCTACAGTAAATCGGGTGTAATAGCCTATGTACGCTTTACTCGTGCAACCAACTGAAGCGCAGACGACAAGGATGACCAACTTAATACGTTAGCATGCCTGGTAAACATTTATCTTTAGTATGCTGCTGGGGACCTGCTGCATTTCATTTTCCGGGATGGATATGCTGTGGAAGTTTTCGGGGAGGGTAGGTTTGCACTTTCTTCAAATATTGTCTGTAGGGCAAAACTGGTTTGGTATTTAAGCCTGATACAATAATAAATCACCAATTTGAATTCAGCGGGACAAGGGTTAAGTATCTGGATCATGAGAAAAGGGCACACAAACACGAGATTTGGTCTTACCGCATATATCCGAAAAATCCTCTAATAATCGGAGTTTGGAGTCTTCTTCAACTTGCATATTGTTTATGCGAGAAGCGAAAGCCCTGTCGAGGTCATGCGTACACGCAGGTTCGTCAGAGCCTTCGCAACACACCGATGTAATAAGAACCATCATTTCGTGTGCTGACCAATTTATAGTACATGTATTAATTTTTTATTGCGGACCATTTATTTTATTTTCTTATTCAGTATATACTTTGAATAGTTAAAATTTCGAACGACTGCCAGAGCGCATATATCTAGACTAGCCAGTTTCCTTGTTATCCAAATTAATTCGAGATGCCCTTTTCCTCACAATGGGCTAAAAACTACTACAGATATACAGGTATTTTCACAGGTGAATAAGTAATAGTTATACCATGGGTTGTCCGCCTGCACGTGGAGATAATCCACGAGCTTTAGCGAGTGGATTATCTTACGTACAGATGGACAAACATGGTATAACTAATTTATACCACCTACATCAGTGTAGACCTTGCACATCACGAGATATTTCGTGCTAAAGTTGGTAAGGGTGGTATAAATACACTCTGTCTTACCGATTTTTATATGGAAATGTCCAAGGGTGTGTCTTTGCTAAGAACCGCCCAGTCTCTCTTAACTGGACGGACTATACATGCTGCAACTTATTTTACCGTTTGAGATGTAAAATCCCACAATTACTCTAGCTGCAAATTCACCTTTATTTCGGTCGCCATATTGGACAGGGGAAAACGAATGTACTGTGGTGGAGACAGTATACTTATTTCACGGCTGATCACTAATAATTGCTGGTAAAAAGGCTCATATAGCCACCACATAGTGCACGTATGGAAGGAAACGGACTAAAATGTAAACAGAAATTTACA
Source organism: Loripinus fragilis (assembly GCA_964019695.1). Classification (NCBI taxonomy): domain Eukaryota; kingdom Metazoa; phylum Mollusca; class Bivalvia; order Lucinida; family Lucinidae; genus Loripinus; species Loripinus fragilis. Next base: position 20,801,755 of record OZ026520.1, on the reverse strand, counting down.
TTGCTTCTCTCTTTCAATTTCCTCATGCTTTAAACTTATTTCCGTGATTACAATGTACCTTATGTCAGGTTGGATGACTGATTTGGCATCCGACGTTGAGCTGTCTCCATTGTGTTGGATTTGCAGTCCGAACCATGCATTAAATCACCAATTGCTTGACAGAGCCTATAAACTGCAATGTTACCGATGGTCTGTGCGCCAGGTGTCACCAAAAATAAAATAAATGCAAGCTTATAAATAAATCATAAAGTCAGCTGGTATAGATTTGTTTTACCTTTATGCTCCAGCACCAGTGCGGAAAATAGCCACCGCTAGGTCGTTGTAGCAACCACCAGTGCTTTTACATTAACCAGCGTGCTTCATGAGATTTGTGATTTTTCTCCAGTTCTGCATAACCCAATTTAATCCATACAGACTTGTATCGCCCATTCTTACAAATTGTACTGGTACGAGAATATACTGTTAGCATGAAGGGTAAGTGATAAATTTTGGTTTGCAAAGTTCGAATATAAGCCTTCTGGTATTCTGTGGTAGATAAGTAAAGTTGTTGGTGTTCAGAGACCCTACAGACACAAGCTGACGTAATATCTTTCGTAAATAAAGCCTTTCTTGTTTAGCGTTTGCCGACAAGCCTAACAAAATGCATTCTCAACCACCACTTATATAGGCTACTTTGACCTGGATCACAAATTACAGGGTTTCTAATTTGCATATTACACCCAGCCGTACACCTAGTACGTTGAACCAACGTATTATGCACGTGACCGCACATCGTCACACTTGATCATCATTTCAGAGTTTTCACAAGAAAAGTCAGAAAAAATGTTATCTGTGCAGGCTGTGTGTCTCTCCGCCAAAGTCTGATGTCTTCACGCTTATGTACAATAAAACACTATCATTTAACTACATATTTGCCAAATGTGAGTCCGTAGTTTGATTCTATAAAGGTACTGGATCGAATATCGTTTAACTCACATAAATCTTGTTAAGCAGATACACAGCTGGATTTATAAGTGACAATAATAAGCGAAGAATATTTCCTGAAGTAAAATATTGACCAAAATATTACCCTTTTTTGACAGCTAGGTACATATTCTGTGCACTCGTCGACTGCAACCAACACGTGATGACTGCGCCGCTCGACTACAGAGTTCTCTAGAGTGTGTACATGCAGATGAAAAGTTACTGCCTTCATTTACAGATCGACTTTGAAGGTACTGTCTTTAATGACAGATCAGGAATTTTAAGTGGCCAACCATCACTTTAACAAACTACTTGAAATTAACAAATTTCTACAGCTTTTGGTTTCGATCAAGAAAAAATCATCTTGTATCAAAATTAAAGACTTCCCAGCCAGATATTGGACATCTATACAGGTAAACAGTCTAGATAAAGATCAGACACTGTATGAGCAGGGTCCAAACTGTTGTCTTACAGGATATAATTATTAAAAACAAGCTGTAAATGTACTAATAGTTATATCAGGCTGCTGTGCTGCTGCAATGGCCCCCGCTAGTTGCCTGCCATCCGGCAGCTGTCACTTGAATTTTGAAAAAAAATCCATTTAAAGTATTATTTTTTATTCTGTTCCATTTTCGTATTTTACCTTTTTTCTGTTTTAACATAATTATATGTTTATAGCTTAATTTTGTTGATATTTCCTACAATCACAATAATTCTTACATTGGTTTTTGATACTACAGATATTCGGCCTGCCTTCCGGCCACTGCCCATTGAAGCTTGAGATGATGTCATTTAAAGCTTCATTTTTTTTCTGTTTCATTTTTCATACATAATTTTGTTTAGATCTTGTTCATTCTAATACTTACAATGGGTTTTCATAAAACCGATAGTGGCCCGCCAGCGGCCCACTATCTTGATGCTCCATATTTATTGTAAGGGAGGAAACCGTGTATGATAAATATTTAAAACAATGATTATCAAACAAAGCCCATATGAATTCTGTTTCTCAAATATTAAAAAACTATTAATATTTATGTGTAGACATTTTGTTAATTATATATATTGATAAAGTTAATTGATGAATTTCAATATGTACATATTTACTAGTTTGTTTCAAAGTAACCATGTTAACATTTTGATATGTCTACGTCTGGAGCCAGTCATTCTATAGCACTATGCTTTTGCCGCTAAACACTAAACAGGAGTCTTTCCCTCTCTCTCTCTCTCTCTCTCTCTCTCTCTCTCTCTCTCTCTCTCTCTCTCTCGTTATTATACTTGTGTGTTTAAACTTGTCCAAAATCATCATATAAAATGCAGATTTTATAACATGTCTAGGAGATGATCTAAATAAGCCACCGGCTTACTGTCAGATCCTACTATCTTAACATTGTATTTATGTATATCATGCACTTTATCTGAATAAATATTGTTTAAACCAAAGTAACCATTTTTTTTAAAATAATGCCTGAATAAAACATCATAATATATTAAAAGTAGGTCAAATTAAAATCTTTGCGAATGTGGGCGTACCTACAACATATTGTACGAAACATTCAGTCGCTCTTATTTGGGACTGTAACAATGAATGATGTAAATCATCATTTTAAATGTACAAAAAAAGTAGAACAGACTTAAAGCAGTTTCAAGAAGGAATTTATTTTATAAAGACAGCGGCCAGACGGCGGCTGGAATACGGCCAGACAGCGGCCCGTCGTTTCTTAGAGTATATCGGGCCGACCAGTTGCCGAATTGCACATCCGCCGAAGGGCCGCTGTTGGCAACCCATATCGGGCCGCTGTGAAAAACATGTCGGGCCGATGACGGTTCACTATTGGGTTGCTGGCTTGGTTTATTGATTCGTCCCAAGCGAACGCATAGACTCTGGCACAAAACATCAAATAGACGAAATAGACAACGTTGAAGAAAACTTGGGCCATCTTTTTGAAATGGTCCTTAACTTTTTTTAATTATTTATTCATAGGGCCTACTGCAACATTGTCTTTCAACGACGAGCAGGACAGAAGCTCTTCTCAGCGGATCAAGCTAATGAAAAATAAAAAAATATGTTGGATGACACCATAGGCTACTAAGGCCACGACAAGTATGCCCGGTTAAGATCCGCGATTTCAAACAATCAAAGAAAGTTTAGTCAATGATGCACGAATACGTAAAATAGTTGGAACGAAAATTGATCAACGTCCAACGTTATGTACGTTGTTGCTAAGTTACGCGTAACGTCAAGTTGAAAGGAATCTTTCCATCACAACATGGACGCGCGTATAACGTTCCCATGCTAAACTAATGGTATACAATAACGATGGGTTAGGTAAATGACCATCGTGCGTCCGTTCTTCCGTCCGCCAGGGCACAATGACAACAGTCTCTCTCGTTGAGTGTGTCGTGACGCCCATTTCACTCCGGGCATGTGGTTCGTCCAATAAATCTCTGCTCGAAAATCGCCTACGACTTCAGGTAAGTCCTTTGTTATTTTAAGGTCAATGTTCGATGGAGTGGCTCAGTAGTGAGGCTTGTATAAGGGTTTAGGGATATAATATATTTGCCATTTTCCTTCCAGGGATATGGGATACTATCCATTTTACTACCAGGGATATGGGATACTGTGCTATTTTATTAACTTTCAGAGATATTGAATATTTATGAAAATTAATTATGGAGTAATGCTCATGTATGAGCGAACCAGTAAAGATAGAAAGGAGGATATTTGCCAGTTTATAAGGGATACTTGCCCGTTTACTCGAACAAACACAAACTGAAAGCAATAAGCATTGAGTCACTGCGCTACTCGAGAGTTTTTTTGTAGATGAAGACTCAGACCAAACTTTTGACCCCTAGCCCCACTGGATACACCAGCATGTAAAGGATGCGTTAACGCATATGCAATAAGAACCAACATCACATGTGCTGACCCACTTATTGTTGATGCACACATGTTAACCCATTATAAGCCGAATGGATTTCACCGCTCTTATCAATTGGAATAGCCCATTTCTGTTTTAATGGGTGTTGGGTGGTATCTTTCATTTTAGTCAAATCTTAATAAAACATTCTATAAGCAAACAGTGGAGACCCTGATCAGACGCCAAACAAGGCGTCTGATCTGGGTCTGTACTGTTTGCCTATGTCCCACAAAAAGGACGCTAGGCATATATGGGTTAACGGTCTTTTGTTACAGAGCTGTTCTCCGGAGAAACTTATGCGACGAACTCCTACACCAAAAGCAAAGATCCCCGATATTCGCGGCATCAGTATGTCCCCAGCCTGTATGGAGACCCCAAGTCGCGGGGCATCATCAATCGCCTACAGCAGTCCTATAAAATGGCAGTATGAATGCAGGAGTGATGAGTATGTAAGTAAAGGATAGTCATATTACCCAATACATATAAAATGCATGGGACCCTGGCGACCAACCAGCGCCACTATAGGCCACCAGCGAAACGCCATTAAAATGGCGGGTCTATCATGTGATCTGAGACTCTATGCTGGCTGTAAAGCGATTCAGTACAATATGAATTTGGCATGAGATAATGTTTTCGCCATTTCCATCGTTAATCCCTATCCGTTAGCTGATTTGTCGCTTCTTACATACTAAAGATCAGATAATACTGGTTTGTTTGTTTGTTTGATTTGATTCTTTACGTCCCATCAACAATCTTTCAGTTAAACAGGGACGGGTCTTCCTGGGTTGAACCAGTACTAATCCAGGATAAATGTGTCTTGCTCAAGGACCACAACGCAGTGACGCCGGTGAGGCTCGTACCCGCGGCCCCTCGGTCTTGAGTCAAGCTCTCTACCACTGAGCCACATAGTTTAGGGGGGGGGGGGGGTAAACTATTTTCAGCCTGCCTGTCATTCCGTCCATCCTTCAACATTTCGAGGTTTTGGTTCTTTTCTTTTTCTTTTCTTTCTACTGGCATGATCGCATGCGATCATTACGCCAGGGAGTGCGAATTTGGATTTTTGAAATAAAAAAACAAGACAAAACAAATAAACAAAAACAAAATAAAAACAAAACAAGATAAATCTTTCGGCTGTGTTTTGACTAAATGAGGAGTGCCCTAAACTCCTCAGTAGTCTGGGAATTGACCACCGAAGGAGAAAGACCATTCCACAGGCTAAATGAGTTCTTCAGGACATGACTGTCTGTCTGGTATCTACAATATTGGGCACTGTGTGATGCCCTGGTGGATTTCAAATGTGAGCATGGTTGAATAACTTATGTAGCTTTTGTCTGATTTGATCAAACTTGCACAAAACTTTAACCACTGGACAATGTATGCTGAAGAATTAGAATTGCAAGAGTTATGCTTCTTTGTAAATCTAACTTTAAGGAGTTTGCAATATGGCTTATAGTGCATACGTTGCAGGTATGTTACAGACATATTGAAGATGTGTTTGTGGAAGTTCAATGATGAAAAAATATTTTTTTGATAAAATATTGACCAATGCACATATTGAATAATGGTTGATAGTGTATTCTTTATGAAATAAACTAGAGCCTTCTGTATATCCTTTTAAGACTTTGCAGGTATGATACATAGGCATAGGAACATCGGGGGCCAGGGTTGGGGGTGGCGGGCAGCCCCCCCCCCCTCATAATTTTATAGGGGGTGGGAGACTATCCTTCCACGCATTATTGGTAGCAAAAAATGTTCCTCGCTCGCTCGGAGTTTTTGAATTTGGTTTGGAATACTCTGAGAGCAGGCAATTTGCTTAGATTTTAATACTTTTTCATTTCTTTTAGTCAGCAGGCTGTTATCACCTTCTATGTACATGTATCATTTTCTCAGAGAAAACGACTTTTCAAGCTTTTCCTATTATTCCTATTTTCTATCCTAAATTTTAAAGAGCCCCAATTTTTCTCTAACCTTTTATCTCAGATCTTTGCTTTTTGCTTTACCTGTCTTCAGGCCCTGTATTAAGACATCTACCTGAGAGTTATATTACTACTACAGAGATCAATTTATGATACTTTATTACTTCCCCATTGCTCAGAATACAGGGCCCAGTAAATAAGACAGTCAGTGAATTTATTTTCAGAGGTGTATACGCTTGTATATGTATGTGCACATATTTTACTAATTTTTTATTTACTATTCTGATACCAGTCTATTTTTTACGCTGAAATACCTTTCAGGCAATATGCTGCAACCAAACATTTTCCTTGCTCGTTCTCAAATTATATATTTGGTTTCTTCTAAATGGAGAATCATTGCTTTAATTATAATAATGCATGTGTATAAATGTATGTAGATTCAAATATTTTTAGGCAATTTTTAACTTAAACCAATTTGTGACTACTGCACATGTTGAATAATGGCTGATATAACAGTGATACTTTGTTAAATCGACTCCTTCTAAAGCCTTCAGTTTATCTTTTTTAATACTCTGCGTGTATGCCACAGACATATTGAAGATGTGCATGTGAAAGTTTAATGATGAACTTATTTTTACACCATTTGTAACTTAGCATATTTTGGGATCACAGCAGTGCATACCTTGTTTCAATTGTTTTCCATTTCAGTTTACAGGGCAGGATTGTGGTTTTGATTGTAACAGTTCCTTGCCACTGATTATCTTTAACTTTACAAATCTTATTTTGGTCCTTTTTTATTTTGGTCAGTTAAGGCTTTGAGCCAATTTAAAGTGTATGTTCATGGTTTTGAACATTTTACTTAAATCAAAAATAAATATTTCATAATGTACTTATTTATTTTTCATAGATCATCCCCTCATCTGCTAAGTTAATTATGGCAGTGTTCATTGCCTTAATCTAAACATCTGGAGGCTGCCATATTACAGTAATGGACATTAAAAGATGGACATTAACCTCTATTTAATGTCAGCTAAATGACTCATGGAATCACCTTGCTAGTGGTTCCATAAATTGCTGCCTTTCAATATTGGATAATTGATATTCTGTTTTAATAACAATTATCAGTCAGATTAATGCAAATTAGAATGTTAGGACTATTACAAGAAAAGTTTTTTATTTTTTCAATAAGTTTCAGTTGATTTTGCTATGTCTTATTGTACCCAAAGTGAAGACAATTGTTACAAAATATGTCGTCTGCTCTAGTAATAATCAGTGCTTTAAGGGTTGAATTTTAGAAATAATTATCAAACCTTGGCCCATGTATAGATATATAGTCATCAATGTGCACACTGCTTAAAATATTATTTGAAACATTGTTAATTTTTGCCATTATCAATGATGTAAGACTTTAGTCTGGTAGTGTGTGAGTAGGTCATAGTGATTCCAGTCCACTTGTTAGGAGCTCATTGACCTGCAAATGGCCAGACCCCCAGGGCGGACTGAAAGTAATTAATTACAGGCTAATTGAAGGGATTTCACACACATTAAATGAATGACTATTCCTACCATACTGTTAGCTCTATAATAAATGCATTTCAAAAAAGTGTGAATTTTCCCTTTAAGGAGAAACATAATGTTGCGGGGGTATACTAAAAGCCTTGCTTGCAGCCCAATTCTTGTTAATTCAGAAATTTTATTTACGTTTTTTTTCGCAAAGACCAAACTAAAAACTGGTCAAAATAAATTAAGCCACGATGGAAATTTTCCCATAAACTTAATGTAAATACATTCATGCTTGATTTATCATAACATTTTACTGAATAAAGGTTTTTCCATAATTTTTTCAGCGAAGTAGCAACAATGTTTCTCAACATGTGCTAGGTTTCGCTGTTATTGATAAATTTCCCATAGAGCTTCATGTCCCGTTTCGTTACCTTTCATTCCTGTAGTATAATTGGCAAAAAACTTGATGGACGGACAGGCAGACAGACTCACACCGTGATTATAGTGCACACCTGCAGGTCGTGCAATCTACTCAAAATAATATAAAGATATTTATCATGACTCATTTTACCCCACAGTCAGGCGCTATGACGTCCTCCTCGGAGTTCAGCGATGAGGACCTGACTGAAGTATGTGGGTCCCAGGAGGTGGCCAAGATGTTATCTCACGATAAACATGATGATCTGAGGATTGTTGGATCGAAACCTAAACTTCATACTATGTTTGAGGTTCCAGTCATCAAATCCCCACAGGTAAGGCTCAATGCACTGATGGATTCTGTACTTCTTTTTCTGGAGATAATTTTTGTCTCAACAAACAGTTTAGACTCTGGTGAAAGTTATGCGGCATTTCATCTGGGTCTTTACTGTTCGCCAAATGGCTCATTTAGGAGTCACTAAAATACAAAGAGTTAGTTAAAGCTGTCGTCAATTGTTTGTTGAATCATATAGGCGGGCTTGCTTCTCTGTGAATGTTCACTTTGTAACTGCCAGCAAAAGTAAGAAAATAAATGAAATAAAACTCTTTGTGAAATACTTAGTGTTAAATTGCAAACTTCTCTGAGGTCTTGGTTTAGAATAATGCTTTTTAGTCAATTTAAGACACGCTTTCTCGGAATGTAATGAAGCTCCAATAGTGGATCATAGTGCAATGTTGACAATGAACCAATTTGATCGAAAAAAATGACAGAGAAGCATTGTCTGAAACTGGACGAATAATATATTATAATATCCATAACTTGAAAACGAAAAAAGCTCGTCGAAATGTGCAGATAACTAAGCCACACCGGAGCCACACCGGATAGGCGGCAATGGAGCCTTACCGGATAGGCGGCAATGGAAAACGCTCTTATCAATCGGCAAACGCGGATCAAAATTCACTAGAAACAGTGTTTTCAATTGCCATTTGTTGCCAGTCGGGTGACAAATGCCAATTGAACTCTGTTTCTAATGATTCTTTTTTTATCTACGTTTGTCATAGTATTAACGTTTTCGATTGCCGCATATCCGATGTGTAAGCGGTAAATAAAATGATATTAGTTAAATCACAAATGAGAACATTCTATAAAGAGAAAAAAATGTTTGACCTTTACCTTCTTTAAACTGCGGAATGAAAGTTTTAAGATATTGTTTAGGAGTTAAAATCCTACTGACAATGCATGTAACTTTTCTTTTTGTGCTCAGTATATATTCTAGTAACGAATATCATTAAACAGGCTCTGAAATTATAAAACTTTTTTCATGCTCAACAATAACTGGGCATGAAATTTCTACTGCTCACAAAAAGTAAAATGCGAAACAATAAAGATTTGTCTTACTTAAGAACTCTCAGATGTATTTATCCTGCAAATAAATATTATATAGAATGGCAACACTTTTAAGCAGGATAAAATTCATGTTAATAAATGTTAAAATGCAATAAGTGTTGGTATTTTAGCATTTGTGAGCAGGATAACTTTCATGCTCAGTAGAGCATGAAATTATGCATGATTATTTAAACTATCACATTTAAAATATGTACGTACTTTTTAAAGTATTCGACCAAATGAACGTTCCAAGCTATATTATATTCTTCACAGCCAAAGAAACCCATAATCAACGAGACTACTCATCATCCAGAGAGAAATGACTCTGATCCTGAACTTGCTCGTGACTGTACCTCGCCGGAGAATCCTCCACCAAGTCCCATCAACTTCCTACCGCCTCTAGATGGTTTTGTGATCGGTGGGAAGAAACTCAAATGTCCGGAAAAGACGGATATTAGCCTAAGTTATAGCGTAAGTAAAACCACAGAATGGCAGTGTGAAAGTTCTAGATTCCACAGGAAGTTTTGCCAGAGAGGGTCCGACTTTTTTTTTGATAAGGGGAAAGAGGATTCAAATAGCACTAAAAGTGGGCCATAATTGGCCCGCCAGAAAAACGCCATTTAAATGGCGTTTTGCTGGTGAGCCGATGATGGCCCAACATTGAATGCTGGCTTGGCAGCTTTTGAATTTTCAGGGGATCCAGACCAGTTATGCTAAGACACCCTATATTTTGTGATATTTCAGGGGGGGGGGGTCTGGACCCCCTGTCCCCCCTCTGGATCCGCATATGCCAGGAATCCTGAGATTCAGATAGTCTTATCCTTAAACTATCAACCTGCTAATAGTTCTGGCTAATTTAGGATTAAAATGATAACTATATCTTGGAATAATCTGGATTTCTGATTTTGGGACTGACTTAGAAAGTCAACCCCCAAAGCCTGAATTCAGGAGCAATTGTGAATAGGTTAACCCATGTAGAATGACAACAGTTGTATCTTTATCTTTTTACATTTCACAAACATAATGCATATTGAAATATCATGTTAAAAATAGTTTGTTTGTTTGATTTGATTCTTTACGTCCCATCAACAATCTTTCAGTTATATAGGGACGGGTCTTCCTGGGTTGAACCAGTACTAAGCTAGGATTACTGTTCTTGCTCAAGGACACAACGCAGTGACGCCGGTGAGGCTCGAACCCGCGGCCCTTCGGTCTCGAGTCAAGCCCTCTACCACTGAGCCACTGCGCTCCCATGTTAAAAATAGTGGGTTAGTGCCACGTATACCACCCTTACCAACTTTCGTACGAAATATCTTGTGATGTGCAAGGTCTACACTGATGTAGGTGGTACTAAGCTAAAGCTCGTGGATAATCTCCACGTACAGGCGGACAAGCCATGGTATAACTATTACTTAGCGATCTATACTGTATGTAACCAAAACATTTGCGCTATAATAAACTGTTGCAGATATATATTTATATAAAGCATGTCGTTAGCACAGGGGCTTGTATCATAGTTTTATAGGATAATATATTTTTTCTCTTAAAAACCATGATACACGCCCCTGTGGTCGTGAGACTGACATATTTTGATACCTTAATGGTTTACATCGATGTTTGTTTTAAACGTATTTTATTTGTATAGCTAATATACATTTAATAAATACAGTTGTACAATAATAAGAACACAAAATAGCATACAAATGGGATTCAGAAGAAAATCTTCCGACTAAGATTAAGCTGTGTTCCATCCAAGTCTAAGATTTACTCGTACACGCTTATGATTTGGTATAATAGCAATTAAACATATTAAATACTAACATACAGTGAGCCACTTTAGTTACGCACAACTTATAAAATGTAAAATTACTCCGAAAAGAAATGTGATATTTTTATTCTGAGACTACCAACGTAAAGCGCATTTATATTTGCATTAGCCATTGAAATGTTATTGTGATCAGATTAGAAACGAAGGAGAAAATGAATTTTTAAGTGCACTACCCTCAAAACATCATTTCACATTGCATTATCTCAATGAAACTCAGATCACATTGCACTTTTTTCAGGGTCGAATTTCTGCTATGCCAGAAATAAGAGCCAATTTATTCTTGGCAATATCTAAGACTGGAATGTGATTGTTAATTTCATAGTTTTTTTTAATGTTTTACTATTTGGTTCCCAGCTTACCAAGATTTGAAAAAAAAGTTGATTTTATGATTTTTTTTTAAGTTAGTTAAAATTTCGCATGACTCTGAGTAAACTAGTTATCAAAACACTTCTTTTATGATTTCATTTTAAACAACCATGTAATCGCCGTTTATTTTCGTAAAAGAATTAATGGATTTATTGGCGTCATGGTGTTGACGTTAGTGATGACGTCACTACTACGAAGGCGATAAGACGTGTCAATGATAAGATGTTTTAGTGTTTTGATACTTCTATGTCAACAAGTGACTCATTACAAAATAATTTGCGAATAAAACCCAGTTTGATTATTGTAACTGACGTTAAAATGACTTTAAAACGAGCATTTCTTCAAAAAGTAACGGTGTGACTAAATTCAACGACCAAAAGAAGGGGTTTTACTTGAATAAATAAATTGTTTTTGGTGTTTTTCTGTCACAACGATCACCATGGATAATGCCTAGCACAAAACAAAAATAGAAAATATAGACGTTCCGCTTGCGCGTGCATTTTTCAAAATTTGTCAAAATTGCCTTTGAGTAGCAGTATGATTCGCATGAGTGATTCCAATATTATTTTTTCGATGTTATCAAACAGATAAAATGTCAATAAATAAATTATCATAGGGAATGTTTGATTCCAGCATTTTAGTCAAAAATGTGGGCCCTGAAAAAGCGGTGCGTAACTAAAGTGGCTCACTGTATGAAAACATCTGTTTATGCTGTAAGATTCTATGTACAAAATCGCTGTTAATAAAATGTTTTAGAATCGCTTCCTTTAACTGATGGCTCCCCGGGAATTGGAGTATTTGATTGAAATGTTCACTTTGGGAACGACCATTTGGCTCTAATTGCGTGAGACTGTCCAGAGCGCTGTATCAAGCTTTACATCTCAAGCACTTTTAAAGGATGTCTATGTTAGCTTTTATCAACACAGCACACTAATATACTTTTACTTTTGATACAACATATACATTTGGCACAATTTTGCAGTCTGCGCAAAAACAATTTTGCAATCTGTGTAGATACACAGGAACCTGTTTCGTTCAGCCAAAGAACCTATGGTACGAAATCCAACCATACAACTGAACTGACTGAAATCAGAAGTAGCTATGGTCTAAAAATTCAAATACTCTCATATTATTGTTGGAATATACAAAGTGCTTGTCTGAATAGCAAACAGGGGATATTCTGACCAGACCTTTTTTGGCAGGCAACTAGCGTTCAAAATTTTAGAACATTTATCGTATAGTATATTAGCACTTATATAATTTACAAACACAAAGTAAAACTGTGTGGCTCCTGATCAGCTGCCATCTCAGATATGGATCTAGACTGTTTTAGAAAAAAAGTCATTTCTGGGTGCAGCATGGTAAGGATCAATATTGCACATGCATTATTAAGACTTATCACATGCAAGGAAGACTTTACTTCATAAACCATAATATCCAATCAGTGTTTTCATCGTCTATTCGATTACGCGATACATTGCAATTTTATACCATTTTTCCAGGCACGCGATTTTGTTCCTGGCTTTGTGAAATATCCACTCTACCACTGTAAGCAATGTGAAGGAAGGGTGCTTGATGAAGAACAGACTCCACGAAGGTGAGTACTGTAAAACCTGTCTAAAATGGCCACTCAAAAATAGACAAATCAAAGGTCTTAACTTAATGAAGGTCAAAAGTATTGCAGAATGCTCTCTTGGAGCATTCTGTAATACTTTTGACCTGCATTAAGCGATAATCGGTCTTGAAAGCCAATTTGTGGTCTTTTTCTGAGTGTCCCAAGACAGGTCTTACTGTATTTTGATGCTAGGGTAGATGGAACATTGACAGAGAATCGATGTTTGTTTAGTGTCACTGCTGTGCGCTTTTGTCTGTTGGCCTGTCACTCTGACAACTTCCACCACTGAGTTCACCTTTCTAAATACTGTATTTCTAACTATAAAAGTAACTACTTATACTTAACATATACAATCTACCAACACAGCTGCATGTTAACTAGTAGCCTATGGCATTTCCTGGTCTTTATACCTCGCACAAAACGGAGTTTTAATGGGTGGGGTTGTTTCTTTTCAGCCTGTCCATCCTCCCATCCTTCTTTCCATATGTCACTCTTTCAACATTTCAAGGTTTTTAGTTGAATAACTTATATAGCTTTTGTCCAATTTCGATCAAATTTGCACCACACGTTAACCATTAGACAATGCATGTTTGGTAGGAAAAAGGAACTGAAGGGTCAATGTTGCAAGAGTTATGCCACTTTGTGATTCTAACTGTATGGTGTTGCAGTATGGCTAATACGTAATAGTGCATACGTTGAGAAATCGACTCCCCCTAGATCATTCAGTATATCCTTTTAATATTTTGCAGGTATGTTACAGACAGATTGAAGAAATTTAATGATCAAAAATAGTTTTTGCTAAATTTACATCATTTTTAACTTAGCCAATGTTCGACCAATGCATATATTTGATATTGGTTAATAATGCATGCTTTGTGAAATTAACTCCTCCTAGAGTATTCAGTGATTCCTTTTGACATTTTGCAGGTATGTTACAGACATATTGAAGATAGGCATGAAGAAGTATAATTATGAAAAAATAGTTGGATAAATTTACATTATTTTTAACTTAGCAAAATTTCGACCAATGCACGTATTGTATAATGGCTTATAGTTCATACTCTGTGTAATCCACTCATCCGAGAGCCTTTAGTGTATCCTTTTAATACTTTGCAGGTATGCTACAGACATATTGAAGATGTGCATGAAGTTTAAGGATGAAAAACTATTTTTTGATAAATTTACATCATTTTTAACTTAGCCAATTTTCGACTGATGCACATATTGAATAATGGCTTATAGTGCATACTTCGTGAAATTAACTCTCCTAGAGTATTCTGTGTATCCTTTTGACACTTTGCATGTATGTTACAGACATATTGAAGATGTGCAGGAAGAAGTTTAATGACGAAAAAAATAGTTTTAGATAAATTTCCAGCATTTTTAACTAAGCAAATTTTCAGCCAATGCACATATTTGATAATGAATAAAATTGCCTACTTTGTGAAATTAACTCTACATACAGCATTCAATATATCCTTTTTGTATATTGCATGTAAGTTACAGGTATATTGAAAGTGTCCATGAAGAAGTTTGTTGATTAAAAATAGTTTTTGATAAATTTTAAACTTAATCATTTAAGGACCATTCCAAATATAAAATGATGGTTAACAGTGCACACTTTGAATTCAACTCCTCTTGCAGACTTACGTGTATCCTCCAATACTTTGCGAGTATTCTACAGACATATTGTGCATGAACTAGTTTGGTGCCGATTTTTTGTCTTTACAAATTTATAGTACTTTTTACTTAGCATTTTCTTTATCATTGCAGGGCATGCATGCCTTGTTTCAACTGTTTTGTATTTCAGTTTAGAGGCAGGACTATTGTTTTTATTGTAACAGTTCCTTGCCATGATTGCTTATCTTTAACTTGACATAATCGTATTTTGGTCCTTTATTATTTTGGTCAATTAATGCTTTAAGCGAATTTAAGGAGAAGATCATAATGTTATGGGAGGAATTTTTTGTCAAGTATACTCGCTTAAGAATGACAGTGAAAACGTTAGTGTGTACAGTGTGCCACTTTAGTTACGCACCACCTTTTCAGGGCCCACATTTTTATACAAACATGCTAGAATCAAACATGCTCTTTGATACTTTATTTATTGACATTTTATCTGTTTGATGACATCAAAAAAATATCGGAATCACTCATGCGAACCATTCTGTTACGTCAGAGGCAAGTTTGACAAAAATGCACGTGCAACCTGAACTTCTATATTTTCTATTTGCATTTTGCGCTAGGAATTATCCATGGTGATCGTTGTGACAGAAAAAACACCAAAAATAATCGTTTTATTCAAGTAAAATCACTTTTTTTCGGTCGTTGAATTTAGTAACACCATTACTTTTTGAAGAAATGCTCGTTTTGACGTCATATTAACGTCAGTTACAATAATCAAATAGGGTCTCCTTCGCAAATTGTTTTGTTATGAGTCTTGTCGACATAGAAGTACCAAAACACCTCATCATTGACACGTCTTATAGTCTTGGTAGTTGTGACGTCATCACTAACGTCAACACCATGACGCCAATAAATCCATTATTTTTTTACGAAAATGAACGGCAGATACATGATTGTTTAAAATGAAATTATAAAAGAAAAGTTTTGATAACTAGTTAAACAGAATCACGCGAATTTTCAACTGACTTTAATTTTTTGCCATTAAAACCACCTTTTTTAAACCTTGGCCAATAGTAAAAAATAATGAAGTTAACAAACATATTCCAGTCTTAGATATTGCCAAGAACAAATCCGCTCTTATCTCTGGATAGCAGAAATTCGACGCTGAAAAAAGTGCAATGTGATTTGAGTTTCTTTCGAAATAATGCAATGCGAAATGGTGTTTTGAGGGTAGTGCCCTTCAAGATCTATTTTCTGATTCGTTTATATTCTGATCACAATGAAATTTCAATGGCTAATGCTAAGTAAGACTGTAGATGCGCTTTACGCATGTAGTCTCAGAATAAAAATATCATATTTCTTTTCCGAGTTATTTTACATTTTATAAGTGGTGCGTAACTTAAGTGGCTCGCTGTACTGAGTTTGCTAAGATAACAGCCATCACAACCAAATGTACACTACGGTAACTTGCAGTCTGAAACCACGATCACAAACAGTCATTTATAAGACATATTTTAACAAATTCTTCAACTATGAGAATGTTTGAACACAATCTGCATACGCAAAACTTTGGTAGAGTATTGCAACCTTTTGATGAAATTGAACAATGTAAAGTAAATGACATTAAGCATTTTACTTCCACCAAACCGCATGTGGTAGATTGTGGTAGGATCCATATAACCTATATATAAACCAAATTGCTTTTGACTGCAGAAAATTATCGGGCCCAGTAGAGGCACGGTTGTTATTGCTTGACTTTGTCTGCATCTTACATCAAACAACAGGTATGCTCACCCTCAGAGTAAAGATTCATTACAAAATTGTTATGTAGTCAGAACTGAAAACAAGCTTTGGGCTGCAAGCAAGGCTTTCAGTATAGAAACCAAACTTAACAGTATAATTATCCTGTATAGTCGACCGCCACCGAGTTCGTTAAACGGCTGAAAATTGACTTAAATTCCGTCCAGATTAACAAGACTCTATCGTCACTGTGGGGGTTCGAATAGGGGGGGGGGTGTTTGTGAAAAAAATGACAGATTGTGCATATGTGGGATTTGACCAAGCCAATGTCATTCATTTCATTAACATTTGGATCATCGTGTGACAAATTATTACTTATCTTATAGGTTAAATTCACTCTTTTAACATGCAGATGTAACTATCAAGTTGGACTGTCGATCACTACCTATAGCTAGAACACAGTGTCCAACCGTAACGCTGGAAGAACGGTCGAAACGCCGGAACTACGGTCGTATAACTCCGAATTTCGGTCTTTTTCAATGGATTCGCCGCCATTTTTGGTGTTTTGACTGACGGTAGGTAGAAACTATCACTTTTTAAAAATATTAGGATACGTTCATCGAACATGAAAAGTAGCCTATCCGGATCTACATGCATTATTCTTACTGCCAAATCTTCAACTGAAACATAAACTTTGCTGAAATTGTCAAACACTTCAAAAGAAAATTGGTGTTCAGTTTCGTACCATGCACTATGAGAGCTTTCGTACTTGGAAGTTTCGTACTTTTATGATATTTTTGAAAGTATTGATCAGTGGTGAATGAAAATGGATTTGAAACTGACCTTGTATCATGAACTGGCCATTGCTTAGATTTTTTTTAACCCAGAAAGCAAGGAGAGAGGCAAAATCCACGAAATTTAAGGTAACGCCAGATACAACGGTCATGCATGCTTGCGTTTGTAGGTGAGTGGAGCAAAAGACAGCTTTGAATGTGACGTGTTCAGTGGTCCATGCCATTGGAACACAAATTTTATTTTAAAGGAGATAAATAAGCTCATTTAGCTTCAGTCAATGACCAGAATTTAATGCCATTCTTGCTACTATAGTCAGACTTTGCACTTGCTATTTATAGCAGCTTAGGCTGTTTTCCATTTTCGGCGGTGGCTCTGTTGCCGTTAATTCATTGTTTTTGTTGCATGCATTATCTATGGGGTTATGTGTTTACACTTCTTTTTGTCCTTCTATTTTTGCACTCATTTTGATTTGGGAACAGGGAGCTGGTCACTTTAATTGTTTTGCTGGTGTCTTTTGACTATTAGTGTTCCATGACTCTTTCTCATGGTTCCTTGGGCTAGTCTGCAGTTTGTGATTGAAGCAGTTCCTGATCATACTCCAGTCCTCTTTTTATATTTACAAGTCGATTAAATATTCAGGGAGACTTGTTCTCAGGGAAGAACTCTTTAAAGAGACCCAACCTCGAAGAACATTGGACATAATTCAGAAGTACAATAGGCCACTCCTTGACTTGTTTCAATTCACTGAGCTCTCTCTCTGTTGCTTGGAATTCACGTTCATTTGATTCAAAATGCACAACTATCTTCGGGGGTTGAAAACTGCTTTGTGTAAACCAGTCTGTTTATTGCTCAGTCCTTACAATGCTTGTTATTTTAGAAAAGGAGAGTCTCTCAGTGGTAATGTGTTCAGCTCAACATAGATGGGTTTCTGGTTCGAGCCTCTTTTGGGGCTCTTTATTTTGTCTTTGAGCAATACACATTATACTCTGCTTATTACAAGTTCAACCCAGAAGGCGCCCTAACCTTACTGAAAAATTGCTGATTGTGAGAAATATTGATGCAAAAACGGTGGTCATGTGATTCAGACTTCGTTAAAATGTAGGGGACTTTTACTGGGTATAATATGCACCTTTGACAATCTACATCATATATGCCATTTCTATCTAAACTGAAAATGACCATTGATAATATATCGAGAAACACTTGGACCAAATAATGAAATTACGAAAAAGACATGGTCGCATCTGGGAGCGGGGGGGGGGGGGGGGGGGGGGGGGGGGTACATTGATATTTTCATACATTCGTAGGCTCAGACCATTTTGGGGTTTGTATTTTTTTAATTTCAACATCTTTTTAAGTTTTCAGACAAATGAATAATTTTGAGGTATGAAGATTTTGTTGATATTTTTAAGATGCCATCACAAATAGGACTAGATTTAGGGGGCATTTCTATGTATTTTAGGTTATCTTCTAAAGGTTAAGGTACAGAGTTTGGGATATTTTTAGGTTGCTTAAATTTTACGTATTAAGAAAAATGAGAGTCCCCTATCTCCCTTGGTTGATCAATATTTGTTTCCGTATATACAGAACGTCAATGGAAACATTTGAAGTAAATCTTGTCCTTGAATATTGACTTCTTTGGTGCCCCACCAAAACAAAGTTAAATCAAAGCAGAAAACAACAACCAAAAACTCAAGGGAAAATACTTAACAATCTCAACAATTCCTCACATGTGTCCAGAACGTGTTATCAAAATATCACCGGAAGTCTTATAATGTGACGTAGGTTGTCGTCCTTGTGTTTGCCATATGCTGTTTACAAATATGGGAAAATGGCATTGACAAAAGTAAACCCTTACTATAAATCAAACTTGTTCAGACATAGACGTACCAAAGTCAAACAATTCAAATAAAGTAGGCAATAGAAAACTTGGAAAACCAAGGTAGCTCAGGTGGGTTTAGCGCTTAGCCATTGTTCTGAGAGCTTTAAGTTTGAGCAGCAAAATCTATATGACTGCCTACGTGCCTGACTTTATGTATGTCTTTATGCCTGTCTGTCTTTATGTCTGTCTGTCTGGTTGTCTGTCGCAAACTATGTTTACTGTTTGGGTTAAAACATTGGAATGGAATTCTATGTATGTTTAGTTTTGAGCTAACTTTTTGTAAAAGCTAATACTTATATAAGTTGTAGACCATTTGAGCTAAGTTGATCTTATAAAATGTATTCAAAAATATATATACATGGTTAAAAACATATATGAGCCTCAAAAAGAGTAAGCTAAACATTGTTGAATTTGGACATCAAAGGCGCAGACCAGCCTGTGTATCTGCAATCTGATTATCACTTTTGTTTTCCTTTTTCTAGAAATTTAGAAAATCGAAACCTGCTTGGAACGCACAAAATTTTGGTCCACTACTCAGTCCCAGTAGCTGATCAGGCTGAATTGATTTATCCAAACCCATGGAAGCCTCCATGTGATCGTAACATTTTGTGTGCTTCAACAACAGCAAAATATTGGGCAAATATTTGGTACCAGTAAAATGCACTAAAGCCAACCCAACCAGTGGCTTCTGACAATTCTAAGGTGGTAGTTCTGTTATTGTTGATTCGTTGTTGATTGTAACTGCCCTTGTGGGATTCTGTAATTGTTCAATATTTAGTCCCATCTAGCTTCTAATCATCTTGATGGGGAAGATAGAGTTGATTGCCATACGTTTTTTCGTCTTCCTGGTGTTTTGTGAATGTTGTGTGGCTTTTCCTTATGGTGCCAGGGGATTTGCCTGCAGTTCGTGACTGTGGTCTTTCCTGATCATACTCATTTTTTCTAATGATAAGGCCCATATGGTTTTTACTTATTACCAAGAATACTGGGTTAAATTTGTTTAGTGCAAAAAGTATTAGTCTTGAAGTTAGTCTCATTCTTGCATTCATCCTTTACGCAATATTCCAGCTATTTCCAAGCTCTTATATTTCAAAATTTATGTAACAGCAAAAAGGTTGAACATTTCTCTGGAATGTTTGCAGCATGCCAGCATGCTTATTTATCTCCATTAAAATTGAATTTGTGTTCCAATGGCATGGACCACTGAACACGTCACATTCAAAGCTGTCTTTTGCTCCACTCACCTACAAACGCAAGCATGCATGACCGTTGTATCTGGCGTTACCTTAAATTTCGTGGATTTTGCCTCTCTCCTTGCTTTCTGGGTGAAAAAAATCTAAGCAATGGCCAGTTCATGATACAAGGTCAGTTTCAAATCCATTTTCATTCACCACTGATCAATACTTTCAAAAATATCATAAAAGTACGAAACTTCCAAGTACGAAAGCTCTCATAGTGCATGGTACGAAACTGAACACCAATTTTCTTTTGAAGTGTTTGACAATTTCAGCAAAGTTTATGTTTCAGTTGAAGATTTGGCAGTAAGAGTAATGCATGTAGATTCGGATAGGCTACTTTTCATGTTCGATGAACGTATCCTAATATTTTTAAAAAGTGATAGTTTCTACCTACCGTCAGTCAAAACACCAAAAATGGCGGCGAATCCATTGAAAAAGACCGAAATTCGGCGTTATACGACCGAAGTTCCGGCGTTTCGACCGTTCTTCCAGCGTTACGGTTGGACACTGTGTAGAAGGCCGCGAGGTTATAAATCTTTTTTCATGCTCAACTCAACTGAAAAAAAACTCAACTGAGCACAAACTTTCAACTGCTTATAAAAACTAAAATACCGACAAATGAAGACGTGTCTTGCTTTATTTCTCTGAGATGTTGTGTTTATTCTGCTAATAAATGTTAAAATGCCAACAATTGTTGGAATTTTAACATTTATGAGCAGGATAAATTTCGTGTTCAGATGAGTTGAGTGTGCAAAAAAAGTTTTATAACCTCGGGGCCTGTACTAGAGGTCTAAATTTTACTCTGATCCTTCATCTATTTCTGTACGTTGTATGGGTGAAAGTTTTCAGGATTATTCCTGAATTCAGGATTTTGGGGTCGACTTTCCAAAGAAAGTCGGCCTCAAAATACTGAATTAGGCAAATAACCATAGCTTTTCTGATTTATTTACAGTTTCTGTAAGGACAATCCACCATTAAACTTTGAAATGGTTAATACTTTGTAGGCATACAACATGTTTTAAGATTTGGATTTAGAAAGTTCAGGATTAGTTTCAATTTTGAACTTTCACCCATGCGTTGTGTATGTGAGCAGCCACGACTAACGCCTGTACGTGTGCACAAGCTCGTCTAGGCATTCGCTGCTTGCTTATGCAATAAGCTAAATGTGTAAACTTGTATTTTAGACCTATCACAAACAGACGCTTCTCATCGCACAGCCATAAAGACGGCTTATACACCAGCCGACTGGGTCACCGTGCCCAGATGTATACTCACCAGGATCCCCTCGCTCTCCGCTACCTTGACTCCAGTCCTCAATTACAAACATGCCACCATGGCAACCGCTCCTTCCTTGAAATATACTCGGAAAAGAAGAAACTTAAGGAAGAACGAGAAAGAGAGAGAAATGGCAGGGATTCGAGATTAACACCTACTCTGACAGATCACAGTAAGCAGAGGGAGTCGGGTGATACGACCTTTGGTGCAGCTGAAGACAACTGCAAATCGGTGGACCTTAAAGTCTCTGATAAACCAGACTCAACTACTGACATTAGTGGTGGCGTTACTAGCTCGACTGACGGTGGGTACTCGTTCTATACTCTCTAATTGGGTCAGCAGACGAGATTTTGGTAGTTGTTGCATATGGTTGTCTGAGCCTTCATATACCCCCATACTCTGTGTATGCGAGCAGCGAAGGCTCTGGCGAGTTTTCGCTTATGTGCAGACTCGCCTGAGCATACGCAGCGGACGACTTATGCAGACGACCTTTTCAGATGCAGTTTAAGGTTAAAATTATCTAAATAAATATCAGCAATACGTCGGGATCAACTATAGATTGAGTCTGCCACCACCTATTATATATAGGGAGCACAGTGGCTCAATGGTAGAGTGCTGAACTCAAGACCGAGATGTGGTTGTGGGTTCAAGCCTCGCCGGCGTCACTTCACTGCGTTGTGTCCTTGAGCAAGACCCGTCCTGACATAATTGAAAAAATGTTGACTGGGACGTAAAAACAAATCAATCAATCAACAAAACAAAATCTATTATTATACTATAGATGGGATGTATAAACATAACCCTTACTTGGTCCTATATTGTCATTGTAGAAGTCTAATTCCAAGCATTTGTTCTCATGCGATTGTGGCACTAATCACATTGGTGACCAGCTAAGGCTCAGATGAGCCTTTGCATATACACATGCTCGTCAAAACAGTCGCCTGTCGCATACAATATCGTTAGAAGTGGATGAATTAGCCTACTAAAATTGGACACTTGACATCATATTCGATAGCTGTACATGAACGTCTAAGAAATGTTACGAAAATGTGATAAATACCAATATTACACGGACTGGCCTTGCAGTGGCCATTTTTGTCGTCTGCTGATAAATTTGCAAACAGTTTGGACCCAGATCAGGACCGACAGACTGTCGGTCCTGATCTGGATCCAAACCGTTTGACACTCTGGTAGTGTTCCTGAAAGATTTTTTTGAAAAAGTTAATTTTGAAAAAAAGTGTCAGCAGACGACAACATAAAAGCATGAAAAAATACCCAGCATGCAAAGAGGTAAAATTCAATAGGCCGTGGTAAATATTGAATATTTGATAGCACTGTGTCTGTAAATGGATCTCAAATCCAAATAAACTGAATTGATTTGTTTAAAAATAGTGTTTTATTTGGTGTCAGGTGTTTAATTAGCAACTTGTCGATATTTAATTAAGGTGTGATACCAGAAAAAACGCATTAGCTTCTGGAATTTATGTATTCATTTACTGTCTAATAACCAACCATCAACAAAGTTCAAGATGAGCAAACATTTTGAGCATAGAATGTGAATATTTTCCTATTGGCCACCGTTTATCATCATTTGCAAGCTGGATAGTTGTTCATGCTTTTGTTGTCGTTTGTTGATTTTTTTTCAAAAAACACTCAGGAAAAAATATTAGAGTGTCAAACGGTAAACCCGACATTATGTCGGTCCCGATCTGGGTTCAGACTGTTTGCAAATATTAGATGCAGACGACAAAAGTTGCCACTTTTCATCAAAATACACGTAGTTGCTAAAATGGACAGATTCCAAGATGATCAATCACCTAAAATATTATAATTTTGAATCTCAAATCTGCTATTTATTGCTATATCTTCGTTGGGAGTTGACATATCAATAAAATGCAATGCTCCTATTAAAATTAGAAAAAATAATAACGCAATGTACAGTTTATCCTCCAGCAAGATACGGACCACACAAATGAACCCACGATTTGCATCTGGCGTTTTTTTTATCTGTATTGTGGCATCTGAACGGCTCGCTATCGTAGTGCCACAAGTTAACAAACAGGATATTATTGTAATCATTTCAGAAGTGAATTAATGCAGTAATATATATTATATTTTTTTCTTTTCCCAATACTGAATCATAAAAATCATTATGATGAAAAACAAAGAATGAGAATAGTAACACTCTGAAATGCAAGCGCGAATTAAACGCAAACACGATCAATATCGAATGTGAAAGTAAACAAAAATGCAATATTACAAAGCATATAAGGAGTTGCCAAAAGTCTGATTTAATATTTTACGCACATTAATTTTGTCCATCTAGGCATATGTCAAGTTATGCATACAATGGGTACATTGCGTTTCTTCCAGTTGAAGGATTCGGATTCGTTTTATTGACAAGAAAACCTCTGTAATTATTCACTGATTCAATCTAGGTCGTTCACTAGACAAATGATTCTTTATAGATCCAAAACGAATCATTAATTTTGTTGGAAGAGCTTCAGGTAAGCCAGTATGTTTGCCAGTTCTGTTTTTCTTGCGATTTAGGTATGGAAATTGTGTTTTATGGAAAATTGATATATTCTAAACAGACAATGTTTAAAATTTAAATTACTAGATTGAAGACTGATGCTAGTTGAATTCAGGTCGAAAGTATTGCAGAATGATTAGGGTCTTGATGGGGTATAATGATTAGTGAATAATGGCCTTTTTTTATAATGAAAAGTGAATAATTAGCCAAAAATAATGAATAGTGAATAATGAGGGCTTAAAAATAATGAATAATCATATTTTTAATGAATTGAAGAAAAAATTAATGAATAGTGAATACTAGTAATCAGATTTCTTTGCCAACCTTTCTTACTTTTAATGAATAATTGGTCTTATTTTAATGAATAACCCAAAATTTTAATAAGATTAATAATAGGCTAAATTTTTTATGAATAGTGAATACCAGACTCCACTCCCATCCACATCCTCAATGATGTGATAAGGATAACAAAATATGCTGCTTTAAATATGCTTTTCTCTTAAAGGCATATATTTTGTGATATATGGAATCATTAGTGCATTTTCTGATAAGGGACAGTTTCACTATCTCACAAACTTAAAGGGGCCTCAAGAGGGGACTTACCTGCATACAACACAATTTCTTTCACTAAGATAAAGATCAATATTTTATCAGAAAATACCTAATCCCTTCATGGGACCACTTTATTGCCCCCTGTAAGGAAGTCATTATCACCTAATAAAGATTAGCCTTTGATCTGTTCAGTATGACCCCTGGAGAGAATCATAATGAGTGGTACCAATATTATTGCTAAATTTTCTATGTCTTTAACTTGTAACAGGTGCTGTGCTAGTATGTATGCATATTTGTCTAAATAGCTATCCATTGCTAATGCTATACTGTTTGTATTTCCAAATATATAAATACATTTTATATTGTATTGTAGCAGAGGTAAGAACGTGATTCTGTTCATAAAAGGGGACATCAGAATTGAAAGTACGTTTATCTGAAATGAAGCCCTCGTATGTACAGCACGATCAAAGTCGGATGTAAAATAAGAAATGACAATAATTCAATAATCAAAATTCTGACTTCTAATTAACCAATGGATCCGCCATTTTTAATGTTTAGTTAACTTCCTGTATATTTTGAAATGCCAAATAATCCACAATCTGGTGCAGTGGGTTGGTCTGGAGTGTGTGATTGTGATATTTTGGGATCGTACTCACTTTTTCATTGCAAACTGTGCATCTTTTCAACATCTGATATTTTCAAAAAGAGAATAAATAATTATGCCATTAAAGTTATAATGATTAGCAGGAAACTAGTAAGTTCTTTTCATGCATATTCAGATAGGACTGTGGAACGTCACACAACCTAAAATGACTACCATCCATCTATAGCATTTAATTCTCTACTATACACTCATCTGTAAATCTTATTATACCCCCGGTACAAAGTATATAAGGGGTATATAGTTTTTTCTGTAACTATGTTTGTATGTCTGTCTGTGTGTTTGTTTGTCTGTTTATAAACTTTTTTCTGCCAAAGATTTCTCAGCAACCATTTGACTTAGGATTCTGAAATTTGGCACAATGCTTGATAGTGGTGAGTTGTATTGTGTAACTAAACCAGCTACATGTTGCTTATAAATCCCTTTATATGTTCATTTTATTTTTCTCCAATGAAAATTTGTCAACTTTTTTTCTGTCAAAGATTTCTCAGCAAACACTTAACTTAAGAGTCTGGAAATTTGGACCAAAGCTTGATAGTTATGAGTTGTATTGCGTAAAAAAACAGCCAAATATTGCTTATCAGTCCCTTTATTTGTTCATTTTTTTTCTCTCCAATGAAAATTTCTTTCACAAATTTCTCAGCTCCTATTAAACCAGTATTTTCAAATCATGTGGACACATTCAGGTGGGCAAAGTGTGCTGTGTAAATGAAATTAAGATACTAATCCTCATTTAGCCTTCTTTTTTTCAAATTTTCAATTTTTCCTTCTGTCAATCATATATAATACATATGGACATTTTTGTCTGTCAAAGATTTCTCAGCAACTACTCGACTTAAGACTCTGAAATTTGGTACACAGCTTGATAGCGATGTGTTGTATTGTGTAGTAAAAACTGCTACATATTGCTTATCCGTCCCTTTATTTGTTCATTTTGCTTTCTCTCCAATGAAAATATCTTTCACATTCTCAGCTCCTTTTGGAGCCAGTATTTTCAAAGTTTGTGTACACCTCCAGGTAGGTAAAGGGCATTATGTCAATGAAAATTTAAATGCTAATCCTCATTTGCCTTCTTTTTTCAAATTTTCAATTTTTCCTTCTGTCACTCCTATATAATTCATATGGACATTTTTTTCTGTCGAACATTTCTCAGCAACTACTTGAATTAGGATTCTGAAATTTTTTACAAAGCATGATAGTTATAAATTGTATTGTGTAAGAAAAAACAGCCACATATTGCATATAAGTCCCTTTTTTGTTCATTTTTCTTTCTCTCCAATGAAAATTTCTGTCGCAGATTTCTCAGCTCCTATTGGAGCCAGTGTTTTCAAATTTTGTGTACACCTTCAGGTAGGCTAATAATATTGTGTAAATGAAAATAAAAATGCTAGAGCTCAATTTGCTTTCTTTTTCAAGTTTTCAATTTTTCCTTCTGTCACTCCTTTATAACACATATGGACATTTTTCGTCAGTTTTCTCAGCAACTACTTGATTTAGGAGTATGAAATTTTGTGTACACCTTCAGGTAGGCAAAGTGTATTGTGTAAATGAATATTAAGGAGCTTATCCTCATTGTGCCTTCTTTTTTCATTTTTTTTTCAATTTTTCCTTATGTCACTCCTATAATATTATAATACATATGTACATATTTCTTCAAAGTTTTCTCAGCAACTACTTGATTTAGGATTATAAAATCTTTAAGAATTATGTAAGTGTTACAACCTCTGATGGCTACCGCCAGGGGTATTTGAATTTTGCTCACTTCATGCTGTATTTTTTATTCGAATTTGGTCGAGTTTGTGACAGATAATAATTGAGCCGTGACATAACATTTACAAAAATGCGGTAATTGCGACCATTAAAGGCTTAAACCAGCCTTTGTATACTCGCAGACTAACCAGAGCCTTTGCTAGTCTGCTTAAATATTCTATTACTGTTAAGCTACTGACAGAACAACATTGGGAGATTTTTAAAGCTTAAAAAGAGGTTACACAGAATAGTCTGAGTCTACATTTGTCAAAATACCACATTGTTTGAAATCACGTGTTTCGTGGCTCAATATGGTTTAATAAGGACATGCAATTCAGACTCACATACTTTCAATGTTGCTGTCCCCTTTAGGATTACTTTTGTCTTAAGTTAGCAAGTAATACTTAACCTAATGCAATGCTACATTCTCGTCTTGGTCTCGCTGCTTTGGTAAGATGTGGCGTTGCTTCTTGTATAGAAAAGGCACCAGAGAGCAGGAAGGCTTGTGTTTCATATTGACAGTGACTAAATTCAGGCCTCCAGATAAGATTTCGCAATTGAATTTGTTTTTCTTATTTCTCAACCAAAACACATGTTGTAGGAAATCAAAAGAACCGACTTAATGATGCGGTTCTTTTGAGAACCCAAAATACATGTTAAATTTGACGGGTAAGATAATTATTACAATTTTACTCTCCAAAAGTATAACATTTGCGAGATCTATATAATTGTTTATGTTCATGGTTTTGTAGGATCCAAAGACACGTTGACACCAGGTCGATATATCCAGGCTGTCCGAAGAACCCCGGACGGCAAAATATCACCTTATAGTCCAGAAACAACAGATTCCCAATGGCTGCAGCAAGAACATATTTCTGATCTTTCTGTCATTCAAACCGTTGAAGAAACTAAAACTAGGCATCCAATACAACCAGGGTCTTCAGTCCAGAGTGACAGTCAACTATATCCTGTAAAATGTCAGGTACCGTCAAACTTTGATTACTCAAATTCGAAAGGCTAGAAGTACCCTATGTAGGGATCAAGAAAATTTATTCAGGGATATTTTCTATTGGGTCATGGACCTCCTTCAAGAAGCAATTGGACCCAATGGGACCAATTGCTTCTCGAGGGGTCCATACCAATATTTATAAGGCAACGTATAGCCACTTGTGATTTTCCAGGCGGGGTGAGGACCCTCTGTTCTGGGGCCGTGCATGTACCCTTAGACCCACTGTGTAGCTGCCCAAACATGTTTAGATGTTGAATTGTATGCTGACCTGTCATGTAAAAACGTAAAAAAAGCATGATATCAGCCACATCATGAAAAAAAAATACATGCCAATGTCAGGATATTATATTGAAGATGTGCACGAAGAAGTTTATTGACGATTTTTTAATAATTAACACCATTTTAACTTTAATAGCTTATTTGTGGCCACTCCATATATAAGATCATGGTTAACAGTTCTCACTTTGTGAAATCAACTCCTATTAGAGCTTTAAGTGTAGCTTTACCATATGTTGTCTGTATGTTACAGACATATTGAAGATGTGCATGAAGAAGTTTGGTGCCAAAACATTTTCTTGACAAATTTATAGACGTTTAAACTAAGCATTTCAGTACCATTTTTCAATTGTTTTCCATTTCAGTTTATAGGGCAGGACTATGGTTTTGATTGTAGCAATTCCTTGTCATTGTTTATCTTTAACTTTACATAATCTTATTTTGTTCCTTTTTTATTTGAGTCAATTAAAGCTTTGAGCAAATTTAAGAAGGAATATAATGTGGTGGGGTATACTGAAATCATTGCTTGCAGTCAAAATTATCATTGATTCTCTTCATTAAAAGGACACATGGATCATCCTCACGTTACCTAGTACTGACTGATGCGACATTCTGAGTTCTGCCAACCATACAAATTCTAAAGTATAAGAAAGTCAGCTAAAAAGGCTGTCCCAAAACTGTGGTCCTTTTAAAAATATTGCTATTTCTTTATTTTTTAGACTATGACAATAACAATTTGAGACATTTACTCCACTCGAACATTTTTGAAGGTGATTTATTATAAGATGGCCTTTAATAGTATTTACCAAGGTGATGGCCTTTATTCTATAAATACTCAGTTTACTTGCCCTTGATTTCATATAATAATTTATTCATCGTGTTACAAGATTTCCATCAACTCTTGTTGTTTGAAATACCTGTTAATTTGAAATAAATTTCAGACACAATGGATTCAGAGAATAGTGCCTATTTATGAAATATTTTAATAACTGTCAATCAAAAACAAATGTTTTGGGTGCGTAACAAAAACGCCTCTCTAAGACGTTTTTTACGTACACAAAACATATGTTTGGTATATATAATCTTTTGGGGTGGTTATGCAACGTTATGTCTACATCTCTATAATTTGAACTACTGGTAATTCGAGCTAAATCTTCTAGTCCTTTAGACTATAGATTTACGAGATTCTACAAAATTTCACAACTTACTACATACACAACAATGACTCGGTTTTGAAAACCCAATCCAGCATTAGCCAATGTAATAAGATTATTGGGTAAGCTGGTCAAACTTTGCAATCGACATGCTCCTTGACAATTTTTCTGTTTTGATTTTGCAAATATTGTCAGTCTCTACGTCAATATCATTTAAATGCATAAGAGAACTCATGAACCTGAATACCTGACCTCTTGGTGATCCAAATGCAAACTGTCACCAAAAGATATGTCTGTGAGACATTTACACGCCAAAGTTTTGGTCATGTCCAACATTATTGTCCCTTAGTCTAGTACTAAAATATTTTTTTCGAAAAGTCATTTATAAAAGATATAAATCTAGTCATATACTAAAACCAAGTTCTAATTGGCCTCTTTTCAAACTCATTATTTCTGACCAATCGCTAATAAAATTGAAATGATTTTAACTATATATGTGTATTTTAATGGGCAAACGTTTAGCAGTGTTTTTGAAAAGTTTTCTTTTACTTCAAAGTTTTTTTGGTTAAAAATGCAAAAATCGACTTTTTTTTAAGAAAAACTGGTTTTGAGAGTAGTTTTTTTTTTATAAAAATTGACGTTTAGATGGTTACAAACTGGTCTGTCCGACTTAAAAAAACACACCAAACAATTGAAATTTTGCTTATGGTAGATTTTTTACGCATTTTTAAAATGTTGCATTTTTCAAAATTTTTCGAGATTTTTGAAATTCACCAATATTTCCTGGTAAAATTGTTAAATGCACTTAATTTTATTTGAACACTGTAGGCCAAACACAGTAGAAAATGATTACGGTAAATGTTCTAAAATTACGAACACTAAAAAATAATTATTTTTTCCGCTGTTCGTAATTTTAGAAATTACGTTTATGAAAAAATGCCAGTGTTCGTAATTTTAGAATGTGGACTTTATCATGAGAAAAACGGTATATATGCATGTCAAAATGTGGTAGAAACGTGTTGAAAACACGGCGGTATGATTCTGTGCTATCTCCTCGTTAATCTTATTAAAACCGCCGCTAAATTCATGCGGACTGAGTCAGTAAAATGTCCAGCGCGTGCGGTATTCGCCAAGTCGAGAGCCAGGCACGTGCATATTATGTCACTCAATTTACTTACAAGTCATAAAAGTCCACTGATTTAAACTATTCGATAAGCCGGTTCTCCTATGTTCACTCGCCGAATCACTTCACTATTTCGTTCTTCCTTCAGAAAACCAAAACGCTTTCGCTCGCTCTGCCGACTTCGAATTCGAGTTAATATTGTACTCAAGAATTGAAACCGCTAGACATCTCGTAGGATCAGATTTTTTGCAAAGATCTATACGTAGACGAGTTCCCAGAGTAAAAAAAAACCTGACGAAATTCAAAAAGAACACACACACATCTCTCTCTCTCTCTCTCTCTCTCATTGTCGATCCGCCGATGGAATGTTTACTTTGATGTGCCTGCACCAGTGTCTCTCTCTCTCTATTTGCAAACACGGTTTGGATCCAGATCAGACCCGAATGGTATTCAGGATAGAACGTTTCGTCAATTTAAAAATGTGTGCATGCGGTAGAAAGTACGCAAAGCGTTAATACTGTGGAATGTCCGACTTTGCCGTACAAAAGCCGATGCGCACGGTAAGTTTGAGTTTTGGGTCCTCATCGGAAGCAGTTGTAACCAGATTGATTGACTGACCCAAACATTGTGTTTCGATATTTTAAGAAACCAAGCCAAAACAAAAGATTCGTGTGCAAACACCATGCAGTCTCTCTACTTCAAAGTTTGCAAACCGTTTGGATCCAGAAGATCCTCCGACGTGCCTGATCAGGGGCAAACATGCATACCAAGAGTTATAATCTAGTTAGACTTTGCGTCCGATGATCACCACACGCTGAAAGGAACATTTCAGACATGTACCTTCTTTCAGATGCATGCCATGGGCGGATACAGAGGGGGGACAGGGGGTCCGGACCCCCCTGAAAAATCACAAAAATATAGGGTTTCTTAGCAATATTGATCCGGATCCCCTAAACATCACAAAGCTACCAAGCCAGCATTCATTGGTGGGCCATTATCGACAATGGCGTTTCGCTGATGGGCCGATGGTCGTCCATTTTTAGTGGCATTTCGGTCTTCTCTCACTACCCCCTCTGACAAATGTTCTGGATCCGCGCATGCATGCAGTGCGTGTGAACCCGCTTGATTGAAATTTAACTGTCCACGGACATGATTCATGCGCGGACCCAGAAGGTTTTGTCAGAGGGGATCCAACTTTGACAACGTTTGTTTTTAAAGTTGATGAGGGGAGGGAGGATCCAAGTCCCACTTTAAGCGGGCCATCATCGGCCCGCCAGCGAACGCCGTTTCGCTGGCATGCCAATGAATGCCCAACATTGAATGCTGGCTTCGCAGCTGCGATTTTTCAGCGGATCCGGACATGTATTGCTAGAAAACCCTATATTTTGTGATTTTTCAGGGGGGGGGGGGGGTCCGGACCTGGATCCGCACATGTAATTTCATGATATTTTGGTACTTACCACGTGCGTCAAAGACTCGGACGAGCCTGCGCAAGTGTGCATTCCCAATACAGCTTTGATGGTCAAGCATCACCGCTTTTATGTTGAATGGATTAATTTTGTGTCTCATGACTGAAACCACCACTTGGAAAAATGGCCCTTTTGAATATAAGTTTTAGCAAATTTACTCAGTTGTTTAACGCTGTGGTTTGCATGGCATTTTAAAAGTAACAACATCTACTGTTACTTGCAAATGTTCAATTTTGACGACCAGGCAGCGTATGACCAGTGACCTATATATATGGGTCACTGGTATGACCTAAGTCCTTCATGGTGAACACAAGCTAAGATGTGCGTTTTCTCGCGGTAATTGTAACTCCTAATCCTTGCCCGAGGCATGTCTGTTTAATGTCTGTGACAATATACTGACGAAGGAAATCCATGTTAATGACCATTGCTGATCGGATGCTTCTTATAGGTAAAATTTCGCCAATGAAAGGTTTTAAAAATATTTGAACACGCTGCAGGTAGCCTGCACTGTTTTCCGGACAGCTTATACCAATAACATGCATGAACTTTGTCACGTACTACATGTAGGAAAGTCCGTGCTTTTAATGCGCTCTTCTGAAAACATGTATCGCACAATTTGCAGACAAAAAGTTTTGTCTTGTGCTCGGCATGCGAAAAAGAACGTCGCGTACCAGATTACCCATTTAAGTGGAATGGAACCTTCCAAATGTCGCTACCGCTCACGTACGTTAAAAGTAAACCGAGCACGGATGGGAAAAACAGATAAACGGACATCGATTTTCCGCCGAAAATAACTTGTGTTCGTAATTTTAGAAATTCACTTTTCCCAAAAAGGTCAGTGTTCGATTTTTTAGAATGTTTTAAAAATTATTTTCGGCGATAATTTTAGGTGTTCGTAATTTTAGAGTGTTCGAAATTTTAGAACATTTACCGTAGTCCATTTTTGGCGGTTATTGTTTTACCACTACTGTACACTTCCGGTTTCCATGTGAGAGTTTAAAAATCCATCTGATAGCATTATAATTTTGTTTTTCAATTTTCAAAGAAGGACGGTGACGTCTCGTAATAATGAATAATCGCTGAAAAATTCAATGCCGTGTCGCTGATAATAAAGCGTACAGAGCAGTGCAAAGTCTCTATGTAAATTGCAAGCTTAAAGCTGAATTTCAATGATTAACCTGCTAAAAGTGTTTGTTTTATGTTATTGAGTATCAAAAACGACCAGCTCGATAGAATCAAAACTTTTGAAGTTTATTCTTCTTATATCACGCTAGCCAATAACATCTTCAAACAAACAAAAACGTTAATTTGTGTTATGCTTTTTTATTGTAGAAAAAGTGTGACTTTTTGAAATAAGGGTACCTTTTCTCTAACTTTGTCTGTGCAAGAACTACACCTCATTTTTAAATTAAATAACTTGCAGCGTCTTGGCAAAGTATTGCTTCACTAATAAAAAACATGAATTTTGTATACCCTACGTTTCACTTTCTGAATTAGCGTAAAATGTTAGGTGACCAATTAGCAGTTGGTTTTAGTATATGTGTAAACATCTGAACATTGTAGCAGCAAAAATATTATTTGCACAATTAAGAACACAACGTTCTTTCGAGTAAAGATTATGAAATTTTGAAAATCTTAAAAAATGATGGATCAAGAGCAATAACTCTGTAAATTTAATACATGTCGTCACCTTAAAGAATAGTTATTTGAAGTATACTATGTGAAATTTTCATTGCAATGGCATGAACATTTAAAGAAATTGCACTCTTTCTAAAAGGGCCACATTTGGGGGATACCCTGTATATCAAGGTACCTAGTTCTACCAACTCAGCAATACACAATGGCGACTATTATTGCGATTTCCAAAAGATCTGAAGAACAAATCCTCTGGGAAAAACATACTTACTACACATACCCGAATACCCTAGTCTCTAACTGATCCTGGTAACTGAGCAGGACTAGTTGGAGTACAACCTACTTGGAATGATCAAATACAGGCTTGGACGTGGCGTAGCTCTTAGTAGTACTATACCTAGTCAACATAGATTAAAGTATACCACATACAGATCACCATTGGAACGCCATTAATAGTGCGTTCCTCTGGTGAACCGAAAGCGTCCCAAGACTTAGGATGGTGAGGAGATTAATAAACCATTTATCTCATATTGTATTTCAGCTAAGAGGATGTTTAAGTGATATCTGGCCATTTCCAGATAATTTAGATAGTGTTTCGTCCAATCACACTGATAACATAGCGAAAATACCTACCAACCGCTCATTTGAAAACTTTAGTCTCTGTGGCCCTAGCAGGGACAGAGTGACACCATATTGCCCACTTCTGAAACATACTAATTCCCAGCAGCACATCACGGAACCATCCAAATCAAATGATTCTTTGAAGCTTGTCCAGCCATGTGCCGTTAGTTCAGTGGAAGCAATGGACGCAGAGGTTAATGATAAAGCTGTGCCTGATCAACAGATAGTTGAAACAAGCCATTCTGAAGAAGATGAAGAAGAAGATCTAGGAAGTGATGATGACAATATGTAAGTTACCCTTTATATGCGTGGATCCAGAAAGTTTTTTCATGAGGGGTCTACCTTTACACTACAAGCAGGCAATCATCAGCCCGCCAGCAGAGCGCCATCTAAATGGCGTTTTGCTGGCGTGCCGATGATGGCCCTACATGTAATCCTGGCTTGGTAGCTTTATGATTTTTCAGGGGCCTTGGGACCAGTTTTCTTTGCCATCTTTCTTACTTTGCTAAGAAAAACTACACTTTTGTGATTTTTCAGGGAGGTGGGGTTCCGGACCCCCCTATCCCCATCTGGATCTACACATGCTTTAAAATTAGCCACCCCATGTCAAAACCAACAAAAAGACCAGTGGGCGCAACAAATTTTGAAATCGGTTTGGATATTGACCCATTAGATCATGATGCTATTGCTTTACATTAATGTAACTTGCTTTAATTATGTGTCTTTGTCTGTGTTTTGATGTCTCTTCTTTACAATGGCATGTGTTGGTCTGTGGTTGTGGCATTTACTGTTGTTTTATTGTTGCTGCTTTATGTCCCAGTTAACATTGTTTCAGTCATGTCAGGGCAATTATCTGTACTAAACGGAGGATAAAGTGTCTTGCTCAAGGCCACAACACAATGCCTTTGTTGACTCTCGAACTAGCGACCCCTCAATCTCAAGTCCAAAAATCAATTTCTCACTGATTTCTATGCTCTGTGGATAATGAAGAGCTAAGGACTTGGTCTTTAATATGTTCAGAGAATAAACTGATCAGAGTGGGTGGATGCCCATGCCGATCTGAGCCTTTTGCTGTGCACACAAGTAATTTTGCTAGTTTTGTCATGCACTGTTTTATATGAGCCTTGCAACAAAATCTGTAATATGTGATAAACAGATTATCTCACAAAGTTTTGGTTACTACCCAAGGTATCAACCCGAGACCCAACTATCAGGTCGAGAGCATTAGCTGGAGGGCTGATAATGTTTGAGGGATGATACTGAAGGCGATAACCAAAACCCAATGAGATAAACTGTTAATCTCATACGAGGGTCATCCAATAAATAGAGAGAATTTCCTTATTATATAAGAGTTTGAACCAATTTAACATCACAAATATAACCATAAGGTGGCGTAACGTGTTGCCCATGCGGCAGCATATCTCAAAGTTTGATGAAATGTGATATCACTTGTAACTTAGCAACGCAAACACGTACTTAAAGCTTATACGGCCGGATGCATTAAACTGGTTGCCATGGTTACTGGCATGTGCAGATCAGTTCTGAAATGAGTCTATCCTATAAACAACAACATAAGGTAATTATTCTGTAAAATAAATTTACTTCTTATGAAAATTGTCAAATTGAGAGGTACACTTAGCGTAAAAAATGCGACAAATATGCAAATTTGTGGAATCAGAAATGGGGGGATGGGTCATGAATTTGTGCTTAGATTATTGTTCGTTGGTATATAAGTTTTTAATTACCCTAAAATGATCAAATATATTCTATATTTTAAAACAGTATCTTTTACAAACATGTATCCTATGTGTCCATTTGAAACAGAAAATAAAGTTTTAACAAATAGTCCAATTTTCCACAATTGCTTGGCTGCTAGGCAACCATGACTTAGCTGTACATGTTAATGGTCATATTTTTTTATGCAAGAACAATTATGCTATAATATATTTGAAGAAAACTCTATGTCCAGATTAATGATAATTACTAAATGTCGGACTATGTTTCTTTAGCATTAGGGTTTTGTATTTGGAAAATCTGGCCAAGCTTTCCAGCAACGTTTTGGATATGCTGCTTCATGCCCAACAAGTTATGTCACCTAATGAAAACATTTGCAATGTTCTAATGGTATGAACTCTTGCATTATAAGGAAATTCTCTCTACTTGTTGGATGACCGTCCTATAACAATTTACTGTTTTAACGCGTTTTGACGTACACAAATGTAAGTAAAACATAGGATGGACGTACGTATACGCTTACATAATGTACATGTTTGTACATCATCATATATACCTGTTCACTTCACATATTAGGGACGCTTTTTGCCGTGGTGATATGCAATAAGCTCTTTCCCGCCAACTGGTTATTAAAAGGTTTACTATGTTTTACATTCATTTTTGTAGTCAAATGCGATAAAACAGTGTACTGGAATATGTTACAAACAGATTATCTCACGATATTTTGGTCATCGCCCTCAGTATCAACCCTTGACAATTATCAGCCCTAGGGGTGAAGCTCTTAGGCTCGTCATTGGCTTATGGGTTGATACTATGGGCGATAACCAAAACGTTTTCATTAGCTCTGACTACCTGCGAGTGGTAAGCCCTTTTCTTTGTTTCATCATAGTGTGTTAATTTGATCAGTTCGTTTCTCTGTGATGGTGCAGTGCATAAGTAAGGAAGCCTCCAGTGCGAGCTAAACAGTTTTGTTTTTTTAACAACAACATAATCTAGGGCGAAGATTTGGCGCCTATAAAATGCATTTAAGCCTCTCCTTACCCAATGGCTTAAGCTGATGTCTGTTCTGAAGCGGTGGTTCTGTTGTTGTTTGTGGTGTGGGTTTTTGTGGTTTGGTCCTTGTTTTGTTATGCATTGGTTAGTGTCCTTTCTTGTTTTGCAGTCATCTTGACGAGGAAGAGAGAGCTTGTTGCTTTACTTGAATTGTTTGTCTTACTGATGTTGTTCTGTAACTCTTCCTCACAGTGCAATGAGTTGGTCTAAAGATAAAAGATAAAGGAGATTTATTTAACGTCGCTTTTTTGAAACAGACAACATAAGCTCTGTAGAGCTTTTTACTGCGACATAACGATATCAATTAACAAATACTTACCTGCCTTACTCTATCTTCCTAGCACAACCCCTTTTATACGAGCGTCAGCAAGGGAGCTGCTAGTACCATTTTACACCTTTGATATGGTGCGACTGGTTTTCGAACCCACAACCTCCCCCGCCGAAAGCAGGCGCTCTACCAACTGAGATATCAGGGCGGTCTGCAGTATGTGATTGTGGTACTTCCTGATCATACTCTTTTAAAAACAGTGCAGATCCATATCATCCCACTTCTAACTAAGCAAGCTAAATTAAATCATGATCTACGGTTTTCCGCTCATTCTATTAAATACGATAGGCAATATTGTCTTCACTTAGATAACTTTTCTTCTAGAGGTTATTTAGCTATTGAGAACAATGAGTTTACATCCTTATTCTGACATGTGCGCAACCTGATTTATGGTTTTATTATGTTTTAAATCATATCATACAGATAATATTTTTTTAATTCTTTATTTCTCTTTTAGTGTGCCATGTGTCATGTATATTGTCAAAAAGTTCAAAAGTATATGCTTCGCTAACAAAAGTGAGATTTAATCTATGACTCGACTCCAAGTAATGGTACAAAATGCGATTCATATGATATATGTCTCATGCAGAGATTTTATTCATCTTAGGTCATATTTTCATAAATCTTGTATTGTATCTGATATAATTCATTGTAGTATTTTATATTAAAATATAATTTGTAATGTGGCTGCCACGCCCCCTTGTCAGTTTAGTTTTACTTATATGGCAAATTTCTTTCACTGAAAAAATAATTTCTGATTGAATTATTTGATAGTTTAAAGAACACCAGCACAAAGTCAATATACCTTTCAACGCCAATAAGTCAACTTTTGGAGGTGAGAGTGAATCCACAATGTTAGCTGTAGCTGTTACATCTCACGGTGAATTATGACTACAAACTTTTAATGAGCGGTATCGTGGAAGGACCTGTTTTTGTTGTGGGCGAATAACGAGGACGTTGCTTAGTCTGATCAGCACATTTGTTGGTAGCTTTCTGCAAAAGAAAATCCCATATTCATTTTTAAGATTTAAGATTGTAGATAGAAACGACTTCACAAACCACATACATGAGGCCAACGTTTAAAAAGTATTAAAGCTATATAAAAAAAACACGCGCACACCTTTAGACCATACCGAAAGCACATGAAAAGTTAAAAGAAATAGATAGGTATAAAATTTTGGAGGATTTGCGCACACAAGGGCCCAGGCCTCCAGATAAGAGTGCGTATTGTAAAATTATTTTCTTTATTTCTCATCCAAAACATATGTTATGGTTACTCAAAAGAACCGTCTTAATGAGCCGGTTCTTTTGAGCACCCAAAACACATGTTTAAATTAATGGGTAAGAAAATTATTAAAATTTTACGCATGTAAAATGTCCTTATCTGGACTTATGAAGTCAAGGTACCCAAAAGCATTGAAATAAAATGTATTTGTTCAGAAAATGGAAAAAAAGTGACAAAAATATAATGAAAAACAACAACTGAGAGTTATAAACTTACCACATACACATCTTTAACCATGACCTGAACACTAGAAAAGTTTAAAAAAAATGGCATTAAATTGTAGAAGAAGTTGCGCACTAAAGGTACCAGCTATCTATTCACTTTGATAGTAATAACGCCTGCTAAATGTTCAAATTATAATAAAAAGTAACAAAAACAAACTTGAGGATTATATCCCAACGATATGCACATCTTCAGACCTTTCCCAAAACACCTGCTAAGTTTCAAAGAATCGGTATAAGACTGAGGAGTTGCACACACAAGATACTTACTTCTTTAGGTGGTACAGAAGTGCAGACGTGAAATGTCGAATACTATGTCCGAAACGAAGGGTGGAGAGGGGGCAATTATTCAGAGGAATGATAGTCCAAAAAGGATGGATACAGTCTTACATCAGTAAATTATGGCCAAATGCGTTAAAGTTTACTAGAATATGATGTCATCTGTCTTTGTTATCAAACAATTAAAACATTTCTCTCGTTACAGTTACAAAATGTAGTTTTGTTGTAAAGAGCAATGACTCAAGACATATAGAAATTTCGTTGTAAGCTAGTGATAAGATGAAACTGTGCAATATAACGTGCTGTTTTGGTGCTTATTCCATAAGTGACCATCGAGTGCTCGTACTCGTTAAAATATCCACACAGTCTCGCGAGAGCCCTTGCTGATCATGCACGCACGCACACACACACTCTGGAAGTAAAGAAGTAAATAAAAGCTCTAGTCAAAACAAAATTAGATGATCTCTATCACTACTGGAAGGATACATGTATCTCAAACCAAACGAATTTGAATGTGACGCTTTTCGCAGCTTCATGGTATAAAAGAATTGAGGCTTTGATTATCATGAACTATCAAAACTGTCGTAACATAATTGATATTAGCTCGACTGTCTGGTTTCACTATATTAGGTCATTATAAAGTATGTGATGTACATAGTCTAACCAAACCATAAGTAGGATGAAACTGACTGTGAAAACACTTCTCATTGGTTAATACAACTGCCAGCCAAAAGTGTAGCTAAAAAAACCTCTGCTGGAATGTTTGTAATTCAATTACTGGTCATTAATCCATAATTACGCCTTTTGACGCCTTTGAAATATCATGTGTTTGAAAATATTATGGAAAATTGAGCATTTGCTCAAAGGGGCAAATGCTCTATTTCCATATTATTTTCAAAAGCATTCTAAACTTTACTTACTTTTTTCTTGTTTTTTTTTTTCAATGTTGTCTAAAATAGAAAATGATGTAATGATCTAAATAGCCTATGGAGTAAAGGGTAACTATTAATTGAGGCTAGCTATCTTGTTTTGGATTTAATTCTTTATTTAACTTCATACCAGGAGAGATCTAGAGAAGCTACCAGTGCCGCTATTGCGGCTAGTACCAAACTCAATCTCTCTTTTAGCTATTGAAAAGTTTGGATAGAGAAGGCGTACCCCAGTGTTTTATAGATATCACACAGTAAGAGTATAGTCCGTCATGGATATAGTCCAATAGAAAACAGGTGTAGCAGCTTAATATCGTTATTCATTCATTCAAGTTCATTCAGAAAAAAATAATAACACTGCAGGTAAAACAATTGTAAGGATTTAGCGATAAATAATGATCATGACATGTAAAGCCTCGGTGGCTCAGTAGGCAGAGAGGCAACTGTAATAATATGCACGTGAGCTATGTAAAAAGTTATGGGTTCGAATCCCATTGTTTAGCATATTATAGGCTTATTGATATGCTCTATTTGTTTCCATTTTTTTGTGTATTTTCTTATTCTAGATATTTTCTTATTTTGTGTATTTTTCTTTATGTTTTTTAATATTTTATTTTTTCAATTTCTATATTTTAAAATCTTTTTTTTTACGAATAGTATTTTATTTCAATATATACATGATATAAAAAGTTCATAAAATAATGCCAGCATAGTGAGATTTTGATTTTTATCTCAATGCTGAGCATCAAAGGATCATGTGAGCCTGCAGAAATACACAAACTCACCAGAGCGTTTGCCGCTCGCATACACAACGTACTGTGTGAATGTAGATGAAGACTCATTTTAACCTTAATTATTGCATAATAACCTGTGTCGCACGCTATTAACAACCATGTTGAGGGAGCGCAGTGGCTCAGTGGCAGAGTACTTGACTCGAGACCGAGGGGCCGCGGGTTCGAGCCTCACTGGCGTCACTGCGTTGTGTCCTTGAGCAAGAACATTAATCCTAGCTTAGTACTGGTTCAACCCAGGAAGACCCGTCCCTTTATAACTGAAAAATTGTTGATGGGACGTAAAGAATCAAATCAAACAAACAAACAAACAACCATGTTTTAACAGGCAAAAACCCATGTATTAATCAGGCGATTCACGCGCTGTTGATGCACGGCTTTTGTACTTTACATATACGCATTCTAGGCCATCACAAAAATTGACGTCATCAACAGTAACGTGTATAGAAATGAACGTAATTCAGTGATGTTAGGATGACGCAAGTCTTTGCTCTGGAACAGGCTTTCTCAAAACATACGAATCCTTCATGCTTTTGCGCTCCTTTATAGTAATACAAAAATGAACTTTTCGAAGCGTTTATCCAAAGTTTTCAAGTGACAAAATGACTTTATGCAATAATAACGATCAAACATGGTTTTCTGATACATTAACTTCTGCTAGACCCCTCGTGGTTCGTTAAAACCCTCGCCTTTCACTGGTTTTCCTGTAAAGCCTGAAATATCGACATACACAATGTACGCCTTTTTGTCCAAAGGCGGATCCACGACTCCAGAAGAGGGGATTCAGATAAACTAGGGAGGGGGGTTGACTTGCAGATAATCTCTCATTTTTCTAGAATATCCCTATAAAATGAAATAATCAGTTCTGAACCCCTTCTGGATCCGCCACTGTTTGTTAGAGCGCTAGGTAATTCAAACTGCCCACTGAAGGAGTAAGAAAAAGAACACCCAATGACAGCTTTAATGCATTAGTAAAGATATAACTAGCAATATCCTCGTTTGTTTACCTGTCTAAATGCAGGATTACCTTTTATTGACAATAGACCTCTCCAATTACAGTTATAATTAGTGACGTCACTGTACTCTTATTATGTTAAGCCTGTACATATGATTCTTATCCAACAATAATGTATTAACCTGTAGCTCTACTACTCCTTTAATAATCAAACTGCTTATAGCTAAATCAAAAGCGCTCTACGCATATGGCCTTTGGGCTAGAGAGAGGCACCAACTACATACGTAGCCGTCAAAAGGGCGCTTGTTACATGAACTAACTAGTTTAGAATTCACTTAGTTGTTATTGTAAACGAACAATTTGTTCTGATTGAAATATTATAAATCATAACGGAAATTGTTGATTCGTTGACATAATTAGCATGATATTGCAAAACATTACAGCAGTCGTGGTACATTAGGTTTAATATACTATGGGAAAACGTATCTTTATCAGCGAAAGCTCCGACGAAGCCTTGATCAGATCTACATCAAAG
This sequence comes from Loripinus fragilis, assembly GCA_964019695.1. NCBI lineage: Eukaryota > Metazoa > Mollusca > Bivalvia > Lucinida > Lucinidae > Loripinus > Loripinus fragilis. The sequence goes on along the minus strand of OZ026520.1, from coordinate 20,759,394 downwards.
AGCAAAATATGTGGTCCGAAACAATAAACCAGTGTCCTGTTATCATCTGAAAATAATGATAGGTCTAGAGGAGGGAACCAGACTAACGGAACAAGTGACACCAGTGGCTATGATCAGGATGTCATATGCCACCAACACACAAAAATTGAATGGCCTACTTGGGAGTACACAAAACACAACATTAACCCGATTAAAAACAAATAAAAAAAACATTACCAAAGGCAACAAACGAAACAAAGGATAACAGCCTTAGAACGCACGGCAAGCGATGAAGCTGCTGAGGTAGGGAAGGGAATTCAAAACGCCTAGAAATGACTAAGCAAGCAACGAAGTATCAGATGAGCATACACAAGTGTGCAGTTCCGCTCGAGCATTCGCTGTTTGTATACACAAATACTGGACGTAGACAATTTGCTGTATTAACGTTTAAAGAATAGGATAAGTACTCTCTATCATTTGTACTATTTATTTACAACTCTTGGTATTGCAAGATTTTGGGAGCACGCGCACACGCACGCACACACACACATACACACACGCACGCACGTACACACACACACACCCTCGGTTTAATTATATTTGTAGAAAAAACCACTGGAAATTTCTGAGCAAAAAGACAGGCTCATCTGATGCAGACCTTTTTACTGAAAACGCAAATGGCCAGTTTCACTTGATTCTGTTCATTATCATTCACTTAGACTTTTATCGACTTTTATTACAATATTCAAACATCGATCCTTGTATTTGGCATTAAATTTCAAGTGATATATGGGTAAAATTAGTTTCCAAAGATAATGAATACATTTAAACTGTTGAATTATAAAAGGGTCCACACTGCTTGAGATCAACTAAAGCTCTGACGTACCTATGCGTTTGTGCAATCCAAGCTTTATCTGAATACCAGCTGAGCCAGTGCATGAGATTTCCAACAGTGTGGTATGTGCGACCAGCAAAGCGTCAGATCAGCCTGCGCATATGCGCAGTCTGATCAAAGCCTTTGCTAGTCGCTGGAGTATTCTATGATTGTTAAGCTACTGACTAAACACCTTTGGAGTTCCTAAGCTTAAAAGGAGGCTGCAGATGCCCGTCCGAGTCTACACATGTCAAAATGCCACATTGTTGGAAATCTCATGCACCAGCTCAGCTTGTATCTAACATGCAATACCACTTAAATGGGGCATGCTATTTATATACTTATCGAAAATATTGGCTATTGATGTCCTACCTAGGTTAAACTGCACTTCAACTATAAGGGCGCATTTCCAAGTAAAGAATAAGTCCCTTGCTAGACCTTCTCATTGGCTCTTACAGCAGCAAATCTCAAGGGAGTTGCACTAATATTTCAAGTTCACTGCATATTTTCAATAGCTTGGCAATATAGTGTGGTCTATGCAATACATTTAAGAGCTGGTGTTTTATGTTAGTTTTATTGTACAATTTTACGAGTGTATATATATAGATTATTACACGAGTTTTTTTTTTATCCCAGCCCTGATCTCAGCCTGAGTAGACCGTATCAGCCAGAGATCAATAAAACAACCACATTTTAATTTATTCATCAGATATTAAAGTCAATTATAAGCTCCACCCTTGACAGGGTCTTGTGGAAATATATTGTACAGCATAGATCAAAGGAAAGGCGGCAAAGGACAGGTAGTGCATTTAAAAGTGAGGGTTATAAGGATGGAGACTTCATGTGGAAGAGACAAATACATTGACGGAAACCAGATATGTTTAATAAATGATAGACACTGGCTATACGCTGATCTGATATATAACATTCGAGAAATCCTGATATCAAGTGAGTTTACACGCTAGCCATTCAAAAGATCGCATTCGAAAGGCACTGACCTGATGCTAACCTTATAGCATTCGAAAACTTCGCTGACCTGATTGCATTTGAAAGAAGATGAATTATTTAATTTGGAAGAGGCTGCATTGCACTAAAGTAAAATGAAAACATTACTGTAAAACATCTAATAATTTGATGGAAATCAACAATAATTTCATAAATAATCACATTTTCAAATCCCAATGATAAAGAATCATGGATTAACATAAAACATCAATGCTATCTTTAGGGGACTAAGTACTCATCTATCATTTCATTGTTTACAATGATGTTCAAGAGTGACAATGTGCTTGATAATTTATTTTTAAATAAATGCTTACTCAATCTAAAGTCAAAAAGTGTCGCTGCGCTTTCTAATCAAAGTGTTCGCTCTATCTACGAAAGTTGCATGTCATTTGCTTAGCTGTATAAACTGGTTTGTGTCATCTAGATATAATGTTAGCACTTTGTTATCAATGTCACGGAATAATTAGATTTTTTCTCTAGCATATTAAACAAGTATGATTCGATTGACAATTTTCTTATTCAAACACTTTAAATATCACTTAAGCTTTAACCGTTAAAATAATACTGGCGGGAGAAATAACTCTTTATATTACTTGACTTTTCGCTTACTGTACAGGCGGTGCCTCATGAATGCGTAATAAGGATTAGTCAACCTTAGGCATAGGTAAAAGCTGAAAAGAAGGCGTTGTTTTATTCAAAAGTAACTGTATCATATTGTGCCACAACCTCAGTAATCATTTAGTCCTTAAAACGCCAGCAACATAACTGAATCTGAAAATGTCTATTTAACATACATGTAAGCATGGAGGCAAACATTGTGGACCCAGATCAGACTGCTCCTACAGGAGCAGTCTGATCTGGGTCCACACTGTTTATCTATGGGGCTTCAAATAGTTCAGTGGACGACAAAAAACATACATTTTTGTGATAATGCGCTTTAATGGTTAATAAATGTGAGTTCAGAGTGTATACGGTAAGGATTTTCATGAAATGCACGCACGTTTGCGCGGCTCAAAAAGCTTAATAACTCTTTACCAAATTATAAGTAAAACCTGATTTCCCTTCCTTAGCAGATGAAATAGCCGAACCACACCCAGATATGAATATTAAAGTTGCCACCTTTACAGATTAAAGTTGCCACCTTTACAGTAAGCGAAATGTCAAGTAATATGATGAATTTTTAATATGGACTCCTTCAGTTGACGATCTGGACTAATCCATTCTAGTTATTCAAAGGAAGTTGCTGAAAAAGCAAACAAAAGCGTCAGTCTGACCTTGGACGCTTTTGTTTGCACATGATTTGGTACTGACACCCAAAGCGTTAATGACGGTTTCATTATATATTTTATAGAAATAGTGGCTTTTCATTTATTTGAATATACTTATGAAAGGGATAAGAGATAACGGAGACCACCTCTAAAAACGTGTGATCCGTACCGTGAGCTAATAGTACCCCTGCGTCCTTGGTTGTACTAAAGGCATTTAACGTGTCCATGCAGATATTCAATGGGACTAGGTGTGTCTTACTTTATGTGTATGAAAAGCGAATGCTCTGCCAATGAGACTGTACGGACGCAGAGGTTCGCATGTGTCACATTCGATAAGTACCATTTTTTGTCTGAGCTGGCTCGTATAAATATCCCAAACTTATTAGCCGAATTAAACATAATTTCAGTATTTTAGGAACTATAACCGTAGTAGTGAAAGCTTCAAAAATAGATAGCCAGCATATGGGACTAGTGTACTTATCGCATAAGGGGACCAGTGTAAGCTCAGATGAGCCTGTGTATATGCGCAGTTTCGCCATTAAATGAAGGATTAAATCAATACTTTTTTTCTGAAAGAATTTTTGAATATGTTGATTTTTGGAAAAAATCAGTAGACGATAGAAAACTTGCAAAACTACCTAGCATAGAAAAAGCCACTGTAAAAAAAACGTAATTATTTGGCTGGTATTTTTGTTTGGCGCTATTGGTGGTAAACACAAAAATCGCCAAAATTTGTGAACGCGAAATACAGTTTCGCATTCAGTTACACAATAAGCAATAAATGAACACACACTAAAGTTTGTTGGTATCTGTATCAATCAACCAACTGTTGAACAGTAGAGTAATACCATTTATGCCTTAAAAGGGGATACTGTTAAATGGAAAGAATATGCTCCCATAGGGAGCATATTCTTTCCTTTAAGAGCTGTCCGTAAGAGAATACGAAATGATTTTTAAAGATATTAAAGTTGAGACGCCGCCGAAATTAAAATACGCCAATATAGCAGCTAGTCTTTTAAATTCTCAAACTTTTGATGCCGCGAATATTAAGTGGTTTACAATATAGTGACCATACTTATGTGCGATTCAATGTGCTGGACGATATTTGGAAAGTTAACTTCTCTTGTGATACAGAGTTCTATGGAACATATTCTATAACTGAAAGGATGTGCAAATATCGGATTAAACATGTCACGATTAGTATTAAACAAACGAGTGCAGATATCACCAGATGTTAATATCATCTAGTAAGTCTCATACTATTCCCTCTTGTTTTGTCTTTATCACTGCTAAAAGTTGGATTCATATCATTCACGCCGTGGCATGGGATTTCCAACAATGTGGTATGTGCTACCAGCAAAGCCTCAGATCAGCCTGCGAATACGCGCAGTCTGATCAGAGCCTTTGCTAGTCGCTTGAATATTCCATGAGTGTTAAGCTACTGATTGAACATGATTTGGAGTTTCTAAGATTAAAAGGAGGCTGCACAGGCTTGTCTGAGTCTACACTTGTCAAAATGCCACATTATTGGAAATCCCATGCCATGGCTCATATGTCTGAGAGTACCCAGCAAGCACATGACGTCGAAACAACGTGGTATCAACGTCGATGCCATACAAAGTTTCTGCTGGGTACATTCATTGCACTTATTCTCAAATGTAAAGGGTACCACGCAAACGCACCTTCTTTCACAGTGCTGAAGTACAATATATCGCGTTATTCTCATATAAAGTGCTTTCTCGTTTGTTATTCTCATGTCTGGAAGTTCATCCATTTATGTTATTTTCATTCTCTGAAAGTATATTATTTTGAGCTATTTTCATATGTCAAAAAGTTATTTCTGTTGTATTATTCTCGTAGGCCCAAGAGTGTATTTTTAATGTTATTTGCTAATGTCTAAAGATGCACCATTATGTGTTATTTATATATATCCAAGTGTAATATAATCTTTCTTATTCTCATATATTTGAAAAGTCATTCTTTTGCGTCATTTTCATACTCCTGAAAGTACATCTTTTCGCATTTTCGTATGGTTTGATGATATATTGATTTGTTAAACTTTAATTCTCTTAGTTGTGAAAATGCAATATTTCTCGTTCTTCTCTTATATCCAAAAGAGCATTCTTTCACATTATTCGCATGTCTAAAAATTCTGTCTCAAGTACATTATTTGCGTTATTGTCATATGTTCGCAAGTACATTTTGTGTGATTGTTTTTTATATTTCTTAAAGTATATTTTTCATTTTATGATGAGGCACATTGATTCATTTTATTTTCGTATGTCTGAAAGTACATTTTGTGTGCTATATTTATTTGTCTGCAAGTATATTTTTCACGTCATGGTGAGGCACATTGATGTACGCTATTTTCGTATGTCTGAAGTACACTTTATGTGCTATATCATTTATTTGTCTGAAAGTACATTCTTTCACGTTAGGCACATTGATTCACGTTATTTTCGTATGCCTGAAAGTACATTTGCTTGATTCTTATGAGTCCTAAAAGACAATTTTGCATTATTTTCATAGGTTTGGATGTCTGAAAGGACATTATACCGTGTTAGTCTGACATTTAAAAATACATTGCATATTATTCTCCAAAAACATTCTGCCACGTTATTTTCATACTTCCGATATATGTAGTACTTTTGTTGTGTTGTTCTCATATGTCTAAAAGTGCATTCTTTTGTTTTTTCATGGTTTGATTGTACATATCGGTATATTCATATTTTTAAAGTATGCTATTTCGTGTTGTTCAAATATATACATGTATATATCAGTCACATAGAAATTATTTTAAGAAGTCCTGCAGTAGTCAGAAAATGAAAAGATATCATTGTAATTCTGCTGAGTCATCCAAACCCTACTCTTATTGGACGACAAACTTTTTCAGTTGTTTAGTGTTTGCATTTGAATTTGCGACAATCTTGTTATTTTATTATTAGAAACGTTTTTGTGCATTTGAAGCATTTTATCAGACAACCAGGTTCGCTATCATCAATAGTTCAAAAAATGACGTCATGTTTAAATGTAAAATGTTACCCTCAATACTAAATATTCTTATGGTTCTCATGAAAGCTGATTGTTTGGGAGATATAGTGATTATGTAAACTTAAAATCAACTCCACAATATGATTATAATATATATGAAATAATGTCACCACATTGGAAGCAAAACGCTTGAGGGCAGCTTTTTCTTTACGCCAACGTTATCCATACCTGAAAACAAATATGACATGGGTTTCATTTTTTGGACAGCCGTCTTTGTTAAAGCATGTTGACATTTGCAAAAAAAACCAAAAAATAAAAAAAAAACTAACTAACACGAAATCAATAGTTTTAGCAAGTTCCAAAAACGATATATAAGTCTGTCATTGTTCTATATTTTGTTGTACGTTGCTTTGTGTCCGTTCTAGTATTGCAATCATCTTGATGGGGAAGAGAGAGAGCTGGTTGCTTTGTTTAATTTGTGATCCTGGTGTCTCGTGATGGTTGAGCGGCTTTCCCTCACGGTGCCACAGGGTTTTCTGCGGATTGTGGTTGTGGTATTTCCTGATCATACTCATTATTTATGAATGATTTTATGAAATATGCAAGCAAACCAAACAGGGTCACCCAGGTAAACCGCATGTCTAAATCTCGGAGGGTGTTGGCTATCGGAGGTAAACAAAGGGGTTTTGGGCTGCACATGGTCTGCTTTGAGATGGTTTTATATCATAATGAACCACATTAAGGAATAAAATCAACATATAAGCCGATAGTATATAGAATGACAAGAATTCTGAAAGCAGTGCATGTTTTTAAACTGATTTTTTTTAGTTTAAATCGCATTTGAATTCGGAAATGTGGTGATTTGAACGAATATTTCGAATTCATCAGTTAATATTTAGATGTATTATTTTATTTTTTCTTGATTTATAACTGCTGCTGCAATGTTTAACCTCTCTTTAAAATGTATCAGTCCAATATAATTCAAACAGACGTGTACTACACTTATTTATTTGCAATTTTATGACGATGGTGTCATGTTTATGGATAGCGTTCTATTCGGAAGTAAGTCCTCTGAACATTTTGCTAACCATCAACATGATAGCAACGTAAGCGATTTTCAAAATTTGAAGTTTTAATAGCAGTTTTGGACATGCCACTTAAAAGCCATGCAGGAGAATGATATAGAATGGTAGCGGCACAAGCAATTAGTGTCAAAGATTGATATAAGTCCAGCTATGATCAAACCACTAGCATTTTTCATTGAAAAATTCACATTCGCCGTTTGAAAAGTCGCCCTGAATCCTACGGACATGGATCAAAAGTATTTAACAGATTCAGAGTCCTTATCACTCAATATAGAAGCAACATGTTTGCTGCATTCGTCCCCAAGAAACCTTCCATATGAAATAAAAATGGATAAATACAGACCATATCCATCCATGATCTCAATGTTTACCTCCGATAGCCAACACCCTCCGAGATCTAGACATGCGGTTCACCTGGGTGAGGGTGGGTAAAGCAAACTTTTTTTTAATGACCAGAAAAGCAAAAAAAGAAACGTTAACAAGGCATTGTAACATTAGATAGGTTGATAGAGGTGATGTTGAACAGCGTAGGAAGTCGATGTTGTCCATTTATATCACACGGAAACAAAGACGAAATAGCTTAACAGCTTACAACCGTAAATCGTTGACCCCTGTCCAAAATCGAGAAAGTTTTCAAGGTCTGTGCAGTGTATTTGATTACTAAAAATTTGGAGGCATACCCAGACCTGATTGGACTTTATAATAAGACTATCAACTTTGCTTTGTTTGTCAAAAATATATCAGGCCCCCAGATAAGAGTGCGTAACTGAAAATTATTTTTCTTATTTCTCAACTAAAACATATGTTGTGGGTACTCAAAAGAACCGTCTCGATGAGATAGTTCTTTTGAGCACCCAAAACGCACGTTTAAACTGATGGATAAGAAAATAATCGCAATTTTACGTATTCATTTTTGGCTTAACTGGCCCTATGTATATTGAGGGTTAAATCTAAATGTTGCACTTTAAAAGTCTGTGGGTAAATGTCTGAAAGAGTATTCTCTTGTTTTAGTTTCTGGCTCAGTACACTGTCTCGAGTTTTTCTCATATATTTCATATCTACTTTCTATCAGATTTACAATCTGCAAGAAGCTTGATTCGTATTTTTTTCACAAATACGTACATTGACTTTGAGAGAATACAGAGATCTTTTGAGTTTGAGTTGAGTTTATATACATTCACAGTTATTCATTTCTGTTTCAGCACTCTTACAGCTACAGTTATAGTTCCATCTCAAGATAAGCCCTGTTCCCAGTGGGTAACCTTCAACACTGAACATGAGCCAGTCCTCAACAACGCACCAGCCAACAATGATGCCTGTGATAACTTCCTTAAGCGTCTCCAGAAAACTAAACTCTCAAGCCAAGGTAAGACTCAAACATTAGGCACAGCTATGTCTTTCATAAATAACATTTGAATGTTCTCCACAAGCCCAGAACCTATTGGCCATTCGTGTTTGGCATACTGCATGGGATACACACTGGTAAATGTATACGTCGATTTGCTGGTATTTACGTGTATTGCCGGTACTTCATAGACCGGAAGTGGTAGATATTGGTGTAATACTATATAGAAAACCATGCCGTATGCCACAAGGACTATAGACTTCAATCATTTTTAAGTATTTAGTATGTGCATGGCGATTTGTGTAAGCATTTAGGAATAGATTCGAGTACCGATCATCCAGATCGGTACTCAAATCTATTCCTAAATGCTTACATAAATCGCCATGTGCATGCCAAATACCTAAGTATGATCTAATTCTATAGTCCTTTAGGCATATGGCATGCTTTTCTATATAGTATTAATACCAATATCTACCACTTCCGGTCTATGAAGTACCAGCAATACACGTAAATACCAGCAAATCGACGTATACATTTACCAGTTTGGTATTTATCAATATACATGGGAGCTGCGCATTCACCCAGCTGTATAGTCGGTCACTTTAGTTACGCACCGCACCACTTATAAAATGTAAAATTACTCGGAAAAGAAATATGCTATTTTTAATCTGAGAATACCAGCGTAAAGCGCATCTATATTTGCATTAGCCATTGAAATTTTATTGTGATCAGATGAGAAACAAGTGAGCAAATGGATCTTGAAGGGCACTACCCTCAAAACACCATTTCACGTTGCATTATTCCGAATGAAACTCAGATCACGTTGCACTTTTTTCAGGGCCGAATTTCTGCAATGCAAGAGATAAGAGCCGATTTATTCTTGGCAATATCTAAGACTGGAATGTGTTTGTTAACTTTATCAGTTTTATAAACGTTGTACTATTTTGGTTCCCAGCTGACCAAGGTTTGAAAAAAAGTTGATTTTATGACTTTTTTTAAGTTAGTTAAAATTTCGTATGATTCTGAGTAAACTAGTTATCAAAACACTTCTTTTATTATTTCATTTTAAACAACCATGTATCCGCCGTTTATTTTCGTAAAAAAAAAGCAAATGGATTTATTGGCGTCATGGTGTTGCCGTTAGTGATGACGTCATTACTACAAAGGCTTTAAGACGCGTCAATGATAAGATGCTTTAGTGTTTTGATACGTCTATGTCAACAAGTGACTCATAACAAAATAATTTGCGCAAGAAAACCTGTTTGATTATTGTATCTGACGTTAATATGACATCAAAACGAGCATTTCTTCAAAAAGTAACAGTGTAACTAACTTCAACGACCAAAACAGGGGGGTTTTACTTGAATAAAAAAAATGGTTTTTGGTGTTTTTTCTGTCACAACGATCACCATGGATAATACTAGCGCAAAACGCAAATAGAAAATATAGATGTTCAGGTTGCACGAGCGTTTTTGTCAAAATTACCTTTGAAGTTGCAGAATGATTCACATGAGTGATTTCGATATTTTTTCGATGTCATCAAACAGATAAAATGTCAATAAGTAAATTATCATAGAGAATGTTTGATTCCAGCATTTTCGTCAAAAAATGTGGGCCCTGAAAAGGTGGTGCGTAACTAAAGTGGCTCACTGTACCAGGCACTTTGCAACTAGTATACACAAATAATGCCGAGCTCATATAAAAGGGCAGACAAAACATAGGACTTTAGTCTCACTATACAGCTGCACATTAATGTCAAAGACTGTCGTCATGTGTATGTAATACAGAAAGTACCAAAATCTCATAATAGAGGAAGCTCATTTTATTAATCCAATTTAAGCAATAATTATTGTCGTCTTCTAAAGGATCATTGACGGTTTGGGCCTTATACGCCTATTTTTTCTGATTCCCAGAACGCTGCTTTTGAGCTTCTAGTGTGGTGCATGTAGTATCAGTGCAATAGGTGAATCTAATAACAAGAGCCAGCTAGCAAAATATTTTCAAAATTCATACGCACTCGAGAGTTATCGCGGGTAGAAAGGGGTTGGGGTCTGAAATTTCATGAAAATAAAAAGTGGATTAAAAAGTGATTTCTGCACGTTTTCTTGATTTATTTGGTAGGCATGCTGATATCTATTGAACATACCATATGCAAAGTATTAAAAAATCAACATAATTAATGAAAGTGTTTTAAAAACAAAATATGTTTTGTAATAAAATGATTTTGGGGATGTAATTTAGAAGTTACCTGTACATTTTTGACTACATGTACCGTAAATAATACAAATTTGAAAGTTCAACAAAAGAAATAAATATTTTTGAAGGAATGAAAGTGTCCCATTTAACATTGGAAAGTCAAACTGATTCTAACTAGATTCTTGGAATATTACTTTTGCTTTGTTTAAAGGGCATAGCACGTTGAATGTATTTAAAGTGTCCTAATATATATGGTATACATGATGCATGTATATCCCTATATGAGACAGAATATTGAACACTATAGTATTTACTTGTTACAACTCTTTGCATGCCAGTCGATTATTTTGTCGTCTGCCAATAGCCTTTTGCAAACAGTTTGAACCCAGATGAAGACCAAAAGAAAGTTGGTCTTGATCTGGATCCAAACTGTTTGACACTCTGATGGTGGTCCTGGGTGGTTTATTTTTTAAAAACTTAATTTCAAAGAAAGTCAGCAGACGAAAATATAAACATATACAATTCCCTAGCATGCAAATAGATAAGTACAGGACGTTTGCAAAATAATGTGTCATTTAATAACAGTGAGATTTTTTTCTTATGAAAAAATGCATAAAACCTTGCTAATTCTCCTTTTAATCTTTAAGTACTTTATATTAAACTTGCACAGGATACAAAGCAATTTAGGAGGTTGGATCTGGAGAACTTCATTACTGTCCTTAATTTCTTATTTGGTAGAAAAGGCATTTTATGGGCTTAGGCCCTGGGTTTTTGGGCTGCTGAACATCTTCCCCCCCCCCCATGTGCCAGCAAGCCACTTCCATACAAAGTGTAAAATATGGTAACACATATGCAGGCAAAAGCTTTTGCTGGCACACGGGGGGGGGGGGGGGGATGATATTTTAAAAAATGTTTTCGGATTCCTATATATCTTAATGTAAAACAGATTGTTCTACCCAAAATTTCACATCTTTTAAGCATTTAATATCGAAAACGGATTTCACAGCCATAAAGTACTCAGGTCAGGGTAGCTTTAAGGCGAAGAAAGGGACGATTGACAAACTTTTATTTTTACTGAAAACCATAGGCATTTACCCATAGCAAGTGTCAATGATCCTTCAAATTCTAATTGGAGAAAGTAACATTCATAACACAATGCGTAAAATGTAGCAGCACCAACCAATGATTTTTCTGGATCAGACTGCGATTATAAGCAACAAAATGATCTTTGCGATGGCTTAGGTCAGTCTAGTCAGAGTCTTCACTGACCGCAATCCACGACGAAGATTGTGAGCCGTTTATGTTGAAAATGTTGAAGGCTAATATGAGTCTTTACCAAGCACACATGTTAAACAGATAAAAAAAGAGATGCATATTGTACAGTTGGTAAAACTATAACCAATTAAGCAGTGTCAATAAAATGTCCATGGATCAAACAAATTGGTTGTATCTTTTGTTAGATGTATGCAAATATGCCATATTTTGCTAAAATAATCTGTGACACATGTGTATCAACATCGAGATCAGCATATGGTATTTGTGCATTTCATTGTAGGTTTTGCACATGGAATGAAATGTTCAGATGCCTTAAAAACAGTTTGAGCATTAATTTTGATTGTGCTGATTTTCGTTTTAACCATTCGAACTTAGTGGGCTACTCTAATACCTGTTATGTGTTCAATAACAGCTTTGTGATATTTCCTAGTCATACTCACTTACTTTTTGGGCAAAAAAGAAACCCAGTTATGTATGCTAATTTCAGATATTTTAGATTTAATCACTCAGACACGTAATTTGATAAGGCATGACAATTTCAAAGTGAATACAGCCCTGCTTTAAGTCTATCGGTATTTCATAAGGTTTCTTTCCAGTATGTTTTCAACTGTGCTAGGACATTCAACAACAGGGTCCACTTAAAGAAATATTGCCTGTATCTTTCCTAAACAAAACTTAAATGTCGAAAGTATATCTTATAAAAGAGTAGTACAAGAAGGTTTGAGACTTTAAATCTTTTATTTGTAGCAATACGCTTTATTTTTCTAAAACAACATAGCTCCTGATAAATAATCGGCCATTTCCGATACCAGTTCCATGTTTAGAATGGCATCGGAGCAAAGACAAGTGCAGTCAAACTATCTCTGATCAATTCCAGTTCATTTGGAATCTAAATATTTATGTTGCCAAATGACAACGCTCAGGAATAGTTGTTTTCTCTGAAAGAGAGGTGTAACGATAAGAATATATCCTCAAAATTAACATTTTTTTCAAGAATTTTCTGTTTCATCCGAACACTTGCGATGTGTATATAAGAAACAGTCATACACGTTTGAAGTAGGCGCCTACGGGGGATTCATATAGATTAAATTTATGAAACCCGTATGAACAGTTGAACGCTTAATTTCTTCAGCCAAAAAGCATTTATTAATAATAAAATTTGGTGTTTTGGTAATTTATGGAATACAGACAACGAGAATTTCTTGAAATAAGTTAGAATTAAATATCACGCATACTGCGCAAGACCATTAAGTCCCCTTATCGAGCCTCTAGTATTCCTAGCTGTGATAGATAGATGCACATCCGCGCAGCTGGAAATAGTAACTGACCATTGTTACAGGTTGCATATTTACAGCATTTATCAATTGATGCTGCGTTTATATATTAGTTTTCGCAAGGTGTTTTGTGCTAGTTATAAGGAAATGAGAGATGGATAATAATATTTGCAGTGGTCCAGAAATAACCAGGAAAACGCTAATTGATCAGCTGTTTATATCGGCCATACACGTCAAGCAAAACTTTTCATGTCGGACTTCAGACAGTTATTTGTATTGAAGGTATTCAATCAATCTATTTCTCCGCCGATACTAATCCTCCATTTATTACCCTTCGAATTCATAACCACTTTTTCCCTGATTTTAGCAGAGTCTGTCAAAATCTGCGTTCCTCGTGGTCGCCTTGCGCGTGTTTTGTTTCCCCGACATGTTTTTATTTGATCAACAAGGTTAGAGTGGCAGTAGGTAGATTCGTACAGTTTTGCAAGTAATCTTTTTATAACTTGCTTACCTTTTTAACTAGCCTTTTCATCTGTCGTAACCAAGAAAATACACATGTCTCGTTTATTATGCTGACCTAGTTTCTTTTTCAGCATTTCCAGTTAGCTAGGGAGCTATCATTATTTAACTGGTGGAAAATTGGAAAATTATGAACGTGGCAGTATGCAGATTCGTACACCTTTTTATTTGACTTTACACGCAAATCAGAGATGAAATAATATAAAATATATAAAATTCAACCAATTTAACTCTAAACTGCAGAATTATACGGTTATGACCGCAACGTCTAAAGCAGTCAACCGAATTGAAATAATGAGGTCTCCCTCTAAGTTGTTGTTGTTGTTGCAAAGGGAAATAATCACTCAATGACAGCTGCGACCAGACGTCAGCAGATCGATAAAAATTGTACACAAATAAGCAAAGGGGCAGAAATGTTAGTACCTGGAAATCAAAATAGGATTATTTTCTTACCATTTGGTGCTTAAATAAGCTTTGTATTGGTTGCGGATTCTGAATATGTACAAAAACGGTTTACGATTCAGCACAATGTCTGTTTCGGTGGCCCGAAAAAGTCGTCTGCAAAGCTCTCGCACTGCCAAGCACGCGCAAATCGGCACTGAAAATGATTGACAGAAATGCGTGATTGATTGCTGGTGTAATAAATGGGCTTTTAATTAGCATACTAAAGTCAGCAGAGGGCTAGAACTGCCGAGTGTACGAATCTGTCTACTGTACGAATCTATCTACTGTCACTCTACTGCGGCTGCGCTGATTTTGGGGTCAAAGAAAAGGTCATATGAATATTACGGAGAGATGCGAGAGTTTTGTGCGGGACGTTAAAAATTATTTTTCAGATTCTTTCTTGAATATTTTCCCCTTTCCTTTACATTTTTATGTTAAAAAGATATGAACGTGCACTGGTCGGTTGGGGACATTCCATTCCACCTGTCAAAACTAAGGATTCCAAAATTCACATTGAACGGCAAAATACGTAGGGCATATTTCTTTAACAGCTGATAACGGCGTACAATCCAAGATGAACTAAAACATTGAAGCACGATCATTTGACTAGTTTTAGGTCCATGGATCCTGGCCTCATTACATAGTTTATGCTGGAAGAGAGCGGTATTACAGACACTTCTTGTGATTTTGCAAATTGACCTCCATCTGATTTGAAGCCGATTTTGTTGCAGAGAATTTTATCTTAAGAAACGAAATTTCTAGAATGAATTTCTGATGGAATGCTTACAAAATGTTGCAAACAAAGTTTGTATTTCATTTACGGCTTTCATTTCTTTCTTTTTTTTCGGGTATACGAGGGTTGTCCCAGTAAATCGTGGACTTGTGCTATAAAACGAGACTGTGTATCAGGTATTCCATGAAATTTGTATGACATGTTTATATACATCTAGGGCACATTTTCTACAAATTTCAATGAAATCACAGTTTAGATAACAAAGTTATGAACCTTTACTTTAGAGTGTCTCAGGCTATGGGGAGCATGTCACAAATTATTTTGATGTATTTTCAGAGAGGGGTGGTCAAATGTTTTGACTCTACTCTTTTTATACAAGTTGAAATGGTAACAAATATTGCCATCTCTTTGTTGAGTAAGCCTACCTTGTTCAATTATTTGCCATTAAAATAACTGTTAGAAAAATAGCATGTTCCGTTAAATTGACAAAAAGGAGCTTGTCTTTGTGATGTCACTAAAATTATTTTACAAGAAATCCATTTAACGAAACTTGTAATTGTTCTACCAATCATTTAACATTAAAAGAACGTAGTTTTATGTGTTTTATTAGCCGATAAGTATTGAAAGTCTAACTTTTGCTTCGTACCGTTCTTATAACGTTAGCATTTTCTGAAAAATAAACATGTGATAGGTATGTAAAATATTTTATAAAATCAATGTGAATGGCCAGAAACGTTTAAAAATTTCAACACTTTACCTTGCATAGATATTTGTTGATGTGGTAATGCATTGTTTGAGATACAATGGCGAAATTTGATTAAATGTACACTACCCTTTGGACTAGATGAGTTTCATTACAAAAAATTGACGTGCGCCGCTCACGCTGACATACAATCACAGAAAGCTTCATAAATTTGTTATATGAACTGTGATTCCACCCATATTTATACAAAATGTTTCCCATATGTATATCGGCAGATTCTTAAAATATCATAGAATTGCTGGAACACAGTTTGTGTTATAGCAAAAGTCCACAATTTACTAGGACAACCCTCGTATATTTTGTTTTGTTTTTTGCACTGCCTCATTTCAAAATTACACATTTACAGATCAAAATACTTCCATCCCGCCAGGCAAACAGTTTTGTTTTGAGCCTATGATTGACAAGCGATATAATCGGTGGAAACGACGCCGACGGAAGAAGAAAGAGATAGATAACCATCGCTCGTCACATATGGCAGGAAGTGAAAGCTCGGATGATGAAGAGGACGCAAATGAAAGGTACAGCTAGGAACGTTTATGTTACATGAAAATCTCAAGTAGCTATATGTTCCCTAAGAAATAATAATAAGGAACCCACTCGAGAAGCAATTGGACCTGGTCCAATTATTGCTTCTAGAAGGAGGTCTGTACGGCCCTCTGTGATGACTAAAACCTTTTCAGGACCCCTGACCGAATTTTCTGAATCCGGCCATAAAACCTTAAGTACCAATTTCAGATGTGTCAAATTCTGGATTATGTATATTCTATGTATCCACTACGTATATTTTATTACATAAAGACATTGTGAGCTTTCAGATTTGAGGCTAAAACAGTGCTACAAGGACAAAACTTCAAGCTCCTAAAGCCTCGAATCCAAAAGCTCACAATGCCATTACGTAATCCTATGTAATGCCATTGTGAACTTTCGGATTTAAAGCTATAGAAGTAATATAACGACCAAATTTCAAGCTCCTGTGGCCAGAGTCAGCTGTATATATTGACTAAAAAGACAGTATCAGTGTGTCATAATGTTTTTCTAACCATTAAAAAGTTGATATGAATTGATATGCATACAGTAGGGTTAATTAAAGTGGGCATGACTTGTGTAATATTCCAAAGTCAGGAGCTGTTGGTATGGTGGCATAACGTACGTGTGAAGACTGTAGGTAACACTCTGGGATTAAGTAGTACTTGAAATTCAAGTCAGATAAAGAGGACTAAAAAACTGACCAAAAAGTGCACACTCGTAGTGTACGTAGTTTATATAGTATCCCGTGACAGAAAGAATGTGTGGAAACCAAATGGGTAATTTCTTGCAGAATGATGCATATTTGTATCAAAATATGCCATGTTGTTTAAGAGTTTTGAGCATTTCAACCAACGGACATGAAAGTGCACCAATGTGGGTCATGCAATACTGTTTGCACATAATTAACATTTTCACTAACTGCTAACTGACAGTCAGACAGACAGACAGACTCACACACAGTGAGTATAGTGCATGCCTGCAGGTCATGCCATTTCACAGGGTTCGCACATGCTCGAAAAGTACTTGAATATATTGGACTGTCTTGAAAAGTCCTTGAAAATTAAATTTGCCTTGAAAAGTACTTGAAAAACACTCAAAAGCCTTGAAAAGACCTTGAATTTTACTATTTACAGGAGGATTCAACAGTGTTTTTGGAGACCTAAATCAGAATAAAATTGTGGTGCCTTTATTTGGTGCAGCATATGCTGTACCAAATAAAGGCACCACAATTTTATACTAATTATCTTAAACTAATATCTTTAGTAACAGACTCTAAAATTTCAGAGGTAGAATTTTAACGTGTTTTTCTTAAGTGTTCAGACCTTGAAAACAGAAGGAAAGTCCTTGAAAAGTACTTGAATTTTACACAATCTTGTCTGTATGAATCCTGTTTCAGAAAGTATCTCTTTACTAGTATTTCAAAATCAACAAAGCGGTTTTAATGCCATTACATGCTTGTGAAATTAGAAACACTATACAGGATAAGTGTTTCTTAAACAAGAACAACGTCAACCTAGTTTATTCTCTATTTGACATGTAACAGCTGAACATAACTTTATTATCTACAGTTTTGCCCAGACCATACACAGATGGCATATGGGCCTTATTCATAGGGTAAACATTTATAGTGACATCGATTATTGTATATAAATGTGTTATATCTAGCATACATGCCTTTTTAGAAATTACCAAATTTTATTTTTCTTTTTAGGCAGATGGAACGTATTATTGACCATATGTATGAAGAAATTCATGGCCCAATTCCTGAGACGCCCAACGGAAGTAGTGACACGCCACGCATGCGTAATCGACGACGTCGGAATGAGATAGCGTCTGGAAGCCAAACAAAATGCGCTGATGGTATTGCTAGCTCATCAGATCTGCACTATGATGCCAGTTCTGAATGGGTCGCATCAGATAAATCAGAAGATGATGAACCAATTATAACAAGTGAAATTGGTGTTCGACCGGACAGACCCGAAAGGACTGCAGCATCAGCAAACTGTGAACATAGTTCTGTACATTTTGTGCAAGCGCGTGATGTCCAAAGTGCACAACTGCCAATATGTGACAATAGAGATGTATTTTCTGAACAATTATCCTGTGGGCCTGAAAGAAGCCAAAGCAGCCCATTTATGGATAGGGATGAATGTAACTGGCCATTCTTAGATCAATATAGAGAAGAACTGTTAGAGAGAGTGAAAAGTAGTCCAACTGGTAAGTTTATGCGTGTTTCGTTTGGGCTTTGATGCGAGAAAACCTGTTTTCAGAGTTTCTGACCAGGTCAAACCCGAACCAGCCTACTCAGCTACAGAGACTAGCTAGAATATTGAACTTTTGCTTATAGCAAGTTTAGATATGATACATTCCAAGGAGCGAATTACAAAGATGTTGACTAGATGCTCAGGCTGGTCTGCCCCTTTGTTGTTCACAAACCCAGAAGACAGGTTTTCCCAGCTCAAAGCCCATTTAAGGTAACCTTAATTATTGCACCTAAGTGTTAAATAAAGCAAACTATTTTGATAGCGAAGCCCCTACGAGGGTCATTTTTTATGTTCGTAAAATCGAGCTGTATCTCTACAAATATAGAATTTACGGTACCATAAGTATATATATTTTGAAAGGTCTAGCTTCTGTCTATCAACTGATATAAATTTTACATCATTAGCTCTAAGTTCGGTCAAGATATAAAGCTTTGAAAAGGCGTAGTAAAGGACACTGGCCGAAATCCATGTAATTTTCACCACGCAGATATTAGGAAATTAGATGCTGTTAAGTTCCATTCGCTATGGTGATATAAGCATTTGTCAAGCAGATTTTTTTTTTGCACCGTCAAATTAACTATTCAAACGCTTATCGTAGATAAGTGCAACAAAACTATAGACATGTCGCTTGCTCTTCTATAACAATTTTAAAACGCACATCAATATACCAAAATAATCACAGTCAAGTGCTATTTATTATATCTGTAAAAATTACAATTATGAACATTTTTTTTTATTTCTTCTGGTTTTGCATAGCACATTATATAATCAATCATTCGTCAGCAGTTATATTGATCTATCGATTAAAGCGTGTATCTGGCAACCTTAGAAACTGTCATACCCCATGTTATAAAATGTGGGTGGGGTAAATCAACCCCGCGTAGAAAGAACAATTACAATCAGGTCTGCGTAATTTTCTTATTTCAGTAATTCCAACACCTGTTAAGAGGCACAAAAACAGTTTTAATGTATTTTCTAGATATAGTAACGCTCCATGACGTCATTAATGCACAAAATAGGGGATTTAAGCACTCTCTAGGCTATTTATTTTGCAGTTCATTTCTAATTAAACAAAAGTATCAAGTTTGTTTTAAATTGAAAGTCACCATAACACTTCCATCTACCATATAAACAAGAAAAAATTTAATAGTACTTGATAGCTTACACATTCAAAAGCCTGTATCCAACTTCAACTTGTGTCAACTTTTTACAATAAACGTTTATGTGCCTACCGTACTATTTGCTGAGGTTCCAAATAAATCTTACATATCCAATAATTGTTGCGCATATGCTATAATGGATTATGTAATATTGTAGCACTTTGTGTCCTTTATCTGCAGCCAAATTTTCAGAAGCTGTGTATGGCTATGGGCCCATTTTGATGCATTTTTACTAACGTTCTGTCAGAGACTAAGTCCATAAATGTTATATTTCTACCATATTTCCAGTGTCCGATATTGAGTATGTCTTTGCCTCTTGGAAATCAGTAAAGTAATGCATTTTGAAATAATTTAGGTTGCATGTACAGATAAAAGCTCAATCTTTCCAAATATATACATGATGTATGCATTTACTTTCACTGTTATCATTTAATCCACCATTCTACGAACATAAAAAACGTCCCTCATATTTTCGACTTGGACGTGTTTCCTACACAATAAACTGAATGGTTTTAATTGTGAAATAGTAAATTTCCCATTTGGCTGGAAATGTTGCCCATTCTCCTTCTTTTGGTGCTTCTTTATTGTGCAGCTTATTTGTTTTGAGAGAGTATTTTCTAATCTACATCAATTCAACGATAGAAATGTAAATTACTTAAACAAGGTCATTGATATTATAAAAAATGCAAAGCATTCACAACACTGGGAGTTGACAGTTAAAAACAATGTTAGTTTGAAAACTCCTCTGCTACAAGGCATATCAGAGCCAGTATTTTATGGTGATTTAGTTTATAAATTCCGAAGGAATAAAATCCTTCTTTTCCTGGTCAGTAGTTCATTAAGATCATTAAGATCATCATGCGTTATAAATGAGTCGGACATGACATGGTAAGTATGTGACAGTCTGCATGGTTTATAGCTATGTTTCCCTATTTGATTACAGGATTGTGGTTCAGGCCTCGGACTCAATGACAACCCAGACCTATTCTTTCATTGGTGGGTCAGTTCATGATTCCTGTCTGGCTGGACCCACCCTGGCTCAACTAGGGGTTTTCTTTAGCTCTGACTGTATGTGCGATAAGAGCCACTTTCTTTGTTTTACCACAGTATGTTAATTTGATCTGATTGTTTCCCTGTCATAAAACATTGCATGATTTAGGTCCCCTCCACGCGAGCTAAACAATTTTTGTGTTTTGAAAAAAGCTGAATCTAGGGTGAAGATCTGGCAGGTAAAATATATGAACCCTTAAAGTCGTCTGCTTTTCTCGTCTGCTGAAATGTTTAAGAAGCCTCTATGGCAAACAGTGTGGACCCACATCAGACTGCTCCTAGCAGTCTGTTCTGGATCCATGCTGTTTGCTTCTATACTTAATTTGTCAGTAATGTTATGCAATTATTTGCAGAGGACTTCAGCAGACAACATTTTCAGATGCATTTTTTGTTCTTGGCAATTTAAGGGTTAAAGCACCCCTCCCCTTCCCCTATGTATGACAAGGTCACCTTTTAAACTAGATTTCTTTCTAATCAATTTTCAACCTTTAACCCTTAAAGCCCCACCTATAATTTGCAGCAGACGACAATTTCAAATGTTGCCGATTTTTCAAAATAACAAATAAGGCATGATATTTCATGGGAATCGTCTGCTGGCCGACGATTCTCATGAAATATCATACCTTACTTTTTCGAAAATTGAGAAAGACGTCGAAAAAATTGTCGTCTGCTGCAGTTGTGATTGTCGCTTTAAGTGTTAAACATACCAGTGTAAGCAATTTAAATGTGGTCTGTTGATAAAAATTCAGCTTTTTTTGTGAAGTGCACTGCAAGGTTATTATTATAATAAAAAAACACTCAATAGTAATTCAATATAGTCATGGCAGGGCCACCACATAAAACACGATTTATGCTCTTTGTGCTGCAGGACTACCTTAGCCATTGACACAGTTTGTTTGTTTTGATGCTTTACATCACAAGTCAACAGCTATGGTCATTGCGGGATGGTCAGTACACCTAACCACACTTTTTTCCTGGGCAAGCTTGAACAAGCAGTTAACCAGTACTTCGTGCACATACTTTCCATTTACACAGTATTTGATAAAATACAACATTCTGTAATATGTCAATCATACTGTAATACAAACAAACAGAGAAATGTAAACCTCAATTGTCATAAAAAGATTACTCATATTTTTTGTTAATTTGCAGATGACATCATGAACAAGGACTGGCTACCTCCTATTCCTGGCTCAGCATATCCAACTCCCGACCCACTACAAGCTAAATGTGAAGCCATAATCAAACGGACACCAGCAGTGGTGGAAGCCATTCCAACAGTTCCAGACAATAGTTCAGTCAACAACATTCGGAACACACGTAGAAAAGACTCAATATCCAGCAACTCTCAAATAATTATAAAACCAAAGATGCAGAAGCCATTAGACATGCCAGTCAGTACAGTCAAGGAGACCATAAACACCATTAAATTACGGAAACCTATACAACCACTGTAAGTGTCACATACTATATAATGGCCCAACATATAATATTTCAGTACTTACAGTAAACCCTCGAAAATTTGAACTACAATTGTTCGAAATACTAGATTATTCAAATTAAATTTCGAAAACAATGGATTTAGAGAATAGAGCTTATTTATGAACTGTTTTGAGCAACTGTCTATAGATACATGCTTTTGGTGCGTAAAAGAAACGTCTTTGAGAATATTTTTCCTTGCACACTAGATGGGGGTTTCTGATGTTTTTAGCCATATGAGAAAATTCTATCCAAATACCTCGTACCAACCCTTGGGAAAGATAAAAATTGGTCAGCTGCAGTTCAGAAGACAAATGACGTCATCATTATGATAAAATGACGCCATTATGATATGGCGTCTCTCAGTGTATTCAGGAACCTCTTGGAGCATATTTTTAAATATGAAAATGCAGTGGGCCCATTTATAATGATGAGCAAGAAAAAAATCAATTATTCGTGTGAGGATGGGATAGAAAAATTTGGCCATCGTGATCACCGTTTATCACCACTTAGCAAGCCCTGTGATGGCAAATCGCGACACTCAGGATGGATTTTTCTATCCCACCTTCACACTCATGACATATTCTTATATGGGTCATAGGTTCTAACGAGCAAGATCGATATCAGTGGATCATAAACATTGTCCCAATGTTAATGTGAGCAAAAACCTTACAATATTCCACATGATTACAAGTTTGAACACATTAATAGTATGCATGGAATGGAAATACTCAATAACAAAGCACAGACTGCACCCTTTCAGTATGATCTGCACTGTTTGCTACAATATCTTCACAGACTAAAATGCACATAAATTTGGAAATTCTAACCTGTGACGCCATGATTTGTACAATTAACCATCCCAAGTTTATTGTAACTTACCAAATGGGAGAGTGTATCTGTATACTAAGGGTAAAGCAACATCGACCCAAGCAGAGTCAGTACTGGGAAATACAGCTTCATAGGCTTGTAAATAAAACAAGTTCACAAAAAGTGTATAATTAAAGGGATGTGGGTAACAAATCATGCAAACCTGTGTCTGAGCTACAGAGACTCCTAGCATATTGAAATGATGTGTATTGGTATAAATGGCAGCTATAGTGTTGTAGCATCAAACAACAATGACTAATTTGAGTGGATTTATCAGTGCATTTGTTGTTCGGATATGACATATTGCATATTGTGACTTCATTCATACTATTTAAGTGATGTACTTAATGGTTACATTTTTTCTTGAAGAAAACCCAAAACTCCAGACATCCGGCCAAGTTCAATATCACGTTCCAGTGCCTCAAACTGGAGTGAAGTGGGCTTCAACCCCAAACAAGCTAACCGTGTAGGTATAGTGGCTACTGGAGGTTGTCCAGACCCAGGACTCCAGGTAGCTTCAACAACCTTCAAGGCAGCACTAAGGCCAGTTCGGCTCAATGAGCTACCGAAGAGAGAAAGAACACCAATAAAGTCAGGTAATACATACACATTATTATGATAGTAACTTGACTCTAGGTAGCGTCAACAACCTTTAAGGCAGCACTAAGGCCAGTTCGGCTCAAAGAGCTACAGAAGAGAGAAAGAACACCAATAAAGTCAGGTAACACATACACATTATGCTAATAGTAACTTGACTCTGGGACTCCATGTAGCCTCAACAACCTTTAAGGCAGCATTAGGACCAATTCGGCTCAATGAGCTACCGAAGGTAGAAAGAACACCAATAAAGTCAGGTAACACATACACATTATACTAATGGTAACTTGACTCCAGGACTCCATGTAGCCTCAACAACCTTTAAGGCAGCACAAAGACCAGTTCGGCTCAATGAGCTACCGAAGGGAGAAAGAACACCAATAAAGTCAGGTAACACATACACATTATACTAATGGTAACTTGACTCCGGGACTCCATGTAGCCTCAACAACCTTTAAGGCAGCACAAAGACCAGTTCGGCTCAATGAGCTACCGAAGGGAGAAAGAACACCAATAAAGTCAGGTAACACATACACATTATGCTAATAGTAACTTGACTCCAGAACTCCATGTAGCCTCAACAACCTTCAAGGCAGCACTAAGACCAGTTCGGCTCAATGAGCTACCGAAGGGAGAAGGAACACCAATAAAGTCAGATAATAGTCCATAGGTCCAGATAAGGATAGTTTGTGCACCTTAAATTGCATTTATTTCCTTACTCACCAATTTAAACGTGTGTTTTGGGTGCTCAAAAGAACCGATTAGAACCGTCTCAGGGTTCTTTTGAGTACCACAAAATATGTTTTGGTTTAGAAATAAGAAAAATACTCTAGTACGCACTCTTATCTGGAGGCCTGTAATACATACAAATTATAATAATAGTAACTTGATCTGACGTACAGTATCACGTAGAGTTTATGAGATCATACCATCGGATCATGTTTATAATATACTTTTTTCTGATATTATATTGATTTTATGAATTTTTTGGCCTTTTATAATAATCCAGAAAAAAAAATCGGGAACATTTGCTTCTTAATGTTACATCATCATGTTTTCCGTTTCTGGTTCCATGCTTGAAATTTACTTTACCTAACGTCGTCACAAAAACAGGTAACCAACGTTGGCCTCGTTTTAAAGGATATTGCTGTGGAATCAGAAAACCTCAGTTCGTTGATCGGGCTTTCTGTATCAAATGACAAGAAAGCAGACAGTTTAAAAGTAAAGTTGTATCATTTATAGTTATATAATAAAATGTCTAACCATTTTATCAATTGATGGAATCTTCATTAAATTTTCATTCAGAAACAATGCATCCCTGATAAGA
This sequence comes from Loripinus fragilis, assembly GCA_964019695.1. Taxonomy (NCBI): domain Eukaryota; kingdom Metazoa; phylum Mollusca; class Bivalvia; order Lucinida; family Lucinidae; genus Loripinus; species Loripinus fragilis. Next base: position 20,734,368 of record OZ026520.1, on the reverse strand, counting down.
TGCGGAATAGTGTGTCCCATTGTCGGTCTGCACTATCTTATGTTGTAAAGACCAGGTTTGTGGTTAAGATGCAGAATTCCTTATAGTTACTGATTGTTTACAAACATCAGGGGCGTGCCTGCGTATACGCAAAGTACGCAGCTGCGTACTTTAATTTTTGAATGTCCAAAAATAAAAACATCTTAATCGCGACAAATGCAATAAAATCATGCCTCACCCGGGTGAGGTCTTTACATCACAAGTATACCGATTTTGTAATAATCCTGAACCAAAGCAATAGGATTTTGACTGTTTTTCACTTTTGTTTTGGAAACAATTAAGTCGGTGTTTAGGTTCAGAAAATGCAGGAGAAGCCACCATTTAGTTCATATTTTGATTTTTTTCCTAACGCATGGGAGGGGACCCCCTCCCATACCCACCCCCTGCGTACTTTGATTTTGCCCTCAGGCACGCCCCTGAACATGTTGAAACAAATGATTCTATGTTGAGATTTATGAAAAACACAAGATACACACACATACTACCTTGTCACCAGCTCAACATTTATAACTCTTCCATTTCTATGTATTTTTGTATTCTTCAGATGTGGAACAAGGCCAAACTAAAGAATTAACACTCCCAAAACTAACCAAAAATGCAAGGTCACAGACATTAACCAGCATTCGTCGAAGGAACAGCAGTATGAAAATTGACAAGAAAGTGAAGGTTCATATTAATTTTTTGTTTTCTAACTATAAAACTATTTAAGTCAGTGGTAATTTTATGTTAGTCTGTAACGTTGGTGATGTTAAAATAAGAAAGGTGGCAAAGATCAGAAATCAATACGATCAAGTACCACACCTAACCCAGGATACCACATGGGAAAGTGGCAAAAATCATATAAGACTAGAATCCTTTTATGGGAACCCATCGTCTGATCAGGGTCTTCACTGTTTGCATACAGAATGTTTTAATTATATTTGAATAAAAATCCCTTCCAATTACCAGAAAATTGGAAATATGACTCATCCAATTGATAAGGAGTGTGGGAAATCCCATAAAGCTTGTATATGACAATTTTCTAAGTTATTTCACCGCTACAGTCAAGTAATGTGGTATGCAGTGTAATCTACCTACACCTTGCGACCCAAAATTGCAACAAATAGCACCTACAGACCCATAATCGCCCACCTGAGATTTTTCCTGAATCCAATGTGTTTAAGCTATTTCTGTAGAAAGTCACCTAATGACCACTTCTGCAAATTATTTTGAATTCTGATCGTCTGTTCCAATAGATTTAAAAAAACTTTCTTTAGAAGCATAAGCCCCGCACACCACATAGGCCAGTCCAGCTTGAATTGAAATAGACCATAAATATTTTTTAATATACTCAGCGTCAGTGAAAAGTTACCAGTATCGAAATTTCAATATTTCGTAAAATATATAATACAGCTCTTTGGCTACTGTTACGTCCGTGTTTCTGGTCAATGACAAGCTGGTTTGGAGAGAAAAAACAGTAACACGAGCCCTGGAATTATGTGCATGTGATGGACGTGCATTTATGTTTTTCGCAGTTTTTTCAGAATTTGAAATCATCATTTTCAGAAGACAACATGCCAGGACATGCCCTAGACATTTTCATTGAAAACGCCACCAAGATGGTTTAGGTTATCCAGATAAAAGCGAAAAATTAGGATCAAACTTTAAGGTAGCACCAAAACTTTGCATTTTCCTATACAATACAATGGAAACCACAGGGGTCCATCAAGGAATGATCTAATACATTCCGGTGTGATGGATACCGTTTTCAATAATGGTGATGCATGGGACTCTATGCCATAAAATTGAGTGTTGCTGTATCCACCGTTCTTCATTCAGAATGGACGAATTATTGTCCTATGTTAAGTGTTTGTGAATTACTGGTAACTTTTCACTGACTTTGAGATTATCTCGTGGCATACTGTAAAGACTGGCCCCTGTGAGTGGTTTGATTAAAATTGGTACAGTCACAAAGATGATGTTATTTAAAGAATATTGTTGACAATGTACGATTCTAAATGGACATTCAGTGAGCTCAACAGTTCATGTTAAGCTCTTCGTGTTCAGGTGAGCTGAATTTGGTAGACCATATATGGAGAAGCCTGATCAGAGTCCAAACTGGTTGTGTATACAGTTGTCTGGTTATATGCTTTACACTTTATATTATTCTTAATGGTAAATCACAGCTTTTGTCATTTTGCATCAATTAAATCTGAATTTGGTTATTACATACTTAACCCAAAAAGCACCACCTATAATTTGCAGCAGACAACGTTTCAAATTTCAAATTAGCTGCACTTTCAAAAATTAAAATACCTTATTTTTTAATTTTTTTAGCAAAGATGCATCCGCCAATTCTGATTAGCGCCTCTGTTATTCACTTATTGGAAAATATATCTAAGCTTGCTACAAGCAAATTTTGAATTTTCTAGCACGTCTCATTAGCTGAGGAGACTGGTTTGAGTCTCACTTTGTCGGAAACCCCCAAGACAGGTTCCCGTATGTAGTCACACTAAGTAGCTGGACATACTTGTTTAACTCGTTGCCAACTGGATAATGTTTTCATGCGTTTTTGTCATCTGGTGATTTATTTTTTGCAAAATCAACTTTTTCGAAAAAAATCTCTCTGGAGTGCCAAACAGTTTTGATCCAAATCAGGCTCCAGAAAAAACACTGATCTGGGTCCAAATTGTTTGCAAAGGTGACACTAGTAGACAAATAGTTAAATAGTAACTTATTATACATGCGATAAGTGCTGCTAAAATATTGTGTGTTGCGATAATTGCTGCTAAAATCTTGTGTGCTGCGATAAGTGCTGCTAAAATCATGTGTGCTGCGATAAGTGCTGCTAAAATCTTGTGTGCTGGCACATATCATAAGCACTTTTTACTATAAAGTAAACTGCCAGGCTTGGCACTTCTTGTAATACTGATCACAACACTTTACAAGTCAATAATGTATTCACTATAAAAGAGTGAATAAGAACGATTAAGTATGTTTTAATATACCATTCTTTACTTATATTTCAGCAAAAAGTTAAAAAGACTGGAACAGATCTTATAGAGCAACCCAATACCTTGCCTCAAAGGAAAAAAGCTGCGAGGACCAATAATAATAGCAACGGTAGTAGATATGAGCCAAGATCTGACTTTTTACTCAGAGAATTTTACTTACGCAACGTTTTTGGTAACAGGATACGCGTCAACTCTCATGCAAAAAATATAAATATATCAACTCGTGTGAAGCAAACTATCACTGTTGACAGACTGGATCTAGGAAGTCGCAATTCTACAAATAAACCTGAGGATGGGGAGAAAGACGAGGCAGGAAGTATTTCTGGTTTGTCATTTACAAGGGCATTTACCTTTTCAATGTTCGATCTTCCAGATGTCTATAAACTTTACAATAAAAGAATCGAAAGAAGAGCTTCACATGACTGGACTGACAATAGTATTGAGGTCTAGACATGGTATTTTAGATGTGTATATAATACAATAAAATAACTCATAGAAGAGCTTCACTTGAATTGACTGACAATAGTATTGATTCTAAACATGATTTTTCGATGCCTATAAACTTTACAATAATAGAATTGATAGAAGAGCTTCACATGACTGGACTGACAATAGTATTGAGGTCTAGACATGATATGCCAGATGTCTATAAACTTTACAATAATAGAATTGATAGAAGAGCTTCACATGACTGGACTGACAATAGTATTGAGGTCTAGACATGATATTCCAGATGTCTATAAACTTTACAATAATAGAATTGATAGAAGAGCTTCACATGACTGGACTGACAGTAGTATTGAGGTCTAGACATGATATTCCAGATGTCTATAAACTTTACAATAATAGAATTGATAGAAGAGCCTCACATGATTGGACTGACAAACGTATCGAGGTCTAGACATGATATTCCAGATGTCTATAAACTTTACAATAAAAGAATTGAAAGAAGAGCTTCACATGATTGGACTGACAATAGTATTGAGGTCTAGACATGATATTCCAGATGTCTATAAATTTCACAATAAAATAATTGATCGAAGACCTTCACATAAATGGACTGACATGAGGTCTAGACATGATCTTCAAGATGCCTCTAAATTTTACAATAAAAGACTTGAAGAAGAGCTTCCCTTGAATGGACCAACATTAATTAGTATTGAAGTCTAAACATGGAAGTATTTGCCTAAGAATTACTTACCCTTATGCACATATGGGCAGCCTTGCGAAAATACCTGTCTTTGGGATTTGCAACTTAGTAAGACTCAAACCAACTTGCTCAGCTACAGGGACTAGCTAGAATATTGAAATTTTGCATGAAACAAGTCAGATATTATGCTATCCTATAAAGAATAACAATGTTGCTGACCAGACTGCGATAATGCACAGGCTGGTCTGCACATTTGGTGTTTGCATGCAACAAAGTCAAGTTTTCTTGTGACAAGGCCCATATTGACTGACTGGTCTAGGAGCAATTGTTAATTCAGATTGTCTTAATAACCACTAGCAATGCCTTCTTGAATATATGTCCAATGGATCATTTAAGTTGGCTTATACTGAAATAAGCATATACGTGACAAATTGAGAGCAAGTGGTTTTACCTTTACAAAGTTGATAAATAGGGAGTGTAGCATCAATTCTAACGAGGCAGGCTAAATCTGTACATGTTTTAGTTAAAGGTACAGAAATAGCTTTTGAATATATCCCATAATAAAATAAATGCTAATCAAGATCGTTTGTGATTTTAATTCTACATGCAGGCCTACAATGGCTTGGCATTACCATAAAATGAAAAACAGTGCCACTAAAATCGCATCTCTGCTTTTGCTTGCCCAATAACGCATCTGTGCCAGTTTACTCAAATTACAGCCATCGGTGAGGCTTGTATAGGTGGGTTAAGAATACCCCATATCCTTGAAGTAAACAGGCAAGTATCCCATGTAAACTGGCAAATATCCCTATAATGGCTAGTATCCCATATCCCTGAAAGTAAAATGGATAGTATCCCATATCCCTGGAAGTAAAATGGTAAAATTTTTAATATCCTGTATTGGATTATCCCTAAAACCCATATACAAGCCTCATCTACTCAAGAGACAGGGTGCAAAAAATAGGTAAATGGAAGCTGGTGGGATTTATGCTGCCCTCTCCTACTGTTGTAAATGGTGGGTGAGGGTTTTAAAATCAATAATATGATTGAAGATGATATCAAGCCATTTTCAAGATATCCCAAAATTTGAAATCTGCTACAAATTTGCTTGGTGCATCAAGTGTAAGGCTATTTCAAATAATTGTTTGTGACGTTTGATTCATTGAGATGAGAAAGAAACCCTGAAAGAACAAATTTATAGAACTGTTTTATTTCTTTTAAAGCCAAATGCAAAACATTTAAGAAATGATTTCGATTTTTGGAAGGTTCATGAAATTATGAATACTTCAGGTCTCTTGCAAAGTAAGTGAAGCTTCACGTTAACTTTGTAGAGACCCTAAGTATTCATAATTCCATGAACCTTCCAAAAGTTGAATTTATTGCTTATATTTACATTTTATATTATCAGTCAAATATCAATTTTCAATTTCACCTAACTTGGCTAGTTTTCCAGATATTTTGAATTAAATCAGACATAACGTAGGGTTTGGAATAGCCAAAACGCCGAATTTCCGCACTTAACGTCATGGCGATACGTGTTCAACGTCATGCAAACGTCAGTAAACAAGCAACATTATTGGATGGACTTGACGTTAGCCCGCTCAAATGGCGCGTATGTGGGTGTGGCTTAAATCGATTTGTTCATGAAGATATGAACCACATCTTAAATGTAGAGGTTCATTTAAAGACTTGCAGTGGAAATGTAAACATAGTGTTATAATTGTGAAAGAGCAGTAATTCCTAGTAATGCCAGTCCATTGACCATAACTTGATGTACAGACTTCAGTAAATAGAGTCTTGCATACATAGTTGGCAGTAGATGACCTCTATTCTCCTGCAAGAGAAAGAAAACAAAGTATAAGAGCCGTGACATGTGATTTCCAATAATGTGGCATTTTGACAATTGTAGACTCAGAAAAGCCTGTGCAGTTTCTTTTTAAGCTTAGAAACTCCAAATGATGTTCAGTCAGTAGCTAAATACTCATAGAATATTCAAGCGACTTGCAAAGGCTCTGATCAGACTGTGCGTATGCGCAGGCTGATCTGAGGCTTTGCTGGTCGCATATACCACATTGTTGGAAATCTCATGTGGTGGCTCATAATCCTTATCTGATAAGTGTTCCTATTAAACAGGGATTCTTGACTCTCTGAGAAAAAGAGATTTTGATGCATGTGTGAACAACAAAGGCATAGATCAGCCTGCACATTTGTGCAGCCTGATCAGTGCCTTTGTTATTCAAAAGAATAATAGCTATATGTGCTATATCAAAATGTTCAAGAGTTTGCTTAGTTTTCGTAGCTGAATATGTAGATTAGAGCATTACCAGTTTGCAAACATCAAATTCAGGTTTTCTCATGAAGCTCAACTAAAAGTGTAGTTCCTTTATAAAGCTATGTATGCCTTCGGCCATTTGAGATACATGTTCTTTATATAAATAATCTCATTAATTAAGGAGTACACAATTTTGGAGAAAAAATGTGATAACAATTATTAGGAACAAATTTTGTGTAAAATGCAAATATTTTACCGTTACATGCCCACATTATATCAAAATCTGCATTACTTTATTAGCTAAATAATCAACAATCTTTCAGGTATACAGTCTTTATGTCTGAAACTGGCATGTAAGTCTAATGTTAAAGCAGCTATCTTTTAAACTGAAATGTGTCAGAAGAAATATAAAGAAACAAATTACCCCTAAAACATGTACACGGCTGTAATAAGAACTCAGACATCTGCTTAAACTGGACAGAAATACACAAACCTGAAATTAATCAACAGAAAAGTGCTATAAACACAATGCTTCTCAAGCTCCTATGCATACAAGCTAAATATGGCATGTAATGTTTCCTTGTTTGTACACTCCTCAGCTTAGAATGTACATTAAAACAATATGGCATAAATACTTTGTTTTGCAATGTGATAAAACAGAATCAATTCACTTCTGTCTATCTTACATATAACCTGTTTTTACAGACCCTAACCATACAATGTAGAGTTTTAGCTCAAGATGGAAGAAATCATGTGATAAATGACTAAGTTAGAATGTCCACAAGAGCAAATTGACCATAGGCGGCCATCTTGGTTATCATTCATCGGACAAAACCCATATTCGAACTTGGGCGAGAGTTTGATATAAGTTATTTATATATGAAGTTTGGAAGAAATATGGTGATAAATGACTGTGTTAAAATGCAAACTGCGAGGTGGTGGCCACCTCTTGATAATAAGACAAAGCCCATATGCAAACTAGAGTGAGTGTTTGATAAAAGTAATCCATATATGAAATTTGGAAGCAAGCGGGTAATAAATGACTAAGGTAGAGTGTCCACAAGTGCAAACAGATAGGCCGCAGCCATTTTATTGGCCATCTTGGTTAGCGTTCATCTGACAAACCCCATATTGGAACTTGAGTGATAGTTTGATGGAAGCAATCCATATATGAAAGGGGTATGTGCATTAAGAGACTATTTTTGCCCCCTATGAGGTAAAAAAAATAAAAGTTGCTCTTCACAAGTTTCTTCTTATTAGTTTATTAGAACAATAGCCAAAGTGTAAATGTCTGGTATTGATTTGACCTTTACGGTTGCTATGGTAACAAAAATGGCCACCAAAATAGGCTGAAAATAGGAAAATAAACATTTTGGAGCAAATTGGAGTCCTGTAACAGAGGAATTAATATAGAGCACAAGCAAATATCAAAAAAATATTTTAACAGATAATGAGAATTATCAGGGCACACAATATATTAAAAGTTTTTTTTGGTATTAGCTTGTGCTGATATCTAATTCTTAAAAAATCGGTCTCCAAAAGCCTCAAATTTGGCCTAAAATGGCAATTTATTTTAAGCCTATTTTGCCAGCCATTTTGGTTTCCATAGCAACCGGTAAAAGTAAAATAAATGCCAGAATTTTACACTTGGGCTATTCATCTAATAAACCAATAAGATGAGATTGGTGAAAATCAACTTTCAGTTTTTGGCTCTAGAGGGGGACATAATAGCCCCTTAATGCACATACCCCTTTGGAAGAAATCTGAATAAAAATTACTAAATTTCAGTGCCCACAACAGCGGACTGACAGACGGATGGACAGACAGACAAAGGGACAAGCCCAAAACAATAGAGCTCTATTGGCGGGGCTCTAATGAAACCTTACCCAGCATGCAAACAGATAAGTTGCTAAATCATCCTAAATACAGAGGATCCTACAACAAAGTCATTCAATATGAATATTATGAAACGAGCATTAATAGTGAGTTGCATTAATTTCATCTGAATGACCATGACTGTAGGATTCTGTTTATTATATGACCATTTTTAACAAAATTGTATTGCTGAGACAGTATTTCAATAGAAAATTGCACTTGTCACAGAATGTCTGTATGGTTGGAATGGCGTTAGTAACTTACCATATCACAGAAAAGATAAGTAATAAGTTGTTTTGTGTTTGTTTTAATTCTTAACGACCCAGTCAACAATTTTTCAGTCATGTCGGGACATGTCTTCTTTGGTTGAACCAGTACTAAGCAGCAGATAGTGTCTTGCTCAAGAACATAGCACAGTGATCCTGCTGGTGGTGGGATGGAACTAGCAACCATTTGATCCTCAGTCTAGCACTCTACCAACTGAGCCACTGCACTCTGTACATATGAAATTATGTAATTAGTTTTCATATGACCGAAACAGAAGTGAAAAAATGGAGCAGCCAGAGACAATTTGGGACTGCTTATTAAATTTACTGGCCAGCTGCTTTTTGAAAAAATCTGAAACAAATAATACAATTGTTCATTCTTCAATGAATCAACTGTATCCAATGCCTTGTATTATTTTTACAAAAAATCCGCACTTAGCATGCTTTTTGACATATTGCTATGTTGCTGGATGCTGTGCCAAAACTGTAAAAAATACAATCAAAAAAGAAGTTATCTTTCAGCCATACTTGCAGACAATGTGTCTTATCTGATAACAGCAAATTACCAAATCAGCCAAAAACCATGGTTCATATTACAGTATATTGCAAAAATATGTGAGCAGTTTGTGAGATTTTGGTACTTATTACATAGGTAAGAAGGGTCAGATAATACCACTTATTCTCGGTGTCTCGTTGAAGCCTTCGCCAAACACACAAAGGATGAAAGTGTGCATTTTCAAGTCAAAATCTGGATTTTCAGCCTCACTGTATAGCCGATCATGCACTTAGATGTTTGACATAATGCTTGTGTGGTAAGTACATTATCGTACCGGCCGGCTTAAACATTCCTGTTTCAGGAATGTGAAACTAATGTGTTGATAAAAAGTGTCCATATGTTTTTGACTCAAAAACCACAAGTATAAAGCACAGTTGAAAATTTCCCCACCCTGGATGAGAATTGAACTGGAACATACCAGATCAAGTCCAATGCTAGAGTGGACTCTTGGACACATAAGTCAGAGGTTGATATAAATTAGAAGGTATATTTAATATATACGAGGTAAAAAAAAGTAATCGGCCATGTCGTTCAATGATGTGTAAAGACTTTATTTCCAAATCAATTTTCAAAAAACGCATATCACACTGTACAAAAGCCATTTCCTGGCGGAAAACAATATTTTTAGAAAATTCACTCGTGAAAAAATTTCGTCTAAGGGCTGTTGATAAAAGAAGGGTCACACAGAAAAATGTGCAAATCTGCACATGTAAAGACCATCAGATACGAGCATATGGCAATGTAAAATGGCATTTGATCGCTATTGGTAGCAGCCAAAGGCATTTGAGCATGTTTCTAAAATTCCTGATGTTCTATCGGCGTAAATTCAGTCCAGTTTCACTGTCAGGATTCTGACGGGAATGACGTTAAATGATACAACCAAAAAAGAACAACTTTATTCAAACCTAATGGCACTAAAATTGTGTTGCTTCACCATTTAATCAGTTTCTGAACTCAACACCACAGTTCAGTAGTGAGTACAGCCTCCACTACTGTCAGGACATTTAAGAAGTCGATAGAACATCAGGAAAAGGCAGGAGTTTTAGCAGATCCTTAAATGCCTCTGGTTGCTACCAATACTGATCAAGTGCCGTTTCACATCAGTGTTTATGTGTGAAGATTTGCACATTTTACATAGTGACCGTTCCTGTTTTCAACAACACCTGGACAAATTTCTTACATGAATAGATCTTCGAAAAATACTGCTTTCGGTCAGGATGTTGTTGCTGATCAGTGTGATATACAGTTTTGGCAAATCGATTAGGAAACAAAATTTTAACACATCATTAAGTACTGTGGTCCATTGTTTTTTACCAATACAGTATGCGTAGATAATAGCCTTGCTGTAACACTCTATCTCTTCAAGAAAGTGGTAAATTATGATGATGGAAAGGCATTTTTGGCAAAATGAAGTCCAATCCCTAACAAACCACATATTATGACTCTGCAACTCCAACAAGTTCAGTGCAGCCCTTTACAAAGCTCTGCATTTCGCCAAGATTTCAGAAAATGAATCTTATCGTGTAAGAGTACAACTGGCTGATAGTGTTGACTTATTCTGACAGCTTGTAATTGCCAAAACAACCAAATGAACCCACAATAAGATTAATTCATTGTCTTGAAAGAGTAGTGTTTTATGCTACCAGGTTAAGAACACCAGGTACAAGGTATCAATCCTTTGTAACCAGGTACTAGGGGTGGGTAAGTGTGTGGCTATTTGCTAACCATGACATCTGTTGTCTGTCATCTGTCCATCTTCTGCTAATATGCTGCATATATTCTAATGAACATTTTACTACTTTTATCATAGAAACAAACAGTATCGACCCTGATCAGAATGCTGCTCCAGATCTGGTTACACATTGTTTGCAATAAAGACTACCAGAGTACATTGTTTAATGAGAAAGCAGACAACTTTTGTTGAGAATGGCAGGAAAAGGGTTAACAAAGTCTGTTTGAGCTTACATCATCAATACCAGGTAGCAATTCGGGACGGCAATAAGAAACTAGTGCATATAATGAGCAGCAACACCTTTACGCATTTGAAAATGGGTCTTGGCAAATAATTCAGACCCAGATCAAACATGGCAGAACGCCTTATCTGATCACTTCTACATTAGTTAATTAAGAAATGTAGGTAATTTTAATAAATAAAACAATCTGACACCCCTTAATAAATGGACACTTCTATTTGATAACAATGGAAGATACCACAAGGTAAAAATTGTTTAGTGCGGTATGCCCAAATGCCTATAGTTTTAAAGTTTGACTCACAATGTGTAAAGATGTATAAAAATTATCTGCAAAATGTTTGCATTCAATGAGGTTGAAAAACAATGAAGGGTTCAGGTTGTCAGATTGAATAAAAATTAGCCCAGCAACCAAGTAGCCAGTTCCTAGTCGAAATGCCCAGTTATTTATAATGTTTCGCTTGGGGTCCCTAGGAATAGACTGTGTTATAAGTGAGATGTTATGAAGGTACAATTTTACTAATAAATAATAGAAAAATGATTATTTCCTATAATTTCTTTGTAATTACATGGTTATAAACTTGGTAGCCACATCATTCCCATGTCATATCCAAATTCATGTTATAAAAAAGGGTGTTATAAAGGGACAAAAAGCATAGCTGAAAAGTTCCTGTACCCAGGATGTGAATAGAACCAGAGTCGTACCGGTACAAACCAAATGCTCTAACCACTGAGCTAAAATTTTGACTCGGATGCAGTTGTCAGAAATTGGACATACACTATACCTACATGAAATCTACTATACATAGACAATCAAGATGATACATATGTACCCAGCGGTAGGTCTATACCTTGTGTGTATGTAAAGTTGACAGGATAGAATTGTTAGGATGGACGTCTTCCACAGTTTGTCTCACAATGTCTGGATACACAGAAACAAAATTAAACATCAAAGACCATTCTTCCTGTAACAAAAGAAAAAGTGTGTTTTAAGAACAGTTCAATTAACACTTCTTTACCTGCAAGTGTCCTCTGCTGATAACCTCTACTAACAGTTTGGACCCAGATCAGGCCTGACAAAATGTCAGGCCTGATCTGAATCCAATCTGTTTGGCACTCTTATGGTATTCCTGAAAGACTTTTTAGAAAAGTTAATTTTGAAACAAATCAGCTGACAACAATAACATGCAAAATTACCAAGCATGCAAAGAGTTAAGGCAGCTCACATAAAACAAGTATATAACACATAGGTAACCAGTGAACGCTCATGTTAGTCTAAGCGACTTTGTCGGAGTCTTTGCTGTACACTTATAAAATATGGAAGCATATAAATGCTCACACCAACTAAATATCTAGCCATATTGTATAGCTTTGCAAAAACTGTCAATGGAAACAATGTAAACAACTGTTTAGTCATATAGAATCAAAGTAAGTAAGGGTGTTAAGATCAGGAATCGATACAATCAAGTACCCCACCTGACCCAGGATACCAATGGGAAAGTGAGAAACTAACAGTTAGACACCACAAACTTGAGCCAAGAGGTCAGCCCTTTCCCAGCAGGTGACCACAAGGCAGCTATAAACAGACGCGCACAATGGCATAGCAAACACATGAAAGAAAAAATAAAAGATCCACAAAAGAAGTACCGCCTTGTAAGGGTCAGTAAAATATTTTACTGGAAGGCTTAAACCGGTTTCATGGCGCCAACCTCACCCTTTTTGAATACAAACTAATAACTCAAAAGGAAAACTTGATAAGTTAAAAGGTAATATATCATCAGTAGATATTTGTATGTATATTTATAAATAAATAAAATAGTGTTTAAACCTGTTAAATCAGTTCAAATCTGGTCCTTGAAGAGAGTCAGTCATCTGTAGACACTAACTATAACTGAGACATGTATGTAACATATCAAATCTTTATTTAATCATTTGTGGGACATATTGCTTTTATTAATTTATTATCATTAGAAATTGCAAGATTCTTTTACCTCTTCTCGTAATGTTGAGAAATCAATGTCTTTTATATCAGGTAATGCTGGATATAAACCTATAAATGAAAAAAAATTCAAAAAATGTTTCAATTCAGTTAGGGGCATCTTCAATTCGGTAACACCAATATAAACAAAAGCATGCTGAAAATTTACCCTGGTCAACTAATCGTCATATTTTACTTCCATAACAGGACCATTCAGGTATCTTACAAGCAGTGTAAGCAACTGATAGCTACTAAAGAGATCCATTAGGTAATCCTCAAAATTATGTATCAAACCTGGCCAGAACGTTATAAAGAGCCTAAAACTCCTGTTTTTTCTGTTGCTGAAGAGGCCTTTATAGCAAGAGGATGTGAACTCTTGTCCTTCTGAATCTGGATGTATCCTAGATTTCTTAAAGTGTTCCCTGTATGCTGTTTGTACATAGGAAAAACTGGTCCACACTCTGGCAGCCATGTTTTTCAACCAAATTTATATAATTTGAACAATCTTGGTAGAGAGTTTGACACCAAAGGACCATTTGTGCAAATTTTTTTTTCAAATTGTAGCTTTTGACAAGAAGATTTTTTAAAACTCTAACTACATAAACATTAAATAGGCTCCACCTCTGGAGGCCATGTCTTTCAATGAATTAATATAATTTGGACAATCTTGGTAGAAGATCACCAACGGACCATTTGTGGCAAATTGTTTTTTCAAATAGGCCCAGTAGTTTCTGACAAGATTTTTTTTCAAATTCCCTATATATACACCGGAAAAACAGGCCCCGCCCCCTAGCAGCCATGCTTTTCAACAGATTAATATAATTTGAAAAATCTTGGTAGAGGTTACCATTTGTGCAAAATTATTTTCAACTCAGCCCAGTAGTTTTTGACAAGAATAATTTATGTTTTCCTTTGGTTACCATGGCAATCAGAATTTTGCATGGAATTTAAATCTTTGAACAACTTCTAAGCTAATCAAAAGGGGACCATCCAAAGATTATTCCTATTAAGTTTGGTGAAATAACACCAAGTGGTTTAGGAGATTTGGTTTAAAGTAAATTGTTGGCAGACAACGGATGGAGGACTGACATCCTATGATAACAAAAGCTCAACTTGAGCATATAGCCCAGGTAAGCTACAATCTATAACTACCTGAATGAACAGCCTTCTGAAAATGTGAGAACAGTGTAGCTAGCCTGGCACAGTTATACATCACAAATGAACCACTTCTAGAATCACTCACGGCACCTCCATCTGTGTCACTCAAATCTAATTTTAGCTGGAAAAAATAATATATGAATATACTTCATAGCACATATCTGATAAACATTTAAGGTACTCACAAGACTAAACATTCATGACGTTTTGTCAAATACTTCTTCGCTTGAATTCGTTTTGTGTTTGTTTGATTCTTTACATCCCATCAACAATCTTTCAGTTATGTAGGGACGGGTCTTCCTGGGTTGAACCAGTACTAAGCTAGGATTAATGTGTCTTGCTCATGGACACAATGCAGTGACGCCGGTGAGGCTCCATCCCGCTGCCTCTTGGTCTTGAGTCAAGAACTCTACCACTGAGCCACTGTGCTCCGACAGTGGATTCAATGTTAATATAAAACAGTTAACATCAAACAGGAAGACATATTGCTTTACTGGGATAACTCAAAATGAATACATTGCCTCTCACAGAATAGCAAATCCATTTGTAACTAAGGGCTGTGGGTGGTGTACTCTCTGCTGCAGCTTTCAGACAGGTGGCCCTGTTATATTTGGCTTGTTGGCAGGATTGAATTTGCTTTGATGCAAATTTTGGTGGGGGTCGGGGCCTTTAAGTCTATCTCATTCTTCTTTTCTCTCTCCCTCTCTCTGGAAGGAGTCCCAACATGACTGAAATATTGTTGACTGGGACTTTTAAGACTTACTAAGTAATAAGAAGGATTTTTTTATGTTGATGCTTTAAATCCAAGTCAACAATTTTTCAGTTATGTTGGGACATTTTCCTGTCTTCCTGGATTGAACCAGTACTAAGCAGAGGATAAAGTAGCTTGTTGAAGGACACAACACAGTAGTTCTGGTAAGTCTCAAACTAGCAACCCTTCAATCCCTGTTCTAACACTCTACCAACTGAGCTACTTGGCTCCTTAATAAGAAGGAGGTAACCAAACTAAGAAATAGTGTCAATATGAAGACTTGTTGTCTGTAAAGCTAAAAATTAATGCAGAAAAAAATTCAAACTCCCACCAAAATTGTGATTTTTCTACAGCAAAATACATTGCATAATTACCTCCTCACTGGTATTATTTATATGGGTAGATTTGCCCCTCTTTATAATTGGGCCTCGATGTGAGAAAACCTGTCTAAGGTGGTTTGTGAACAACAAAGACGCAGACCAGCCTGCACATCTGTGCAGACTGATCATGGTCTTTGTTTTGTTTTGTTTAATTTGAATTTTTACGTCCCATCAACAATCTTTCAGTTAAACAGGGACGGGTCTTTCTGGGTTGAACCAGTACTAAGCTAGGATAAATGTGTCTTGCTCAAAGACCACAACGCAGTGACGCCGGTGAGGCTCGAACCCACGGCCCTACAATCTCGAGTCAAGCACTCTACCACTGAGCCACTGCGCTCCCCAATCATGGCTTTTGTTATTCACTTCAGGAAAGTATCATATCTAAATTTGCTGCAGGAGAAATTTTGATCTCTCTCTTTGTCCGAAAACTCAAAGACAGGTTTTGTCGCATGGAGGCTGGATTTCCCATGCACTACCACTATGTTCAAGAATGATCTGAAAGTGTGTTTGACAAAAACTTCTAAAAAGTATGATCTGCTGTTACAATAGCAAGAAAATTACAAAACGTGAAACCTGTACTAGTTTGCTGGACTAGCTGCACAGGTTTCATATATTGTATATTTCTTGCAAGTGCAGATCTTTAAACATTAATTTCATGAAAGGAAAATGATTTCACAATATTAAAGCTGCTCACATTTAACATAATCCAGCACAAGTTGTTTTGGTACTTATCAAATTTTCAAGCAATGAAGGCTCAGGGTAGCCTGTGCATGTGCACAGACTCGTCAGAGCCTTCTCAGCTAGCTAGCATACACGCAGTATGGATAAAGATGAAGAGTCAGGTCATAATTTAGACCTCTCGCCCTGCTGGATATAAAAGCATGTGCATTTAAAGGAAGCTTTTACATATACGCCATATGTACTAAAACTCATGAGTTAGCCACAATAATTAATTTTCACCTCTCTTATCTGAGCAGACTTGGGGTCAATTACTTTGAAAAAGTAATTAATTACAATTACATTGGAAATTGTTCAATTAAATTACAATTACATGACTTTTGGGCAAAGTAATTAATTACATCCAATTACTTTGCCAAATGTAATTAATTACATTACAATTACATTTCACTGCCGCATAGATAGCTTCATCAGATTTTAATTTCAGAGATATAGAAATGAGTTAAAACTACTTAAAAAGTCTGAGTAACCTTGGCATTCTAAATTCAATATATGTCTATAAGTTGATTTTATTTTTAGGACTTCTTGTATTATTGTCAAGTGATGCAACTTAAAAGAAATGAATACACATTGGCCTGAGAAAAGTCTTACAATGTGGAAGATAAACCATGGAAATGATTTTGTAAGACTAGCTAAAATGCCAGAGAATAACTGCTCTCAAAAAGTGTTGATAAGAAATCTGTGGGGCCCTATAAGACATGAAAGTTGGCAAAAAAAAGTACAAAACGGATTATCAGACAGTGATGAAATAAAAAATCAATGTGTGTGAAACGCTGGCTTTGCAAGCAAGAGGTTGCTATTTCGGTCCCCACTAGAATATCTATTTTATTTAGTTTTTCTTTTTTGTTATTATATTAACAATGATAGGTCCCAAATTCACTGAAATCCAATTTATTTTTTTTGAATCACATTTTATCATTATTATTATTATTATTATTATTATTATTATAATCAGGCCTCCAGATAAGAGTGCGTATTGAAAAACTATTTTTTTTTATTTATTTCTCATCCAAAACATATTTTGTGGGTACTCAAAAGAACCGTCTCAATGAGACGGTTCTTTTGAGCACATAAAACACATGTTTAAATTAATGGGTAAGAGAAAAATCACAATTTTATGCTCATAAAATTTCTTTATCTGGATCTATGTATTATTATTATCATCATATTGAAGATAGCATATAAGCAGTTTAAGGATTTCAAATAATGTAGTGGATAGATTGTGCCATGCACCTTAGCATAGAGTGTGTTGATCCCAGGTGTGAAAATTTAACAAATTGCCTTCGAGGTGTCAATTCACTAACCAAAACTATTGTCTGAGTAAATACTATTGTTGAGATTTTCACACCTTTGTTTTTTTTTGTATTGTTTTGGTAACTTAACTTTTAAAGGTTGGTCATGTTGGTTGTCACAAAGCCTTATCTTTTATAAACAGATGAACAAATATACAATTTGCTTAAAAAGGGTGCTTTCAAAAAAGTAGAGGTAACATACAGTCTGTCAATTGTTATATGCTATCTTATGTATATACTAGCAAGACTAGTTCCAATTCTCATTTGTTCCATGTTGCATTCAACTCTTCATACTATTGAGTACAGCAAATGATACTATATGCATTTACAAAGACCAAGAACCATTTAGCAGCATTTTAAATATCTATGGTATTCTTAGATAACTGAAGTTCATAACTGATCTGAAAAGTAATTAAAAAGTAATTGAAAGTAATTGTTAATTACTGCCATTTTTGACCATGTAATTAATTACATTCAATTACTGTAATTAAAGAAATGTCTTAAATACAATTACATGCAATTACTTTAGAAAATGTAATTAAATTGCAATTAATTACAATTACAATTTTAATTACCCCATCTCTGTATCTGAGGGATGATCACAATGTATCAATGTAGAGTACTTACATTATTCCGGGCAACAGATGACAGAAGTTCAAATTTAATACAAGCTGATGTCACAGCTTCTATTGTCTTCTCCCAGCCTTCACCTGAAAAATTAGATATACTTATTTTTGTCAGGCATTTTTATTTGGTGGGATTGGCTGTTAAAGCAAACATTGCCAAAATATGAGACTGTGAAATACAGTTTCAAATACAGTTACACAATTAGCAATAAATGGACATACACCCTTAGTATGTTGGTATCTGTATCATTAGAACATTTTTTTTAAAAATTGGATTGAATCAGATATATCATGTTTCTATAAGCAAAGAGAGTAGACCCTGATCAGGCAGCTCTTACAAGAGCTGCCTGATCTGGGTCTGCTCTGTTTGCAAAAGTGTTAAAAGGTGTCTCTAATCTCTATGAGGTAAAGGTTAATACAGTTTTGAATACAGTTACACAATTAGCAATAAATGGACATACATCCTTACTGTTTTGGTATCTGAATCAATAAACCAAATTTTCAACGTTAGAGTCTGTTTCCACATTGAGTTAATAGGGGCTACTGTTAAAGGTAAGAATATGCTCCACATTGGAAGCATATTCTTTCCTTTTAAAGTAGCCCAAATGAGAATAGAAAGAAACTTTAAATGGCATTAAATTAAGAAACCGCCAAATCTAAACTATGCCAATATATCAGTCTTCTAAAATCACCAAATTTTGATGCAGCAAATATTAAGTGTTTTACAGTACATTGTGTGAAAGAGCACTGTACTAGGGCAGTTGAAGCCAAATTGAGTGACACATTTCTTGCTTACAAAATTAACCCATTTATGCCTAATGGAATTTCCCACTAATCTATTTTGAATTTTAGTAATTCACAACTTTATTCAAATTTTAAAAGTACATTTTGCAAGCAAACAGTGCAGAACATGATCAGAGGGTGCATTCTGTGGCATCTGATCTGGTTCTGCACTGTTTGCCAATGACCTATTAATAGATGCTATGCTTATATGGGTTAATAAACCATTATTCTACTCTTTATTGGAGGACAATTAATGCCTTGATCAGGCCTACCTATATGCTCATGCCGACCTATTGGCATTATGAATTTGTTTACAATAATTATGTAAAGAGATATTTTGCCTAATTTGTGCATATTTTAAGTATCTATGGCCCACACAAACATGCATTTCATTCCCTGGATAAATACAGTTGTTTGAGATTGAAGAACATATATGAGAATTTCAATTTCACATCATGGGAAAACTGTACACAAGTTACTGGGGAACCACATCTGGCCCCAAAGTTATAAAACTTTTTCATGCTCAACTCTGCTGAGCACCAAATTTATCCTGCTCATAAATGTTAAAAGGCCAACAACTGTTGGCATTTTAACATTTATTAGCATGATAAATACAACATCTGAGAGACTTAAAGCAAGGAACTTCTGCATTTGTTGGTATTTTAGTTTTTATGAGCAGTTGAAATGTCATGCTCAGTTGAGTTGAGCATGAAAAAAGTTTTATAACCTCGGGGACTGCTGATTGAACTAACACTCTTAGTCTGGAATGTTGTAAGGGCAATCAAACAGGACTACATTCCATCTGATATTTTGAGTACTCTTGTTACTGTATGATATGGGCCTGAGAAAACCTGACATTGTTGCAAGCATACAAAAAAGATGAAGACCAACCTGCACATCCACTCAATCCAATTAGCACCTTTCTAGAAAGTATAGTATCCAAACTTGCAACATGCAAAGGTTTAGCATTCTAGCTCAGTAGCTCATTTGTTTGGTTTGTTTGGTTTGATGCTTAACGTCCCAGTCAACAGTAAACTTATGGTCATGTCAGGACGATCAGTTCACTTAACCACACTTTTTTCCTGGGAAAGATTGACTAAGCTGTTAACCAGTACTTCATGCACATACACTCAGTGGCCATAAGTGAGTTCCCAAAATGGCAAACGTTGTTTCATTTGCAAAAAAATCAATACATTTGAAATTTGTATAATTTGAAAACGAGGAATGCAAATTATCTGAAATTTTGAACACATCACTATATTATATTTTCAACTTAAAAATGCTAGATTATTATTATAGAAATAATATCCCCTAGACTTCATGGGTGTTATTCATTTCGACAACCCCTGATTTCTGAAACAGTTTGAAAATTTAATGTGGGTTCTAAACGTCTTACGTTTTTACATGACTTAGATACTGCTTATTTTCCATATATTTTTGGAGATAATGGTGCAAGTTTGTTATAATCGTGTGCTGTGAACAAGATGTGTTCACATCTTCCTAATTAATTCACCATCATATTAGGGTGGGTGGGGTATTTGTACCCCTGACCCAAAAATCTAAATTATTGAATGAATCCACATGGTAACTTAGCAACACATATCAGTCTTTCTAGGGTCTATATATGAGTGTTTGAAACAATTAGACTTTAAATGTTTCATTCTTTCAAATTGAAAAGACAGCATCCAGTGATACCTAACCCCTTGGTCAAATTTTGCTTTGCGAGTACCAAAACTTGCATATGAAATCATAGGATAGTTCTTCTTAAAAAATAAATGTTCTGTAAAAATGTAACCCCAAATGGTACTTTCAACTGAAAATAATTATTACACAAATATTATATCACTGGTTATGCTGAATGTGGCACCAAAATCAGGACTGACAGTAAAAACAAGCAGATTTTCTTTGGATCCAACCATAGCTTATATCAATCAACATTTATTCTAAAAATATTATTTTTTAATAGAACACTGTTATAATACCTCACAAAACATACATATTCCTGCATTTGTTAATTTAGTTTTTTTACAGCCAAAGTATACTGCAGTCAGATCATTTTCATGGCATTATTTTCCGTCCAGTTCTCAGCTCTGCATTATTATATTTTCAGTGTCTATACTAATTTGAACTGTAACAGAATATTTTCCAGTGCATTTCAAATATTTCTGCAAATTTTCAATAAAAAATATTACAATCTGACATTTTTACAGAAATTTTTCAATACCTAATATATTTTTTGAAGAAATGGAGCCAATGTTTGTGATACACAATATCTCCATAGCAACAGATGATGACACCATACAATTTAGTGATGACGTAAACATATACCCTGTATATTTATCCAAGGCGATTATCATTTTGGGGAAATAGTCTTACTTGCCTAGAAAAGACCATTGTTTCAGACCATATTTTTTGTCAATTTCTTGTAAGCTGATTTGGGAACTCACTTATGGCCACTGAGTGTACTTTCGCTTGTAACTGACAACAACCCATCTTGAAACAGTGTGAGGGAGGAGAATGGCCGTAGAAATGATTTCATGATCAATCTCCACAAAAGTATGGGACCTGGCTGGGATCGAACTCACGACCCCTGAATCTGCAGTCAGACATGTTTCTGCAGTCAGACACATTATCGACTGCGCTATGCGGTCTGGCGTTCTCAGTAGATCAGCTGGCTGGTTTGTGCCTTGCTAAATCTGAAACCCTGAAGACAGGTTTTCTTGTGTCACCGCCCATACAATATTGCACTTCAAAATAAACTGAAAAAATAGATCTATGGTAAATATACTCTTGCCTGTACACAGATTTAGATTAACAAAATTTTTGAGCGTAAAATTGTAAACATTTTCTTACCCATCAGTTTGGACATATATGTTTAGGGTGCTCAAAAGAACCATCTCATTGAGACGGTTCTTTTGAGTACCCACAACATAAATTTTGATTTAGAAATAAGAAAATATTTTTTGTTACACACTCTAAACTAAAGTCCTGCTGTAGCATGCATAGCTAAACATACTATCTAGATAGCAAACAAAACAGTCAAGTGGAGGTTCAGGTGGTAATAAGAAAAGAGAATCAGGTATTATTAGAGGAAATAATCTAGTTCACCTTGAACAGCCGCTCCATATTTCATCACAGCTGCCTCATACATTTGCTTGTATCTTAACCTGAAATATTAGCAAAAATGAAAGTTTTTAAATTCAAGAATCCTGAAAAGTACACAAGTTCTCGGTACTTATCGCATCAGCGAGCAGCAAAGGCTCAGGCAGACTCGCCAAAGCCTTGGTTGCTTGTATACATCAAGTATAATGTAGACAAGTTGTTGGTATTTATCATATCAGTGAGCAGCAAAGGCTCTGATGAGACTGTACATATATATGTGCAGACTCGCCCGCCTGGCTTCTCCTATACACCAAGTTTTATGTAGATAAAGTCTCAGACTAAACCTTAGATCTGTAACCTCACTGGACATGTCAGTATTTTTTTAATAGAGGCTTTTGCACATACACCATACTGTAAATTCGGAAATTTTCGTGAGAATTTTATTTTCAGGAATAGCTTTAATAGACATATTTGGCTTTATTTGCCACGATAAAAATTCGCGACTATGGCATGATTTACCTACATCAGTTAACAGCAGAGTGATTTCTTCATTCAATGAGGATTTTATTTTCGAGAAAAATTCCAAATGCAAAGTTTCCCGAAAATAAAACCCTCGCAAAAATTTCAGAATTTACATTAGAGCGGGTGAGGGTATTAGTGAACCATTAAGCGATATTTTATATATCATGTTATCTGATGAACTTTTCAAACATCCTGCTTCTCAAATTGAGAGTTTGGTCCTTTCTTGTCGTTAGACAGTGGACAGACAGCTTCTAAACAGTTAAAGAAGCTACATTAATAGCGTTGTACAACTATACATGATGGAGGCAATTAGTGAACCAATCGGGTATTAGTGGACAGGAGACGATGGCATTATTTAGAAACGCCATAGAGATGCATATAGGCATGCAATTAAGGCTTAGATTAGACCTGCACTCACCAGTAAATGTAGAACTACCCTGGACCTTGATTTGTTATTTGAAACACAGAAGCAGCTTTCCACAATGGCCTGACTTTGCTCTTCAATCATGTTAACAGCATGTAGCAAAGTTTTGTCTGAATGTCATTTCCAAGGCAGTGCAAATTTGTCAACTCATTTTTAGTCTGCCTTGGACTTCCTTGCCAAGTGATAACTGGTGGTTAATATGTGTTTTAGAAAGCTTATTGCTTTACACTATTGACAGAAAAATGTGATTATGAATGCATGTGTTTAGCTAAATACATATAATAGGGTTAGGGAACACTTGAACTGTGACGTCATATTTGTTGTAGCCATTTTGGAAATTGTCCTCATATATATGGTAAGTTTATTTCCTCTGTAACACAAACGTTTTAGAATATGAAATGAACCTACAAAAATCGTCTGTTTCAATAGAGTATAACAGGTAATACTAACACAGCCTATTCTATTCATACACAAGCCAAACAAGAGCAAGTTTCCATCAGACATTATAAAACATTCTCTAGGCATATTTGTCATGCAGGGGATGTATGCCTAGTACTCATATATTCACATTTTTCTTGGGTCTTCTTTCATAAAACTAGCTTATGCATTCATGATACAAGAAGTGCAATATGCAGAAATAAACTGATAAGGTACACTTTATTCAATGTTCATATTACTTGGTTCACTAATACCCTCCGTGAGAAATTTTCGTCGGGCAGTAGTGAACCCTTACTATAGACTAATCGAACACCGCCAGGTACTAGCGCAGAAGCGTTTTGGGTTAACAATTCAATTAGATACTGACTTATATCAAAAAGCATGACAAAACACTACACATAAGGTGTTGATCATTAGGATCAAATTTCTGTTTTCTTAACACCATGCTTAAGAATCGTCAAATTTATTGACATTAAAAAATAAAGTCTTTTTTAAAAACTTACATAGTGAATATGGAGATAGCACATACTAGATACTCAACAACGCATTAGACTGAACATTTTTAATGTCAAACAATAAGCTTCTATGCATTAAAAATTGGGATACAGAAATGGTTCACTAATTACCTATGGTTCACTAATACCCTAACCCGCTCTAAGTAAGTTGAAATCTTGCCCACTGGCCCATCTATATTCAAATCATAAAACAATCAATATGCTTAGGTTTTTTACTTAATTTTTGATAAGAAGCATACCAGTCCTTTAACTCTTATCTTCATGAATTTTTATGCTAGGCTCCACCCACTATGAATAATTATATAAATAAACTTTCATGTTGGTACATAGAACAAAGAAATTGGGTTGGATCAGATATATCATATTTTCATAAGCAAACAGAGTCGACCCTGATCAGACAGCTCTTACAAGAGCTGCCTGATCTGGGTCTGCTCTGTTTGCAAAAGTGTTAAAAGGTGTCTCTATAAGGTAAAGGTTAATAGTTTGAATCTTGATATAGTGAAGCTAAAATATTGTGCCCGGATATATATTTGGGGTTTGACTTATTCTTCAGTAGGACAAGATGTCCACTTTGTTTGAATCTGAAAAGCAGTTGCTGTTCCAGACAAAAGCTATGAAAA
This sequence comes from Loripinus fragilis, assembly GCA_964019695.1. Classification (NCBI taxonomy): domain Eukaryota; kingdom Metazoa; phylum Mollusca; class Bivalvia; order Lucinida; family Lucinidae; genus Loripinus; species Loripinus fragilis. The sequence continues at coordinate 20,709,920 of OZ026520.1, read as the reverse complement.
CAGATAAAAATTCAGGCATTGTACTACATGTAATTCCGTACTTCATGTTTGTGTCTAGGCGCTGATTTCTGTACAGGCCTTAGTTTTTGACTTGGCACAACTTACCTGCCAGAAAAGGTTTGACTGCAAAAATGCAATCCTTGGGTCTTCTGCAATACTCCTAGGTACTTTGTACAGTTAAATTGTGGTAGCAGTTTTGCTGTAGGACGTCATCTTTGAACGTACCCTACGCTAAATGAGGCTTAGGTAAATTGGAAGGAAAACACGCCTCACGTTCAACCATTGCTTCCTATTCAGCATATTTCCCTTTAAATTTATACATTACATGTATACAATGGCATACAACAGTAAAGCAATATAAAAGTTTTGTATATATGGAATATTAGATGTGAAAATGTCCAACTGAAGGGGTGATTTACCCCACCCCATGAATATAATGTATCCAAATTCAAAAAGAAATGAAATCTTCCCCATTTCTTAATTTATCAAGTAAAATAGCATATTTATAATCATTTTAAAACATTATTCTTACAGTATGTTTGTCATGTTTTTTATTTGTTACAAATCAAAGAAAGAACATACCACCCTAAATGACAACTCAGGAATGTGTGTATTACACAATTTTCAGTGTACATTCTCTGCTGCAATATATTGTACCTGTGACTTATACTAAATTCTTACATATGGACATGACGATAGCCTTAAAATCATTAAATGAAATGCAGCAAACAGTCAGTATTCCTTAAATCATTATACAATATGATATGACAGTTATATATGTTACTTACTTTCAAATGTATTACTATTTAATGTAGTAATATCATTAGATTATGGACTACCAAACGACCTCCACAAAATGAGGTTTTTAGACTGTAAATTTCTAAAACCAAATTATATAAGCCTCATAATGAAGTGTGTTAGCTTTTCAGCGGATAAGGCGTTATACTGCAATAGCCAAACTCACTACGTTACTCTAAAATAATAGGAATTCCTATAGTGTTAATATCCAGTTATTTCTTATTATTACGTATCAATATTAGCTTTTATTTGAAAGAAAATTACTAGCAATATGATTTTAAGCTTATTTTAGCACTTGTTATTACAGTTATATATGTTACTTGCTGCTAAATACAATATTTAATGAAATGACAGCACTATATCTCCAATTGTATAAGCCACCAAAATACATGCAATTATAGCTTGTCAGCTTTTGACTACAATAACTATACTGATAGCTATGTTTTGGGTTAAAACTTACACTTCATAAAATTACCTTTTTTATTTACAATATTGGTTGAAATCGAGAAATGAAACATTAAAGAAATCGTTAATCCTTGCCATAGCAAAAACAACTGTTTTAATCGTAAAGGTTTCTGTCCCACATATGGCAAACGTCATGCCTATTCATATGGTTAAAGTAAGTAAGGGTACAATGTGTCATCATCTGCATATGCATATAAATGTCAGTAAACAATTTGATTTTTAGAGATTATCTTTAAAACATAACTGATAACAGACACGTTTAACCTCTATTGTAATATATATAAATTTTATCCTACCAACTCTTAGGTAATTGATTTTGTCTGGAATGTAAGCAAAGAAAAATATTATAATTGTATTACCATTTCTCTAAACATTTAGTAAAGCAATTGAAAACCGCTCTATAACCAATCGTTATCCTGTTCGATGAAGAAAAATACAACTGATGCGAGTATTATATACAACAAAAGTATTTAACCCATATTAGACAAGCGTTCTTTTTGTGGGACATAGACAAATAGTACAGGCCAAGATCAGACGCAACAGACTGCAATGACTGATCAGGTTCTCTACTGTTTGCTTACAGGATGTTCTATTAAAATTTGAATAAGTATGAAAAACAACACCCAACAACCCTGAAGACGAAAATGGACTGGTACATTTGATAAAGTGTGAAGTTTCATTCGACTTAAAAGGGCTAAGGAGATGGTGACATTTATCATACGCTTTGTCTGGTTCTGCAATGTTATAGAGCATTGAAACAGGATTTTTTCCGAGGTTCTTTATAGTTATACATTTTAGAGGTCATGTCTTATCACTTAGAACAACGCTCTTGCATTGTAAAGATTATATTGTGGCTGTTGCAAAATAAATGGACTCAAATAAATTTTTGGAAATTTTGTTTTGCATTATTTCTATCAATTAGGCTTAGACTAAACGTGGAATTTTTTCATATAAAATCATTACGATATTCAGCGTGTCAAATGAGGACATAATCATTGATGAAAGAATGGCATCCCATTAATCCTTCGTATGTTCCAAATCAAACTAAATTGATGATAAATAGTAACGTAAATAAAATATCAAATTAGTAAGCACATTTGATTTTAGTTCAGCAATGAGGGCTCATGTTAGCCTCTAAAATATGTCATTAGACACATCAGAGCATTTGCTGCTTGTATATGTAGATGAAGACAAGCGCTAGCTCCACTGCATCAGCATGGGTGATTAAACGGTGCATTTGCCCATGTGAGGTAGGTACCAAAATCACACATGGTGCTTCAAATCTTTAATTGAGTATGTATAAATTACATAAGAGAGGTCAGCAATTTTTTTTCTATTTTATGGCAACGAAATTCACACTTGGGCTACTGTCAAAGATCATATCGAAGATAAAATATTCAAAATATTGTATATTATATCACATAACATATACAACAATAGAGGCACATTCTGTATAATGAAAATTACCATTAGTTATTTAAGCATTGATTGCTAAAACTTAGTAAGATCTCACGTCTGCATGTTTTTAAACTTTTTTATTTTTCCATCCAATATCTTAAAGAACATTTTAAAATATATTTTACACTACCCGTGTGTCACAATGTCTTATTCAGCCTGACATAACTTTTGACTGATAATGTCAAATGTGTTAAAAATAGTTTCTTAAGCAGCAATTAACATTTGTTCCTTGGATATGATCATATCACATGAGATCGTTGTCATTCATTTTAACTGATTTTACCCTTTTTCAGGGAAATGTTTCTTCAATATAAAACCTCTCCTTATAAAGTGAGATTAGTTTAGCAAATTATCAAATGTACTAACAGTTTCATTAAATAAACTATAAAAGGTACGCTGAAAATAAAATTAACTCTATTTAAAAGCTGAAACAAGTAATGTGTCATCCTCTGCATATGCATATAAATGTCAGTATACAATTTGATTTTAGAGATTATCTTTAAAAATAACTGATTACAGAGACTTATAACCTCTATTGTAATATATATAAATTTTATCCTACCAACTCTTAGGTAATTGGTTTTCTCTGGAGTGTAAGCAAAGATAAATACTATAATTTTAATTTGTTTGTTTCGTTTTGTTTGTTTTGTTGCTTTACGTCCCAAGTCAACAGCTATGGTCATGCCGGGACGGTCAGTTCACCTAACCACACTTTTTCCTGGGCAGGCTTGAACAAGCGGTTAACCAGTAATTCGTGCACATACTTTCGCTTGTAACTGACAACAACCCTTCTTGAATAAATCAGCAGAAGGGAGGAGAATGACCGTAGAAATAATTTCATGATCAATCTCCACGAAAGTATGGGACCGGACCGGGATCGAACTCGTGACCCCTGAATCTGCAGTCAGACACGCATCTGTAGCCAGACACGTTACCGACTGCGCTACGCGGCCCGGCATAATTTTAATACCATCTCTCTTAACATTTAGTAATTTGTATTTTCGTCTATGGGAAATTAACCTAGGTATTAAACAAGGAGCTAACCTAAATTATGTTACTGACTTTGTTTGCATAATGTATACAATAGTAAACTGGGTACATAAAATATTTTCAAATGACTGATGAGACTTCATTCAATAAAAATTAATTGTGTTGTTTTTCCTTTGCGATAAATATTACAAAATTCTACATCCTTAATATTTTAGCTTTTCAGGGCCCAATCGTATACTGTCTTTGATAACATTTAGGACAAACATAGGACCTTATGATATTTGATATGATTATATATGTTACTTTGATAAATTTGACAGAAATGAAATGTATTATAATAATAAAAAAGAGCTGTCTATTTCTTTGTTTATGTGTTTTAGAATCTTTAACTTTGGACAAACAAACCAAAATGATCTTTCGTGGAGATGAAATTTTTTTTTAAAAAAATCTTTATTGCAAATGTAAATGTTTATAGATATAGTAACTCAATAAAAACTGATAAATATTTTAGACAAACTGCTCTCTTGATATAAATTTAAAACAAAACAGGTTTGAAATTAAATAAAATACCATATGGCATTTAATATAAGGTATTTAGCAATATATATAGGACGTCTTAAATTTTGTAATGTACGTTACTCATTGTTATACAAGCATTAAATATGGAACTTTCCACCAGAAACGCAGTTAAGTATAGCTTTTTACTATCGTGTATCGATAGAATGCTCAATGATGGTTTAAAAAGTCAGCAGATGGTATTGCATGCTAACTTGCAAAGTGAAATGGGTCAAACCATATTCACCATTTTTGGGGGGGTAATCATATTCAACAGCATATAATTCTGAAATTAATCATGATAGAAACAAAATATTTGCATTTTTGAAACAGTCAGGTAATTATCTTTTCCAAACATGGTATGTAAAACGTATATACTCATTATTGAACTTATAAAATTAAATGTTGACCAAAATTAATTGATTTTATAAGGCGTAATTAAAGATATAACGTAAATGACAGTTATAACATAAAAGGTGTGCTACTGGATGGAAACAATTTATTTTCATAATTGTTTAGGTCCTTATCGAGGGTTTGGCAGTAAATAACGACCATATGCACCATCTGGATACAACCTGGATACCATTTCTTATTCAAATGTCGCCATTTTCGTTTTTATAGTAAAAATGGGGTAGGTGTACAAAACGACTCCTCCTGGAAAACTGCTACCACAATTTGACTGTACGACGTGCCTAGAAATGTTGTAGAAGGGTAGTTCTAACTATTTCTGAAGTCAAACCTTTTCTGGCTGGACAATTGTACCAAGTCAATTTTCAAAAACCCAGCTCCTTGACTTATTGGGACAGCAAAGGCTCCGGCCAAACTGCATGGATATTCAGGCTTGCTTAAATCTTCCCTGATCAACTACCAAAATCTCATAAGCTGGCCCATAATATATTTTTGAAGCCACTCTACAAAGAGGATCTTACATGAGTGCTCATGTTTTATTAAATTTATTAAACAAGTTGAGGAAAAGAGATAAAATGCGAGGCTTGTCGAGCATTTTATCTCTTTTTCACAACGAGTTTAATAAATTTAATAATACTGAAGCAGGAATGTTAGATTCTACTTATCATATGACATTAAAGTTATTTGTAATTTTTTTTAAGTGGAAACGTTAGGGTTTTGCCATATGTGTGACATTAAAACATCATTTTCATAACGTTTCCCGAAAATCTGTAAACCACTAGTGGTTTATCGATTTTAATGCATGGCGTTATTTCACTCCCAGACGGGACATCATATGATAAATTTTTTTAGCGAATGGCTGCAATGGCTAATGCAAGGTGAGCCCTCGTGTTTTGATACAATTCAAATTTATACATACCGAAAATAGTTATCCACTTTCATAGCATCTTCAACTGTGTCATCTCTTCTGTGAGTAACTTGTCCATAAACATAATGAAACTAATGAAAATAACAAGAAATAACTAGTCTCTTTAAACTCATTGATACTAACTAGAACACTCTTTTCTTACATGGGCGAAAGTTATTTCGAAAATCCTGAACTTTAGAAATTCAAATCTCAAAACTTGCATTATGCCTACAAAATAACAACATTTTTTTCAGTTTAAATGGCCAATGGACTTTAGAGAAACTGAAAGTAAATTAGAAATGCTATTATAATCTGCTAGATTCAGCATTTTGAGGCTGACTTTCTGTGGAAAGTCAGCCTCAAAATCCTGAATTCAGGAATAATCCTGAAAACTTTCACCCATGTTCTTAACCCATTTAAGCCTATCGTCCTTTTTGTGCGACATAGGCAAACAGTGCAGATCCAGATCAGATCATCAGATGCCACATTATGTGTCAGGATCTTCACTGTATGCTTACAGTATGTTTTATGAAATAAAAAAAAAAGAAGATAAATACCACCCAACACCCCTAAAAGTGGAAATGAAATTGTCCTACTGATAAGGGTAGGAGAATCAATTCGGCTTAAATGTGTTAATATTTATTGTGTTGGAATATTCTATTACTCACTAAATGGGGTTGCTGCTTGTGTTGAATATGACGTCCAGCATTTTGTTACTTCCAGCCCTGAAAACCAGGACTTTAGTTAAGAGTGTGTACCGATAATTTAATTTTCGTATTTCTCAACCAAAACGTATGTTGTGGGTACTCAAAAGAACCGTCTCAATGAGACGGTTCTTTTTGAGCACCCAAAACATATGTTAAAATAGATGGGTAAGAAAATGTTTACAATTTTACACTGAAAATTTTTGTTTATCTAAACCTGTGCTGAAAACCAACATTTTATTTGAGAACAGATAGAGAAGCGTTCAAAATTTTAGAACATTCACCGTAAGTGAATTTTAACAAGAGAAATAATAACCTTTGATTGAGAAATAAGCTATAGTTATGCAGATTTCCTCCTCGAACCTAACCTGTGATAGTTTTCCACTGTGTTCTGAAGTTGCTTCCAACAGTAAATGTACCTTCTGGAACTGAAATGCCTGACTTTGTGGAACAATGTGCATACACAAAACATCACCAGAAGTCTGAAAAACAGTAAGCAAAAATAAGTACATCATGAATTCATGATCTGCAAAAACATTTCAAAACAATCCATACAAACATTTTGTATCTATTGTTTTAGATGAATAAAATATTCCAATATCGGCAATAATTCAATTTTGCGTAGGTCGTGGTACAACAGTAAACAAACAATAATATTTACTTTACCATAGCTTCCATTTAATAGCTACCCTTTTGCAACTGTTCTAAACCCCATGAACAACAGAATGACTGACAGCTGAATAATAAGCTCAATTGCATGTGATTTACACTTCAACCAGTGAATCCTTTGTGGATTCAGAGGGGGGGGGGGACCCTTCCTGGAAAAATCACAAAGCTGTAGGGTTCCTTAGCAATGCTAGTCCGAACTCCCTGGAAAATTACATAGCTACCAAGCCAGCATTCAATGTTGGGCCTCTAAACGTCAGAAGAGGTTTTTGAAAGTTAATTTTGAAAAAAGTCAGCAGACGACAAGAGCATGACAAATTACCCAGCATGCAAAGTTAAAAAAAATGTATTCATGATAGAGGATAAAAAGTATCATTACCTATAGCATCTCAACATGATTGGGAGGGCAGTGGCTCAGTGGTAGAGTGCTTGACTCAAGACCGAAGGGACGTGGGTTCGAGCCTCACTGGTGTCACTGCAATGTGTCCTTCAGCAAGACACATTAATCCTAGCTTAAAACTGGTTCAACCCAGGAAGGCCTGTCCCGATGTAATTGAAAGATTGTTAACTGGGATGTAAAGAATCAAGTCAAACAAACATCTCAACATGGTTCAACCGCATACCTGCATGACTTTGTCCTGTTTCATCACATGTTTGAATATGTCTGATGGCTCACCCTGGGATATTACTACAAAGAAAATATATAGAGGATCTTACTTGAATGCTCATGGGTTTTTTAATTTATTAAACAACTTTAGGAAAAGAGATAAAATGTGAGGCTTGTGGAGCATTTTATCTCTTTTTCGCACCTAGTTCAATAAATTCAATATAAATACAGGCACACCAAAGTAAATAGATTCTATTTTATCACATGACATTAATTACTTAAAAATCACATTTTTGGCATGAAAAAGTCCAGATTTTGCCATCTTTTACATAACAGAAGGAAATCTGTAAACAACTAGTGGTTGATAGATTTTATTGCATGGCGTTATATCACTCCCAGATGCAATGTCATGTGATAAATGCAGTTTTTATGACTTATGTGGATTTATAAATAATTGAGCAGTGACATGGGATTTTTAACAATGTGGCATGAGCGCCCAGCAAAGGCTCAGACCACCAGCCTGCGCATATGGGCAGTCTGATCAGAGCCATTGCTGGCCACTTGAATATTCTATGACTGTTGTTAAGCTACATGACGGAACACCATTTGGTGTTTCTAAGCTTAACACAAGGCTGCACAGGCTCATCTGAGTCTATTCATGTCAAAATGCAACATTATTGGAAATCACGTCAGGGCTCATACATGTGTGTAAATGAAACACAGCAGCCTATACTACCTTTTCAGTAAAATGATAAACTTTTACAGTAAGTTAATTTGATCGTTTCCTTGTGGTGATAGCTATGGTGAAGATACACAGGCCTTTAGTTGAGAGTGCGTACCGATAAAGTATTTTTCTTAATCCTCGACCAAAACATATGCATATGATTAAACTAATGGGTAAGAAGATATTTATAATTTTACGCACAAAAATATTGTTTATCTAAACTTATGGATTCAGCTGTTAAATATATCAAAGCCGTCACATTAAAATCCCATAAATCTATGAGTTACAATATAATCATATACTCTGCTCTGAAGTTATGATACCTTACCTTCACAGATATTTAGGTTCTTGTCAAAATTGTTTTTACCAACTGTATGCCTTTTATCTTCAATATACTTCTCTAGGCTAAAGTTACATGATATACATTCACTATCTTGAACTGTTTCTGGTTTATCAGCAGGTTCTTGAAGTATGTCAGACTTTTCATGGACAGAGCCCTTCTTTGTAAATGAAGATGATGAAGATGCTGTCTGAGTTCTTGACTGATTTAAGCAGCAACAGTGACACAAGATTTTCCTCTTATAATGTGCTTCTTCACTCTTGGTGACTTTCGTTTGAACTGTTTCTGAATATTGTAGGCCTAGTATTTTCATGGCAGTCTCACACTTAAGAAGCATGTCTGATGGATGAGAATTTACAACTTTATGCCTGAAAATAAATGGAAAATGGTCACATTCTAAACAGCATTCATGGACAATTGACTATGACGTTGTTCTAATTGCATGCAGATAGTGATGAGATGGCAGATAGTGATGAGATGGCATCTTAAATCAGGGCTCACCCTGCCATTAGCCATTGTAGCCATTTGCTACTAAAAATGTTGAGTGGCTACAAATATAAGTCATTGGCTTAAAGTAGTCTAGGTGGTTCAAAAATTGATATATTAGCAAAACAGTGTATTTTGATCAGCTTTTGTATTTTCAAATATTCCTTCACACTCAATGTGCCATTTTTACTCTTTGGATGCCGGATTTTTCAATACTATCCCCGATCTGGGTCCAAACCATTTGCAAAGGTTATCAGCAGACAATAAAAGTCGCCCCTAGCGGGCAAAGATTTAAATACAAAACAATGTGTTGATACAACTTTCTGGCTAAACCCTTGGCTAAAGTTAATTTCATTTGGCTTCAACTTTTCCCATTTGGCTAAAGTGTTGGTTGCAACAAGTTCTGAGCCAGCGTAAGCCCTATAAAATGCTCATATGGTTGGTTTTAACTCTTTGCATGCTGGGCAATTTGACATGCTTTTAGTCATCCCCAAACTTTTTTAGAGTAATTTTGCATGCTTTTTTGTCGTCTGCTACACTTTTCAAAATTAACTTTTAAAAATCTTTTCAGCGACACTATCAGTGTCCAGATCAGACCCGACATTTTGTCCAGCCAGATCTGGGTTCAAACTGTTTGCAAAGGTAATAAGCACATGACAAGTCCTCACTATCAGGCAAAAAGTTAAAAGTTAACTTTTTCACAAAGATCTCCAAGAAAAACTATCAGAGTGTCAAATAAATTCATTACATTTCAATGTAAATGACTTGATTCCACGATGCCATATAATGTTTACTATAACAATGTCTGTACATATTGGTTTAAAAAAGCAGTTTTCCAGTAAAGAAATGAGCCAGCACATGACATTTTGGAACTTAACACATCGGCCTGCAGCAAAGGATCAGACGGGGGCACCCTAATAATTAGACAGCCAAAAATCACAACCATGGGATTTAGATACTTAGCACTTAGACATAGGGGCATGGAATTAGACACATCAGCTGGAAATCCTATAATGAAATATATAGATCTAATAGAATTTATGGCCCAATCTAGGGAATTGTGACACCAAATTCTTATTCATGGGTGGGAAATTAGACACCAATTTTTCACAATTGTCTAATCCTCTGGTGAATATTGCCATCCCACCTCTCGTGGAAAACATGAATAGATGATATCATGCATTATAAAAATAATGTTAATGACGGTACATGAAATCAGAAATACATTCAGCACTGAACAAAAGAGACATTAAACCTTACAACACATGCAAAAAATGCATCTGAAAATGTTGTCTGCTTTCGTCCCCCATTGCATCTATTTGATACCAATTTTGACTAATTGCAAGTTAGTACATTGTATGGAGTCAAACAGTGTGTACCCAGATCAGACTCTTATAACAGTGTCTACATTGTTTGTCGAAGAGGCCTCTAAAACATTTCAGCAGACAACAAAACAGACAATATTTGCTGTGATTGGTGCTTTAAATGTTAATTTGTTTTGATAATTTTGCTAAAATTTCATCATTATAATTTATATTATTATTAATAAGAAAATGAAATAAATGTATTTTCTTTTCTGCACTAAACAGAGTATCATCAATAATCTAATTGCCGGCGGCTGCTGATAACCTTACAGCAAACAGTTTGGACCTCTATCAGGACCGACAGAATGTCGGTCCTGATCTGGATCCAAACGGTTTGACACTCCTATAGTTTTCCAGAAAGAATTTTTTGTAAAAGTTAATTTTGAATAAATCAGCAGACGACAACAAAAGCATGAAAAATTACCCAGCATGCAAAGAGTTAATGGTCACATTTATGCTTTCTGTTTGAATGGTCATTTAGGGTAAAACCTACCCTTGTGATTCTAGTAAGAGTTGAATGTGTTGTGACAATACAAGAGCTCTTAGGTCATCCATGGTAAATTCTCTACCACCAGCTAACTCGCTCGCACAAGCGATGTCAAGAAAAATCATCTGATCATGATGAGAGGTTGCCACCTTTCCAAACTGCGTTTCCTCGCTGCAAGCTGATCTTATGTTGGTGGAAAAGAAACTTGGACGGTCTAGAAAGATATGAAACATATTGTAGGTGCCTGGTAGCACATCTCGGATCTTGAACGGCCATGATTCTGATTCTTTGATAAGGGTATCTCGCATTTCTGCAACTGTTGTAGCTACCTAACAAGAGAGACAAGCAAAACACGACTAGTACACAGCAGATAAATATGTCCAGATAAGGGATTTTTTGCGTAAAATTGTGATTATTTTCTTATTCATTTTGTTTTTGTTGCTCAAAAGAACCGTCGCATTCTGTGTCATTGAGACTGTTCTTTTGAGCACCTACAACATATGTCTCGGTTGAGAAAAAGCAAACTTAATTTTTAATTACAGTAAAACCTGTCTTAAGAGGCCACTCAAAAAGAAGACTGAAAATTGGTTTTCAAGACCAATTTTTGCTTAATGCAGCTCAAAAGTATTGCAGAATGCTCCAATGGAGCATTCTGCAATACTTTCGACCTTCATTAAGCTACTATTTGTCATTAAGATCTTTGTTTTGTCTATTTTTGAGTGGCCGCTTAAGACAGGTTTTACTGTACACACTCTTATCTGGAGGTCTGTAGATGAGATTTTGGCACTTATCATATAAGCAACCAGTAAAGGCTCAGATGAGCCTTGTGAGTTTAACCAGAGATTTCACTTGAGTTCACTGCTAGCACACATACAGTAGGGATGTAGATGAAGACTCTGGCCAAAATTTACACCTCCATGGGTGGAAGTTCAAAATTTCTAAAATCCTGAACTTTAGAAATTCAAATTTTAAAACTTGCAGGATGGCTACAGAAATGGATAATTTCAAGTTAAAATGATTAATTGTGTTTAGATAATCTGAAAACTAATCAAAGAAGCTATTATAATCTCCTTAATTCAGCATTTTGAGGCTGACTTTCTATGGAATGTCAGTCTCAAAATCCTGAATTCAGGATTAATCCTGAAAACTTTCACCCATGCACCTCTAGCCCCACTAGATAGCTGCACATGTACCCAAATCTCATCAGCTGACCCATATATTGAAAGATAATACAGGAGCAGACCTTATTTGATAATTTTAGAGTACTCAGAGTACCCCAGAACAGCCACCTTAAACAAATGAAACTGGGCATTTTGGAGTTCTCCGAAGTAAATTAAGAGATTGATGTTTGAATGGTGAAAATTATAACAAAATTTGACTGCCAAGACGAAAAAAAGACTAAAAAATATGTAACATTTGTTTTCAATTTTTTTTGCTAATAAGCTTATTTTTTCAATTTGAATTATCATCAGATTCTATCAAAAGATAGCTAATTAAATCTTCACAGCAGGCAGTGAGTGGTCTGTGGTTGTCCTGAGCCCCTATTGCATTCATGAATTCTTTATCAAAATAACTGCCGTTACGCACACTTGACTTTCTGAATTAGGCGGCGAGATCAAATGGCCAAATTCTCAAAACCGATGTATACGTCACAGCTATTGCTGACAGGCGTACAAGATTTTAAGGGGAAGTCAGAGTACGTCCAATCTTTAGATTTTCGATGTACGGAAGCCAATTTTGGACATAAAAACGCACAAAACAAAAACGCTCATAACATCCACAAGTGCAACTTACTGCAAGAGCTGAATAGTTCTCAATAACATACACGGTTGATGTTTAATCAGTGTCTGTACTGAGTGTTTCATTGCCTAACTACATGAAAACACCTTTATTCTGCAGAAATGGCGTTTCTACCTGTCGCGAAAACATATGTCTTTTAAATATACCTTGTCTTCATCAACTGTAAAACATCCTTTTGGAATGTAGAAGTCTCCTGTCTTAAGCTGATTTGTTCTCTTAAGTACCGTTAGTCGTTTGGTGGAAAAATTATGAAGTTTTGCTAATTTTTCAACAGCTTTCTTCAAAATCAAACACTGGTCCAAGGGCGCGGCCATCTTTAATCATGATCGCTCCAGCGAATACATGAGATTTCAAAGCGTCCTTGCTACAGAGATCAGTTGGGCGCACTCGACTATAATTCTCGAGTAACTCGATTCCGCTTGATATCTTTAAAATTTCTACGCGATTATCTCCCCTATATGCACTCGAGTAGAAATCGAATACACGCCAAGCTTTCGTTTTCCAGTGGAGGGAACATTGACGAGTTTCGTGTAATTGGGCCCATTTAATTTCTTCAGTTGATGGGCTATGATTTAACCACAGTTAACAGGTGACGTCATAGAGTTCGTGATATATATTCCATTAAAATCAAACGTGCATGGCTGTTTGAAGCCATTGTTGCAAAGCATAAATAGCGTTTTTGTTCTCAATTTTATGCTTTCTGGTGGCTGTTGGTGTTATAGAGTCTGTATGTGGTCGTTAGGACAGGGCCGCCCGGATAGCTCAGGTGGTAAGGGCAACCGACTAGTATTCTGGGGTTGTGGGTTGGAGCCCCACCTCGGGCGTCATCCCCCCCCCCCAGGTTTCACTACACAACCGCCTCTGCAATTTTTACTCAGATATTTTTTAAAACTTGCAGATAACCAGAACTGCCATAATAGCGAGCATAGCTCGCAACGCGCGAAGCGCGTTGCGAACAACATGAGCTCTTACGGTAGAGATATGGTCCAAAATGGGGTAGGGTTTATGCACAGTGTATCTTTAAAATCTCATGGTCCGGTTTTGTTGTCCATGAAATTACTTCCGTATCCGGTGAATCAGAGCTGTTTCCCGTCGGCATTGGACAAGTTAAACGAAACAGCATTAAGACGCATGGTACCAGCTGTTACGTCACTGGAGAATTGGTTGCAAGGCGCTATTTTTTAAAACAAGAAAATGAAGAAATCGAAAATTAGTTCAAAGTCAACTCACTTTTTCTCTATTCTATCACAAGCGTTTTCATACATTCTCCAACTTTGATTCGAACAAAACTGGCGATACTTCAGTTTTTAGACGAAACCAACCAAATTGAAGCGGGCTATTTGTTGATGTAGTAACCAGACGAAAAAATGAGTCAATAAAAACCCACAATGCATCGCTCTGCACATATAAACTCCCCATCCCTATTAACCGGTACGTTTTAACTCCCCAGTATTGACGCTCTCTGTCCAGAAAGACACTCCCCAGTATTGTCGCTCCCTGTCCAGAAAAACCCCAGGGGTTGTACAGTACAGATTATGCATAGAAAAACGGTACACTCTCTCTCTCTCTCTCTCTCTGCTAGATTGCGTTTTATCGGTCTCTTTACTGGATTTGATTAAAAATAGTAAATGAGTGTGATCAGGAAATACCACAATCACAAACTGCAGACAACCCCGAGGCACCATGAGGAAGAGCTGCTCAACCACACGAGACACCAGGAAGACAAATAAAGCAAAGCAATCAGCTCTCTCTTCCCCATCAAGATGATTGCAATACTAAAATGGACATAAAGTAACGTACAACAAAACATAGAACAATTACAGACTCCCACAATGGGAGTAACAATAAACAGAGAGTCAACAACAACAGAACCACCGCCTTAGAACGGACAGCAGCCTAAGCCACTGGGGGGCTTAAATGCATTTTACTGGCACCAAATCTTCGCCCTAGATTCTGCTGTTGTTGAAGTACAAAAAATGTTCAGCTCGCATGGAGGCCATCTAACTAATGCAATGTATCATCATGGAAAAACACTCTAATCAAATTACTACACCATGATGAAACAAAGAAAAGGGCTCATGACTCACAGATAGTCAGAGCTAAAGAAAACCTCAAGTTGAGCCATGGTAGTTGTAATGGTGTGTTTGCATCTAAATATGCTAATAGTGTAGTGCCATATACTTTTGACATACTTTCTTAAAATGCTGCAGGGGAGTGTGGGCAGCAGCCATTTTAATTTGTAAAATGTGGAAACTAATTTTAACAGAGCAAAGAACAGTTGTCCCCTTCTCCCTTTCTCTCACTCCCCATCCCCCCAAACCCCCAACCCACCCACCATTCATTATAATCTATCTATCTATCTATCTATCTATCTATCTATCTATCTATCTATCTATCTATCTATCTATCTATCTATCTATCTATCTATCTATCTAATCTAATCTAATCTACCCTACCCCTACCTCATCCCCTACCCTACCCACCCACCCGTCTGTCTGTCTGTCTGTCTGTCTCTATCTATCTTTCTATCTATCTATCTAATCAACCCTACCCTACCCAACCCTACCTCTTCCCCTATCTATCTATCTATCTATCTATCTATCTATCTATCTATCTATCTATCTATCTATCTATCTATCTATCTATCTATCTATCTATCTATCTATCTATCTATCTATCTATCTATCTCTCTCTTTCTCTCTCTCTCTCTTTCTCTCTCTCTCTCTCTCTCTCTCTCTCTCTAGTAAACTACGAAAATTCAGGGCATCACAATATGTCTGGTATCTACAATATTGGGCTCTTTGTGGAGGTCTTTCGAACTGGGAGCAGTGGTCAAGTACTTGTCTTTTTCTATACACATAATGATAACAGTACGTGTCAATACAATCTCGATGAGCTGTGATTAACCTTGATAGAAATAAACTCTTAAATCAGATAACTTATCTTAGTATTTTTAAAATAAATAAAATGCCAAAAACCATGAATTCAGTAATGTTCTTTAATATCTTCCTTTTGATATCACCAGCAGTTTACTGATGGTACATTATTATGGTGACTGAGTTATACCAGAACACTGTGTCACAATGTGCAAAAAATGAGAAATGTTCTAAATATCATTCTCTAATATATCAAGGACTTTAAAAGGTTTTCAAGAGCTTGAACTGCTTTTAAATTCCATTTGCAGGGGATTACTTATATGTATTCTATCCCTGTGAATAGAGTTGTACAATCATTTTTGTTCGGTTTGACTCCTTATGTCCCAGTCAACCATTTTTCAGTCATGTCAGGACTGATCTTCATGGGTTGAATCAATGCTAAGCGGGGGATAAAGTGTCTTGCTCATAGACACAGCACAGTAACTCTGCCAGTGGATATACTCAAGCCAGCAACCCTTTGATCTCCAGACTAACGCTCTAACTGAGTGAGCCGCTGCTCTATGCATTTCAGTGTACCTCTTGACTAGCATGCTTTGAAAGGCTAGAGGTGCAGCCTCTAAAGCTAGGGGCTATAATATGTAATATATCAGTTTTTACGGAAAAGGGCAACATATTTAAATGATTCTTATGATGTGCCCCACCTCACCACCCACTACCTCCTCGAACATACATCAGACCCATATTGGGTCATAGAACACACTTATTACAACTCTTAAAACCAGGCCAGAAGCAACTGTAATTTTGTATGAAAGCATTTAGCTACCATCCTGAGCTACCAGGTGTTCTTGTTCAAACCACTACCTTAAGGGAAAATCCCACCTCAGGAGGGTCTTGATCCCACGACCCTCACTAATGAGTGGGTGCTCTAATCACTGAGCTCAGGTGGTCCTGTTCAAACCATCCCTGGAACACTAGTCTGAGCTACCATGGAGGTCGTTCTAAACCACTACCTACAGACAATATAACTAGTGGAACTTATGCACCAGTCATTTGCAACCCACATGTCTGTCAGTCTGTCTGTCTGTCTGTCTCTATCTATCTATCTTTCTATCTATCTATCTATCTATCTAATCAACCCTACCCTACCCAACCCTACCTCTTCCCCTATCTATCTATCTATCTATCTATCTATCTATCTATCTATCTATCTATCTATCTATCTATCTATCTATCTCTCTCTCTCTCTCTCTCTCTCTCTCTCTCTCTCTCTCTCTAGTAAACTACGAAAATTCAGGGCATCACAATATGTCTGGTATCTACAATATTGGGCTCTTTGTGGTGGTCTTTCGAACTGGGAGCAGTGGTCAAGTACTTGTCTTTTTCTATACACATAATGATAACAGTACGTGTCAATACAATCTCGATGAGCTGTGATTAACCTTGATAGAAATAAACTCTTAAATCAGATAACTTATCTTAGTATTTTTAAAATAAATAAAATGCCAAAAACCATGAATTCAGTAATGTTCTTTAATATCTTCCTTTTGATATCACCAGCAGTTTACCGATGGTACATTATTATGGTGACTGAGTTATACCAGAACACTGTGTCACAATGTGCAAAAAATGAGAAATGTTCTAAATATCATTCTCTAATATATCAAGGACTTTAAAAGGTTTTCAAGAGCTTGAACTGCTTTTAAATTCCATTTGCAGGGGATTACATATATGTATTCTATCCCTGTGAATAGAGTTGTTACTTGTACAATCATTTTTGTTCGATTTAACTCCTTATGTACCAGTCAACCATTTTTCAGTCATGTCAGGACTGATCTTCATGGGTTAAATCAATGCTAAGCGGGGGATAAAGTGTCTTGCTCATAGACACAGCACAGTAACTCTGCCAGTGGATATACTCAAGCCAGCAACCCTTTGATCTCCAGACTAACGCTCTAACTGAGTGAGCCGCTGCTCTATGCATTTCAGTGTACCTCTTGACTAGCATGCTTTGAAAGGCTAGAGGTGCAGCCTCTAAGGCTAGGGGCTATAATATGTAATATATCAGTTTTTACGGAAAAGGGCAACATAATTAAATGATTCTTATGATGTGCCCCACCTCACCACCCACACCCTCCTCGAACATACATCAGACCCATATTGGGTCATAGAACACACTTATTACAACTCTTAAAACCAGGCCAGAAGCAACTGTAATTTTGTATGAAAGCATTTAGCTACCATCCTGAGCTACCAGGTGTTCTTGTTCAAACCACTACCTTAAGGGAAAATCCCACCTCAGGAGGGTCTTGATCCCACGACCCTCACTAATGAGTGGGTGCTCTAATCACTGAGCTCAGGTGGTCCTGTTCAAACCATCCCTGGAACACTAGTCTGAGCTACCATGGGGGTCGTTCTAAACCACTACCTACAGACAATATAACTAGTGGAACTTATGCACCAGTCATTTGCAACCACGTCCTCCCCCCCCCCCCCCCCCCCCCCAGGGCCTGGGAATAGCAGGGATATTGACTTTTCCATACGCAAAGCCCAGGTAAAATCCATGCACTGCAGGGACTTTGTTTTGGTCGAATCTCTGCTAAAAGTCCCTGCTATTTACTAAAGTTTGATTTTCTGTCACCTTTTTCCATGACCCCCTGCAATAAACCTACTACAAAGACGTACTGATAAAATAAAATAAAAAGTCGCCGAATCTGGTGACATTCTTCTGTTCACTTCGAATTTTTTCCATCAGAAGCGTGGCAACTGATATACTCGATATGACTGCAATCAATTCTAAATGTACATTCATTCTTCTATAAATCTTAATAGAAATTGATTATTTGCCATTCTAAATCACCTAAACAGCCAGAATATTACACTTCCTCAACTTACTCTCGATTTGTTGTCTTTCTCCCATATTGAAATCTCGCATCTCGGGATACTTCAAATCCCGGCAAATATCTTGTCAAAACACAGCACTATATCCGGTAAAACCTGGTAAAAACGCACCCTGTTTTGGCAGGAATCAAAAGCC
Organism: Loripinus fragilis; assembly: GCA_964019695.1. Lineage (NCBI taxonomy): Eukaryota > Metazoa > Mollusca > Bivalvia > Lucinida > Lucinidae > Loripinus > Loripinus fragilis. Next base: position 20,691,251 of record OZ026520.1, on the reverse strand, counting down.
CGTCATATCCACTGCACTACCGGGATACCTCGAAGATAAAATCACAGTACTGAAGCCCTGCTATGCCCCCGCTATCCCCGGCCCTCGGGGAGATGTGGTTGCAAATGACTGGTGCATTTCACATAAATAGAAAATTGGATCTAGCATGCTGTGCTCGCCATAAAGGTTGTGCCTTATTTCATATTATCTTGAGTGTTTTAATTTATTCCTGATCACTGTTTCAAGTTCAGAGTTACCTGCCTTTGAGCAGAGCATCGTAAATCAGGCCTTCAGATCAGTGACGTATATATTGGTGACTCCTAACTTCAATGAAATATCGATACTTAACCAAAGCAGCTTTTTGGGTGTAATACACAGGTAAATTAGGTGAAATTGATATCGTTTATCTAAATGATTTGCTGTTATGTAGCGGTTTTGGAATACACAGTGAAATGTCTTGATTGTTTACCAAAACTTAACACCTTTACAAACAACTGAACTTGAATAAATTCCAATAATAATAAACAACAGGGCATCTTAGTTTATGAAAATAAATAGACAGACACAGCTATATTTGAAGCTTTATTCGTTACAGTGAAAGAGGTATTGTTGAAGCCATATTTGACGAATTCCGCAACTTTCATAAAATCAACTGATATTTACAATACACAGTCATAACTACATAGGATTAGTCTTAAGATTGCAGAATCATGTCTTTTGTAAATATTTCATATGTCTTATTTTGATTGCTATAATCTTAATATAGCAGCACTCCAGATAGCGTCCATACAGAAGTAAATTACTGGTACGTTTTCCCCAATTATGGATAGAGTTGAAAATTAGTGTGTGCCAAAAAAGGGTGTGTTTTTGCCCATACGGTACGTTTTTACAGACAACTTGTATTTCTCATCCATTCTGAATAAGAAGACACTTGATAATTGAACTGATTTGTGCATCTTTCAAAATTTATGCGTTCAGAATTTCAGAATCAACTTGCTGGACTGCTTATCTATGTTTTATTTTTGCCTCAAAACAAACTCGCCAATGTTTCTTTTGGGTCCCCTTACCATATCTTACACATGTTTTCAGAATAATATTTGCAACTCTCGGGGAATTTGCTATCAGTTGGGTCCTTATAATTTCATGTGAACCAGTCAAAGTAGAAAGTGAACGTAGAAATTTCTTGGAAGAGCAGCCTGTTAACAGATGGCAGTAAAAACAATCATCTTTGTTCCAATATTCTGGCCTACATGTATATATATAGGGACATCACCATTTTCATTGATGGGTTATCAAACTGTACCTGAAGACAGCAACAACGTAACCTGTTTTAAATATGAGTATAAGCTTTCATAAAAATTTTGGCTAACTTGATACATACGGATTGGAAATAGCTGGTACGGATCAATGTTCATTTGGACCAGTACCGGTACTGATGGTAGTCAAAATTATCTGGAGCAAGTTGTATAGCAATGAGCGATATTTATGACAAAGAACAGTCACTACACGCTTTAATGTTCATATAAATGCAGCGGTTGCTCACGGCTGCATCGTCATTTTGTGTATACGATGAATGGCACACCTGGTGTAAGTCACGTGACACATGCCCTGACATACCTGTCTGGCTGAAAAATGGAGTTTCCAATCACTCTTATATAGGTCACTGTTCAGATCTATGGTGTTTGAATTACAGGTAGCTGTGAAAAAAATGTCACTATTAGCCGATAATTGATTGATACCCACTTATATCATCAACGGATATTCTGCTGGACTTGTGATGTGAAACTTCTTTGTTTACATTAAAGTCACACTCAAAAACGTTACTTGTCAAAAAGCTGATGTTCAGATGACACAGCATATGTGTAATATCGCCCCATTGGCCCAAATCTCGCCCAATAAACTAAGTTTACATACAATTCTGTTTTTAAAAGAAAAAATCCCCGATAGTTTTGTAACAGAGATCATCTGAGATGTGTAAATTTGTCAATCTCACAACCTAACATAATAGCTGCAAGGTACCTTTTGAGTGTAAAGACTCACTAAAGTCTGTTCTGTTGGAAAAAAAAGATAAGCTCTTGCTTATATGTTGTCCTATTTTTTCAGATGGGTGAGCTCCCTCTATTTCAATATTTTTAAGATTATTATTGATTCACTGATTGAGTAAGGCAGCATTGTTCTTACGAATTATATATTACAAGGGGTTTATTGATTACAGTTAAATGGGTTACATAAATGGAATGTTTGGGAACTTATTTAAAAATATGATAATTAAGCTAACCTATAGTATTTAAAATTGACCTTTATATATGTTGTTAGCTGTTCCTATATATGTTAAGTTCCTCTAAGTTCCAATATTGTTTCCACTGTTAATTTGTAAACCAGGGGTCGCAGGGTCAATTCCCGGATTCTCCCAGTCTGTCGGATGAGACTTTAAGCTGTTGCCCCGTCTTCTGAGACACTTTAAAACCAGAGTCACTGCCGGTTGAGCCTTCCGGAGTTCCTGGAGTTCCTGGACATACATGTAGAACCACAAAAAGCATAAACCCACCAGGCCAGTACTGGTACAGCCAAGGAACACGGCCACAAAAAAGTGATAATTTAAGAATATAACCTTTTGAAAAGTATATACAGCCCAAATGTCAACATACAGTATGCTTGGGCCCATCATTTCATAAAATAATCCACCATTTTTTGCTCCATGGGTCACTTCGTCCCACCTATCTTGAAAAAAATCTTGAAGCTCTGGTAAATTATGGTGTCTCCAAACATTATGCTGGTTCGCAGGTGAGTGATGGTTGCCCATTGGGCTACTTGTTTACCAGGCCTTTGGTTAAGAGTGCGTACCAGAAAAATAATTTTCTTATTTCTCAACCAAAATAAATGTTGTGGGTGCTCAAAAGAACCGTCTCATCTCAATGACACGGTTCTTTTGAGCACCCAAAAAATATTCTAAAAATTATGGGTAAAAAAATATTTACACTTTTACGCTGAAAAAATCTAAACCTAGGCTATGGTTTACTGAAAGTGGTCATGTTGCATTTATATTTGATTGAAGGGAATGAAGAGTATATCAACATACAAGAAAAAAAATTAGGCCTTACTCAAACCCCTAACTCTCAAATGCAGCTAGGGACCATAAATCAAATTGAAGGGATTTCTTTATATCAAAGTTCATCCCTCAAAAATCCCAAATGTTGCCAACTTGGGCCTTATCTGGATCCAAACAGTTTGACACTCTGATGGTATTCATGAAATCAGCAGACAAGACAAAATCATGGAAAATTTCCCAGCATGCAAAGTTAATGGTAACCATGTGCAGTGGAATCTATGAGCCACAGTATGCAATATTACCAAAAAATTTGTGTCTTTTGATTAAGATTATTTAAATTATCCTGCTGTGTAAATTGCATGATTTTAACTCATTGCCTACTAGCGTCATCTACTGATAACCTCTGCAAACATTTTGGAGACAGATCGGGCCTGACAAAATGTCGGGCCTGATCTGGTTCCAAACAAGTTTGACACTCTGATGGTATTCCTGAAAGAATTTTTTTTGTTTGAACTGATTCTTTACCTCCCATCAACAATCTTTCAGTTATGTAGGGAAGGGTCTTCCTGGGTTGAACCAGTACTAAGCTAGGATTAATGTGTCTTGCCCAAGGACACAACGCAGTGAAGCCGGTGAGGATCACTCAGACCTGCGCCCCCTTGGTCTTAAGTCAAGCACTCTTCCACTGAGCCACTGCATTCCCTAATTTTTCAAAAAAAGGAAAAAAAGTTGATTTTGAGAAAATCAGCAGACAGCAAAAAAGCTTGCAAAATTACCCAGAGTTAAGCTTGTTTCAATACCTCCTACCTTTCATCATATTTTGTTCCTACTTTCACTCTTACAAGCTGATTTTGCTTTTCCAAGAAGAGCAAACTCTTCATGCTGGCCATGGAATCGGGCCTATGACATCTTTAACCCTTACCATGTTGGATATTTTGATACCCTATATATTCACTTGTCTGTCAGATGATACTTTAAGCTCTGATGGCTGACCTTAGCTGTTGGTGGGACGTTAAACACAAAAACACATATAAATATCCTACACTTCTCAATTTTTATTGTATTAACTTGTAGGATTCAAGCTATAATCAGCATAATATTTAGCATGTTTGCAAGCCAAGGGTACTAAAAGTAAGTAAGGGTGCAAAAATCAGGAATCGATACAATCAAGGAAGGTTACCAATGGGAAAGTTACAAACTCACAGTAAGACACCACAAACGAGAGCCAAGAGGTCAGCCCTTTCCCAACAGGTGACCACAAGGGCCTGACAAGGCACACATAAACACGCGCACAAAGGCATAGCAAACACAAGACAGAAAAACATAAAAGATCCATACAAAAGAAGTACTGCCTTGGAAGGATCAGTAGAATATTTTACTGGAGGGCTTAAACCGGTTTCACAGCACCAACTTCACCCTTAATTAAGATGTGGATCAAGACACATAGATATTTGGTTTGCATGAAAAACCCCTAACTTATCAATGCATCATCTCCTAGAACATATAAATCAGATAAAGCAAAGATAAGGACTCAACAGTAAATAAAACTGAATACCAGAGCAAAAGAAATCCAATAGGTAAACCCCGGAGGGCCCGACAAACAGCCAAAGCATCAGGCCCCTACCATCTCATCAATAGATAAGTATTTAAGTGGGAACCATCATAGAGTCTGAAGTCCAACCCACAGGCGTGCACAAGTCACCATAGAATTCAGGTTCCAAAAGTCCTTGGCGCAAGAGAGATTTAAGTCCAACTTGGAATTTAGATATCAAATCATAGTATAGTCTATAAAATTTAGAAAAAGTTTTGTGAAGTTTATGATACCGATAGCCTTGTTTAAGAAGTTTCTGAGTTAACAATTATTGCGAGTGTTAAAGTCAGCAACATAGCTAGATGCTCTAGCAAAACGAATGAGTTGAGAGATATCTAGACTACATAGGATGTAGAACTAGACACATCACCATCTAAAAATGAAAAATTGAATTTCAAAATCAAAGTCCTCAAGTTTATCATAAATTTTCGTAGAAACAATATCATTAGAAATTGACAAATGCAAGTCTAAAAATGCACTTCATTTCATATGCACAGTATGAAACAAAGCGGACTTGTTACCCTTGGCTTGCGAAGATGATATTTAGGGAAGTTTTCAACTTTTCTATGGTCCTAGCCTCACATTGGAAAAGGTTAGTGATTCCCATAGAGAGTTTGTGCCTGTAGATGAGGGAGTGGATGGGGTATATCGGTTAGCGATTTTTGACCATATTTTATATTGATTAGCCAATAGATATAACGTTTAAGCGATTTTTTCGGTCTATAATTTAATGATTTTCTGACTAAATATAATGAGGATCGAAAAAAGTTGTGATTAACAATTAAACACACTCAAAAATTTAACGACTGAGTGAAAAATGGTGATTACCAATAGGTTTTACCGATTATCTTGTGAATTTTATCGATCAGGCAAATATTTTATAGTAAGCGATTAAGTGGCCAAAATTTTAATGATTAGTGATTTTCAGAACACTCCATCCAGGCCCTCATAGATACTAGCAACCCGGGTTTGATAGGTTGGATATTTTTCACTCTACGACAATACCATTGCTGTAAATTGAAAAAAGGAAAGAGCTTCATGTAAATATATTAGAAGGCTTAATTTACGGCAAACTCTGAAGCACAAAAGTAAAAGTTGGTCTTCACAAATTTCTTCTGATTGGCCTATTAAACATTAGCCTAAGTTAAGTCTGATATTTATTAATTTCGACTTAAAATTCTCTTTTGCTTTGGTTGCAAAAACGGCTGCTGAAATGGGCAACATACATGCATACGAAAATGGTCAATTTTTACCAAATTTGAGACTTTTGTAAGAGAAATTAACATACATCTAAACAAAAAGCAAATATGAAAATTATGTTCTAACAGATGATAAGTACATACATATACTACAACATGGTACACAGCATATTAAAAACTTTGTTTGGGGTATTGAGCTGTGCTGAATATTATTAGTTCTTGGAAAAAAAAACAGTCTTCAGGTCCAAAATGACCATTTTCCAATTTTTGACCTTGTTCAGTTATGTTTGTTACTGTACATGTAGCAATGGTAAAAATGATTATGAAATTGATTCCAAACTTTTACATTTGGGTCTGACATTCTATCTTATAAATCAATTATCAGAAGTTTTTAAGTGTAAAGCCACTTATATTTTTTAGCTTCAGAGGGAGTCAAATTAGCTTCTAATTTATATAATACACATGTAAATGTAGTTCTTTAACATTTTCTCATTTTTTGTTTGCTTTGCAGGGAGGCATGCCACCAAAACAACCCTTAGAAAAGACTTCCTGGCAGTGGGCTGAGACAACAGACCCAGACAGTATAACACTAGAACACATAAAAATAGCTTACAGGTTAAATCTGCCACACTGTACACCTGGTGGGTGCAGTAGAAACTGCAAAGGCAATCCATATTGTTTAAATGGGCTGGGTGAGAAAGTCTGGTTTGGTGACATTGAAGACAGAACATGGCATGATGTGGAAGACCCAGAGGAGGAAAGGAGGAAACCTTCAGCATTTGTTGGTTTGAAAAATCTCGGTGCAACATGTTATGTTAATACCTTCCTTCAGTTGTGGTTTATGAATGATCACATTCAAGAAGGGATATTTAAATGGCGTGAATTGGATACGAAAGCAGAAGGTGATCAGGATTGGAAACCATCTTCAGTCTGTGCTCATCTGCAGGTTATATTTGCTCTTCTTCACTTGTCAAAGAGACGCTACATTGATCCAAGTCCTTTGATCAATCATTTAGGACTTAATACAGGAGAGCAGCAAGATGCACAGGAATTCTCTAAATTATTTCTTTCAATGTTAGAATCCAATCTAATGGACAGCGCTGCTCCTAATCCAAGAAATGTTATCAAAGAGCAGTTTTGTGGATCTTATGCATATGTTACAAAATGCAGTAATTGTAATACATCCTCCGAAAGATTATCAGACTTCTATGAGTTGGACTTAAATATAAGGGGACACAAATCTCTAGATGAGGCATTGAAAGGGTTTCTTGAAGTTGAAAAGTTAGAGGGAGATAATCAGTATATGTGTCAGAAGTGTAATGGAAAACAGAATGCAACAAGAGCAATCGTCTTGAAATCTCTGCCACCCATTCTGAACTTGCAATTGTTAAGGTTTGTATTTGAGTCTGGAGTAAAGAAGAAACTTAGTAGCTGCATTCAATTTCCAGATGTACTAGACATCCGACATTTGGTTCCTAATGATCCTAATGCTATATATGAACTAACTGCAGTTCTCATTCATAGAGGTCCTTCAGCGTACAGTGGTCATTATGTTGCACATATTAAAGGTAAGGACAATCAGGCGTGGTATAAATTCAATGATGAAGAAGTGGAAAGAATTAAAGGTCGAAACTTACAACTTGGCAGTGAAGATGAAATCACAGATTCAAAGCAGAAAAAGTCACCTCGTACACCAAAAGGCCACCATTCTTCAAGAAATGCCTATATGTTGGTGTATAAAAAAGGAATGGAGTCTGCAATTGATCTAAAGGAGGACAGCAGTGAAATTAAAGACCCATCCGGTTTTAAAAATACCTTGACAGTTGAACAGGCTGGAACTAGCACTTTGTCCGAGCAAAACAGTTCTCATGCATATGGAAATCAGACAGAGAGAAATAATATATTTATCTTCCCTGACCACATTGTGGCTGACCAACTTAAGCAAAATACGGAATGTGGTAGCCCAGACAAATTAATAAAGTGTACATGTTCAGACCCAAACAATCATTTTGATACAAGGTCATCAAACAATATAATTGTAAAAGCTGAGGAGGCATTTAATGGAGGAGACTGTTTTTCGAAATCAGAACCAACAGCCATAAAATTATCAAACAATACAAAGAGTAGCAACAATGGGAAGAAAACTACAAGTAACCTGAGCAATCTACCTGATCATGTAAGAGATTTTGTTGATAAAAGTAATGATGATTTTGAGAAATGGGTAAAAGAGATTAATAGTTTAAAGGAGAACAATATCAGAACTGGACGAGAAAAGCAAGAAAATATCAAAACAATGTTTCGAAACCTGTTCACGGTTGAAAGTGGAAGTTTTGAATGGATTCCTTCAAAGTGGCTAAGTAAATGGTTGACTGAGCCTCAGCTTGCTCCAGCAATAGACAATACTGAGATTTTATGTAAACATGGGTGTGTATGTCCTGAGCAGGTTTCTAAAGTGAAATGTATTTCAACTTTTGGGGCGGATAACCTTTTTACTCTTTATGGTGGAGAAATTAGATGCCAGGATGAATCCTCTTTGTGTGAAATGTGTGTGAAGCAAAAGTGTGAAATTATTCGAACAAAAGTGAAAATGGCTGAGGATGACAAACTAATCACAGCTGATCTGAAAATTAATTTGAGTGATAAGCCTTCGTTTTGGATTGGGAAAGGGTCATTTCGTAGTTGGAAAAGGCTAGCATTGGAAAGGCTCTCTGAGAATATAGGTGCTGGTAAATTAGTCTCCAAAGAGGGAAGTCCTCAGAAAGTGCAGGGAGAAAATTGTAAATCATTTGAGTCAGACTCTGATGATGAAGCTGTAGGATTCAATGAAGACTTACTTTGCTCGGGTCATGGTGCATTGGATCCAGATGTTTCCTGCAGAAAACTCATTCCTGAATCAGTTTGGTTGAAGCTCAAATCTTATTTTCCTGGGTGTCCAGAGTTTCCTAAAGATGCTGCAATATGTTTTGATTGTCAAAACAACATTTATGAGGAAGAAGTGTCTAAGGACTTAAATAAGCAGATGGCTGTAGAACAAAAACTGTCACTAATTGATCTTTTTCATGACAGAAAACGACCAACATCCCTAGAAAGCTCAAATGAAGGTATTTATGTGGTCAACAGTATCTTTGTGTTTGCTTGGAAACAGTTCATTAAAGAGCCAAGCAAAATGACTGCCATTTCTGAGGTTAACAATAAATCATTATTGTGTGACCATGATATGTTTTTGTATCCACCAGAAAATGACAGTGTACTTAAATCTGATGATAGAGTTACATACCTATGGCCTAAGGAATGGTCAGTCATTCAAAAGTACTACACAGTTGATGCTGAAATTGTTCTAATATCTATCCCTGGAGAAGAAAAGAGAGAGACACTTATAGTCCCCAAAGTATGTGATGAATGTCTGATCAGTAGACTGAATGAAGAAGAGAACGAGATATATGATTATAGAGATGTAAAAGTGTATGTGAGAAAAACTGAGAAAAAGATGAAAACAAACCAAGATGCTGATGATTCAAAATATTATGATCCTGACTTTACTAAATACTTGTATCCATGCAGTGCTGAAAAGAAAAGAAAAAGCCTCAGTGACTTACAGACGGAACCACCTGGAAAAATTGCAAAGACCACTGAAAATGCAACTATTATAAGAAAAAGCCAGCGGCACAGAAAACAAAGGGGAGAAAAAGAATTGATTGTTTCTTCGCATCACACACTAAAAGATCTCAAACTACAGATAATGAAAGAATATTCTGTTCCTCCATTTGATCAGAATTTAACAATTTCAGGAATAGTTCTCTCCGATAATGAAGCAACACTTAAGGACTTAAGGATACCACCAGGGGCAGTAATTGATCTTGTTGCAGATGAACCACAGGAAGATGCTGCCTTCTTGGAGGAGGCTAGCCAGGTAGCAGAGGCAGGCTTCAAGGGAACAAATTTATTAAGGGCTTAATGTTGATGCTTTCTTTTACTAAATGAAAGTGTTTGTTTTGTAGGTAAATTCCTTTGGACCAACAGCTCTTTTTCACGGTACAGTAAAACCTGTGTAAAACGGCCACTCAAAAATAGACAAAACAAAGATCTTTATGAGAAATGGTAGCTTAATGAAGGTCGAAAGTATTGCAGAATGCTCCAAGGGACGCATTCTGCAATACTTTTGACCTGCATTAAGCTATAATTGGTCTTGAAAACCAATTTTTGGTATTTTTTAGATTTGGTATTTTACACAAGTTTTACTGTAATTACAAATAGTGCATTTACCTTTAACAGTCTCGACAACTGTCCAAGAGAAATACACTTTTTGTAGTGTAAAAAAGAACTATTCATCCTTTATCTGGATGCTTGCAATTTGAATTAGGTTCTTCAAGGATATACTTGTGTACCCATTTAAATGGTCTGTGCAAAACAAGCTTTGAAAAAAGTTTACAAATTAGCCTGGATTTTGTTGAAGCAGGGGTGTGAAAATAGCAAAATTCTATACTTGCCCAGGTACAAGTAAATGCCATAGTGTACTTGTCCAACGAAAATTTTACTTTCAAAATAAACAAGTAAATGCCATAATGTACTAGTCCAATGAAAATTTTACTTGCAAAGATGTTTTGATTGAAAAAAGTTTACAAATTAGCCTGGATTTTGTTGAAGTGGGAGTGTGAAAATAGCAAAATTTTATACTTGCCCAGGTACAAGTAAATGCCATAATGTACTTGTCCCATGAAAATTTTACTTGATCCCAAAGAACTTGGCTTAGCCCTTACTTTGCTAATACCATGTATAAACTCTTTAAAAACAGTATGAAACTAGATATGAACTCAATTGAAAAGAGTGTAGATCCAGCTCATGGCCGAAAGTATTGTAGAATGTTCCCCTTGGAGCATTCTGCAATACTTTTGACCTGCATTAAGCGATAATTGGTCTTGAAAACCAATTTTAGGTTGTTTTTAAGAGTGGCCGTTTTACACAGGTTTTACTGTGTATCACAGCTACCAGTATTACTGGGTTCATCCAAATATTTAAGATTTAAGGTAGTCTGATAATTACCCCAACAAGCCTCCAAAGCTACAATGCATACAAGGCTCTTGAAATTTCATATGCTGATTTTGTGAAAAAGTAGCTGACTGATATTTTTTTTTCATCTGAGTTATCTCCCATCCTTTAGTTATGCCCCTTTGATTAAAAGATACCGTTTTGTTAGCAAGATATCTAAAAAAGTATTGAAGCTAGAAATGGGTACTGATTATCAAAATCAACCTGCATTTACTTTGAAATTATCCATAAAAAGCTGGCAGATAGACATGCTATTATTAAGAACATGTGTAAAGACTGTAATGTGTTTTGGTAATTGTCTTGTATTTTGTAAACATGGTAAATGTGTAGTATCTGTCATTGTCTAATATATGTTGTCTGTTTGTACAATGAGCTGTTAAGGAATTTTAATGGAGTACATAGCTGACAGTTTTCATGATGATGCCAAATTCTGGCTTTTTGGACAACTTCCCACAGAAAGTTTGATTTGATTCTTTACGTCCCAGTCAACAATCTTTCAGTTACGTCGAGACGGGTCTTCCTGGGTTGAACCAGTACTAAGCTAGGGTTAATGTGTCTTGTTCAAGGGCACAACACAATGACACCGGTGAGGCTCAAACCCGCGGCCCTTCGGTCTCGAGTCAAGCACTCTACCACTGAGTCACTGTTTTAATGGGTAATGCCATATATGACACATGATGTGGAAGCTGTATTTTACTAGCTTATGCTGCTTATATCATCTTAAAATCTCGGCTCAAATATGAGTGTTTCCCGGAAAACTGCTAACTGCAGTTTTCTGGGCATCATATTTTAGCCATTATTTCCATATGCTGTTAGCTGTTGACAAACACCAAACTATCTCCATATTGTGCATTAGGCCATATTTATATATATTTACATTTTCCAAACAAGCCTTTAATGAATCTTTAGATTTTTGCAATATTTCATAGCCTCATGAAAGACACAAATTTGATTGACAGCTGCCAAGCTCACTTGCCCGTGCAATACTCTTTTAACATTGAATTCATTCACCATCCAGAAGTGACTCTGGTGTTGTGATTGACAGCGAACCACACCTGAATCGCATTTGCAAAACAAGCCTCTAGTTTGCTTGATTGGCTGTCAGTGTTCACACTGGCTATTCCGTTTTACTCTCCAACAAAACCATTAATAAGATTATATATTAGATACAAAACTGTTTTGTTTCCTAAATTATGAATAATTTCTATATATTAGATATTTATGATAAAATATAAGGAATGAATCCTGAACACTTCGGGTCTCATGAACACTTCGGGTCTCTTGCAAAGTTAATGTGAAGCCCTGTGGGCTTCATTTACTTTGCAAGAGACCCGCAGTGTTCATGATTCCATAAACATTCCAAATATCAAATTTATTTCTTAAGACAACACCCTTTCAAATTAATTTTATATGAAAAAGTTAAGAGAAAAAAGACGACTAAAACACATTTCATGTACATTGCACTCTGTGCCTAAGAAAACAGTGTCGATCAAGATCAGCCTTATATTAAGGAGATATCTACATTTTCGTGACTCTGTGTCAGGTGATCGCTGCAGGACCTTATGGTCCTCTTGTTCATATTTTTCCAGGGAAAATATTTTTGTTGCTCAATATGCTGCCAATGTCTTCTCACAACGAGATGTTTTCTCAGAAAAATATGAAACCGATTTTTCTCCCACCTTTGCCCATATAAGATAGGCTGTCAGCTCATGTAAGAAATTTCTATCTTATATGACCACGTGACTGCTTTCTTTCATGGGCAGTGTTAAATATTCTTTTATCCCGAAAAAGGATACTTAAAGGACCAATATATTGCGCCTATGTAACCCAAAGGCACCATTGACCAAGCAAGGTTAAGCGTTACTTACTGACGTCATATAACGTTAATGACGTCACCGAACGTGCGCCGCGTGATGAAAACGGCAATGTTACGCTAGTGGCACAGGGAGCCAAGCAGGAATTTATTTTGCATATTGCAACTTAACTAATGCTCCAAGGGTGTTTTCCTGACAATACTACGTTTACACCCATTTTAATGCCCGATAAAAATACTCGTGAACTCAGAAATAATGTAAACCCAACGAGTAAAAAGTTAGAAATTTCAGGTTTTCATGGAGTTTTTATGTTCTAACAAAAACCCTTCGAAAAGTGGGAGAAAAACGATCCATCATGAGCCTGTCCATGTAGGATAGAGATATCTCACCCTCGGGGTCGTAATTTAACCAGGGACTCGGCAAGCCTCGTCCCTGGTTAAACTTTCGACCCCTCGGGTGAGATATCTCTATCCTACATGGACGCTCATGGTGGATTGTTATATTCTTTTAACTTTTTGCCTGCTAGAGGAGAATTTTGTCATCTGCTGATTATCTTTGCGAACAGTTTAGACCCAGATCAGACCTGACAGAACGTCGGACTTGATCTGGATCCAAGCTGTTTGACACTCTGATAGTATTTTGAAAAATGTAGTATTGAAAAATATCAGCGGACAGCAAAAAATCATGAAATATTACCCAGCAAGCAAAGAGTTAAATTAAAACTAAAGAAAAAAACAGTACTGATGATTCAAAGATAGATGAGAACCGTAAACAAAAGATATGAACTTATCCAGGTATTTCATAATTTATACAGGTATATCATAAATTCCCTATGACTGCAGTAAGATATTTACCATTAATTTACCTGTTTCTATGAAAAGTAGTACATGTATAGTCTTATTATTATGCATCTTTGAATCATCAGTATATGGTTTCTGGGTGTTAAGGTTTTTTTCAGCTTAAGTGTGTTTTTTCTTTGTTTATGTTTTGTGTAGTTGATTTTGCAGCAACAATTTTAAGACATGTAAATTTCCAATTAGAAACCTGGATCTGTAAATATTTAAGGTACATGTAGTTGTAATTAAATAATTTAATTTATATCCTAGAATAAAGTGGGTTTTTTTTACATTTTCTTTAACTGTTTACTTGCTAGTGTCGGCTCCTTATAACATTTGCAAACAGTTTAGACCCAGATCAGGACTGACAGAATGTTTGATACTCTGATGATATTCCTGAAAGATTTTTATTTAAAAAAAAAATACTTTTTGAAAAAAGTAAGTAGAGAATAAAAGATACTGAAGTTTCCCAGCATGCAAAGAGTTAAATACAGTAAAACCTGTGTAAAACGGCCACTCAAAAATAGACAAAACAAAGATCTTAATGACATGCTCATAAGAACTAAAATGCTGAACATATCATCTTTTCTTGCTCATACTCGCAGACATTGTATTTCATCATGCAAATATATGTCTTAGTGCCAACGATTGTTGGAATTTTAACATGAAGGTCGAATGTATTGCAGAGTGGTCTAGATAAGGATTTGGAATAATGGGTATTTCACCCCCTACTTTTTAATTTAATAGTATTTTACTCCCTACTTAAAATATCAAATTGCAGAAACTTAGTCCTCTGTTGCAAAGCCTTGTGAAAATCCCCATATTACATGGCGTTTTTTAGCTCACCTGAGCCATTGGCTCATGGTGAGCTATTGTGATGGTTGGATGTCCGTCCTGTGTCATCCGTCGTCAACAATTGCTTCAAATGACATCTCCTTCTAAACTACTGGCTGGATTTTGACCAAACTTGGTAGGAATGATCCTTACATGGCAGTCTTAAAAAAATGTTCAAATGTTTTCGGTCCATTGCCTATCTAGGTCACACAGGCTTAAAATTGATTTTCAAGATGAAAATTTTAAAAAATCTTCCTCTCTGAAACCACAAGGCCTAGAGCTTTGATATTTGGTATGTAGCATCACCTAATAGACCTCTACCAAGTTTGTTCAAATTATCCCCCTGGGGCCAAATATGGCCCCGCCCCGGGGATGACATGTTTTACATAGGCTTATATAGGGAAAACATGAAAAAAATCTCCTGGTCTTACTAAGGATAAAAGATTTCACCACATAAATTGAATATCAGTGCTGAAACCTCAAACTGCAAAGGGTACTTTTACCCTTCAATTTAATTTTCAATACTGATTTCCAAAAAAATAATTCTGAAAAACCCTTTACCCCCTCTTATCTGGAGCCCTGATTGCAGAATGCTCCCCTTGGAGCATTCTGCAATACTTATGACCTGCATTAAGAGTTAATTGGTCTTGAAAACAAATTTTCTGTAATTTTGAGAGTGGCCCTTTCACACCGGTTTACTGATCAATAAGTGATATGTTTTATGTTTTGAGTGCTAGAGTATTTTTGAATATGTATAAAATGTAAACATTGACCGTTATTGTTGACAGAGTGTTGTGCTAGAGAATACAAGTATATTTATTATTTTGTTGTTATTGTCCACAGACTTATCCTGCCAATATTTTTTTGTCCTGAAAATGTTGTCTGCTTTTATGTCTGCTGCATATATACAAGTGCACTTCAGATGTGTTTAAAGCAAACATTATGAACCCTGATCTGACTGCTCCCGTAAGGGAGCAGTCTGATCTGGGTCCATTTTGTTTGCAATACAGGCTACCTAAGAGCATTAGCAGACAAGAGAGCAAATGACAAGTCATGACTGGCGGGAAAAGGGGGTTCAGTTGATATATTTGATTATTTTTTTCTCTTTTGCTGTAGATGTATAAATAATACTCTGTTGTTATATCTCTTCCTCTTGTGCCATAGGTAATCTATGTTTGTCACATTAATTTGTCATATTAATCTGCATTTGAGCCGTGACATGTAATTTTCAACAATATGGCATTTTGACAAGTGTAGACTCAGACGAGCCTGTGCAGCCTCATTTTAAGCTTAGAAACTTCAAATGATGTTTGGTCAGTAGCTTAACAGTCCTAGAATATTCAAAGGACAAGCAAAGGCTCTGATCAGACTGCGTGTATGCTCAGGCTGATCTGAGGCTTTGCTGGTCACACATACCACATTGTTGGAAATCTCATTTCACGCCTCATTTCTTCTATAACTCATTAGAGAGGTGTGCGATTCTCAGTGGTCAAGTGCTTGACTAGTGATCGAGTGGTTGCGGGCTTCAAGCCTCACCTGAGGCACTGCGTTGTGTCCTTGAGCAAGACACTTTATCCTCTGCTTAGTACTGGTTCAACCCAGGAAGAACCTTTCCAGCTTGACTGAAAAAACTGTTGACTGGAACGTAAAGAATCAAACCAAACAAACAAAGCACGGCAGTAGTGAAAAATTGTGATTATTTTCTTTTCCATCAGTTTAAACATGTTAAGGTTTTGAATTAGACATATTATAATAGCTTCTGTACTTTCCACCTTATCAAAAGACAATTGACCATTTATGCTTGAAAGTTTTAATATTTGTATGTGCATGGGTGAAAGTTTTCAGGATTATTCCTGAATTCAGGATTCAAAATCCTGAATTAGGCAGATTTTAATAGCTTCTCTGATTTATTTTCAGTTTATCTTTGGGCAATTTACCATTTAAACTTTGTAGGCATACAGCAAGTTTTGAGATTTGAATTTTGACAGGTATGGATTTTTGAAATTTTGAACTTACACCCATGTATGTATACTGCAAGTTTTAACATTTGAAATTCTTAAGCTCAGGAATTTTGCAAAATTTTGAACTTTCACCCCGGGTGACACATATGATAATCATTTGTTCGGCACTCAGCCTCACAATCTCTTAATCTGACAACCTTTTTATGTTTATTCTGATAAAATTTTAACACTTGTTATATGGGCATTATTAGAAAACGGCTTATCATCAATTGAGCGCATTTTTTTTTCCATGCCATCGATTGAGTGCAAAACCTACTCATTTATTGAGCGCAGATTCAGTGTTCACTCACCTATATTATTCTTTTGTTATGGGCATACCTTTAGTAAATACAAGCCCAGGTACTGGGCAATATCAGCTTGTGTGCACCATAAAATACTCAACAAGTAACGATTCTTACTTAAGTCAGTTGGTAGTGATGGGTGAAATTATTTGCCCAAACTGATTAGGACAGAGTTGGTCAAAATGACTGTAGAGGCTAGTTTGTTCCCAACAGACTTAAAGAACATACATCAGACTGTATACAGAAGCAGGGGAAAAATGTTTCCTAAACTGCCTAAGAGCAGACATGACTTTCTTGAATGCCTGAATGCCTTAACTATGTAAAGGAGAACTATTTTTCTCCACAGGTAATTGCCAAAAATATTTGCATTCAGTTGATGAGCAGGGTCTCTGAACTCTATAGAAATCCTCCGCTGAATTGATGGCATTTTCTGCGCTGAATTGATGAGTATTTGTGCTCAATTGATGAATCACCGAGAAAACCTGTTTTGGGGATTTGCGACCAGGTAAGGTTCAATCTGGCCCTCTCAACTGGACAGACTAACCAGAATGATCAAAATTTGAATTTAAAAGTTAAGCTGATTAAAGTCCAGGCTTGGTGCATGAAGAAAGCCTAGATTGGAAGCTACCCATTGAACACACAGCAATTGACCTTATCAGACAGGGCAGATGGCCAGACTGATCTGATTCTTCACTGAGCGTTAAGTCAAATTGTTGGTTTTTTGTCATCAGGGTTCGCACAGGCTTGAAAAGTACTTGAATATACAAGACTGTCTTGAAAAGTCCTTGAAAATAAAATTTGCCTTGAAAAGTACTTGAAAAACACTCTTAGGCATTGAAAAGTCCTTCAATTTTACCATTTGCTAGAGGATTCAACACTGTGTGTTTTTTTTGGAGGTCTAAATCAGTATAAGATTGTGGTGCCTTTATTTGGTGCAGCATATGCTGCACCAAATAAAGGCACCATAATTTTACACTGATTTTCTAAAACTTATATCTTTAATAATGGACAATAATATATCAGAAGTAGAATTTTAACGTGTAAATCAGTATTTTTCATAAGTTTTCAGTCCTTGAAAACAGTAGGAAAGTCTTCTTTTAGAAGTCATTGAAAAGTCCTTGAATTTTACACCAACTTGCCTGTATGATCCCTTGTCTCGCAAAGGCTTACTTATGGCCACTAATCTATTGCTGAGAAGTCACTGCTGACTGCTTTTATATGAGTCAAGTCAGCAGAAACTTGTTTCATGCGTAACTGAGCATGAAGTTTCAACTGCTCATAAAAACTTAAATGCTGAAAATATAATCTTTTCTTGCTTTCAAACTCTCAGACGTTGTATTTATCATGCCAATAAATGTTTAAGTGGCAATGATTGTTGACATTGTGACATAATGAGCATAATGAATTTCATGCTCAGTTGAGTTGAGCATGAAAAAAGTTTTATAACCTCAAGGCTTGTATTTATGGTTTATAATCAGCGATAAACACTAGCTTGCTCAGCATCTGAAACTTAGCAAATAACTTGGAAATTAGGAATTTGTAGTTATGGTAAATATTCTAATATTTTGAACACTTTTCTCTTTCTGTTCTCAAATAGAATGTTAGTTATCTGACAGGGCTGGAATTCACAAAATGTTTGTCAGAATAGCATACAGGGTAGATCCTGATCAGACTGCTTCTTTAGAAGCAATCTGTTCTGGGTCTGCACTGTTTGTATAGGCATTTTTGGCAAGCCACTAGTGTTTATAATTTTGAATATCTATCATATAGTTATTTCACATTTAAGCCAGTGGATATACATGTGCTGATCAGACAGAAAGAAGATGCAGGCGGATTTGGATCTTTGTTGTTTGTATAGGGTAAAGTCAGGTAAATTCGGGCAGTTGGCTAAATTCGGACAGCCACCTTGTTTTTTCATATTTTGATTATTGGAATAAAAGATAAATTAACTAAGCAAACAGTGAAAATCCTGATGAGACGGCTCATTAGGAGCCGTCTCATCTGGATTTCAACTCTTTGCAAATGTGTGTCCGAATTTACCTGATGTCCGAATTTACCTGACTTTACTCTATAGGACATGATATGGATCAAATGAATACATGTACCGTAAATGTTCTAAAATTTTGAACAATTTATTTTTCTTATCTCAAATAAAATGTTCATTATCAGGCTGGAATTCACAAAATACTTGTCAGAAAAGCAAATAGTTAAGACCCTGATTAGACTGCTTCTTCTGGAGCAGTCTGATCTGGGTTTGCACTCTTTCACAGTTAGTCAAGGACGCTTTTGGCAGTTAACTGTTTTGGTAGTCAAAATTTTAGAACACCATTAACATATATCCATACTGATAGTTCCTTCACTTTCAATGTGAGATTTGTATATTTAAGTTAAAGGGGGAAAAGATATGTGCCTTTTGATATTTGTCATGTTAGTTTCCAGGGATACATGTTAGAATCAGGGATGCATGCTGTAAATTTAGCTGTGAGTCTGAAAGAAACACTTCCAGGCATGTGGAATATAAATTCTTGCATCAATACCTATGTTCATACAATGTAGCTGTTTGAACCCATGTTCAAATGAACCAAAATCCATGTTCAAATCATGAGATTCATGTGCTGTTTGGACATGGATTTTAACTTGACAATGCTTAAAATTAGCCCAGAGTTATTTGCATGACGTAATATGGAAAGTGTTGCAGACGAGATTGATCATTTCACCAATACTTATTTATGATAACATTGCACACCACTATGACGTTGTGACGATGTTATGATGTTTGAAAGTTTAAAGCGGATGCCATTTTGTTAGAGAAATTCAGTGTTAGAAAAAGGATCTTTTTTAAAATGTTAAAAGTGAGGATTTTAGTGGGGGTTGAGTTGAAATCAGGAAAAATATGCCAGAATAACGATCACACATGTTTTTTCATTGCATTAACACTTGCCGGGTACCTCAGTTGATGTAAGAATGCTCTGCCTGGTGGTCAGACTGCTTCTTAAGAAACAGTTTCTTCAGAAGCAGTCTTATCTTGGCCTGCACTGTTTTTGTCTAGGCATTTTTGGTAGAAAGTTTAGAACATCTACCTTATACTTTCTCTACAGCATGGCCATCAGGCCTTTTTGACAAGAGTGCATAATTAAAAAATATTTTTTCTAATTTCTCAACCAAAACATATGTTGTGGGTACTCAAAAGTACCATCTCAATGAGATATATAGATTGTGGGTACTTGTTAGAACCACATGATAGTTCTGCTAAAATATAGAGTATGGGTACTTGTTAAAAACACATTATAGTTATGCTAAAACTTAGATTGTGGGTACATGTTAGAACCATTTTAGTGAGACAGTTCTTTTAAGTTTTCAAAATCTGTATTTAATGGGAAAAAGATAAGCAACATCTGCCAGGCCCAGTAGCCCCAATCTGTAGTCCAATTGCTGATCCAGGGGTAATAAGTTCGATCCCCGCCTGGCCCCATACTTTCGTGGGTATTGGTCATGAAAAAAGTTCTACGGTCATTCTCCTCCTTCTGCTGATTCAAGAAAGGCTGCTGTCAGTTACATGTGAAAGTGTGTGAACTGAGAACTGGTTAACCACTTATTCTAAGCTTGCCTAGGAAAAGTGTGGTTAGGTCAACTGACCATTGCGACATGACCATATCTGTTGACTGTTAAACCACATACCAAACAACAAATAAGCAACATCATTAAAAGGCAGTCATAACGGCTATTCACTTACAGATCTGAAATGTGAACATATAGCTTCTGACATAATTAGGGGATAACTATTCAAAAAATCATTTGGGGGGGGGGGGTACATTATCCGATATGGTTTTACGGCCACATGCGAGTGGACCCGTAAAACATGATTTCTGACCGTATCTCCAACGACATACCTTCCCAAATGAAACTTTGAATATGGTTATCCTCATTATATTGCACTTCTGCAGTTTCGCCTCAAATTGGAGCATTGCAAGCCCAATAAAGATGTACATCATCCAAGGAATTGTGATGTAACTAATGACTTCAAAATATATCCAACAGAAATTTTGACGTTATCCATCACACATCGCATTACAAAAATCAAGTGCATTAGAATAGCAAATCAATTTGAAGGGGATCATCAAATAAAAAGCTGTAGACATCATAAAAACCTGTGCTTCTAGGTAAATAGCTGGAAAATAATGCTTAAAAGTTTCAAGCCCAAACCTGCTATTGTTCTACATTACATAGGTGAAAGTTTTCAGGATTATTCCTGAATTCAAGATTTTGAGGCTGACTTTCTCAGAAAGTCAGCCTCAAAATGCTGAATTAGGCAGATTTTAATAGCTTCTCTGATTTATTTCTAGTTCATAATTGGGCAATTAGTTGACCATTTAAAACTTGAAATTTTAACACTTTGTAGGCATACAGCAAGTTATAAGATTTGAATTTCGAAAGTTCAGGATTTTTGAAGTTTTGAACTTTCACCCATGTACAATAAAAGTACAATGTTCAAAATTGGCTACTTGCTGGTATCCATTATTTGAGTAGATTTGCCTTGTTACTTTAAAATTGTGCAGTGGAGATCCAGATGCCGGTAACCAATATGTTTAAGAATGAGCCGATATCATGTTTAGACAAGAAACTAATTAACCTATTCATGCTAGGCTCCTCCCACTATGAATGATTATATAAATTAAATTTCATTTTGGTACATAGAACAAAGAAATTATTTGTCAGGATCAGATATATTGTATTATCAGAAGCAAACACAGTAGACCCTGATCAGGCAGCTCTAATAGGAGCTGCCTGATCTGGGTCTGCTCTGTTTGCAAAAGCATTTAAAAGCGCTTCTATGAGGTAAAGGGTTAAAATACATGTGATAGATCTGAATAAAATCTATAACACCTGGGGAAATATGCAAAATAAGAAACCTGTGCAAAAATGCACAGGTTTCATATGCTGAGGAGGTCCTCTAAAATAATAATCGCTAATAATCGTTAACCCTTTTCGTTCTTATGGATTATCCCATAAATACAATAAGTATGGGAGTATCCATTTTGTGTTTTAAAGGGTCACATGATGAAATTTCTAAATAGTGATGTTGTTTTTATATCGCTTAAAGATTGTTTTTATCTTAGCAAACAGTGCAGATCCTGACAAAGTGCGGCATTAAGTGCATCTGAGTCTACACTGTTAGCCAGAGTACCTCTTAATGGGTACCCAGATTGAAATGGGTTAATTGTTAAACCCCACCTGGGGCTTAATGTTATATTCTGGATTAAAAAAAGAGGTAGATACTTTGTTACATGGGTTGAATATTGCAATAGAGTAAACATTCAATGTTTTTTCTTGTGTTTGTTTGTGTTCTTGGGGAAAGTCAGATTAGCATGGGTGAAAGTTTTCAGGATTATTCCTGAATTCATTATTTTGAGGCTGACTTTCCACAGAAAGTCAGCCTCAAAATGCTGAATTAGGGAGATTATAATAGCTTTTCTGATTTATTTTCTGTCTGCCTTAAGACAATTGACCATTCAAACTTGAAATTGTGATTATTTAGTGGGCATACTTCGGGTTTTAAGATTGGAGTTTCAAAAAGTTCAGGGCTTTGGAAATTTTTGAACTTTCACCCATGGATTAGTTTGTTACAATATATTTTTTCAGGCATCACTCGTTTGTAACTCAATTCATCTTTTTGAAAACCAAGCCTACGCTAAATCTTTACTTAATAGTGTGGTTTACTGGTAGCCTTTGCTAACCCTTTGGACCCTGATCAGGCCTGACAAAATGTCCATCCTGATCTGGGTCCAAACTGTTTGACACTGATGGTATTCCTGAAAGAATTTTTCGAAAGATGATTTTGAAAAAAAAATCAATTGACGACGAAAATGCATGAAAAATTACCCAGCATGCAAAGAGTTAAAATCACTAACTGAAAAGTAAACTGGCTGAGTTGTGGGAGGTTGAAAATATTTTAAAATTTGATCATAAACCCTACCCGAGTGATCAGGGGTGTAAGTCTAATAATTTGCTTGAATATTGTTCTGTGGCTCTTCCTCACGTTGCCGTGGGCTGGTCTGCACCATTTGATTGTGGTAATTCCTGATCATACTTACTTTTTGATGGGATCAGGGCCCGGTGCTTTGCCTGATTTTTGACCTTGCAACAATTTCATGATGCCATTTACTGATATGGTAATGTCTGTCATGCATATGCATTTATTCCTAGCTTCAGGGGAGTCATTTTCTGGATTGTAGTGACCTGATTCTTGGAGGTCCTAAACTTTTTGTTGGCAGAGCTGTTTAAGTGGATTGTAGTGACCTGATTCTTAGAGGTCCTGAACTTTCTGTTGGCAGAGCTGTTTAAGTGTAAGGGGGACTTAGTGGTGAACACTGATTGAAATTGACAGTTAAGATTTGCCTCCTGGACATTATCGGTGCACAGTTGTTCATCCTTCTTGAGTTATCTTGCCTACAGTGTTTGGGGAAGGAGAAAAGCTTTTTTATTATTTGGGCGAGAGCTATCTGTGTCAGAGGTCTCGTCAGTGATACCAACAAAGCTGTGAAGGTATGTGTTGTATGATGTTTTAGTCATGCAATCCACTTCATACTTCACTTTTTAAAAAAGTATATGGTGGTTGTCTTTACCTGTTGATTTCTGTATCTGATAGAGACGGTTTCTCACCTTTTTATTTGCCTCCTTATTTCCTGGGTAATCCAAGGCAAGTCCATTCTGCCCCGTTGTGTTTTGGTCAGTACATACCTACCAATGAAGGTTTCAGTCTCCCCTTAAACTCTTGCCAGAGCTGTTCTGTGGACTTTCCTTCAGAGGTTGCAAGAAATGTTGACTGAAACTCCCGAATGCCCTGCCTCATACCTTCCCAATCTGCTTTTGAGTACAGGTGTACTGTTCTAGGTTTACCTTTTGTATCGTAGGCCTAGGTCTGGCACTCCAATCACATCCGAGTGATCAGCAATACCGGGAACAACGCTGACAGAGTCCGCAAGTGTAGGGCTATTTGTCAGAAAGGGGTCTATGATATTATTTTTGCCGTTTTGGTTCACTAATCATTTGGGTTAGGCAGTTATCATCTATGATAGATACAAAGTCTAGGTATGCTTTCTGATTTGGGCAATTCTGTTTGATTATGGGACGATTTTCCTCCCAGTCAAACTCAGGACCCAGAAATGCTGCTTGGATGGGTCGACACGTGGAAGGGAGTTATTTAATTCTTCAGTACTTACCTGGTCATGCTCTGATAGGCGATATTATGCAGCAATAAGAAGTCGCTTGGCACCAACCACTTGCACCTTAGCCCATACAATCTCACAATTGTTGTGTGGCTCTTCCTTGTGGTGCTATGGGCTTGCCTGCAGTTTGTAATTGTGGTATTTCCTGATCATACTCACTATTTTTTGTAGAAAGCTGTGGTTGTTCTGATGCCACAAGCCTCTGGCTTACCAGGATGAAGATTTCACCTCCCTTGGTGTCACATGGGGTACGATGCATAACGCGAGCGCTAGGTGGTGATTTGCTATGCAACAGTTTGTTACTAAATAGCGCTACATAACAAATCTTGAGCAGTCTCGCGGAAAGCGCTTTGTGAAGCGAACCGTTGCATAGCTTAAGCGCTCTTTGTCACTGTGTATGTATATAATGAATAGGAATGTTATCGTTGGGCAACAGAGTGCTACAAAAATTGGCAACTTTATTACGTTCGCAGTATTCCTTCCACCTGGCACAATCCCTTGCTACTTGAGCTGGGGGTTTCTTCTTTAACTTTGGCTCTCCTAATTTTATTGATCGATTTTATTAACCTGACACAGGTGCATAATTTCACGGCTAGTGCACAAGATAGTTTTACCTTTCGTCGACTTTCGGTATTTACCGCAAGTTTTACAGGAATTTTGCAAGTACTAATGAAGATAATGAATTGTTTTGTACCGTCCTACTGGCTAGTCAAGTGGTTATGATACATAGTTTACAGCCAAAAGGTCGTGAGTTCGAGTCCACGTGTGTTCTTTTTTTTTTACCTTTATTCGATTCGTTTAATTTCATTTATTATAGATGTACCACGACCTTTGAGGAATGAAATTTTGGATCATTCTATTTCAAAAGGTTGATGCGTAACGCGTAAAATGAGCCAGTCTGTCCAAAATATCTTCAGAGATTCACGTGAAAATATTGTTCCATATCATAGCCAAAACATACGGTTGAAAATTATTCACTATACACGTTGTTTGAACTTAAGTTCAGTGGGAAAACGTCTGAAGAAAAGTATGCGGCAAGTCTTGGCAGATATATTTTAAATATCTGCGATTGCTTTAAAAATATGTCAAAAGCACATAGATTCAATTTCACATTTCGTGCGTACGGTAAACCTTCTCGGTGAGGATCCTACTAAAATAACAATAACAAATGCAAGCATAGATAAACAAATGACTTTGAAGCGTGTCTATATTTACAAAATTGAAAATACGGATCTAGAAATAGGAGTTTCAGGCGTTTTATTACGTATACTATTCTATTTTGAAGCACGCAGATGTTCCAGACAGACTGGTTCAGTGTCTGCGTTACGCGTCAATTTGGAATAAATGATCCGAAGGAAATTACTCAGAGGTCGTGGTACATCTATAATAATTGCAGTTAAACGAATCGAATAAAGGTAAAACACAAAACAAAGAAAAACAAACAAAAAAAACAACTCAAGTACATGCGTGGACTCGAACTCACAACCTCTTGGTTGTAAACTCTGTACCATAGCCACTTGACTAGTCAGTAGGACAGTGCAAAACGTTTCATTATCTCATTAGTACTTGCGAAATTCCTGTAAAACTTACGGTAAACACCGTAAATCGACGGAAGGTAAAAATATCTTGTGCACTAACCGTGAAATTATGCACCTGTGTCAGGTTAATAAAATTGAACAATACATTGGAAGAATCTTTAATTTTCTTATCCGTATATGTTTGTTAGAAGCTCGAGTTGAACAAGCTGAGGATTTGTCCTTTCTATGCTTCCGCTTTCTATTTAGCAGCTTTTCTTCAGAAGAAACTTCTTTCTTGTCCTGGTGAGGAGCTGTTTGTTGACCAGAAGCGTTGTTCTTCAATGGTGAAGATTCTTCATTCTTAAGAAATTTAGTGACGAGAGTAAAATAATTCCTCTTACGTATAGTTTTATACGAATGACACTTTTCACCTCTCTCAAGAATGCAGATGATTTTTTTAAGGTCTCTAGGCATAAAATTGGAAGCAGTAAACTCTGTTTCATATTTTAATTATCCAAAATCCCCCTTTGAAATTCGCGTGTGGCATCTTCAGGCGCCATCTACATCATCAGTTATACAGACAACCATGATCCTGAATATCTCATGCGGCTGCAGTCTTACATCACTAGAATCCCAATTCACAATGGTGTTCACTTATTTAAGTCTTATGGCTTGGTGGTGATTTCAACTTGGCCGACATCGACTGCGGGGAATGAATGCATCAAGTCCTATCTTGCCCATGGTGCATAATGTCAACAGCTACTGAACTTTGCCAAAGAACCCACAAGAGTCACTGAAACAAGCTTCAACATACTTGACTTGTTTTTCGCCAACAATGCAGGTCCACATAGTTCCAGGTATTGCTGACCATGAAGCGGCCTTTTTAGAATCCAGTCTCAGACCGATTAAAGCCAAAGCAGCCTCTAGGAAGGTATATCAGTACAAGATAGCTGACTTTGAGAGATTCAAAGTAAGTAAGGGTGCAAAGATCAGGAATCGATACAATCAAGTACCACACCTGACCCAGGATACCAATGGGAAAGTGACAAACTCACAGTAGACATCACAAACGAGAGCCAAGAGGTCAGCCCTTTCCCGGCAGGTGACCATAAAGCGCATATAAACAGAGGCGCACAAAGGCACAGCAAAAAACATAAGCGATCCACAAAAGAGGTACCGTCTTGGAACGGTCAGTAAAATATTTTACTTGAGGGCTTAAACCAGTTTAACGGCGCCAACCTCACCCTTAATTCAGATGTGGATTAAGACACATAGATATTTGGTTTGTCTGAAGGATACTAAGTCAGAACTTAGGGAATATGCGACTCAGTTCCAGAATATATCCAAGTCAGAGGACATTGATACGTTGTGGACCAAGTTCAAGAGTAAAATACATGAACTTATGGAGAAATATATCCCCCAAAAGCAGCTCCATGGAAACAAAGTCCATAAGCCATGGATCGAAAAACATGTCAAGGCACTGTAGAGAAAGAGCAAAAAACTCTTCAAGAGACAGCGAGCAATCCACCGTGCCAAAGATATCTCCCACTTCTGACAGATGAAAGCCAAGGTACAGAGGGCTGAACGCCAGGCATATTGGAAGCATGTGGAGAACCTAATTGATCTTGGGGATCCTGGATCAGACCACAGACCCAGTAAGCAGAAGCGATTCTGGTCCTTTATCAAGTCTCTCGGTCATTCCTGTCCGAGAGGAGCCAGCATATCAGACAAAGCACCAGTAGTCAGCGGAGTACCCCAAGGGACAGTGCTTGGACCACTCCTTTTCTTGTTATTCATCAATGACCTACCAGATTGTGTCAAAGCCAAAACAAGATTGTTTGCGGACGATTGCATCATATACCAAGACATACGATGTCCAACTGATTGCCTTCAGCTACAAGATGATCTTAACAGACCAGCCGGGGAAGGAAAGTGGGGAATCCGCTTCCAACGTGCTAAGAGTCACAAGATCAAGATCGCCAGTACTGCATGTTTATTCAATGAAGGGAATATCCTGCAAGCTGAACCCCATTCAAAGTACCTTGGAGTTGACCTGACGGCAGGTCTTTCATGGAATACCCACATAGACAGGGTTGTGAAGAAAGGTAATAACATGCAGGGCTTCTTGCAGCGGAATCTGCGAATTAACAACCAATATACCAAAGCTTCAGCATACTTCTCACTTGTCCTTCCAAATCTGGAGTATTGCTCGACAGTGTGGAGTCCATATACTAGCCAGGCCAAACGTAAGGTAGAGATGGTGCAGAGGAGGGCAGCACGTTATGCAACTAACAGATACCGCAATACAAGCAATGTGATAGACATGTTGGAGAATCTGAACTGGGAAACACTGGAGACAAGACGAACCAAATCACAATTGACTATGATGTTCGCACTACAGTTTATAACTAATTTAGCAGGGTTAGAAAAATATCGATCTCATCCTTTCGCGGAATGTAACACTCCTTCCGGTGTTTAGGAATACCTTACACGCACTGGGGCTTCCGCTTTCGATTTTTGTCTCCGACAGGAATCGATTTCTGGTCTGTTCCATCTATCTGTGGTTGATAAAATAGTGTGAGTGAAAGGTTTAAATTGTATTCTAAATAGAAAACCCTCACTGACTTAAGTGCAAATAAAATGAGCAAGTAGTCTGGTAATTGAAGACTTTCCGGAGAGGAAGGAGAAACGGCAACATAGTTTTACAAGTTAAAGCTTTCAAAAAAAAAAAAAAAAAACATAAAAAAAAAAAACAACTTGGTGTCTACGTTTACGCTCAGCGAACATATGCGTGCTACTCGATATAAATAAAGTGCAAGTTGTTTTGATGCAACAAACAAGGACAAAGTTGCAATAATGTATCCTCGAGATAACCAATCCCACCAACCCCTCCCCCCCACCACCACCACTTATCCTTTTGTCTCACCCATTCGTTGATGTTAAATTTTGAATGTAGTGCATGTGCATTTAGGGTATAGTATCAGCAAGGAATAGTTTTGCAAACAAAACTAACATGCAAAACAGGGCTGTGGAAATACCATGCCCGACTTGTCTGACCAGGTCCCATTTAATTCTCTCACCAGTGTCTGCTGCAAAATAATGGAGCATATAGTTGCCAGCAACATCATGAACCACAGTGAAGACAACAATATCCTGTATCCCTTAAAACACGGCTTCAGAAGAGCTAGATCATGTGAAACTCAGCTCATTGAATTCATAGATGACTTAACATCGAGCCTCGATGAAGGACAGCAAGTTGACATCCTTGTGATGGATTTTGCTAAGCATTTGATAAAGTCTGCCACAGTCTTCTGATACACAAACTTCACCACTATGGTATCCGAGGAAAGATCAACAGCTGGATTAAGAGCTGGCTAGCCAACAGGACTCAGTCTGTCGTCATTGATGGTGAGTGTTCGGAATCAGCATGGAATCAGGCGCGCCACAAGGCTCAGTCCTCGGGCCTGGACTATTTCTCTACTACATCAACGACCTGCCAGAAGGGCCTGAACTCAGTTGTCAGACTATTCGCTGATGACACCATAGCTTACCGGGTCATAGTAAACCCCCAAGATGCAGAGAAAGTACAAGATGATCTCACCACCATGGGATTCTGGGAAGTACTATGGAAGATGAAACTCCATGCCACCAAGTGCAACGTTATAACCGTCACTGGCAAAAGGAAACCTCTGCAGACAGAGTACACGCTACATGATCATACACTCGCCAAAGTTACATCTGCCAAGTACCTAGGAGTGACCATTACTGAAGACCTGAAATGGGACACCCTCATCAACGACACATGTGCGAAAGCAAACAGAACCCTCTGCTTCCTGCGAAGAAACCTTAATATTGGTTCAGTCTCCATCAAGCAGCAAGTATACTTCACCCTTGTTTGACCTCTCGTGGAATATGCATGTACAGTATGGGACCCGCATACCCAAAGAAACATCCAGAAGCTTGAGATGGTACAGCGACGGGCCGCACTCTATGTCACCAACAGACACTGAAATAGATCAAATGTAAGTGACATGCTCCATGGTCTGAACTGGCAATCCCTGCAAGATAGAAGGAAGGATGCCTGCCTCTGCATGCTGTACAAAGTTGACAGAAGACTGGTTGCCATCCAAAAAGATAGAAGGCTAATTTCTCCAAAAAGGAAGACAAGGAACGAATTCCAGACCATCGGCTGTAAGACAGATAGAAGAAAGATGTCTTTCTTCCCAAGAACAGTCCGGGACTGGAATGCCTTACCAATAGACATACAGGATCTGGGCTCACTCTGCGCCTATAAGGCCAGGGTGTCAACCATGTGAGTGAAGTTGCTTTTAACCTGTAAATATGATGTTTTTAACCTTCTACACATCTAGACAGACTAAATTGAATTTGGATTGAGCCACTTTGATGGAAATTGTTCCTTGCGATTGTGCAACCTCTTCCTAGCATAGTCTTCAATAAGTCGAAGGAGGCTAGTAAATGGCAGAAGCAGAATGGCAGAAGCAGGACAAGTACAAATGTATAAAGTGAATACAACATTGTATTTCATATTTTCGTTTATTATTAGAGCTCACATGTTGCATTGTAGACAGTGTGGATCCTGATCAACTGGCTTCTTCAGATGCCAGCAGATCTGGATCTACACTGTTTACAAGAGAAGCCAGCTGATAAAAAATCCACACACTGTTTATCAGGTTTCATACTGTTTTTGAAGAGTGTAGGACAAAAGCCCACTAGGACAAAAGCCCACTAGGACAAAAGCCCACTGGACAAAAGCCCACTAGGACAATAGCCCACTGGGACAAAAGCCCACTAGGACAAAAGCCCACTTATATGCATTTGACAGCGATTGGGTTGAACTGATGGACAAACAGGCGGACAGACAGATGAAGAATCTCTCTTCTTCTCAATTCTGAAATTTCAAACATCCCTTTTTGTTTGGCTCCTCTCATAATGTGCATGCTAATTGTTACTACCAGATCAAAGGTCATTTGGATTAATTAGACATATGTTTCCCAATTATAATAGATTGTTTGACCAAACTGTAAAATGGTGTAATTGGCTTTTAACACCTAAATTAAGTTGTTTGTCACAACATACACGAGCAATAATTATGTCAGTGAAAACACACTGCAGGTGTGACTTACCCTGAAGAAGCAGTCTGATCAGGGTTAACAGTTTTATAACAGACTTTAACCTATTTTTTTCAGAAGTGGGCTTTTGTCCACCCTGCCAAATTTAGCAGTGGGCTTTTGTCCAGTGGGATATTGTCCAGTGGGCTTTTGTCCTAGTGGGCTTTTGTCCCAGTGGGCTTTTGTCCGTTCCCCGTTTTTGAAAGAGTAAATTGTTTAAGCAAAGAAAGGTATAAGCTAATTACCTCTTTTGGACAAGTAAAATTTTCTTTGGACAGGTACATTATACTGGCAAATAATGGCAAATATAACTTTTTTGCCGCGAAATACTGACAACTGTGATTTTTAGCTGTAAAATGCAGCAGGTATCTTTAGGAAGTTGACTTAAAATAGTATAATTAAACTAAATTTTAACAATAATTAGTATCTTTAGCCCTTATCATGCTGAATATTTTAATGTACTACACAGTAACACTTCTCCCAAGTTTTATCCTGTTCAGCTTAATAAGTGTGGAAAACAGTGTAGATCCTGATAAGATGACCTCTGAAAGAAACCAACTGATCAGGATCTAGTGTTTTCAAAAATGGCATCAACAGGACAAGGGTTAATACTGGGTTCAACAGGACAAGGGTTGATTCTAATTTGACCTTTAAATGGGGAGAAAATTTACCTGTGTATCTGGCAATTGTTTGACACCTGTGCCTGTCATACACTGTTAAAACAACACATCCCCAAGTGGATGATGTATAGCCAGGGGCAAGGATGAACAATAGGATGTTATGGTTGACTTCATATTTTAACTTAAGACAATTTAAGTCCAGGTGACCACAAACAGGGATGTCCTTAATTAGTTATAGTACAGATAAGGGTCACTCATCCAAACACCCAACTTTAATACTTCATATTTTAACTTAAGACAATTAAAGTCCATGTGACCACTTTAATTGATTTATAGTACAGATAAGGGCCACTCATCCAGTCTTATCTGTAACTATGCACGAGCCAACTGATGAGTACTTTGGCAGGTACGAAACAGGTTTTTTTTTCTTCTTCTAAAAGTCACTTTTTAAATTTAAATGATTAAAGAATGAGACTTAAACTAAGATAATTTAGCTGATAGCCTGATAAACTAGTAGAAATGAAATATTAAGACAAAAAACCTCTATTATTGAAATTACCAATCTAAATGTGGAAGGTTGTAAATCATATTAATATGCTTATTTGTCGGCATTTTGCCAACCTTGGACGGTGTTGGGTCCAAGCCTGCTCTTGATATACATCAATGATATAAACTCTAATATCAGACTCTTTGCGGAAGGTTGTGTTGTGTATCGACAAATTGACTCTCCCCATGCAAGAGGATCTAAACAACCTGTTCGATTGGAATTTGGAGTAACACTTGGCAAATGAAATTCAATGTGGATAAATGTGTAGTTATGAACATAGGAAACCTAAAAATTAAGTCAAAACGTGAAAACAAGATGAACAATCAAATATTGGAAACTGTGAAACATCATCCATATTTAGGAGTGGAATAACTGATAATATGAAATATAATAACCATATAAACATAAGTCTCAATCTGATTAATCTGTAGTTTTGAGTGAGGGCTCTGAATGGGTGCTGCATACTCTAGTTTAGACGGAACCAAAGTTTTGTATGCAACTTCCTTAGTACTCCTAAGTGTCTTAGTTACTTTGGAAGAGATTTCTGAGACATCTTGACCCCAATCCATGTTATCAGTAATGGTGATACCAAGGTATTTTACCAACAGAACATTTTCCAAAGTGTGATTGTGTAGTGAATAGTCAAAGAGAATTTGTTTGTGATGCTGATGCCGAGTCACTCTCATTGAGTGATATTTGGCTACGTTAAATTTCATTTGCCAATCGGCTTCCCACTGTCCTAAGCTGGTGAGGTCTACTTGCAAAATCAAACAATCCTGAAGTGAATGTATATTCCTATACAGGACACACTCGTCTGCGAACAGGCGAACAGAAGACCTGATGTTATCCGGCAGATCATCTATGAAGACGAGGAACAAGACCGGACCTAGAACCGATCCCTGGGGCACACCGGATAGCACTGGGACTGGATCTGAGGCTTGGCCATCTAAAAAACTTGTTGAGCGCGCCCAGAGAGCCACGAGTTGATCCACTTGTGGATGGATCCTCTAATCCCATATTGATAATATTCCAATTTGTATAATAGCCTCCTGTGTGGAACCTTGTCAAAGGCCTTGGTCATATTGCATATCAAATTAAAGCAGACAACGCATGCAGCAACATGGTAGCAAAGATTTTGCCCACAGACACACCCTCGATCCAAGGGATGGGGTCAAAAGGTCAAACCAATTTTTTTCTGAAAATAGTCATGTTGCATATCAAATTAAAGAGAATTGAGCTTAGAGCATCATGAAAGCAAATTTTCTGTCTTTACACGCACTCTTAACCCCTGGGGTGGGGTCAAAAAGTCAAATATTTTTTTCTTTTCTGAAAGTGGTAATGTTGCATATCAAATTAAAGTGAAAGAAGTGTAGACCAACATGCAAGCTAAAAAAATGAGTTTGCACACACCCCTGACCTCTGGGGTTGGGTTGAAAGGTAAGATACTGAAATTGTGCAGATAAGTATATTTTTTATTAATCTAAGCACTAAAACATACTTGGCAGGCTTTTTTTATGATTTGAATGATAGCCAAAGTGAATTAAGGGTCTAGATAAATGGGATTTATGATTTGTGATTAACATGTTTCTCTAAAGTAACCCTTAGCCGGGGGATATATATTTGTCTTGTTTGAATTTAAAATATGTTATTTCGTATGCTTGAACCTCTATAATCCAAGCCTTCTCTGATGTTTAATTGGCTTTTCCATATTTTGATATTTGCCACTCTAAGTGGCAAATATCAAAATAAAGAAAAGCCACTAAAACGTCAGAGAAAACTCAGACTAGAACCTCTACAGATATCAGAAAATTGCCCTTGGATATGTGTAATTTCAGAAAGTATTTGACAAAAATGCTAATCTCTCATACTCTCATGTGATTTTGCTCTGCTGGCCCCAAGTGTATGTGCTGATATCAGAGCTATATAAGGGAGTTTAATTTAAATAACTACATACAGGGAGTGGAAAACTACAGGCAACCTTGTAGAAGTAAATTAACTTAAAATTTTAATGCTTACATCTTTATTTTTCAGAAAAATGGCTGGAGATTTCAGATATATGCCCGAAGATTTCAGAAATATGGCTAGAAATGTCAGAAATATACCTGGAGATGTCAGAAATATGCCTGGAGATGTCGGAAATATGCCTGGAGATGTCAGAAATATGCCTGGAGATGTCAGAAATATGCCTGGAGATGTCAGAAATATGCCTGGAGGTGAAATTAAAGAATGGTCTGAATTGAATTCCAAGGTAATATGTATACGGTAAATGTTCTAAAATTTCGAACACTCTAAAATTACGAACACCTAAAATTATCGCCGAAAATAATTTTTAAAACATCCTAAAAAATCGAACACTGCCCTTTTTCGGAAAAATGAATTTCTAAAATTACGAACACACATAATTTTCGGCGGAAAACCGATGTCCGTTTATCTGTTTGTGTCCCATCTGTGTTCGGTATACTTCTTCCGCGCATGAGCGGTAGCGATATTTGGAAGGTTCCATTCTACTTAGATGGTTAATCTGGCACGTGACGTTCTATTTCGTATGCCAGCGCGCGACGTTATACGTTATACATTATTCAAGGTCACCAGCATTGACAAACTTGATGCATGGACAAGTTCCTGCGACGATTCCGAAACTGCTTGACTAACCCTATTGAGTATAGTACGTATCCGCCCAAATGGCCGAGATCATTATTATTTATTACTGACCAAACGTTGACCTTCAGGCCGCGATTCAGCTTATCAACTTGCGCGGAGCCCCATATGAGCTTGTAAAGACCCTGTTGGAACTTATGACAGATGTGATCAGCGAAGGCTCAGGAGAGCATGTGTGTTTGCACATTCTCGTCAGGGTCTCGCTCACTAACAAAGTTTAAAGTGGATGAAGACTCTAGCCCAATAAAAAAATCTAGACATCTACGTACGTTGTCTTTAAAATACTTGTCAGCGGTTTTCTAAGTACATGTTATAATGGCTATTCCTATCAATCAAAAACATCAAATTCCTCAAAATGGAACATTTTAACAAACTGTTGAGCCGATCGCGGCGAGTCTGTTTGTCCTCATGAAACTGCACATGGAAGGTCCTACGAGTGCATTACCGGTATAAGGTACGCACAGACGAACATACATGTACCAAGAAATAAATTGATTGTAGCACGATTCTGCATCTTGATGAATTTAATATTTACATATTTAATTTCATGAAATTATGGTACCTATCGCATATGCGAGCAGCGAAGGGTTCAGACGAGCCTGCGCATCCGCGGAAAATCGCCCCCACATACACAATGAAGATGCATGCCGTGGCTGTGAATTTAAAACCAGTAAAGCCCTTGAGATGATCGGGACATCTCGGAATTCGCTTTATTTACCACATGTCTGTAGAAGTATGTACCCCGACTTTGTTACATGCGAAGATCAGCCTGCGCACCGCACAGTCTTAACAGCACCTTTGTTTCATGAACAAAACTTTAAACATTTTGACGGGCAAGTTCTGGGCCCAAACTGTCTGCTAAATTAGTTTGTCACAGCCCCTTTGGGGGGGGGGGTGCCTCCTAGGTCCCACCCTGGGTCCGGCACTGCTAATAGTATCAGCAGCAGACAAAGGGACAGGTTAATGGTCCACAGACATGTTTGAGTTCAAAGAAGCCGACTATCAGACCACGTGTTGTTGTTGTTTTAAGACTCGGGTAGCACGCAGTGGCTCTGGCGCACACAAAACATAATTGCCTAGCTGTGTCTCCTTTTCATGGGTTTGCATGAAATAAAAAAAAAACAATTTCAATGAACTTAAGCATGAAACGGCGCACTGCATGCATGAAAAACTAGATTTGTGGTACTTGTCTGAATTTTTCATTTTCTTTGAGATATGAATGTACCCAGCGTATCGTACGCATCGGCTTGAAGCCAATATATCATAAATTGAGCCGCGACACAATTTGCATTTTGATGAGTGTAGACTCAGACGAGCCTGTGCAGCCTCCTTTTAAGCTTACAAACTCCAAACGATGTTCAGTCAGTAGCTTAACAAAGCGACTAGCAAAGGCTCTGATCAGACTGTGCATATGCGCAGGGTGATCTGAGGCTTTGCTGGCCCCACATACCACATTGTTGGAAATCTCATGTCACGGCTCAATTATATTCTTTGGAGGCATTGGACGCAAAGTCGGACTTTCGCTTACATCATTAATTCTTGGTATGCCTGTTTGCCCCTGATTTGGTTTGGCAAGACGTCGGAGATTCTACCAGATCCAAACTATTTGCAAACTTTGAAAGCAAATGGTAGAGAGAGAGAGAGAGAGAGAGAGAGAGAGAGAGAGAGAGAGAGAGAGAGAGAGAGAGAGAGAGAGAGAGAGAGAGAGAGAGAGAGAGAGAGAGAGAGAGAGAGAGAGAGAGAGAGAGAGAGAGAGAGAGAGAGAGAGAGAGAGAGAGAGAGAGAGAGAGAGAGAGAGAGAGAGAGAGAGAGAGAGAGAGAGAGAGAGAGAGAGAGAGAGAGAGAGAGAGAGAGAGAGAGAGAGAGAGAGAGAGAGAGAGAGAGAGAGACTAGCGCTTGCATTTTAATCTCGAAAAATGTCATGTATGATACTTGGAGATGCTTCTCGTGCGCATCGGCTTTTGCACGACAAAGTCGGATATTCGCAGTATTGATACTTTGCATGCTTTCTATCACATGCCTAAATGTTTAAATTGACGAAACATTCTTTCCTGAATTCCATTCGGATCTGATCTGGATAGGAACTCTGACATCGTTTTTTCTTCTTTTTTAAGGGAGAGAGGATCCAAATATCACAAAAAGCGGGCCATCATCGGCCCGCCAGCGAAACGCCTTTAAATGGCGTTTCGCTGGCGTGCCGATGATGGTCCAACGTTGAATGCTGGCTTGGTAGTTTTGAGAATTTCAGGGGATCCGGTCCAGTATTGCTAAGAAATTCTATATTTTTGTGATTTTTCAGGTGTGTGGGGGGGGGGGGGGGTCCGGACCCCCTGTCCCTCATCTGGATCTGCGCATGGGACCGGACTATGTCTACACTTATTGAGATACATGTATACTGAAACCCCATTTTATCGTGCGCATCGGCTTTTGAACAACACTTTGCGTACTTTCTATCAATCGACAAGTATCGAGAGAGATGCGTGTTGTTTTGAATTTCGTCATATTTTTTTTAACTCGTCTACGTATTTCAAAGATTCGTGTATATCTTTGCAAAAAATTTTGACCGACAAGATGTCCTTGAGTGACTGTATTACATTTTAAACGGCATTTGCGCAGATGGAGGGCAAGCGAAAAGCGTTTGGAAGAACGAAAGTGTAGCGATACATCGGTAGTCCGAGGTTAAATAAGTTGACTTTTACGACTTGTAAGTAAATTGAGTGACATAACATGCACGTGCCTGGCTCTCGACTTGGCAATTGCCGCACACGCTGGACATTTTACTGACTCAGTCCAGTCCGCAAGAATTTAGCGGTGGTTGAAAAGAAAAATGAGTAGATAGCGCAGAATCATATCGCCGTGTTTTCAACACGTTTAGAACTACCACATTTTTACATGCATATATACCGTTTTTGCTCATGATAAAGACCACATTCTAAAATTACGAACACTAGCACTTTTTCTGAAACGTAATTTCTAAAAATACGAACAGCGGAAAAAATAATTATTTTTTAGTGTTTGAAATTTTAGAACATTTACCATACTATAGGTTATAGATCATATATTGCAGGAATTAAGTTGGAACCAGTGCAGCGAATGATCCACTTTATTCCTTTATAATTGTAATATATGATCTTTGACCTACTACAGTTTTCGTCTTCTCTTTTTTCATGGCCGTGCCTTTGGAAACAATCGCATTGACCACTTCACGGATTTACTTAATGATTTACTTAATACATATTACATTTATATTGACAAGATATGTGATTAATTTTAATTTCTGTGCAAACTGATTGGTTGTGACGT
Organism: Loripinus fragilis; assembly: GCA_964019695.1. Classification (NCBI taxonomy): domain Eukaryota; kingdom Metazoa; phylum Mollusca; class Bivalvia; order Lucinida; family Lucinidae; genus Loripinus; species Loripinus fragilis. The sequence goes on along the minus strand of OZ026520.1, from coordinate 20,653,601 downwards.
ACAGGAAGGGGCGGAGTAAACTATTATGAACATTTGAATATATGAGCCATGACATGAGATTTTCAACAATGTGGTATGTGTGACCAGCAAAGGCTCAGACCAGCCTGCGCATATGTGCAGTCTGATCAGATCCTTTGCTAGTCACTCTAGTATTCTATGACTGTTAAGCTAAAGACCGAACATCTTTTGGAGTTTCTTAGCTTAACAAGAGGCTACACAGGCTAGTCTGAGTCTACACTTGTCAAAATGCCACAGTAATGAAATCACATGTTGCGGCTCATATAGTCTAATTATTGGCCAGCCAAGGATATATTCCATGTCTGTAAAAGTAACCAGTCAGTGGAGTTCTATGATAAGGTTGCTGTAGTGTAATTTACACAGACTCCTGTTCTTTCAGCCTGTATAGGTTGTAAATACCTATTATTGTATGTGTTTCTTAAAATGAAGTTAACACAAAATATCACTTGTTCAACTAATTTTCATGGGTATATTTCCTCCATCTCTGATTTAATTTAAGTAACTGTAATAAAGGGTGTACTATATAGTTGATATGCTTTACCCTAGCTGTAATCTGAATGATACCTGAGAGACTGAAATGGACCTAGTTGTAGGAAAAAATGCCTTTGTTATTCCCTTATTTGAAAATATCTTATCTTGACTTGCTATGAGCGAAATTTCAATTAAATGATAGTTTCTGTTGTTGATCAGGCTGGTTTGAATCTCACTTTGTCAGAAACCCCAAAGACAGGTTTTCTCGCCGCACGTCCTGTATTACAAACTTTAGGTTGTATTGATGCAACCAATGTAGTCTTAGAAAGTTTATATTATACAATTATTGGCTTCAATGAGGTAGGCATGAGGATTAATCTACCCTTAAAAGTGATGTTCACCTCGGCCTAGCGGCCTCCGTGAATTACCACTTTTTCGGGTAGATAAATCCTCATGTCTACTGAAATTGAAGTCAATTACTGCTTTGTTATATGACTTTTCAACTAAGAATGAAAATTTTCTAATTTCACTTTTGTTGTTGAAGTCATGTTCAACCTAAGGACTTTCTCACATTAAGCTTTTTGAGAAAAAGAGATAAAATGTTTGGCATGCCTTGCATTTTATCTCTTTTCCTCAGCTCATTTAATTAATTTAATAAAACAAGGGCACTCATGTAAGACCCTCTATGTAAATGATCATTCACTGTACATACTTTGCTATACCCATAATTTATTTGCAGGTGATAGACTGGGTCCAGAAACAGGACCCATCTGTGATTGTACTGTACTTACCAAAAGGGAGTTTCCAGAATCCAGCACAACATGTAAAGTTCTCAGGTAAGGGGTTAAATCTTTGCATGCTAGGTAATTTTGCATGCTTTTTGGGGCATCTATGACTAGTTTCATCAGTATATCAAACTGTTTAGATAAAACAAAAAAAATCAGCGTAAAATTGTAAATATTTTCTTTAAGACTTACCCATTATTTTGTTGAGGGTGCTCAAAAGAACCATCTCATTGAGACAGTTCTTTTGAGTACCCACAACATATGTTTTGGTTGAGATATAAGAAAATTATTTTTCTGTTAGGCACTCTTAGCTAAAAGCCTGAAAAATCTTCTTGTCAGAAGCCACCAGGCCCTGAACCTTGATATTTGATATGTAGTGTCATCCAGTGAGCGAGCCTCTACTGACCAAGTTTGTTCGAATTATGGCCCTATGGCAAAAAATTTTAAGAGTGGAATTTTTAAAGTTCAGGAATTTGGAAATTTTTAACATTTTACCCATGTAATCCAACCTTGTCATGTGTTTAAAAACTTTTTTTCACGACAATGTATGGTATGTAATTATATATATTTAAGGTTCCCCTAGGCTACAACAGTTTGCACGTAATCCATGGGTTTTGAAGGTGTTTATTGAGGCTTGTTCAACTCCAGATCCTGAACCGGAACCAGAGTACCCACTGGAAGAAGGTAGAATCAATTATCATTATTTTAGACATAATGAACTAATTATGCTTCTTAACTTTTTGCATGGCATATGACAGCCTGTTATATAGGAGGATACAGAACAATGCCGACCGTTGTCAACTCCAAGAAGACTTGGATAAACTCCAAGAGTGGGAACAGAAGTGGCAGATGGCCTTCAACGCAGAGAAGTGCGAAGTTATCCGTATAACCAACAAAAAGAGGCCCCTTTGTTCTGACTACTTCATCCATAACCAGAAGTTGGCCCTACGGACAGAGGCAAAGTACCTGGGAGTGACCATAGGCAGCGACTTATCCTGGAGCAGACATGCAGACAATATCACGAAGAAGGCAAATTCCACCATGGGTTTCCTCAAGAGGAATATAATATCTGCACCACAAGCTGCAAAGGAAACTGCCTACAAGACCTTCGTCCGACCAATTGTGGAGTATGCCGCTACAACCTGGGCACCATTCACAGATACTGAAACCAGCAAGATTGAGATGGTCCAGCGAAGGGCAGCGCGATTTGTGTCAAATGACTACCGACGCACCAGCAGTGTCGCAGAGATGATATCAACCCTTGGCTGGGACACTCTGCAGAAGCGTAGGGATCTTGCCTGGCTCAGCATGATGTACCGTATTGTACACCACCTAGTTGATATTCCAGTAGAGCCATACCTGACTCCATCAACTAGTATGACCAGAGGCCATGACTCTCGCTTCTTCCAGATCCGGACATCAAACACAACTTACCAACAGAGCTTCTTCCCAAGAACCGTCATCTTGTGGAACCAACTCCCTCAGACTGCAGTAAGCCAGACAACGCTGGAGGCCTTCCAGAACCAGCTGGCAACCCACACTTCTAAACGCCACACCTTGTTTTTATCCGATTTTAACTACTGTACATACGTCTTTTATCCGTGGCGCGTGGGCATCCTCCACCACATTGCGAGAATACTCAAGTACTGAGGGAGGCAATTACTGATGATGATGGCTGAAGATGTTGATGAATACTGAGTAATTTTTCACTCTTTTGTTGTCATCTGCTGACTTTTTCAAAATCAACTTTTTCAAAAAGCAGGGTTCCCACAAGCTCTGGAAATCGTGGAAAACCTGGAAAATCACTAAAAATTCCATGCATGGAAAATCATGGAAATTAAAAAAAAACTTGAATAATTATGGAAAAATCATGGAATTTTGTGATTTAATTTGACGAAACCACCAGTAGCCAGAAAACAAGCTGTCGAGCTAGTTTTCTGGCTACAAGTGGCTTCAAGTTTTAATAATTTCAAAATGTATGCATGGTCTACAAGCATGCTGTTGTGGCTGCATTCAGCATATATGCTCAGCGTGGTGAAGATGCTGCTAAAAGGGGAGGTTGTGCATTTAATAGTCATGGAAATTTTATAAACATTGTTGATCGTGGAAAATTATGGAAAAATCATGGAATTGTGTTTTTGAATTTCTGTGGGAACCCTGAAAAATTCTTTCAGGAATACTATCCAAGTGCCAAAACAGTTTGGATCCAGATCTAGAAGAAAAGATAAGCCGCTGTTTGGGGTGTTTAAATTAAATTTGTGAAAAAAACAATTGTTTTCTAAACAAGGGGTAACGAAAAGCAATATAATTTGAGAAAAAGAAAAAACAACTGAAATATTAATACACCCCATGGTAGCACACTAGTGTGGTTGCCAGTTCAAGCCTCCTGTTCTGCATCATTCATTTGTTGTGATGTAGTCACTATTACAGTCATTTACTCTGACATTCTCCTTTGATACCAGCAAGTCATTTGTCAGTTACTGCCTGGCTAAAGTATTTGCGCATAATACTTAAAATCATTTCGCTCTGTGTGTTTCTTCCATAACTAAGATTAGGTACTTGTAAATATGCAATTTCAAAAATAAATATATATGTCAGGGGTAAAAAATAAATTTTTATGCAATTGTTCTTGGAAAAGAGCATTGATAAAAATCTTATGGGGTTACGGTAAATGTTCTAAAATTTCGAACACTCTTAAATTACGAACACCTTAAATTATCGGCAAAAATAATTTTTAAAACATCCTAAAAAATCGAACACTGCCATTTTTTGGAAAAGTGAATTTCTAAAATTAAGAACACAAGTTATTTTCGGCGGAAAATCGATGTCCGTTTATCTGTTTGTCCCATCTGTGTTCGGTATACTTCTACCATACAGCACGTGAGCGGTAGCGACATTTGGAAGGTTCCATTCTACTTAGATGGGTAATCTGGCACGTGGCGTTCTATTTCGCATGCCAGCGCGCGACATACATTATTCAAGGTCACCAGCATTGACGAACTTGATTTACGGACAAGTTCCTGCAACGATTCCGAAACTGCTTTGACTAACCCTATTGAGTATATGTATCCACCCAAAACTTATTACTGACCAAAGGCCGCGATTCAGCTAATTAATTGTACGTGAATTATGCATGTTGACACACGCATAGTGTGCTGTGACACTTACTCGTTTTTTTCTAAAATACCAGCCCCGAAGAGAGTTGCGGAAAATGAGACGATCACTTAGGCGAGAGAGAATGAAATAAGTTGATGTATAGTGATTGCCGTGGACGTTTGCAACACAAGGGGTCATTCGGCTTCGTGCAAAATGCAGAGAAAATCGTGCCAGTCGCATGTTTTTTTTTCTCACCGAGACATCCAATGCGGAATATAAAGCCACCGTATATTTAATATTTACCGACATGCCTGCAAGAACTCGCATGTGGTCATCATCTCATTTTTATTCACAGTACATTACCGTTAACTTAAGGCTTAAATATGTGTGATTCTCAGGTTATCCGACTGACACCCCTACCCTCCCCTCCCGTTCAAGCATTTTAAAGGATTTCCCAGTTGGCAATATGTCCAAGCCGCGTGCAACACGGAGGGCACTTCTATCATTCTAATTATATGCGTGTGCTCTTTTCTTGAACACAGCTCGGACCCGAGCATGAAATCAACTTGCACGGAGCCCCATATGAGCCTGTAAAGACCCTGCTGGTACTTATGACAGCTGTGATCAGCGAAGGCTCAGGAGAGCATGTGTGTTTGCACAATCTCGTCAGGGTCTCGCTCACTTACAAAGTTTAAAGTGGATGAAGACTCTAGTCAAATAATTATTCTAGACATCTACGTACGTTGTCTTTAAAATACTTGTCAGCGGTTTTCTAAGTACATGTAATAATGGCTATTCCTATCAATCAAAAACATCGAATTTCTCAAAATGGAACATTTTAACAAACTGTTGAGCCGATCGCTGCGTGTCTGTTTGTCCTCATGAAATTGTATATGGATTACCTGTATAATGTACGCACAGACGCACATACATGTACCAAGAAATAAATTGATTGTAGCACGATTCTGCATCTTGATGAATTTAATATTTACGTAATAAGCCAGCTATGCGAGCAGCGAATGCTCAGACGAGCCTGCGCATCCGCGGAAAATCGCCAGCGCCTTAACTGCCCACATACACATAGAAGGAATGTAAATGAAGGTGCATGCCGTGACCAGTAAAGCCCTTGAGATGATCAGGACATCTTGGAATTCGCTTTATTTACCACACATCTGTAGATGTATGTACCCCGACTTTGTTACATGCGAAGATCAGCCTGCGCACCACACAGTCTCATCAGCACCTTTGTTTCTAGAACCAAACATTAAACATTTTGTCCGGGCCAGATCTGGGCCCAAACTGTCTGCTAAATTAGTTTGTCACAGCCTCTTTGTATCAGCCGCAGACAAAGGTACAGGGTAATGGTTCACGGACATGTTTGAGATCAAAGAAGCCGACTATCAGACCACGTGTTGTTGTTGTTTTAAGACTCGGGTAGCACGTGGTGGTTTTGACGCACAAAAGCGGACTTAGCATACAAACATAATTATTGCCTAGCTGTGTCTAATTTTCATGGGTTTGCATGAGAAAAAAAAACAATTTACTCGAGCATGAAACGGCGCACTGCGTGCATGAAAAACTAGAGTTGTGGTACTTGTCTGAAATTTTCCTTTTCTTTGAGATATGAATGTACCCAGCGTAACTTGTTTGAATTTTTCCTTTTCTTTGAGATATGAATGTACGCAGCGTATCTTAGGCAATATATCATAAATTGAGCCGCGACACAATGCTTTTTGACGAGTGTAGTCTCAGACGAGCATGTGCAGCCTCCTTTTAAGCTTACAAACTCCAAACGATGTTCATTCAGTAGCTTAACACTCATAGAATATTCAAGCGACTAGCAAAGGCTCTGATCAGACTGTGCATATGCACAGGCTGATCTGAGGCTTTGCTGATTGTTGTAAATCTCATGTCACGGCTAAATTATATTCTTTCGAGGCATCGGACGCAAAGTCGGATGTTCGCTTACATGATTAATTCATGGTATGCCTGTTTGCCCCAAATTTGGTTTGGCAAGACGTCGGAGATCTTCTGGATCCAAATGATTTGCAAACTTTGAAAGCAGGTGAGAGAGAGAGAGAGAGAGAGAGAGAGAGAGACTAGCGCTTGCATACAATTCTCTTGTAATCTCGAAAAATATCATGTATAGGTGCTTAAAATGATACTTGGAGATGCTTCTCGCGCGCATCGGCTTTTGCGCTACAAAGTCGGATATTCGACAGTATTGATGCTTTGCATGCTTTCTATCGCATGCCCAAATGTTTAAAGTGACGAAACATTCTTTCCTGAATTCCATTCGGATCTGATCTGGATCCGAACTCTGACAACGTTTTTTCCCCTCTTTTTCAAGGGATAGAGGATCCAAATATCACTTAAAGCGGGCCATCAAAGGCCCGCCAGCGAAGTGCCTTTAAATGGCGTTTCGCTGGCGTGCCGATGATGGCCCATGTTGAATGCTGGCTTGGTAGTTTGAGAATTTCAGGGAATCCGGTCCAGTATTGCTAAGAAATTCTATATTTTTGTGATTTTTAGGGTGGGTGGGGGGGGGGGCTGTCCGGATCCCCTGTCCCCCTCTGGATCCGCGCAGGGACCGGACAATGTATACACTTATTTAGATATACTGCATGAAAACCCATCGTGCGCATCGGCTTTTGTACGACACTTTGCACACTTCGCATGCACAAATTTTTAAATCGACAATTCCATTCGGGTCTGATCTGGATCCAAACCGTTTTTGCAAATGTAAATAGAGAGGGAAAGAGAGAGAGAGACCTGTACATGCACATCCTTACGGGAAAATCAAAGTGCTTCGACAGATCGACAAGTAGAGAGAGAGAGAGAGAGAGAGAAAGAGAGAGAGAGATGTGTTCTTTTTGAATTTCGTCATTTTTTAACTCTGAGAACTCGTCTACATATTTCAAAGTTTCGTGTATATCTTTGCAAAAAATTCTGATCGACGAGATGTCCTTGAGTGACTTTATTACAATTATAAACGGCATTTGCGCAGATGGAGAGCAAGCGAAAGCGTTTTGGTTTTCTGAAGGATGAACGAAAGTGTAGCGATTGATCGGTAGTCCGAGGTTAAATAAGTGGTCTTTTACGTCTTGTAAGTAAAAAGAGTGACATAACATGCACGTGCCTGGCTCTCGACTTGGCAATTACCGCACGCGCTGGACATTTTGCTGACTCAGTCCGCAAGAATTTAGCGGCAGTTGAAATGAAAAATGAGTAGATAGCGCAGAATCATAACGCCTTGTTTCCAACACGTTTCTACCACATTTTTACATGCCTATATACCGTTTTTGCTCATGCTAAAGACAACATTCTAAAATTACGAACACTAGCACTTTTTCTGAAACATGATTTCTAAAATTACGAACAGCGGAAAAAATATTTATTTTTTAGTGTTCGAAATTTTAGAACATTTACCGTAATACCCAATTGAACTGACAGCATATCTTGACCTCTGCAGATCTGTTGGTCCTGATCTGGATCCAAACTATTTGCAAAGGTTATCAGCAAACAACTTTTGTCTTGGGCAAGGAAGGTTTCATCAGAAGCTAAGGTTTTGCCTGTATTTACCTTTTGACAATAAGAAATTGAATCGAAATCCTTGATAGGACAGGATGGGAAAGTGTTGGGAAGTGTTTCTTGCACACCTCATAAGGATATCTGAGATTTTACCCTGGGATAGAAAATCTTATCTTACCCATGCTATCTTACCCAGGACTTCATTGTTATGTTAAGTAACGTCATAATGTGAAATTGCATCTAAGAGTATTAAGGGACTTCTTGAAGCTTATTTTAAAATAAATAAATAAACTGCAGTGGAATCCATTTTCGTGTGACTGTTCCAAGGCGTTCCTTCTTTTGTGGATCTTTTATGGTTTTTTTTCTGTCTTGTGTTTGCTATATCTTTGTGCGCGTCTGTTTATATGTGCTTTGTGGTCACCTGCTGGGAAAGGGCTGACCTCTTGGCTCTTGTCTGTGGTGTCAAACTGTGAATTTGTCACTTTCCCATTGGTATCCTGGGTCAGGTGTGGTACTTGATTGTATCGATTCCTGATCTTTGCACCCTTACTTACTTCGGACAGAAAAATCCTTCCCTTGGTATTACCATTTGTCATCACTTGGCAAGCCTCATGATGCCAAAAGTTGGTCCTCGGTGCGGATTTTTCTATCCTACCCTCACACTCAGGATAGATTCTTATATTGTGACCCGCATATAATGGCCATATGATTTTATCGGATTTATGTCCCTTTGAATAACTTTATATTTAATTTTTTGATTCGATTCTTTATGTCCCATCAACAATCTTTCAGTTATATAGGGATGGGTTTTCCTGGGTTGAACCAGTACTAAGCTAGGATAAATGTGTCTTGCTCAAGGACCACAACGCAGTGACGCTGGTGAGGCTCGAACCCGCGGCCCTCCAGTCTCGAGTCAAGCACTCTACCAATTAGCCACTAAGCTCCCTACTTTATATTTAAAGAGACTAGATCTGTAACTATGAACAGTTTTCGAAAAAAAATATTCTTTTCTTTTTAAATCATTTGTAAAAGTAGAATTAAGTTATGTTTTCACAATAAATATGTTCAGTACAGCTGAAGACTGCATGGAAAAGTGAATTATCTTATAAAAACAGGTGTTTTTTCTCTTGTTTGTAATTGTTTAAAGTCCCTCCAATAATTCTAAACAGTTGATTTTTAACATAAATGCTGTTGTTTTGATGGTGATAATTTGTTAAGACTTACAAAAATGGTAAAATGTTTACCTGAATTTGAGTATTTTTCTGTATTCTTGAAAAATTGAAACTTTATTTCTAAAATTAGAAGATCAAAAGTTACAGACTATGCAGCTTTAAATAAAGGATTTTTACAGATTTTCTCAGCATTTTCTGACAGAATTTCAACAAAGCTTCTTGGTGATTCTTAGTATCAAGATGAGATATGCAAAACACCAGTATAGTATGGTCCAATGGTTAAAGACTAGGGCAATAGATAAAGTCACAAAAGACATTTCTGTAATCTCTGGTCCAAATTCAAATTAATTTTCAAATAGATGTATCCTGTAATACCATCTTACAAATGAGCACAAATGAGCTGTGACATGTGATTTCCAACAATGTGGCATTTTGACTTGTGTAGACTCAGACGAGCCTCTGCGGCCTCCTTTTAAGCTTAGAAACTCCGAATGCTGTTCAGTAAGTAGCTTAACACTCATAGGATATTCAGGCAACTAGCAAAGGCTCTGGATCAGACTGCGTGTATGCGCAGGCTGATCTGAGGCTTTGATTGTGGCACATACTGTAGTGCATGAGATTTCCAACAATGTTGTTTCATACAACATTGTTGGAAATCTCATGCACTGGCTCAAATGGTTCTACTCTGCTGAACAAAATGGCAACTAAAATTAAAAAAATCTTTAAACAACATCTCTTGAACCACTGATCCAAATTTGGAATACTTGTACACAGCAGGGTTTGACAGAATTCTACTGTCAGTCAGTCTACACTGTTTGTTATGGTAAAAAAGATCTTCAGACAAATATGCAATATTTTTTGAAATTATAACCTGACACCCCTAGATAAGATATGTACAATGGACTATCCCAAATTTATTGTATCAAACCAGAAGGATGAATCCACTTGTATACAAAGGGTTAAAGGAATTCTGGTATGATGTATTTCCAAAGTAGAAAGTTTTCAGGATTATTCCTGAATTCAGGATTTTGAGACTGACTTTCCATAGAAAGTCAGCCTCAAATGCTGAATTAAGCAGATATGTATTGAAAGACAATTGACCATTTGAACTTGATTTTTTTAAGTTTATGTAGGCATACTGTATGTTTTTTATTTGAATTTTTAAAGTTCAGGATTTTGGAAATTTTGAACTTTCACCCATGTATTTCAGAAGTGATGGAAGAACCAGCACCTCAGCCAGCACCTCAGCCAGCCACTACATTCACAGTCTCCACCTCAGGTAACTATGAACAGGTTTAGATGAAATTTTTTTTTGTATGCATGAAAATGTAAATATTTTCTTACCGATCAGTTTAAACATATGTTTTAGGTGCTCAAAAGCACCGTCTCATTGAGATGGTTCTTTTGAGTACCCACAGCATATGTTTTGGCTGAAATAAGAAAAATATTTTTCTGTTACCATTCTTTACTAATGTCCTTGCTCAAGTGAGGTATTTGTATGGCAATTGTCTGTCTTTCCTCGGTGGTGGTCATTGTTGTTGTCTGTTCATATTTTCAAGTATATCTCATATGTCAGTTGGCAAATGTGATCAAAATTTCATGTAGAACATTATCAGATAAGGGAAGGGTTTTTGGGCTGATTGGATCGGAACTCTAGTTGCCATGGTAATATAAAGCGTCTATAGACTTATATGGGGAAAACTTTAATAACATCTTTTCTGAAACCATGAGGCACACAGCATATATATTTACTGGAGTATAGCCCTTCAAATGGAATACTGTTTTTTGGCAATAACATTAAATCTAAAATGGGAATTTTAAATTTAATTCGAAAAATATATTTTAACCAAAAAACCCTAACCAAAAATATTTTTTGGAAGTTTGTATACATTTTCATAAATGCTGGGATAAGATGGAATTTTAACATTCTTACTGTTTATGCCAAATAACATTCCCTTCTTGTACCTTGAGCGATATGGATCAAGGACTATGAGTTGACTATACATTTATATACTAATATACTGAGGGAAAAAAGTTTAGCAATTATTTATAATGGGGTTTCCCATAGGTGATCTTTGAAGTATTAGCTCTTTTTAAATGGCAGGTTCGCAAACATGTCAATTGATTGAAAATGACCTAATGGCTACCCTCAAGTAGTCAAAAGAAGCAAAAACCGACTTAATAGTAAGGATTTGATCTGCTGAGCATCTTAAAGACATATGCGGCTATTTCCAATGGGCACCTTTCCCGCGTCTGCAAACGGGGAAAGTTGTCTGGGTCCTGTCTTTCGACCCTTAACGGATTCGGATCAACACAGCTTCCGATATTCTTATGTCATATCGGTGTTCCGACATTTTCTTCACAAAATAACTAATTAAAGTGTGTTCGAAATATCTATTGACATCTTTTCAGAACTGATCGTCTCAGCACTAAAGACAGATAAATGTAGCTCAGTCGAAATCAAACGACGTACACAATAAACCTGCTTACGAATACGCTAGTGGCCGAGTCTATATTATTAGTATGGTTATTTAGAGCGGCGCACGACCTGACCTCGTGGCCTAGTGGTTAGCGTGTCTGGCTACAAAGCCAGAGGACCAGGATCGATTCCCGGATGCGCACATATTTTCAGTGTGTTTTTTCTTTCTTTTTTAACATTTTAATGCTAAATTACTTCATATGCTAGTAAAATGGCATCATCAAAACGAACGAAATGGTCATCCCCGAACTTTTTATATTGAATTACGCATAAAACCTATGGGGGTGGGGTTAAATTTGGCCCTCTAGAAAGAGAATTAGTTCGGTGACCCCAGATTTTCATTCTTTTTTCTGAAAGGTATTATAATAGTTCATGAATTAAAAATAAATTTTCAAGATTTTCAATATCAGATTTTTTAATACATGATTTATTCTAAAAACAAATTCCATTTTTTGACGAATTGTCAAAATATATCATGCAGTATCTTGTCACAGCATGGGATAACAAGTAAACATGCACATTTTCTTAAAAGTTTGAGGTCATGGGCAGTAATTTAAGTTAAATGAAAGAAGCTGGCTGAAGATTACAACCGTTTTAGCTCGATAATTAGGGCTAGTATTATTATTTTATATTTCTAGAAAATTGGTCAAATGCTGTAAACTTCAATATGAGTTTCTGAAAAAATAAGCACGGTGACATACCCTTTTTATTTCATAAATGGATAGCCCATGCATAAAACAAACTGTATGCAAAGTATTGAAAATATTTCAATATGGGAAGTATTTAGTAGCATATGTCTTTAATTTCAAGCGTTATTCAATTGAAAGGGAGGTAATTTGGAAAAATACGATTTTCAACTAAAAATTGTACGAAAAGGGTGAACATAACATTCAGTTTTCAACCATTTTTCAATGTCTTACTTTTGGGTCTAAACATTGGACAGAAAAATGAATCGTTAAGTCGAAAACTATTCGCACTATTGCCAAATAAGCTGTTTGAGCAAAGGGGCATAAAATCAGACATTACATTATGTAAAATGTCAACCTGTTAATGCCATCGTACTCGTGAACATTTGTCAACATGTATTTTTGACACAATGAAATTAAAAGTCTTAATTCTTATAAACTGTGAATCCTCAAAGTATATTGCTAAACTTTTTTCCCTCAGTATATATAGGCGCGTTGCTGAATTTCATATGAGGCTTACTTTTTGAGAAAACTTACCTCATCGTCATAAAGGATGAAACCGATCTCAAATCAAAACTAAATGCCTCTACTTTAATTTTGATTGGGTCGTACGTACGAAAATTGGTAGCGTCATATCTAAAAAGGGGGAGATAACTCTATCATGGCAAAAAAGGGAATTGTGAAGTACGAATTTCGAATCGATTTTTTGCAGTGTTAAACCATTATTTTTTCGTAAATTATTTTATTTTCTAAAATCAATTTAACTTTTATTTATTTTTAAATCAAATTTGGCTCATTTTCTTCATTTGCAGATATAACTAATGAGGGATAACTCTTACTACCCTATAAAATAGAACATTTCCCTCTATATCGTTTCTGATAATTCCGTTATTTTTGGTAAAAATGCGTAAAACTTGATCAATTGGACGAAACATATAAATTTGCTATTCAAAAACATGATTAACAGCATTCTGACATGCTTGACGGCTCGGAAAATCGCTTGCAAAGTTGCTACCCTCTTGTGAAAAATACTCTGTTTTCGTGCATTTCACCAATACACTTGATATACTATAAGGCGCAGTCTCTTAATGCTTTTGAGAGAATTTACCTCATCGTCCTAAAGGATGAAACTAGTCTTCAATTGAAGATAAATGTCTACACTTATTTTTTGGGGGGTCGCACACTCAGAAATTGGTAGCGCCATATTGAAAAAAAGGGAGATAACTTTATACTCGCAGAAAACAGAATCACGAAATACGAATTTTAAAAGTATCAAGTATGGACTTATTTCTGAAGACAAAGGGTCTGACACATTTCTGCAAGGTAATTTGGTATGCTAAATCCGAAAACCAATGTTTGCAAGCTGAGAAATGGCGTCTTATTGAGCTTATTTGCATGTTTTCAAGATGGCCGCCAAAATCATACAGAATCTTACATTGTTGTTGATTCATTGTTTAATGTACCTCGGAATATTTGTGGGGGTTCTGTGTTGGTCTTTGTTTTATTATGCATCTATTTGTGTTCTTTCTATTTTTGTTAACACCTTGACGAGGAAGAGAATGATCGTTGCTTTGCTTTAATTGTCTTCCTGGTGTCTTGTGACTGTAAGTGTTCTGTTCCTCTTCCTCACGATGCCGTGGGTTGATCTGCAGTAGTGATTGTGCTTTTTCCTGTTATACTCACTTACTTTTTTTGTATCTAGTGTCCAGCTATTGTAATGAATGTTTCATTCATAGCACTATTTTGGACTAGGTTCAAACTTTTAAAGTGATAAACGAGAAATGAGTTTTGAGAATCAACAAGCAGCTTTGATTTAACTGTCGTCATAATGCCCATTCTTCCCAGCAATACCCACAAAATGTGTTACACTATCTACAGCTGCTTTCCAAATTTTTTATAGATAGAAATTTTTGTCATAATTATTTACATACCCTATACTTGTTTGAGTGTTTGTAATTAACTTGTGCTTTGTTTGAGATATGATTAATTCTGCTCCTGTATGCACGACATATCTAGTTATAGTGAGTAAAATATGACTTGTTTTTGCAGATGTTTTGTATCAAGTTTTAACTTCTAAAAAGTTGATCATATTTTTAGCAAATCAAATTTGCTTATCAAAACTTTATTCCGAATTATGGGATAATAAGGAGAGCAGCAAAGAAAACTGTGGTGGAAGTCTTTAAAGTCATGTATCCGGTGCATTGTAAAAATACTTTAAGAATTGAAGCTATCAAGTGTAAAAACAATGAATCACTTGATTGAGTTTGGTGTATTTGCACTAGTAGGTTGCACAAATTATATATTTTTACTTAATTACTGTTAAAAGATATTTTTATTGCATTTTGGATGTTCAAATATGATGCTACATAGTAAGAGCCCAATTATAAGGAGAAAGGCCAAAAGGAAAGTATAGCACTGTTAAACAGTTAAATGGGCCAAGAGGGTTTGAAATTGTATTAAAATTGGGAAAATGTCATCATTTCAGATGAATCCACACTCTAAACCTATTTCTTTTGCAAGCCTTTTCCCATCTGGCGTCTGAAACACGAACAAATTTATCCACATTACGTCGATGGATGAGTAAAAATCCACTGGAGTCGTTTTGAGGGGACTATCTCATAACTTTTAAAGGAGTTATTCAACTTAAGCTTAATACAATTTCATACCCTCTTGCCCATTTAACTGTTCGGCAGGACTGTACTTGCTTTTTGGCCTTTATCCTAATAATTGGGCTCTTACTAAGAAGCATCAAATTTGAACACCCAAAATGCACTTAAAATAACTTTTAAAAGTAATTATGTAAAGTTATATAATTTGTGCAACCTACTAGTGCACATACACCAAAGTCAATCAAGTGATTCATTGTTGATACTTTTGATAGCTTCAATTCTTAAAGTATTTTCACAATGCACCGTATACATGACTTTATAGATTCCCACCACAGTTTTCTTTGCTGCTCTCCTTATTATCTCATAATTCGAAATGGAGTTTTGATAAGCACATTTGATTTGCTAAAAATATGATCAACTTTTTTAGAAGTTAAAACTTGATACAAAACATCTGCCTTATTTTTACTCACTATAACTAGATATGTCGTGCACACAGGAGCAGAAATAAATCATATCTCAAACAAAGCACAAGTTTATTACAAACTCTCAAACAAGTCTAGGGTATGTAAATAATTATGACAAAAATCGCTATCTATAAAAATTTTGGAAAGCAGCTGTATATATCAAAAGTAAAAGCATTTTAATTCCTTAGTACCCAATGGTCGAATTAGACCAGCCTTGCGTCCTCAGGACAACTTCTCATGGGCGTCAAATTGTTTTGTGGAACCGCCTTCAATAGGTAAAAGTATTGCCCTCAAAATAAACCCATTTGAGCTATGTGAAATTGTGTGGTTTCCATGGCAACAAACAATGCGCTTCAAAACAGTTGGGTATGTCCCTACAAATTACTTATATCTCAGCAGAAACTCATTCTAAAGTACTAATTCGATAAAAAACAAAAGTAAGACATAGCAGTTTATTCAGCGGTAAAGTATGCTAGTGAGCAAATTTGCATATTCATGAAAATTAATGAATACATTAGGAAATCATAAAAAAAGGTGTACCCACAAAGATACTTACAACTCAGCTGCGAATTATTTTAGGCAACCACTCTTGGTACCAAATAATGCCAAATCACTGCACTTTTACCAAATTGTCCATTTAACAAATTTTCAAACATTCTCACTCATAAATATCAATCAAAATATAAGAAAAAAGAGAAAATTTTGGAAAAATCAAAGGGGTGTACTTACAAAATTACGCATATGTCAGTTGCTAGTTATCCTATTCTCAAATTAAAGCCTAGAACTAAATTTTATCATTCTGTGTTCTTCTTTCATTTTAATGTTTTCTTATATATTCATGAGACAAGCAAATGAGATCATTTGTATATTCATCATAGGTCTCAACTTTTATTTGGTACCATGGTTGGTAGTCCAGGATATATGGCAGCTGAAATATAGGTTATTTTGTACTAGGTCAAACCACTTTAGTTTTCTACTATTTTTGACTTATTCTTTTTATGTGTTCATTAATATTCGTGAATATAAAAATTAGATATTTCGAATACCCATAGTCATAGGGTCACATACCTGTATCTCAACTATTATTTGGTACCAAGTTTTGTAGTCTAGGATAGTAAGCAGCTGGTGTAGAGGTAATTTGGAAGAGATACCACCTTAATTAATCTACCAATTTTGTCTTATTTCTTATGTTTAAAATAATAATTATGGGTATTCGAATTAGATCATTTGTATATTTAATCATTTTCATCAAATGAAAATGACTCAACTTTTATTTAGTACCTAGTTCTGAAGTTAATCATAGTTAGCGGCTGACTAAGCGGTTATTTTGAACGTAAGTCGACTAATTTTTCTACAAATTTCCTCTTATTTCTTAAGTATTCATTAATATTCATGAATATATTCAAATTAGATAATTTGTAAATTAAATCATTTTGGTCAAAATTCAATGTCTCAACTTGAATTTGGTACTAAGTTTTGCAGTCTACGATAGTTGGCAGTAGAAATATAGGTAATTTTGTAGCTATACCCCCTTATTTTTTCTATCTATTTTATCTTGTTTCTTATGCTTTCATTCATATTCATGAATATTTAAATTATAAAATTCGTATATTTTATCATTTTGACCAAATGGCTATGTCTCAATTTTTATTTGATAGCAAGTTTTGTAAGATAGGATAATTATCAGCTAGCGTCATGTTTATTTTGTAGGTATACCACCTTAATTTTTTACCAATCTTGTCTTGTTTCTTTTGTTTACATTATTATTCATGA
Source organism: Loripinus fragilis (assembly GCA_964019695.1). NCBI lineage: Eukaryota > Metazoa > Mollusca > Bivalvia > Lucinida > Lucinidae > Loripinus > Loripinus fragilis. Next base: position 20,636,517 of record OZ026520.1, on the reverse strand, counting down.
ATATTTAAATTAAATAATTCGTATATTTAATCATTTTAGTGAAATGATTATGTCTCAACTGTTATTGGATATCGATTTTTATAGTCTAGGATAGTTTTCAGCTGGAGTACATGTAATTTTGTAGGTATACCCCCTTAATATTTCTACCAATTTAGTCTTATTTCTTATGTTTACATTAATATTCATGAATATTTAAATTAGATAATTCGCATATTTAATAATTTTGGTTAAATGACAAAGTCTCAACTTTTATTTGGTACCAAATTTTATAGTCTAGTCTAGTAAACAGCAGACATATAGGACATTTTGTAGGTATACCACCTTCATTTTTCTACCAATTTTCCCTTATTTATACTTTTTACATTAATATTCATGAATATTCAAATTAAATTCTTCGTATACTTTAATCATTTTGGTCAAAATACAATGCCTCAGCTTTAATTTGGTACCAAGTTTTGTAGTCTACGATAGTTAGCAGTAGATATATAGGTAATTTTGAAAGTATACCACCTTAATTTTTCTACCAATTTTCTCTTGTCTCTTATGCTTTCATTAATATTCATGAATATTTAAATTAGATAATTGGTATATTTCATCATTTTGATCAAATGGCTATGTCTCATATTTTATTTGGTACCAGGTTTTGTAAGATAAGATAGTTAGCAGCTAGCGTACTGGTAATTTTTAAAGTATACCATCTTTATTTTTCTACAATTTTTGTTTTATGTCTTATGTTTACATGAATATTCTTGAATATTTAAATTAGATAATTCGCATATTTAATCATTTTAGTCAAATGGCAATGTCTCAACTTTTATCTGGTACCAAGTTTTGTAGTCTAGGCTAGTACGAAGCAGATATATAGGACATTTTGTAGGTATACCCCCTTAATTTTTCTACCATTTTTTTCTTATTTCTTACGTTTACATTAATATTCATGAATATTTAAATGAGATAATTCCTATATTTAACCATTTTAGTCAAATGGCTTTGTCTCAACTTTTATTTGGTACCAAATCTTGTAGGATAAGATATTTAGCAGCTGGTGTAGTGGTAATTTTGTAGATATACCCCTTAATTTTTCAGCCAATTTTCTCTCATTTCTTATGTTTTCATTAATGTTCATGAGTATGCAAATTAGATAATTCGTATATCTATTAAGTTGGTCATTTTGCTAATGTCTCAACTTTAATTTGGTAACACGATTCTTAGTCTGGAATGATAAACAGTGACATATAGGTAATTTTGTAGGTGACACCCCTTAATTTATTCTACAATTTTTCTCTTACTTACGTTTTCACTAATATTCTTGAATATGCAAATTAGATAATATTAATATCTAATAAGAGCGTCATATTGCTGTTTCTGAAATTCTATCTTATCTATCTAAGAAAGAAGGACTAGACATTTCAAACAGATATACTTTTGTGTGAGTAAAAGTAAAAAAAAAAGCAAAGAAGCAATATTTCAAGGAGGTACTTAACGACGCTCATCTATGCTGGTTTTAAATTATTTCTAGTACCAGAGTTACTCCCCCATTTTATGAATGACGATACTCGATTTTAACGTACAATCCTCACAAATTGATGGTACAGATATATTTCTCTTTAATTGAGGCATGTACCATCAATTAGGACGTTAATGTAAGTTTTCTCCAAAAGTAAATCAGCGAATCTCCTATGCTCGTATATGCATTAAATGCATTAAAACGCTGTTTTTCCAAACAGGGGTGGCAACTTAAGAAGCAGATTTCTGAGCCGTCAGGCATATCAGGATGCGGCAAACCATGTTTTTGAAAAGCGAAAAGACAATTGTTTTAGACATTATGAAGTTTTGCGGGTTATGATGAAATATAACGGTATTACAAGGAATAATATAGAGGAAAATATTAAATTTTATAGGGTAGTAAGAGTTATCCCCCAAAAAAACTATGTTTAAATTTATAAAAATCAATAAAACTCATACAAATATAAATGACAGTAAACTTACTTTTAGAAAATAAAATAATTTGCGAAAAATAACTTCTTTTTGTCAATACAAAATCAGTTTAAAAACCGTACTTTACGTCTCCGTTTTTTGCAAACATTGAGTTATCTCCCCATTTTTTAATATGATGCTACCAATTTTTGAACGTACGACCCAATCAGAAATAAAGTAGAGTCATTCATCTTGAATTTAAGACCTGTTTCATCCTTTATGACGATGAGGTAAGTTTTTTTGAAAATTTGAATTTCAGCAACGCGCCTAATAAGACAATTAACAATGCATCAGTGGGTTTTAAATGTAGCTGTATATTGGCTTGCGTTGCTGTTTATGAGCATAGTCAACAATATTTCAGTTATCTAACCATGTCACAGATGGTGACACGAAAGAAAGGCTACATCTATAGATATCTATAGATGTCTACTACCCAAAATGCCCTCTTAGTTGGAAGCGCCCATTTGCCTAGCTATTCCATGAATGAGTCTGCTTATTGATCTGACCACTCCCATATGAAAACATGCATATTTTCCATCATATAAAGAAGCAATAAAAGTTCAATATAAAATGAGATGTAGAACATGTAAGTGCTCGTACATCTGTGATCTTATTCGTATTTTCAGGCCTGTATATTTCTAGTTGAACGCTTGCACATACAGACACATGAACAAAACATACAATTAGGTAGCCAGACAGAAGCAGGCAAAATGATGGTACTTGGTAGGCATGAAAAGCGTTAATAACCCATTATCAGTAGAACTATATAAGCAGCTTAGATTGCATTGTTAACCGCACCATTTGATGTTGCAAAATAATCGTCTGCTGTAATCTCTAACGGACTTTTTATAGCTGAGCAAATACTACGATATTTATTAGGGCTGGCACAATTAATCGAAATATTGGTTGATATACAAAAGAAAAATGATTATCGATATGAAAATACAAAAACCGGTTTCTTTTAATGGATATTCTGTCTATTTATTCAATTAAAATCCAAGCGTAATTGCTTTGTGTTTTTTTTTTTTTTTTAAACCGGAAGTGCCCTAAAGTGCATTATCGTAAACATTAGATGTGTATAAATTGCTGTAACGAAGTAGTAAAACGTTGTACTCTGCAGGCTAACTCAATAACTGATTGTTAGAATAAGTTATACTTGCGCTTCTCTTTTTTAAAGTAGGACAAAATCACGAAATATTCATCAGATGAATAATCTAGCTTAAAAGTTGTTTTTTCCGCGGTTAAATTAGAGTTTAGAAGCTTTCAATTTTACTGATGTTTACAGCGGGTCTTATTTTACACAAAGATGTTCGTGTCATGCATACTTGACTCCCTTTTGTATGACGTCACGCAACGTGAAAGTAGCAACAACAATAGCCGACTGCGAGTTTAATTACCGACTTTGCCAATTAGCAAGTCAATTTTCTTCCAACAGAGTAGATGACGACTTGTTTTGAGCAAAGGTGCCACTTTTTATTTAAAACCTATTGTCATTTGAATATATAACACAAGCTACTTAGTGTTGTTTAGCGAAATGATGGGGAATTAATGTCATTGACCATGCAAGAGTTGTCAAAACGTTCCGAGACCCTCTGTCAAGTTTGAGCGATTACCAATCGGTTATATATCGAAATGCAAGGACCGATTATCAATTAGCATTGTAGCTTCGATTAGCCAGCCCTAATATCTGTCCAAGGTGTATTGCACTGACAGTACAAAAATGGGTACTGAACAGGTATTTTCATTCCAACAAAAACTAAGTTATTTATTTTTACAAGATATCAGAGCAGTAACATTGATATCATTCTCCGCCAAAATTTAAATCTAGCTAGGGTTTTGCTGTATCTATGCACATGCAAATTTTCAGGGTGACGAAACCATCATATAAAATTATAAAAACGAAAAACTGTGTTCCATTTGAGGTGCAATATACCAGTAGTATGTGGTGATGCCTAGTGATCCCCTTCATAAACCATCCAAACCGTGGCTCAGTTGGTAGAGCGATACACTGGGGATCAAAGGGTTAATAGTTTGAGACCCACTGGAGACATTGTTGTGTTTTTGAGCAAGAAACTTTATCCACTGCTTAGAGTTGGTTCAACCCAGGAAGACAGGAAATTTTCCCTACATGACAGAAAAAATTGTTGACTGGGACTTAAAGCATCAACACAAAAAAAACGTACATAATGACAAAATTATAACGTTTTTACGTCAAAAATGAGACTTCATAGTAATGTTAATGTCATATGTTAAATATTATCTAACATTCGTGCTCTTGTATTATTAAATAGATCATTCCAGTACTATGGTTTTAATATGGGCCTCAACCCAAGAAAACCTGTCGCCGGTGGTTTGCGAACAACACAGACGCAGACCAGCCTGCACATCCGCCCAGTCTGATCAGCGCCTTTGTTCTTTGCATTTTGGGAATTATCATATGTTAACTTGCTACAGGTGAAATTTCAATTTTATAGCTAGTCTCAGTCGCCGAGGAGACTGATTTGAAACCTCGCTTTGCGGGAGACCCCGAAGACAGGTTTTCTCGCGACGAGGCCCATATCATATTGCATGCTTCAAAATTGTGCTTCAATATGAGGATATTATTCCTTCATGGTCACTTTCATTAACTTGACTTACAATGAATTGTCTCCTTTTCTATGAATATTCTTTCACTTAAATGTCCTTAAACATTTCTAAACTGATAAAATCTTTAATCCACTTCGGTAGTATAAAGTTGGAATTATTTATTATTCATTTTATGGGTAATTTTTCATGATTTTGTTGTCGTCTGTGATTTTTTTTAAGTTAACTTTTTCAAAAAATTATTTCAGTGGCAAAATGTGTGGATCCAGATCAGAACCATCAAACAGTCTATCCTGATCTGGGTCCAAACTATTTAAAAAGGGTATCAAGTCTCACATTTTATCTCTTTTCCCCAACTCGTTTAATAGCAACCAACCAACGAGTTGTTGCCGCACAGCGGCAACAACGAGGGTTGGTTGCTGTTACGATTACAGGCTCTGTTCTGTTCTATTCATCTGCTATATGAAGGCCTGATTTCCATTCTGTCAAAACAGAGTTCCGGTATCTATACGGAGTCGATTCAATCGAACTAAGAACCTTATTCTACCTTTGAAAAATGTGCCGTGATCACCATTGACATTGAAAAAATACAAAAAGTAAAAGTGAATCGCGAAGATGCCAGTTTTGTTGATATTTAACTTGTATTTTAACCATAAGACTGAGGGATTTTTTCCGATCACAAGGAGCTTGAACGTTAACGATAGCTCTTTCAAGCAAGCGGCTGTGTGATCCTCATGAGGTGACGTCACAATACTTATAACGTAACGTCACGACCTGATAAGGACTTGATCCAAATGCCAACTGCCACGTGCATCGTCATGCGTTTGAAATAAGACGGCCACAAACGACATAAGATTTCCAACAATGTGATATGTGCGACCAGCAAAGACTCAGATCAGCCTGCGCATACACGCAGTCTGATCGGAGCCTTTACTAGTCGCTTGAATTTTCTATACGTGTTATGCTGCTGACTGAACATCATTTGGAGTTTCTAAGCTTAAAAGGAGGCTGCACAGGCTCGTCTGAGTCTACACTTGTCCAAATGACATGTTGTTGGAAATCACATGTCGCTGCTCAAATTTTAATCCTTATGGTATCCAATAGGAACTTCCGTTCAAGAGTCCCAGCGCCTTTAAAATAGCTTGCAGGATTATTTTATTTCCTTATACTCATAACAACGACAATTTACTGAAACACTTTTGTCACTTTTCATAAGTTGTTCTGTGCCAGGTGTGGTACTAAGTGTATCGATTCCTGATATTTGCCTTCTTCCTTACTTTTAATACTCACACGAGTACCGACTCACAAGAAATACCGTATACTATGCTATCCTCTCAGATCAAATAGTGGTTGGTTGCCCATTAGGTGTGCCTAATTCATATTAAATTCAATAAAACATGAGCCAAAATGTAAGATCCTATATATCTGCAACAAGGGGAGCACTCATGTAAGATCCTTTATGTAGATCATCGTGTTCTGGTGCTAGTCTATATGCTAGCTGTCCTGTATTTTTGACTGTTGTGTCACTTGTGTGAAATACTCCAATCACAAAATAAACCAATTTATATTGTTTGAAAAAAGAGGATCTTACACGAGTGATCATTTGATATAAAATTAATTAAACATGCCTTTGGCTAGTTTAATAAATTTTATATAAAATAATCATGAGTGAAAGATTCTGTTTATTATATGACCTTTTAAATATGACTTTATTCTTCTTAAAAGTTGTTTATTTCAATGAAAATCTGCATTGTTGTAACTTGTAACGAACGTCATCATGACGTTACTTGTTCCGACGAAAGTGTTATGTAACGTGTATTCATAACATTATTTATGGCAAAGTTATCCACAGAATAAAAGTAATGTCATATGATAAATCTAGCTAGTTCTTTTCTGTGTTTCTTCGTTTGTGCTTTTTTCTTTTGATTTCAAGAGTTATGATTATTCCGGTTTAGAATTATTGATGCGGTTGCTTTTATAATTAAATTTTGTTTACTGGTTACCAAGGAAATATAAAGCAGAAACATATAATGAAAAACCAGTTAGAAAAAAATGCTTTCAAGAGGGATAGAACAAATTGGCAAATTAGGGCCAAAAAGACAGAACAAGTTCATTTAGGCCAAATAAAAAAATACCTGTGTTTAGGGTAATTCAACCTTACCTACCTGTCACTTTACTGGTGAAACCTAGAATTTTTTTCAGATTTTCTTGAAAAAAAAAATGTGTGCTTACCCTACCTTAAATTTTCAGACCAGTTACCTGAAACATGCTCAATTTTTTTAGTTGGCTTAAATTGACATTTTCTTTTAGACAAAAAGCAGGGATGCTAGTTAAAATGTCAACAACATTGAATTTGCAGATTAGCTTGTTAATCAGAAAATGAAATTTACTTGCTACACAGCAGAGAATCGCGTGATTATACAACAGCAATGGTGGATGTTTGTGTTAGAAACCCTACGATTCTGGTAAGACTTTCTTTGATATTTCAGTTAATCACAGGTTTAGATAAACAAAAATTTTCAGCGTAAAATTGTAAATATTTTCTTACCCATCACTTTTAACATATGTTTTTGGTGCTCAAAAGAACCGTCTCATTGAAACAGTTCTTTTGTGTACCCACAAAATATGTTTTGATTGAGAAATAAGAAAAATAAATTTTCGTTATGCACTCTTAACTAAAGTCCTGGTTATAATGCTTGTCAGATATACAAAGGGTTTAAAGCAGATAAGCTGATAAAACTACAGAAATATGACTATCTTTCGGACAAAGATCTGGTTGAAAAATTATTGACAAGCAAACTGGTGTATGGAACCATTCCAATAATGGAATAGATTTACACAGCAGGTTGCTCATCTTTAACTTAAAAAACAGATTTTTAAAAGTATTACTACACGGCTGTGTGACTAAAGATATAAAGAGTTATCTGCAGTTTATTCATGTAGCATGAAAATTGGCACAGTATTACAAAAGAAATGAACAATTGTTCCTTACCTGTGCTGTCCGAATTTCCAATTTAAAAGCCTGTGAAATCGTGATTTTTAATTCAGACCGCGTTGTTCTCTGCTGTGCTTGCTTGGGAGTTTTTTAGCTCACCCTTTTTTAGGTTGATGTTTGAGCTCGCACTCTACGTAAAATTTCTAGATACATTTCTAAATGTCAAAATACCCCTTAAAACATTGTAAATTTATTGTTAAAGCAGTAAAGTGTAAAAAATTGGTCATTTAATCATCAAGTCGCCAATTGACTTACTGTGTTAATTTACATGCAGTTGAATTCGGGGAGGACATTTGAGTGGATTGAGAGGACAATTGAGCAGATAAAAATGGGCATTTGAGCGGCAGCCCTTTTTGAGTGGATTACATGCCCCTGTACATTTATACAAATGGATGGCTCTTCAGTTAGCTAGGTCCAAGAAAGAATATTTCAATTACCAGTCATCCTTTTCATGTTGCCCCTAGGGCTGACTTAAATGCCGCAAGACATTTCATTTTTTTAATTTTTGCCCCCTCCCCCCAAATTTCTCTGTTTACCTTGTAATATTGTCACAGCTATTATCTTGCTTATTTATTGTGGAATTTCTAATTCCTAACAACTCATTGTGATGAATTTTGAGTTTGAAAAAGCCATATGATACTATACTAAGTAAGGGTGCAAAGATCAGGATCGATACAATCAAGTACCACACCTGACCCAGGATACCAATGGAAAGTAGCAAACTCACAGTTAGACACCACAAACGAGAGCCAAGAGGTCAGCCCTTTCCCAGCAGGTGACCACAAGGCACATATAAACAGACATTCAAAGAATCCCTACTTTTTTACACCGATAATCCCTACTTTGTCACTACTTTTTCCAAATGTTTGTCCCTACCTTTTCCCTACTTTTTTTTGCTGAAGGGCACTTGAAAGCCTGCATTTGGCAGTTATCAAAGTTATTTAGACATCTTTACGGGCTATGTATCTGTAGCCAAGGGCTCTGGCATTCCTTTCTAGTGATTTCCCCATCAGTGTATTTCAGATACAATTCACAGGAACGGGGCCGCGTAGCGCAGTCGGTAACGTGTCTGTCAACAGATGCAAGTCTGACTGCAGATCCAGGGGTCGCGAGTTCGATCCCGGCCCGGTCCCATACTTTCGTGGAGATTGATTATGAAATCATTTCTACAGTCATTCTCCTCTCTTCCGCTGAATCATTCAAGATTGTTGTCAGTTACAAGCGAAAGTATTTGCACGAAGTATTGGTTAACTGCTTGTTCAAGCTTGCCCAGGAAAAAGTGCAGTTAGGTGAACTGACTGTCCTGCCATGACCATAGCTGTTGACTTGGGACGTAAAGCAACAAAACAAAAAAACAATTCACAGGCAACTCTTCATCTCAGCTTTTGACACTTGTGACTGGTGCATGTACATGTGAGTTCATGTTTCTCATCTTGGTGTAATTGGTAATTTGAATTTTTTGTAACACATGTAAATACAAGAAAGTGTAAATTTTTGAGAGCCTAAAGTACATTCTTTTTACTTGTAAGATGTCCAACCTGTATTTTTTTTCACTCAATGTTCCACTTTAAAAACACTCAAATGTCCACTATGAACGTTTGACTTTACCGCTCAAATGTCCTGTGCCCGTTGAATTCTAGTTATCAAATATGTATTACATGTATGTGATAGAATTTTATCAATACATTGTGGTGTTATGATGCCATGCTTGGTACTTTCCAAATAGCCACTACATGACTGGGAAAGTAGAGGCTGATTTGGAAACTGATCATTTACCCTTTGTAGACAAATAGTGTTTTCCATAACAATTGATATAGGTTCTGTAGTGTAACCCTTCAAATGGAACACTGTTGTTGTTTTTTGCAATAACATTTAATATAAAATGCGAATATTAAATTTAATTGGAAAACTATATTTAAACAAAAAAACTTAGTCATTTTTTTTAAAATTTGCATACGTTTTCACAAATGCTGTGATAGGATGGAGTTTTAAAATAAAAGGATCCATTACTTGTAGACCTATATAAACAGTGTGGACTTCATCATAAACCATACCATTTGATGACTTCAACAAGGTTATCATCTGCTTGTTATCTTCATACACAATTTTTAGATGAGAAAATGCTTTGATCTCTATCCCACGTGTATTGCACTGTCAGTACAAAAATGGGAACTGGAAGGGTATTTTCATACCAATAAAAACTTATTTTTTTAACAAGATAGCAGAGCTGTAAGCTTAAGATTTATATCATTCTCAGGAGACACAAATTCCACTCGCCCGCAGGTAATTATGAGTGAAATCTGGAAAGGATGAGTAAATCTTAAGCAAAGAATTACTCGAGGAAGTCATATTACATATTACTCCCTTATGCTCTTTAATGCATACACTTTCAAAGGACACTTGCATGTGTTTGCAGGACGAGCAAAAATTGTAAGTCACCCGTCCTGCAGGACAAGTGTAATTTTGAAATATTTTTGTCTCCTGATTGTCCACCAAAATTTAAATCTGGTTTGGGTTTTTTCTATTTCTATGCGTATGGTTACTTTCAGCATCAAGTGATTTTAATGGAAATTTTTAAAAGCAAAAACCTGTGTTCCGTTTGAATGGCTACACTACAGTTAGTTAGGATGGTCCATTATATGTATGCAGTGTTCAAATTGGTCAGGCCCTGTTTAAGAAAAACACCAACCTTTGTTTATCGTTTTTCTGACGTTGTCACTACCCAGAAATGTCCCTTATGTGACGTGGGAACAAAATTACGTTAACACAATTTCAGGGTAGTTCCTAGGAATTCCACCTGTGAGCTTTTTGTCTTAGGTCCACACAGTTTTTTAAATTTGACCATTGAATATTCATTTCTTTGAAAATAGATTTATAAGCATTCTGAAGTTGCTAGAAAAGATGTTGTTTGTTTTGTTTTCCGAAAATATATCAGGGGTTCTGTGCTGTTTCAATGATTGTGTTTCAATGAAGCCAAAGCCCCTTTGATTTAATCAACCCTTCAGAAACAGGTAGTTTTGCAAAGAGTGAAGACCCAGATGAATACAGGGTTCGCACAAGCTTGAAAAGTACTTGAATTTAGAGGGTTTTCTTGAAAAGTCCTTGAAAATTAAATCTGCCTTGAAAAGTACTGAAAAAACACTCTAAAGCCTTTAAAAGTCCTTGAATTCTACTATTTTCTGTAGGACTTAGCACAGTTGATAGATCCCTATATCATTATAAAATTGTTGTGCCTTTATTTGGTGCAGCATATGCTGCACCAAATAAAGGCGCAACAATTTTATACTACACCAATTAAAGGCACAACAATTTTATACTAATTTTCTAATACTAATTTCTCCATTATCTCAGTATAGCATTTCTGAAGTAGAATTTTAACACTTAAATCTATTTTTCATCTATTTTTCTTAGACCTTGAAAACTGTAGGAAAGTCTTTTAGAAGTCCTTGAAAAGTCCTTGAATTTTACTCAAACTTGCCTGTATGAATCCTGTCATACAACTCAGCATTTCATCAGGGTCTGCATCATTTGTTAAGGCAAAAATAATCTTCAGGGACAGAAAAAAATTATAATTATGGAATCCTGACTTTTGACCCTTTTACCTTTTGTATTATAATGGATTTTCTTAGACATATTATACATACACATTATCATAATAGTAACTTGATCTGGCCTACTGTATCACGTCGAGTGGATGAGGTCATCCATCGGAGCACCTGAGACGCGGAGCGTCGAGGGTGATCCAATGGTAATGGCCTCATCCACGAGACGTGATACAGTACGCCAGATCAAGTTACTATTATGATAATATGTTTATTATATTCCTTTTTTCTGACATTCTTTCTGATTTTAAAACCTGTTTTGGTCTTTAATCCCGAAAAATTGCTGGAACGTTTGCCATAACGTTACATTACTTGACGTCACATCAACATGTTTTCCGTCTCTGGTTCCATGCTTGCAATTTACTTTACATAACGTCGCCGCAATAGCAGGTAACCGACGTTAGCCTTGTTTTAAAGGATAGTGATATGGATTCAGAAAACCTCAGTTCGTTGATCCGGCTTTCTGTATCAGATGGCCAGAAAACGGACAGTTCTAAAGTTGTATCAGTTATACTGTAGATTCGGAAATTTTCACGAGAACTTAATTTTCGCTAATATTCGCGAATTCACTGCCTCGCGAATTCAAAGTTCTTGCTAATATTGACTTACTCAAAAGCAAGCGGCATTGATTGTCGAAGATCTTTGATAATGGCTTATGATAGACGATGGAGCAAACAGATACTGAAAAGAGAAAATCTTGCCTTAATGTATTTTACTCCCACATTAACGTTATCCACAAAAGTTGAAACAATATTTGTGTATTTATTTGCGTTTCAGTAAAAAGATATAAATCACTGTTTCTCGCGAATTGACCAGTTGTACTTTAAAGGTCAAGTTAAACTGTTATTGGACTAGAAAGGATTACGCATTTTACGTGAGCGTTCAACCGTTACACAATAGACGCTACATAACAAAAGTGTTGAATTGATGGCTTGGACAAGCAAAAGATAAGAGATCAATTACGCTAAAAATACTAATACCTGATCAATGATTCAGATATGGACCAATGATTCTGAGCATGTGTTCAGAGAGACAATGACATAATTATGGCAGTTAAAGTTGGCACATCAAAAATGGACGGCTATTCTGTGCACTACAACTTTTGGGAAACTACGATTTGCATGCCTAGTTTCAACCCACGGAAATAACCGACCACACGAATGCTTGCTCGCGAATTTAAAACTTCGCGAATAATTCGAAAATCGAAAAATCGCGAAATAAAAGTCACACGAAAATTTCCGAATCTACAGTAGGTATATAATAAAGTAGGGGACTGTCCATTGTGTACTAAATGGTGTCTTTGGTAAAATTTCTAAACTATGATGTATATTTGTCCCTGATGAGTATGTAATATTAGCAAACAGTGTAGACCCTGATGAAATGCAGCATTACTGCTGCATTTCATCTGGGTCTTTACTGTTTGCTGAAGTACTCATTTAGCAGTTGGGGAATTCCCTAAAAACCATCCCATTTGTTTTGGGACCAAAAACGGTTCCATTTTTGACCATTTTTCCATGTGCTTGTTTCCTACTTTTATCATCAGTTTTCTCCCTGCAATAGCGTCAGAATAATGTAAAACAAAACTTACAAAGCTAAGAGTTAATGTTACCCTGCTGGTAACCAGTCAATATACGGGTACTTGCTTAAGAAACAATAGAAAAAAGGCTTTAAACGTCTCGATTTGTGACCTTTTGGACAAACTTTTGAACAAGGATATCTGGTGGTTGGTGATGTGGAGGATCGCTGGATGTTATTCAACACATACCTCGATGATTATAAAAATGGAAACTGTTCTTACATGTTAAGTTACGCCAGGATAAAATCAAAGTTACGCGGTTTTAAAACTTTAAAAAATGACAAAAATAGGACCATTTTCCGTCCGTTTTTTTACTGATAGGGACGAAAAATCGTCCCAATTCCGGTAGTTTAGAATGTGACCAAAAACCGTCACACTTCATCTAGCAAATTCAAAAAGGACAATTATCTGTCCCACCAAATTGGACGGTTTTTAGTCCCAAAACAATGGGACGGCTTTTAGTGAATTCCCTAACTGTTTAGAGATTTTCAGAATACAAAGGGTTATAATATATAATATGGACAATCCCATCCTAGCTCTATTTATCTCTTCAAATGAAAATCCATTAGAATGCAAAGGGTGTATTTTGTTTCTACAGTAAAACCAGTCTTAAGCAGCCTCCCAAAGAAGACCAAAAATGATTATCACTTACTGCAGGCCAAAAGCATTGCAGAATGCTCCAAAGAGCATCCTGCAATAAGTTAATAAATTAATAAGTTTGACCTGCATTGAGCTTCTCATATGTCTTTGTCTATTTTTGAGTGGCTGCTTAACCCTTTTAACTCCTTTTGACACCTTCAAAATGTCATGTATTTCAAAATATTATGGAAAATGGAGCATTTGCTCTTTTGAAGCAAATGCTTCATTTTCCATTATATTTTCTAAAGTATTCAAAACTTTTTTTCAATGTTGTCTAAAAATAGAAAATGATGTCATGATCTAAAAACAGCCAATGGGGTAAAGGGTTAAAATATATAAAATGGACAATACCATTCCAGTTTTATATATCTCTTCAAAGGAAAATCCATTAGAATACAAAGGATTAATTTGAGCTTCAAACTAAAATTTCCAATGTGGCATGTGCAACTAGCAAAGGCTCAGATCAGCCTGCGCATACGCACAGTCTGATCAGAGCCTTTGCATGTTGCTTGGAGTTCAGTGTCTCAGTGGTAGAGTGCTTGACTTGAGACTGAGAGGCCGCGGGTTCAAGCCTCTCCGTCGTCACTGCATTGTGTGTTTGAGCAGACACATTAATCCTAGCATAGTACTGGTCCGACCCATGGAAGACCCGTCCCTATATAACTGAAAGATTGGTGATGGAACATAAAGAATCAAACAAAACTTTGCAAGTTTCTTGAATATTCTTTGACTGTTAAACTACTGACCAAACAGCATTTTGAGTTAATGAACTTAAAAGGAGGCCCCACAGGCTCGTATGAGTCTACACTTGTCAAAATGGCACATTGTTGGAAATCTCATGTCACAGCTCATTTTTTGCTTCGTGGGAAAATCCATTAGAATAAAAGGTTTAATCTTTAAAGCGCCAAGAAAAAAAAATGCATCTGAAAATGTAGTCTGCTGAAGTCGTCTGCTGCAAATATTTGCCTTACATTACTGACGAATTAAGTATAGAAGCAAACAGCGTGGACCCAGAACAGACTGCTCCTATAGGAGCAGTCTGATCTGGGTCCACACTGTTTGCCATAGAGGCTTCTTAAACATTTCAGCAGACGAGAAAAGCAGACGACTTTTGTTGTGATTGGCGCTTTAAGGGTTAATTTGTTTTTAATTTCAGTGGAGTCATGAGATAAACCCCACAAGTGTGATATCTGATAAAAATGCATCTGAAAATGTCATCTGCTGAAGTCGTCTGCTGCAAATATTTGCTTAACATTACTGATGAATTAAGTATAGAAGCAAACAGCGTGGACCCAGAACAGACTGCTCCTTTAGGAGCAGTCTGATCTGGATCCACACTGTTTGCCATAGAGGCTTCTTAAACATTTCAGCAGACGAGAAAAGCAGACGACTTTTGTTGCGATTGGCGCATAAAGGGTTGATTTGTTTCTAATTTCAGGGGAGTCAGGAGATAAACCCCACAAATGTGATATCTGCGGCAAAACTTTCAAGCAGTTACTAAGTTTCAATGGTCACTACCAGTCCCACTTCGGCTGTAAGCCGCACAGCTGTCAGATATGTGGCACAGGATTTACACTGAAATGTGCTCTTGTGGCTCACATGTCCATCCACACCGGACAGAAGTTGTTCCAGTGTACAGTCTGTTGGAAACGGTTCCGGCGGAAAGACGACATGTTGTCCCACAGTCGAACACATACAGACGAGAGGCCGTACGAATGCGAAATTTGCGGTAAAAAACTTAAATATCGAAATGAGGTTCCTCGTCACAAGAGACTTCATAGTGGGGAGCGTCCATATAAGTGTACTTTATGTGAGAAAACTTTTACGCAAACGTGTCAATTGAAGAGGCATGAGCTGGTACATTCAGGTGCACGGCCACATAAATGTGAAATTTGTTCAAAAGCTTTTGCCCAATACGGCCACATGAAAGCTCATATGAGAATTCACACAAATGAGCGACCCTTTAAATGTACATTCTGTGGTCTCGGATTTCGGGAGAAAAAACATAAGAAGAAACATGAAGTCAGACACACGAGGGACAGGCCCGACAGGCCCTACAAATGTGAAACTTGTGGTTTTGGATTCATGAGGAAGAGTAGCTTGCAAGAACATTCTCGCAAGTATCACCCTGAGAGCCAAGATGCCACGCTCCCAAGTCCAAAAGAAAAGAAGAATACAGGGAAGGTTTCTGCGGGAGAGCAAAAAGAAAAGAAAACTCCTAGGGAGAAAGTTGTACACAAGTGTCATATCTGTGAGAAATCTTTTACTACAGCTGTGCGCTTGAAGAGGCATGGACGGGTACATACCGGGGAACGGCCATATAAATGTGAAATGTGTACCAAAGCTTTTAGCCAGAGTGCCCACCTGAAATCTCACAAGATGATTCACACTAATGAGAAGCCGTATAAATGTACAGTCTGTGATCGAGAGTTTAGAGAGAAAAAGACCATGAAAGACCATGAATCTGAGCACACAGGGATCAAACCTCACAAGTGTAAAACTTGTGGGAAGGGGTTTGTTCGGATGAGTGTCTTGAAACGTCATGCTGTTGTACATCAGCCTGGGAGAGAACGTATCAGACTCCCCAGATCGCAGCCCAAACGTCATTCTTTAGCGCACCAGCCTGGGAGAAAACGTGCCACACTCCCCAGACCCCAGCCCAAGGAGACCCATGCTGTAGATGCAGAAAAGAGAGAGTTTGTTGAAGAGGTGACATCTAAGGAGGTACAGGTTGAAACAGGCATCCAGATTGATGATCTTGTTAAGGTAGTTATCAAGCCAGACAAGGAAGCAGTAGATAGTTTAGCTGCTTTTGTAGATGTTGCTGTGAGCAGCTCTCAGGTTACCAGTGAGCAGAAGAAATCTACTGCCCAAAGTAGACACGAAAGTAAAGTAGAGGTTAGCACTTATAATCTAGGTAAACAGATCTCTCAAGTGAGGCAAAACCAAAACAGTGGCACAAAGATATACAAAATCACGAAGGAGGCATCAGCAAAACAAAATGTTACATCTGAGCAAGATGACACTAAAAGTGACACTAAGATATACAAAATCACGAAGGAGGCATCAGCAAAACAAAATGTTACATCTGAGAAAGATGACACTAATAGTGCTAAGGTATACAAAATCACGAAGGAGGCAACAGCAAAAGGAAGTGTTCCATCTGAGAAAGAAGTACAGATACTACCATCACCTGACAAATTAACGGAACAGATTATGTGTACAACTACTGTGCTCCAAAATACAACAGAATCCAAGTTGTAGACTGGAACAGCAGGTTGGATTAACACTTTACTCCATAGGCTATTTTTAGATCATGACATCATGGTCTATTTTTATACAACATTGAAAAAAAAATCAAGAAAAAGTTAAGTTTTTATTAAGTTTGAAAATATTATGGAAAATGGAGCATTTGCTCCAAAAGAGCAAATTCTCCATTTTCCTTAATATCTTCAAATACATGATATTATTTCAAAGGCGTCAAAAGGTGGTATTATGGAGTAAAGGGTTAACACTGATATAGAAGATAATGGTAGTGGTGAGCAAGATATTGACGGCTTGAAAGAAACCAATCAAGGAAACTCTGTCATTTCTAGAAATGTGTCTGCACTAACAGATGATGGAAGCAGAGATCACAGCTGAAAATAACAGCATGGTATTAAGATTGTGATGCCAGAAATCAGAACTTATTTCATTGTTGGTGAAAACTGATGATTTCGGAAACATTCACATTTTAAAGTAATAAAGGAAGACGAGTTTCAGAGAAAAATTATGGGTATCAAGTTAACAAATCAAACAATTCTGGAAATGTTTAACACAAGTTTCCTGCCAAAAAAGAGCCTAGACAAACAGGGCAGACTCAGTTCAGACTGCTTCTTCACTGTTTGTTATTCTAACTTCCAGTCTTGATAAGAAACATTTTTGTTGAAACAAGAAAGGGAAAAGTGTTAGAAACTTTAGAACATTTACATTACCTTGGAATAGCATGGCAATTGAGCCAGGACATGTGGTTTCCAACAATGTGGCATTTTGACAAGTGTAGACTCAGACGAGCCTGTGCAGCCGTCTTTTAAGCTTAGAAACTCCAAATGCTGTTCAGACAGTTGCTTAACAGTCATAGAATATTCAAGCGACTAGCAAAGGCTCTGATCAGACCGCATATAAGCAGGCTGGTCTGAGGCTTTGCTGGTCGCACATACCACATTGTTGCAAATCTAATGTGGCGGCTCATTTGTTCTCTGTCAACTGTTTTTTGCATGCTGGGTGATTTTTCAAGCTTTTGTTATTATCTGCAAGCTTTTCTTTCAAAAAATCTTTTTGAAACTATCAGATTGTTAAACAATTTTGATCTAAACTGATTACACAGAATTATCAGCAGACTACTATAGTCACAGCTAGCATGGCTAACAAGGAAATAGTGAATACATTTCTATCGATTTTTCCCAGTACATTTTAAGGAATCTAGAAAATAGAACACAGTGTTGGAACCTGAGGGGTTCAGGTTTGAAACCTCTCCCCATTCTCATTTTAAAAATCCCATGAAAATGAAATATTTTGGTCTCAGTGAGACCAAATTATTTCATTTTCATGGAATATTTAAGAAAAAAAGAGATAAAATCATCAAAGCAAACCCCAACACCTTTATACAAGTGAACCCCCTTTCCAGAAATCCTGGATCTACCCTTGGATTAAATCTTAATCATATGGTATGAATAGCTATCACTGGCATAACATAATATAATATTAAGGTTGGTGAAAATTCCCCAAAGGAATAAAACAATTCAAACAAAGCTTTGCAAACAGTTTGTTGGTTTGAAACCAAAAAAAAGGGTAGATTTTTTAACTTGGGAAAAATCCAGGTTATCTTATAGCATTAATCATTAGCGTCAATGATAACTTGATAATAATCCAACAATACTTTGGTTCAAATATTACTACGATTTACAATGCTAAATTGAAATACATTCAACTTTAGCCATCAAAGCACACATTATGACACTGGGATCATGACATCCCAATCCACCAGCCTCAGATATGTGATGTAAATATTCTAGTCTTTTGCAAAGTACATTTACCCGATTAATGTATGAACATGCGGGGATCCAGAAAATTCCTCCTTGAGGGGTCCTGAAACTTTTCTTCTAGTCGTTAACATATTTGGGCCTCTCGCGACAAAACCTGTCTTCGGGGTTTCCGACAAAGCAAGACTCAAACCAGTATACTCAGTTACAGGGAATAGTTAGAAAGTTGTAAATTTTGCTTGTAGCACGTTTGGACATGATACTTTACAAAACGCGAAAAACAAAGGCGCTGATCAGACTGCGCGGATGCGCAGGCTGGTCTGCACCTTTGTTGTTCACAAACCCCAGGAGACAGGTTTACTCACGTCGAGGTCCATTTCACAGAGGGCTGTACAGACCCCCCCCCTTCAAGAAGCAATTGGACCCGAGGGTACCAATTACTTTTCGAAGAGGGTTCATAGCATTAATTCTTAGAAAACATATCTAGGAACTTGTGATTTGCCAGGGTGGGTCCAGACCATTCTGGATCTGCCCATGAGGAACTTTTTGGCTGTAATCATCATCAGGGTTACATAATAACCTCTATTTAAGCCACTGTATTACCTGTGACTTTACAATTTGGCCCCCACTTGGTTCATGACCAATTTTCTTAAACACAATTTTGATGCCTGATTGCAAAAGACATGTAAAGCAGCAGTACCTGACATACCTTTGCACTGATATAAACTTAACTGGCCTATCCCTTGTGATCTTCCTGAGAGTTTAACAGTTCTAAGTGGTGCGTTTCTTTTTCTGTCAGGCATAGGTTATCTACTGTAATATTTTTTATCATTTGTTAAAATATCTTTTATCAGTTATTAATTTTCTCGTTCAAACATTTCAAATTTGTTCCAAAAATGGGCATTACTAGTCCGGCAGAATTAGGGCGAATTTTAGGAGGAACTGGAACTTTATTTTAAAGTTTTTTTCTTTGTTGATTCTGGTAGTACATACATTGTCCTTGAAAAATCCGAGTGATGCCACTCTGGCATCATTGAGCATTTCGATATATCCAAGATGGCGTCCAAGATGGAAGCCAATTATAAGTGAAAATATTGTGTGGTACGAAAAATATGTCTCAAACCCATTTTCTTTCTATATTTAATGCTATGAAGTTGGAATCTAATTGTAGACACTTAGCTTGTAACCAAATAAAAAGTAGGAAAATAATGCGGACAAGATGGCAGTTTATAACAAAATTATAAGAAAATCTTTCCTGAGACTGTAAAGCTTAAAGAATTTGCATGCTCAATTTTATTCTACTGATTTTTGAACTCAATCATTATCCTTGTAGCAACCCAGTGATGCTATTAATACATCAGTCAGAATATGATATATTCAAGATGGCGTCCAGGATGGTACCCAACAAGTTTTACAACCCTGTGTGAGCGGCATCCTACCTGTAGGCATGTCTGATGGATATGTAACAGACGAGACACCTTGATTGATAGAGCACTACTTTACAAACATGCGTAGATGAATTCATAAACCCAGCATGCATTACTTATATTAGTTTCATTGTACAAGCAGGCATATCTGAGAGTGGCCATCAGACATGTCTGATATAATGGCACCTCTGTACAGGTATCACCAGACTTGTAACCACCCTTCTTCCATCTCACTCGACTAGTAAAATGTTGATTGCAGTGGCAATTGAGCAGAAGGCATGGCCTATAATGAGGAACCACACCAACAGGCATGGTTGATGATTAGGCACCACTCAAGAACGCATGGCCTAAAGTGAGGCAACACACCAATAGGTGTTGTTGATAATGAGACACCACGCCAGAAGGCATAATCTATAGGGAAGCAACATACCAGCAGGCATGGCAGCTAGTGAGACACCACGCCAGAAGTCAATGCCTGTAGTGAGGCACCACACCAGAAGGCATGTTCTATACTGAGGCACCACACAGGAACAGCAGGGCTAATATTGAGGCACCATATCAGAAGGTATGGCCTATAGGGAGGCATCAGGCCAGCAGCACGGCTGATAGTGAGACACCATACTAACAGGTATGGCAGATAGAGAAGCGCAACACCAGCTAACATGCAGGATAGAGTGACAAAGACCCTGCAAGCATCCATCTTGCAGCATCACTCAACCAGTAGACATATTTGAACAACAGCGGTGTTTGTGGCAGTAAATACACTTGGTCAGCAGGCATATATGTTGTTGCAGCTGCAACAGCGTAGCAACTCTCTGGAGTGGCACTGGACCAGGCAACAGTCTTGCCTAATAAAGTTTCACACTGTTAGTTGGCATGTATCATGGACGGGCATCAGTCTAGTAAGTTTTCTCTTTGTTTTTCAATGGACCTGGAAGTTTGTCTGATTGAATGATACCAAGGCATACCTGTTGAAGTTTTACCAAACAGCAGCCATTTAGTGCCTCCAGGTCATCACATCAGACATCCATACCATCATACTTGTTTAATTATGTGGTAATGAACAAGCACACTTGCCTGTTAATGAGACACAGGGACAGCAGTAATCTGTGTAGGTTACATTGCACTACCAATAATGTATGTTGTAATTGCACCTGACTAACAGGAATGTTGGGCACTGTTGCACTGGAGCAGTAGGAATGTCTGTTCAAGTTGCACCCAGCCAGTGTGCATGTCTGTTCTACTTGCACTAGGCCATGAGCCCAGTCATTATTGCCACAGGGTCAGCTGAGACATATTTAACATTACGCATGTTTGATTATGTGGC
This sequence comes from Loripinus fragilis, assembly GCA_964019695.1. Taxonomy (NCBI): domain Eukaryota; kingdom Metazoa; phylum Mollusca; class Bivalvia; order Lucinida; family Lucinidae; genus Loripinus; species Loripinus fragilis. Next base: position 20,615,370 of record OZ026520.1, on the reverse strand, counting down.
ACAGGACCAACACACATGTCTGAAACCAAGCGTTTTTTCTGTAACAGCTTCACTAGACTAGCAGGCCTGCTGTAGCGCCCAGGTCTCTTTAAACTCTGCTATTAAACAGCAGGTATGTTGGTTACAATTGCACTTTACCAGCATGCATCTCACCAGCATATATGCAGGAGATTTTCTGCCCTTCTCTAGGAGCCGAATTGAAAATAGCCACCTTTTTTCCCAATACTATGTCTGTTTTTCCCAATTAAGAAAAGTAAAAACGAAATATTTACTTTTTAGAGACCACTACTACTTATGCGAAACAATGACACATATCAGAATGATACTTAAACACTTGTGCTTAAGTGGTATGCTTGGCATAATACAATCTAAAATAACTTTATTTTAAGGATATTTTGCTACCCTTGTTATGTACTATGTTGTTAATTTCTCCCATTTGTTATGTCCAGTCGATCATTTTGTCCCCAATTTCGGCCAGGGGCCTTTTCCCAAAATTGCTGGAAAAAGCCCTGATATGTTTGAATCAGTTGCAACTGACTTTAAAGCACATCTGTAGTTGTGGGGGCAGTATACCCTGATATTTATCTCTTCATCTTTTTGACAGAGTGTTTTCCCAAGGTAGGAGCTATGATAATATGGTTTTATCAGATCAAGCCAAAGGTGGTCTGGAAAGTGGTGTAGGATTGATGAATACAATTACCAAAACAAAGACAAAAAATAACATTGCGAAAAGCATTAGTCTGTTATTTTTTTCCGTGCAGTAAATCATAGCAAAAACTATGTGATTCCCCACTCTGTTATTGCTGCCATCTTGAACATCATCTTGAATATTTCAAAACGCAGAAAACAACAACAATAATGCCAGTCAAATTCTCCAAATGCAACCACTGTCGAAACAATCAGAAAATAGTTATCAACTGCGATCAGGTTGAATTTTGCTTTAAAATGGCGGCCATCTTGGACACCATCTTAAGTATTTGAACCTTCGATACCAAACAAATTTTCAATTTTAATCGTTTGAATCATGAAGCCTCTAAACAGCCATAAAAAGTAAAAAATTATGCTTTTTATCGAGTTTATTTGTTAGATAGATCTTCAGAACATTACTGGCGGCCATCTTGGACGCAATCTTGGAGGTCATCTTTAATATTTCAACTCTGAGAACCTAACTAATTTTCCATTTTAATCCTTTGCATTATTTCATAACCTCTAACATCTATAATAATCAAAATTAAAATGAATTTTATTGGGTATGTTGGTCAAATAGATCTTCGGAGCCTAACTGACAGCCATTTTGGACGCCATCTTTAATATTTCAACCGTCTGAATCAAAACGATATTTTATTTAAATTGTTTGAACCATTTAGCCTCTAAATATCCATAAAAAGTCAAAATTAACATGCTCTCTATCGAGTATGTTGGTCATATATGTCTTAGGAGCCTAACTTACGGCCATCTTGGACGTCATCTTTAATATTTCAAAACGCTCAATGTTGCCAGAGTGGCATCAGTTGGATTCATCAAGTACAATGTCTAAACAACAAGAATCAGCAAAGAATAAAACTTTAAAATCAAGTTCCAGGTCATTCTGGTTTTCTACTGGACTATACCTATTTCAGCTTATTTTGGCGCCATTTTTGTTACCATAGCAAAGGTAAAAGTCAAATTAAAACTAGACTTACGCTTGGGCTTTTATTCTAAGAAATTGGTGAAACGCATTTTTTTTAATCTCATAGCAAAGTAGCAACCTAAATGCAAATAGCTTTTTGAACATGTGATTTAACTACCCAAGACATATGTTATGGTTATGAAATGTGCCCTGACATGTGATTTCCAACAATTTGACATTTTGACATGTGTAGACTCAGATGAGCCTCTGCAGTCTCCTTTTAGGCTTAGAAACTCCAAATGGTGTTCAGTCATAGCTTAACAATCATATATACTCAAGCGACTAGTAAAGGCTCTGATCAGACTGCGCGTATGCGCAGGCTGATCTGAGCTTTACTGGTCGCACATTCCACATTGTTGGAAATCTCATGCACTGGCTCAAATAAGAAAAGGACCTCTGACACTTTGATAGGGTATCTGCCTATTTTTCAGATGCTTCCCAAAACTTCCCTATGCATAAGATATCATTGGTTTCCTTTTGGATAGGACGCTTGATGTATTAGAAATGAATTAAGGTTATAATTTGACAGGCAAACCCATACAACAAAACAGGAGACCCTACCAAAGGGGTTAGGGGTTGCAAAATTTGACTTCACCAAAACATTTCGAAATCAATTATTTTTACCTGTAAAGGTATTATATCATCAATACTCGATTACAAATCACATTTAAAGACCAAAATCATGGGCATTTTAGTGATAATTTTTGTTGTTGTTTTTAGCTCACCTGAGCCGAAGGCTCCGAGGTGAGCTATTAGTATACCAGTGACTCCGGCGTCCGTCGTCCGTCCGTCGTCCGTCCGTCCGTCAACATTTTAATATATCTTCTCCTCTGAAACCACTGGGCCAATTGAACTCAAATTTCATATGGAGACTCCTTAGGATGGGGGAACGAAAGTTTGTTCAAATGGTCTTGGTCACATGACCAAGATGGCCGCCATGCCCATATATGGTAAAAACCCTTTAAAAATCTTCTTCTCCAGAACCAGAAGGCCGATGACCTTGGGGCTTGGTATGTAGCATTGGGGATGTGGGGCCTACCAAGTTTGTTCAAATGGTGATCCTAGGTTGACCTTGACCTACTAAACGTCAAGGTCAAATTTGCTTCCTAATGCATTTAAATGGGGAAATTTTTGAAAAGTTTATTTTTTTGAAAACTACTGAAGCCAATGTCATTATTCTCACTTGGTATGTTTAATCTAATGTGACAATGGCTGAAAATAAGTTCCAAAGGTCAAGGTTGACCTTAGACCTTTCAGCCAAGTCGCTCATATTGGAGTCCCATCAATATATTAAAACATAGTTTTCTCAGAAACCATTGGGCCAATTGAACTCAAATTTCATATGAAGAACCCTTACAAAAAGTTAGCTAAGATTTAAACAAATTGTTGAGGTCACATGACCAAGATGGCCGACATGCCCATATATGGTAAAAACCCTTTAAAAATCTTTTTCTCCAGAACCAGAAGGCTGATGACCTTGGGACTTGGTATGTAACATTTTGGATGTTGGGCCTACCAAGTTTGTTCAAATAATGATCCTACAAGGTCAAATTTGCTTCCGATTGCATTTAAATGTGAAATTTTTGGAAAAATTGATTTTTTGAATACTGTTGAAGCCAAAGTCATTATTCTCACTTGATATGTGAAACCTAATGAGACAATGGCTATAAATAAGTTTCAAGGTCAAGGCCACCGCACCCATATATGTAAAATACCCTTTAAATATCTTATTCTCTGGAACAAAAGGCCAATGACCTTGGGACTTGGTATGTAGCATTGGGGATGTGGTCTCTACCAGGTTTGCACAAATGATGAATCTAGCTTGACCTACTATATGGCTAGGTCAAATTTGATTCCTAATGTATTTATATTGGAATAATCTTGAAATGTTCATTTTTCTATGACTGTTTAAGCCACAATCATAATAATTTCCAGAAATGTTTAACCCGATGAGACAATGGCTTTATATAAGTACCAAATGTCAAGCTGACTGTGACCTTTTATCCAATGTTACTCATTTGGACCGCCATATACCTATATAAACATTGGTTTCTCAGATATCACTGGATATTGATGGAGTATTCATTAGATTGTTTTAAGTCACTTGACCAAAATGGCTGCAACCCCCATATATGGTAAAACAAAATATGTTTTATTATAAGCTGTAGTTGACCTTGACCTATTTCAACATAATTAAAGAGGTCAGGTGAGCGCCTCAGGACCTTCAGGTCCTCTAGTTTTCTATCTGATTTGTTAAGAAATATTTTGAAGTGCAACTGTAGTCCATATTCAACCTTGATGACAATGTATTTACCTGGTGCAATATTATGCAGCAACATACAATAACCATTCATCCATGCGTAAAGTACACCTAGTCAAGGGCCATGTAGTTTATGTGTATTGGATATATACAGTATATGTGCAAAATAATCTACCAACTGAACTTAGTAAAAGGACAGTTTTCATAATCTATAGAAAAATATGCTAATAACGTTGTAATATTTCATGACTAATGGGTTATGGAAAGGAAGCTTACTTGTGCTAATTATTTCATTATACTGGAAAAAAAGATTTTCAAGAGAGCACACCAAAAATCCAAATGCTAATGTTCGGGCTGGCCCAGTCATCACATTTTGGGCTGTGGGATATCATTCCCCCCCCTCCCCCAGTTCCAGCTAGCTTTTTACATATATTATGTAAAATATGGGAACACACTTACATGCAAAAGGATTAGTTGGAACTCGGGGGGGAATGATTTTTTAAAAATATTTTTCTATTTCCTATATGTATAATGCAAAAAGTGACCATTTTAGCCCCAAAATAAAGCCGTACATTCATGGAAATAGGAAATGAAATGCAATATCATGAAATAGGGACCAACAGCGAGCTTATATGTGAAGATGGAAGCATTTGATCTACTTTAATTTCTATCAAAATTAAAGGCAGTGATACACTGTGATTCCCATTACCACCGTCAGAGGTCCTTTCTTTATTTCACACTTTTATTGGAGTCCTGACTATTGTAATATATGTTTTGAGCAGTGATAAAAACTGTTAGCTGAGATTGAAAAATTGTATATCATATTTATAACATATATAGAGATAAGTTAAAATGTTGAATATGACATACAAAACTAAGAAAAGGTACAGCATATCCTAGAATTGAGCCGCGGCATGTGATTTCCAACAATGTGGCATTTTGACAAGTGTAGACTCAGAAGAGCCTGTGCAGCCTCCTTTTAAGCTTAAAACTCCAAATGCTGTTCAGTCAGTAGCTTAACGGTCATATAATATTCAAGCAACCAGCAATGGCTCTGATCAGACTGCACGTATGCGCAGGCTAATCTGAGCCTTTGCTGGTTGCAGATACCACATTGTTGGAAATCTCATGATGTGGCTCATATAGTGTTCTTTAGTGCAATTAGTTGTACATGAACTATTTTGTGTTATGTATTTCAGAGTAAAGTTATTGTTTGTTTGATTGATTTATTTGTTTTTATAGCAGTTTAAGGCCATACAGCAATTTTGACCCTATATGCCCTAATGGACTTTTCGTTTTGGTTGCATGCAGTAAACTTTGAATGAATCATTGTATTTACTTGGGGTCACATGTTATAATTTCCAAAAAAATGTATTTCTTTCACTGAAGATTGTTTTTGTCATAGCAAACAGTGTATACACTGATGGAATACCACATCATGTGGCATGCCATCTATAATGTGGCATTTCATCTGAATTTTCATTGTTCGCCAAAGAATGCATTTAGGAGTCATTAGTCTAGAAAGGGTAAAGTCCACACACTTTAGAGATTCAAAATTAACTCAATCAAAAATTCTATAATGAATACCATAAGGGTGTCTAAACAGTTAGGATCCAGAATGGATCAACCAGGACGTCTGACTGCAGATGCGTGTCTGACTGCTGATGCAGGGGTCCCAAGTTGGAACTCAGCCCGGTCCCATACTTTCCTGGAGATGGGAAAGTAACAAAAATGTAAGAAAACATCACATACAAGAGAGCCAAGAGAACCCAAATTTTGCATGCAGACAAATCAGAGGAGTATATATGAGCCGCGATATGTGATTTCCAACAATCTGGTGATTTTGACAAGTGTAGACTCAGACAAGCCTGTGCGGCCTCTTTTTAAGCGTAGAAACTCCAAATGCTGTTCGGTCAGTAGCTTAATATTCATAGAATATTCAAGCGACTAGCAAATGCTCTGATCAGACTGCGTGTATGCGCAGGCTGGTCTGAGCCTTGCTGGTCACACATACCACATTGTTGTAAATCTCATGTCACGGCATATTCATATTATATGAACCATATCAAACTAGAATATACTTTCAAAGCATGTACCAGATTCCCATGATGAACTTAGGGGGTAGGGCCAAGTCAAAGATCAACACTTTCAGAATACAGTCACGCTGCATATCAAGGGGAATGAAATGTACAACCACATAATTTACCCTTTCACGCACCATTTATGACTGGGATAGGGTCAAAAGGTAAAACAAACTGAAGGTGGTCTTCAAATTAAGGGAAATAAAGCACAGAACAAAATGCAAGCAAAACGTTTGACCTTACACACATTCCGACTTCTGGGTTTACCTTAGAAAGGTAAACTATCGAAATTGTGAATTTAAGTATATTTCTAAGCTCAACTGTCAGAGCACTTTGAGATATTGGGATCAGTCAATGCTTGTTGTGAGTTGTGCTTTGTCAATAATTTACTTTAAATGCCAACTCCTCCTATACCCCTTGGTCATTTTTTTTACCAAACTTAACCACATGGATGTACCTGGGTGACCCTCTACAAAAATAGCTTAAATGATTTTGATCAGTCAAAGACAATGGTCGTAGCTTATTGTTTAGTGCAGTAACAAACATATAAAAATCTTTTGCTCTGAAACCGGTGGTCAGAATTCATGATAATTTGGTAAAAATGATCACTGGGCGACCTACTAAAACGAATTCAACCCTTCAAAAACCATGGCCTCCAGGGGTGTGGCCAGTTTCTCGTATGTATCTACATGCATGTAAGAAGTTTGGAACATACCTCTGCAACCAATGGTCAGAATTGAAAACAATTAGGCAGAATTGGTCACTAGGTATACGTACCAAAATTTCTTGGGGAAAATTGAACACTGGCAAGAGTCTTAAAATTAATATCACTTAAAGGCGGACTTGGGTATGCACATCTAGTGTCTTCTGACCAGCTTGTTTGTTAAAATCCTTCACATAGCTGGTCCAGTTTCTAGTAGACACATTATTCTGTTTTACATTGAAGGCGAACAAAGAAACATGGCTTTGGATGATGGTGGAGAAGTTAATGTGAGCACGGAGTTGCGCAGTCTACTTGGCCTGTCAGAAGTTCCAAAGGAGGGTATAAACAGCAAGATAAAGGAGATGCCAGATAGTTCTGATAATGAGGAAGATGTATTGGAGCAGATATATGAGCAGTCACCCGAAACGTCACACCAGGAAGCTAGTGATTGTAAAACCAAAATGTGCGATCTTTGTGGTAAATGTTTTAAACGAGCATCATCGTTAAAGGTCCATAAACTAACTCATTCTGATCAGAGAGATTATGAGTGTGCAATCTGTGGTAAACAGTTCAAACGTAAACATCACTTAAAGATACACACTCATCTACACACTGGACAGAAACTCCATAGTTGTGATATCTGTGACAAAGGCTTTGTGACGGCAGCAAGTCTCAAGGAACATAAATACAGTCACTCTGATGAGAAGGAATATGAGTGTGTGGTTTGTGGTAAATATTTTAAACAAGTTCCCTACCTCAAGAGACATATGTTGATTCACACGGGGAATAGGCCTCACAGGTGCGACGTATGTGGGAAAGGATTTACACGTGTATCTCACTTGAAGGGTCACCTCTTTGTGCATACAGGAGAGAGAGAACACCAGTGCAATGTTTGTGACAGCCGCTTTTCACAAATTTCGCAATTGAACAGGCATAAGTTGGTTCATTCTGACGAGAAGGCACATGAATGTGGTGTCTGTAATAAACGGTTTAAGCTTGCATCAACCCTCAAAGTGCACTCTATAACTCATACAGGAGATAAAAGTCACCAGTGCTCCATCTGTGGTCTATGTTTTGCTCAAACTTCTCATCTCAATTTACATTCTCTAGTACATACCAAGGAGAAAAATATTGGTGCGATATCTGCGGGAAAAAATTTACGCGTCATCAAAATTTAAAAAGTCATACGGCTATTCATTTGAAGCTAAAGGAAAAAGATGTAAAGTCTGAAGTTGTCTGATTTTAAGCTTACATTAAAGGGGTTTTGTCTTCATAAGCCAATTGTACTAAAGCCACTTGGTTCCCAGATCTAGAAAATTCCATCAGTAGGGATCCACGAAAACATTTATATTTATCATCAACGCAGTGTTCAATCTAGGACATTTTAAAGGGGGCTATTTTCATTTGATTTCAGATGAAACTAAAACTCCAATATTTCCCCATTCACCTAATGTTAAAGATGTCCCACTCTAGCTTTAGCAAGGGGCCATTTGATCCAAAAGGCGGGCATTGGCCCCCTCTAGATTTAACACTGTCAACGAATTTCATGGAGAATTTTACGAACCTCATCGAGAAGCAAATGAACCCAAGGAGTCCAATTGCTTTTTGAGGGGGTCGGTACCAGTATTTTTAAAGAAATCTATAGCCACTTGTGATTTTCCAAGGGGTGGGGGTCCATAACTCCTGTCCAGGGCTCGAAAATAGCACTCGTCCGCTCGTATTTACGAGTGCCTCAGGCTGCAGGGCAAGTGAAAATTTTGATATTTCTAGTGAAAATTAAAATTTCTCCCATATATGCCAATATTTTTTGTGATGCAGGGCAAGTGCCTATTTTAAGATATTTCGAGGCCTGCTGTCCCCACTCTTGATCCGCCCATGTGCAGTATGGAATAAAGAGGATTAAGTACCTCTGGCTTGCAGAGATTGTCATTGATCAGCACAGGATATACACTGAAGAGATGTTGCAATTTGTGTCATCTCACTGTTTGTATACATAACCAATTACATGTAATAGGTGGTCAGTTTAAAATGCATAAGGAATGTATTCTTTTCTTAAACTTTTAAGGGATGACTAGTAGACTTTAAACCTAGAGTAAAATGGCCAATACCAGTTAGCTTTACATATTCACGTGGCCCATTTCGAGATAGAAGACTGAGGACTTCATTTAAATTGACTTAAATGCATTTCAGTACTATTTTTCTTTCAATCACTTCTGCAAGATGCGTGCGTTTTTATACCATTTTAGACACAGGTAATCCAAACTGTCTCATATCTTTACCTATCCTTTTAAGGGAGTCATTTGTTCAAAATTACACATTCTTGGCATTTAGTAAAATTTTAGGCTACAGATGTTTGAAGCACAGTGTCATAAGCTTTATGTCCAAATAAACAATACCAGTTTGTTGGTCTTTATCAAATTCCACTTGTGAAGTCGTCTAAGACACCAAAGAGCTGCAAAATACAACTACGTTTTTAGCTCATCTGAGCTGAAGGCTCAAGTTGAGCTATTGTGATTGGTCCTTGTCTGGCATCTCTCCATCGTGCTTAAACTTTTTTTAAACAACATCTCCTGGTCCAAATTTCAAATAATTTTTAATGAATGTTCCCCATGATGACTTCCATCAAAATTACATAAATGGTTCCAGTCTGCTGAACATGAGAGCTGCCAGGGCTCTAGATAAAACATCGTTTTAAACGGCATCTCCTGAACCAGTATCCAAATTCAAAATAAGTTCACAGAAATATTTCTCATGATGGCCTCAGTCTACCGAAATTGCACAAATGGTTCTGTTCCGCTGAACAAAGGGGCAGCCAGAGCTGTAGATAAAAAATATCTTAAAACGGCATATTCTGAGCCACTGATCCAAATTCAAATAATTTCACAGAACTAGTCTTCATGATGGCCTATTTTAAAATTGCGCAAATAGTTATGCTCTGCTGAACAAAGGGGCCGCTAGAATTCTAAATAAGAAATACCTTCGAACCACATACACTGGTCCAAAGTCAAAATAATTTCGCAGAAATGTTCCTCATAATGCCCTCTACCAAAATTGCACAAATGGTTATACTTTGTCGAGCAAAGGGGCTGCCAATGCTCTAGATAATACATATCTTAAATGCCATCTTCTAACCCACTGTGCCAAATTCAAAATGATTTAGACATGAAATATCTTTAGATAACATTTTCTCCTGAACCACATGTCCAAATTCTTAATAATTTCACAGAAATGTTCCTACCAAAATTTCTCAGACCATTCAGCTAGGCTGAACAAAATGGTCACCAGGGCTAAAAATAGAAATACCTGTACATCATCTACTCGTGTGCAACGATCAGGTGAGCGAGCCAGGTCACTTTTGTTTTCTAAAACCATATTGACCATCCATGAACGGTTTATAATATGTCATATGTCTCATTTGAACCTCCCAAACAGTTTTTACCTGTGTCGCTTTAGCGAAAGCAGGTCTAGTAATATAGGAAGCGCAGTGGCTCTGTGGTAGAGTGCTTGACTCGAGACCGCGGGTTCGAGCATCACGGGGGGCACTGTGTTGTGTCCTTGAGCAAGACACATTAATTCTAGTTTAGTACTGGTTCAACCCAGGAAGACCCGTCCCTTAATAAGTGAAAGATTGTTGATGAGATGTAAAGAATCAAATCAAGCAAAGGTCTAGTAATAGGTCCACTCCGTCGATCCATCCACAACACTTGGGTGCCGGTATGTGTAATCTATAACTCCAAAAATTTTCATTCCTTTTTATTCAAACTTTGCATAATGATTGTTCACATTTTGAAGATGTGTGCCTTCTATTTTGTGCACATTTCATGGATATGTTCTCATTTTTGAGGGCTGTTGAAAGACTTTTTTCCGTCCAAAATGCTTAGATGGTGTGTAGTTTGTGTGATATGTATTACCTCCAAAAGTGTTCATTACTTCTTACATATTGAAGATGTGCACCTCCTATGTTTTGCACATTTCACAAATATTTATTTAATTTTCCGCGTCTTGAACTTAGACATTTTTTCTGTTCAAAATGCTAAGATAGTGTCTGGTTTGTGTAATCTGTAACTCCAACAGTTTTCATTCCTTAATATTCAAACTTGGCATAATGATTGTTCATACATTGGACATGTGCACCTCCTATTTTGTGCACATTCGATAAATATTTTTCTATTGGGCTGTTGAACTTAGACATTTTTCCATCCGAATGCTTAGGGGGTGTCTGGTTTGTGTAATCTGTAACTCAAGCTGTTTTCATTCCTTTATATTCAAACTTTCCATTATGACTTTTCACACATTGAACATGTGCATCCTATATTTTGTGCACATTTGATAATGTTGAACTTAGACATTATTACGTCTACACCACATTTGCAGTGTGCACCCTATATTTTGGGCACATTTGATAATGTAGTTTGGACATTATTACGTCTACACCACCTTTGGAGTGCTTACATTGTGTAATTTGTGTGTAATCGGTATCTCATACAGATTTCATTACTTTATATTCGAACTTTGCATAATGATTGTTCACACATTGAAGATTTGCACCGACGACGCATGTCCAGAGCAGAGTTTGGTCTTGTTTTATATAAAAACTGTTTTACATAGTTTACTTGGAATGCAAGTTAATGAGACTGGTCTGTAATTTGGAGGATCTGTCTTTGCTTGTTTGTCGTTAACAATGCTGACACGTTAGCTTCTTTCCAGAGAGGGGGAATACATTTCTCTTTATATAGGTCAGAGGTAAAGGCCACAGCGACCCAAGGATGGTATGTGACATCCAGTCATCTCAAGATCCATCCACACAAAATTTTCGATTCTTACCTCAAACAATTAAGAGAAGATATATGCTCAGGACACAATTATTTTAGAAACTAGGTCAAGGTCACAGTAACCCCAAAAAGGTAAGCGGCACTCTGTCATCCCAAGATGCATCCACAACAGCAAATTTGGGATTCCTACCTCAAAGAATATAGGTGATATGCACTGGATACGAAGCTGTACGGACAGACTGACCTCTAGCCCCACCACCCAGCATGGACCGCGGGATCCGATGTCGTGGAATGAAAGCTAACACTAAAAGGTATCCATGGTGTAAGTATGAATGCTTTCCGACAAGTGGTTGTCAAAATATGGACTTCTAGAAAACCTGAACGCATAATCCTATCTTTTGGATATGTACTAGATTTTGACCTCTAGCCCCATCCCCCTGTCATGGACCCTGGGGTCCAATGTCGTGGAATGAAAGCTAACCCCAAAAGGTATCTGTGGTGTAAGTAGGAATGCTTTCCGACAAGTGGTTGTCAAAAAATGGACTTCCCAGAAAACCTGAACGCAAAAATCCTATCTTCAATATGTTCTAAATTTTGGCCTCAAGCCCCACCCCCTCATAGACCCTGGGGTCTGATGTTGTGGAATGAAAGCTAACTACAAGGTATCTATGGTGCAAGTATGAAGGCTTTCTGAAAAGTGGTTGACAAAATATGGACTTCTAAAAACTTTAACGCAAAAATCCTTTCCTTTGGAGAAGTACTAGAATTTGACCTCTAGCCACACCCCCGTTTTTGACCCTGGGGTCCGATGTTGTTGAATGAAAGCCTACCCTACAAGGTATCTATGGTGCAAGTATGAACGCTTTCTGACAAGTGGTTGTCAAATATGGACTTCTAGAAAACTTTAACGCAAAATCATATCTTTTGGATATGTACTAGATTTTGACCTCTAGCCCCATCCCCCTGTCATGGACCCTGTAACCGATGTTATGGAATGAAAGTTAACCCTACAAGGTATCTATGGTACGAGTATGAATGATTTCTGACAAGTGGTTGTCAAAATATGAACTTCTGGAAAACTTTTACACAAAAATCCTATCCTTTGGATAAGTACTAGATTTTAACCTCTAGCCCAACCCCCGGCATGGACCCTAGGGTCTGATTTCGTGGAATAAAATCTAACCCTACAAGGTATCTATGGTGCAGGTATGAATGCTTTCTGATAAGTGGTTGTAAAGATATGGACTTCTAGAAAACTTAAACACAGTGTGATGGGAATGCGTGCGACCGTAGTGACTACAACAGGCATGAGAAAGTTCAGGATTGATCAGGATTTCCTGATTGAGCACTGGCATATGATTTATATAATGCCAGTTGTTTTTGCTGAAATTTATTTTTGAATGAAGTTAAACTCAATTTTAGATATAAATTAAGCATAAACTGACTGGTTTCTATTGATATTTTGTGATTTTAAACCTTTAATATGTAATTTAAAAAGGACCTCGGACAGTCTTAATGAAGGATTGCCCATAAAAATGGCCAGAGGAAAAGTTCAAAGAAAATGATATTTTTTCAATGAAAAAGAGAGTAGGTTCAACCCTCGACTTATCCACAAAAGCCGTTTTCTCATTGGACAAGTACCAATTGAAAAATATGGGTTGAAAACTCCGTTTTTGCTATTCAACATATAGAAAATAGAAAAAGTTATACTGAAGTGCTTTCCCCCCCGTGACCAAACTATTCCTTTTGCATACAGTTGTAGTTTTACATTTCACACATCATATAAAAACGGCATGTTTGGTCACGGGGGGGAATGCTGTCAAAATGCTCAAAAACACTTTATTATAAAAACTTATTAGAAACTTATTTTGTAAAAACCTGTAAGTAAATATCAATTTGCAATGGCATATATCAGGGCTTTAGTAAGGAGTGCTTACAAATAAATTAATTGTCTCATTGCTCAACCAAAACATTATGTTGTGGGTACTCAAAAGAACCGTTGCAATGAGACGGTTCTTTTAAGCACCAAAATTATAGGTTAAATCTGATGTTTAAGAAAATATTACGATTTTACGCTAAAAGACTGTGTTTATATAGACTATGATTTATACAGTATACAGATATGATACACCTCAGTGCACAGTAGTCGAACTGGTTGAACTTAAACATTACAGGTAATAGTCAAAAGTAATTGACAGCACACTTCTTTAGACGAAACAATGAAATCTTCTCAACCCGAATTTTATGCAAACGCATCACTTTCATCTCATGTTTTATGCCGCAAACATTATATTAACATGTATTTAGGTGAATACTCGACGAAACTTTGACTTTTTGTGAAATAAAATTTGGTCACAAAAAATATCCCCACCCCCTAAACCCTAAAGTCCTGGCATAATTATGCAATATTTTCAAAATATTTTTATTTTAATAGATGCACTAAATGTAAGGGTTTGATTTAAGCACAAAACTATAGTTGTCAATTAAGCATTATGCTAGCCACAGGCTGTCAAAATTTGGGCAGATTGAATAGGAAACTGTCCGAGGTCCTTGCTTTTCTCCATTTTGGAGTCAACTGACATATTTTCCTGATTGAGAATGGCTGACTGTTCTCATCCCTGTACAATAGCCCTTTGCACCACGTACAGTCGAGCTAAAAACTGGTGAATTCTATTCTATAACTCTATATGAATTCTGTATAGTACATAATTAGTACCTATTTAGTAGAGAAAATCGAGCCAATTCTATACTCCTGGATATATGATGTATTAATTCTATACTTTATTACTATATTTATTCTATACGATATTCTAGGTTAATTCTATACTCAACAATGCACTTTCTGCTTTCAATTCGATATTAATTATCTATTATAATATAATACTGTACTTATTCTATACTCTTTACAATGTTCTAATTCTATACTACACCACTTGCTCAAAAACGGGACTAACATACATTTATATGTGACTTCTACACAATTATTTCAAATTATGTATGTCTGGTCTAATATCAGAAAAGCTTTAAAATGCAAGTTAATCTACAAATGTGCTCACACGAAATTACATACCCTTTGTTTTTGTGATAAATATTCAAAGTTTCATTTTTTCACACCACAAACACTTCAGAACTTGAAATTCAAAATGGCCTCTTCAAAATTTCCTCCTATTTTAGCTGGTTTCCCAACGTAAAACCATTGTTTCATAACGCTAACGCTTCCTATTAGAATGTAACCACTTCTAATTCTAGACTAATGCTATACTTGGACCCATGTCTAACTTGAGTTAACTTTGAAACAACTATAATCTTTTGTCCTAAACAAAGTCAAATCTATACTAATTCTGTATTGCTTATATAAACGACGTTTAATGTTATTTCCTTCTATTTTAGCTGGTTTCCCAACGAAAAGTCATTTTGAAAGTCATGTTTTCATAACGCTTCCTATTAGAATGTACCTAGACTAATGCTATAGTAGGACCCATGTCTAACTTGAGTTAACTTTTTATCAACTAGACACTTTCGTCCTAAACAAAGTCAAATTTATTCTAATTCTGTATTGTTTATATAAACGAAGTCCAATGCTATACTAATCCTATATAAGCCCAAAAGTACAGCTCTAGTAGAGCATTAAATGGTAATTCTATACCCTAATTCTGCACTAAACAATATAGAATTAGTGCATTATTAGTATCTAGTTAAAATATGGTTAGTGATATAGGCACTTTGAAATGCCAATTTTTGACAAATATAGCGCTGACCGAATGGTATATAATATCTTAAACTGCATTATGTGTGACACAATACAAGATGATGATACGAGGTTTTTGTCCTTAATCTAATTTCAAGGTCACTATCCTATACATGTACTGTAAAAATCAGTCTTGCACTCTTTCCTGAACCTGCGGATGGATTTTGACAAAACTTACACAGATGCATTGTTGGGAGAAGGTAAACTAGTTGCTAAAATTATGGCGACCTTGACCTTATTTTCAAGTTCACAGCAGCGTTTTGAAATGTCAAATTAGATTAGAATAGAATTTCCGCCCGCTATCACACTGTCACTTGTTCAATAGTTAAAATTCCTTACAGAAACTTTTATAGAAGAATACAAGTGAAAAGAACATCACAATTGAGAAAATTAACTCTGAACGAGTGATAGTTATGGAGAATTAAAGACAGGCATTACCCTGAGAAAGAGACAGACAGAGAGAAGTCAGATAGTTAGACAGACAAAATAAGTGAGAGAAACAAACCTTCATGCCTCTGAGACCTCGATGTGGTGCTCCTTATTTTCAAGGTCACATTAGCAGCTTGAAACGTCAAATTTTGGCCAGTAAAGCGTTTGAAAAAATGATATACATATAGCTTGAAAGGGAGGATGGATTGTAGCCAAACTATGTATATTGTATCCTTGTAACACAATAAAAAAGTTTTGTGACCTTGATATTATTTTCAAGGTCACCATCATATTGACTGTTTAAATCAGCCTTTCTCACACTCTATTTTCTAAATACATATGTGGATTTTGACCAAAATTATTTAGATACAGAAAGATTTTATAAGAACTTAGTGACTTTATTTTCAAGATCATACCAGCACTTAGAAATGTCCAACTTTTATTAGAATAAAGTTTTCGACAATATCACGCTAACTTTTGATCACTATATGGTGGTGCATAATGTTTAAATTCCTTACAGAAACATATTTAGAAATAGGAAAGAACGATTGAGAAATGAGACTGAATGAATGATATGAAAGAGTATAAAAGAAGGGAAAATGAAGAAGAAAAAACAGAAATAGCGCGAAGAAGGAGACAGACAGACAAACAGACAGTTTGGCAGACAGCAGATGGCGCGAGACCACAATTAATTTTACTATACAGTTAAATTATTCCGTACAACGCCTCATGTTATACATGATAAACCTGGATTTCTTCGGAAGCTTTTACCCAAATATACATGGCCTGGGAGTCACTCTAATGAATGTTTAGGTTGGGCAAAACTGGCTCTTTTGTGATCTGCAGGAGTTAAGACAAACCCTCTATAGACTGGGGACTTCTGTAGGGTCATTTCTGCAATATTTCATCCTGGTGTGCAGAGGCCTCAATCTACCGAGAAATACCAGCTACCAGGACAGAAGCAACATTTTCTTCAAGCTTAGTCATTGGTCATTTCAGATAAACCAATAAGAATGATGTTCACATGAAATGGCAGATTCGGGGAACTATTTTGCGTGAAATAACATCCTGGTCATATAACCAATCAGTGACATACCAATCAAGGCTGACTCCGGATAAAAAAGTAAATGAGAGAAGCAAACCTCGATATGACTGTTACTCCCATTGTGGCATTCTGTAATTGTTCTATGTTTTGTTGTGCGTTGCTATATGTCCATTCTAGTTTTGCAATCACATTGGGGAAGAGAGCTGGTTGCTTTGCTTTTTAGCTCACCTGAGCCGAAGGCTCATGGGTGAGCTAATAGTATACCAGTCACTCCGTCCGTCCGTCCGTCGTCCGTCCGTCCGTCCGTCCGTCAACATTTTCAAACATCTTCTCCTCTGAAACCACTGGGCCAAGTAAACTCAAATTTCATATGGAGACTCCTTAGGACACGGGAACAAAAGTTTGTTCAAATGGTCCTGGTCACATGACCAAGATGGCCGCCATGCTCATATATGGTAAAAACCCTTTAAAAATCTTCTTCTCCAGAACCAGAAGGCCGATGACCTTGGGACTTGGTATGTAGCATTGGGGATGTGGGGCCTACCAAGTTTGTTCAAATGATGATCCTAGGTTGACCTTGACCTACTTAACGTCAAGGTCAAATTTGCTTCGTAATGCATTTAAATGGGATTTTTTTTGAAAAGTTGATTTTTTGAATACTGTTGAAGCCAAAGTCATTATTCTCGCTTGATATGTTTGACCTAATGAGACAATGGCTATAAATAAGTTCCAAAGGTCAAGGTTGACCATTGACCTTTCAGCTAAGTCGCTCATATTGGAGTCCCATCTATATATTGAATCATAGTTTCTCAAAAACCATTTGCCCAATTTAACTCAAATTTCATGTGAAGACTGCTTATGCTAAGTTAGCCAAAATTTATACAAAATATTTTGGTCACATGACCAAGATGGCCGCCATGCCCATATATGGTAAAAACCCTTTAAAAATCTTCTTCTCCAGAACCAGAAGACCTGTGACCTTGCGACTTGGTATGTAGCATTGGGGATGTGGGGCCTACCAAGTTTGTTCAAATGATGATCCTAAGTTGACCTTGACCTACTTTACGTCAAGGTCAAATTTGCTTCGTAATGCATTTAAATGGGATTTTTTTTTGAAAAGTTGTTTTTTTGAATACTGTTGAAGCCAAAGTCATTATTCTCACTTGATATGTTAAACCTAATGAGACAATGGCTATAAATAAGTTTCAAAGGTCAAGGTTGACCTTTTACTTTTCAGCCAAGGTCGCTCATATTGGAGTCCCATCAACACATTAAAACATAGTTTCCTCAGAAGCCACAAGGCCAATTGAACTCAAATTTCATATGAAGACTCCTCATATTGGGTTAGCCAAAATTTATACCAATCGCACTGGTCACATGGCCAAGATGGCCATCATGCCCATATATGGTAAAAACCATTTAAATATCTTCTTCTCTGGAACCAAAATGCCAGTGGCCTTGGGACTTGGTATGTAGCATTGCTGATGTAGGCCCTATCCAATTTGTACAAATGATGAATCTAGGTTGACCTTGACCTACTTTATAGCAATGTCATATTTGATTCCTAATGCATTTATATAGGGAAAATCTTGAAATGTTCATTTTTCTATAACTGTTTAGGCCGAAATCATAATACTTGCAAGAAATTTTTAACCTAATGAGACATTGGTTTTATATAAGTACCAAATGTCAAGCTGACCTGTGACCTTTTTTTCCAAGGCCACACATTTGGACTGCCACATACCTATCTAAACATCTTTTCCTCAGAAATCACTGGGCTGTTTGATGGAGTATTCATTGGATTGTTTAGGTCACTTGACCAAAATGGCTGCAACCCCAATATGTGGTAAAACAAAATTTGTTTCATTATAAGCTGTAGTTGACCTTGACCTATTTTAACATTATTAAGGAGATCAGGTGAGCGCCTCAGGACCTTCAGGTCCTCTAGTTTTGTCTTCCTGGTGTCTCGTGGTTGTTGTGTGACTTCCTAGTCGCGGTGCAGCGGTGCCACGGGTTTATCTGCAGTTTGTGGTGATCATACTCGCTTACTATGCTTATACCTCTGAGACCATCACTTTGCCACCGATATTTTACGTTAGTTAAATATTCCCAATTTCAATGTATATCAAAATGCATAAGTCTCAAATATCAGCTAAGTGTAATATTGCGCCTATTTATCCAGTGCCATACAAGAGTAAAAAAAAGTCTAAGTCTATCACAACGAAAAATATCCCTCATCGGCTTTCGTGAATATCGTCTATGTGTAATATTGTGCCTGTGCTAATGATAGAGCAAAATTCTGGCAAAAAGTTTATTAAAGCAGGCCCGTAGGAATAGGGGGGGCGTGCCCCCCCCCCAATAATTTGCACAAATATGCCCCCCCCCCCAAAAAAAAAATAAAAAAAAAATGGTCTGTCATTTTAAAAAAAATTATGTGTGCCCCCCCAATCTGTAATTGCTTTTTATGTGTCCCCCCCCCCATCTGTAATTGCTTCCTACGGGCCTGTAAAGGCGACACAACTCCACAACTGTAAAATGGAAGACGATTGCAAGATGTTGAAGTTTCCTGGATTTCCGTAAATAATTATTCAAATTGGGGCAGTGGTGTTAAAATAGTGAAAACTTCATTTTTAGAAACAAAATGCGACTTTCTGAGCCCCATTTGCAGCAGTGTAGCATATGCACCCGTTAGTGTAAACGCTCCCGTTACTGTAAACAGGCAGACCCAAAAACAGTATTAACCGTTAGTGTCAACATTATGAAAAAATGTAATTACAAGAGATGACCATTTATCGCAGACATATGAACAGCCGTGACAAAACCAACTTTTTGACATTGACTACTTGATTAAGACCAGTTTAACCTACTTTATTATGTTCCAGTGATTTTTGCGTCATATCTTGATAACTATTTGAACCATGAATAGTGCATAAGTGAGCAAGTGTTTTGTTATCTTGACCTATGCATATCCAATATTGTAAAACAACATATGATAGCAGAGTTGCAACCGACAAGACACCACATACAAATATATGTAATCGAATATTATATATCAGGAAATTGACTAGGATTATCATACATAGTAAATCTACAAATGCATATTTGGTTCACGCCAATTCCAAGCAATGCTCATATGGGAATCAGACAGTTGTACTGCAAATGTGAAATCAGCGAACAGTGCAGACCCATGTTAGAGGCGATTAAAGATAGCGTCGCTTCGGATTCTGCTCTGCTTACTAACATAAACGCCTCAGTCTTACCTACCAAAGTACTACCGGAGTGAACAGTAGTCCAGTTAAATACAATAGAAAATGTAAATGACAATATATACTGAGCGAAACTTCCAAACCGCCACTCGACATTTTCTCATATATCTTAACAAATATGATACATACATGGCTGAAATTTACACTCAATATGGAAAAATCAATTAAACAGAACCTGTCAAAATTTCATTTTTATTAATTGAAAATAACATGCTCAGTTGATAGGCTGTAAAAAGGCACCATTGCATTTCATTTTCACACAAACGCTAGAATTTGAACTCATCGCTTAAAATCGAGTATTCAAGGGACCTAAAGTGAAAAACACCAACTTTATGGTTTTATAAATGGACATTATTGAGCATTCTTGGGTTTCGCTTTTATTAAGCAGCAATTTTCAGGTAATCCACAATTTTCCTATGGAAGCCCATATGACATAAAACAACACAAGGATGCTTATAGAGATGACATGTTTTTGTCCACAATATTACTGAAGCTTTCTGGTGCTGTAAATGGACATTATTGAACACTATCGTGTTTATTTTGTAATAGAGTAGCAATTTTCATGCAATCAAGTGCTCCTAACGAGACCCATATGGCCTAAAAGAACACAGAAATGTGTTTATGGTGATGAAATGTTTTTGTCTTCAAAATTATTGAAACATTCGTCACCCATTAACCGTTAACTGCACATCAATCTCGACACTCCCGGCGTTCCAATACAGCATTTGTGCATCACCGCACCAAAGTATGGTGGACTATACAGGAAATTTTATGACATACGTAAAAATCATTTTTTGTCAATTTTTCTCTTCATACGAGTGCATTAATGAATAATGACCGACAGGTTGTGGTGAACTTTCGGCTCTATCAAAACATGTAAAACTTTTTGATAAATTATAAATCAGTCTCAGCGAGGCCCCGTTTTCGATTGACCCCACAGCCCGACCCCTCTACTTTATACTCATACAACCAAAACGTTGGCATTTTTGTGATAAAATAAAGTTGTCCGATAGTTGTCGATGAAAATACGAGTATACACATGGCTAAAAACCATTGTCATCGACCGGAAGCATTTTATCAAATACTGACCTGTCTGATTTGAGCACTGTGGGTACATGTGACATACGAGGGTTAGTCAAAAATAACTGAGCCCTACCTCATAACATTTTAGTTTGGTATTGTAGACAACCAATGTGATTGTGTTCTATAAGTATAATATGTCATAGATGTTTTAACCCTAAAAAAATTACCCTAGTGAAGCTTCTTTTATGGATGCTAGGCAACTGAAGATCGTCAGTCAGAGGGGTGCGTTCACGAACTCAGTCACCAGGAATTTACAGTATTTCTTTAAAAAGCTTGTGTGCTTGATAGTTTTTGTGAAAGGCTATTTGCGACTTATTTGAATAACATATATCATATTGTCTTTTTATTACACTAAGTTTGTTAATGTTTAGGTGAACATTGAGTGTATGCGTTGCCTAGCAACAAAAAACTCCAAAATTCCACTAATTTTCAAATTCACGAGGATTGTGTTACCATGGAAACAAAATTGTGAATTTAAATCAAGGAACTTAATATATCTGAGGGTTGGTATTTGTATGCAGTACTGTTAAAGCATTGTTTTACTAATGTTTTATGGTTTCTATTAAAATTGTGTAAATATGATTGTGGGTGGGGTAAATTATAGGACTTCAGCAATATTAAAATTTGATAAATTCTGAAATCAAACTACTACAGTATCTATAATTTGGGTTCAGTTGGTTTCTGTTCTGTGACATGGAATAGGTAAATGTTCAAGGTATCAGACGACAGTGAATAAAGCCTTGCTTTAACATTACTGTTTCCATAGCAACGATTAGATTTAGATGTATCACAGCGTGAACGCATCCCTCTGACAGGGCATATTATGTTGCCTAGCAACCGTTACAAAAAGCCTACCAACAGAAATAAATTAGGTGATTAAATAGATGACATATAACTTCAATGAAATATCATCCAAATATATGTCCATTTTACTTAATTCAAGTGTTATTAGGTAGGGCTCAGTTATTTTTGACTGACCCTCGTATTTGTTTACCAAATGCGTCAGAGAGTCATGTGATTCGCCCGATTGGTTGATTCAATATTGTTTATCAAGCGCGTCATCACGTGTCACTGAAACGGTTTCTATGAAAATGCCATGCGGAGAATGTTTTCAAAAATGTTTTAGTGCATACAATATGATCAGTCTATGGCTATACCTATCATTGTTATGATTTGGCTACCCAAAATGACTAGATATCTCCATTGAAGGATTATCTGTAGGCATTTAACGCTGGTTACTTTTTAACGTAGGTGTTTTGAGTAATGCGTACCGCGTAACAGCACAAACCCGATTTTTCAGTCGTGATGTCCCATAGCAGACAGGTCGATTCTTTATTATCGCGCCTGCGCAAGACAATGGGCGAAAAACATTAAACATTTGTGTGCCACGTGCAAAACAGGTAAAAGTACTCTATCGTTACGCATAATTGAACATCCTTATTGAATCAAACTGTGTTTATGTTCAATCGACTCATACATGTGTCCAAATATACTGTATCAAATACCATTTCAAACAGTTTAATAATAAGTAAGTTATATTGAAAAAATGTGTTTTGTTAAGTGGCGGTTTAGAAGTTTCGTTCAGTATATGTTTCCCACATAGGCAGCTTAAAACTTTATGAGCATTTTGATGGACTTGGATGGGGAAGATCTATATAGTGTGGGTTTTAGCTTCAAACCACGTGACTAGACTTCTCTAAAGACCAGCCAAACCTGGGTACACGCCATTAATTATCGAACGGTAACCCTCAAGAGAGCGATAAGGTAGCCTACGTGTCTATTGGAAAATTCAGCTGCGCTTTCTATATCTATGGTCAATTGCATTGGCCATATTGAGGTATATCTACAACTGCATAATCGTGCCATGCAAATATGACAGAGACCTAACGATAGCCTACCTCATCTGGATCTCTCGCGTTTTGCCCTTTGCATAATGGGTAACTAGCGACATTTGGCTAGTCCCGTTCAATTCTCGCACTCATCTTGTGACAGAATTTATTGTTAAAAATAGAAAAAAAATTGACAGTTTATCATTTCTCTTTTAGTCAAAATTTTCTGAATGTAAAGCCCTGAGTCAGGCAAGCAGTGATCGTTTAATATATTTTCAATAAAAATGGCGGTTCAAT
The DNA here is from genome assembly GCA_964019695.1 of Loripinus fragilis. Classification (NCBI taxonomy): domain Eukaryota; kingdom Metazoa; phylum Mollusca; class Bivalvia; order Lucinida; family Lucinidae; genus Loripinus; species Loripinus fragilis. The sequence goes on along the minus strand of OZ026520.1, from coordinate 20,592,188 downwards.
CCCAGTGTGCACCGAGCGAAAGGCGACAGGTTAGTACGTGCTAGCGTGCTTCCTGTCTGCGACATGTGACATTAGCAAACAGTATTTTCTGCAAATGTGACATAAACCAATAGTGCAGACCGAAATGAGATGTTACCAGTGTGGCATCTCATGTAAGTCCGTCTCGTTTGTTAACATCAGAGCTTTTCTGTTAACTACGAGATATATGCTTTGTGTGTTTTCCGATATAAGGCCAACTTAATACATTAAAGCTGCATACTCTGTAACTATGAACATTTTTCGAAAAAAAAAATCTTTTCTTTTTAAATCATTTGTAAAAGTAGAATTAAGCTATGTTTTCACAATAAAAATGTTCAGTACAGCTGAAAACTGCATGAAAAATTGAATCATCTTATCAAATAGGTGTATTTTTCTCTTGTTGGTAATTATTTGCGTCCCTCCAATAATTCTAGACCGTTGAATTTTAACATAAATGCAGTTGTTTTGATAGTGATAACTTGTTAAGATTTACGAAAATGGTAAAATGTTTACCTGAATTTGAGTATTTTTACTGTGTTCTTGAAAAATAAAAACATTACTTTTAAAATTAGAAGATCAAAAGTTACAGACTATGCAGCTTTAAAAGTGATTATATTTGCTTGTGAGTACACGTGATTGCAAATAAGTATGACCTGAATATTGTCCTAAAATTAATACAGGTCACTCTGACCTATATTTCATGGTTAAATAGTTTTGCCTTATCTTTTTAAGGACCGAAAATTATATCATCAAAAGTAAGGAAATAAAGTCAAACATCTTAAACAAAAAGCGTTTATTTAAGAATTGAAAGTTATTTTTCTGCGTTTCACTGAGGTATGAAATGTCGGGAAAATTATATGTAATTTGCATGAAAACCGAGGTTTTCATGCTAAAATTAGATTTAATTTAAACGATATTCATACCTCAGTGAAACGCAGAAAAATAACTTTCAATTCTTATGATTACAACTTCTTCTTTATTCTTTCTTATTCAGTATTTATAGCCTTAATTATGGTTTCCTAAAAAATACGTGTCCAGCTAATAGTTAGTTTCGCGCATTTAGACTATGGCGTGCGTACGTAGACGTTACGTTCAAAAAATCAAAACGGCGGCCGTTCTCCATTTTAAAAATAAAAACTACATTTTAGAGACTAGAATCTCGTTTTTACATTGTGACAACCGAAAACACTTAACATGGGTGTTCATTAGAATGTGTAAGATAGTAACGTCATCGGATATGACTTCATTCGTTTATATTTGTGACGAAAAGCATCATCTGTCAAAATGGCTTGGAAAGGAAAAGAAAAGAATGACCCCCAGCAAAAAAAATTGTGCTATCTTTATTGAGTGATTGAAGAAAGCAAAGACGAATTGCAAAAAATGTTGGATAAACCAGGCAACAGTCAGTAAGTTCAATAAACGATTTTTTTCGCTGGGCTCGTCTGAAAACATACAACGAAGCTGCAGGAAAGCAAGCACAGTCGCAAGAGGTGATCGCATCGTTTTGCGGACTGGGAAACTGAATAGATTGCAGCAGACAGCTGATTGGCATGACTACTGTTAATCTTCGCTTTTCTACCTGAAAATATAGGTGTAAGTGTAAGGTAAAGTGTCAGTAGTTGCAGGCTGTCCATTTCTCTTCAAAGAAGCATTGCACAGTATCACAAAAGTAGTTCTGTCGTGAATGGCCCCGCCCCTCATGAATATGGACCGGGTTCATTGAAAAATGAAATACAGGTCGCCGTTCTTGACCAATCAGATTAGCGGATCTCAATACAGTCAATACATGTTATGACAGTTGTAATTATATCGCACATATAATCATCACACGCTCCCGTTAGTATAAACGTTGACAATAACGGGAGAGACCTCTCTCGTTACTGTAAACGTTTACACTTAACGGTACCGTTATTGTCAACGCGCGCGTTTACAGTAACGCGTGGGAGCGATATCTCCCGTTATTGTCAACGTTTACACTAATGGGAGCGTTTACACTAACGGGTGCTACACAGCAGCAGATATATATTTGACACCAGCAAAAATACTGAAAAATTATTAATGAGACCTGAATTGACCTTTGACCCCAAATTCATCTAATGTCATAGCGGTGAGCAAATAACCTGTGTCGTAATCAACACACCATAGACAATCAGAGTGCCATTTATGAACACACTCGGTCAAAAAATGAAAGAGGAGTCCAGATTACGAGTTGTACAACACATTTTTAGTAAGTATGGCCTTGACTTTTGACTCAAATGCCATATTGGTAATTTGAAACATTCCTTGTCATAAACATGCAATGGGCAACTATTGAGCCAAATATGAAACTCTATGCAGTTAAAGCTGCATACTCTGTAACTATGAACATTTTTCGAAAAATTTTCTTTTCTTTTTAAATCATTTGTAAAAGTAGAATTAAGCTATGTTTTCACAATAAAAATGTTCAGTACAGCTGAAAACTGCATGGAAAAGTGAATTATCTCATCAAATAGGTGTGTTTTTCTCTTGTTGGTAATTATTTGCGTCCCTCCAATAATTCTAGACCGTTGAATTTTAACATAAATGCAGTTGTTTTGATAGCGATACCTTGTTAAGATTTACGAAAATGGTAAAATGTTTACCTGAATTTGAGTATTTTTACTGTGTTCTTGAAAAATAAAAACATTATTTTTAAAATTAGACGATCAAAAGTTACAGACTATGCAGCTTTTTGCAAGTAGCCTACTTGTTATAGCAGTATTGGACATTGGGTGATGAACTGGCATTCTGTGTAAAATAAATACAATGCATTTAAAAATATGTAGCCCAATGGGCAACGATGAGGCTTGTATAGGGGGTACCAAATATCCCAGTTCCCTTGAAGTAAACAGGCATAGAAAAAAATTATAATTAATGTAGGCTATGTATATATCGATATATCTGAATGCCGCAATGACCAAAATTGCAGTTACAAATATTTCAAAACTTATTGATAACAGTGTTCCCCCTTCTTTACGTGTAAACTGGATTCACTGATCGATTTCAGGTATGTGTCAGAGATATATCATATAAATTCCGTTCCTGAGTTGGGGCTAAAATTTATACTTAACATCTCCTGATTTGTATGAGACGCATTTCATAAACGATCTTTGCAGGCGCTCTTCCGGGTTTTGTCATGTCCGAAGCTAGGCCTGTATTAATTTGTTGAATAAAATTAATAAATATAAACGTTTTTACCCGCTTACTATACTGTCTTGACCAAGGGGGGGGGGGGGGGGGTCTTTTTTCTTTCTTGTAATTAAGACTCGACCCTAGCCTCCTTGATCCATGGACTCTTCGTCACTAATGTCGTAATGGCTCTCGTTGCTTGGCCAATTTTACCACAGCGTAGCCTAGATCTAGGCTTACTTCAAGGCTTACTTCAATCTTCTTATATTCTGAAGCTCTGTTTCAGCTTGTATTTATCCCCCGTATCCTGGTTTGACTATATACTTTTCCGGTTTCCAGCTTTTTTTCGGTTAAAATTTAAATATCAAGTTTTAGCACTGTAGTACGTTGTAATTAGTTCAATATACATGTATATTGCTAATGTCGAATCGCTTGCCTCTCCACAATACATCTAGTCGATTCTTGAACGTATCTAGTTTCTCAATGCAAACTAGATCATTTGGTAAGGAATTCCAATCATCAGTGCATCAAGCAGGAAATGCATTCTGCCGTAAAGATTTTAAACACCTTGGCTTATTTAGTTTTAATGAGTGACCACGTGTTGTATTCTCATTTAATGTAACAAACTAAGAACTGTCAATATCATCAATACCATGAAGAATTTTGAACCATTGAATAAGATCTCCCCTTCTCCTATGATATTCTAGTGTTGGTAGGTTTAGTTCCCTTAATCTTTCTTCATATGATAGGTCTTTAATCTCTGGCACAATTTTGGTCGCTCGACAGTGTAGATTTTCAATAGATTGTTTATTTTTCTTTGTGACTGGGTACCATATAGTTTCCATAATCTGTATGTGTCCTTACAAGTGTTTTATATAATTTGAGAAATAGTTCTTTATCCATAAAACTAAATGATCTCTTTATCAGTCCTATCAATTGGTTGGTCTTATTCACAACAGAGCTAATATGACTTTCAAATTTCATTGAACTATGAAATTTTACTCCAAGGTCCTTTTCCTCAGTATCAACTGGCAGGTCTTTAAAAAGTCCATCATTGTTTTTCATTTGATATGTGGTGTCGAACAATATATTTCCATAGTGTATAGCTTTGCACTTTGCAATGTTAAAGGGCATCAACCATTCTTTTGACCAATCACAGAGTTTAAATAAATCACTTTGAATAATTTCTTGATCATTTCTGGATTTCATAGTCAGATAGAGTTTACTGTCATCGTCAAACAACTTACACATAGACCTAATTGTGTCTGGCATGTCATTTATGTAGATTATAAATAAAACAGGTACTAATACTGAACCTGAGGAATCCCAGATGTTACAGGTATTCATTCTAACTCTTCACCATTTAAGATTACCCGTTGACTGCGCTCACATAAAAAATCTTCTATCCATTTGAGAAGTGTGCCATCAAATACATACCCTTTTAGCTTGGTTAAAAGTCTACCATAAAGCCTTCTTAAAATCCAAGTAAATTGTATCAACTTGATAGCCTTCATCTATGCCTTTACCCAGTCATCAAAAACATCAAGTAGCTGAAGAATACATTTTCTTTTGCTATGGAATCCAAATTGACAGTCATTAAAAAGCTTATTTGAGTTCATGTGGTCCATAATTACTTCCCGCACGAATTTTTCAGACATCCTGCATGGTATACGTATGTCAAACTCACAGGTCTATAATTGCCACAGTCTGATTTATTCCCCTTATTCTTATATAAACTTGAAACATTTGCATCTTTCCAGATTTTTTGCACTTTGCCAACATGACATAGTGTTTCCCACAGCCTGAAAAAAGGGCAGGGTGCTGGCCAGAAAAAGGGCACTTTTGATGCGTGAAATTCACCCAAAAGGGCACTGTTGTTAGAACAGACTTTTCAAATGTAAGTTAGATAAAGGATTTTATGTCTGTTAAAAGGTTAGAATAGCTTCTAGTAGAGCATAGGATTCATTGGGATAACAAAAAAGTTATTTTATACATTAAAAATTAAAATATGATTATTTTTCATATTAAAATGAAAATAAGGGCAGGAGGGGGAGATTTAGGGCAGGAGGGGGAGCTTTAGGGCAGCAGGGTGCTCCCCCCTGCTATTCCTCTTTATGGGAAACACTACATGATATATGAAAGTCTTTAATTCTTTTAAAATTTTGTCTCTCGTAGCTACAACTTGGGTTATAGGTGTACCCTGATCCTCCCAATTAATTGAAGGGAAATTTAAGTCATCCACTATCACTGTATAGTAATAATGTAGATCCATAGCAGAACATATCAAATCATTCAATCTTAAAGATTTTTTTTGGTAGAAGAAGGACTCCTATATATTTCACCTATTAAAAGTTTCTCACTTGATTCTAACTTTATTTCGCACCAACAAGACTCGTCATATTCATGTTCATTTAACAGTTTACAATCTTGGGCTGATAAAAGTCCTTTGCAATATATGCAAGCACCTCTACTTTTCTCACTAGTTCTTCCTTGAAAATAAGTATATCCATCGAACTTCATTTCTACACCCATAATGTTATTGAATCAACATTTTTTGGAAAAATCTCTGTGATTATGATAATATCTGGGCAGTAAAGTTCAATATTCGCATAAAGCTCCGTCCATTTATTGATCAAATTGTCAGCATTTGTGTAATAAATTATAATACTTCCTTCTGAAATTAAGTCATATTGAATTGTCCGATCAGACGATGAGTTTGTATTTATACTACTTATTTCACTTATTTCAAAGGATTCATCTGAATATATAACTGTTTTGCTTTGTTGCATTGTCTTTTTTGGTCCTTTACCTGATCCTTCCATTTTTAATCCGTTCAATTAATCACTATTTGAAAACTTTATGATACATGTTTATTGTCCAAAAAGAATCATTATAGGTTGTATAAATAAATTTGCCAATGCCATGTGACTTGGTGCCCAAAACACTAGAGCTTGTTTTCAATCAAATCGCGTGAAATGGACAAAAACCCTGATTATTTAGTATTAACTTTGGCCAAATGTTCGTATCTCGGGAGAGGGGTGGGGGTAACCCCCTATATGTGACATAGCATGGATGTGCGTGCCGAATAGCCCCCTTTTCAGCGCTGTCAGGTATATGATAAATCCTAATTTTTAAAAAGAAGGTATATGGATGACCCTATTTTCTAAATTTGGCCAAATTTTCTGACACTCATGTATATGCACATATTTTTCGCTCAGATACTCGTGAAGCCTTTGTTTTCACATTTACATGCATGTTTTCTAATGAAGAGGGCCATTTGTAAACTTGTTTACAAATCACAAAGGATGTAAAAGGGTACAATAATTCAAAGGACATAGGAATATGTCAACTTTCTGTGAAATCAAGTATAGGAAGGAATAGACTGTTTTTTTCAAAGGCCAGGTATATGGTTGGGGTTGGTTTCAAAATACTAACGTACCATCCACCTAGATCGCCAAGGTATATGGAATGTGTTAGATTTATTACATATCACTGTCGTGTGAATGTGTACCAACATTCATTTTGCCCACGAACTGTTATATTGTGGTATCAGTTACCAGAATCCGCAATAAACATGGAGAGCTTGGACAGCTTCAAGTTAGCTGTTCAACCACTCACGCCTATGCAAACCAACAGGACATTGTAAAATGTAAATGCATGTTCAGTTTTTAATCTTCACCGAGTTCATCTTATTTGGACCGTCTGACACCGCACATGCACAATTTTAAACACTTGTCGCCGATGATGTCTGCTGGCGGATTTGAACAAGTAACCTCATTGAAGTTGAAGTACTGGCTGGCTGACCCGTACCAAAATGAACACTGCTTTTTCACAAATGACTGATCACTTTTAAAGAGACTTCCACGTGGTTTAACTGTTGATTTTTATTTGCTCTGGTATGCATTTGTATATGCTGTAGATGCCTCGTCTTTGTTTTATCTCCTTTTTGTATCACAATTTGTATTTACTTGGGGATGATACATCGATAAGTTAGGGATCTTTTCATGCAAACCAGACACTTATTTTGTATTGATCCACACCAGATATAAGGGTGAGGTTGGTACTATACACCTAGTTTAAGGGATGACCTCTTGGCTCTTGTGTGTGATGTTTTCTTGTGCTTTGTCACTTTCCCATGTGGTGTCCTCAGTCCTGGGTCAGGTGTGGTACTTGATTGCATCAATTCCTGATCTTTGCCCTCTTCTTTACGTCCACACCTTAACAGGACATCTCCTTTGTCACATTTCTCAACAAATGTACGTTTTGTGGATATCAAAAGTGCCGTCTCAACTATTTAATTCTTTTGAGCATCCAAAACAAATATTTAAGTTGATGGAAACAAAAATATTCACAATTTAACTCTAACTTTTAGCTTACCTTGAGCTATGTTAACACTAAATGTAAATGAGAAATAAGAGTCTATGAGTTAGACAGCCAAAAGTCCCGCCATAAATTACGAGTTGGCACAGTTTACAAAAGATACATACTACATTACTTATTTCGCATTGCAGGCATTATTACGGAGCAACATGGATTCGCAGGATAGTGGTAAAGGCAATGTGAGCTGTGAAGAAGAAGATTTGTCAACTGACACAGTCATGGAAAGCTCTCGTGATACTGACAAAAAAGTGGAGTTGGCGAATCTATGTGATACTGACAAAAAAATAGAGACGTCCTGTCTACATGATAGTGATGATACACTGGACAATGTGGAGTCGTCCAGTCTGAGTGACCTGTCAGACGATCCACAGGATGACACGAGCATCCGGAGAATGGAGGTAACAATCAGTTCTACTTCTAACGATGACAAAGTTCATTCTGAGCAGATATCTGAAATGGCACCAGAAGCTTCTGTACAGAAAGTTGGTAGTCGTAAAACCAGGACTTGTGATATTTGTGGTAAATCCTTTAAGAAACCATCCTACGTTAAGATTCATAAGATTACTCATTCTGAGGAGAGAAACTATGAGTGTGATATCTGTGGTAAACGGTATAAACATAAACACCAGTTAAAGATACACACTCAACTACATACTGGACATAACCTCCATACTTGTGAAATATGCGGCAAACAGTTTGTGCAGCTGAATTATCTTAATGAACATAAATACAGTCACTCTGACGATAAGGAATATGAATGTGTTGTGTGTGGGAAATATTTTAAACAAGTCCCCTACCTCAAGAGACATATGTTAATTCACACAGGGAATCGACCACATAGGTGTGACGTATGTGGGAAAGGATTTACACGTGTATCTCACCTGAAGGGTCACCTCTTTGTGCATACAGGTGAGAGAGAACACCAGTGCGAAACTTGTGGTAAAGGGTTTTCTCAAATTTCACAACTGAACAGACATAAGTTGGTTCATTCTGGTGAGAAGGCACATGAATGCGAGGTTTGTGGTAGACGGTTTAAGCTTGCATCACATCTAAAAGTGCACTCATTAACTCATACAGGAGATAAAGATCATCAGTGCTCTAGCTGTGGGCGATGTTTTGCTCTGGCACAACAACTCAAGCTTCATTCTGTAGTACACACCAAGGAGAAGAAATATTGCTGCAATATTTGTGGAAAACATTTTGCACGTCCTCAATACCTAAAAAGACATGAGGCTACTCATACAAAGCAAACACAAAAGGACGCAACAATTAGAGGGAAAGGTATGAGCGGCGACATGTGATTTCCAACAATGTGGCATTTTGACAAGTGTGGACTGGGGCAAGCCTGTGCAGCCTCCTTTTAAGCTTAGAAACTCCAAATGATGTTCAGTCAGTAGCTTAACACTCTTAGAATATTCAAGCAACAAGCAAAGGCTCTAATCAGGCTGCGCGTATGCGCAGGCTGGTCTGACCCTTTGCTGGTCGCACATACCACATTGTAGGAAATCTCATGTTGCGGCTCAAACATTGCTGCCATATCTGCGGGAAACATTTTGCACATCCTCAATACCTCAAAAGACATGGGGCTACTCACACAAAGCAAACAAAAGGACGCCACAATTAGAGGGAAAGGTATGAGCGGTGACATGTGCTTTCCAACAATGTGGCATTTTGACAAGTGTGGACTCGGGCAAGCCTGTGCAGCCTCCTTTTACGCTTAGAAACTCGTAATGATGTGCAGTCAGTAGCTTAACACTCTTAGAATATTCAAGAGACAAGCAAAGGCTCTGATCAGACTGCGCTTATGCGCAGGCTGGTCTGAGCCTTTGCTGGTCACACAAACCACCAGGGCTCGAAAATAGTACTCGTCCGCTCGTATTTACGAGTGTCTCAGGCTGCAGGGCAAGTGAATATTTTCATATTTCTACTGAAAATTAAATTTTCCTCATGTATGCTAATAAATTTTGTGATGCAGGGCAAGTGCCTATTTTCAGATATTTCGAGGCCTGACCACATTGTAGGAAATCTCATGTCCCGGCTCAAATATTGCTGCCATATCTGCGGGAAACATTTTGCACGTCCTCAATGCCTAAAACACGAGGGTACTCATACAAAGCAAACACATAAGGAAGCCACAATTACAGGGAAAAATGTAGCTTCTGACATTTTCTGATTTTAAGTTTAAAATTATAGAGTTCGTTAAAGGTCATCTTTGTAAGCAAATAAGATAAGAAAAAAGATCAGGAATCAATACAATCAAATACAACACCCAGGACACCGTATTGGAAAGTGACAAAACACATCGGTTTCCCTTTTTAAGCTTTAAAAGAAAGTAAAGCTCTACCGCCATAAAATCACCAGAAAATTGGGAGAATTTGACTATCCTTTCCTGAGGCATTAACAGTAACATGCATACCTGAAAATGGAGTGCTCCTTTAGATATTTTGAAAGAACGTTGAAAATTATATTTGTGTGACCAAGCTAAGGTTTTGCTATGACATCATCACACAAAACGTGACACTCTAAAGTGATGCTTGTTTGAATGTCATTTGAGAGGTTTTTTCTTGTCAAATATAACTATATTTCATTTTTATTGACTGTTAATCTTTATCTCTTACACCTGATACAGTTCTTTTGATGCATTCTTTCATTTTTTATTAGAGCTTACTGTCAATCTAATTTAGAAAGTGACATTTTCTATCAGTACTGGTATGCAACGGTACTTCTGTGATTCCTTTCGACAGCTAGACATAATATTTATTGTATGTTAGTAATTATTGTTACATACAGAAAAAGTGTTCAATTCCTAAAAATAAGTGAGAGCATATTTTTACAATTAGATTGCGCATTTAGAGTACAGAACGAAAAGGGAAAAAACAGCATACGTACACAAGACATGATTTTGAATTTTGCTGTAACAATGTATACAGCTTCATAAATCATAGCAAAGAAATTATGTCATTGAAGATTTAAGCTGGGCTATAAATCGTTTCAAAGCATAAAGCATCTATGGTTAAATGTTACACCCCTGAATGAGGGGGTGGACAGGGGGGTACCCAATCCCCACTTCCCTCCCCCTTTCACCCCACTTCCCTCCCCCTCTCCCTCCACTTCCCTCCCCCTCCAACCCCACTTCCTTCCCCCTGTCAGATTTTTCCCTCCCCCTGATAAATTTTGTTCTTGTTCATGAACTTAAGCGTAGTCAAGAACCAAAATTAATTCTAAAAATAGCATACCAAAGACCCATCTGCATTTTCAGGGGACAAAGAGTTTAAACATACTTTAGTTTGTTTGTTTTGATGCTTAACCCTTCTTGAATCAGCGGAAGGGAGGAGAATGGCCGTAGAAATTAGTTCAATATCAAATCTCCACTAAAGTATGGGACCAGGCCGAGATCGAACTCTCAGCCCTTGTATCTGCAGTCAGACATGCATCTGCAATCCGACACGTTGTCGTCTGTGCTGCGCGGCCCCTTAAAAGTACTGTCACAGTGCCACCAGAGAAGAATGTTTCTTCTGGAGTGAGCAAAGTAAACATTATTCATATTAGGCAAAACATTTCTTGTTTCAGGTTACCCTAATGACCCTTATATTTTGGGGCCTCCTTTTTGGAAATGTTTTGGGATATTCAGTATTCTAATTTTAGAATTTTTAAGGATTTTTTTTTTACTTTTTTAAATTCATGCAAAATTTCAATAAAAATTAAGGTTTGCCTACCTATTGACCGTTTAAATATTGAAGATGTATTCGTAAAATAGACATTTTATACCCGCTTTTTCTTGTAGAAAAAATGGTACATTATTTTTGCACCAAAGTTGGTCCATCTATATAGTGTGTCCGTCCGTCCGTCTGTCCATGCGTGTGCACGTATGTTCGTAGGTGCGGTTTCGTGTAATTGTATCTTCTAAACCGTCGGCCGCAGCAGCTTTAAACTTTGTAGCTGTTCATGATGTAGAGGATACTGGGCAACATTTCGTGGTCAAGGGAAAATTGCAAGTAAATTATTTTCATGTACATGCATCTCCTCCTGACCCATTAGCCGTAGCAACTTCAACCTTTGCAGCTGTTTAGGTCACATGATGTATAGGTTACTGGACAACATTTCGTGCGACCTAGGTCAAAGGTCAAATAATGTACTTTCATGTAAACACATCATCTTCTACACCTTTGGACGCCGCAACTTCAAAATTTGCAGGTGCATAGGTCACATGATATAAAGGGCACTGGGCAACATCTTATGTGACCTTTGACCCAAGGTCAAGGTCAATATTGTATTCTTTTGTAAATGCATCTACTCATAACTTGAACGTAGCAACATCAAACTTGGCAATATTTCAAGTGACCTTGATGTCACAGTCAAGTTCATATACTATATTTTCTTGTTAATACATTTCTACCTTAATGGTTGGATGTAGCAACTTCAAACTTTGCATGTGCTTAGATCACATGATGTAGAGGGTACGGGCAACATTTCATGTAAAAGGCGGTCATTTGCGATCCTACCATCGACTGAAGTCTAGTTATATTGGCATTACTTACAAAAAGGCATCTTATAATCAATGCATGTTTTTGTCTTACTCTTAAGTGTCGATTAATTATTTGCATACTTGGTGATTTTTCATGCATTTGTTTCCATCTGCTGATTTTTTTTAAAAATTAACCTTTTCGATTTTTTTCATGAACACTATCAGAGCCAAGGTGTCAAATAATTTGGATCCAGATCAGGACCAGTAGAATCCAGATCAGGACCGGCATTCTGTCGGTGCTGACCTGGGTCCAAACTGCTTGCAAAGGTAATCAGCAGATGACAAGAAAATAAAGTAAACTTGTTCAGTCAGATCCGGGAGATTTCCTGATCTTGTAAAAAATTGTATGTTTTAGACGAAACTTTATCATTCATTTCAGGGAGTCTCCCTGTACGGATGGTTTGAGTCGAGTAGACATTATAGTATAAACGTAAGCGCCAAGGAGCTTTTGAAACTTCATGAAACATTTTCACATGTGTGGAAAAAGGGAATGACTTTCCTCTGCATTTTAAAGCATATCTAAACTCTTTGGAATACCAATCTCAATACATGTACTTTTTCTTGCAAATATCACTGTAAAATACGTCATGTATTGATAATGTGAAAAATCAAAATACTAGCATAAATTTTCCAAGCTTGACGATATATGCGTGGTTTCAAACTTTCGGGTCTGTCAAACAATCATTGTTTAGTTTGTTTCTCAAACACTGACAATTCAGTGTTTCGGGCATCGCAGTTTTTTACACAGGGTAACCTACAATCTGAGAAGATTACTACCCTTACAGTGGAAGAAGAAGAAGAATTCTATATCAAAATGCGAATTACCGAACTTAGCACAACTAATGTTGTGTTTTAACTTTTTATGAGTTTACAGAAGTCAATCTCTAGCACGGAATAAATGAAATAGCTATCGACGGCCGAACATAAAACAACAGCCACCATTTAAAAGCGGAATATTGGGTTCTTTGCACAATTAGGCTAATCAATTTCCCGCCCCAATCTACCCCCGCTTCCCACCCGCTCCACCCCCGATTCCGCCCCCTCCATCCCCGATTCCGCACCCTCCACCCCCGATTCCGCACCCCTTATCCCGGTACCCCCGCCCCCCCTGTCCACCCCCTCCTGAATATAAGATCAGGTATTATTTTAAAAAAATCAGGAATATAATGTTGTTAACACGGTGCAAATGATGTCAGTTTCATACATGGAATATGTGACTAAATATGTGACTAAACCCTGTATATTGTAAATTCTAGCACATTATTCAAATTAAATCAGGAGTGTTACATTTTTTCTAATCTTTTTTGCACATTTCTGTACAAGAATCACCCTTATCGCTATGCTTATACATAGAATTTTAATATCTAGAATAGTTGTTTTACCATGTGTCATTGTCTCAGTAGAAATTTTATTGTGTTTTTATTGATTTTAAAAAATATGAAACCTTTTAGAAATCATCTAATGAATTTGTGGTGTTAAATGACATCTAAGTGTGATTTTTTAGTCGATTGGTTTAAAGGACCTCAAACAGTCTTCTATTTAATCTGCCCAAAATACGGCTAGGATAAGGTATGACTGCCAACTGTATTTTTGTGCTTAAATCAAAACCTGACATTTAGTGCATCTAGCAAAATAAAAATGTTTGGAAAATATGGTATATTAATTCCAGGCCCTTAGTTTTGGGAGTGGGGTATTTTTTATGACCATTTTTTCGCAGAAAGCCAAAGTTTCGTTAGGTATTCATCTAAATACATGAGAATATAATGTTTGCAGCGTAAAACTTGAGACTAAAGTGATGCGTTTGCATAGAATTCGGGTATAGAACATTTCATAAGTATGCTGTCCATCACTTTTGACTATTACCTGTAAATGTTTTATAAACAAATTATACCTGTTCTGTTACAAGTTCAATCAGTCTGACCTGTTAACCGAGGTATATCATAACTACATACTGTATACATGTCAATATAAATTGATATTAAGCTACAGGTTGGTACAAAATTAGCGCCTACTGAGTTTTCATAATAAATTGTTTTTGAGCATTTTGACAGCATTCATCCCTCTGACCAATCATACCATTTTATATGATGTTTTTAATGTTAAACTACAACTGTATGGAACGGATTTGTTTGGTCACGGGGAGGGGGCACGTTAACTTTTTCTCTTTCCTATATGTTGTACATGTATTATGAATAGTAAAAACAGAGTTTTCAACCCATATCTCTAGGGCTGAACCTACTATTTCTTCAATGGAAAAATATCGTTTTCTTTGAAACATTTTATCTGACCATTTTTATGGGCAATCCTTCATTAAGACTGTCCGAGGCTTTGCTGATTTACATGTTTTAAAGTGCCTTACATCAAACAATGGCCGCTTAAAAAATCACCATGATTTCAGATTTTAAAAAAAGCATTAAATGTAGCCATTATAATAATCAGTTCTTTATTTTCAAATTCCTATGAGCAAATGGTCATAAAACTAATTTTGCTGCCATTTTTAAAAAATGAAAAATGTAAGTACCATCAACTCGTTTGGAATAAAAAAAATAACCTATGGCAACATTTGTATTTTTAAACCTCCAATGTCACACATTTGTTTTATATTTTGAACATGCCCCAATGATATGGAAGATGGACAAAGATCAGCCCTGAAAGTAGTGGATTTTATTTCAAATGAACTGATTCCTGATTGATTTTTTCAGGATTTTAATCAAGGTTTTACCAACAGCTACCTCAACCATTTTACACTAATGAAATTTTCAGTCCATTCTAAATTGGCAAAATAACGTTAGGATGGTCCATTTTATGTGTACATAAAGTGTCGTCAGAGCTTGACATTTCTAAATAGTTTGATTTAACTAAAATCTTTTTCCTTAATGTGGGTGCTAGTCTGATAAAATATTTATGTTAACACTGATCAAAACAGGCTGTTATTGCTTTATTGTTGTATATTGCATTGTGTATATGTATGGTATTTGACCTTTTGTGCAAAATAAAGACTATATCATATTTGGTACCTACTCAATATATGAGCTAGCACATGGGCTTTTGGTACTTATTGCATCTGATAGCAGCCAAAGCCCAAGCAGGCATGTGTATTTGAGTAGTCTGGCCAAAGCATTTCGTTGCTATGCAAGTAGATGAAAATCCAAGACCAGTTCGGCTTGATAACAGGGCATGCATATTTAAATGGTGTGTTTGCTATGGTTTGGTTCTTTACATTTACATCCCAGTAAACAATTTTAGTCACGTCGATACCGGTCTTCTTTGGTTAAACCAGTACTAAGCAGTCTATAAAGTGTCTTGCTCAAGGGCACAACATTGTGACTGTGTCATCGGCGAGGCTAGAACTAGCAAACGTTTGATCCCACGTTTAATGCTTTTCCACCTGAGCCACTGCGTGCAGCAAATGTGTTTGTTTAAGTAAACAAGTATAGGACAACGGTGAGTGATGGATTGGCAAGAAGTGTATGTCCATTAACCATTTGAGCCGGGACATGTGATTTCCAAGAATGTGGTACTTTGACATGAATAGACTCAGACGAGCCTATGCAGCCTCCTGTTAAGCTTAGAAACTCCAAATGATGTTCAGTCAGTAGCTAAACAGTCATCTAATATTCAAGCGACTAGCAAAGGCTTTGATCAGACTTCGCATATGAGCAGGCTGATCTGAGGCTTTGCTGGTCGCACATACCACATTATTGGAAATCTCATGCCACGGCTCATTTCTGACTTTTGATGATCTTTTTTGACAGCTTGTATCTTATCATTATGTTGGACAGCAGGTATACAGAGTGAGCTTGAGAGTGAGTTGCATATATAGGTGTGATCAATACGCCTTTTTAGAAAAAAAGAAACAATTCTCAATACTGTATAAGTAAGAAAGACAGCAAGTACATGTATCAGGATTCGATACAATCAAGTACCACACCTGTCCCAGGATACCAAATGGGAAAGTAACAAAAACACAATAAACGTCACAAACAAAAGCCAATAGGGCAACCTTTTCTCTTCAGGTGACCACAAGGCAGCAATGAACAGACGCGAAAGCATGACAAACACAAGACATGAATAACACAAAGTTGTATACAATGTATATAAACAGCTTATTTGGTGCACTAATGCCAAACATAGGTGGGCTTTAAAAAAAGTTGACTGTATCACTGGCGTAGCGCCCAATACGCATTACGCATATACGTAATGAAAATTATACACATTCAAGGGAATTCGCCTGTGAAAACAGTAATTTTCCATACCATAAGGAACTTCTCTTAAAGGAAAGAGTTCGCTCCAGAGGGAGCAAAATAGTTGGTATGATCAGGAAATACCAAAATCACAAAGCAAGTTCATTCTTTTAAAAGAAGTTCCCATTTCGAAAAGGGACGCAATTGAAGAGAATCACTGCTCGTTCCAGTAGTTACCCTTTGATGTGCGTAATTTTTTCAGCATTCCAGTTACACCATTGTGTTTTAAAAAGTCTTAGATATATGTGTAATACATAATATATTAAAGCTGCATACTCTGTAACTATGAACATTTTTTGAAAAAAATTATTTTCTTTTTAAATCATTTGTAAAAGTAGAATTAAGCTATGTTTTCACAATAAAACTGTTCAGTACAGCTGAAAACTGCATGGAAAAGTGAATTATCTTATCAAATAGGTGTATTTTTCTCTTGTTGGTAATTATTTGCGTCCCTCCAATGATTCTAGACCGTTGAATTTTAACATAAATGCAGTTGTTTTGATAGTGATAACTTGTTAAGATATACGAAAATGGTAAAATGTTTACATGAATTTGAGTATTTTTACTGTGTTCTTGAAAAATAAAAACTTTATTTTTAAAATTAGAAGATCAAAAGTTACAGACTATGCAGCTTTAATTATAAATTTATAGAACTGACTAGTTGTATTTTAGGATATTTATTTAAAAGAGTTCACCGTGTGTTGAAAACACAGATTTTGTGGTTGGAATTCTATTAAAATAAGATGTATTGAAGACTCCATGATTCGTTTCCATTTACATCGCAAATGCTTAAGTTTACCCTTTAGTTTTGTGGTAATAAATATGTATTGTCTTAGTCAGACTAATTATTAACTATACCAAGATAATGATTCCTAAACAGGAATAAGTGAAATATTTTGTAAAATCTTAGATATATGTGTAATACATAATATATTATATATATTTATAGAACTGACTAGTTGTATTTTAGGATATTTATTTAAAAGAGTTCACCGTGTGTTGGAAACATACAGATTTTGTGGTTGGAATTCTATTAAAAAAAGATGTATTGATAGACTCCATGATTTGTTTCCATTTACATCGCAAATGCTTAAGTTTACCCTTTAGTTTTGTGGTAATAAATATGTATTGTCATAGTCAGACTAACTATAAACTATACCAAGAGAATGATTCCTAAGCAGGAAAAAGTGAAATAGGCCATGAGCTGATTGAGATGTTGGTACCATTCGAGATGAACAGAGCCCCCTACGCTTTTTGATAAGATGAACATATAAAGGGTCAGAAAATATTGGGGGACGTGTCTGAGTGGTAGCTTTATGGTCTAAATCTTAGTGTAAACTACGATACCGCCAAAAATTAAAATAATTCACAAAAGCTTCATGGAACTAAAATGAATGTAAAAACGTTAATATGTAAACAAATGACAGTGAAGATAAAAGAAAAATTATATAGGTGCCATTTTCATAAATGTTTGAATTTTAGAAGGGGTCTTAATGATGTTTACATTACATTTTAAGAAGCTCCACCAAAATTAGTGAAATCTATCAATATTGATTTGTCCTGTAGATGCATTAGGGAACAAAATCAGTTTCTTTTATATGTAGCAGGTAGCAAATTTATTATCCTTTCTTTATCTGTAATTGCATTTACTTTATCTTATATACTTTTTGATTTATTGTCAGTTGAAGAACCCTACCACTATACAGAAACTTTTTGTAAACAAGGATATTCATTTGCTGCAATCCACTTATAAATGCAGAAGTGATAAAAGGTTAAAGCAAATATCAATTCATTCAATTAAACAGAACTGCAAGACATATAGTGATGTTAAATGTTTAAAAAACATACACCTATGCCTACTGCTAATGGTAACGTATATAACAAATATGACGATTAAAGGTTTATACTTCTGATTCCCTGTACTATTGTGGTTTTATTGGCAAATGAAGTGAATAGTTGCAAACTACACATAATTGTTGGCCAAACGATAAAAAAATATATCACACTACCCCAATGTGCGGCTTTATTTTAACAAAATAAGGCAGTATCTTATATACGTGTCTGTTTATGTTTTCAACAAAAAAAAAACTACCTTAAAACTGATGTCACATTGTTTGCATTCATTAAAAGCTGCTAAATAAGGCACAAACATAAATCAATACTTGCCTTTTGGACTGAAGGGCACTGTTCTAGTGGCCATAAGGTAACGTATGTTACATAAGGTTAAACAGTTATACACACATAAAATTAAGACATTTTGAAACAACAAAGAATAATAATGATACCACAATTCAATTAATTCAGCAGGGTCTTAGTCGAAAATGAACCCTTGATGAGTAAAAGGCTTAAACAATCAGCTTACATCATCCAGGCATAAAAGATACTCTTTCTTGTAATTTCATGCATTTTCGTCATCGTCATAATCACTTTCATCTTCATCTGTTGTATCGTTGAAACTCTCTTCGAAGTCATCGTCAATCATATAGTCACATAGCTGATTCTTACAGGCTGGCGAACATTTCAATGCATAAGCAACACATTGACAATCAAGAGCTTTGCATGCTCTACTGCATTTACATGGCGTACGGAGCAAGTAAACCCTGCATCCAGTCAAAATACTATCTGCCCATCTTCTATCATACACCCATGTGCCTCTAGGCTTGGGGTGTCTGTTTATTGTTCTGAACATGTTTTTCATATACGTGTATGATAATTAGCCTGCAAAGCATGAAAGCAAAAGGGTATATGGTTAAACAAGGTATAACAAGGTTAAAGTTGACTAGAATCTACATCTCCTTTCTTGACCCTATATGCAGCTGGACATCTCAAGTCATTCACTTTTTAAAGAGAGGTGTGTGAAGCATACATTCTTTTCACACAAACTCTTGCCACAAAGTAAACAGTTCCTCTGACAGAACCCAGGCCTAACCAATCCTTCCATGGCCTTCAGCAATCTACCCCCCGTCCCCCCTTCATTAGAAGCGTTAGAGTACTGACTTTTACCAGACCACTAAATGCGCTGAGTGAGTAGCGCCTGGTTTAAGCATGATATCATTGTAAGACATTACAAGTCTCTTCACCAAGAAACTGCCCAACTTTGCTAATGTCAATATGACGAGGCAGTTCTTTGTTCCACATCTGATATACATATTGCCACATATCTGACAAAATACTAGAGGCAAATGATGTACACAATAACCATGGATCTATCGTTACTGGGAGCATGTTTGATGTGAAGCAAAGTTGGTGTGCCAGCTTCTTCTTGGAAAGTAGTAAGTTCAGCCACAACCTCAGAGCCATCCTTAGTTACTTTGAAACACTGCTTCTCACATGTAATGAAGAGTAGTTTGCTACAAAGCTTCTTTGGGTATGGAACATTTCTCCATGCTTAGCAAATAAATTTGATGAGGGCAGTTTTACACGCTGAACTTCTCACCGGTCTCCTACCACTGTTGTATCTTCTGACCAGCAACAGTAATACCATGTACTGTGCCAGTAACTTCTCCCCTACCCTCAATCTCTGCTGCCTTGATTGAGCTGCCTTTATAGACATCAAACACAATGTCTATTCTGGCTTTTAGTGACTGGATTTTGATCATAAATTTGCCTTAATGTCCCCAAATGTCTTATAATCATCACTTATCTTATTTACCAAGCTCATACCATCTATATCGAATGCTGATGGCAATGGAATAGACTTGGCTGGTTGTGCTTCCCTACTTTCAATATATCAAGCTAAAGTGGATTTGCATGTTTTCTTGATAGTACTCTCACAATCAGAGATTTTCCTACCATTCTGAAATAGGAACCAGGAGCCTGTTGAACTTTGGAAAAAGCATTTGGACCATCAAAGTTGGGAATACTTGACACTGGACCGCCATTTTAATATATTGAAATTATCAGTATTAAGCTGCAGCATATTTGTCTCTTTGATTGCCCTTCATAAAACTCATGAACATTTGAATAAAAATGTGAATGAAAACATGTTTGCCAACCCCAACTGTAGACATTCCTCCATTCTTCAAATGTTAATATACTTCTAGCTGTTCCATTGGTCAGTTTAGCATCTGTTTGGCATCTGATTATAGCATACTGGCAGGTATTATGCACAGTTTGGCATATCATATGGGAACATCCATTGTATCACTGCTTTTATCATAGCCAGAAAGAGCATTCACTATCCTCCTTCAATGCCCTGATTTGGTTAATAGTATTTCCATCATATCTATGTAGCTCATCCAGAAACTTGTTAGCTCTACATTATCTTTCAATAGTACATTCTGGTATTCATTGAAGAGCTCATCTATTCTTGTACGGCTTTTGATTTTGAGAAGTTGTTCGAATTGTTCTTCTGTTAAGCATTTTTGAAGATCTGCAAATTCATTATGTGTTTAATCTTGCTTCTGACTGTCCTCAGAATTATTCGTTTTTCTATTCACCCTTCTGCATTGACTGCGGAATCAACTGCAATAAATAGCTTTCCAACTGTTCCTATAAAATTACACATTGAGTGAAATGCACCTATCCACACAACTATTTTACTCATGTATTCTTCATCTTTCCATAATATTTCTGCAGTGACTCGCATATAATGCCTAGTCAAATACACAAACTACCTTTACGTCAAGCTTCGTCGCTATCTTCATTGCTTGGTACAGATTTTCATAGATCATCAACAGATCAGTGGCTGGAGCATTGAATGAAGGCAGATAACCAAGTCTATCTTGTGTTACTTGTGTTTTATTTCTTGCTTGATTACTGAACCAGGTCCAAGAAAGAACTATTTGGTTCTCAGCATCAGTGTGTTTGATTTGAACAGCATCATGAATTTTTTTTGTGTAATCTTACAAAAAAGGCACAGATAAGCCTGTGTTTAGCATGTTGGCTGTATGTTCTATATCGGAGTCGTCAGGATTCTGGCTATTCTCTGTAGCTGAGCAGACCTGTTTATGTCTTTCGCTTCTTTAGAAATCATGTCTGACACAGAGGTAGGAGCCGACGTGATGTCGTGGATAAACCGCTCGCCTTGTAAACCAGGGGACGCAGGTTCAACTTACGGCTTCACCAGTCTGTCGGACGGGACTTTAAGTTGAGGACCCGTCTCAATATGACCTAAGCAGTTGGTGGGACCTTAAACACAAACACAACAAAATGTCTGAAACAGAGCTTTGTCACAAGAATATGTGCTTTTAGTCTGTGTATATTTTCCAGCTAAAATTCGGTTGTAAACATATACTCAACTACAAAAGAAACCCATCGGTCACTTTTTAGGGCAATTCTAAAAAAATAATTAAAAAATGAAAATATATGCTATATGATATTCTTAAACAAACAATTATGCATCAAATTACTAAATAATGTAACAGTTTTACTTAAACCCGTTCATGCTGTACGCCAGTGTATAGACTAGGGGTCATTTCTAAAAATGACAAGTTTCAGACAATTGGTTTTCACTCGTGTTCTCGTCTAAATCCGTTCACTTCGTCCAATAACCGGTATTCCCTCTCAGACGAGGCCATCAAGTGTGTGCAGAAGCCAAAACAAACCACGTTAGTCTAGTAAGCCCTTTCTCAATCTGATAGAGCAGTTGAGGGATGAGCTGTGGTGACGCATCCAGGATCGCTCAAAGCAACCTCGGAATCTTTGACAGCTTTAGTTTGCTCTCCATTAAGAATGGGTGCAGATTACCAAGAACGCTGTGCAATGTTATGTGCTTTCAATTCGACATCGCTATGATGCAGTTTTTGCTGTAGGAGAGGGTCGTGCCCTTTATTGGACGAATTTAGCTGAAGTGAACCGATTTAGACGAGAACGAATTATTCATTCTCTAGTGAAAAACTTGTCATTTTTGAAAATGACCCCTTGTCTAAACACTGGCGAACAGCTTGAACAGATTTCAGTAAAACTTTTAATTTATTCAATGTATTGATGCAGAACTGATTGTAAATGACTATGGTATACATATATTTTCATTTCTTAATTCTGTTTTCAAGAATTTCCCCGAGAAGTGACTGATGGGTTTCTTTTGTAGTTGAGTATATTAAAAAGTCGCAAAGACGACGTCCTATGAGCAAAATTATTAAAAACTGTTATATGCGTTACCAAAAGTGAAGGTTCGGAAGCAGAAAAAATTCACGCCAAAAATATGTGGGTGACTTTTAGAATATGTGATAACCTTGACAATTGTTCGCATTTAAACATTTTGATGGATCTGCAACTGAAATTGAAATATATTTGAAATTTTGTATAACAACTAAACAATAGGGTGTTAAGTGTTTGACCCTATAAATCACAGCTAATGTCGGATACTTTTGTTTTTCATATTGTAATTCTTATTTCTCACTCACTTTGGCAGTTCAAATGTGTTTTGAAGAATAAAAACAGTCAAAATCTACTTCAAGAAGAACAAATAGGGATGCGTAATCACAAAGTCTTAATAGAGTCTAAAATTGTAACGTAAGTAACGAGGTGGTGGTCAAAACAGTCGCTAAATGTATTGTAAAGAAATGCAAACAGACTAAACAATTAGAAAGAGCAAAGTTATTCTTACCAACCTAAGCTTTGCAGATTTTAGCAGCTTGCTTGTTTTTAATATGTTGTATTCTAAATTTAATGGGTAACGTAAAAAAACATGCAGTTTTTACCCATAAAGCTACCACCAGTACATGTCCCCCAATTTTTGTCTAAGTCTACACACATAGACCTACATGAAAATCATAGAGGGAATTGTTCAGGTCTGATGGTACCGACATCCAAAATTTTGGGTATTGGCTCACAGCCTAAAATATTTTGTAAAATAAAACATAGCGCGAAGATGTAATGAAGACTCCATAATTTATTGTCCAGTTACATCACAAGTGCTTAAAGTACATTTACACCTTAGTTTTGTGTAAAACAAACATTTATTGTCTGACAGTTAAATACAACAAGAGAAGGATTTCTCAAATCAGTAGTTCTTAAAATGAAAAAAAGAGAATTCTTTTGTTTATAAGCCTGTTTTCAGTGTGTCGTCAAGCGTTACATCACTTAATTTATATGAATATAAAATTGCATGTAACTTCAAAATTACTGAAAGTTTTTTCTTCTTTAGGATGTTGTAGGCAGTTGACTTAGGCTTGACGCTGCACTAGAAATTAATCGCTGCAATACGCTTTTATTTTTTGGCAAAAGCTGGACACTAGGCAAATAGTGATGTAACAAAAAGGGTTGGGCAAAAAATGTGTCCATATATTAAAGTGTTCACAAAATTAAACCTTTTGTGCCATCTTGAGGAATATACATTATTGCATTTATCAAGACTGTCATTTGTAAAACAAAAGTGAGGTTTTAAACAATAGTTGGACAATTTATTGCCATGTGCCGAGTTCTAGTAACAGAGAATTTCTTTTCAGTGAATAAGCAATGTAGGTCGGTGATTCTGTTGTTGTTTATTCATCGTTTCTTGTTGCTCCCAATGTAAATGTGTTGGGTTTGTGCTGGGTCTTTGATTTATGGTTGTGGGCTTATGTCCACTCTAGTTTCGCAATCATCTTGCTGATGAAGAGAGGGCTGGTTGCTTTCCTTAATTGTATTCTTGTCTGGTTGCTTTACTTAATTGTATTTTTGGCTGGTTGCTTTACTTAATTGTATTTTTGGCTGGTTGTGTTACTTCATTGGGTCCTTGTTGTCATGTGGTCAGTGTACTGCGTCTCTTCCTTGCGTTGTCATGGCCTGGATGTTGCATTCTCTGATCATACTTGCTTTCAGACACAGGCTTGCTTAAAACAGCAGGACGTTCAGCTTTATAGACTGCTCTAAACGAAGAGCACCAGGGCCTCATTATGTGAGGCATTGTGATCTTCAGAAAAAGGAAATATGATCAGACTGTGTTCTGTTTGGTAGATGTTAAATTTTTTGAGTATACCTTAATAGAAAAAGTATCCCAATGGGCAATGATCGCTCACCTGCCAGCCAGCATAATGTTTGGAGACACCAATTATCTTATCTTATAATTGTACGTTAACTTATAGACGGTCAAAAGCTCATTAAAGCTTATGTTTCTCTGTTTTACTGTCATGCCGTCTTAAAAAAAATTCTTATCTTAATTTCTTATCTTATCTTACCATACATTAGAATGCTCAAAGGCAGGTAATACTGAATTTGTAATAGTGATAAGGCTTAATTCAAACACAAGATATTATGCCAGTTCTGTTTATCTGCAAGTATTAAAAAGAAGTGAATTAAAATGGACGAGAAAACCTGGAGAAACTATGTTTTCAGACCCTCCAGGGCAGGTAACTCCATAGTCAGTAGTGGGTTCAGATCGAAATTCAAACTCATCCAAGCTTTTATGCATTTCCTAGTTACCTATAAGAATGAAGAAGACCAAATCAAAAATG
This sequence comes from Loripinus fragilis, assembly GCA_964019695.1. NCBI lineage: Eukaryota > Metazoa > Mollusca > Bivalvia > Lucinida > Lucinidae > Loripinus > Loripinus fragilis. The sequence goes on along the minus strand of OZ026520.1, from coordinate 20,567,496 downwards.
TAGGTGCTAGAGTGGCAACAACATTTCTCCCATTTAAAGCTGCATAGTCTGTAACTTTTGATATTTTAATTTTAGAACTAATGTTTCTATTTTTCAAGAACACAGTAAAAAAACTAAAATCCAGGTATACATTTTACCAAATTCGTAAGTCTTTACAAATTATCAGTATCAAAACAACAGCATTTATGTTAAAATTAACTGTCTATAATTATTGGAGGGACGCAAATAATTATCAACACACCTGTTTTTATAAGATAATTCACTTTTCCGTGCAGTTTTCAGCTATAGTGAACAGATGTTTTGTGAAAACATTACTTAATTCTACTTTTACAAATGATTTAAAAAGAAAATAAAAAAAATCGAAAAATGTTCATAGTTGCAGACTTAGTCTCTTTAAGTCTATGGTGATTATTCCAGACGCTCAAGGGCGGCAAACTTCACAGTCCTAAGTGAGAGCTGAGCAAAATTCAAACTCATCCAAGATTTTATGATTCTCCTCATTACCTGCAAGAATGAAGCTCCAATCAAAAATGGAAGCGCTTGAGTTGTCACAACTTTGACCATCCATTTTCAGATGCTCAAGGGCAGCTAATTCTGTATTCGGTGGTGGGTGGGGCTGAAATTCAAACCCAGCTTTAATGGTTGCACTGGTTATCTGCAAGAAGGAGAAAGATCCATTCTAAAATAAAAGCGTTTGCGTGTTCACAACATTTATCCCATAGTAAGTCTAAGGAGATATTTCTAGATGCTCAAGGACAGATAAGTCCTAGGTTCGATCTGGTCGAAATTCAAATATATTCAAGCTGTTATGGTTGTCCTCATTACCTGCAAGATTGATGAAGATCCAATCAAAAATGAAAGTGGTAAAGTGGTGACAACATTATACGTCAATTTTAAGACACCTTAGGGCAGATAACTCCGTAGTCGGTAATGGGACCTGGACGAAACTCAAAGCCACCCAAGCTTTTATTTTTGTCCTTGTAACCTGAAAGAATGAAGATCTAAAAGCGCTAAAGTGGTCACAACATTTCGCCCATTATAAATCTATGCGAATTTTTCCAGATGTGTTAAGGGCAGCTAACTCCACAGACGTTTATAGCTGCCATTGTAACCTGCAAGAATGAAGATGATCCAATCAAAAATGAAGGTGCTAGAGTGCTAACAACATTATACATTGATTTTTCAAACGCTCAAGGACAGCTAACTCAGTAGTTGGTGATGGGATCTGGCTGAAATTCAAACTCATCCAAGCCTTTGCGGTTGTCCTTGTTACCTGCAAGACTGATGAAGATCCATCCAAAAATGAAAGTACTAGAGTGCTCAGAACATTTTTCCCATTATAAGTCTATGGGAATTTTTCCAGACATTCAAGGGTAGATTACTCCACCGACCTTAGTCCATTCCTGCGCAATTTCAAACCCATGCAAAGATTTTATAGCTGTCCTTGTTACCTACAAAAATGAAGACAATCCAATCAAAAATGAATGCGCTAGAGTGCTCAAAGCGTTGTACATTTATTTTTCAGACGCTCAAGGGCAGCTAACTCAGTAGTTGGAGCTGGGATCTAGCATAAATTCAAACTCATCCAAGCTTTTATGGTTGTCCTTGTTACCTGCAAAAATGATAAGTCCCTCCAAAAACGAAGGCACTAGATTGCTCACAACATTTCTCCCATTATAAATCTATGAGGATTTTTCCAGGCGCTCAAGGGCATCTAACTCCGCAGTCCCTGGCTGGATCTCGCTGAATTTCCATCCCGTTAGAGATATTATGGTTGTTCTCGTTCCCTGCAAAAATGACAAAGATCCAATCAAAAATGGAGGAGCTAGAGCGCTCATAAGATTTTCTCCATTATAACCCTATGGGAACTCTCTGTTGCCATGGATACCAGAGTTGTGATCCAATATGGCCCAAAACCTTATGCAGCCTTTCCCCCACCCTGATGATGCTCCAGATGAAATTTAATTTCAATCTGCCTGCTGATCTCAGATATATTCATGTTTGAAAGTGTGAACAGAGGGGCGGATGGCACTGGCTCGAGTCTAATCCTATAAGCTCCCCAGCAGCCTTTGGCTCTGGTGAGCTTATAAAACAAAGAGGACATGGTTTAATATATAAATTTGCCTTTATAATAACATAAAAAAACTTTATGAGTTCTTATTTCTATGACTAGAGGTAGATTCAAAACAAGGTTATGGATTCCCTTTAACAGAAAGATGAAAATTGTGAATGATGACACAACCCACTCACACAGCACTCTCAGTCTCAGTCTGTGATAATGAATATGGTCAGAACTATAGCCCCATGAAAATGGAAAGATGATGAACTTATGGATTTTATTTAAGAAAAAAATGTCACAAGTGTGGTAAGAACTTCACAAAAAGCACTACCTTATCAAATGGCCTTTAATTGGGGCCAAAGGATGGGCAAATACAGGGTGGGTAGTCACGTGGTTTCTGTTAGGATACACTGTACGGAAAAATGGCAGACTTCTTTCCACACCGATGTTTTAAGCAAAAGTAAGTAGATATTTCTGTGTGTTTTTACATCTTTACACAGAAAGTTATACACCATTTTCCAGCCCACATTTTTCCCGATCTAACGATGCCATTATATCCACAAAAAGCTTCTTACTTTGAGTACAGACTCTGTCACAAAATTTTTAGCGGCGAAGATCAGGCCTGAATTTGGAAACAAGCTGTACGGACAACATTTGTGACAGAGTTAGTACTCAAAGTAAGAAGCTTAAAGATGCTATCCTGGTAGCGTTTAATAGGGGAAAATGTGGGCTGGAAAATAGTGTATAACTTTCTGGGTATAGATGAGAAAACATAGAGAAATATACCTACATTCGATCAGAATGTCCGTACAGTCTATTCGAACATGCGTACAGTGTATCCAAGCAATAATCACGTGACTACCCACCCTGAAATATATTCACTTACATTTTTGTATAAAAAGCCGTATCACATGCTATTAACAACCATGTTTTAACAAGCGAAAACCCATGTACGAGGGTTAGTCAAAAATAATTGAGCCCTACCTCATAACATTTTAGTTTGGTATTGTAGACAACAAATGTGATAAAGTTCTATAAGTATAACATGTCATAGATGTTTTAATCCTAAATAATTACCCTAGTGAAGCTTCTATCATGGTTGCTAGGCAACTGAAGATTGTCAGTCAGATCGATGCGTTCACGATTTTAGCCAGCATGAATAAACAGTATGTCTCTAAAAAGCTTGTGTGCTTGATAGTTTTTGTGAAAGACATATTTGATATTTATTTGAATAACATATATCATATTGTCTTTTCATTACACTTAGTTTGTTAATGTTTAGGTGACCATTTATTGTAGCGTTGCCTAGCAACAAAAACCCCCACAATGCCACACATTTTCAAATACATGTAAATTGTGTTGCCATGGAAACGAAATTGTGCATTTGAATTAAGGAACTTGATACGTCTAAGGGTTGGTTTGTGTATGCAGAACTGATTAAGCATTATTAAGGCAATATTTTATGTTTTCTATAAAACTTGTGTAAATACGAATGTGGGTGGGGTAAATTATAGGACATCAGGCATGTTAAAATTGGATAAATTCTGAAATCAAACTACCACAGCATCTATAATTTAGGGTCAGTTGTTTTCTGTTTGGTGACACTGAATAGGCACATGTTAAAGGTATCAGGTGAGAGTAAATAAAGCCTTGCTTTAACATATCTGTTTCCGTAGCAACGCTTAGTTTTAGTTGTATCACAGTGTGAACGCACCCCTTTGACAGGTCGTTTTCTGTTGCCAAGCAACTGTTACAAAGAGCCTACCAACAGAAATAAACTAGGTGATTAAATAGATGACATATAACTACAATGATATATCATCGAAATACAGTTAATGGCCCAGTTCCGAATCACTTTTACTTCAATGCGTATTCCAAATAGTTGCTCCGAGTAAATAAGATTTCGGTTTTACTATTACAAAGTACTATCATTCCCCTAAATAATGAATCTCAATTTGTATCATTCGGACTCTGCTATATGTCATACCACGGCTTTGAAGTAGGCCGCCAATTGGCCTAGTTGCGGGTCATTTGCCCAGTTTCGAATCACTTTAGAAATTCTAAGAAATTACCTTCAGTACTACAGTTGCATTAAGGTTTTGACATTGTTGGCTAAATCACTACTTCCAATGACGAGTTTGACGCATTATTTTACCGTATTCATTGCAGTAAACTTGCACGGACACAGAAAGTAACCAAAACGTGCAACCATCGGCCAGCCAGCGAAACGTCATATAAATGGCGCCTCGTTAGCGGTCCGATGATGACACGACATCGGTAGCTTTGTACTTTTCCAACCAGTAATCCTAAGATAATGTACAGCTTTGTGCTTTTCCATGCAGGAGGGGGTGGTCCGCCCCCCTGTACTCACTCCTGTGGATCCGCGCATGAATAAACGTCCTAAGACTATGAACATTTTTACCACATGCAAGTAATACTCCCGACTATACACCATGGCTAATAATCGAAAGGTTTACAGGTAAACTTGGTCTATGAGACAGTGTAGAGTTGAACTAGATCAGATAGCTGCTAGAGGCGCATTCTAATCAGGATCTGCATTGTCTGTCATTTGACGCATCACTTTGTGAAACAGACACTAACATTCACTTTTTCGGAGTATTTGTTTTCTATTTTTGTGACATTTTTATTTAACGTCTGCGCTCATTTCCATTGTTATTTAGCGCACGCATAAACCAACACGCGTTGTGAGAGTAAACTGCATTTGTAACCACGGCCCCACCCACCAACACCGGTCGACACACGTGATACTGTAGCCGATAGCGGGGTCATGGTAGATGTTTGGATGGTTATAACGTCTTGACCCCCCACACACCACACACACACAGAGTACGGGGTAAAGGTCATGTTTTTAACATTTAAAAAAGACGATCGACGAAATCTGCGCCAGTAAAAAGAAAAATGTTCATCATGTACAACATAGAAGTCAAAATTATGTGAAAAAGTTTCAGCATTCAACATGTTTAACTCTAAATTCTGATTTGGCTCTGGTCTCTACCCAAGTAAAAACTCTGTTATACATAGTTGGGCAAAAAGCAAGGGAATCATCCGACACAAGTATGTCCACTTGTGATGGAGTGAGGCATATACCTGGGCACTGGAAAACCAACGAGACGTTAGCCAGGAGGATGTAGTGCATAGTCGGATCCAGAGGGGGGACAGGGGTCCGGACCCCCCTCGAAAATCACAAAAATATAGGTTATTAACAAAACTGGCCCCGATCCCCTTAAAATCGTAAAGCTACCAAGCCAGCTTTCAATTTTTGGCCATAATCGGTATGCCAGTAAAACGCCATTTGAATGGCAGTTTGCTGGCGGGCCGAAGATGGCCCGCTGATAGTGGTATTTGGATAATCCCCCCCATCAAACTAAAAAAACGTTGTCAAGGTTGGACCCCCTCTGACAAAACTTTCTGGATCCGCGCATAAAGTGGAACCTTACGATTAGTGATGCATAATTAGGACAATGGGCTCCTACCAGCTAAGGTTAATTGGGAATGGGACTGATTTAGAGTCCCAACTAAAGACTTGAATTGCCCGGTATCGAGCTCGGGATCCCTGGTCTGCTAGGTCTACACCACATGTGCTGAGAGAGAGAGAGGCAGAGAGAGGGAGAGAGGGGGGGGGAGAAAGAGAGACATGCAGACAGACAGGCATATACATATAGAGATACTTAGAAAGACAGACTGATAGACAGGCAGACAGACAGACACACACAAAGGCATAATCCTAATGTATACGTGGATCCAGGGAAGACAGAGCCCTGGTCTGCTAGGTCTACACCACATGTGCTGAGAGAGAGAGAGGCAGAGAGAGGGAGAGAGAGGGGGAGAAAGAGAGACATGCAGACAGACAGGCATATACATATAGAGATACTTAGAAAGACAGACTGATAGACAGGCAGACAGACAGACACACACAAAGGCATAATCCTAATGTATACGTGGATCCAGGGAAGACAGAGCCCTCCCACCCCTCGCCAACCCCTGTAAAGTCCCATAGCTATACCCCTAATTCACTAATGCTCTCTAGAGCTACCAAGGCCATCAAATGGAGTTTAGCTGGCGGGCCGATGACGGCCCGCTTTTCTGGTATTTGGATCCTCTCTCCCCTCATCAACTAAAACGGCATGAAATTCAGAGTCAAAGCTTTCTGGATCCCCGCGTCTGCAAAGAGAGAGAGAGAGAGAGAGAGAGAGAGAGAGAGAGAGAGATGATATGGTGTCTGTGAACTTGACTTCTATGTTGTACAAACAGCTGAGCGCGTGTACGTTATTGTTATGTGACGTGAAATAAACTTGTGTTTACACACTGATTCTAAACTGGGCAAAACATTGACAATGATTACACGGCTATCACGGAACCAAAAACAGAATAAAAGTTCCGTTTTTTCTTGGATGTGTTTTAATAATTGTTGGAAAACATGCTGAAACCGAAAGTTTGATAAAAATGCATTTCAAAAGAAAGCATTTTTCGGAAATATGCAGTGAACAGATACTGACACGTGTGAAAATATACCTTCATAAAATGGGTCATGGGGAAAAATTGTAATTATTTTCACCAAGCAGATAACTAATAGATATTTGCTTTCACTCACATACAGAGGGATAATTATACAACAAAACCAAACCAAAATATGTATTTTAAATTTTACCGCTGATGTGTAGTTTGCAACGAAACTATGACGTGATTCGGAACTGGGAAAGATTCGAAACTGGGCCATTAACTGTATATGTCCATTTTACTTGTTTCAAATGTTATGAGGTAGGGCTCAGTTATTTTTGACTGACCCTCGTATTACAGTGTATGTTCTTGACTTTTAACGTTTTACTTGAATCAAAATTAAATATTTCATTAAGTACGGATTTTATTTTCACAGATCATTTATTCATCTGCTAAGTTAATTACAGGACTATTTATCAGCTTTATGCAAACATCTGGGAGCAGCCATCTTACAGCAACAGACACACATTAACCTAAGTTTACCTCTTTAAGCAGGTCAACCAAATGATTGAAGCAGCACCTTCAGTCAGTTTCTTCATTTTGATACTGGATAATGGATATTTTGTTTTAAATACAATCAACAGTCAGATCAATGCAAATTAGAATGTTACAACTGTCAAAAAATATGTATTTTATTTTTCAATAAGTTTCTTTTGATTTTAATCTGTCTTTATGTGCCCAAAATGAAGAAAATTATTACAAAATATGTCGTCTGCTATAGTAACAATTTGTGCTTTAAGGGTATCAAAATATACTCATCAATGCACACACTGTTAAAAATATTTCTCTGAAGCATTGATATTTTTGACATTATCAAGGATATATAACTTTGATTGTGTTGTGTGTAAGCAGATGGTAGTGCTTCCGGTTTTCTTGTGTAGAGCTCATTGACCTGAAAATAGCCAGACCCCCAAGCAAAAGTAATTAATTACAGGCTAATTGAAGGGCACTCATGACCATTTAATGAAGGATTATTCCTGCCATACTGTAAGCTTTATAATAAATGCATTTGAAAAAAAAAGTCTGAATTTTCCCTTTAAAAAGGCAATTCACGTGCTGATGATGCACAGCTTTTGTACTTTACATATACGCATTCTAGGCCTTAACATAGAAATAAACGTAATTTAGTGACGTTAGGATGACGTAAGTCATTACTCTGGAACAGGCGTTTTCACAACATATGAATCCTTCATGCTTTTGTGCATCATTATAGTAATACAAAAATGAACTTTTCGAAATGTTTTTACGAAAGTTTTCAAGTGACAAAATGACTTCATGCAATAATAACGATCAAACTAACATCTGCTAGACCCCTCCAGTGTCGTTAAAACCCTCGCCTTTCAGTCTCGGGTTTCAAAACCACCCTCGGGGTCCAGCAGATGTTAATGCATAGAAAAACATGTTTGATCTCTATATTAAATTCTGCATAGTTTGATTTTTATATCTTGACTATCTGAAAGGTCATACCAATATTCTAAATGAAAGTGAGAATGATCAGGAAATGCCACACTCACACAGCAGCACCCCCATAGCACAATGATTGCAAGACTAAAATGACCACTCTAAGTACATATAGCAAACAAAGACGAGACAGAAAACTCCAACAAACAATAAGAGCAACAATGCACATGTTTGTATCCATAAAACTGAAAAATTTACGCACACCAAAGGGAGACTACTGGATCAAGCAATGATTCTCTTCAATTACATCCCTTTTCAAAATGGGAACTTATCTCAAAGGAAAGAATTGCTCCCAGAAGAAGCGAATTCTTTCCTTTAAGAGCAGTTCCTTATGAGGGTCTGGATGGGGTATAATGATTAGTGAATAAGGGCCCTTTTTTAATGAATATTGAATAATGAGCCAAAAAAATAATGAATAGTGAATAACGATGGTCTAAAAAATAATGAATAAACCTATTTTTTGATGAATAGAAATAAAAATTTATGTTTAGTGATTAATCAGATTTCTGTGACACCTTTCTTACTTTTAATAAATAATTGGTCTTATTTTAATGAATAACCCAAAATTTTAATGAGAAGAATAATGGGCTAAATTTTTAATGAATAGTGAATACCAGAACCCCCCATCCAGACCCTCCCTTATGGTATGGCAAATCATTATTGTCACATTAAGTGACCTCCCTTGAATGTTACTTTTTTATTATGCATATGCGTAACCTGCGTAAATGGCGCTACGCCAATGATGCATCAACAGCAACAACAGAGCCAGCCACTTAGAATGGTAAGCAGCTGAAACTACTGGGGACTTAAAATGCAAAAACTGGCGCCAAATCTACTGGGGACTTATATGCATTTACTGGTGCCAAATCTTTTTCCTAGATTATGTTGTTGTTAAAACACGAAATTGTTTAGCACACACTGCCACACAGGGAGGTTTTCAAACTTATGAATCATCACAAAGAAATAATCTAACATACTATGATGACCTTTAATGTTGTTTACACACCTTAGACAGCATTCAAAATATAAGCCAGATGCATCTACATTGTTTGCTTTATTTGCCAAATAGACAGATTAAAGTTCTCAATTTGACCTTTGAATCTAAGGTCATATCAGCAATCCGAACCTTTACCTAAGATAATCAGAGCGCAAAATATGAACAATATACATGTACATAAAAAATGTATGAGATATTTGCCTTACAAAGTAAGGACAGCAGGGATCAGGAATCGATTACAAGTCATATAACCAGAATTTATGTAATTATTATAGCCCCCGCAAACCAAACTCCCTCATGCATATGTTCAATATGTTAACATTGTGAAGGCAAAGTGTCAAAAGCTGTGGTAGGAGTTGATCAGCCCATGAAGGCACTATCTATGCATATACGACAGCCCATATTAGAGAAAAATTGCCTAAGTTCTCATAGCTGTCATTTTGTCAAAATTTTTTGGAACCAAACTCCTTCATGCATATGTTCAATGTGTTTACACTGTATAGGCAAAGTATCAAATTGCTCCATCTAAAGCTGTATTAGGAGTTGACTCGCCCATGTATGCACTATCATAGCATAAGCCCTATATAAATAGCCATTTAGAATTACAAAGGGAAATAACTCTAATAGGATTGGCCTCTAGCCCTTACCTTTTTGTTACAAGTATTTGTCTTGTAGATATGAATATGTTTGCGAATTAATGAAATGACTCTTCAATATAATATTAAAGGGAAAATTCACACTTTTTTCAAATGCACTTATTATAAAGCTTACAGTATAGCAGGAATAATCCCTCATAAAAGTCTTGTGAATGCTCTTCAATTAGCCTGTAATTACTTAATTTTACTTGTTCATGGGGGCTGGCTATTTTCAGGTCAATGAGCCCTACACAAGAAAACTGGAAGCACTACCATTTGCTTACACACAACACAAGCAAAGTTATATATCCTTGATAATGTCAAAAATAACAATGTACCAGAGTAATATTTATAGCAGTGGGCTAATTGATAGGTATATTTTGATACCTGGACGATATTTAATAATTATTACAAAAATTAACTCTTAAAGCACTAATTATTACTATAGCAGACGGCATATTTTGTAACAATTTTCTTCATTTTGGATACAAAAAGATAGATTAAAATCAAATGAAACTTGTTGAAAAATAAATTACTTTTCTTTTGACAGTTGTAACATTCTAATTTGCATTGATCTGACCGTTGATTATAATTAAAACAGAATATCCATTATCTAATATTAAAATGAAGAATTGACTGAATGTGCTGCTTCAATCATTTAGCTGACCTGAGGTAAACTCAGGTTAATGTGTGTGTGTTGCTGTAAGATGGCAGCGCCCAGATGTTTGCATAAAGCTGATAAATAGTGCCCCAATTAACTTAGCAGATGAATAAATGATCTGTGAAAATTAAATCAGTTCATAATGAAATATTTAATTTTGGATTCAAATATAATGTTAAAAGTCAAGAACAAACACTTTAAGGAAACAAAATATTACGGATTGACGCACACACAACAAGAAAACAGTATATCCTCCACAAACACATTTTGTGGTGGTGGTATGAGTGGGGGTTATCATATATTTAAGCCCCCATCACTCCTTGTGGTCTTGGTTGCTGTCCATTCATGCTGTTGCTTCCACTGTTGTTACTTCTGACATTTAATAGTAATCTATGGCAAAAGTGCCAGTCCAAGTTTTGATGGCTTTTTGTGGCACATGATGCCACCAAACACCACTATACTCTATCATTTTGGTAAATGATGGAAATTATTGTTATACTGATGGACTCTAAATACGCAACACTAACTTCACTTTATATCTTTCAAAAGGCAGTTGAATGTAAACTCCCTTTGCTTGGATGATGTTGTCATGAGTTCGTTTTATCAGCAAACAATTAACAGTTATAATTGTACATTTAACCTGGTGACTTTACTGCTTCATATAAATTTATGTCACAGCAACATTTCTTAAATAGAGGAGATTTTAAGCCTTAGAATGAAAGGGTACAAACAGATACACATCAAATAAGCAAAGAGGGTTATCACAGACATGCGAAACAATATGAGACTGATTCCTCGATGACTAACAGTCCATGACACAAATTTGATACTTCTCGTGTTTCTTAATTTATAATGTAGGGAATCTTTCACTGATAACAATTTGTCACATGAAACGATTGACCCCTATCTCAAAAAGATTACATTTTCAATGCATTTAATTAATTTTAATTGGACAATTTTTTTCTATGTTACTTACCAGTGAACACTCTTTAAATCAAAGCTGCTATCCAAATGTTTCGTTTTTAAAGTCTGTCGGTATATATTTTCCATCAGTACAAGAAAATAAAAAATGCCAATGCCAAATGATGGCAGCATATTTTCCATAGATTTCCAACACTCAAATCATGGCAAAGGATTGAAAAAAAAATAGATTGTTTTCCAACAGTACTGGCGAACAAAGGCAAAAATACCAGCCCAATCTTCAATGTGTCTAAATAAAATGACACAGATTTCCATCAATATATTCTGACAGGTTTAGGTAGTAAACAAATATTTTCAGGGTACAATTGTGAATTTTTCCTTACCCATCATTTTTAACATATGCTTTGGGTGCTCAAAAGAACGTTACCCATCATTTTTATCATATGTTTTGGTGCTCAAAAGAACCATCTCATAGAGACAGTTCTTTTGAGTACCCACAACATTTGCTTCCGTTGAGAAATAAGAAAATTATTTTTTGTTACGCACTCATAACTAAAGGCCCGTGTTCTAATACTTCATCATCATGGCAATTTGGCAAATGGTGGCAATGGAACAAAATGCTACTATTTCCCAGTCTCTAAAGGCCCATGTTTTTATTCTTTTCCTCCAACAATGGAACATCAAAACTTATTCCAATATTCCATTTTCGATGCAAATCAATGGCACATTTATGGAAAGGCACTAACCAAGGGAACCATGTTTTAGCCATGTGATGGTCTAGCAGCCATCTTAGTAATGCCAACCAGATCCTGTGAATTTACTTTCATACAAGATGTCTATTCATTGTCTGTGTCACAATGCTTTCTCTTATCTCCATGTACAAGATATGCATATCTTGGATATTCCATGCTTGTCTGCATATCTGTGCGCACTTCAAAAGGTTCTACAAACTCATGTAATTTTTCATACTCCCTTATTTTGTTTTCCTTTTCCATTTTTTTCCGAAACTTACACCGCACCATATCAACGCCTCTCACATTATTTACAAAGAAAAACCTATGGTTTAAGACTATCCACAGTATAAATATACCCAGATACCTTTGTGGATTAGTTTTGTCCTCAATGTTTGGGTTGATGAAATAAACAGGAAATCTAGGTCCCATCAAGGAATCCTCCACTGGGTCATATATCATCACTATGAAGTATTCATGATTCAATAAAATGGTAGGTATTAACTGACTTAAGTTCCTATGTCTGTTGAACTCAGTAAAGCCAAATACAATAGTCTGTGCGATGGCCTGGGAATGGGCATTTCTGAAATCAAGATATGTTCTCATGCGCTGTACATCTTCCCCTTCCTCTTCAGCATCATCATCTACCATGTTACTGTCTGCATCACCAGAAGAACCATGTATCATAGCTTTCATCCCAACACCAGGGGCGCACAGATCAAGCTCACCATGCCATGTTTGCCTTGAGCCTAGAAAAATAAGATAACTTATTTATATGCATAGCCTAGCTATTGAAGATAGTACAGTAAAACCTGTCCTAAGCGGCCACTCAAAAAGAAGACAAAAATTTGGTTTTCAAGACTGATTATCGCTTAATGCAGGTCAAAAGTATTGCAGAATGCATTCTGCAATACTTTCGACCTTCATTAAGCTACAATTCGTTATTAAGAGCTTTGTTTTGTCTATTTTTGGGTGGCCGCTTAAGACAGGTTTTACTGTAACTACAAAAAATTAAAATCCTATTAACCCATATAAGCCTAGCTTCTTTTTTGTGGGACATAGGCAAAACAGTGCAGACCCAGATCAGATGCCACAGAATGCAGCATCTGATGAAGGTCTCCACAGTTTTCTAACAGAAAGTCCTATTCAAATTTGGAAAAATAAGAAGAATAATACCAAACCCATAAAATGGAAATGTACTAATTCAATTGATTATAGTGGATCTTAGTGTTCTTTCTAGTTTAGCAATCATTTTGCTGAGGAAGAAAGAGATGGTTGTTTCAAAGGTTGAGATAAACACATTTTTTGAGAGTAAAATTGTGAATATTTTCTTACCCATCAGTTTTAACATATGTTTTGGGAGCTCAAAAGAACCGTCTCATTGAGAGGGTTCTTTTGAGTACCCACAACATATGTTTTGACTGAAAAATAAATTTTTGGTACGCACTGGTTGTTTCACTTTATATTTGTGCTGTGGCAGTCTGTGTTTTGTGTCTCTTTCTCAAGATGCCATGAGCTGGTCTGCAGTCTGAGATTGTGGCATTTTTTGGTAATACGCATTTGCTTTTTCAGTGCAGAATGAGTCTGCTGAATGTGTTTGTAAGAGCTTCCTTATCAGGGTATACTCTGTTTGCTGATAGAAATATTATATATATGATCCTACGCTAATGGACCTGATAAATGATTTCTTTGTTTGATGTACAAACACGAGATTTTATTCAATTGGTCATGTCCAGATGCTCAGTTAACTTAACCACAGCTTTTCAAGGCAAGCTTAGACTAAGCGGTTAACCACTACTTAGTGCACATTCATTCACTTGTAACCAGCCATAGACAAACATCAGGCACTGACCAATTAATGAAAGATTTATGATAGTCTCATCATTGCATATAAACAACTCTTTTAAAAAGATTTTCATATCCATTGCTTTTACATTTAACATTTGTTTTGGGTGCTCAAAGTAACAACCTCATCACAATTTATACTCAAAAACATTGCTTATATTGACCTATGCTTACCTATGTACATAGGTCCTTTAGAAAGTGGCGCTTTTTCAGGACATACACCCTTCGGTTCAATTGTAGCACAGGGACAGGCTTTGTCACATCTACTGGAGGATACTTGGACTTTTCCTGCCAGTTTCTGAATCATGTGTTTCCCGAGTCCAGTAACAATATAATCCTCATTTTCTGTTAACTTTTTACTACCAATCAATTTTTCCTCTAAAATTCTCAAGTTATCATCCTCAAAACAGCTGTTGAGATTTGCCAACAAGTCGTGAAACTCTTTACTCTTTAGATCAATCTGAAAAATGGAATTTAATTGGAAATGGTATTTGTAAAAGACAAAGAGGATCTTACATGAGTGCTCATGTTTTATTGAATTTATTAAATGAGTTGGGGAAAAGTGATAAAATGCGAGGCTTGCTGAGCATTTTATTACTTTTTTTCAACCAGTTTAATAAATTCAATAATACAGGAGAACGAATGTTAGATTCTTCTTATCACATGACATTTAAATTAATAAAAAATCACATTTTTGGCTTGAAAACGTCAAGATTTTCCATCTTTTACACAGCGTTATAATGGACCTCATAGCGTTTCCCGAAAATCTGTATCGATTTTATTGCATAGCGTTATATCACTCCAGACGTGATAAAAATACTATTAAACAATATAGTACTATGTTACTCTTAAGATAAACTCAAGAGATCAAATGATTTTTTTAAATTGACAAAAAATTAACATTGCCTTAGCCATGTTACATTTATGAAAAAGAGCATTGTATCGAAAAAGAGACTTTTTATGAATAATCCATATCACAAAACGTTAACCCTTTCCAGCTAGTCAGGACTTTTGTCACCTGCTGCTCTTGTCTGCTTAAGTTCTTAGGTAACCTATATTCCAAACAATATGGACCCAGATCAGACTGCTCCTAAGGAGCAGTCTGACCAGGGTTCAATATGTTTGCTTCCTTGATAAAATTAGTCTCTAATGCAATTGAATAAGTACAGCAGATGAAATATTAAGAAGACAGCATTTTCAGGAAAAAAGACATAAATGGTTAGACTGATGACTGAATATTGATGGTATCTGTTTGAGGGACAACCCCTACCTTTGTCCTGAAACACAAAACTGATCATTGCATAGTTTTGTTTGTTTTTGTTTTGTTGCTTTTATACTTCCCAAGTCTACAGCTATGGTCATGTCGGGATGGTCAGCTACCTAAACACACTTTTTCCTGAGCAAGCTTGAACAAGCAGTTAACCAGTACTTCATGCACATACTTTCGCTTGTAAATGACAACAACCCTTCTAGAATGATTCATTGGAAGGGAGGAGAATGACCGTGATCAATCTCCACAAGAGTCTGGGACTGGGCCGGGATTAAACTCGAGACCCTGGATCTGCAGTCAGACTCGCATCTGTTGCCAGGCAAAACAGTCCCATATGGGCCCCAATTAAGCATTTATTTGGGCACAGGGAGAAGTGATATGTTGATATGAAAAAAGCCTAACACATGCTTTCTAACTTCTCCGTATCCGACAATCATTTCTCCCTAATTTTTCTGGTGTGAGATGTCACTTAAAAAAAACTCATGTCAAGGCGCAGCTTTAACCCTGAAAAACATAATTGATGATAGTTCATAAGAATAAAATGTAGAAAATTTGGATTTTTTAAGTTCATATCATATTTTAACAGCTGAACCAGCCTGTTTCCAGCTCCTAGCTCTTTATACATGTACTTTCCAAGATATTCTGCTTACAATAAAGTGAATACAAGAATTTTTCTAAAGGGCATAACTCCAACAAGAGCCTCCACTTTCAAATGGGTCAGCTTGCTTTCAGAACTTAAAAGTTGCAGAACGCACCAAAGCACATATCTAACCCCTAGTGAAAACCAGAGGACCAGTGGTCCTGTAAAACTTAAGTCTGACGCCTAGTTCAGGTATATACGAAAATTGTCATACCTGTATATCATACTCCTTAGGGCAAGAAACTATCCCTTTAGTTGTCAATTTTGATGATGAAAGATATCTTTTACCACTTTGTCTATTTGTTGTAACTTTTAAAAATAATCTCCGTGGTGTATAACCCAAACACATTTCCCCATATAAAAGCATAAGATGCTAAATTTGACCTCACTCTGAGCTTGATTAAGTTATAAAACTTTGTTTATGCTCAACTCAACTGAGAATAAAATTTTAACTGCTCATAAAAACTAAAATGCTGTACTTAATATAAAGACTTTTCTAGCTTGTTGTATTCATGCTAATTAATGTTAAAATGTCAACATGATAACTTTCATGCTCAGTTGAGTTAAGCATGAAAAAGGTTTTCTAACCATGGGGCCTTGTCTTAAAGCAAACTCAACCAAGTAATAAGAAAGATGCACAGAAATACGGTCCAAGCCCTTTGTTTCTGGAGAAGATTTTTGAGGGTTTTCACAAAATATTGGAGTGGTGGGCATCTTGGTTATGTGACCCAGATACCCTAAACAATCTCTTATTCCCCCCAGTCTATGGATGCTCCGCATGCAATAAGCCTTGATTGGCTAAGCCGATTTGGAGAATAGGTTTGAAAATAATGGTCACATACATGAATATCGCCCCAGGCTAGAGTAGAAAACCCCCTGGGGTTAGAAATTTTACATTAACATCTTTTTGTTACTCTCGTCATTTGCTGTAAGTTTTTTTCCATTCAAATAATTTCTTACAGCGGTTGCCATATAAACAAATATATGTGGGAAATGAAAATTTACTCTTGCCATAAAATAGGTCAAGGTCTTAATGTATAAAACACACACATAATTATGCATGATACAGTCAATAAGATAGTAGGTAAAACTACCAGACCATTGAAAACAGGTAGCCTTTTGTGGATCTGTTATGTTATTTCTGTCTTGTCTTGTTATGCTTTCATGCACGTCTGGTTGTTGATGCCTTGCAGTCACCTGCTGGGAAAGGGCTGACCTCTTGGCTCTCGTTTATGATATTTAATTGTGACGTTGTCACTTTCCCATTGGTATCCTGGGTCAGATGTGGTGCTTGATCTATTCCTGATCTTTGCCCTCTTTCTTACTTTAAGAAGCCTTAATTTATTTTGATGTCATACATTAAGTCATACTGACTTGTAATCTTGAACAGTGAAGTTCATAGACTGATTAGTCTTTCAGATCTACATGTATCAGGACTTTAGTTAAGAGTGCGTAAGGGAAATTTTATTTTCTTATTTCTCAACCAAAACATATGTTAAAATTGAAGGGTAAGAAATTATTTACAATTCTAAACTGAAAATTTTTGTTTATCTAAACCTGTGTGTATGTGGTAAATTTGTTTGTTTGTTTGATTTGATTCTTTACGTCTCATCAACAGTCTTTCAGTTATAAAGGGACAGGTCTTCCTGGGTTGAACCAGTACTAAGCTAGGATTAATGTTCTTGCTCAAGGACACAACGCAGTGACGCCGGTGAGGCTCGAACCCGCGGCCCTTCGTTCTCGAGTCAAGCACTCTACCACTGAGCCACTGCGCTCCCAGTATGTGGTAAAATCACTAGACTATAAAGTCTTGCCTGATATGAAGATCATCATCTTATCAGACCAGGACAGACACTTATACCAACCTCTTGGACATCAGCATCTTTCTCCTTGGTTCTGCCATTTCTTTCTAAAAACAAATGAAAAAAAGCATTATAGTACATATTACTTCACAAAACAGTTTGATAAACATAGCAAGAAGTTTAAAGAACATGCATAAAAGGGCCCTCTCCGTACTGAAAAAATGAGTGGAATTCCATTGGAATTAAGTAGAATTCTACTTGAATTCCAGTGGATTCATTTGAATTCCAGTGGATTTAAAGGCACTTTTTTCCACAGAAGAAGGGTAATTCCACTGTGGACACAAGTGGAATTTCCATTAGATTCCAGTGGAATTTACACTTGATTCCAGTAGAGATTCCAGTTTTTTGGTTTGGTTTATTGCTTTACATCTCAGTCAACAGCTATGGTCATGTCAGGGCGGTCAGTTCACCTAACCACACCTTTTTCCCCAAAAAGCTTGAACAAGCGGTTAACCAGTACTTCGTCCACATACTTTCGCTTGTAACTGACATAAGCCCTTCTTGAATGAATCAGCAAAGGGATGGGGAATGACCGTAGAAATTATTTCATGATCAATCTCCAAGAAATTATGGGACCGGGAGGGGATCGAACTCGCGATAAATGGATCTGCAGTCAGATATGCATCTGTAGTCAGACACGTTACCGACTGCGCTATGTTACCTGGTGGTGTTCCAGTGGAAAAAAGTGCCTAAATCCACTGCATTCCAGTGGAATTCCTAGTCAATTTCAGTGTTTTGGGTGTTCAAAATAAGTCTCAATGAGTACCTACAGCATATGTTTTGGTTAAAATACAAGAACAATAATTTGCAATCCGCAAGTTATCTTGTGGCCTGTCACAGTTTCCAATGCGGTCTACTATTAACCAGGGCCCGTCCTAAGGTGACAGGAATATTTGTCGAGTCCCTAAACAAATTCTTCTCCCCCAGCAACAAAGTGTTGTTAGATCTCGAAGCTAATACTGTCCTCCTCCCCAAGCAACAGCATATTGTTGGGCTCATGAAATAAAGAATTTCTAGCGATAAGGCGGGCAATATCCCTATAAGACGTTCGTTTTATTTTGTTGAAATAACTACTGGAGACACTAGGCACACTCAATATTGCCAGCTAGTTCGTATATTTAAAACGGGTTTTCCTAAATGCATATATTTACTTCGTTTTGAATGAGAATTTATTTTGATCATCAACTGTGCTCGCTATTCAGTAACATGTGTGGGAAATAGACTGTTAAACTAAGGTAAACAATCATCCTACATTTATCATGATAGAGTATATTATATATATTTATACAGTTGATGTACAATAAAAACGACCATCTTGCAAAGTGGTCTATTTTTGTCAGATGATTGATGTCTTCTTTCGCTTATACAACCCCTTTCCCCCCTAGACCCAAGACGCCATTTACACATGTTGTATATTTATATAATGACATTCAATTGTTCAAAGGGCATCTTGGGTCTGAAAGTCACCAGTTTCATCTTTTCAATGACAAACATCACAATTTTAAGTATATTTCGTACGCATGCGCAGAAGGAATACTGCAATGTTTGGGAAACGAAGGGCATTTATATCCTAAATTTATTATGTTTACTTTTTGAAAACCTATAATGGATTTACTAAAATTCTGCTCTAAAGGACACCCAGTATAAAGACGTAAAATGAGGGATGGGAGTAGAAAGCGCAAGTTTTCATGGCTTTGTAAATGATGAATCGCTTTGAAACGTATTTTGATGCTAACTATACATATTATACTACCCAAACAGACGAATTTTCAAATCATTAGGGCTATTTGAAAATTAAGCTTTTGTAATCATGTCAACTAGGGAAAATATACGCCTTTCGCTAGAGCTTCTTCCCCTCCCTATCTTAGGCCCTTAAATAAATTCTGTCACCCCCAAATTTCATATCAAAACTGTTTACCATGTTTTAAGAGAGCACATTTGTAGTACCTTGATAGTACATGTAGTATAGAAAGCCTCAAGTCGAGCAGAGCTACAGTGGGCCCAGCCAATAACAAGCATCAGGCACCAACCAACAGATTAAGGCTTTCTGTCAGGGCCGTCAATGAGTCTGAGGCCTGACCCACTGTCGTGTAATTAAAGAGGAAAACTTCAAACAATAGCTATAAACAGTGATTGGGTTTACAACTAGGCATGCAGAATGCCGCATGATATCCATGTTGTATCACACTCATTTATAACGTTTAATAATCTTTTTTAAATTGATCACTAAAATTAGGCTGCAAAATATTGCCAAATAAATAAAAACTATTCCTGTGGTTGTCAAGGAGCATGCTTCTAAATATGTTGTCTGCTTTTTGTTCTATTCTGTTCCTTGAACACCCCGGCATTTGCATCCTATCTACCTACCATACCCTACCTACCTACCCACCCAATTACACACCCACCAACCTATATGCAAGGATCCAGAAAGATTTGTCAGAGGAGGCCAACTCAACTCTGACAACTTTTTTTTAAGTTGGTGAGGGGAGAGAGGATCCAATTACCACAAAAAGCGAGCCAAAACGGCACAACATTGAATGCTGGCTTTGTAGCTAAAAAAGTTGTGATTTTCCAGGGCATCCTGACCAGTGTTGCTAAGGAACCCTATAGCTTTGTGATTTTCTAGGTGGGGTCTGGACTCCCTGTCCCCCCCTCTGGTTCCACACATGACCTACCTACCCAATCAATTACCAAACCCACCGACCCACCCTACCCACCCCACCTACCTACCCAATTACCCACCCACCCACCTACCTACCCACCAACCAGCCACCTACCTACCCACCTATTCAGTATTGACCTAACTACTCCCCCACCCATCTACCTACCCAACCACCCCACCTACCTACCCAATTACCCACCCACCCACCTACCTACCCACCCACCACCCGCCTACCTACCCACCTATTGACCTAACTACTCCCCCACCCATCTACCTACCCAACCACCCCCTACCTACCTGCCTACATATCTACCTACTAGTGTTGTAACAATTAATCAAAATAATCGATTAATTAGTAAGTAGAGCTGCAATCGGTAGATATCGATTGATATTTCTCACAATTGATTAAATCGAATTTCTATCATAGGAAAGCAAGTCTTAGGGATCACTTGTATAAAATGTGTTCATAAAAAACATTTGAATGTCTAGAAACATTCTTACACAAGTCTGCATTGATTAAGGTCAATATTGCATTCACAACCTTCACTGGCTCTATTAATTCTTTAAACAGACTTTTGGCTCTTTAAAATGTCAGTATATCTATGCCAAATGCAAAAGAACAAATATGCCTAAAAATAAAACATAAAACAGGGAGCTCAGTGGCAGAGACCGAGGGGCCGCGGGTTCAAGCTTCAACAGCGTCACTGCGTTGTGGACCTTGAGTGAAACACATTTATCCTAGCTTAGTACTGGCTCAACCCAGGAAGACCTGTCCATGTTTAACTAAAAGATTGTTGATGGGACGTAAAGAATCAAATCAAACAAACAAACAAAAAAACATAAAGCACAAAATGATGCTAAAGCCTCTAATGGACAGTGCACATGTAACAAGTTTGTTTTATGGAAATGACTGTTTTATGTAAAGTGAATATAGTTTTTGATTGTAAAATCGATAATCAATCGACCAGGGTATTTCGATAATCGATAGTGATTTCCTGTCCGATACACAACACTACTACCTACCCACCCATCCACCTATTATTTGATCTACTCAACCCCCACCTACCTACGAAGTTACACACCCTAACCCACCTATAACCTGGTAACAGCTATTATCTTATCCAACAAAGCTCATGTCACATATTCACATCTGTTGGTTGCCATCTTTGACAGTTGAAAGGGAGCCAGCGATCAATTGAAAGGGTAAATACAATCATTGACCGATGACCCTTGTGAACAAATGTGGAAAAATTGCGGAATTCTTTTTAGCACCCCCAAATTGCTCTTTCTGCAGTGAACACCCAACTATTGTCTTATTTTATAATCCAAACAAACACAAATTTACATTAAATGGGCCCAGCGCGTGAAAACCTGTCTTAGGCATTTGCCAACAACAAAGGTACAGACCAGCCTGCGCAGTCTGATCAGTGCAATTGAGACTCACATATTTGTTGAAAAGTACCATATCTAGTCTTGCTACAAACAAAATTTTCTAGATAGTACCATATCACTTTGTCGCAAAACTTGAAGACAGGTTAACGCCAGGCTCAATCATTAATATTTAAATTTGTCTGACAGTTTTTCTTGTGCCACGGCGCAATTAATAACTGGACATCCATCCATTAAATATCCAATCCATAAACATTCTAAGTCATCTAGTCAAAATGGCTCAAAATCCATATAGGGATTTTACATTTTTTTCTACCAAATGCTGAGAGTATTATGTTTTTCACTTGATCATCACAACCAATGGAGACAGCTCAACTTTGGATGCCAAACATGTCGTTCAATGCAGTGAAATCACTGAAGTATGTTTAAAGCAAGAAGAAATGGAAAGAGAGAAACAATGTAAATTTCTGTAATACATTAATTTTTAGTCTGTTTCCTTCCATACGTGCACGATGTGGAGGCTTTATACATGTAAGCCTTTGCTACCAGCAATTATTGGCTTGAAATAAGCACAGTACAGTCAACCCTCTTTATAACGACACTGTTTGTTCCAAGCTATCTTTGACGTTAAAGTGAATTTGCTGTTATAAAGAAATTTTGACCATTACCAGATTTCCACATAATAATCATTTGGTAAAGAAAATATTATACAAATGAAGTAAAATGCTATTATTCCAAATGTAAACATCAGTTCAATTTCATATTCATCAAAATGCACAAAGCTTCCCACTTATCAAGTGAGACAGAAACCTGTTCATGCAAAAAGACCTTGTTCTGATGACAAAATTGTCTGACACATGGTACCAATTCTGTTATAATGAATTTATTTTCAATAGACTTTGTTTATCTGTTCCCAGAAGTTACTGTCTGTTTCCTTAAGTGAATATTCTGTTATAAAGAAGGAATTTTAA
Source organism: Loripinus fragilis (assembly GCA_964019695.1). Lineage (NCBI taxonomy): Eukaryota > Metazoa > Mollusca > Bivalvia > Lucinida > Lucinidae > Loripinus > Loripinus fragilis. The sequence goes on along the minus strand of OZ026520.1, from coordinate 20,544,874 downwards.
TGGAAACAGACCCGTTCCCAGCAATTTTTTGTCGGATATTGAATATTCTTTTATAACTAGTGACATTATTAAGAGTTTTGACTTTACATCAGGATTGGCTACCAAAATAGATGCGAATTTGTAACTAGAGTTTTTGTTGGATTAGATATCTCAAACTGTAAAATCAGTTACAACATATACATATAAATGAAATTTTATAGCCGTACCCCTAGCCAGTCCTCGGTGGACTGTCTACAGATAGGGGCCCATACCCCTAGACTTGTAGTCTAGAGGTACGGTCCGGTACCTCTAGAATCGTAGTCTAGGCAGGGGTGTGGAAATCCCAAAATTTTCTACTTGTCCATGGACAAGTACACTACAAAAATCTACTTGTCCTGCACTGAATCTTACTTGTCCAAATTTTACAGCAAATTATTTACTGCTTGTTCATTTAATGTATGAATGAATGTTACTTTTTATTTCAGTGGCTTTATTTATTTACAATTATATTCCTTTTTGAAGATTAAATAGCTTATGTTATACAAAGTAACTTACATGTAAGCTGGTAATTCTTCAAAACAGTTGGTGCTAAATTTTAATTCAATACAATGTACATTAATTTAAGTCAAGATTTTTCAAACTGGTTCTCATTTTTTCTATGGGTAACTCATGGCAGCAGGCTTCAGTTTTTTCTGCAGATTATTCTGAGCTCTCTTTTACACCCTTAAATTGTGTCCAATGTTTTGATGCATGTTTGATAGTTCATGAGCTGTTAATATTTAATCAGCTGTCCTGTCTAATTACTATAAGTGCATCTAATTTTAAATAAAAAATGTTAGTTTGTTATAGTGGTAAGATGAAATAAACTAAAAGGATAAACTGACAAATTAATCCCTCCACTGCTCTAACAATGAAATGTACATAGAACACATTGATGGTCACCAAAGGAACTCTGAAAACAATTAATTGTCCTTACCTTAACTTTACCAGTACTGGGGAGTTATCAGCTGGTCTAAAAATAACTACCTCAACTGGCTATTTCTTAGACTGGAATTTTACATAAAAACCATTGGCAAATTGATGAGTTTCAACAAGAAAATTCAATTAAAATAGCCAATGATTTTATAATTTTGACATACAACCACGCATAATAGTTTGCTAGGTATCCACAGGTGCCTTAAATTCGCTGTTTTCAGCCTTTATTGGTATTTTAAAGCCAAGTTTCAAATGTCATAAGAAAGTCATAAGTTTCGTGAACGATAAAATTCCAAAGGCTTGGGGGAAAAAACATGTAAATTTAGCGTTCCCTTCCTTAATTGGCACCTCTTTTTCATAGAATTTTGGGGCAGAAAAGAGTGCCAAAACAAATGGAAATTCACCCCAGATGTTCACTTGTCCGCGGGCAACTCAGCAGGAAAATTCAACTTGTCTGTCATCCAAATTTACCGTGTCGGACAAGTCGGGCATGGGATTTCCATACCCCTGCTAGGGATACAGGCTCATACCTGTAGACACTTCCAAGCATAAACCGTGCTGAAGTGGTGACAAAGCTGTAGTGTTAATGGGTACCACAGGTATATAAGGCACACATACAGCCTCGCTGTATGAGCTAGCTTTTACAGCCATGTGTAGTGTGTCAGGCCAAAGTTGCGAAGTTAAGCAATGCAGAGCTCAGTTAGTAGCTGGATGGGTGACCCAGGCAATGGAGCACGTGTGACTGGGTAGTTGCGCTCATGCTGGCTACATCTACTTCGTATGTTGATCCGTCATCTTTGACAATTATTCAACGGTTACAATTATTTACCGTTTGCAATTTATTATTCATCGGTTACAATTAGCCTGGTTTGCTGTGTATTCGACCATCTTATCACATTTTTTGCGCATGCGCATTATGGCTACTCTCTATATTTTTTTATCTAAGCAAAAAATATTAACTAAACACTTGTAACAAAGAAGAAAAGGAACTTAACATAGCCGCAACACAAAATTTGTAAACAGCGGTCTTTCATCAACATGATGTCATTGCTCTGGATCACTTAAATGCTTCCCGTTAAATCCATTGCTCTGATTGGTCAGTTGATAAAACCACAATGGTCAAGCATGATATGAATCTACAGTCCAGTTCAAATAATATGTTTCTTCTGAATGATTCCTAAACTCTAATGCAAATTTTCACTTTTTTATTATTTCTTTAAAAGGCTACAAACAATAGGGTCACTGAAAAAAAAAACGAGACAAACTTACAACTGTAGGATGGACATTCCATGATAGCAATAGCTCACTATCAGTTAAATGGGTCTGGAGAAACCAAAAATGTACCAAAAATGTATATCACTTCATAGAAATGTCTGTGGTCTTAGTTATTGGATTGTAGTCCCACTATTTCCTGTCTAACCCCTTGGGATATGCTTGAAAAAAAGTCCAAAATCGATTTTTTCATTCAAAAAATAGAGACAAAAGATCGATAAAGGTAACAGAATTTATCAAGTGAACTGCACTGTAATTTTCAGAAAAAAACGTAATATAGGTTGAACAAGCGTCTCCATGATCAATAAAGAATTAGTCAGCTAAAAAGGGTGATTTCAAAACAAATATACCAATTCTTATTGGGCTTAAAACTTTTTTTGAGAATTAAGGTATTTTGGAAATTTTAGACATAAATTATTATTTCTTGAATGAAATTGCAACTTGATCCAGCTTTTTCCCCATTTTATCTTTACTTTGTGAACTCTCACTTTGATGCGTCAGGATTTTCGGACGTTCCAATACTTGTCACGAGCTAAAATTCTGATTCACCATGGTGCTCCAACTGACAGGAAGGGTCGCATTGGCAGGAAGCAAGCATACTCAACGGTACCATCAGTATACTACACAGCTAAAAAGCGTCGGAAGTTCTATGTTTTTACCCTTGTGCATTATAATCTGAATCTGAATCTGAATATATACGTTGCAGGGCCTTTCAGCGTTGATGCAACGGGAGAGAGCTGGGATGATAGCTAGTCCCAATGATGGACGGCTTTCCTGAAGCCGTCAACTGTATCTGCGCGCACAAAGTTGTCGTCCAAATGGTTCCAGTCGATGATAGTCCTGGGGAAGAATGAGTTTTTGTATGTTTCAGAATTGCACTGGATTATCTTAAAGCATTTACTATTGTTTGTAGATTGTTTGTCAATGATGTTACTAGTGACACAGTCTGTATATTGTTTGGATTTAATTTGGCGTTTTCCCCGGATAGGAGTCAAAAAGTCATGAGATTGCATTGCTGGCACCAGCCCCTCCACCACCTTATAGAAGAATTATATATATAGAAGAATATAAAATTTAAAGAGTACCATTCTTCTTGACAAGCAAAGGGTTTGGGGGCATAGTGTTTCATAAACATCATTTCTAGTTGTATAAGACCAAGTTTTTTTTTGTGAAAGCTCATACTTGTACCTATAGGCTTGAGCCAAAATCCAACCCTATAATCGTAGGCAGTTCTCTTATGGCTTATACGACTATTTGGGAAGGCAACCGGCTTATCGAACTCTGCATTCGTCAAAATATAAAATGACCAATCGTACGACAGGTTTTTGTAATAATGAGTAAACCTTTTCTCGTCAACAAACACATTTTGTTTCGTGCAGGACGCCATTGTTGTTGTTTTAGGAACTGAACAGAACATGGATTTAGAGTTCCGCCGTTTATCTACAACGCGTCTAGACATTGTGTCCTTAACTCAGTATGTGAAGAAAGCCACGTATCGGAAGATAATACGCGCACATATATAGAATATATTATTTCACAGCTTTTTTACACGCACACGCATATGATAAAAATATTAATATGAACTTAGGCACTACCTAGATGCGGACATGAGCACTTTTGAAGTTTCAGGTTACATTAATTTTTGAAATAGAGACATTAGGTACATCTACAAAAGATGTTTTTATTTTGTTATAAGTGTTTACATGGGGAGACTGATTAAACTGGGAAATCCCATAAAAAATATAAAAAAAGATTTAGGGACAAAAAAAAAATCAGTATGCTACCAGTACCATTTGAAAAAAAGAAAAGAAGAGTGAGTAGTTTACTTAAATTTTAGAATATTTTTTCATTGGTTTATATAAAAAATATCACACCCACCCTCCTTAAATTTAGGGGGGGGGGGGGATCTTTCAAAAACTGGGGGAAATCCCCTGCCAAGAATAAACACTAAAAATTAGGCAAAGTCGGGTAACCTGAAACATTATTATTTGTTTTAGGCCTAAATGACAGCCATCAAATCTGTGGTTTGGATAGTGACTGCACACACATGCAGAAGCAATAAGTTTGGTCCTTATGTCACTTCTGTAGCATCGAAAGCTCACAATGTCATTATGTGATTTTCAAGGGAATGCCCCTCTCCCTTCCCAACTCCTTGGTCGGGACATGTACAATAATGGACACTATGTGATGACCTGCTAAGTTTTTAGCTGTAAGCAGAGTTCAATTACTTGTCAACAGAGAGCCAGAGTCTTTTTGAAGAGAAGCCAAAATGTAATCCCTAATGGCCTGACAAGAGAGGGCCCCTCAAGCATGCCACAGTCTCTACCCCTAGTTAGTAAACCAATATCTAACCATCATAAGATGGATATTGTTTGGAAATCAGTTAGTTATTGGAGCGATATCATTTTGCCCATAGGGTGAAAGTTGGACTGATATCTTGTTGGACACAGACTCACATTGGTCTATCGGTTTAGTCAGCAGACCAATACCTTACCATCATTGGTTCCATATAGCATGTATATCAGCAAGATATTGTAAACAACATTTAGCTGAGTGTCAGTGAGTGATATAGTTTTGACATCAGCATTAAGTCGGACTGATATGGCCATAGAAGTTTTCCATTCAACAAAATGACTAAATTTGTTAGGGTATCTAGTATCCACTGGTCCAGGACTACCAGGTGGATTTTATTTACATGTGTGAAAGTTCCAAACTTCCAAAATCCTGAACTTAAGAAATTAAAATCTCAAAACTTGCAATCTACCTATAAAATATTAAATGGTCAATAATGAATTGTCTTTTTAAACTGAACTGAAATTGGATAAGCTGCTTTAATCTGCCTTATTCAGACTACAGTGTTTTAGGTTGACTTTCTATGGAAAGTCAGCCTCAAAATCCTGAATTCAGGAATAATTCTGAAAACTCACCAATGTATTTAAGCATCTGCTGATGTATGGCTTTACACATTAACATGGCTAGCACTGATCCCTTTTTCATTTTCAGATCTAGCACTAGACAGTTATCACATATGGGCCTATTTCAAATCATGAGTTTTAGTGCTCTAGTTTAGTGGCTTTTTAAGATAAAATCGTTTGAAGAAAGATTATCATATTTTGATATGCAAACAGCAGATCAGACTATTTTTCTGAGAAGAAGACTTTTAAAGCCACTTTATACACAGAATCTTACTGTTTTTTAAGGGGTACATGTATAAAACTTCTTGCATTTTTATCAAATCAAAGGTTATCAATTATTTTAACTCTGAGTTTTGTTCCTCAGAGATTGACTTTTAATTCTAAACCTTAATTTACAAGGGAGACATAGAGGATCTTACATCAGTGTTCACGAATACTTTTCAGACATTACCAATACATGAGTGCTCATGTTTTATTGAATTTATTAAACAAGTTGGGGAAAATAGATAAAATCGGAGGCTTGCCAAGCTTTTTATCTCTTTTTCGCAACAAGTTTAATAAATTCAATAAAACATGAGGCTTAAATGAAATATATGTGTGGTTCCTGTTGCCTACCTACCCTAATTTTTCTAACCCTACCCTAAACATTAAAATGGTCTTTGGAGAAAAAATACCTAAAATGGGCACGTTTTCAGATTTTGTCACTATTTTCTTTGTTAAATGTTATGACAAAATTTAATAATTTCCCTACCTACCTACCCTAAATTTTGTTAGTATGCAACAGGAACCACACATATATTTCATTTTGGCCTGAGCATGAATGTTAGATTCTATTTATCATATGACAAATACTTTGAAATCTGATTTCTGGCGTAAAAGCTTTATAATTTTGTCATTATGTATGCAACGTTGTTATGGACGACATAACGTTACCAGTAAATCTATAAACCACTAGTGGTTTATCGATTTTATTGCATGGCGTCATTTCACTCCCAGACGCGACTTCATATGATAAAACTTTTTTCACTTCCTAAATGCTTTTCAAAAATGGTATAATTTGACTGAATTTTTGATCATTTTTTATGTTTTTCATATTTTTGAATAAAAACAAAGCATCAGATCAGACTGCTAGCACTGGGGTTCGAACCCAGACATACCTCCAGGTGCTTACATAGCATAACCTGAGGTTGTTCTGCCAATTGAACTATACCAACTTGCCAAATCTGAGCATTTTAAGAAAAGTTTGCAAGATTTGAAATGAGACACAGCTTGTATCATTCTCCCTTCTTTATGGGTTTGCCTTAAAGAAAGGTCCTCTCTTGAAGTTGTATGTTAAATTTGTGATCTTTGCCAATTTCTAAACAATTTTCAATTCCACTGGTGTAAACAACTGACAACTGAACAGAAACAACATATGTTCAATTAAAATAGTATTCCTAAAAACAGTATAAACAATCATATACTTTCATTTATATTATTTGGTCTGGGTTTGCGAAAGCCTTCTTGCTACTTCCTGAGGGGACAGACAGCTCCAAACAAGGGATACAGTAGCCAGTGATACCTTCTTGGTCTGATCTAGCTTTGCATGTCAGGGGACAAAAATTCCACTCGCCCGCTCATAATTACGAGTGAAATCTAGAAAGGACAAGTAAGTCTTCCCAAAGCACTCGTCCTGGTAAGAATTACTCGAGGATTTGAAGTCATATTACAAATTACTCCCTTATGTTCTTTATTGTAACGCTTTTAAAGGACAAGTGCATGTGTTTGCAGGACGAGTGAAAATTGTAAGTCACTCGTCTTGCAGGACAAGTGCAATGTTGAAATATTTTTGTCCCTAGCATGTACCTTTAACTCACGCTTCTTTTGCTCATATGCAGCTTTGCCATCGGAAAATCCCATAATGAATTCCTGAAATAATGATATGTATGCATCTAGGTAGTTCCTAAGTTCATATTGAGTTAAAATATATGTTTTGGGTGCTAGAAAAACCATCTCATCAAGATGATTCTTTTGAGTATCAAAATTAAGTATTTTTAGATTGACTTTCTATGGAAAGTCAGCCTCAAAATCACGTAAACAGGGCTAACACTGATCCCTTCCAGATCAAGCACTAGCCAGATATCACATCTGGGCCAATTTCTCATGCTTCCTCTCCTTTTTTCTCTTCATTATCTAAGGTCCAGATAAAGGAACTTTTTACGCGTAAAAGTGTAACTATTTTCTTATTCATGAATGTAAAAACATGTTTTGGGTGCTCAATAAAACTGTCCCACCGAAACGGTTCTTTTGCGTACAACCAACATATGTTTCCATTCAGGAAAATTTGGTTGACAAAATTTCTCTTTCCTCACTAATCTCTCTCTAATGTTCCTGGCATCCTTCCCCCGATCCATCCCTATCAGTATTGTTCCTTACTGCCGGGCTCTCCATTAGTTTTTCTATAATGGTTCCATCGCCCTAGCAGTATTATTCCTCCTTTTTCTCTTTAATACTGCTTGATCCTTCAATGTTCCATCCTTCCCTATAAGTATTGTTCCTCCTTTTCTGTCTACGCCCATTTATTGACATGCATTTTTGACAGGGTAGTTGGTGTTTGTTGCAAAGAATAGAGACTGTTCAAAATGAGGTAAATCTTCTCCAAATAAATGCCTTTTTTGCTGATGTAAGTAGGGACATGGGTACAATAAAATCCCTCATATTCTGCCGATTATTTACTAACTATCCCTTTTGTTTTCCTTTCTTCATGCTGTTAACAATGCCACGAAATTGTGTGACACACAATAATCGGTTTTGTTACACATTTTTAGGAAAAGTAAAAAAGCAAACCATTAAATAACAAAACATGGCCTCCAACTTAGAAACTATCAAATCTCTGCTGTGCAAAACATAAATGGTCAAACAAATTACCATTTATTCCTTTTGTAACTTTCTTCTTTCTCCTGTTCCTGGCAAAACATTTTTTAACAAGGGAGACAATCAAAACAATCTCGGACATCTATACGCTTTCCTAAAAATCGGGATGCACATGGGGATCGGATCGATATTGCCAGCTCCTTCGTGTACCCCCCCCCCCCCCCCCCCATCATTTCTGTTCAGGTTGCAGTCTTCACCATATGAAACTTCAGATATTGATTTAGAAACAAACAGACCCTAGGAAACTGGGCAAAATCCGTTGTGAAAGTCATCGAAAACCCATTAGGCTAAAGAAGATTGAAGTGGCAAGTGCCATCTAGCCGAAGAAAACTTCTCCCTTTTATCTTCAATGAAATTTCAATCAACTGTTACTCCAAACTGGGTCCGAGCTCCATATTGCTGATAAGAAATTGTGGACATATTTAATGAGCGTTTAACAAAAGTAATTTTCAGGGGTACTGGTCAACTCGTACCTAAGTCAACTCGTACCTTAGTCAACTCGTACCCATTTTTGGTCAACTCGTACCTTAGTTAACTCGTACCTAAGTCAACTCGTACCTTAGTTTATTTATAATAGAATATGAAAGAGTTTTATGCCGTTGTCTAAGTACGTTACTCATGACAAAAGCAAAATGATAAGTTTTGTTACGATTTAGGCGAATTCTACACTCAAAAGGAGCGTTCAATTACAAATGGGTAATACAGTATACAGGGATTTTTTCAACCTTTTTGGGAAGGGGCCCTAGGGCCTTTTGCTTTGGGAAATTTTCGGCATTTTAACTGAAATTGGGAAATTTTCTTCATTCATTTTTATAGTATTTTCTTAAACAGGCACGCTTTAACTGCATTGAATCACTCTTATTTCTGATCATATGCTTTATTTTGATTAAAAGTCCATTGAAAATGAAGGCAATTTGTAAACTATTTTGATTTACATAAAAATGACTTTCTGATTGGGAATTTTTTTTGTTCAAATTGGGAAAAAATGTAGGCATTTGCCATTGGGACAGGGGCCTTATAACTGCCCCTGAGACACCCGAAAAAAATCCCTGGTATACTGCCCATGTGTTTTCCTCGTTCTTACAAATTACAGTAGATGGAGAAATAGCTAGGCTCTACATTGTAAAAGAAATAAGTCACTAAACACCCATTTTGGTGGCAGCTGGACTGCCACTGTTCTTGACGTATTTAACGTATGAGCTGTTTTGTAATAACAGGGATAACTGTTAAACAACTATCACTGGTTAAATGTCAGCCTCTGGTAGCGTCGTCTTAGTATGAAAGTGTAGCTAAATGGACATCAAAAATGGGTGGCAACTATGCAGCCACCTCTTTTAGTGTTAACTTACAAGGATAGCACATTGCACACTTATCATTGCAAATAGCACTGCTCCCATCGAAATCATAAAATCTGGTTTTGTTACCTGCAAACAATAAAGGTACAGACTCGATGAGATAGACCGATCAGAGCATCCAAGCAGTCTGATCAGCACATTTGTTATTCAATCCCAAAAACTTTAATAGCTGAACTTGCTATGCGCATTATTCAAATTGAACCTCGCCTTTGTAACTTAGCATGCTGGATGTGTCCTTATAGGGTAGCTAACTCCTGAATATATGTTTTCTCGTGGCGCGGGTTTTGTGTACATAAAGCCGCTTTACAGACACGTGCTGGTGATTGGTAGGGTGTGAAAAACAGTACAATGATTGTATGTGATTGTATTAATTAAATTGTAACTAGAAATTAACATTGTCTGACAGTGTAAAACTTGAACACTAATAAAGAAAAATAGTACAATCTTATTAAAGAAAATTCGGAATTGCAATGTAAAAACGTGAAATCTTTTTTGGTTTATAAATGATTAAAACATTTTAAAAATAAACCCAGCTCACGTCAGAGGGTTTGGTTCTTTCATTTAGAAAGTCCAAGTGAGTCTCTCATCATGCAGTCTCATCTGAGCCTTCGCTACTTGCCACTTAAATGACTCCAAATTTGCTTTTTGTTTTGTCGTCTGCTGACTTATTTTGAAATGAGTAATTCAAAATATCTTCTAATATTTTAGTGCTCGTTGAAAAAAACACTGCATGCTATCATAACAGATCTATGTCCGAAATTCAAACCTGTGTGTACACGAGCAGCGATGACCCTGCGGAGCCGTCATTATATAAAGGGCTAGGATATTGGAATAGGCAGATCCGAAACTCCCCTAATCGCAGCCTCACAGGTCGTAATTTATAGTGTTTTTTTAATATTTGAACAGGCTGGCCCGAATCTCCCCTTATTGCAGATGGCAAAACTGCGTTGATTTGGTCGATTAAGCAGGCTATTCCGAACATCGACCCATAGGGAAAAGGAAAGGGAACTTGCCACAGCTGGCTTGAACCTCGTCCGATCGCTAATACTAAATTGTGATGAACATGTATGATTGAACAAGCTCCCAGAACGCCGCCCCATATGCATAACAGTTGGGATCTTTGAACAGGCTGGCCCGAACCTAACCTCAGCACAGATAGTAAATTTTGATGTTTTAGTGTTTGGAAAGGCTTGTTAGGACATATACTTACCAAACTCTCCGTCTATCATGCTCTACCCTGCCCCGTTTTTTTGACTCAGGTATACTGGGATAATCAGTTTTCGCCAACGTAAGCAGATATGGTTCTGAGGATAGCAAAACAAAATACAACCTGACCAGAAAATGATTTTATCATATAATTTCAACCTTTTATAATAATGTGTGATATCTTAGACCATCAAAATATGTTATTTAATTTGCAAAAACCTTGATTTGTTTGTGCACCCATTTTTCCGCCATTTTGAAAATAGTAATCTAATTCCGACAACTCTTGTTGACCTGAAAAAAGAGGCCTCAAAAAGGGTTGGATAGACAAAAAATCAATTGATGTTATGAGACAAACCATTTTTTTCATTCAATGAATATAAATTATTGTGAATCTTTTATCAATTAATTTATTGTAATCAAAAATATGTCAGTCATGTTTTTTTTTTCTATATTCAATCCAATTTCAGATTGATTTAAACCCCTAGGTTCATTGGGGTGCTACCACACAGACAGTAAATGAAAAAGTAGACATAAAAACTTTCTTTTATGTACTTAAGGGATCCATCAAGCCATTGCAGGCGAAAGATTGATATAATTTAACAAAAAATCATTTTCAGATATATGGTCCGTACAGCTGCTTATTTGCCATACCATTGTTTCTGAGTCTTAACATTAATAAGAACCCCCTTATAATAAAATCAATGATTTTCCCCACTTGGGACCCCAATACATCACTGAGTTTTCTTCCCTCCATCGTGAGGGTGTCAACGCAAATGAAGATGAAGGAAGCGATGTATTCAATGTATAAAACATATCAGGATCATAATTTAAAGATTGGGGTTAAAAAGAATTAGTGAAAATGGCAGGAAAACATTGATGCAGATATGTGACCATTATTTTACCACTCAGATATGCATTTTCTTACTGCTAAAACAACTTAACAGACAGCTTTTCTTTTGCCCTTGGAAATCCCCTTTTCAGAATGAGCCTGTGATGTCACACAAGTGAAAAAGCGGTAGGAAAGTTCAATTGGCGAAAATACATTCTTGGCGAAATTAGCTTACTCCACTATACGAGTTGACTTGGGGTAGGTACGAGTTGACCAAAGGTTAGGTACGAGTTGACCAAAAATGGGTACGAGTTGACTTAGGTACGAGTTGACTAAGGTACGAGTTGACTAGAAACCATTTTCAGTATACCTTGTGAGAATCGTTGAATCGTTGAGAAAGAGATGGGAAATTTTGTTTTTACTGACGATGAACGCTACCGGAAGATAAACAAAAGACCGGTACACTACTGTTTTATTTCTCGCAAGCGTACATTCTATATGTTATCTGGGTGAAATAAACGCAAACCAGTCAACCGGAAACGACTCAAACGAGATTCAGCTGTTCTCGCGAGAAACTTTGAGAAAATTGACCCACAAAAACAAACTTGCATAGGGTTTACATTCGGAACTCTTCGGCCAGTTCCGTAGAAAACAGGCACAACGCGTTAATCTATAGGCGGACATGAGCCGATGCCTTCGGCATCGTCTCATGTCCGTATTACACGGTGTTTTTGATCGGTCTCAGGCTGATACGGTCTACTCGGGCTGAGATCAGGGCTGGGATAAAAACACCGTGTAATAATCTGTGTATACAAGCAATTTCCTACATGTGGTTATAACCAGGTTAGGCTACAATGAACGACCGCAAACAATCCATGGCACCGCGAGGAAGCGATACAAAACAGAGATGTAAAGGCTACAACACAACATAAGGTATAAAAATGATACAAGCAACTCCCTTTCTGATGTTCGCATTAAAATGGGCTGTGCTAGGAAGACAGAGTAAGACAGGTTAAGACCATTCCAGGGTCTTTCTACACAGGGTTAGGACTCTTTTACCATAGGAGGTTTTAGGAATTCCCAAAGTGACGTCATTTTCGCGCATGCGCATATCCGTGGCCGTCAACGGTTCGTCCAGCTCTATGGAATCTGTGTTAAATGTGGGTTTATATTTTGAGAAAATGGGCTTTTATAGCCAATGTCATATCAAAACTTGTTTGTATTCTTTGATATACATTAAAAATACATCTTACCGATAAATAATGGTTCCGAATAACAAACGTTTATCCATTTAAAAGGCAAAATATGAGGCTGCGGGAAGTCCAGAAGTGTCGAGCAGAACGCTGATATTTTCTTCCAATATAACCCATAAAAACTTTAAACATGTAAAATTTTGGTTTGTTTATGCACTTTTATGATGAACAGAGTGAATCCACCTGCTTGTTTGCCAGTTCTCTCTCTCTCTCTCTCTCTCTCTCTCTCTCTCTCTCTCTCTCTCTCTCTCTCTCTTACGCATCCGTGAAATCATCTCAAAACCAGTGATTATTGATAGTCCAAAAGTAGCTTAATTAGGCTAATTTAAAACAGTTAACTTACGATTAATTTGTCCCAAAGAAATAACTAAAATTCCAAGTTAAATATTTGATTTTCACAGTTGACACCGTTCTAACAGATCCGTTTAATCATCACCCTATGTTGAATAATTGAACGACACGCCCCACGGACTGGCGGAATCAGAGTGTTTTCACAAGTGATTGTCATTGGTGTAATAAAAGAGGGGGTCATAAAAGATCATTAAAGGATGCCGACATGCTGGACCCAAAATTACTGGGTCCGAGATTATAACACATTTTAACAAGTCTGACATAATGCAACGACACTGAATTCGTTCTCTATCAGTTACATTCTAATTCGTGGTCGTGTTTTTGTATAAACACTAGCTAATATATATTGTCTGTCTGTCTGTCTGTCAGACGGGCCAGTTTCATTTTAATTCATTGCCTGTTTTTTTTAAAGCACTAGCTAATATATAATGTCTGTCTGTCTGTCTGTCTGTCTGTCAGGACATGTGTATTTATGTTTCTATCCGTCTGTCTGTCTGAACATCCACACGGAAAGGAACATACATGTGCATGTTCAGACAGACAGACGGATACATGTGCATGTTTTGTCGTATAACTGTCCACTTCTTCTTCTGAATATCCATCTTCATCTTACTTATGCTCCCGCGAATCTGCGCAGGCTCACCTAAGGCAATGCAACAAGTTAACATTGTGCAGTCTCGAATGAGCCTTCGCTGTTCGAGAGGAAAATGTAATTATGTTTTAGCGCCATCGTGTGCGCATTCGCTACTCGAGAAGAAAATCAACATTATATTTTTCTATTTTCAGCCCCTAGTTTATGTCCACAATCAAATGTACAAGTGTCGACTGCTGATAACCCTTGAAAACAGTTCAGGCCCGACAAAATGTTCTCGCGAGAATGCCTGCATGTGCAGACTCGTATCAGCCTTCGCTTCTCGAGAAAAAATGTTCTGTTTCTTTTTCAGCGCCCATTTGTGTCCTTAATCATCTGCTACTAGTGTCGTCCGCTGATAACCTTTTCAAACAGCTTGGACCTAGGGCAGACCCGGCAAAACTTTCTTGCGAAAATGGCGAAAGTTTTTTTTTTATTTCTTAAGTGCACATTTCTGTTTTTTGTTAGTTCCTTTCTTTCTACAATCATCTATTCAGTTTTGTTGAAATAGCTGTTTTAGCAGTGTGTGTTCTTGCGAGAATGCACACATGAGCCTTCGCTGCTCGAGAGGATTTTTTATACATTTTTGGGTCGAGTTGCCCTGCACCCAAGATGAATTCCTACACGATGCGACATGGTGAAATTTCGTACATGCAATTAAATAATGCAATGTTCATATATTTCAAAATGTGTTCCATTTGTAAGTTCTTTGCAATAATAGTTGAAAATATCTACATTCGGTTTCAGAGTCTAGTTACATAAAATAAATTAAAAAAAAATAAACAACCGCCTTGTTTATTGTTAGCAAATACTCTTTCAAGAAAATAAATGAAGTGTGTCATTGACAAAAGTTCGTTAGTTATCAAAATAGTTGCCTTAAAATGGTTAATTTTTGTTGTGTTAAATTGAATTGAAAAGTTTAACGGCTCCCGATTTATTCATTTCAAACGCAACGACAGACAAATTATCTCAATAAATGTTAATATTATTTGACGAAGTATTTCTAGATGCATTCAAGATGCATTTACAATTCACATTTATATAAATTAAATAGCAAATTGTAACAAGGGAACTTAAAATCGGTGGAAAATGTTGAAAGTTCTACTGTTTTCCCTATCTAGACAATACACAGTTGACGGCCAGTATATCCAAATTCTATTTATAGAACCGGAAGTACGTCACGATAAAACCTCCTATATGTTGAAAACTGTTGTAGAAGAGAATCGTATTTACTCACACACAAACTGTTCATTTAAATTTATCAATACTGTCAAATTTTACTTACATAGGCATAGGAAGGTTTTAAACACTGAGTGGGGGGACCAAACCAATGACAATACGAAACTGCGCATAGCTTATGAGTCGACCGAGCAAAGCTCAAGAGGCTGCTAGGGGGTCCGGGGAGCATGCCCCCGGCAAATTTTGAGATTGTAGATGTCATTTCCTGCATTCTTGGGCTACTCTGACCACGTTTTCTCTGTTTCTGATGGATTGATTTAGTGCTTATACATTATCAAGAATATGGGAAATTAGTTTAATAACTTTTCAGTTTCCAAGCTGCAAAAGGACAACGGTTTTACAACTCGGTTTTATTGAGTCTGTTCATGAGAACTAATGGATAGTGCAACAATTCTCACCTCACCCCCCTAGCACCGGTTTAAGCGGTATTCTGCTATCAGTTAGAATCCAATATTCCTGAAGGACCAGTATATGAAAAAAATAGCAACACTAAATATCGATGTACTGGAAGAAGTTTTACCAACTCACACAGAAACAATGACAGCTGTTGCGACCTCTGAATAATCTGGAAAAAACGGATCCCTCAGATAGAGAGTGAACCTACAATATAAGAAAACAGCGCAGACTTGGTTTTATTGAGTCTGTTCATGAGAACTAATGGATAATGCAACAATTCTCACACACCCCAGCACCGGCTTAAGCGGTATTATGCTTTCCGTCCAAAAACTGTTTAAAAGATCTCAAAGACTAGTAATCTATATGCAAATTGTTGGAACAGGTATGCCTATTTCGTTCACAATAAAATAATCAAATGGCAAGCCTACATGATATGATATCACTGGTACTTGGAGTTTTACTAGGAATCTGTGTAATTCCTGATTAATGTACAGAATGAAGTTGTTTGATACTAGCACTGAGTACTCCCTCTCTGACATCAGTTTTGTTTTCAATTAGACTTTCCCCATTCAGAAAACTCTTTACTTAAGCTACCAAAATATTGTTAACGTTCGACATTTATGGACACAAACTCAGTCACAACTTTCAGTACATCAACATCTTTAGTCATATCGTTGTGGAAGTGTACTCGTAGAAGCATTCCATTGTTCAATCGATACTGTGTGATGGTTGATTCAAGATATGTCCTCACATGTCTTAGCATGGAGAATGGCCTCTCTGCTGTTGCGATTGTAACATGAATAGTGAGATATATCTACAATATAGCAACGATACTGCTGACGTTAACTTTTTATTTCCAGAATCTTTATTCAAAATTTCACAAATTGTTCTCACATTAGTCACATGTTTAATGCTTAGTGAGCTACTTCTTACCAGGTCTTCCATCATGGATAACTCGGTCTTCAGTTTATACATTTCAATGTCATCGTTATACATATGAGTAGCGACATGAGATTTCCAAAAATGTGGTGTGTGCAAACAGCAAAGCCTCAGATCAGCCTGCGCATACGCGCAGTCTGATCAGAGCCTTTGCTGGTCGCTTGAATATTCTATAATTGTTAAGCTACAGACTGAACATCATTTTGAGTTCCTAAGCTTTAAAGGAATTTGCACAGACTCATCTGAGTCTACACACGTAAAAATGCCACATTGTTGGAAATCACGTGTCACGGCACATCTGTTATTGTGGCAGTGTCACATCTTCTCCATAGGCAGCATTTATTAAAAGTTCTTCAATCTGATATGCAGTGTTGAGATTCTGGTGAAAATATCTCTTCTTAATTTGACCCTTTACCGTATCTATTGCTTCGTAATACTGTTGCCTGTAACAATCTTTGGGGTTTCAAATTTCACATTTTCTGCACCAGGAAACTTAATTTTCTGGGAACCCTTCTGTACCTTGGAAGGCATGGTTTATCTGTTATATTATTTGATTTAGCCTCTGCAGCTTAATAAAAGATATCAAATGGCTCTGCTTGTCTCTGTCTGTCTAGAAAAACTTCAACCATAAGAAAGTTTCTTGCAGCAATCAACAAATGAAGTATAAAAAAATAGCTGAAATATTGGGGTGGAGAAGGGTGGGAAGGATATGTTGCCCCCTCCCCCACCCTCCCTCTTGAATTAATGAGGGAACTGGTACCTGTTGCCCCCCTCCCCTCCGTTACTACTAACTATAACTACGCATAGAGACGTCCCCAAGCCAAAACGCACCAAATGGGTACAACTGCTCAGAGAAATCAGTTTTATTTCGCGAAATCATTTTTTTTGACGAAATCGACCTCAGTTAAGATAAACTTTTCGGCCCTGAAATGGTATTTAGGAGGAAATAATGAAGTGATTTGAACCACCTTGGTAGACTGCCTGCCTGTGTGTCTGCCTGTCTGTCACATTCCTTTCTTTGAAACCAGAGACGTCCCCAAGTCGAAATGCACCGAATTGGTCAATTCAAAGAAAATAAGTGGTGTGGAGTTAGCACAGGGGGTTAGAGGGCCTGAACAATGTTTCAAGAGCTGTGAGGTCGAGCAGCAAAATATATCTGTCTGCTTGCCTGCTTGTCTTTATATCACAAACATACGTTGTCTTTGCATACAGCATGACTGTTCAGAATATCATCTTTAATGCTTAGCGTCGACCAATTTTTTTTATGAATGCTTATACATGTACTTGTAATCATATACTGTTAGACTTTTAACTAATATCAAAATGTAATACGAGACCATGGTAAAATTGAAAAAAAGAGACTTGAGCCAGTCTAGTGTCAAACGAGTACAGAGATTAGATACTACCCGCCAGACTCCCTTACATTGTACTCGAAGTTATCAATGATATAGAAATATGGGGGTGTCAGTAGGTTATCATAACTTCACATTTTACCTATATAAAGATACTGCGAGCCATGTCACCATTAGATAACTCTTATACATGCATGTATTGTCAAAGTTACGTAGGCTAGCATCTTGCAAGTGTGTATGCTGCAAATCGAACTTCTATACTACCTTGGCGTCAAATAACAATGTTCCTTGGCGTCAAATAACAATGAAGCTGATCAGGCTGCGCAATTTACTGATCAGCGACATTGTTCACATGCAAACATGTTTTCTCACGACTTAACTCACTTTGTGACCGTACCTTGAGCACACAGTTCAAAAACAGGATAAGCCATGTGCATACATGCGCGAATGTACACTGTCATAATATTGCATGCAAACTTCACACATCACACATGCAAATAAGTGAGGGTGTGGATGGGGTTTGATTATTAGTGCATTATTTCATATTGTATTGAATAGAGAATAAACGGTCAAACATGATAAGAGAAAAAGAGATCCTAAAAAATAAAGAATAGTTGTATTTATTTAATGAATAACAGAAAAATGTAATGAATAATAAGTTTTAAAAGAATAAAGAATTGACGAAATATGAGTCCAAAACTGTATTAGATGTGTTAACTGTGTTAGATGGTCTCTCTCAAGTTTCTAGAATTTTCAAAGTTTTTAAAAGAATAATGGATTTTTTTAAATGAATAAGCATAAATCTTAATGAAAGTGAATACTGGACTGAGTTTTGCTGATTAGAGAATAACAGACCCCTACATCCGAAATTTTTTCCTGGGCATGTTGGGGCATTGATTTACATGTTTGTAGTACAGGTAAACCTCGAAGTGACTGATGCGACTGCTGTTGTACATATACATGTATTAGATTCGCACAAACCTATTTACTTACTTCATGTTATGTCATATGTAAATGTAAGGAACACTGAACTGGCTCATTGTAGACCAGCATGCGTTATGCACGAGATGGTCCAACATCAAATCCCATTCATTAGCCTTTTGTTTCGTTTCGAAAAGGCAGTAAATAATGGACAACCCTTTTATATAGATCATGGTCTACTCAACGGCAGGCTTATCAACATATAAGCCTGTATACTCTTAGTAGTATAGGCGTCACTTTAGCGTTTTTGACGTCACTTCCGGTCCAAGATGGCGGCCCCCACGACTTCCGGTCCAAGATGGCGGCCCCCTTGACACCAAGATGGCGGCCCCCACGAAATCAAGATGGCGGCCCCTGTGACGCGTTCGGTTACACCTCGGAGGGTGAGTCAACGCCCTAGACCACGAGAAGGTAGCGTCACGTCCTAGAGCGCGGTGTCGTTCTTCTATATACAAGGGTGAGGGGCCTCTCAATTATTTCCGGGTGGTTTTTTTACGAAGTTCAGAACGAGATCCAGTCTTTAATGGTGTAGCGCGTCGCAGCGCTCGGTTTATCCCGTTCCCCGGGAGGACCCTTTTTTTTCAGCACGGTCCTTTCACGTCTTTTTCCACGTACTGATCGGCTTCGTAATTGGGTCGTTAAGGCTGAGAGGGATATGATTGTCTATCAACGTAGAACGGGTTCCTCGCCATGTATATGGCGTCTGGCTAACTTAGGAGCATATTGCGCAATTATTTGCCGTTCGTCCTTTAGTATCTTAATGAATTCCAGTCCCAAGTTGCTGTCTTACGCCCTCTGTCCGTTATACTATCCTCTCCTTTTCGCTTAAGCTCCGATTTTGCCATTTCTAAAGCTTGGGCTACTGGGGTGACCAGGTTCACTACGGGGTTTTCCTTTTGTCTCATTTCTTTCAACTCTCTGTATTTCCGTCCACTACCCACAATATAATGACCCTGACTGTCGCGTTCCGCGTAGCCATCTCTAACATCCAGCAAGTGCTGAAACCATTTGTCGGGATCCGAGACGTACGGAATCCACTTCTGCTGTTGGTAATCGTAAACGAGTCTAGTGCCCATCTCTTTCCATCGATTTCCTCCTTAGTGCTCGAGTTATTCTTACGCTCTATTCATACGAACGGGCGAGAGTTCAGTTCACTATCCTCAAGCACCTCGATTAATCGCTCAGCAGCCTCTCTGGCTTCGCGCCGTAGTTGTCTACATCTCATCCGAAACAACAGTTCATCAAACAAAGCTATACACATAAAAAGTAATGGCGAACATATTTACGCCTATTCAATACTTAATCCCTTTTCTTAGTTACCAGTTTTGATAGTCATTAGGGTTACACTCCGAACACCGTAATGCCCCTAACTGATTCATGTGATCACTTTGTACGTAACAGGGTACGACCCCGTCTAGTTCGGGTAAGGTCCTTCCAATTTCTGTTAAGAGTTCTTTGACGGCAATGTATTCTAGGGGTCTCAGGTATAATCCCTTTTTCGTAGGTATGACCTCTTCTTGAGGCTTCCAATACTGCCTTATATCCATACATGCGCTGCCCTCGGTGATGGTACAATAGACGTTCCCTCCAAGATGACTCTTATAGTTTTGTTTCTCTGTCCTCGCTTGATCCGCGTATTCTAAGTAATCCACCCAATTCTTCCATCGCATCAAGGTTAAGCTGATACCTTTTTTGGTCGGTTTGTCATCTTTCCATTCTCTCAGGTCAACACGCAGTTCACCTTTCCATTCTGTGACCTCGATAAAGCGATCGTTTCCGAGACTGAATCTGCATCTAGACATGTTTACTGTTTGACTGTCAGAATAGATATGACTAGATTGCTGCAAAGCGCCTTATATAGTGAGAGGTCTCTTCTGATTGGTCAATTATCCAGCCATCCGATTGGTCAACCTCCTCACTCCTGATTCCTCCTCCTCATTCTCCTTCACGACGTAGTAGAGTCCTCTTGGTCTTCAGAGGCTTTCTCGGTTTCTATATTATGATTCGGCCATATGTCCATAAATAAATCTTTTCTGAGTTTGATGGCTTGTCTTATAGAGTCCGCCTGATTCATATCGTGTTGGTTCTTAAACGTTTTAGCCGATTCCAGTATTCGCTGTTGAACAGGATCCTCTTGTAGCTCGTAATAATCTATTAGAAATTGAGCGTAATCTCGTCTGAGTTTTTTGCGGAGAGAAGGCAAATCATCATTGGCTGCGAGATGAATAGATTTATCCGAACTAAAACCTCGCTCTTCATAAGCATTCACTTTAGCTTTAAACTGCTCTACGTTCTCCTGCCTGATCGGATTTTGAAATCTCCTGTTCCAGATGTAGAGTTTAGAGCGCTCATCTCTTTGTTTTCTTCGTTTACCTGGAGGGCTTAAATCGCTTACCCTCCTATTCCATATATCCGGTTTATAACTTTCATCTCTTTCTTTATCCGGAGGGCTGATAGAGCGTATATAATCTAGGGACTCCACACTGTCAGCATCTTCATCATCAGAAATATCTCCGTCATCGGGAGACTGTTGATCGACAAATATGTCAGTTTGTAGTCTGTCCTGTTCGGATGTACTCGATTTAAGATCTAGGATGAGGTAACCATAAGGTCTTGCCGTGGCATCTTCAAATTTCCTCATAAATGTGGCGCAAGTGGACGGATAAATTCTTCTTGCCAAGGTCGCAACTTGTTGTCTGTCGATCGGATTATTAAACAAGACCAAATATTGCGTATTTAAAGCGATATCCCTGCAAGCTCTACCTTGAGGAAATACGTTTTGAGTCAAATACACGATAGATATATTTCTGTGGTGACTGCCTTTCGTAAAAAGGTCGGCAATTCTCTGGTCACACTTTGCTTCGGTCATCAGGTCATCAAAAATGATTAGGTTCCTTTTTGAGGGATCCATAAACTGAGCATTATCTAGATAGTCTGGGATACCCCGTATAAATTCTATACATGGAATTCTCTTTTGAAGGTCTTCGTACAGGGGCTGCCATTGTCCAAAACACCATAAGATTCGTTCCGGTGGCGGTTGTACTAACGAGGAAAGTAACAGTTTTCTAGTCCATTCCGTTTTCCCCGATCCGCTGGGTCCAGTTACCATCAGAGAGAATGGGTGTCTAAATGTCATTTCCTTCAATGGTTGTGACTGGTCGGTATATTTCCCACTGCCATGGACATTGCGTTCATGTCTTTGCAATGCATCACGCCTACTATAGGACTGGTTGCAGATCAAACACCTGATCATTTTGTCTCAGTTAGTATTGTTTCTCTACCTTCATACGGGTGTCATCCTTCTTACGATCATTGGATCATTGTGACCACCACCACCGACACCACCACCACCCACCACCACCACCACCCACCACCACCACCACCACCCACCACCACCACCACCACCACCACCAATCACCACCACCACCACCACCACCACCACCACCACATGGTGGACCATTGTTTCCTGACTGTACATTCACTACATCCTCACTGTATCCTCACTGTGCCCCAATGTACCCTCACTGTATACTCACTGTACCCCACTGTACTCTCACTGTAACCCCGCTGTATCCTCCCTGTACCCTCACTGTATCCCACTTTACCCCAACTGAACCCTCACTGTATCCTCACTGTACCCTCACTGTATCCTCACTGTGCCCCCACTGTACTCTCACTGTATCCCCACTGTATCCTCCCTGTACCCTCAATGTATCCTCCTTCCCTCCTCCTCCTCACCCTCTCCTCCTCCCTCCTAATCTCACTGTACCCAAACTGAACCCTCACTGTGCCCCAATGTACCCTCACTGTATCCTCACTGTACCCCACTGTACCCTCACTGTATCCCAACTGAACCCTCACTGTATCCTCACTGTGCCCCAATGTAACCCCGCTGTATCCTCCCTGTACCCTCACTGTATCCCACTTTACCCCAACTGAACCCTCACTGTATCCTCACTGTACCCTCACTGTATCCTCACTGTGCCCCCACTGTACTCTCACTGTATCCCCACTGTATCCTCCCTGTACCCTCAATGTATCCTCCTTCCCTCCTCCTCCTCACCCTCTCCTCCTCCCTCCTAATCTCACTGTACCCAAACTGTACTCTCACTGTAACCCCACTGTATCCTCCCTGTACCCCCAATGTATCCTCCTTTCCTCCTCCTCCTCACCCTCTCCTCCTCCCTCCTAATCCCACTGTACCCCAACTGAACCCTCACTGTGCCCCAATGTACCCTCACTGTATCCTCACTGTACCCCACTGTACTCTCACTGTATCCCCACTGTATCCTCCCTGTACCCTCACTGTATCCTCCTTCCCCCTCCTCCTCACCCTCTCCTCCTCCCTCCTAGCTCCATTATGAATTTGAACTATCCTCCTGAATTGTAAAATCGATAAGCAATTTCAAAACATGGATCAAAGTGAATGCAGCCGGTCAGATCCGGTCAGCTGATTATATTGCTGAATGAATTGAGACAGGCCCACGGAAAACCCACCTTTTCAATACGGACGACTTTGCTGTATCATTGCGTTGGGTCTTCGCTGTTCCACATCGAATTTACTGATCAGAGTGCGTTATTCAAGCAGATGAGCCTGTCCATCGGACCAGACGTTTGATGTATCTATAGCGTGTACTAGGAAAGGCGATGGCGATTTTCGCCCTTTTCATTCTAAATGTCTTGGGTATATAAATACACCAATAATTCTTCGCCTTTGTCAGAGTCTATATTTACCTGAGAACTAATGTACAAAGTACGGATATAGATGTTGTTTAATTAAATGCTTTCACTGCGCATGCGCGACGGCCATTTTGGATGACATCATCGTATGTAGACATTAAATAGTCGACTCATGATCGCATTACAGAGCTTTCCTAACTCTCGCAGTGACTAGGCGTCCTACGCTCATAAAGATTTCTTAAAAGTATTCATCAACGACTTAACACAAGCTGGTATCGCCAGAGCCTTCGCTGCTCGTGTACAGGTAGGTACATGAGACAGTTAACCCCTAAATTCAACTTACGTATCGTCTGTTCATAGTCTAGAGACGAATTGCGAAATGTATGGCTTATGATATACATTTATAACGATATTACTTTTAATTGACCAATCAGAAAAAACCTCTCGCTATATAATGCGCATCGCATGCAATCGAGTCATAGCTAATATGACAGTCAAACAGCAAATTGAACAGTTTAAATGATACTATTTAGCTCAAACGTTTGGTGTTTTCGAACGCCACACGTTTTTTTTTTATAGCGTGATTCATCTTCGCGTTATAAGAACGCGTGAAAAGCATTGTCCAGGAAGCTGAAACATAAAAGTGTCGTTTTAAAAGGAAGGCTCGCACTTGTATTATAAGCGTTTAGATTTAAAAGGAAAGGCTTGCCAGGTTATACATAAAAGTGTCGTTTTTAAAGGAAGGTTCGCGTTTGTATTATAAAAGTTTCGATTTAAAAGGAAAGGCTTGCCCAGCAAGCTGATATACATAAAGTTTCGTTTTAAATGGTGTTTAAAAACAGATCAAAACTATGCCTCATAGATACAAGTTCCAGTGTCCAATATGCCATAGAAATGATGTGCTAAATATAGTACATCATCTTAAGACTATACATAGCGTAAATGCTGACGACTGGTTGTTTAAAGCGAAACTGTTATGCTTAATCATTATATAATCATGGTCAACCCACAATTACCGGTGAACCTACGATGATAGAACATTCTACAACGAGTATAATGGCCGTAAAAACAGTGATCATGATAGTTCAAATTCATAATGGAGCAAGGAGGGAGGAAAAGAGGGTGAGGAGGAGGGGGAAGGAGGATACAGTGAGGGTACATGGAGGATACAGTGGGGATACAGTGAGAGTACAGTGGGGTACAGTGAGGATACAGTGAGGGTACATTGGGGCACAGTGAGGGTTCAGTTGGGGTACAGTGGGATTAGGAGGGAGGAGGAGAGGGTGAGGAGGAGGAGGAAAGGAGGATACATTGGGGGTACAGGGAGGATACAGTGGGGTTACAGTGAGAGTACAGTGGGGTACAGTGAGTATACAGTGAGGGTACATTGGGGCACAGTGAGGATACAGTGAGGGTTCAGTTGGGATACAGTGAGGGTACAGTGGGGTACAGTGAGGATACAGTGAGGGTACATTGGGGCACAGTGAGGGTTCAGTTTGGGTACAGTGAGATTAGGAGGGAGGAGGAGAGGGTGAGGAGGAGGAGGGAAGGAGGATACATTGAGGGTACAGGGAGGATACAGTGGGGATACAGTGAGAGTACAGTGGGGGCACAGTGAGGATACAGTGAGGGTACAGTGAGGATACAGTGAGGGTTCAGTTGGGGTAAAGTGGGATACAGTGAGGGTACAGGGAGGATACAGCGGGGTTACAGTGAGAGTACAGTGGGGTACAGTGAGTATACAGTGAGGGTACATTGGGGCACAGTGAGGATACAGTGAGGATGTAGTGAATGTACAGTCAGGAAACAATGGTCCACCATGTGGTGGTGGTGGTGGTGGTGGTGGTGATTGGTGGTGGTGGTGGTGGTGGTGGTGGGTGGTGGTGGTGGTGGTGGGTGGTGGTGGTGGTGGGTGGTGGTGGTGTCGGTGGTGGTGGTCACAATGATCCAATGATCGTAAGAAGGATGACACCCGTATGAAGGTAGAGAAACAATACTAACTGAGACAAAATGATCAGGTGTTTGATCTGCAACCAGTCCTATAGTAGGCGTGATGCATTGCAAAGACATGAACGCAATGTCCATGGCAGTGGGAAATATACCGACCAGTCACAACCATTGAAGGAAATGACATTTAGACACCCATTCTCTCTGATGGTAACTGGACCCAGCGGATCGGGGAAAACGGAATGGACTAGAAAACTGTTACTTTCCTCGTTAGTACAACCGCCACCGGAACGAATCTTATGGTGTTTTGGACAATGGCAGCCCCTGTACGAAGACCTTCAAAAGAGAATTCCATGTATAGAATTTATACGGGGTATCCCAGACTATCTAGATAATGCTCAGTTTATGGATCCCTCAAAAAGGAACCTAATCATTTTTGATGACCTGATGACCGAAGCAAAGTGTGACCAGAGAATTGCCGACCTTTTTACGAAAGGCAGTCACCACAGAAATATATCTATCGTGTATTTGACTCAAAACGTATTTCCTCAAGGTAGAGCTTGCAGGGATATCGCTTTAAATACGCAATATTTGGTCTTGTTTAATAATCCAATCGACAGACAACAAGTTGCGACCTTGGCAAGAAGAATTTATCCGTCCACTTGCGCCACATTTATGAGGAAATTTGAAGATGCCACGGCAAGACCTTATGGTTACCTCATCCTAGATCTTAAATCGAGTACATCCGAACAGGACAGACTACAAACTGACATATTTGTCGATCAACAGTCTCCCGATGACGGAGATATTTCTGATGATGAAGATGCTGACAGTGTGGAGTCCCTAGATTATATACGCTCTATCAGCCCTCCGGATAAAGAAAGAGATGAAAGTTATAAACCGGATATATGGAATAGGAGGGTAAGCGATTTAAGCCCTCCAGGTAAACGAAGAAAACAAAGAGATGAGCGCTCTAAACTCTACATCTCGAACAGGAGATTTCAAAATCCGATCAGGCAGGAGAACGTAGAGCAGTTTAAAGCTAAAGTGAATGCTTATGAAGAGCGAGGTTTTAGTTCGGATAAATCTATTCATCTCGCAGCCAATGATGATTTCCCTTCTCTCCGCAAAAAACTCAGACGAGATTACGCTCAATTTCTAATAGATTATTACGAGCTACAAGAGGATCCTGTTCAACAGCGAATACTGGAATCGGCTAAAACGTTTAAGAACCAACACGATATGAATCAGGCGGACTCTATAAGACAAGCCATCAAACTCAGAAAAGATTTATTTATGGACATATGGCCGAATCATAATATAGAAACCGAGAAAGCCTCTGAAGACCAAGAGGACTCTACTACGTCGTGAAGGAGAATGAGGAGGAGGAATCAGGAGTGAGGAGGTTGACCAATCGGATGGCTGGATAATTGACCAATCAGAAGAGACCTCTCACTATATAAGGCGCTTTGCAGCAATCTAGTCATATCTATTCTGACAGTCAAACAGTAAACATGTCTAGATGCAGATTCAGTCTCGGAAACGATCGCTTTATCGAGGTCACAGAATGGAAAGGTGAACTGCGTGTTGACCTGAGAGAATGGAAAGATGACAAACCGACCAAAAAAGGTATCAGCTTAACCTTGATGCGATGGAAGAATTGGGTGGATTACTTAGAATACGCGGATCAAGCGAGGACAGAGAAACAAAACTATAAGAGTCATCTTGGAGGGAACGTCTATTGTACCATCACCGAGGGCAGCGCATGTATGGATATAAGGCAGTATTGGAAGCCTCAAGAAGAGGTCATACCTACGAAAAAGGGATTATACCTGAGACCCCTAGAATACATTGCCGTCAAAGAACTCTTAACAGAAATTGGAAGGACCTTACCCGAACTAGACGGGGTCGTACCCTGTTACGTACAAAGTGATCACATGAATCAGTTAGGGGCATTACGGTGTTCGGAGTGTAACCCTAATGACTATCAAAACTGGTAACTAAGAAAAGGGATTAAGTATTGAATAGGCGTAAATATGTTCGCCATTACTTTTATGTGTATAGCTTTGTTTGATGAACTGTTGTTTCGGATGAGATGTAGACAACTACGGCGCGAAGCCAGAGAGGCTGCTGAGCGATTAATCGAGGTGCTTGAGGATAGTGAACTGAACTCTCGCCCGTTCGTATGAATAGAGCGTAAGAATAACTCGAGCACTAAGGAGGAAATCGATGGAAAGAGATGGGCACTAGACTCGTTTACGATTACCAACAGCAGAAGTGGATTCCGTACGTCTCGGATCCCGACAAATGGTTTCAGCACTTGCTGGATGTTAGAGATGGCTACGCGGAACGCGACAGTCAGGGTCATTATATTGTGGGTAGTGGACGGAAATACAGAGAGTTGAAAGAAATGAGACAAAAGGAAAACCCCGTAGTGAACCTGGTCACCCCAGTAGCCCAAGCTTTAGAAATGGCAAAATCGGAGCTTAAGCGAAAAGGAGAGGATAGTATAACGGACAGAGGGCGTAAGACAGCAACTTGGGACTGGAATTCATTAAGATACTAAAGGACGAACGGCAAATAATTGCGCAATATGCTCCTAAGTTAGCCAGACGCCATATACATGGCGAGGAACCCGTTCTACGTTGATAGACAATCATATCCCTCTCAGCCTTAACGACCCAATTACGAAGCCGATCAGTACGTGGAAAAAGACGTGAAAGGACCGTGCTGAAAAAAAAGGGTCCTCCCGGGGAACGGGATAAACCGAGCGCTGCGACGCGCTACACCATTAAAGACTGGATCTCGTTCTGAACTTCGTAAAAAAAACCACCCGGAAATAATTGAGAGGCCCCTCACCCTTGTATATAGAAGAACGACACCGCGCTCTAGGACGTGACGCTACCTTCTCGTGGTCTAGGGCGTTGACTCACCCTCCGAGGTGTAACCGAACGCGTCACAGGGGCCGCCATCTTGATTTCGTGGGGGCCGCCATCTTGGTGTCATGGGGGCCGCCATCTTGGACCGGAAGTCGTGGGGGCCGCCATCTTGGACCGGAAGTGACGTCAAAAACGCTAAAGTGACGCCTATACTACTACTCTTTATCATTTGACATTTTTATCAGACATGTGAATGCAATATCGGTGTAAGTTCAATATACTGTTATGTGGCACATGGCTGAATGGTCATCCTGATTTTTTTTCTTTCCAATTCATTCATCCATTCATTGTATGTTTTTTAATTTATATTTTTCCAAGGTACTGATCATTAATATGATATATCTATATTGCAAGTTTTATAATTTTGGCCGTTGAAATGTCGTTTTTTCAGCCACGTGCGACACAACGTCCCGCTACTCCTGCTGGGCATGTCGGTTTAGGGATTGGTGAGAATGGGTCACGTCCCTTCTTGACAGCGCCCGTGTTTGGTCTTTTGCTATAAATTCTCACTTGACTCTGAATCTACAGCTCAGTGGTTGACAAGTCGGTGACAAAATGTTATTTTCTGATTTAGCCGAAAATTTCTGTTGATCACGCGTATCGCACCGTTGAAGACACGTGTAAGTTGACACCAGGAGGGGCGGTATCTTAGCTGCAGTCCCTCCTGATGTTGAGTTTCACTTTTCCTTCCTACTGTAAATAATTCCTCAGTGAAACTGCAAAACATTTCTACTTGTTTTTGTTGTAGTTGCTCACGGACCACTACAATCAACAGAAAATATTTTTAAAACTATTGAGATGCTACACAAAGGTGGAAACAAACAACTTTCTTATAATATGCTAGTTTCAAATCTTATTCTATCTGAATACTGAATTTCAATTTCTCCATTTTTTCTTTATGTTGCTTCATCTGTGCTTATTTACATATCTTCTTGTTCTCTTTCCACAACATGATACGAAATCTAAGAGGTTTGGGTGGGGTGGGGGTGTGTCTGTTCCCCTTGCAACTGATGTAATCATTGTAGCGTTTTGTACACATGTACACATGACGGCATCTGAACTATTTTTTATTCCGCTTGATAACAATTACATGAATTACAGCAAACGTGGAATTCAAGTTGTCGTTGTGCGTACAGTTGCCTCTGCCTGTAAGCTTCCATGGATATTTTACATTCTGCTTACATTTTTTGTATTATCTAAACTATCTTACACATTTATAGTCCTTAATGAGTTACGTTGCAATAAAGATCTTGCCTCCCAAGTATCAGTTAGAGGGCTCACCAAACGCAGTATCGCAGGTAAACATTATTAGACGGATGGCTGAGAATGGGTTTGCTCCCCCCCCCTAGGGAATTTTGCAGACATATCCTATCTTGTAGAGAATTGAAAGCCGAGTCTTTTAAGAGATGTTTGCACTCTGTGCTCCGGGGCGTTAGTCTGTAAGAGCCTGTAACATACGTTACTTAATCAAACTAAGAAAAAGTAAATTGAAAGTTTGGGCTACAAATTAAAGACATTAAAATATTTATTTTTAAAAATCATTCATATAGTCTGCATACTGGATATCTTAACTACGTATGACAGCCATTTGAACAAAATTGCGGCTTCCTGAGGTGTCATATGCGTTACATAAATTAGATAACCCATTAAAATTTGCAAGTGTGGCTAACATCATTTACATTCACAATCTCTCTGTGTGTTTTGCAAAATGTTTTTAACCATGTCTGACTAGCTTATGCAATTGGCTAACAGAAAAATTAAAGTTTGTTTCCCTAGCTTAAATATTTTTTCTGGAATATGCAATTAAACAACCCTACCCCTACCCAGTTTTAAGGTGAAATGTTTGGTATTAAAACTAAAGTAAAAATAGTTAAAAAATATTTGCAGTTGATAAATGTGTTTCATTGTTTGGGATTTATTTGCTGATATGAAAAGACTCATAAATCTGCAAGTTTGTTGCAAAAATTTTAATATCAGAGGCTGTAACATATGTTACCTGATGTAATAAATGGGCAAGCTCATTGTCTTTACGTAAGATATGCCTAAAAATGTTTTAATCTCCGAGAGGGAATTTTGCAGACATATTCCTTCTTATAGTACAACTCAAGCTGCATCGAATAAGGGATGTTTGCACTCTCTATGTTGGGGCATTAGTCTGAAACAGCGTGTTACATGCGTTACTATATCAAATAAAGGAAATGTAGTTTGAAAGTTTGAGCTAAAATTGTGAAAAAACTTGCAGCTGTTGGATATCTTACATTGTTTAGGGATTTTAAACTGGCTTGTATGATAAAGACTTATAGATCTGCTAGTTGTCATCAAGTTTTAAAGATCAGAGAGCGTTACATATGTTAGGGTGATAAGTAAAATCATCAAACAGTATTTTGACATCAAGCTGAGTAAGGGCCTGCTCCATCCTAATCCTCTTTGGAATTCTGCAGACAAATTACATCTTATGTAACCATTCTAGTTGCATTTAATAAGAAATGTTTGCACTCTGTAAGTAGGGGCGTTAGCCTGTAACAGCTTGTTACATATGTTACTATATCAACTTGAGAATAAGAAATTTGAATGTTTGAGCTACCAAAAGAAGACATTAAAATTATCTGATAAATTGACATTCTTATAGTCTTTATACTGCATGTCTTTACTACATATGGAAGGCAAGCTGTTTAACATTTGTACGGCTATCTGTGGTGTTATGTGCGTTACATGAACCTAATTATAATTTAAAAGCTATAATTGTGGCTATCGCCATTTAGTTAATCAACTACTATGACTTGGTTTCAAACTGTTTTATTAGATTTTACAAACATATAGTCAATCTATGAATAGGACAAACCAAGTTTGCTTTTCTATCTTAAATATAGTGTCTTATAGGAGCTCATACACAGCCTTACTCCAAGTTTTACAGAGAAGCGAATTTTGTTATTAAATGTACCATTTAAGTGAAACACATGAAAGCGATTACAGCGTGTGGATATTTTTTCATTTTCTTAGTCTGTCTTGCTCATATATCTGCAAGATGTCATTAAGTTTAAGATCAGGACACTTAATGTGTACTTATAGGTCTTTGGTGCCAAAACACTAGAAATTATATTCATTTCTGATTATCAAGTCCATGGACTGTTGTTACAGATGTTATCAATGACCTTTTGGACACATTTCCTAATACTGTGCATATAATGCTAAATATAGAGCCACAAATAGAAAAGATAGTTTTACATTTTTACAAGAAAATACAATAATTGAAATGGTCCGAACTATTTCTCATCGATTTAACACTCATGTTAAACGTTGGTCGTTGTCTGCTTCTGTGGTAATCATTATTATCACACGCCTCCTTGCAACTAGTAGAATCATCACACAATATTTCAATCATTAACTGTTATTCAAATTGATGAGCCATTATTAACTTTCCAATTTTGCCATTTATGGCTTGGAACATTCGGAAACTGATATGAATTCCTAATAGTTGGCTCTTTGAGTATGTGTTTCAAGTGATACTCTGCAAGTAGGAGAAAGACTAAAGCT
Source organism: Loripinus fragilis (assembly GCA_964019695.1). NCBI lineage: Eukaryota > Metazoa > Mollusca > Bivalvia > Lucinida > Lucinidae > Loripinus > Loripinus fragilis. The sequence goes on along the minus strand of OZ026520.1, from coordinate 20,513,188 downwards.
TTTATAAGGAGGAAAACTATGCCATTAAGAGCAATGAGTACCTGGACTGATGTACCTTGGTATTTCTGTGATAAAGCATCATATCCTAGCTGGTTAACTTTTATAAATGTAGCATTTCCATACATGCAACCCACATATTTTCATCTAATAATGTCTCTGCACTTATTATCTTTCCCCATGCATTCAAAAACTTATTTGTAGTCTTAGTACTTCTGAAGTGCTGAAACCGAGGTAACTTATTCCCTTCAGATAAACGAACTAGATGTATCCCAGCAGGTGAAGCAATGAAGTGCAGTATGAACAGAGCGCAAATTAGACCCTTTCAATTCAATGATTCACTAAGTTTCTATGATAAGAGCGCTTATTAAAGGATGTAACATATATAACTCGTCATAATAAATGAGCAAGGGCATTGACGGGTGTCGTGACATTCTTTTTGATTACACAGTCAGAGGCAAGTGTTTTCAATTTCAGTGTTTTCAATGGATCATGAATTGAGGCACCTTATCAACTTGTTTACTCTGTATAAATCTTCCATAGAGCATAATATAGAACTACTGGTTATCCCGTTCTACCTATAGTCCACTTTCCTTTCTTTTGCAACAGCTAATGATATGGGTGCAAAAACTGAGAAATCATAGGTTTTACATTATTTTAAGACATGCTTCAATGTACTGACATAAAAAAAAACAACCAACTGCAAACATAATTGATGGCAATGTCCAACTTAATATTCTCGCTCTTATACCAGATAACTTTCACGGTGAAACAGAAATTGTTTCAGACAGTCTGCCAAAACCATCAAGAGTCAACATTGTAACTAAAGAAAACTTATAAAGTTCTTTGGGCGCAGCAAAATACTATTGATCTTGCAAAATCAGAGCAAAGTTATCATTTGACTAGCACGGATGCAGAGGCAGCTGCAGTTAGATTGCTCTTGCCACTTCACAGGAAGAGATATATACCAGAGTCATACTCCATTGTATGCATATATGTGAAATGGCATTAAACCCATATTTAATCAGGTGTTTGATCCCATGACACTGACATGCTGTTTCTGCTTTTGAAGAATGCTAAGGATTCAAGTTTGGCTGAGTCAAGTTGTTTGACGCTGGCACTGGCCACACATACAAAGAAAATTAAGTCTTTTGATGGCAAAAGGGGAGGATCACACGACATGCTTATAAGTGATGTTTGTCACAATTACCAATCTTAAAAAGTAATCTTGATTAATGTAACACATATAACACCATAGGAAGCTGTATATTTGTTAAAAAATCTTTTCTTATGTATCAAGGGTATTCAGCATGCATCTTACACGAATAATTCAAATAAATAGATAGTTTCATGTCTTCTATCTGTTTCTCAGACTTTCATTTCATTTATTCGTAAATTGATATGGTAACATATGTATCATAACATTACAGGCTAACCCCCTAGTTAATAGAGTGTAAACATCTCTTATTTGATGTAGCTTGATTTGTTCCTTTAGGTAGGATATGTCTGCACAATTCCCAAAGGGGTGGAGAGGAACAGGATTGTACTCAGTTTGCAGTTCTAATACAATGCCATGATTCTACTGGTTGTGATGAAATGGGTGATTATTTTGCCATAGAAGCAGACACAATGATAGACATTGTGAGGGTGACTTGAATAAAGATTGTTTTTTTGATAATTTTATTTAATAGGAATATTTATTAAATTGTGTCATTTAAATGAGAACTATTATTTTCTATCTATATGTCTATATATTTTAATATTATAGGCATTAGGAAATATGTAATTAAAAAGGTTTTATATAACATAGGTAACACAATTCCATGGGCTTGTTATCAGCAATGACTGTAATAACTAAGACTAAGGCACCAGAGGCTAGAGATTAAAAGGAAAACATGTGAAAAATGGTATTTTTCTAAAATATCATCTCTTACTTCCAAGAGAATTTCCTAGCTCATTCATTATGCCATGTAACATACGTTACATACTTTAATAAGTGCTCTGATCCTGATGTCAAACTTGCAAATGTATGATTCTTTATTGCATTAGCAAGACAGTGCCAAAAATGTAAGATATCCACGAGCGTCAAATATTTTCATATATTTTTCTTCAATAATAGATACCAAAATTGGATACTTAAAATTGGGGGTAGGGTTGTTTAATAGCTCATATAAAACAATGTATTAAAGATAGAAAAGCAAACTTTGTTTTTTCTATTAGTCAAACGAGTATTTTAGTAAACTAAGATTAAAAACACTTGTAAAAATGCACAAATTGTCTGTAAAATGAATGATGTTAGTCACGATTTCAACTTTCAAAGGGAAATTTAATCTATGTAACGCATATAACACCATTGAAGGCTGTAATTTTGTTTAAAATGCTGCTTTTATGTAGCTTAGGCATCCAGCTTGCAAACTACATAAAAAATTTGAATAATTAGATGGTTTAATGTCTTCTTTCTGTAGCTCAAACTTTCATTTTGATTTTTTCCTCAGTTTGTTACAGTAACATATGTAACAGGCTGTCAGAGACTAACGCCCCGGAGCACAGAGTGCAAACATCTCTTAAAAGATGCGGCTTGAAATTTTCTTCAAGATAGGATATGTCTGCGAAATTCCCTAGGGGGGGGGAGCAGGACCTTTTTTAGCTCGAAGTCTATATAATACAAATGTAAAATTTACACTACAAATAATTAAAATCCTTGCTTTATCTCTTATAATATCTTGGCTCTATGTTCTATTGGTCGTTTCAGGCGACGTCCATCCAAACCCAGGTCCATTGTCAGCATCTTCTTCTAACAGTTCTTTGAATACGACTTATATGTCATCCTCACTTCTCAGCTCATTGAATCTTTCCAGTCACCTTTCATTTGTGCACTATAATGTCCAAAGCATAGTGCCCAAGCTTGATTTGCTGAGTACCGAATTATTTGATTTTGACATCCTATCATTTTCAGAAACCTGGCTGAATCCATCTGTAAGTTTGAATGATCTACATATTCAGTCTTTTAATAAACCCGAACGGAAAGATCGAGTGGGCGATAGCCATGGGGGCGTACTAGTATATGTTAAGGACAATATTCATTATCGTCGACGACACGATTTAGAAATTTTGGGACTCGAAAATATATGGATTGAGCTTAGCTTTAAGCACAAACGTGTACTATTCGGCCTATTTTACAGACCACCAAATTCTGATCAACTATATTACAATTCTTTGGAAGATTCAATTCACCTGGCGATAGATACTGGAATCGATGATGTTATCATCACCGGCGACCTTAATTTTAATATGTCAAATCCACATTCAGCTCGCAAAATCCAAAGCCTAAGTGAACAATTCTCTCTCCATCAATGTATTTCAGAGCCAACTCATTTTACTGAACATTCGTCATCACTTATTGATATTCTGCTACTTACTAAGCCTAATCATCTTATTCTTAGCGGTGTCGGTGACCCTTTTTTACAACAAGATGTGCGTTATCATTGTCCTATTTACGGAATTTTTAACTTCGCAAAGCCAAAGCAGAAATCATACACTCGACATATTTGGAAATACGAACAAGGGGACTATGTTACTTTGAAACATTTGGCTAATACGTTTGATTGGACATCTTTAAAACACGAAGATATAAATATTTACTCCGCAAACATAACTGAAAAAATACTGGAAATATCAAAATTGTGTATACCAAATAAAATCATAAGAATCAGACCGTCTGAACCAACATGGATGAATTCATCAATTAAGAAGCTTATCAGGAAAAGAAAACGTGCATTTCGGAAGGCAAAACGCTCACAATCACCAGCTCATTGGGCTAAATTCAAACAAATAAGAAACGATGTTGTCACTGCTATTCGACAATCTAAAAAGTCCCTCTTAGACAATTTGGCCAATAAATTAAAAAATAATACACTCACTTCAAGAGACTGGTGGACAACCCTTAAATCATTTATTTCTCCTGATAATAAATCGTCTATTCCTCCCTTGGACCAAGATGGCACTATATATTCAGAGGATTTTGATAAAGCCAACGTTTTAAATGATTTCTTTTGTAAACAAACTATGTTAAATGATGAAAATGTATCCCTTCCTGAATTGCCTCTATTCGATGGTGTTGTATTGAGCAATATTGTTGTTACCTGTGATGAAGTTGAATCGGTTCTTAAAGCTCTTCCCATTGGTAAAGCTACGGGCCCAGATGGAATCAACAATTGTATACTCAGAGAATTGGCTCACGAGCTCTCACCTCCTCTATGTTCTTTATTTAATCAATCCCTAATCTTAGGTATCGTCCCAGACATATGGAAAGAAGCACATGTGTGTCCTATTCCAAAGGGTGGTGATAGAACAGCTGTCTCAAACTATCGTCCTATCTCGTTGTTGAGTAACATAAATAAAGTCCTTGAACGAATTGTTTTTAAACATTTGTATAACCACTTTCTTGAAAATGATATCTTAACACCCTTACAGTCTGGTTTTATTCCTGGTGACTCAACTGTGAACCAACTACTTTTCCTATATAATGCATTTTGTAAAGCTTTGGATGCTGGCAAAGAGGTCCGAGTTATCTTTTGTGACATTAGTAAGGCCTTTGATCGAGTTTGGCATGCAGGTCTTATACATAAACTAAGGGCAGCTGGTATCTCTGGAAATCTTTTGGATTGGTTTACCAACTATCTCTTCAAACGTAGGCAGAGAGTTGTGCTACCTGGGGTTGAGTCCTTATGGACCTTCATTAAAGCAGGTGTCCCTCAAGGTTCGATATTAGGACCATTATTATTCTTACTCTTTATTAATGATATTGTTAATGAGATACATGCAAATATACGGCTTTTCGCTGATGATACAAGTTTATACCTTATTGTGGAACATCCAGATGTCACAGCACAATTACTAAACATAGACCTTGAGACAATAGCTAAATGGGCCAAGTTGTGGCTTGTGACTTTCAACCCTTCTAAAAGCGAATCTCTTCTTATATCTTGAAAGGTTAATGTTCCTATCCATCCACCTATCTTCATGCATAATCAGCAATTAACTGAAGTCACCTCTCACAAACATTTGGGTTTACATATATCAAAAGACTGTACATGGCACGAACAAATCGAAAATATTAAGGAAAAGGCTTGGTTCCGAATTAACATTATGCGTAAATTTAAATTTTTACTGGATCGTAAATCATTAGAAACAATTTATTTTTCTTTTATCAGGCCAATCCTTGAATACGGAGATGTTGTTTGGGATAATTGCACTCAGCAAGAAAAACAAGATATAGAAAAATCCAAACTGAAGCAGCCAGAATAGTTACTGGCACGACAAAATTAGTTTCAATTAATTCTTTATATGAGGAAACAGGCTGGGAAACTCTCGAAACACGCCGAAAGAATCATAAGCTTACTCTCTTCTTCAAAATGATTAATGGCCTATCTCCTCAATACCTTTTAGATCTTGTTCCTGCAACTATTGACAGCTCCTCGAACTATAATTTACGCAACTCTAATAATATTCATCTAGTCAATGCACGTACTGCTCTTTACTATAACTCTTTTCTTCCATCAGTAGTTCGTGACTGGAATAACATACCAGATGATCGTAGAAATGTAGACTCTGTGATAGCATTTAAGAATGTTCTCAGCCGTGACAAACCTATAGTTCCTAAACATTATCTTTTTGGAAATAGGAAAGAACAAATCCTTCACACACGCCTCAGAACAAATTGTAGTGCCTTAAACTATGATTTATACATGAAAAACATAATTGACTCTCCACTCTGTCGTTGCAACAATATTGAAACAGTAAAACATTTCTTTCTCGACTGCCCAAACTACAACAACCAAAGGATTACTTTGATGCAAACTGTTTCACGTTTCTGTGCAATAACACTGGATACTCTGCTCTACGGTAATAGCACTCTCTCTCTACAGGCAAATAGTGACATATTTGAAGCAGTACAACTCTTTTTGGAACAAACTAACAGATTCTAGTCTAAGTACAAATACGTCACTGAAAGTGTCCCTCCAGTAATAAATTTGTGTAAATATGTTACTGGAAGCTTGAAGGCATACTATTATATTATATGTAGTTAATTTAAATTACTGAGCTGCATCCCGGAGCTCAATTCCCTTCCACCCAACCTCTTGCATTTCCAACCTCTATCTTTGTTATCTTCATGGTATATTTCTTTTCTCTACATACTATCTCATCTTTTCTTAAATCCTCGTTACTATATTGCTACCACTTCATGTTTGAAATATTAAATGCCATGTATGTAGTACAATATATTTATGTCTTAGGAGATGAACTAAATAAGCTCTTGCTTTCGTTCTAATCCTATTTATAATGTTTGTAATTATTGTACATGTATGTATCTATTTGTGAAATAAATATGTTTAAACCAAACCTCGAAAATTCGAACTCTGATAGTTCGAAATACTCTCTAATTCGAATTAAATTTCGGACACAATATATTCAGAGAATATGGCCTATTTATTAACTAATTCTAATAGCTGTCTTTAAAAACAGATGTCTGGGTACATAAAAGAAACGTCTCCCTGAAACGTTTCTTTTATGCACCCAAAACATGTTTGATAGGAAAAGATCTGAAAATAATCATTCAAGTTGGGGGTTCTATCTCCCAATCAATCGAACTACTGAAAATTCGAAATAAAACCTCTAGTTCCGAGGACTTCGAATTTACGAAATTTGACTGTATTTATAATATAGCACAATTTGCACCAAACTATAGTAAAATAGATGAACTAGGGGAAGGTGTTGATATAGGGCAGCTTCTTTGTCAATCTGTTATTTATATTTCTCCAAGAAACTATGTTAAGCTGCTGATCAACCAGCTTACAGAGTCGGGCCCATATTGGCTCGCCAGCGAAATATTACTGACTGGGGCATTGGTGCCAGTCCATACGAAACAGTTCCTTGGGGGAATCAGAAAAGTTGTGTTGCGTCATGTTTTACGACGATCACCGACTTTGCACAACAACAAAACAATCGAAAAGATAGGTTCCTGGCTGAAGTGCGGAAAGAAACGACATTTCCACTGGGCCCAATTAAAAATAACTTCATAAAAATGAGCCAAAAACGCCTACTTTCACACATAAACGGTTCCGCTCTGCCGCGAAGATAAAACAAAACTAGACTGCAGTCCATCGCATATACCCGCTTTTCTATCTCTGACCTTGACCTTACACAGTACCCTCTGCTCACGTGACCTATGCACCTGCAAAGTTCCAACGGTTTTAAAGGAGATGCAAAATACAAGCAAATATATTATCTGGCCTTTGACATGTTGCTGACTTCAACATTCGCAATAAATTGTTAACTCAAAAACTTCTTAAACAAGGCTATCGGTATCATAAACTTCGCAAAACATTTTCAAAATTTTATAGACGATACTATGATTTGATTTCTAAATTCTAAGTTGGACTTAAATCTCTCTTGCGCCAAGGACTTTCGAAACCTGATTTCTATGGTGACTTGGTGTATAAATTGAAGAAAATTGTGGGCTTTAATAATTTTTCAGGCAGTTCATTAAAATAATTTCCCATTATAAAAAGATTGGCTATAACATTGATGTATTGCAACAGACTGCATGCTTGGTAGTCAACCCAATCACGGTTGGCAACTTTGGTTTCCTCTTTAATTGCACGCCGGTGGGTCGGACTTCAGACTCTATGATGGTTCCGACTTAAAGACTTATCTATTGATGAGATGTTAGGAGCCTGATGCTTTGGCTGTTTGTCGGGCCCACCGGGGTTTACCTGTTGGATTTCTTTTGCTCCGGTATTCAGTTTTATTTACTGTTGAGTCCTTATCTTTGCTTTATCTCCTTGTTATATCTTGATTTATATGTTTTAGGAGCTGATGCATTGATAAGTTAGGGGTATTTCATGCAAACCAAATTTCTATGTGTCTTGATCCACATCTGAACTAAGGGTGAGGTTGGCGCCGTTAAACCGGTTTAAGGCCTCCAGTAAAATATTTTACTGACCGTTCCAAGGCGGTACTTCTTTTGTGGATCTTTTATGTTTTTGTTCTGTCTTGTGTTTGCTATGTCTTTGTGCGTGTCTGTTTATGTGTGCTTTGTGGTCACCTGCTGACCTCTTGGCTCTCGTTTGTGGTGTCTGCTGTGAGTTTGTCATTTTCCCATTGGTATCCTGGGTCAGGTGTGGTACTTGATTGTATCGATTCCTTATCTTTGCACCCTTACTTACTTTTATGGACATCAAGGTCACATGCAATATTACCCAGCACCTTCTACATCATGTGATCTATGCACTTGTAACGTTTGAAGTTGCTACGTCCAACGGTTAAGGAACAGATGCATTTACAAGATAATACAGTATTTGACATTGATCTTGGTCTCAAGGTCACATGAGATGTTGTCCAGTACCTTCTAGTAGGCCTCTACATCATGTGACCTATGCACCTGCAAAATTTGAAGTTGCTACGTCAAACAGTTTAGGAGATGCATTTACAAAAAATACAGTATTGACCTTTGACCTTGACATTGGGTTAAGGTCACACCAGATGCTGCCCTCTGCATTATGTGACCTGTGCACATGCAAAGTTTGAAGTTGCTACATCCAATAGTTTTGGAGGAGTTGCATTTACAAGAAAATAACTATTTGACCTTCGACTTTGGCACTGGGGTCAAGATCACACGAAATATAGCCCAGTACGCTCTACATCATGTGACCTATGCAGATGCAAAGTTTGAGGTTGCTACAGCTAACAGTTTAGGAAGAGATGCAATTACAAGCAAATACATTATTTGTCTTTTGACCGTGACCTTGGGGTCAAGGTCAAACGAAATATAACCCAGTACCCTCTACATCATGTACCCTATGCAGCTGCAAAGTTTGAGGTTCATACGTACAATGGTTTGGGAGGATATGCATTTACAAGAAAACACATTATTTGACCTTTGACCGTCACACGAAATGTTGCCCAGTACCCTCTTCATCATGTGACCTATGCAGCTACAAAGTTTGAAGTTAATATGTCTAAAGGTTTAGGAGGAGATACATTTGCAAGAAACGTGACGGACGGACGCACAGATGTACGTACGCATTGACTCACAGACAGACGGACGACGGACCGACTTTGGTTCGAAATTAATATACCTTTTTCAAAAGAAAAAAGCGGGTATAATGAATACCAGTACTAAAATAATAGAAATCAACAACTCTTTCTGAACAAGGACTAATATGAGGTATTCAGGGCCTCAAGACCGTCGTGTTAATTTCTGTTCTTACAAAACATTACCATAAATGTTTAAGAGAAGAAAATGGTGTAACAAAAGTCAAAGAATCTAAAAAATATAGTCAGAATACACTGTCGTTCACAAAAGCGAGTATTTTTGCGCCCTTGTTGGTCGCCATTTTAAAGGAATATTTACGCATTATTACTATTTTAAAATGGTCAGTTCACTTAGCTCTCTAGCCTGGCTTCAGGCTCTGAGTGCAAGGTAAACTATTCCTACTGGACACAACTTTTCCCTGATATGATCTCCCTTCTTGGTTGTAACTGATAGCCTTGTCAGAGAGATAAAATATTAGAAAATAGGACTGAAGTTAAGAAGGTTTAATCATGTTAATAGTTTGCATTTTTTTGTAATATGATAAATTATCAGTTAGACGGGGGTCAGTCTATTAAATCTCATTTTCTGCTGTCTTACTGTAAAAGAGGTTAATCAACGGGTAAAGTAATATGTCGCTATGGAATCGTATATTTGTTTGTTTGTTTTGTTGCTTGAATCGTATACCATGGCATGTTGTAGCTGTACGCTTTATTACGGTTGGCCGGCCAGCCGCACATTAAATTCAGGTTTAGAACGAACCTTTGTGCCCTGCTTGAAGGATTTCTTATTAGCTGCCGAAACACTAGTGGGAAACTAAATGCTGATCTAGTTAGACGAATAATCGCAAGTTAGCCGTTCATACTGTTGACAGTAAGTAGAAACAATTATTAGCTTTTCAAAAAAGCTGGTGGTCGTTTAGCCCTATCATTGTATGTATTCTTGCCCACTGCTTGCTTCCATTTCGAACTTCTAGAGCTTGTCCATGTAGATTTATTCTAAGCTCTGATTATTAACATCTGAACTGTGATTTGTTACCATTTAATACATGCTTCAAGCAAGTATGTTGCTTGATCTTTTGAAAGCACCAGGATTGTTATGGTAATGTATCTAGCATTTGACACATTTATGGAGAATCATTTGACAACACTAGACAGCACATTTTTATTAAAACTGATGTCAGAAAATCAAGGTCACAGTGGTCGCTTAATTGTATATGTACAGACTCCGTGACCCCAAGATGTGTTCACAAACCAAATTTGGGATTCTTAGGATTTATGCTCGTGACATGATTTTTCTAGATCTGATGGCAGTGGTAAAGGTGAGTGACGCCCCATGACCCTAAATGCATTAAGACACGAATTTTGGCATTCCTACCTAAAATAATATAGGAGATATACTCCGGATATGATATGAACACTCAAAAACTTAGGACACTATATAAGGACAGGTAGTTTGATTACTATATGCCTCCCTTTGGGGGCATAAAACCTGTTTGTCATGACCGTCATAAGACAGTGCCTGAATTTTATAGTAATTCTATGTGAACAAAATGGATGACAATCACATAAGTACGTTTACTGATGTGAAGTTCGCTCGCACTCTTTGCCAATCAAGGACGTTTTGACTTTGGCACGTTTTACTTTCGCAAGCTTTTTTGAAAAGCTAATACTTATTGCGTTTATATAAGCGACAGGGCAAATTGACGCCTTCTTTGTGAAATAAGCAAACGAGCTTGCCTCGTGCTATAGGCAGACCTACAGATTTCACGTACAGTTTACTTCGCGCTGTAGGTCAACCCACGATATTTGGTATCCCACTCGTTGTTCGGCAGTGAATAAAATATAGCCTTAGCATGGCATAAAGGGTCATAAAGGTTTGTTCAAAACCTGAATTTGATATGTGTTTTGCATGATGTTCATATAAGCGGCCTGCCATGGCCGACCACAAAAACGGGTTTCATCCACCTTTTGAGCCAGTCACTGCCTTTTTTACAATTAAACTTGCTATGATTGTGACAATTTCCTGTTGGATTAGGCTTCAACTGAAGTTGAGTAGTTCTGACCTTTGTTATGTCAGAGGTAGTCTGTGCCCACCACAGCCAACCTGCACTAGACATACTGCTCAGTTCTGATTATGCTGACACCAAACAGTTTGTTGTTCACCAAGGAGATTCAACTTGAAAACAACACACCTTCCGGTGTCAGTTGATGTTGTTAACTATACTTGACAGTTATATAAATATACAGAAGTATATATTGAGTCATTGTGCTGAAGGTTGACTGAAGCTTTGCGACTGCAAGCATTTTTCCCTTAGCGAAGAAAAGCCACATAACAGTTTAAAAGTTTTATTGTTTGCCGGACCTTCAGTTAAGCATATTTACACTATATACATTGGCAATGAGAATCCGAATGCAACTAAGGTTCACTGACCTTTGACTCACTAAGAATTTGAAATGTGCATACTCAAGATATCCCTTAAGCCATGTTTTCCCCAACTTTAAGCTGGAGAAAATACCGCTAAAACCTACTAACTAACATATGACATTTATTGTCATTGTCATTTACAATAACAAGTGACATTAATTGTCATTGTCAATTATACTTATGGATGTCAAAGACATTTGAAACAGAAACAAAACAAAAATAAAAGGAGTAAAATTTTCCCCAACAGAGTTTCGACAGACGGCTGATCTCAGAGATGTACTCATATATAATGCAAGTATTCTAAACAAAGAGATAGAACACCTGGCGGGAAATAATTTTCCGCCAATCAGCGTGCGGCTAGAAAATAAAAGGAATTACTTTACGATCAATTTCAAAAAATAACAGGGTATCCCCAGACTGGTTACGCGTTTAATTAATGCATATGGAACATATGCCCCCAATTAAACTTGCTATGATTGTGACAATTTCCTGTCGGACTAGGCTTCAACTGAAGTTGAGTAGTTCTGAACTTTGTAATGTCAGAGGTAGTCTGTGCCCACCACAGCCAACCTGCACTACACAGACTGCTCAGTTCTGATTATGCTGACACCAAACAGTTTGTTGTTTACCAAGGAGATTCAACTTGAAAACAACACACCTTCCGGTGTCAGTTGATGTTGTTAACTATACTTGACAGTTATATAAATATACAGAAGTATATATTGAGTCATTGTGCTGAAGGTTGACTGAAGCTTTGCGACTGCAAGCATTTTTCCCTTATGCCCCAGTCACACACACACACTTACGGACCCTGCGGATTGAACGTAAGGCCCGTCCGCAGTATCCGTGCATTCCGTAACGATACGTATCACATTTGCAGAGTACGTAACAGTTCGTATCTTATCCGCAACTCACCGCAATGCAATTTCCATCCGCGCCCAAATTTTGAAAAATATCAAAAAAGTTCTGCGGATGAAAACAATGCAATGATGCGTAACGCTAGGCAAGAATACGTAATTATTCGTATCCTATCCGTATCTCATTCGCATCTAAACGTATCAAAACCTATCATTCCGCAGTCGACCCGATGTTGCGGACTGGTACGGTTTCATTCTGGTCGTTACCTTCAGTAACGTTTAGCTACTTATCGCAGTCGGCGTATTTTGCCCATACACACAGATCGTTGCGGATAGTTGCGAATGGTTGATTTCATATGCGGAAAAATACGTTTTGTTACGACCCCTTAGGTGGATGATGACGCCCCTTGCTACAGCGCCTCTAGAACAGGCGAGTGAGTCTTCAACTATCGTCTTTCTCAGGTGTGCCAGACGATGTGTTGAGAATGCCTTTGGCATACTGGCCATAGGGGCTAAAAGAATATCGGCAGAAAGTGTATGCAGAAAAGATTGAATGTTCTAAGATTTAAAACATGGATTTTTTTTTACATGGGTGTTCATGTATTATTGCGTTTATTAAATGAGATGAGAAAAAATGATAATATGTGAGGCTCTGCCAAGGAGTGTTTCATTTATCATTAACAAATGGAATAAAGTTCAATAATTTGTGATCGCAAATGCAATATTCTATTTATCATATGCCATATTTGCATTTGCATGCCGGTATAGATAAAATTTCTAACTGTCAAGAATCTAACGCAATATTGCTAAAAACCGTCGTCATATAGCAGCGTATTGTGTAACTTATTTGCATACTATATAATCTACAAATGGATTATCATACCATTTGCATCTGCGTCTTCAGCATCCGCTGTCTCTTGCTGACTATGTCTGAGGCGTAGGAACTGGCTAGGTGAATAGTTGTCACAATGTTGAAATGTTTGAGATTGAGAGTGTGCCTTCTAGAGACAATGCTTCTTGTTTGTTGCTTCTTCTTTCCTGGCATAATGTTTAAAAAAACAAATGATGAACGAAAGGTAGGGTGCAAAGTCTGCGGTTGCAAACGCCACAAATAGATCCACTAAGTATACGCAACAGTCCGCATCTAAAGGTATCTTTTCGCATTTACTCGTATCTAAAGGTAAGGGAAGGTAATGAAAGGGATGTAGTCCGTATCTATTGGTATCTGTCCGCATTGTGTCGGTTCAATGGAACGCATCAAACCGCTGACATTCGCAATTATCCGCAATGATCCGTTACTACCCGCAACTATAGGTAACTGCGTCTTGCAAACGCAACAAGAAATTAGGCCCAGCCCCCATTTTTCTGCGGACGACTGCGGTTTGATCCGAAACTCGCCGTAAGGGTCCGTAAGTGTGTGTGTGACTGGGGCATTAGCGAAGAAAGGCCACATAACAGTTAAAAAGTTTTATTGTTTGCCGGACCTTCAGTTAAGCATATTTACACTATATACATTGGCAATGAGAATCCGAATGCAACTAAGGTTCACTGACCTTTGACTCACTAAGAATTTGAAATGTGCATACTCAAGATATCCCTTAAGCCATGTTTTCCCCAACTTTAAGCTGGAGAAAATACCGTCAAACCGAAGGTACCGCCAAACAAAGGCAAGGTGGTGAAGAGAAGTAGAAGGCATGTAAGCTAGGGGAAGGGGGGTCATTAAAATGATCAAAGAACAAAACTAGAAGCACAAACTAGCAAGCCAAGGTAAAAGCAAGCATTAATTAACTAGCAAAGAAACACAGCAACAAGCAGAACACCTCCACAATCCAGAGCATGGCCCACTGACCCTCGGGACAAACTAACAGCAACAATTCAGGTTGAATGCAACTGCCAGGCTGCCCCGAAGCAATAAGATCACCCTCTCGCTAGGTAGAAGTTCCCGTAAGCGGCAAAACATATGTCTTGGCCGACCACAAAAACGGGTTTCATCCACCTTTTGAGCCAGTCACTGCCTTTTTTACAATTACTGGCGAGAGTTGCTTAACGCGAGCGCTTCAATGTAGCGCTACGTAGCGCTTTCCTAACTATATGCAACGATTATGCCTCAAAAAAGCGCTTTTTTGTAACAGTCCGTTGCGCAACGATAACATTCCTATTCAAGATATGCATACACATAAACCGCTTCATAGCGTTCTGCTTATGCAACGGTTCGTTTCACATATCGCTTTCCGCGAGACTGCTCAAGAATAGTTTTGTAGCGGTACGAAGCGCTTTATTGTAACATACCGTTGCATAGCAAAGTGCCACAAAGCGCTACAAAACGCTCGCGTTAAGCAACGCACCCCAGGTCTGTGACCTTTACCCGTGCATAAAAGTTTGCAGAAAACGTCCCCAGGTCAAAACCCCTATTTGGCGAAACGTCGCAGTGAGCTTCACATCAGTACATGATTTTCATCTACATCATATGGGATTAATATGAATTCAGGCACTGTCTTAATTATGACGGGCATGGCAAACAGTTTGTATGCCCCAAAGGGAGGCATATAGTAATTACACCCTCTGTCCATAGTGTCCTTATTGTTTGAGTGTTCACATCGTGTCTGCAGTGCCATTTATGATATATTCTAAGAGTGATCATAGCATGATATTTAGCTATTATATAGCAATATCAATTTGGGGTAATTTCTGGCTAAATTAAATGAAAATGTATCCTACAAAACATGTGATAAATCGTGGAAAAATACATAAAATCACAGCTCGGACGTTCATAGTCAGCAGAACCTAGAACAAATGTACATGGACAAGCTCGAGAAGTGCAAAAAAGCAAGCATGCATTATGTAAGAATAAATACAATGACAGGGCTAAACGACCGCCAGCTTTTTTGATCATTGTACTAAATTGGTGGCCTTTTATTATCACAAAATGACACCTAGATAGGTTATGGGAGCGAACTAGACTAACAATGTATATCCGAGGGCTGACTCCGTGGAACTGGTCGAGGTAATCCTTATCGTAATTCGTCATCTGCTGTGTGATAGGAACCGCAGTGTAGTCAGTGCACTGCCCAGGCTTAGTAGCAAGTTGTTTCCAAATAGTTATGGTGCATACTGTATTCATTACTTCCCTAATATATCGTTCATCTGTTTATCTTTCAATAACCTAATTTAGTTTTATATCTATAATTGAGTCAATTCTTAGTATTTACTCTAATCATTTCGTACAAGGTGGCCTCTGGACCGCATTTTACTGAATGATAACTTTATTTCGGATCATTCAATATTACTATCAGTTTAAACCGGATTGTTAATCAATTATACTTACCGTAATTGATTTAATATAAGTGCACATGTCTGCGCACAGAGCTGTGAATACAAAACCATGTCAATCAGTCCAGTTGTGCAATTCCATTATTAATGCGGATGGAGGAAACTGTAGACCCAAATCGGTTGATATGAGTCTTTACTAGGCGTTCTGGTCATTTTATTGTTTTGTCCAATGCTGATTTTTGTCCAGTGCTGATGGCTACATGACATAATGTTTACATTTTCAGAGCAAGCCTTAAATGAATCAGATTTCTTCTGATTTCCGCAACCGTTCAAAATCCCATGAACCACAAAAATGTGCTGACAGCTGACTACTGTTAATTATTGGCTCTATAACATACTTCGAACCAGCGTCCAGCAAAAGCTACAATTTGCCATGTGCGCCCATCGAAGACTCTGATCAGCCTGCGCATCCGCGCAGTCTGATCAGACTCTTTGATGGGCGCTCTTTGGGTTGCCAAGGTTTCAATGTTTCTTCAGGAAGATTCTGGACAAGACTGTACATACTGATGTGCACGTGCAAACTGATTTGTATTTTCGCTTTACGTACATGCCAACTTGTACCCTATGCTGGACGTCGGGTCATTTTTACATTTTTAAAGCAAACCTTTATTTTTTTTCACATTTTCAAAACCTCATGACAAACAAACAAAAGTATGACTGATAGCTGTCTAAGCTCACTTGCATGTGAAAAACGCTGCAAACCGCGAATCTACTCGCCAGTAGTGATAATGTAGTGTTGTTGACGGTTAGCCATTGTTTTCTCGCGACATGGCCCGTATAACAAGATTTTTTTCATAAGAATGGGCGTTACCTTGTCAGTTTTGCTTATGTATCTTCATAAGATTGATAATTAATATTTTATATGGTATTCTTTTTCTATTTCCAAACAAACAGGTGTCATTTGAGGGTCAACTCGAAACAAGAGAAAATAGTTTCGAAGAAAGGCACTGGTTGAATTCATTCTTATTTGGACGATATCGTGCTCTTAAAAGATAATAAAAGCTGAGAGAAATTTGACTATACCCGGGTGACCAAGAGTTTCGTGTTGAAAACAAATTCTAGCTTTTTTATTGTTTTTATTTATTGTTGTTGTTGTTGGATTTCGCTTTTTGTTTTTGCAAATAGTCTACTACATTTTTCATAAATGTACAGGTTAAAGAAATGTACACTTGGGACATGAGAAATGCCCAATAGCGCGCTATTGGGCAGCTAGGAACTACGTCGATTTTCAATCTAAACCACTCACACTGTAAAATAAGTGTAACTTTGCACCAAATTTAGTTTAATTTTTTGTTTATTTTTTGTATAACAACATGTGCACATACAAGAAGTTCACATACAGATAGTTTGAAATCCAAAAAAAAAAAAAAAAAAAAGGATTCAAAAGAAAGTCTATTGACTTTTGTAAATCTGTTTCCCAGCTATTCAATATTACAAGTACAATAGGGACTATCAACTAATTTTTTGAATGCATGTGTTGACGGAGAGGACTGCATGCAGTTCTTAGTTTAGCATGATATATTTGTACAAGTCGTTTACCTGTGTTGTAGTATCGGGGTGGTGATATCAAGTTGGGATTCAGTCTGTTTTTGAAGATGTTTAGGCTTGGAGAATTTCGGGTATGCTCTGGAAGTTCATTCCAATCCCGGACAGCAGAAGGCAAGAAAGATGATAGTAAAGACGAGAATACGGTATGTAATGTTTGTAGATCTGAAGAATTACGTAAAGGGTATGTTGACACACTTCCAACAGTAGCGGATACAAGAGAAGCAAGATAATCAGGGCAAATGTTATAAAACAGTGTTAGCTTATGAGGTTTCCTTCTTGATCCCATTGTTTCCCAACCTGTTTCTGTGTGTAGAGAAACGATGGAGACTAACTTAGTTGCACCAGAAACTGTTCTAGCAGTTTCATTTTGGATTTTGTCTAATTCGTTTGATTCATATTGTGTGCAATTTTTCCACACAACGTCAGCATAAATGAGAAGTAAAAAGTCTGAAGAGATTTCCTATCTAGTTGAAATTTTAGTTTACGCACTGTATTGATTCGCTTTCGTGCTTTGGATTTGACTAGTTCAAGATGTCCATGCCAATTGCAATCATTGTAAAAGATGATACCACGGTGCTTATGAGAGTTAACTTCGGCAATTTGGGTTTGGTTCAACAGAACCGGAGGGTAATACGGTTTGTTATATTTCCTAGAGAGGATGATGCACTCTGCCTTTTCAGGATTAAATGTCACTAACCATTTATCTGCCCAGCGATGGATTTTAGCCAGGTCCAAATGTAACTGTTCAGCAGCCTGAATGGGGTCACCGACAATGATATACAAGCTAGTATCGTCAGCAAAAGTCTAATAGAGGAGTTAATGTCTACAACAATGTCATTAATATATAAGAGAAACAGGAGAGGTCCAAAAATAGAACCTTGTGGAACTCCAGCCTTTACTGAAGTCCAAGGAGAACTTGCAGCAGGCAAAACTATCCTTTGTTTTCTGTCAGTTAGATAATCAGAGAACCAAGTCAGCAACGATCCATAAACACCTGCAGATTTAAATTTAAACAGAAGACCTTTATGCCAAACTCTATCAAAGGCTTCACTTATATCACAAAATAAGGCACAAACTTCCTTACCCCCATCAAGAGCTTTACAGAATGTATTGTAAATATATATTAACTGATTTACAGCAGAATCACCTGGGGCAAAACCTGATTGAAAAGCAGTGATGACGTTATTGTCTCGAAAGAAGTTGAAAAGGTATTTATGCACATTTTTCCTAAACTTTGCTGACTGTACTAAGAAGACAGATTGTCCTGTAGTTGGACACATCAGATGGGTATTTTTTTCTTATGAATTGGTGTGACATTAGCCAGTTTCCAAATATGTGGCACACTTCCAGAACTTAGAGAGAAATTAAATACAATCAGAGAGAGAGGGAGAGAGAGAGAGAGAAAGTGGTTGAGCAAGTTCTTTGAGAAGTCGATTATTTATAAGATCAGGTCCAGCAGCTTTGCCGATAGGAAGTGATTTTCATGTGTCTCTAACCTTTCCAGGTGTAACAATGATAGAATAAGTTTGTGTGTGGTATTTTTACTGTTTGAGGCAGGGTGCTTGGCTTTCATCTAACAGAGTTTTTTTTCAGTGAAGAAGGTGTTCAAGATATTTGCTCTGTCCTTTTCCTCAGTGTAGATCTGTCCATTCTTATTTAATGGTGGCATGACAACAGCCTGATCAGGTTTAATAAAGTGTTTTAATGTTCTCCACAAGTTATTCTGTTTAGTGTTCGGGCTGCAAAATTTTCAGTTAACTTAATACTTCTTTTTTGATTTACGTATTTCCCTTGTTACTGAATTTTTGAGCTGTTTCAAAGTGGTTAATATTATTAGATTTCTTGTATTTGTCGTATAGTCTTTTCTTTTTCCTTATGAGTTTCTTGACGTGTGTTGTTAACCAAGCAGGGTCAGTTTTACGTGTATTTATCAACCTGTTAGGTACATGCTTATTTGCAATAGTAGTTATTCTTTCAGTGATGTTTTCAGCATAAGAGTTGATGTTTTCGCATTTTTACCCCTATCATATATGAATACCCTGCGTTTGTGCAAAGGTGCTGACGGCTTACTAGACGTTAAAACACAGAATACAGGGCAATGATACCTTATGTTTTGCTCAAGAAATGGTTCGACAACACCGCTTTATAATATAGTGTTCCTGTTGGAGGTAAGGATTAAGTCAATGGGTGAGGAGGAGTTTTCCGTTAAATGTGTCGTTTCATTAGTATTCTGTTCAAAGTTAAACTGCTGACATAAATCTCTTACTTTTCAGCTTGAGTTATCTTTCAGAAAGTCGAGGTTAAAATCACCTGTTAGCAAAATATTGGAGATATTGGTTTCAAAAGCAAGTCCTATTGAGTCGTTTTAGTTGATAAGATTGCATTTGTCGATTTAGGGGGTCTGTAGAAGGTACCTATAAGTTTTATTTTGTTTTTGATAGAAATTTCTGCCCAGAGGCACTCAATGTTTGGTAGCTTAAGATCGTATCTTCTCTTTGAAAAAATAGTAATACGAATATCAACACAAATTCCACCATGATGATCACCTGACCCGTCCCTTCTAAACGGTTTAAAGTTTTCATTTTTTATATCATCATCTGCAGTTCTACCATCCAACCAACTCTCAGTTATACAAATGAAGTCAAAATTACACAGTTCCGATTGTATCAAATCCATTTTATTCGAGATACTCTGAACATTATATTGTACAATGGAAAATTTATCTTCACTGATATGTTTAATTGGGGAAAAACGATATTGAGTCGTCGGAAGATGAAGACGATGGGCAAATTGATGACTTTTTAACTGCCACTGGTCTTGCTTCAACCCTTTGTATAAGGAACACCCCTAGACGAATACTTTTGCAAACAGTGAAGACCCAGATGAAATGCAGCACAATGCTGCATTTCATCAGGGTCCACACTGTTTGTTAAAGCAAAAAAAAAACGATATTCAGACTAAAAGAAATACAATATATTTTGAAAATTATAACCTGACAGCCCTAGATATGTATAAATGGTCTATCCCAAGCTTATTGTATCAAACAAGAAGGAAGAATCAAATAGTATACAAAGGGTGTAAACTGTGTCCTTTTCGACTGTTTTGATCCTAAGAATAACTGCAACAATAAAATGTAGAAATATTTAACATGCATCACTAGAGAAACAATGGTCTCAAGCAGACCTGGGGTAATTGTAATTATCTGTAATTAAGCAATCATATGTAATTGTAATCGTAGTTTGGCTTAAATACATGTAATGTTATTGTAATGATTACTGAAAATATTTTAGCTGTATTTATAATTACTTTCAAATACTTTTTAATACATTTGGCTTTTTATTTAGTAAATTTTGTCATCACTGGAAACCAACTGATGACTTATTATAAATGTCATTATTTAATTCAGATAATTGATAAAAAGTACACCGTGGATACATAAAAGATATTTGCTGACAACAACTAAAGCAAACTTAAAAGATTTAATCCCTTCCATAAGTAAATGCAATCTTATTTAGAGGTTTGAGATAAAGGTGGATTGGTTATGATAAAAATAAGAATCAGATTAATTGTTTTAAAAAATTAAAATAAAAACTTAAAATGCTACAATAGACGTTGAAACATGGTACAAGGTACATTTTTCTCAGCAAGAGATTATACTGGCACCATATCTATTTTCCCCTTCATTTATGTTTTTATGGTTTGTTCTTTTCATATTATCATGGCGTTTTCTGTAGTGTTCTGCAGAAAGTAGGTATGAAGATTAGGACCAAACATGGTCTATGCTCCATAAAGAATTCGAAAGTGATAAAAATTGCAATACTTTTATAGGTAAAGATGATTATTAACTGCACAATTCATTTTGATGTGTCTCATATCTCATTTCTCAAAGGTGTCGAAAATCTTCTATCAGAACACTGATTTTAGATATAGATTCTGTGATAAAGTACATATGACCTTCTAAAAAAGCTACCTGTACATGTAGTTGCCTTTGAGCTGAATCAAGTTTATGAGACAAAATGCATTTTCTTGTGAAATGGCTAAATTAATGTTTTTCTTTCAAAAGTGAGTTGCAAGTGTTTATTTCAATCACAACAAAAGCATGAAAAAATACTTAAGCATGCAAAACTTTAAAATTCTGACACAACAATTTTGATTTTAAAGACTACACAGTGATGTGTATATCTTACTTAAATAAGATCCTGGGATAGCCAAATGAAATGGTTATCCATCAGTGAACTTGTCAAGACAAATTCTAAACATTTCTAAAGTAATTGTAATTGTAAGCATTACATTTCTACAGGTCCTGTATTTATAATGTAATTGTAATCATTGAACAGAGAAAGTAACTCTTATGTTTTTGAATACTTTTCAGAGTATTTGGTCCCAGGTCTTGTCTAAAATTGTTTTAGGAGGAAGGAAAGTGTAGGATTATACCAAAAGGGATACATTTATATATATAAATGGTTAAACTCTTACTCTACGCAGATGATATCATCCTTCTATCTGACTCAGAAGAGGGTCTACAAAAATATCTGGACGGTTTAAATGAATTCTGCTTCAACTGGAAACTGGATGTTAACCACGATTTTTTTTATTTAATTCAAACTGAAGACTTCTAAGATTCAAAACAAACTTTAAGAAACTGTTAAATAATTTGTTACCTAGAAGTGACAATAAAATATAATGACATTATTAATGCTTTATCCCCTCTATTGGTAGAACAATTAAGAAACCTTTTCTTTAAAATAAAGAAATATTTTGGATTTGATAAATCTTGCTCATCTCTTGAAAAGCTTTTCGACCCCTTAGAATCAGGAATTATTCTTTACTTTAGTGGACTTTGTGGAGTTGACGATTCTGATCCATATGAATATCTACACCTTTTATTAAATACATTCTTTGTGTACATTATAAATTAACAAATGCAGCATGTAGAGCAGAATCAAATAGACTACTTTTATAAGCGAAATTACTAGTGTGGCATTTAAGTTCTGGGAGCATATCATATCATCCAATAATACTCTTATTAACAAGATTTATTTTGCTACAGTAGGCACAAATTCATGGACTTAGAAAATTAAGGCTTTCCTCGCGTTCCATGAGATCATGCTACACAAGTTCACACTAACTGTAACCATACGCAAATTCGAATTTATGACCAAACCCTAACCCTACAAGAGCGGGTTTTTTTTTTATCATTCTTAGTAGTTCAAAATTAGACTTTCACAAATGAATATACAAATTCAAGACATGTGCTCCATTGGTAAATATTCTAAAGCCTCGGTCACACGAGGGCTTACGACCATGCCGCGACCTGTGTAAGACCAGTCACGTGGTAAAATCGCAAGTAGATCTCATACGAGCGCGCGACAGGTCTTAGTGATTGGAAACAGCGGTATTAACAAAGTAGGCTCCAGAGAGGTCTTTGATCATTTTCATGAGCCTGGTTCTGCAGTAGATGATAGCAGCAGGTGTAAACATGTCTTTTAAAGTTTTTTGGTGCTTTCACAATTAGACAGGATAAAAATGCAAAAATAAGGTGGAAGACTGTCGCACGTTGGTTTTTATTGATCGGGAGTGATCGTGCGAGCAAAACGCATGAAAATGGGCGGGGCGAAGAGTTTTGAACATGTCCAAAAACCTGCGACCGCGATCCAAGATCACGTGTCGTCTCCAAACGGTATTTATAAGGTCAGACAAGTTTGCACTTTTGAGATAAAAACGTCGTGTCTGATCTCGACCCAAACTGTTTGGCATTTAAATTTAGTTATTTATGAAATTTTGTTTTAGAAACAGTTCATTTTGAAAACACCCCGAGATGACAAAATGTCCTGAAAATACATCTTTTTTTCTTACCACAAAGGCGAACGCCAAAGGCTAAGATCATCCGCACCAGGGCTTCCGTGACTCGGTTTGAAGTATGACGCAGCTGTAGAATCAAGACATAGATCATGCAGTCCCACTGGATAGTTGAGCGGTAGGAACATATATAACAATAGTGCGGCTTTCGTGATATGGTTTATAGTACAATTATATCATATTCAGAAAAAAGGAACAGCAACCTACTTTATGTAGGTAGAGTAATAGGTCAATAGGGGTCGAGGCCATCCTCCATTAACATCTCTAAGTATATAAAATGTCTGAATTGAAAGAGAGCCAAAATCACAAAGCCTTTGGGGTGTTCATGATTTGAAAGTGTAAATTATTGCTAAGACCACAAGTTAAAGCGCAAGATTACAAAAATCAAGAATCAACTCAAGAAAAATAAATCTTTACATGCTTGGTAAATTTGTATGACTTTTCAAAAGTGTCGCCTTCTGATTTTCTTCAAAGTGACCTTTTTCAGAAAAATAACAGAAAAAAAATCAGGAATACCTTCAGTATCAAACAGTTTGGATCCAGATCAGGTCCAATGTGTGTTGGGCCCTGTTTGCGAGAAACGTCAAGCCTGATCTCGATTCAAAACTGTTTTGGTTGATACTAGCAGATGAAGAGTTAACAGGCTTCTTCATTTTTGCGGCATTCTATATATTATATATTTGCTTTAAGCATTATGCATTTAATGGATTCTTCCTTCCGATAATATGCATTAATTTGGGGATGTTCCATTATATATAGAGAGGGGTCACAGCTTATAATTTCCAAATTAAAATACATTTCTTTCTCTGTGGATCTCTTTTTCATACTTGTCGCAAACAGTGTAGACCCTGATGAAATGCGTCATTTCGTCTAGGTCTTCACTGTTCGCCAGAAGGGACACATATGCCCAAACAGTATAAATGGTTCATCAATTATATTTTTCGAAAAAAAATATTTGTCTGCTCATATGATAACGGTGCTTATTAGTTACCTCCCAAAATCGGTCCTTTTATCTATATATTTTCATAATGTGTATATGAGAGAAGTGAAGTCTCACATATGCGGAGGTTCAAATCCTTTGCGGCTCGCCTTTGCGTTCATGAGCTGGGTCACATGACCGTTCTGATATTATCACAACCAATCATAGAATGCATTTTTCCAAATAACATTAACGGTAGACCGTAGATAATCCCAGAGACTTGTCCTTAGTAGTCGCGACAAGTCTAACATCTCTGAGATTCGTGACCAATCGCGCGATTCGGTGATCGCGCGATCTCGTGTGACCGAGGCTTTAATTGCAGATCAGACGGATCTACTTTGAAATAAACATCATCTAAGTGTCCATAAGCTGAACATTGAAAAAGGTAGATACGCAGATTATTTGTTGTTTAATATGTTTCCATTTATTGTAAATGTGTTTCGTTGCAAATAGATCATTGTCATTGTCTTATAAATAGACAAACTATTAAAGCTGCATAGTCTGTAACTTTTGATCTTTTAATTTTTGAAATAATGTTTCTTTTTTTCAAGAACACAGTATAAAAACTAAAACTCGGGTATACATTTTACCAATATTGTAAATCTTTGCAAATTATCAGTATCTGAACAACAGCATTTATGTTAAAACTTGACTTTCTATAATTATTGGAGGGACGCAAATAACTACCATCAAGAGAAAAACACCTGTTTTTATAAGATAATTCACTTTTCCATGCAGTTTTCAGCTATAGTGAACAGATTTATTGTGAAAACTTAACTTAATTCTGCTTTTACAAATGATTTAAAAAGAAAATATTTTTTTTCGAAAAATAATCATAGTTGCAGACTTAGTTTTTTTAAGTTGGTCCTAAATTCTGGACCTAGAGATTTGATAATGGCTAACGTTTATTTTCAGAAAATAAATGATTTTGAAAATAAACGAAGTTCAAAAAAGCTATACTGTAAATTGCCAATGACCCATGGCCATTAGTTTTCACAAAGACATCTTGTTTATCTTTTAGCTTAATCCATTAATGGCGAATGCATTTTCCCAATCATTATCAATTGGACGAGTCCATTTCCAATTTTAGGGTTGTAGGTTGGTATTTTTCATTTTATTCAAATTAAAAAAAACTTCTATACGCAAACTGTGGAGACCCTGACCAGACGCCACGTTATGTTTGCCTATGTCCCACAAAATACGACGCTATATATATTCTTATATGGGTTAATACTTTTATTCTCGATTCATTTTTCTTAAATATTTGATGGTTACATGTGTTGCTGTATTAGTTCAGCAAAAATATTTTATTCTAGGAATTGAAGAAAATGCTCCCCACCGCTTTTCTGCTGTCCTTGGCTCCAGACGAGATCAGTCTTTTCATTCTTATTTCGTTAAATCGACCCTCTTAACTTGGTAGAGACGGTTAGAATTAATGAGCGCGACGGTACAATCTGATCAGGATCTGCGAAATCCGACTTTGCAACAACAATTGGCAATCGACTGCATCTGTTGGGTAAATGCTTTGCCTGCTTATATCGACTGCTGAAACCCTAAGCAAACTGTTTTGAACCTAGATCAGGCCCAACTCAATGTCTGGATCAAAACTGTTTGCTCATGGAAGAGCTTTTTGAAAACATAAGTTTTGAAAAAATAGCAGGCGACAAAAAACATGCATAACTACTCAGGGCGCGCGCGCAAAAAAAAAAAAATAAATTTACGTTTGTTTTAAATACAGACCTGGGATTGTCAGTATATATGGTTTGTGATTGTGGTATTTCCTGATCATACTCACTTACTACTTATGGACACCGGCTTTGAGCTAAGCTCTCTTTAAAACTTTGAGCATGCCGGATAAGGTCCACTTGGGTGAGGCCAGGCCTACTAATCCATGTCAGTCACCGATAGGATGTGGTTTAGGATTTCAGATTCTTAATTTCTCTTAATTGATACTTATCCCTAAGCCTTTGTTTACATTGTTTAACTCTTTGCATGCTGGGTAATTTTCATGCTCTTGTTGCCGTCTGCTGACTATTTTCAAAATTAGCGTTTTCAAAACATTCTTTCAAGAACACTATCAGAGTGTCAAACGGTTTAGATCCAGATCAGGACCGACGTTCTGGGTCCAACTGTTTGCAAAGGTCATCAGCAGACGACAAATGTAGCCGCTTAGTAGCAAGGAAAGAGTTAACACTTCCACTGCCAAAAGTTTATGAGCGGTAAGAGTACTTCATTGACTTTTAACATGTCTAATAATGCATTTTGGCCTTCTATATACCACCGTGCATTTAATGTCCAGTGGAGGTAGATATCTCTTCCATGCCAATGCTCTGGTGAAATTGTGCACATATGCACGGACTCGCCCGATTCTTCACGGCCCGATACTTTGAAATGACTTGTAACACCATTGACCTTAACCTTTTCCCCCGCCGTTCACGATATATGTCGTCTGATTGTCCTTCAGAAGTTCTGATGGCCGTACTTTGATATCTCCTTTAGGGTTAACTTATCCAGATCAGACTGCTTCCAAAGGAACACCCTGATATGGATTATTAGGGGTTTCTTCCATCATAAAAGTAGTATTGGGGTGCATTTGAATACATACAGCAGACGCAATAAACAGACAACATTTTCAGAACTAAAAATATTTTATTACCACGTTTAGGGTTAAGTGATTTAAATTGCGTGATTCCAAAAGCATGTCGATTCTCTGTATATAATGTTCTGAACCATATGGTGCTTGGGTCAGCACGTGAGATTTTGGTACTTTTCGCAGTGTGACGAGCAGCAAAGGCACAGATCAGACTGTGCTGTCTGGCCGTGGCCTTTGCTTCTCGCAAACATAACGTATGGAAGCCAAGGAAGGTTCAGGTCAAAATCTAGACCTGGATACGTCAACATGGGTGTTTAGCTTTAGCAGTGCCAAAAGCTGGCCCAGATTTTACCAGGGTTCTTACGTTCCCGAAAGGTACTGTCCTGCCAGCCAAGAGTGACAGTTACGTCATGTTTTGTTAACAATGTCACCAGGGACATAGAATCGATATATCACTTGAGTATTAATCCTATCCGCTGGATAGGATTAATACTCAAGTGATATATCGATTCGCATTAGCTCAAGTGGAACCTAAAAGTAAATGTTTTACTTAACAATTGTAAACAAATATTACGTCACTGTCACTCTTGGCTGGCACGACAGTATCTTTTGGTGCCAGTTTCTGTGTTAAGTTCAGTATGCATGGTATGAGGTCAGAATCAATCAGATTAAGAAGGTGATAAAAGCGTCAAGATGTCAGTCAGACCGTTCAAGGACTTCTTGTGAGATTGCGAGAATACGTATGCACAGGCTCGTCTGAACCTTCGCTGCTCGTCGACGCCATAAGTACCAATATCTCGTGTGCGGGTTAAAGCTGCAAAGTCTGTAACTATTCATATTTTCATTTTAAAAATAATATTTCTATTTTTCAACAACACAGTAAAAATACTAAAATTCAAGTATAGATTTTAACTTTTTCGTAATAATTAACAAATTATCAGCATCAAAACAACAGCATTTATATTAAAAATTAACTGTCTGGAATTATTGGAGGGACGCAAATAATTACCAACACGAGAAAAAACACCTGTTTTTATAAGATAATTCACTTTTCCATGCAGTTTTCAGCTGTAGAATACAGATTTATTGTGAAACTAAAACTTAATTCTGCTTTTACAAATGATTTAAAAAGAAAATATTTTTTTTCGAGAAAAGTTCATAGTTACAGACTTAGTCACTTTAAAGGGTGTATTTCTTAATAACAAATGTATTATGTTTTTCCCAATTGTCACTGAGACGGTTCTTTTAGCTCAAAGAACGTATATTGTGATACGAAATTATTCTGGGATATAATACTACTTATAGACCAACTCCTTTGAACTCGAACTATAATTAACCCGAAGTGAAATATCTGGTCCCGTTGACTTCGAGTCAAGTGGACTTCGAGTAAACGAAACTTGAGTGTCACGGAGTCGATCACGTAATGAATTAGACTCATAGCGAAACAATCAGTATATATTTCCTTTAGCTCGAACAGTTATTAATCTGAAGTGAAAACTCCAGTCCCGTAGAATTCGACTCATCGAAAGTTGAGTAAAGTATCGGGTCTGACTAACGGAGTCGACCACGTGGTGGATTAGACTCATTGCGCACATGGACAATAAAAGAAAACGAATGCATACATGTAGGTCTGCTTCTGCAATGACGTTTTCGTGCTTCTACTCATACAATATTGATGAATAGATTATTGAATCATTCTATAAAAGGTAATTAGAATATCGAATACATTTGTGAAAACAACCCTTTCACGTCTGATCAGATCCAAGATCAGGCTGTCCCCCTACTCATATACCGCTCATTCACCAGGTGTCCAAATATATGGTCGAAGCCTCCTGGTGGATGGTGAAAACCCAGAACAGCATTCGCATGTAAGCATTGTTCTTAGGCTTCACAATATCGACATACTATATGGTTATGATAATAATGGTTTATTTTTCTACAGGCAACTAGCATGTCTTCGATATTATATTAGAAAAGTTAGTTCACTTTTGTGGCATGAAAGCGAAATGCAGTTATGATTCATGATGACAGGATATAGGGGGTGGTGAGTTTATTTATTCTTTTATTTCCATTCCGTTAGTTTTCTTCTATTGAAAATAGTATAAAATTTGTGTCCTCGGTAGGGTAAAGTCGGGTATATGTGACAGCGACCTTGTTTGTTTCATGTTTCAAATGTTGTAATAAAAATAAATTAACTCAGCAAACAGTGAAAATCCTGATGAGACGGCTCATAAGGAGCCGTCTCATCTGGATTTACGCTGTTTGCAAATGTGTGTCCGAATTTACCTGATGTCCGAATTTGCCATACTTTACCCTAATAGCCAGACCCAAACATAATGTGCCAGTTTTATATGTTAGAGTTATGTTATGTATACCAAGATAGGGTGTCACAGAAAGCATCTTCTGATAGAGGACTGTACTGTTTTGTAAAGATAAAAAGAAATCGGGCATATACATATACAGTACAATAAAAGTTCAATTAATCAGACCTGTTCTGGCCCTTTGGAAAAGTTGATTCTTTTTTTTTTTCTTTTTTTTTTTTCTTTTTTTTGGGGGGGGGGGGTGCGATTGGTGGTGGATGGGGGTTGCTTCGTTTCTTACCTGTTTATTGTTTAACAAAGGTCGTGTGCAAAACTGCAAAAATATCACCGTTTTTTTTTCATTCAATAAAGGGGAGCATTTAAGTTGATGCGTCTGCCACATTTGGTGCCATTTGAGAAGCAGACGGATCTGGGTTCACTCTGATGGGTGAGCTCAATTTGTCAGAATACTAGGCGACACGTTAGTTAAACTGTTCTCCTATTAGTACCTCTGGAATGATGCGGTCAATGACTGAAATTTCCTGGCCCCGAGGTTATAAAACTTTTTCATGATGCACTCAATTTAGCATGAAATTTCAACTGCTCATTAAAGCTAAAATGCTTAAATATAAAGATTAATTCCTGCTTAATACAGGCAGATGGTGTATTTAATCTGCTAATAAATGTTATTCACATTTATGAGCCGATAAATTTCATGCTCAGTTTAGTTGAGCACGATAAAGGTTATATAACCTTAGAACCTGGTCATATCAATTTAAACCTTCTTTGATGTTTGATTGGGGCATAATTACCAGAAGTATGGTGGTAAGCTATATTGGCAGACAAGCAGCAAAGGATCAGACGGGTCAGAACCTTTGCTGTTTGCTCATTCAATTATTGGAAGTAGGAGATGGTTCAGACGATAAATAAGACATTTAGCCTCAATTTGTACATAAAACACTACCCTGTAAGCATATTAATGCGTGCCACCATCGGCCCGCCAGCGAAACGCCATTTGAATGGCGTTTCGTCGGCGGGCCGATGGTGGCCCGAGATCAATTGCTGGCTGGGAAATTCATGCGATAAGTTCAGACTTATGGGTTGGCCTATTTGTTTCCTCAATTCATTGATTCCATTGCATGTTTTCTTTAATACTCTGAAAAAGGCTTCACCGAGTCAGTAAAACAAGCTTGAGTCATGATAAGCTATATCGATACAGACTTACAAATTACTCTTTGCACGTTGAGTCGTCTCCTGCGTTTTTACCGAACTGTTTAGTTGTATCAAGCGTGTTTCAAATGAACTCCTTGATATTGGATTGGGGTATCACAAAACAAAAACGTATTGGACAATATGCGGTTAAAATGATGGACCCACCACCGTAATAGTTTGAGTCGATCCTTTACGTCCCAGTCAACATTTTTTAGTCATGACGGGACGTTTCCTGGGTTGAACCAGTACTAAGCAGAGGATAATGTGTCTTGTTCAAGGACACGTGCCTCACCAGCGACACCACGATCTCAAGTTCACAATTCTTCCACTGAACCATTGTGCTCCACTCCAAACACCGAAACCTGTGTAAAACGGCCACTCAAAAGTTGACAAAACAAAGATCTTAATGACAAATGGTAGCTTAATGAAAGTCGAAAGTATTGCATAATGCTCCCCTTGGAGCATTCTGCAATACTTTTGACCTACAATAAGCGATAATAGATCTTGAAAAACCAATTTTCAGTCTTTTTTAGAGTGGCCGTTTTACACAGGTTTTACTGTACTCTCTGGTATAGTCAGTCTTGTCTTCGATTTCGTCTATTTATGTATTTATGTACTTAGATTGCCTATATTGCAAACACTGTATGTACCCAAATCTCAAGGGAGCAGTCTGATAAGGGCTCATTAAGTTTGCTTCCTGGAAGAAGATCTCACTTGGTGCACTCAAATATATGATGCAGACATAATAAGCTCTCAGGGCCTAAATACTTGCAGTATAAGTACATTGTATGAACATCTATTGTCCCATTTTCGCTAGCATTTTACATATAATTTATTGGTGCTACAAAAGGCACGAAAGCCACCATATGAATTTGCGTCCACGGTTCATATACCAAAAGCTTCCTAGATCTGTTCAGTAAGTTCAAGCATGTTGCATATGGCTCTGAAAGGGTATTCGGAGTATAAGCAACGTAAACGCTTAATATAACCCCAAAATTTAAAACGGGTATTCCGAGCGAAGGAAATGAAATGTTTGTATTCAAAATTTGGATACTTTTAATCACA
Organism: Loripinus fragilis; assembly: GCA_964019695.1. NCBI lineage: Eukaryota > Metazoa > Mollusca > Bivalvia > Lucinida > Lucinidae > Loripinus > Loripinus fragilis. The sequence goes on along the minus strand of OZ026520.1, from coordinate 20,481,927 downwards.
AAAAAGCAAAATCAAACACACAACAACAAAAATGAATATATACATGGCCAGAGATCATAAACGTTTGTCATGCTCAACTAACTGAGCATGAAATTTCAACTATTCATAAAAATCAAAATGCTGAAAAATTAAGGGATTCGCTAATGAAAGTAACTAACAATCCTGTTCGAAATTCTTGTAGAATACTGCGCAAAGAGCACTAAGGTCGCCCACTCTGCCTACTGGCAAGCGATTCAATCTAGATATTTGTCTTATACAATCTCTCATTCTCTCTCTCTCTCTCTCTCTCTCTCTCTCTCTCTCTCTCTCTCTCTCTCTCTAAAAGAATTGCACCATTTCAATTTAATGTAGGAAAATATCTATGTCGAATGGATATCTTCCCATAATGGTCGCAAATACAGACCGTCTATGCAGATTTCACTTGCGGTTGCATCATAAACACGGGAGTTGTCCATTTTCATCTCGCCTTTGTTAACTTGACGCCTCTGTCAACCTAGCCCTTTATGAAATTTCCCCAAGTCAACACAGCTGCCTTGTCGTTTGGTCTCCTGGTCGACCCCGCTCCTTGATTATTTAAAACTTGTGGTAAACTCGATTACTGGTCAACCCTACTCCTGATCAGTACTTACTCTTGATCAACTAGGGACCTGGATCAAACCGACACAATTCTGCACGTCGAAATTTATACCTGTCCCGGTTCATTTAGGTTTCCTGCTGAACTTGACCTTGACGTTTCAGTCAACTGTCGCATCAGTCTTGTTCACCTTGATCACTGTTATCAATTTGGCCATCGGTTTCTGATTAGCTTTTGCTCTCTTGCTAAACCTGGTGTTTGAAAGAAATGCATTCGATTTTAATATTTTACTTGAGTACTTGATGTTAAATGTTGGAATTTTCACGAAGATTATATAGATAACTGTAGATATAGAATTACTATTTTTTAGTATCTTACTTATTTCACTTAGAAATCAACCCAACTTAAATGTACATCGACAGAATCGCTTTCGGCTCTTAGCGTCCGCCGTTTTGTTTGCTCGTATAGGCAGGGCCCATTAGCATGTAAATCAGTGACATTCTATGAATAGAGCAAATTTTATTCGGGTTCCTGTCGGAAATTCACCACAATCGACCTCTAAACGATTGCTTAGATCACCAGGAAGGACATATCACTTCTGGGAAACGTTTTGCCTACTAGTGTCGTCTGCTGATAACCTTTGCAAGCAGTTTGTACCCAGATCAGGCCCGACAAAATGTTGGGCCTGATCTGGATCCAAATTGTTTGACTCTCTGATGGTATTCCTGAAATGATTTTTAGAAAAAGTTAAATTTGAAAAAAAAATCAGCAGACGACAAAAAGGCATGCAAAATTACCCAGTAGGCAAAGAGTAAAAGGGCGACAATGTTGATAAGAGACAAAAATCATTGACCTAAACAACAAAAACACTGTCTTCTGGCTTGCAGACGCATTTTTTTTACCTAAACGCATTCATCAGTAACCCAATAAAAAGAGCCACTATTGGTCCGCCAGCGCAACTTGCAGCCTGATTTTCGCTCATCCAAAAGGATGGAGGGAGGGGGTTGGGATGGATAATGGGGCGGCTGGCTTTCTGTTATCACTAAAATTTTAGATCATATTTTTTAACTGCACAATTTGCTATAATATGAGTTTTCTTTATATTTCAGACCCTTATATTGATCATATCAAAATGTTTTTTCTCCTCTATTAGTATTTTCTCTTACCGGTGACTGATGTAGCTTGCACCACTCCAGTAGGTGGAACATGTACGTGTAAACCTTGGTCTGTCGGCGTCGGTAATGATAAAATTTGCAGATTGATTTACATAATCACGCTTTCCAGACATATTCAATTGATGAGGCAGCCTCTAAGGATTAAGCAATGCATATTGAATATTAGCGTGAGTTTAATCAGACAGAATGACACTTAGCGCATATGCGAGAACCGACGCCTCTGGACCTTCTGATCAGGTCCTTTAGATGGTCTTCGGGGAAACTACAGCGGTAGAAAATTTTCCGCGTAAAGTCAGAAGTCATCGTAACACATCACCACTTTCTTCTGATTTCTTAAAGAATGTATTTGGTTATGCACAGTTAAAACAAGTGTAAGTTAACACCAAAAATGGATGGCAACTAAACGAGTACAACCGTACACAAGAGTGGATCCAGGATTTCTGGAAATGGGGCTCATATATATAAAGGTGTGGGGCTCGTTTTGCTGAGTTTATATCATTTCTCCCTAAATATCCCATGAAAATGAAATAATATATTATAACAGTATTATAACCTCGAGGCCAGCTCTCTCTCCCTAAGCGAAACGATTGCAAAACAAGAAAGAACACTAAATACTGCATACCAAAACAAAGACCAAACACAAACCCACACCAACAACGGGAGCAACAATCAACAATGAATCAACAACAACAGAACCACCACCTTAGAACGGACAGCCAAAGGGGCTTTAAGTAATGATTTTGAGTGGTTTTAGGCCTAGAGAAGCGTGATTCATGCTTTAAAATGTCGAAAGGTCGACTATTTAGCTATTTGAAAAAATGTTCAAATCGAGTATAAGAAAAATGATTTTTCTATGAACCACTTTGGTCAAAATTTTCATTTTTTTTTCATTGGCTGTCATTTTCTCGAAATTTTTGGATGGAATTAAACACAGAATGCTCCTAAGAATCAGACAAGGTAGTAAATATTCATAAATTTTAGCACCTGTGCGGACAGCAGACAAAGCCACTGGGGGTGATTGGGGTGGGGGGGGGGGCTTAAATTAATTGGACAAATCTTCGCCATAGATCTCATTGCTTAGTATGTATATTTTAATACCACCCAGGAAACAGTCCTACAATTACCATAATCGGTTCACTTAGACGTTAAGCAATATATATCAAAATTTTCGCGATGCTAAGGCGCATGTTTCACAGATTCCTAGACTTCTCTGACAATGTTACATGTCTATTAGCTCAGCTTCCGTTCTGTGTAGGCCGACTTCTGGCGTGACAGACGTTCTAAGCCAGCAAATGTCAAGTGAAACAGACATCGATACAGAAAAATGGATCTAATATAGCGTCTGCAAGATTCGTTTTGGGAATATGTGCTACCAAAAGCAAGTTATATCACCAAAATTCAATTTTATCCGTCATAAGTCCTATTGATTTTGTGCGCTACAAAACGCGTCTACGCCTATGAAACTCGGAATTCACAATTTACTACATTATATATATGTGCAACAGGAAATATGCTTTCTAATTATTTTTCATATTTGGAGCGCATTATCAAACTAACAAAATGGTACATATATGTGCGCCAAGCAAAGACTCAGATCAGCCTGGGCATCCGCCCAGTTTGATCTGAGTATTTACTGGCTGGATGTAGAAATCTGGTAATCTTAGCTACCAATTGTTGTATGCATAGTGAAGACACTGATCTGACTAGGTTGATACGCAGCTGCAATGGACTAATGGTCCAGATAAGTGATATATATTTAAGTATTTTCTGACCCATTGCTTTAAACATGTGCTTTGTGTGCTCAAAAGAACCGTCTCACATATGTTTTGATTGATAAATTATAAAGAAAAGTTTTCAAATCTGGAGGCCTGGATTATCAACGATAAATGGATAAAATCATCAGTGACCAAATGAATAATTGTGCCGCGACATGTGATTTCCAACAATGTGTAATTTTGACATGTGTAGAGTCAGATGAGCATGTGCAGGCTCATTTTAAGCTTAGAAACTCCAAATGATGTTCGGTAAGTAGCTCAATATTCATAGAATATTCAAGCGACTAGCAAAGGCTCCGATCAGACTGCGCGTATGCGCAGGCTGGTCTTAGCCTTTGCTGATCTCGTTGGAAATCTCGTGTTGCGGCTCATATTCTTAGAGCAAATCTTACTACATGGCATTGTGTTGGTTATGTCACGTACTGGCTCAAATATATAAATTCAGTGCCATTCCAATTTGGAGCGTAATATATTGGTAAGCGATTGTTTCTTTTAAGTCAGGCTGATTGCATATCTCAATATTTCCAAGTACCAGTACAGTGCAGTGTATGTGGAACTGGTGCCCGGTCTGGTTTCTAGGTTTACCCTTCCCCCATCCTCCATCCCCCCCCCTCTCCCTCTCTCTCTCTCTCTCTCTCTCTCTCTCTCTGTGAATTTTATAGTATTATAAAAATCCTATATTTGTATGAACTTGGTGGCAAAAACGAGGACATCTCTACTTATAAATATCGTCTCGTTTCAATGAGCTCGAGTGCAGATCTGTGTATAGAAGTATAAACTGAATCATTTACATAAAAAAGTAAGTCATTTTTATTTTTTTGATAGCGTCAGAACTTACACTCATAGCTTTAAATCCACAAAAAGATTGTTCAACCATAAATGCTACACTGTATGTTTTATCATTATTGGATTGCCCAAAAATATGATGCTAATCGCTTATGATCAGGCCTTTAGAGTGCGTAACAGAAAAACCATTTTTCATATTTCTCAACCAAAACATATGTTGTGGGTACTCGAAAGAACCGTCTCTATGAGACGGTTCTTTTGAGCACCGTAAACACATGCTCAAAATTATGGGTAAGAAAATATTTCCAATTTTACGCTGAAAATTTTTGTTTATGTAGCATAATGTCATTGTTTTAATATACATGGACAACGTCCAATGAAGCCTTCGCCTACTTGCATGCTGGTGTGTGGGCAAGCAAGGAGGGCTCTTGCTATAAGCCTTCGATGATCACAATTACCACCCCCCCCCCCCAAAAAAAAAAAAAAAAAAAAAAAACTGGTGAGTTTGACCAGGAAATGCCACAGTCACACAATGAAGACCAACCCATGGCACCACGAGGAAGAGAGACACATGCCAATAACAGCCACACGACAGCAATAATACAATCAAAGTAAAGCAACCAGCTCTCTTCCTCAGCAAGATGATTTCAAAACTAGAAGGGACACTTAGTACTGTATTACAAAACAAGGACCAAACACAACCAAAAAACCCATGAGCTGGTTCCGTAATAGATAAACAGATAGATAACTTTATTTCCAAGTCCAAAAGGCTATGAAGCACATGATGATACAAACAACATATTATTAGATGACATCCTAATAAGGACAGTGAAAACAGTAATTGTCTTAATTAAACAACTGCATTTAGCATCCTTATGTAACACTATGGATCTATATGATATATGTTGATTTGATCTAATATTCTCAGTTTTGTGGTGAATGTGTTTAAAGTCTTAGCTCTGGTTGCAAGTTGGATATCTCAAAGAGATAAATCCTACAAGTAATATATACTGATGATATTCAATGCGTATTAAGAGAAATGAAATGAGTTTCACAAACGGTATACTATGACTGTGTGACAAATATTATCCAACAGTTTCAACCAAGAAATATTTGACTGCAAAAATATTATTTGTAGTTTAAGATTAGGAGAAAATAACAGAAATATCTGAGGACAGACTATGATATATTTACGTATATAATCATCTTGACGACAAAGGACTGGCAGTTATTTTATTTTCATTTTAGCATAATTTTGAAAGACAAGGTGTACCAGGTCGCTGTAGCACAAGCCTAGAGCTGTATATCGTATACCTAGTCCCATGACATGAAGTGCTGTCATTGCTACTAAGCACGCACATTTATGTTTCAAGAGTACAAAACTATGCAGCACTGTATTCAAAGTGCCCTATATTTTTGTTTTTGCTGAGGCATGTCGAGAAGTGTCCTAGAGATACGCCCGGCGATAAGATGGAAAAGATACAAAAGTAGAGGATGCATTGTATTTTGGAAGCATGGCTGGTCCAGATCATCAATATTCCGGTGTCCAGCAAAAGGTACAAGTTGGAATGTGTGCCCTTTGTAGACTCAGATCAGCATGCGCATGCGCGTATTCTGATCAGAGTCTTCAATGGGCGCTTTATGGATATCCAAGGATCCAACGTTTCTTCAGACGGAAAACCGTAAGACTCCGATTTGACTGTGCGATGTGCAGATTGATTTGAATTATCGCTGTACGCACATGCCAATTTTTACTATATGCTGAAATACAGGCTCAAGTACACTGCATGCACATCAGAGACACACGTACTAAAGCATAGCAGGTTCTCATAATCCGAAACTGCTGCAAACAATCCATTCCCACAGAATAGCAGATCGACAACCTCCCAACATAACGGCGAGTAAGACAGGTCCGAACCTCATGTGCGCCTATTCAGCAAGCGCAGTTCCACTCCTTATCCACACGACAGGCATATGAGGTTCACTTTTTCCGTACGTATACGGTAGGGCTTCAAATGATTGAATAGCGTCAGGAATAGATTGTCGTCGTGACGCCACATATTCAAAATCAAATCAAGTCAAATCAATTTTACTGGTATAAAGACCAGTCAAAGGACCTCCACCGCATGTATAGTTACACAAATACAATCACAAACAAACGGATACGTACAAATTACATGACTTCTATGAAACCCATCCTTCGCATGCGATCATATGAACCTAGTCGTTTAATACAACCATGTCTTCGGGATTTGCGGTAATGGAAAACTCAAACCTACAGTCGCAGGTCATAAGTAAGTAGCCAGTTGACCTTAACGTTGTTTCTTTTGCAAAAATTTAAGTACATTTAAAATTTGCATAATTTGAAAATGAGGAATGCAAATTATCTGAAATTTTGAACATATCACTATTTGCTATTTTTCAACTTAAGAATGCTTGATTATTATAGAAATAATATCACCTAGAGTTTGTGGGTGTTATTCATTTCAACCAACCCTGATTTTTGAAACAGTTTGAAAATTCGATGTGGGTTCTAAACTTCTTCCGTTTTTACATGGCTATAGATATTGCTTATTTTCTGTATATTTTTTGGTGATAATGGTGCTAATATGTTATAATCGTGAGCTATGAACAAGATGTGTTCACATCTTCACAATTTATTCACCGTCATATTATGGGTGGGTGGGGTATTTGTACCCCTGACCCAAAAATCTAAAATATTGAATGAATCCACATGGTAACTTAGCAACAAGTATCAGGCTTTCTAGGGTGTTTATACGAGTGTTTGAAGCAATTAGTCTTTACATGTTGCGTTCTTTCAAATCGAAAAGACAGCACCCAGCGATACCTAACCCCTTGGTCAAATTTTGCTTTACGAGGGGGTACCCAAACTTTTATGCGAAATCATAGGATAGTTCTTCTTAAAAAAAAATAAATGTTCTGTAAAAATGTAACCCCAAATGGTACTTTTAACTGAAAATAATTATTACACAAATATTATATCACCAGTTATGCTGTTTATGGCACCAATATCAGGACTTACAGTGAAAATTAGCAGATTTTCTTTGGATCCAACCATAGCTTATATCCATCAACATTTATTCAAAATATATTATTTTCAATTTGAACACTGTTATGATACCTCACAAAACATACATACCCCATATTCCTGTATTTGTTTGTTTAGTTTGTTTTTACAGCCAAAGTATATTGAAGTCGGGTTATTTTCATGGCATTATTTTCAGTCCAGTTCTCTGTTCTGCATTATTTCATTTTCAGTGTCTATACTAATTTGAACTTTAACAGAATGTTTTTCAGTACATTTCAAATATTTCTGCAAATTTTCAATAAAGAATATTACAATCTGGCATTTTTACAGCAATTTTTCTACACCTGCTATCTTTTTTGAAGAAATGGAGCCAATGTTTGTGAAACACAATATCTCCATAGCAACAGATGATGACATCATACAATTTGGAAATGACGTAAACATAAACACTGTATATTTATCTAGGGCATTTATCATTTGGGGAAATTGTCTTAATTGGCTAGAAAAGACCATTGTTTCAGACCATATTTTTTGTCAAATTTTTGTCAGCTGATTTGGCTACTTACTTATGGCCACTGAGTGTACCTGTGTAAAGCTGTAAAGACTGGCTAAACGTTTGAAATAGTCGGTATGTTTCAAGTTTAGCTATTTCACTTTTTAGGATGTAAAAAAACAAAGGCGCGGATCAGACTGCGCTATCTGCCCCTTTGTAATCTGCAAACAACAAACTATTGTTTCTCACGGCGTGGCTCAAAGAAATTGTACTTTTATATCATTTTTCATACTCAAATCACGTTTAGAATTAAGAATATGCATTTCACACATAGCCAACGTGATCACGCTATTATAATTGAGCCGCGACATGTGATTTCCAACAATGTGGCATTTTGACAAGTGTAGACTTAGACGAGCCTGTGTAGCCTCTTTTTAAGCTTAGAAGCTCCAAACGACGTTCAGTCAGTAGCTTAACAATCATGGAATACTCAAGCGACTAGCAAAGGCTCTGATCAGACTGCGCGTATGCGCAGGCTGATCTGAGGCTTTGCTTGTCGTACATACCACAATGTTGGAAATCCCATGCACTGGCTCATATGATATTTGATCGAAAAAGAAGAAATGGGTTCCGTCTTAACTTACGCACAAAAATGCAAGTAACATGATGCAATCACTACAATATTAAATGAATCGAAATTCGAGAGAATTTAGTCACTCCATGAGAAAAAAATCTTTTCCCCTTTTGGTGCATCGATCAGGGTCATTCTAGCGAAAACTCGCCCTCATTTTTATCAATTGCTTGTTCCATGTGAGTCTTCATACACCAACCGTATTTATGGTAAAAATAGCTATAATTCTATATTTACTATAAATACGGTCGGTATAAGAAGTTATCCAAGTAAGTAAGAAGGCAAAGATCAGGAGTTCATTGAATAAATTACATATCTGTAATCATTTATTTGAATAAGAATATTGCTTGGTAAAATAATAGAAAGTCAATGTCTGTTGATTGATTGCTTTGTTTATTTCTGTATCAGAGATTAGCAATTAATTAAAACAGCACTAAGTGATGTTAAATATATATCCATAGCGATCCTTTGCATAGTGAGACACCACTAGGTAAACACTATGTAAACAAGTACTAAGGACACTAAATTAGAATTAAAACAGTTATAAGTGATGTGCGTTAACACCTTAAAACCGTCAAGAGCCATAATAAAAGGAAAGTAAACAGTATCACGATACTGTAAGAACAGACATTACAAATAAATCTTGTCGGAAAAGTTTTTTTAACAGCTAGTTTGAAATTGGGATATCTCTATATTCTTCTGATATCAGTAGGGAGCTCATTTTATAAAACGCAACCATTATATCAAGAGGCTTTCTTTCCAAAACTTTTGACTTCACCCAGTTTACCTAAATCTAATTCCATATGAGTGCATGGAACTTGCCAGAATGAAATGTCCGAGATTGACCCGACTTAATTAACCGTAAAGAATGGTTCAAAATAATCTGGTCTACTCTTTATGAAGCAGGTAACCAGCCAATTGACTTGAAAACGTCAGAGCATCCATGTGCCCTTGAATCCATGTTAAGAACAAACCGTATGATTTTATTTTGGGTAGCCTGAAGTTTGTTTTTCAAAACCCTAGATAAGCAAGGATGCCAATAAAGATTATGCATAGTCAAAATGACATCACAAAAGCTTTTTGGTTTTCAAATTAAAAAAAACTTCTGCTTTCTATATAAAAACTTCAACCTTGCGTTTGCCTTTTGAATTATAGAAGTAGCCATATTAACACCAGAAAGACATTGTTCTAACACTACACCCAAGCATTTTACAGTATATATTGCTTCAATAGCTGTACCTTTGTAAGTAATACTTAAAACTGATTGAGACTTTAACCTAGGGCTGGATCCAAACAGTATAGATTCCGTTTTGCCTAAATGCAAAGAAAGTTTATTGTCGACCAGCCATTCACTTACTATCTCAAATTCATTCTGTAAGATGTTAGATAAACATTTATCTGCTACTAAAATTGCAGAGTCATCTGTATACAACAAAAGTTTATATTGACAGCACCTGACATATCATTGACATAAATGGAAAAAATGGGGTCGTAGTATTGATCCCTGGGGAACACCACATGAAATATTTGTATGTGAGGATAGAGTTCCAGATACATCCACTAGTTGCTGGCGACTGAAACCATCTGGATACGTCTTGACTGAGGCCAAGAGAAAAATACGATGCTCAACTGTGTCAAACGCATTTTGTAGGTCTAACAGAACCATGCCAACAAAATGACTCTGGTCCATTTGAAATATAATCAAATCTGTTAAACGTGTCGGTAGAAAAATCAACTTCTAAAATCTGATTGAAATTTTAAAGAAGAAGTTTCTTCTGATCAAGATATGATTCGACTTGGTCATGACAACTCTTTCAAAAACCCCGTAGAAATAATCGTCACAAATGATACTGGTCGATGATTACCTACTTCTTTTTTATCACTCTTTTTAAAAAGATGCACTACCCTTGCAGAACTTAAATAGTCAGGTACAACACTTTGAATCAATGATAAATTCATAACATGTGTAAGAGGACAGTCTATAATCGAAGCACCAATCTCTCACAAAGCGTGAAGGTATGCCATCCAAACCAGTAGCTTTGTTGATGCCTAGACTGTTCAGATACTTTAAAACTTTGTTTTCAGAAACAATTGTGAATAACTATTTTGAAGAACACTTTTGTTGCGATGAAAGCTTTTCACAAAGCTCTTTCCAAACTTGTTTAAACACTGCAGAAGCTTCTCCACCAACAACTGTAGTTTACATAGAGGTCCTTACATGACTGCTCATGTTTTATTGAATTTATTACACGAGTTGGGGATAAAATACAAGGCTTGCCGAGCATTTTATCTCTTTCTCGCAACGAGTTTAATAAATTCAATAATACAAGAGCACGAATGTTAGATTATATTTATCATATGACATTAAGATTACTTTGAAATCTCATTTCTGCCGTGAAAACGTTATAATTTTGACATAATGTACGCAACGTTGTTATGGACGTCATAACACGGGTGGTAAACCTAGGAACTACCACGAAATTGTGTTAACGTAATTTTGTTCCCAAGCCACATCCGGGACACGTCGTGGTAGTTTCCAGGCCGAAAATTGGATAAAGAAAGGTTGGTGTCACTTTTATTTTTGTTTTATTTTACAACTTAGAACAAACAATGGTGAAATCCGACAATGTGGTTCCGTGTAAGTATGTCTCAGCGTCCCCTCTAGCCCAAAATTTTGTTTGAAAAGTTATTTTCTTTCTTTTGGTACGTGTTTCCCCACTGAGCATCGGACCAACTTTCCCCCAAAGTTCGAAGGATTTTAGCCCATATCTGTCAAATTGAATGGAATTTGATATCATTTGACGATGGAAATGATAAAAAGACCCTGAATAAACATTCCTGCACAGAAAAAAAATCTGCGCATTTACTCGTAAACGATTCATGCCCCGTTCGTCTTGTGTGGTAGTTTCCAGCTCATCGTGGTAGTTAAAATGCTATCGTGGTAGTTTCCAAGACTTTATAGGATACGTTTCTGAAGTGTTACAAAACATTATAGTGGTTGTTTGTTTTGCATGATAACCCTCGAACTCGTCAATTAATTACCACGGTAAACAAATAAACCACATTTCAACACTATGAGGAAGCTAAGCTGAGGACTCGAGATTCAATGTGATGCTTGACAGGTGGAGACCATGCCCTGGACTGCCAAACAACACCTCTGGAAATCTAAAGCAAAAGAAGGTCATCAGTTGAGCCGTGGTGGACCAAGCAACAGACAAAAAAAATGATATAAAAAATTGCGCCACTCGCTACGTTGTTCCATGTTCAGTCAGCTTTAAGATAAAATGGCAGGCTAAGACTACTGGCCCAAAGTATTGTTAGTACTTGCGCTTCGGAAAAAAGGGAAATATCCTCGGGTTGGGACACTTTTTATATACATGCGAGTGTGACGATGAACGGGCATGTTATTTGATAATTAAAAAGCATGTTTATTCAAAAACAAAAAATGTGAATATCCCTTCTTTTCATTCTTCTCATCATTTCAATAGCCAACTAAAATTAAAATTCAGGCAGTCGTCATTTGTTATCTGACAAAAGGTTATTTGAAAAGGTCTTCGTATGAATAAGAGGAGTATTCAAGGTTCGGCCCGCACACCCTGTCTTTATAAAAATGAAGTAGCCCCTGAATAGTGGAAATCTGCTGATGCGAACTACTACTAAATTCCTACAGTCTTGGAAACTACCACGATAGCATTTTAACTACCACGATGAGCTGGAAACTACCACACAGGACGAATGGAGCATGAATCGTTTACGAGTAAATGCTCAGATTTTTTTTCTGTGCAGGAATGTTTATTCAGGGTCTTTTTATCATTTCCATCGTCAAATGATATCAAATTCCATTCAATTTGACAGATATGGGCTAAAATCCTTCGAACTTTGGGGGAAAGTTGGTCCGATGCTCAGTGGGGAAACACGTACCAAAAGAAAGAAAATAACTTTTCAAACAAAATTTTGGGCTAGAGGGGACGCTGAGACATACTTACACGGAACCACATTGTCGGATTTCACCATTGTTTGTTCTAAGTTGTAAAATAAAACAAAAATAAAAGTGACACCAACCTTTCTTTATCCAATTTTCGGCCTGGAAACTACCACGACGTGTCCCGGATGTGGCTTGGGAACAAAATTACGTTAACACAATTTCGTGGTAGTTCCTAGGTTTACCACCCGTGCATAACGTTTCCCGAAAATCGATAACCACTAGTGGTTTACAGATTTTATTGCATGGCGTTATTTCAATCACAGACGCGACGTCATATGATTAAATAATTTTTTTGGTAACCATTAATTTATCAAAAGATAACTCACCATCAATTTTGAGGCCTATATTACCTGAAGAGGCTTTGTCTTTCTTAGATGACATACCAACGTCCCATGAGAGTCTGTCACAGTGATTTAGAGCGGTTTTTTTACTTCCTAGCTTGTCTTTAAAATAATTTCTTCTAGCATTTAAAATAAGATTTTTTATTTTGTTTGGAAGGTCTTTAAAATAGAAAATGTTTCGTCGGTTTTGTGTTTCTTAACATCATGAAATGCTTTATCCCTTTCCTTAACTGATTTTGAAATGTCATTTGCGACCCAAAGTTTGATTCTCTGTTTAATTCGTACTTCTTTAATTGGTGCCATATTTTTCACAATTGAAAGAAATATTGAAGTTATAACTGAGTTATAATCAGCATCCAATAAATTTATTTGAAACAATTCATTGCAATAGTCCCTCATGGATCTAATTGTGATCTATTGTCAACGGCAAACTGAGTTTCAGAATTAAAGCTAGCATTGAAGATTTAAGACAATGAAACATTTTTTTCTAATTATGGAAACCATAACAACAGAAAAACAGACAGGTCGCCATCATCAAACACTCATATTCCCTGTCGATCTCAACCAAAATTGCCTAAAACTCAAAATACATGGGCATGCACATGTGGAAGATATATGATGTCCATAAAATGTTTAGGTATAGACTTATTTGACAACTGTCTTCTTCATTTTTCTGCAATTGGTCCTGTATAACTATTTTGCTAGCTTTTTTGTCGTCTGTCGATTATTTTTATTATCAAAATTAGCATTTTCACAACATTCTTTCAGAGCTACCATCAGAATGTCAAGCAAATTTGATCCAGATCAGACCCGACTTTTAGAGGGGCTAATCTGTGTCAAAACTGTTTGCAGAGGTTATCAGCAGTCTATAACTAGCAGGCAACAGTTGGAAATACCAGGCTTAGTAGAAGTTCTAATACAGAGGTTTTTATGGTTGAAGTAGGAAATTAAAATGAAATAAAATATGTTTAAACGAACTTAAAAATGTAATAAAATATATTTAAACCAAAGAAGCGAGGCACTTTTAATTTAAAGCTCGGAACAATGAGACAGAGAAAGCAACTTTGATGTAAAATTACTATGTTGCATTCTGTGCCACGATTTTAAACTCTCTTGTATAGTAAATTGATTAGTTGTCATTGTCAAAATACAATTATACATCAAGATCAGCATAAAATTGACCTGCAACTTGCTATTTACGTCACATAATTGTCATGTGCAAGAACTAGGAGGTACACACCGAAAACCCGACATGCCTGGCCATGTGAAAGGTACATTTTCCTTCGGTTTCGCTGATATCTCCCTTAACTAAGCTTGTTAATGCAGAGTCAAGAAATCTTAATCTTCCTTTGTCAACTTAATTAGAGATTCTCATTACAATATGCAACATGTTTTAAAACTGAGCCGTCACATGGGCAAGGGCCATTCGTGCATATATTTGAAAATTCGAGACCAATGGATTACATGCGCCGATCCAGAAAGTTTTGTCAGAGAGGTTCCAACTTTGACAACGTTTTTTTTTCTTTTTACTTTTTTTAGTTGATGAGGGGAGGAGATCCAAGTACCACTATAAGCGGGCCATCATAGGCCCGCCAGCGAAACGCCATTGCCCCCCCCCCCCCTCTTTGGATCAGCGCATGGAATATTCCACCTCAGTAATCAGGCACATTAAAATTAGATAATTCAATATAAATTGAATCCTTTGATAACATTGCATTTCTGTCGCAACAAGGACAGACCCTGATGAAATGCCGCGTTCTACAATGTTTGTCAATGAACTTGATTTTAGTGTGGCTCACTCGCTCTCGAAATAGATTTTAAAGCTTGTACCTTATAATGGATTGGTGCGCTTTTAATTTTTGGTACCACTGGTATCATTCCATTTCAACCGGTACCCAACATTAGATACAAGCTGGCATATGCGAATAGCGAAGATTCAAATCAGTCTGTGCATCCGCACAGTCTGAGTCTTAAATTTTATGCCTGAATAAACATTGGACCCTTGGCTACCCATAGAGCGCCCATCAAAGACTCTGATCAGACTGCGCGAACGCGCAGGCTGATCTGAGTCTTCGATGGGCGCACATGCTAACATGTACCATTTGCTTGACATCGACTCATTTTGTTGTTTGAAGAAGGTACTTATCTAAAGCCCAGATGACATGCGGTGTCTGGTCTGTGTTTACTCTCTTTGCCAGATATTTTAAGGATGGTTGAAAAAAAGTTATACCTGTATAATATTATTACCAGCTCAGCAGCTTTTGTTATTTAACGCATATGCGCAATGCCATACTATATGCATGCGTATACACAGCTAGAGGCTAGAAGCCTACATTTTGGTATGAACCTTCATTTTGTTCCTCTTTTGTGTGTGCGAGCAGCAAAGGACCTGGCGAGACTGCGCATTCGCGCTGGCTCGGCTGGGCCTTAGTTACGCATGCGATAAGGACAAAAATCTCATGCACTGACATAATTAATAAGTGATTGATGTATTGACATAACGTGCTAGAGAGATAATAGTAACGCCCTTTCTATGAGCCAAGTCAAGACGCCGTATCAACAATGATATGACGTAGTCAAAAGTACTCATTCATCAAATAAGTTTGTCCACGATGCAAAGTTTCCTTTAAATTAAAACTACGTGCCAGATATATTGAAATACTAAAGCATTAAGTATATCTGTGACGTGATTATCTAATATGGAATCTTCCAGTTGGTGATCGGGACTAATCGATCCTAGTTATCAATAAATACGTAAACAAGTAGTCCCTGATCGGACTGCACAGTCTATTATTGGACTATTTTGTTTGCTCATGCTTTTTGTCTAAAGAAATCCGAGTATAGCACTCAAAGAATTACTGTTTATTTTGCAGGACGTGGATCAGACTAGCGTATTAATAGCAGTGAACGAAACAATGAGAAAGGACGATGTCTACCCAGGAAGCAGTTTAGTAAGAAGGAAGGAGGAATTGCAGATATAAATTGTGTTCGTTTCACGATTTAGAGGGTACTTATCGCACATTCTTCAGACAGCAAATGAACAGATCCGAGTATGTTCACTGACATAAGGTAAATTAGACAGCTTTTGGGACAACTTACATGGGATTATGGTCGGTGGCGTATTCAGAGGGGCTTCATGGTTCACTTGAACCCCTCACCGCACCGCCCCCTCGTTTTTAAATATCCTATGAAAACGAAATAATTTGGTCTCCAAATTATTTCATAGGATATTTAAGCAACATGAGATAAAATTAGCAAAACGAACCCCCATACCTTTATAAATATGAACCCCCTTTTCCTGACATCCTGGTGGTACTTATTTCATAGGACAGACGCCGTATTCGCGCGATTTCAGTGCTCAAATACAAAAAGTAGGGATACAGATAAAGGCTCAGGCAAATATTTAGGCCTCTGGTTAGGTGTGCGATAAGCGAAAGGGTCAATCCGCAAGCCTTTCATGAGCGCAACAACATATGGAACAGATGCTGGTTCGGAGCAAACACTATATACCCGTGGACCCACTGGATATTTCTGCATGCATGTTTGAGGATCCACTATAGGCATACGCGATATATACGGTTTCGCATAATGAAATTGATGTTTATGAACCCTTATCATTTGGACCAGTCAATTTACGTTTTAAGGGTTGTCGGGTGGTATTTTTCGTTTTTATCCAAATTTTAGTAGAACACTGTAAGCAAACAGTGGAGAAACTGATCAACCAAACATCTATGTCTCTTGACCACCACCAGAATTAAGGGTGAGGTTGGTACCGTAAAAAATGTTTAAGCCCTCCAGTATTTCTTTTACTGACCGTTCCAAGGCGGTGCTTTTTCGCGGGTCCTTTTTGTTATTTATTTTGAGGGTTTTTTTTCTTTATTATGCTGACTTGGCTGTTCCTTGCATCCTTGTGATCAGGGAAAGGGCTGACCTCTTGGCTCTCTTGTATGCTATGTTTTCTTGCTTTTTTGTTACTTTCCCATATGGTCACTCGGGTCAGGTGCGGTACTTGTTTGTATCGATTCCTGATCTTTGCCTTTACCTTGTTCTGATGGATTTTCCCATAAATATTGATACAATAAGAATGGGATTGCCCATTGTGCACTTTTAGGAGTCACAGGTATAATTTTCTAAATTATGATGTTTTTCTGTCTCTGAAGATTGTTTTAATCTTACTTAACAGTGCAGACCCTGATGAAATGCAGCATCATGCTGCATTTCATCTGGGTCTTCACTGTTTGCCAAAGAACCCGTTTAGGGATTTCCTGTATACAAAAGGGTTAATAATTACTTTCTTAAGATCGACAAAATTTTAGACAAGCCTATTTCGCACAGGCTTTTAAAAATGAGCTGTCTCATTTTCTTTATTACTTATTTTCCCCAAATTAAGTACTTTTTTCGATTTTTAGTCAACTATGGGTGAAACTCTTTAAGCTCCACTTGCAATTTGCAGCAGACGATATTTCCATATTTCGATGCTATTTCAAGTAACATATTAATTAAGGCTTGCCAGCAGACTTTGCATGAAATACCCCCCCCCCCCCCCCCCCTATAAATCATTGAAGAAATCACAAACTTTGTCGTCTGGCGGTCTTTGGCGCAGTCGTCTTTGACGCTTTTAGGGTTAAGGCACATTTTCGTCTGACGCGGCCTTCTGATTGATATATAGGTAGATCTTCTGCATTGTTTACAATGAGAATTATTGAAAATACATGTGACAAGGAAGACTAAATCCACAAAAGTTGACAAAACGTCCGGGTTAGTACGTTCGCTCTCTGCACCGCAAGAAAATTTCTCACGGCTAGACACCTTAAATACAATGTGAATTAATTGTTGACGATTTGTGCTAATTATTAACCTTTTCAGACTGATATTTTAATAAAATAACGCAAGGTTGATCCATCATATGTTAAACATATTTCTATATAACCGTTTGAAAATTGCATTCATCTAAGCAACTCGTTGTGATAAAATGCTGTGTGTTGTATCTTTTCATTATTTGCGTAGATATCTCCTGTTTTGAGATTGACTGTCATTCACTAACTGAGATGATGACACGATTAGGCTGTAAATAAAAACTCCGCTTTCAAATGGCATTGTCAATGCTCTGCAGAGTAAGGGTATAAAACAAATGTCGTCAATATATCGTCTGTGTTGGAACAGGTTGCCTTTCCGTGGTATCATTGTGTATCAAATGAATCATTGTAAATATGACAGTTTTTCAACTTCTTCAGCCGTGACATTTATTTTAATACAGATCCTATTTACTCCTATATTATACAAAACATGCCCACAGTGAAACTACAAAACTATTTTCTATGCAAGGATGTTTATACTTTAATGCATCATGTAGACAATTCACCAAATGGATGTAAATTAAGGAAATTAAATAGAGATGAGGTTAAGAACTGTGGCAATGGGAATTAAGGTAGGCACTTTATGCTTTAAACGTACCCTGGAATATGGACAATCAAGGAAAATCACCCGAATTTCTTAAAATGAGCCGCGACACGTGATTTCCAACAATTTGACATTTTGACAAGTGTAGACTCAGAAGAGCCTGTGCAGCCTCCCTTTAAGCTTAGAAACTCCAAATGGTGTTCGGTCAGTAGCTTAACACTCATAGAATACTCAAGCGACTAGAAAATGCTCTGATCAGACTGCGCGTATGCGCAGGCTGATCTGAGGCTTTGCTGGTCGCACATACCAAAATGTTGGAAATCTCATGCACTGGCTCAAATATCAGTAGTGAAAATTCTGGCAGTATGGGGTTTAATAAAGCATACCAGGCTTAACATTATATCGTTTAATATGAATTCACTAATAAACATTTGCTAAGACAAATGCATTCTTTTCAGAATTCTAAGACATTTGTTTTATCATAACCAACTTTATACGAATTATGTCCGATGCTCAAATATGATTTGATACCGAATATCGGCAATCTATATACTTTTTCTGACAGCAGCAATTGTTGACGCTTTACGTCCCAGTCATAGATTTTCAGTCATGTCGGGAAGTTTTCTGGGTTGGACCAGTACTAAGCAGACGAATACAGTGTCTGACTCAATGACACAACACAGTGCCTCCGGCGAGGCTCGAACCAGCTACGTATCGCGCGTCATCGGCGATCCAACCATTAGCTGAACTCTTGAATCCGATTCATGTACTTGTATTTTGGCAAGCAAATATTTTAGAACTGCGCAAGAGCACAAGGGAAGCGTTTGTCAAATATAATTGAACCGCGACATGTGACTTCCAACAATGTGGTATGTGCAACCAGCAAAGCCTCAGATCAGCCTGCGCATACGCGCAGTCTGATCAGAGCCTTTGCTAGTCGCTTGAATATGCTACATGTATGAGTGTATGAGTGTTAAGCTACTGAATGAACATCATTTAGAATTTCTACGCTTATAAGGAGGTTGCACAGGTTTGTCTGAGTATACACTTGTCAAAATGCCACATTGTTGGAAATCACATGTCACGGCTCATATGTACATGATGTGTCTAGTCAACCAAATTGATGATCCTCAAGCAGGGACATATAGAGTGATATGTGTGGTCACAGTAGATAATAATTGGGCCTCGACGCGAGAAAACTTGTCTTCGGGATTTCCGACAAATTGAGATTCAAACCAGCCTGCTCAGCTACAAAGACTAGCTAGAAAGTTGAAATTTCGTATGTAGCGAGTTTGGATGTGATACTTTCTAAAAAGCGAAAAACAATGGCGCTGATCAGACTGCGCGAATGCGCAGGCTGGTCTGCGCCCGTGTTGTTAGCAACCCTCCGAAGACAGGTTTTCTCGCGTCGAGGCCCATATAGCCTATTGTGTTCGAAGCCTTATCCGACTGCATGTTCCTGGGAATATACAATGAGGCTTGTATAGGGGGGTACCAAATACCCAACATTCCTTGAAGTAAACAGGCAAGACTTCTGTTATACACTGGCAAATATCCCCCTAATTAATTTTCCTGAATATTCAATTTCACTGAAAGTATCCAAAATATTGAACACAGTATCCCATATCCCTGAAAGTAGAATGGTTAGTATCCTATATCCCTGGAAGTAAAATGGTTAGTATCCTATATCCCTGGAAGTAAAATGGATAGAATCCTGTATCCCTGGAAGTAAAATGGTTAGTATCCCATATCCCTGAAAGTAAAATGGTTAGTATCCTATATCCCTGGAAGTAAAATGGTTAGTATCCCATATCCCTGAAAGTAAAATGGTTAGTATCCTATATCCCTGGAAGTAAACTGGATAGTATCCTATATCCCTGGAAGTAAAATGGATAGAATCCTGTATCCCTGGAAGTAAAATGGTAAATATCATGTGTCCCTAAAACCCCTATACAAGCCTTTTCAATAGTACATGACCGAGTAGTATTTGGTCATGTCTCGTTTTGTTGCATGTGAATGACAAAGGCACAGACGAGCCTGCGCTTTTTCTCAGTCAGGTCAGTACCTTTCTTGTTCACCCTCTTATCCGCATACTAATGCAACCACTGTTCTAGCTCTTTTCTGCAGATGAGCAGGCTGGTTTAAGCCAATTCTGATCGCAAACTCCAAAATACAATCCCTGAGGTTATAAAAACTCTCATCTGAGCACGAAATTTCAACTTCTCATAAAAGCTAAAATACCGATAAATGAAGAATTTTCTTGTTTTAAGTCTCTCAGATGTTGTATTTATCATGCTAATGAATGTTAAAATGCCAACAATTGTTGGCATTTTAACATTCATGAGCAATGTTAAAATGCCAACAATTGTTGGCATTTTAACATTCATGAGTAGGATAAATTTCGTGCTCAGTTGAGACGAGCATTGAAAAAGTTTTATAACCTTGGGGCCTGGTTTATTTTCGCGACGAGACCCATTTATCTAAACACTGCATCTGTGAAACTTACTGATGCTAAACTCAAATAACCATGCCTTTAAAGTATCATTTTAGTCGCTAAATATATAGGCTATTCGCAGCGAACCCATAGCTAATTCATGCACTTTAGAAGGATAGAATTTATCACTTAACCCTTTACTCCATAACAACGCCTTTTGATATGTAAAATGTATTTGCAAATATTATGGTGAATGGAGCATTTGCTCCAAAAGAGCAAATGCTCCATTTTCCATAATATTTTCAAATGTATTCAAAACAGAACTTCAATGTTGTCTAAAAATGATCTAAAATAGCCTATGGAGTGAAGGATTAATTCGTTCATTATTAATTATACAAATGTACGTGGTCGTTTTCATGGGCGGATCCAGAGGGGAGGAAAGGGGATCTGGACCCCAGCCATCTCCCTGGATAATCACAACTGGCTATAGGTTTCCTATGAAATACTGGTACGCCACCCACACCCCCTTCCCCCCCCCCCCCGCTCGAGAAGCATTTTGAACCCTTGAGTGCAATTGATTCTCGGGGGAGGCTCGTACGGTCCTCTGTGAAATACGTTGATGACTAAAAAAAAAGTTGCCAGGGCCCCCACGACGGAATTTTCTGGATCCGCCCAATGCGTTAAACAACTTCATTTGTACTCAATTTTCAATACACATTTTCTTTAGATGCAATTATCCATTCGTCGGCCAGTCGATGGGGCAGTCGGTCGGTCATTCAGTCGAAATCATCATCATCATCAATACTGCATTTCCCTCGATATACAGTGCATGCAAAATGAAATGAGAATGAACGTATGCAAGTACTAACATTAGCACAACACACAAGTACATTCCCACAGGGCCTAACTATATCACGAGCAGGCTTAGACTGCAATATAACCAGCACAGATCATGCTGTGCGAATGAGCTGATCTTTCATAGCAAATAAATGTGGTGATTAAACAGACAAGAGGTGTATCAACTGACCCAATTTAGGTGTATGTGAGTGTCAGAAACATATTACTCAGGCTGGAAAAGTTTAGTCCAAGATCAGCCATTTCCTAGAGAAGCACTCTGATCAGGGGCTATATACACCTAAGGAATCTTCTAACGCATACACTTTTGTTTTGACATTTTCTTGAAAACTAGAATTTCGAATTAAAAAATATTTTGGAATAGATTAGAACAATGTTTTCCGGTAATGCATGGCTATCTGCAGAGAAAACTGACGAAGGGTTTTTAAAATATTGAAGCCTAAGTTGAAAACTTCAAAAAACGAAAGTCGCAAATTTACCATTTTTTCAAACAAATTAATACGAAAAACAGAAGAGCTATTTGTCAAATGTATTCCATTTAGTAACATGGATTAATGAGACATGAATCATTTTCAAAGGTAAATCAGTCTGTATTCTATTATTCATAAAGTAAGAAAAAACATCCAACTTCTATCTTCTACATCTTTAAAAGTGAACGGGCACTGCGCCCACACAAGTAATTAAATTATTCCTGACAATTGCATCGCATATGTGCTCGATTAACTTTAGTTCTGGGGAGCAGGATAGCCATGGTTAAACATATATTCTGCTAGCTAGCAGCAGAGTCCTGCTGGTGTTACTCACAGTGTGGACTTTTTATATTTCAACTGTTAAAAATCGCATGAAAAAAGTCAGTAGAATATGGCCAGGAAATACCATAATCACACACTGCAGACCAGACCAGACCAACCCATTGCACCGCGAGGAAGAGACACATAGCACTAACAGTCCCCTGACATTAAAAGCAATTTTTAAGCAACCATCTGTCTCTCTCTCTCTTCCCCAGCGAGATGATTGCAAAACTAGAAATGACACTAAGTACTGCACAACAAAACAAGGACCAAATACAAAAATAAAATAAACAATAGGAGCAACAATAAGCAATTAGCCAACAACAACATACACATCACCTTAGAGCGCTCAGTCGAAGTTACTGGGGGCTTAAATTAATTTTACTGGCCAAATCTTCGCCCTAGATTATGCTGTTGTCAAAACAAAAAAACGGTAAGCTCACGTGGAGGCTTCCTTACTTATCTGATGTATCATCATGGGGAAACAATCAAATTATTACTGTGATGAAACAAAGAAAATGGCTCTGAACTCACAGACTAACCCTACCCCAGTTAAGCCACAGTGGGCCCATTCAAAGACAAACACCAGGCAGTGACCCACCGATGAAACTTTTCTGTCAAGGTCGTCATTGTGTCTGACGCCTAACCCATCGTGAATTTCATGCATTTCTTATTAGAAAATGACGCTTTCCATTGGTCAGCATGACAAATGAAATGAAAATTGCCTCACTGAAATGCAGATTTGGGCCTAAATTCCAATTTTTGTGACTTCCGACTTTGATCTTTCAAATTAAAAAAGCTGTAGATTGCATAATACCCATGGTAATGTTTTGAAATTTTCACACATGATGTGAATAATATTTAAATTGTGTTTAACAACAAAATAATGAATGCTTTTAAGATTATTAAGCGTATGTAGTAAATTGTTTACTGTATGCGTTAGAAGATTCCTTAAGTATATATGCTCTCCTCGGTAAATGGAAGGTTAAAGCACCCAGGTAAACCCGACGTTCCAATGTCGGAGACTGTTGGCTATCGGAGATAAGCGAAGAAAGTAATGGTAATAAGAAATAGGTCTGTATTGAATATTTTATGGTTGTCATACAGCCCTACATTTTGGGTCAAAGCTAAAGAAAACCAAGACAGAGTTCCTACGTTATTTATTACTGGTTACCTAAACTTCATAAAAATCCCTATAAAGCAAGATTTATTGCTAATTATAGTTCTTGTACGACAACAGTACTTTCTAAATTGTTAACCTCATGTCTAACAGCTGTTAAAACATGTTATTTAGTACTGTGAAAAGATATATGAAAGATTCGGTAAGAAACTATTTTGGTCTATTAAAAATTCAGGTGAAATTTTAGATAAACTTAAAGCTAGAGATTTTAATGTGACCAGTTTGTCTACTTACGATTTTTCTTTTCTTTACACTACTTTACCGCATAATTTGACTATAGATAAACTTATTGATCCAATTTAAAGAACCTTCAATAGAGAAGGCTCTCCTTACTTTGCATGTAACGACAGAAACGCATTCTTTACTTCTGAAAAACCTAAAAATATATTGCATGGTCTTGTCAAAATGTAAGTGATGCGCTGACCTTTTCGTTGCACAACGTTTTTATTCGATTTGAAACCAACAGTGCTCCCCTGGTTGCCAATTGATTTTATTGATTTATTTCTGTTTTTTATGAGAGGGACATTATGATGTCTCTTTCTTATGATATGCAGGCTGGTACTATTGACGCTTTTAACACTACATCAAGATATTTGGATGATATTTTAAACATTAATGATGTTTATTTTGACAATATGGTAAGTTAAATATACCCTTCAGAGCTCCAACTTAATAAAACTAATACCTCTGATACAGAATCTGCGTTTTTAGACTTGCATTTGATCAT
This sequence comes from Loripinus fragilis, assembly GCA_964019695.1. NCBI lineage: Eukaryota > Metazoa > Mollusca > Bivalvia > Lucinida > Lucinidae > Loripinus > Loripinus fragilis. The sequence goes on along the minus strand of OZ026520.1, from coordinate 20,457,731 downwards.
TTCTAATGATATTGTTTCTACCAAAATTTATGATAAACGTGACGATTATGATTTTGAAATTGTCAATTTCCCATTTTTAGATGGTGATGTTCCTCACTCTACTTCCATTGGAGTCTTTATCTCTCAGCTCATTTGTTTTGCTAGAGCATATAGCCATGTTGCTGACTTCAACACTGACAATAAATTCAGAAACTTCTAAAACAAGGCTATCGGTATCATAAAATTCGCAAAACCTGTTCTAAATTTTATCAACGATAGTATGATTTGATATCTAAATTCCAAATTGGACTTATATTTCTCTTGTGCCAAGGACTTTCAAAACCAGAATTCTATGGTGACTTGGTGTATAAATTGAAGACGATTGTTGGCTTTAATAATTTTTCAACGCAGTTTATTAAAATAATTTCCAATTATAAAAAGATTGGCTATAACATAAATGTATCACAACAGACTTCATGCTTGGTGGTCAACCCAATCATGGTTCCCCTTTAATTGCACGCCAGTGAGTCGGACTTCAGACACTATTGTGGTTCTGACTTAAAGACTTATCTATTGATGAGATGGTAGGGGCCTGATGCTTTTTGCTGTCGTCAGGTCCATCAAGGTTTACCTTTTTAACTTCTTTTGCTCATATATTCAATTTTATGTACTGTTGAGTCCTTATCTTTGCTTTATCTCCTTTTTATATCTTGAATTATATGTTCTAGGAGATGATTCATGGATAAGTTAGGGGTCTTTCATGCAAATCAAATATCTATGTGTCTTTATCCACATCTGAACTAAGGGTGAGGTTGGCGCTGTGAAACTGGTTTAAGCCCTCCAGTAAAATATTTTATTGACTGTTCCAAGGCGGTACTTCTTTTATGGATCATTTGTGTTATTTATGTTTGTGTTTATCATTCTTTTGCGTCTGTTAGTTGATGCCTTGTGGTCACCTGTAAGGAAAGGGCTGACCTCTTGGTTCTTGTTTGTGATTTCTAATTGTGATTTTGTCACTTTCCCATGTGGTATTCTGTGTCAGGTGTGGTACTTGATTGTATTGATTCCTGATCTTTGCGGGCCTTTCTTACTTTAATAGATTTACTTTTAAGAACAAAAACATACAACAAATGTCCTTTCTATACAGATTGTTAAGAACCTGTAAAATGTAAATGTGAATTTTTATACGTATGGCATTTTAAACGTTAAACGTGCTATGCTTAACGAAATAAAAACCTCTTTGTTTGATCACAGCTGTAATCATATACTAAAACTAAGTTCTAATTGGTCACCTTGCATTTTTACACTAGTGCAGAAAGTGAAACATAGGGTATACAAAAATCATGTTTTTTTTTTAAAATAAAGCAATACTTTGCCAAGACTCTGCAAGTTATTTCATTTAAAAATGACGTGTACTTCTTGCACGGACGAAATTAGGGAAAAGGTACCCTGATTACAAAAATTCACACTTTTTCTATGATATACACCATAATACATAGCCCTTATCAAGTAACGTTTTTGTTTGTTTGAAGACGATAATGGCTACCATGATATAAGAAGAAACCTCAAAAGTTTTGTTTCCATTGGACTTGTCGTTTTTGCTACTCAACAACATAAGACAAACACTTTTAGCAGGTTAATCATTGAAATTTAGCTTTAAGCTTGCAATTTACATTGAGAATTTGCAATGCATTGTAAGCTTGATTATCAGCGACACGGCATTCAAATTATCAGTGATCAGTCATTATTACCAGACGTCACTGTTCTTCGTTGAGAATTGAAAAAAGATATAATGCTACCAAATCGATTTTTAAACTCTCACATTGCAACTCAAAGTGTACAGTAGTCGTAAAACATTAATCGTTGAAATGGACGAATCAAGTTCTACTGTGTTTGGCCTACAGTGTTCAAATGAAATTAAGTGCACTTAACAATATTATAGGAGCTACAGGGGATTTTCAAAAATCGATAAAAAATTTGAAAAATGTAACATTTTTAAAAAATGTGTAAAAAATCTACCATAAGCAAAGTTTCAATTGTTTGGTGTTTTTCAAGTTGGACAGACAAGTTTGTAACCATCTAAACGTCAATTTTATATATAAAAAACTACTCTAAAACCATTTTTTTCTTTAAAAAAGTCGATTTTTGCATTTTTAACCCCACAAAACTTTGAAGTAAACGAAAACTGTTCAAAACACCGCTAAACGTGTGCCCATTAAAATGCACATATATAGGCAAAAATTCATTTCAATTTTATTAGCGTTTGGCCAGAAGGAATGAGTTTGAAATGTAACTGATTAGTAATTGGTTTAAGTGTATTTTACCTTTGACTAAAATGTTTGTGCTTTCGCAAAATGTTTTCATTCTTTTGATAACACCAGAAGTACCAAGTCCGAATTTTATGATAAATACATTAATATTTGAATCTCTGAATCATTAATTTCATTTTATGACGAGGTTATGTTAGGTCTTGCAGCCTAATGCCAGAGTAGAAGTAAAAAACTTCACTTGATTATTGCTTGAATATGGAAAATTTTAAAATAAAAAAGAGGGCAAATATCAGGAATCGATACAATCAAGCACCACACCTGTAATTCAAAGATTGTAATTAAAATATGATAAATGGTAGGTAAACAGAGAGACAAAATTGAAGACATTTTGAGGGGCTCTTAGATTTGATAAGTGAATTATGCATGTTGTCCAATCAGTCAGTCCAAATATTTTTCAACTCTGGTATTGACTAATATCTAGGGAATGGAGTACACTCTAGTTGGAGTTTATCTATCACTGTGGATTGTCTACCCAACACTTTTAATTTTGTCACCTAAAATGGTGTAAGGGTTAAGTTGTTCAAATCAAAAGACGACCAACGTAGCCAAAGAAATATGTTTTATTATAGATTTTTGCAATTATTTTTTATTATTTTATCATGCCTTCAAACAATATAGTGCAATATGTATTTTATAACAATTTTAGCCGAGGCATGAGATTTCCAACAATTTGACATTTTGACAAGCTTAGACTGGGACGAGCTTCTGCAGCCTCCTTTTAAGCTTAGAAACTCCAATCGGTGTTCAGTCAGTAGCTTAAAAATCATAGAATACTCAAGCGACTAGCAAAGGCTCTGATCAGACTGTTCGTATATGCAGGCTGATCTGAGGCTTTGCTGGTCGCACATACCTCACTGTTGGAAATCTCATGCACTGGCACATTAATAGTGAAACAAGAAATTGAATATTCCAGTTTTGCCATCTATCTCTGTTTTTTGTTTGCTTTAAAGCCGAATTAAAAATTCTCTGAGCTGAATCAAGAGCACTATTTGGTTAAAGTTCTGATATCTTTACCAAATGATACTTCTTAGTCATAATAAACAACAGTAAATTGGTTATAACATTAATGTATTGCAACAGACTGCATGCTTGGTGGCCAACCCAATCAGGGTTGACAACTTTGCTTTCATCTTTAATTGCACACCAGCAGGTCGGACCTCAGACCTCAGACTCTATGACGGTTCTGACGTAAAGGCTTATCTATGGATGAGAGGGTTAGGGCCATGTCCTGTCTATGGTCAGGTCCACCGGGGTTTAACTCTTGGATTTCTTTTGCTCTTGTATTCAGTTGTATGCACTGTTGAGTTCTTATCTTTGTTTTATCTCCTTTTTTATATCGTGATTAGTATGTACTACGAGATGGTGCTTTGATGAGTCTTGATTCACATCAGAATTAAGGGTTAGGCTGGTACCACTAAGGATGTTTAAGCCCTCCAGTGATTGTTTTACTGACTGTTCCAAGGCGGTGCTTTTGTGGATCCATTTTGTTATTTATGCCAGTTTGAATGGCAGGCGATAACATATATATCAATAAAATAGAGCTAACAAGCATTAGGCGCCAGAACACCTTTTAAATGTTGCACACTGACTGTGTATATCCCTAACTAAATACTTTCTTTCAGCTTTTCAAGAGCTTAAAGAGTAAAGTTTGTCTTTATGAATGTGAGAGACATTAAAGTGAGCTTCGTCACTTTGCCTTTCTCTGACATTGGTGCAAGCATATACAGTAAAGCGTGGAAATTGACTGGGACATAAAAAATCAAATCAAACAAACAAACAAACAAAAACATCGAAAATTCTAAGTAAGAAAGAGGGCAAAGATCAGGAATCGATAACATCAAGCACCACACCTGACCCAGGGTACCAACGGGAAAGCGAAAATGTCACAATTAGACATCACAAACGAGAGCCAAGAGGTCAGCCCTTTCCCAGCAGGTAACTCCGATTTTTTAAATACTTGCTAATTTGAAATAAATTTCAGACACAATGGATTCAGGGAATAGGACCAATTTATGAACTACTAAAAATCATTTTTGGGGGTTACATATTCTGATGTCTACCTCCCTATAATTCGAAATTTCGATACTTCAAAATGAAATCTTTAGTCCTTAGGACTTCGAATTAACTAGAATCGACTATACAAGCATGCCCTTTGGACATAATGCAGGCAATAAATATGATACCGCCATATTTACGAAATAATAAATGTTTGCAATACTTTCGATTTATCCTCCTCTGATGTAATTGATAGAGAGGTGACATATTGAAGCAATGCTGATAATTCATAAAAATTGTAAAGATGGGTGAAATATAAAAATGAATTTGAAAGTATACTGTATTTTCCAATTCAAACGTGAGTTTGAACCTAATGGACACAGATCAAAAACATTAGTGTTTATCATTCTGTTTAGGAAGTTCGCCCTTCAAAACAGATCTATATGAAATAAAAACAAATCAATACAGACACTGTCTTTGCATTACTTGCCTTGCTTACCTCCGATAGCCAATCGCCTCCGACATTGGATCATCAGTTTACCTGGCGTGTTATTTACAAGCAAGCAAAAATAGAAGTGACGCGTATACTATACGCTCTATACTCATCACCTTTCAAAATAAAGTACAGGTATAGTATCTTATCTTGGCACTGACAGAACTTTGTGAATGAGTAAAAATTACAAATAAAATTGTTACATCATGGAATCGACTGATTTAGAGATCAAGAAATCTAAAGAGAATATTTTCGTTCGACGTGTGTGTAAAATAATGACAAATGTTTTGGACAGTATGAGATGCAATTTATCCACAAAAGTAAGTTTTATTTACATTTCAAGCTCTCCCAGACGGTTAATGTACTGAACAATCTTTTTCTCTTTTCGTTTGCCCTCAAGAAATGTTTTACTTATATTATCACTTTGATTGCACGCCTTCTTAGCAGCGTGAAAATATTCAGTTGATTTAACTGAAAACGCCAATAATTTAGATTATTTTAAAAAATAAAATTGCTTTAAGTCATCATATTTCAAAAAGGGTGAGGTGGACCAATATTCTAAGTGAGTCACCATCGGCCGCCAGCGAAACGCCATTTAAATGGCGGGCCGATGATATCGTGAATTCCAGGGGGTTCAGACACCCTGCCCCCCCTCTACATCCGCACATGACATAAAATATTTCTAGGATAAATAAAACTGAAAATTAACAGGCTTTTTTACCAAAAACTAGTGCAGTGGCCAATTTGTGAATTGGACATCGCTTCTCCGCTTAAGATAGAAGGTTTCTTTTTTTCCTAGTTCGGCCCAAAATTAAATGCTCGCTTGGCCTTGAGGATTTATTTATACCTATGAATAATATGAAATTGATAATTTTACAGTGGCGTACCTACGCAAATACGCATGTGCGTACAACTTGATGCAACAAGGTTACAGTAAAACCTGTCTTAAGCGGCCACTCAAAAATAGATAAAAAAAACGATCGTAATGACAAATGGTAGCTTAATGAAGGTCGAAAGTATTGCAGAATGCTCCCTTTGGATAATTCTGCAATACTTTTGGCCTACATTAAGTCTTGAAAACCAAGTTTTGGTCTTTTTGAGTGGCCCGTTCTTGAAGATAGGCTTTACTGTATTTAATTTGATTTTTGGAAGAAAAATGCAGCTAGTAGTGTTTAGTTGCGTGTCTTAAATGCTCAATTTTGCCCTTTGGAATGCCCTTAGACCATTTTCTGCCATGGCTTCATACAGGGGGAGTACCCCAGACCCCCTTAAGGGTGCGTAGTCTATAAAATGCCCCAAAACGCGCCTGTTTTAAAATATATAGAATCGTGTGATACGTTTTGGAATCACTTTTTTGAACCGTTTCACAAGGAAAAGGCAATCGAGTGATATCGGTACACATGCTTCTCATACGAGTTCATTTCCAATTTAAGGGGGTTGGGTTGTATTTTCCATTTAATGTTAGTTTTTGAGCAGACAATGAAGACCTTAATCAGACTCCGCGTTCGCAGCGTCTGATATGTGTCTTCGCTGTTTATCTATGTCCAACCATTATAAGAGTACTGTGATGTTTTGTTGTGATTTTTCATTGTCTCGTGTTTATATATATTCTATAACACAATGTTTTTTTTTTTTTTTTTTTTTTTTTTTGTAAATAGTTGTTAAAACGCCCGAGGCGTAGACATTGAAGACGCCCTCAATCTGAACATTGGTTGTTCGCCAACTTTGGTATGAAGAGTGAATGTTGCTCCTGTTTCTTCGCACATGCCCAAAGGGCCTTATTCATACACTGTAGCTCATTTTCGTTTATAAATATTCATGAGGTGGATTTATTTACGAGAAGATGCACTATATACATGTGTACACCTTAAGGTTGAGTGCGATTTGCCGACCATGTCAACAATATTTCAAACATGATGAACCGACACACAGAACATAAAACATGAGAGAGGTACGAAAAAAGCCACACTCCAGAAAGCGTACGCAATGCTGGACCCACAAAGGATTTAAATTGACAAAATTGGTAGACTTTATTTGTCATAACCCAAGACCAGCTTTGTACCAAAATCAAACATTCCAAAAGGACCGGAGCCACACAATATTTTGTTTATGAACTTTTTATAAATGTATTTTTTTCAAACTGTCTTTCCTTAAAATTTTCATTCCTATAAAAAATGCATGGTTTGAGGAATTCTAAACGTTTGCTGATTATGCTCTAAATGAAAATTATATCACATTGGATTTGGGACTGACTTAAAAGTTAACTTTGATTAAAATGAAAGGTCCACAGGTTTGAATTTGGTGTCAAATCAAACCGCAGCAAAAAAACTTAATGATCACCAAAGTGAAAAATTACCGATTTGTTTGTGACCCTGAGAATAGGCATCAAAAGTTCGACTCCCGACCCTATTTTTTTTTTTGGCCAGGGTTTATGGGGAGCCTTTAATTTGCAATCATCTATGGGTACTGTTCATGTAATATTAAAATGAATTTGGTCGGTATGACCCTGACACGAACCTCGGATGGACTGACGGAAAGACTGACAGACTGATGGACGGACTGGTGGACATGAGTCCTCAAGACGGTCTAATTGATAAGGGACTAATAAAACATTCACAGATAGATATAAATTATAGCTGTAACTTATTGTAACTGTTGTAATTATAGACGAAGTGGTCGTCTGTCAATAGCGAAATATCGGGTTAAGCGCCGCTGACAGACATTTATCAGCAGCGAAAAGTCGAGAAACCGCTGGTTACAGACATCTGTCAATAGCAGAAAGTCAGGCTAAGCGCTGGTGACAGACATCTTTCAGTAGTGAAATGTCGATAAACCGCTGGTGACAGACGTCTGTCAATAGCAGAAAGGCATGTACTGCGCTGGTGACAGACGTACATGTATGTCAATAGCGAACAGTCAGGTTAAGCGTTGGTGACAGACATCGGTCAGTAGCGGAAAGTCGAGGAACCGCTGGTGACTGACGGCGGTCTATAGCGAAAAGTCGGTTTAAGAGCTGGTGACATACATCTGTCAGCAGAGAAAAGTCGAGAAACCGCTGGTGACAGACAAATGTCATAATCGAAGTAGAATATAGCGCTGGTGACAGACATCTGTCAGAAACGAAAAGTCCAGAAACTGCTGGTGACAGACATCTGTCATAAGCGAAAGGTCTGCCATTAAGCGCTGATGACAGACATCTGTCAGAAGGGAAAGGTCGAGAAACTGCCGGTGACAGACGTCTGTCAATAGCGAAAACCCAGTCGAATCGGTACTGACAACATTTATGCTTTGAATTTTCCAGGCCATCCTTTAAAAAGTATATAAAACGTAGCATAACAATTTTGGTACTTATCGCGTATACGAAGAATCCACCAGTCTTAACCCTTAAAGCTGCATAGTCTGTAACTTTTTGATCTTTTCATTTTAGAAATAATGATCAGAACACAGTAAAAATACTAAAATTCAGGTATACGTTTTACCTTTTTCGTGATAATTAACAAATTATTAGTGCCAAAACAACAGCATTTATGTTAAAATTACCTGTCTAGAATTATTGGAGGGACGCAAATAATTACAAACAAGAGAAAAAACACCTGTTTTTATAAGATAATTCACTTTTCCATGCAGTTTTCAATTCTAAAATTAGATTTAAAGTGACAACATAACTTAATCCTATTTTTACAAATGATTTAAAAAGAAAATATTTTTTTTCGAAAAATGTTCATAGTTACAGACTATGCAGCTTTAAAGCGCCAAGAAAAAATGTATCTGAAAATGTCGTCTGCTGCAAAAAACTGCTAAGCATTACTGACGAATTAAGTATAGAAGCAAACAGCGTAGACCCAGAACAGACTGCTCCTACAGGAGCAATCTGATCTGGGTCCACACTGTTTGCCATAGAGGCTTTTAAACATTTCAGCAGACGAGAAAAGCAGACGACTTTTGCTGTGATTGGCGCTTTAAGGGTTAATGGGTTAATACAGTGCAATTTCTGCAATAGTAGGACTCACCGTGCATACTCTGCTTATAGACACTTTTAAAACCGTCCAAAAATTTGCAGTCTTGACCAGAACAGGATTTTCAAAATAGACTGAACATGAGTCAATATCTTATAAGCCTTAAGAAAGCCAAGCCAGCAGGAAATCACGATCGGGTCGCTATCGGCTCGCCATTAGAATGCTTACTAGGAAATCCGTTTGCTCCTTACGCACGTGCGTAAAGAACCACTGCTCTTGCGAAGATGGGGTTAAAAGGTCATAGCCTTTATAGGATAACAGCGTTGAGAGAACCGAATGTACTTTATCGGTCTATGACTTGCCTTATTCAGAGATCAGTGTAAACATTTCACACGCTCCAAAAAGCGTAACACGATAGACAAGCAGTATAATTCGACACTCAAGGGCAAATTATAGCATACTTTTGCTCAATTTCATTCACGAACTTAACATAGTTTAAAACAACCCAATACATCTAACCAGTACAGGGAAACATTATAAGATTATTTGACATGTCGATAAATATATATTTGCTGAGCTATCAGTTTTACATTATGCTAATATTTATTTTTTACATTTTACATCGATATATAGAGATTAAAGAAATTTGGGTATTAAATACACAAACTGTCATCTTTAGGTCGTACAACTGATCATTGCAATCATTGTACTTATCTATGTAACGCAAAACTATGAACTTTGCCAGCTGTAAACTCCTGAAGACGTTTTATTATCTGTAGCGGATGCAACACTATTGGAACTATAGTTTAATTCCAGTATTAATAGATACCAAATGTGTACCCTATGTCAACATTATAAAGATGAAACTTGAAATATACCATATAGATATTACATATCATGCATCACCTTTATACAGCTTGAGTTTAGTAAGAGCATAACACTATATCAGCTTTCGATACACATAGAATTTAGTTCGAATATTACAATTTCAAATGCATACATTTGTACCATATGTCCGCTTTCGATACAACTAGAATTTAGTTTGAATATTCATAGATATCAAATGCATACCATATATCAGCTTTCGATATGACTAGAATGTAGCTCGAATTTCATACAATTATAATTATTGACTTCAATGAGGTAGACATACGGATTTATCTAACAGAAAGAGCGATCTGTACCGAGGCCACAAGGTCTTGGTGAATATCCATTTTCAAGATAGAGAAATCCTTTTATAACCCAACTGTCTCTATATAAACAGAGTAGTGTCTATGTTTGGCTATCTCATGAGTCACTGAACTATGTCTGGGCAATAGTTTTGGATATTGACTGTGACTATACCATGGCCTGGTTTCCGGGGCCAGAAACATAAAGTGGGGTACGTTAGAACGAGCGGAGCACTTTGGGACCAAAATGAGAAGATTAAGTGAAGTTTTCCGTTTTGCAACAAAACCGGCTACAGCAACTCCATCAAATGAACGCTGCGAAGAGGTCATCAAATGGGTTGGGTAATAAACAGTCGTCCACGCCACCTCGGGGTAATCGTTTTGACTATTCTACAAAAAGAGAAATGAAATAACTGAATAATATATACCGAAATTGAAGCCAATGAATATTATGCTATTTTACTTTCTGATAAAGCTGGATCTCTACTTTCACTTGAAGTACTGATCACCTAAAGGTTTTTGTCACTACACGTTTTAACAACTGTTTTAAAAATATTTTAATGTAGTAGTTTGCAGTCTGAAATATACATAAAATCTACTCCTAATGCAGATTGTCAATAATGAAACTCTTTTTTCAGCTGTTCATTCAAACAAAGAAAAAAACTATTAAAACACACACCAAAAAGCAACAACATAAAATAAAGTTGTTAAAAATCATTAACGTACCTGTTGAGGGGTGGAACGCAAATCATGTCAATTTCATGCTGCTCATGATATTTTTAACCTCACTCTATTGTTAGCTGTCTACCGAGGGTGATATAGAAATTGTGTCAAGAATATTAACCTTTAGAAACTGGTTTGAGCTGGTTTTCACCTTATATATATCAACTGTAGATCAGTTTTAACCAGTTTTCAGGTAAACATAAATATTTATCAAGGCAAATAGAGCCTATCAGAGGACATGATTCTCTCGAGTCATATAACAAGAATAGATATCAAATGCACACCATATACCAGCTTTCGATACAGCTAGAATTAAGTTCGAATATCAATATATATCAAATGTGTACCATATATCAACTTTTGATACAACTAGACTTAATATCAAATCAAAAAGTAAGTGAGTATGATTAGGGAATACCATAATCACACACTCCAGACCAACACACGGCACCGTAAGGAAGAGTCACAGAACATTAAAAATTATAATACATCAGGAAGACAAGTAAAGCAAAGCAATGAGCTCTCTCAAATGCGTACCATATATTGATCAATATATATCAGCTTTCGATACAGCTAGAGCTAAGTTCGAATATCATTAAATATCAAATGCAAAAAAAAATATAATCTTTCGACACAGCTAGACCTAAGTTCGAATAGTAATAGATATCAAGTGTGTATCAGCTTACGATATAAATAAATTTAGTTCGAAGATTAATAGATATAAAATGCACACCATAAATCAGCTTTGTTTCTCTGTGATGATGCAATGCGATAGTTTGGAAGCCTCCATGCGAGCTAATTAAGTTTTGTCCTTTAACAATAATAGAAGCTAGGGCAAAGGTTTTCTGCTGATAAAAGGCATTTAAGCCCCCCCCCCTTCCGGTGGCTTGGGCTGCTGCCCATTCTGGGAGTTTGGTTCTGTTGATTCGTTGTTGCTCCCATTGTTTGTGGGGGATTCTTTGTTTAGTCATTGTTTTGTTATTCCGTGTTTTGTGTCCTTCTAGCTTTGCAGTCATCTTGATGGTGAGGGGAGGGTTGGCGACTTTGCTTAGGTTGTCTTGCTGGTGTCTTGCGGCTGTTGGTGTTCTGTGGCTCTTACTCATGGCGCGAATATAAATATATATCAATTGCATACCATATATCAACTTTTGATATGACTAGAATTTAGTTCACATATTAATATAATATCAAATACTTATTACATGTCAGCGATCATTACATTTATACAGAATTAAAATTGAATATCAATAGATATCAAATGCATAGATCTACTATAAATCAGCTTTCTATGCAACTTAAAAATTAGTTAGAATATTAACTTATATCAAATGCTTATCATTTACGAACTTTATTCAGCTAACTTTTAATTCAAACATTGACAAACACAAAATGCAAACAATAAATCAAGTTTATACAAAGTAAGGAAGAAGGCAATGATAAGGAATCGATACAATCAAGTACCACACCTGACCAACGACACCATATGAGAAAGTGACAAAAACCTAAAAAACATCACATACAATAGAGCCAAGAGGTCAGCCCTTTTCAAGCAGGTGACCACAAATCTGCAAGGAACAGACAGACAAAACGCGAACCATAGCACACTCCTATGTCACTGTACTGTGTAACAACCCATGTAAAGTAATGTGCCACTATAGTTCTAATCAAAGTCACTGTACTGTGTAACAACCCATGTAAAGTAATGTGCCACTATAGTTCTAATCAAAGTCACTGTACTGTGTAGCAACCCATGTAAAGTAATGTGCCACTATAGTTCTAATCAAAGTCACTGTACTGTGTAACAACCCATGTAAAGTAATGTGCCACTATAGTTCTAATCGAAGTCACTGTACCATGTGACCCGTTGTTGACAAAAATAAATCGCCCCAATCGCTGCGAGAAAGTTTGGAGAATTTGAAATTTGTAGAAACTGCCTAAATCCTGAAATCATAAAATCTATGTTAAATCAAAAGATATTCATATCGAAATTATCAAAAATAGCTATATTATAAAGACTGGTATCGAAATGTTACAGCTCGTGATTTTATCTTCTTTACATCTGACCTCCATACAGTGGATTATTACTCAACAATTCACTGCTAGAGCTGATCTAATTCTTAATTATAGATTCTTCATGTCAGCTATATTATTGTCAAGTTGTTTAAATACTCATAGATATATTATGACATCTATACCACATATCAGCATACATTGATATAGATGCAAACATATACTGGATCACGAGAGAATCTTTAATATCTCGTGATAATCATCAGGGCCAGGAATTACAATGCCTCCTTAAAGTTAAGGAAGACTTAAGTTAAGTATTGATTTTTCAGGATGCCAAAAATACCGTTTCAAACTCATTAAAATCAAAATACGTTTCATTTTTCGGTAGATCACAATAATATCTTTGACCACAAGTACTGCATCGATCCAGGCAGTTTATTTAGTATTTAATATAGCTTGTTGAAATATCAATACTTAACTTAAAGCTCAATTTGAGGTTTCCTTTAGCTCTGACTATCTGTGATTCATGGATCCTTTTTGGTTTCATCATAGTGTGTTAATTTGATTTTCTGTGATGATAAACTGTATTAGTTAAGAAACCTCCATGCGAGCTAAACAAGATTGTGTTTTAACAACAACAGAATATAGGGCGAAGATATGGTACCAGTAAAATGCAATCACGCCCCCGGTGGCTTAGGCTGCTGTCCGTTTTAAGGTGGTGGTTCTGTTGTTGTTGATCTATTGTTTGGTGTGCTTCCCATTGGTTGTGGGGGTTATGTGGTAAAACCTGATTATACTCACTTTTGGACATTGATTTGTAAAATGTCTATATCGAAAAGAATCGGATTTGTGAGACTTTTTATTTCCACAAAAGTGTTCAGAAAATCAAGTTTAAAGAAGTGTGTGAGTTAGACCAACTCTTTGCATACCACAATTTTTCTGTTCCCAAGACAGAAAGCAAATTACATTAGTTGATACCCAATCAAAATGCAACGAAGTAAGAATAGAAACTATTTTACGATCTTCCACCATCTGCGGTAGATTTAATTGTTGATACAAATATAAATGTACTAGTCTCCTTAGCATAGCACTTAGAAATAGAAAGATGCTTTGTCCTCCCTGTATGCAAAGTTAGATCCCTTCTCCTGTAATTCATGACAATTGTCGCCTGCTCTCTCTTCTGCTTATGTACTTAGGTGGACCAAGATCAGACTGCTCCTTTAGGGTTAGTCTGATCAGGGTTCATAGTGTTTGCTTCCATGATAAAATTAGTATTTGGACAAGAAGATAATTGAATAAGGCTTAAATTTGAGTGTTACGTTCTCTGTGAAACAAATGCAAAACTCAGCGATGGGCTATGCAAACACGGTATTGGCTATTGTTGATTCCAATGGATTGTGTAGTTTCCATTTATGAACGATGACGTAAAGGATGAAGATTCTGTCGATGGAATAAAGTTAGGTCCCATGTGATTTTAGAATTTGCCAATTATAAGACGGTTGTCCATTTTTTGTATGATCATAGTGCTCTGTGGCCCCCATTGTGTGAGGGGTTTTGATTTTAGTGTAATATTTTGTCTATTTTAGTTTGGCACTTATCTCACTAAAGGGCCCGTAAGATATAAGATTCGAGATTTAATGCTTGTCAAAACAACTGAGTACCACCTAAATGAATGTAATTGAAACAGAACGATGATGAGACGCAGATCATGAAATTTTAGTGAGCAGTAAATACTCGAGCCTACGCAATATGTCCAGAGTCACAAGAGCCTAGGCTCCTCGCGTGCATGAATTATGAATATAGATGAAGGTGAAAACAGTATAGAGTAGATGAGGACTCGGACCAAACATTTGACCCCGTCCCCGTCAGTGTGGGTGTTCAACGGAGGCTTTTGCGCATAAGTACAAACTTATCATACACTGGCTCAGTTATAGGTCGAAATATCTACATAAAAAACAGTCATAATATGTCCTGTCACCGAAGAGATATCACTTTCAAACAAGGTTAATACAGGTGTGACCACTCACCGCAAGGTATGTAACGCCAATTGTGAGTCTAGCAAATTCGACTCCTGTATCAATTTACCTTATATCCTACCATAGACTACACTGTTAAAAAATAAGTGTAATTTACACCATTTTGTGGCAGCTGGACTATCAGTGGTTCAACCGCTTTTAAAATTATGTTCTGTTCGACTGTATTGCTTTGGAGAATAACAGCACTAATAACAGATATATATGTTTGTTATTTATCACTGAAGAAATGGTGGCCTCAAGTTAAAGGAAAGAAAGTATAAGTTTACACCAAATGAGGTGGCAGCTCAGTTGTGATGTTAACTTACACTTATTTTTACGGTGGATCCTATCAAAACAGATGGCGTCGGTACTTACAAGAAGTCAGGAGAGTTCCCAGAATATATATACAGTCAGACAGAAGTTAAGCATCACCCAAACATTATTTCAGAGACGTTTTTCGTATACAAATTTCTTCAGAAGAACAACCAGTTTGTAATACTTTGTTACCCTAGTCTTCCTTTGGTCTGCTGAACATATCAGAATGTCATTTGGTCATTTTGCTGAATTTCTACGGTGTCTTGTATACACCAACCCCTATTTTTCGGTGTAACCTTAAAAAGTGTCACAGCTTAACCCAAAGTTCTTGCTTTTAATTCAAATAAACGCAGAAATAATCTAGACATATTTTTCAAACTAGTGCCAAACTGATTCTGTCGAACTCAAAGTTTCATGTCCGTTATAGAGGATCATAGAGATAGTTAATTGCGGGTTTATAATTTTTGCATTATCACTATATAACATGCCAATCTATACACATCCATAACGTTTAGTCCGTTTGAGATATTGATCTGAAATGGTTAGACAGAACTTGTCTTTATTATTGTAACAATATGACACTTAGACATTACATGTCTAAGCATTTTGAAAATATCATAATGGGTAAGAGAATATTGACATTTTAGGGGTAAGTGTGCATTTACCATGCCTGGTTGTTTACCTTTGTGATAATCGAATCGAAATTTGCTGTAAATTGTCACCACTTTATGTATTATCATAAATAAAACAAGAAAATATTCATGACTAGAAAGCTTCCTCCGTTTTCTAGGAAACTATTGAGACGATGCTTAACTTATGTCTGCCTGTATATAAGATATAACCAATTGCTATCTGCGTATTCTTTATAGATCAATTCCATTTAACTCAAACCAAATATTTTGGCATCGTAGACATTGAATTACCGTTATCTGAACTACTTGGGTACGGTTATTCCATTTTAATGGAAATTATTCAATTCATTGGAAGAGATGCAACAAAGACTATGCAAACTATGCAAACTAGTATATATACGCTGTACAATACGTGTAAGTTATCATAAATAGAGATGGCATCCGAGCTGCAACCCCTTTTTGGTGTAAACTTACATTTACTTTCCAATTAAAATATTTTTAGGTCTATATTGCTCCAGTAATTAATGCTATCCATTTCTACCTGTTGTTATTGTATCAAAACTAGCGAACAGAACATAGTTTTTTAAAGCAATTGAAAGGTTATACCAAGACTAGTGGTAGTTCAGTCGGCGATGTAAAGTTACACATAGCTCATATAAGCCTGGCGTCCTTTTTGTGGGACATAGGCAAACAGTGCAGACCTAGATCAGACACCGCAGAACGCGGCGTCTGATCAGGGTTTCCACTGTTTGCTTACTGAATGTTCTATCAAGAGTTGAATAAAAATGAAAAATACCACCCAACAACCCTTAAAACGACCAATTAATAATAATGGGAAATTCCATTCAGCATAAATGGGTTATTTTTTACAGTGAAGGGGTGAAAAAAGTATATAGTGTCCCCCGGAAGCATATAGCTCATATAAGATTTCTATAATCTGGGGCAATATCTAATCTTGTATCAGTTAACACGCATGTCATATGACTCTGCAGGTGAAATATATACTAAATGACGAAGCTTTACATTGATCACATTATCATAGTAATGATTTTTAGAAATATTAAGAGCATTTGTAATTGAAAATATCATTAATTTGAGTTTTAAATAAAAAATCTTTACCTGAAAACTAAATGTACGTGCTGGCCGTGTTGACTAGAGAAGTTGTGGATCGAATGGATATGTCAGATCCGTCAATGATGAAGGTATGTGTTTTAACGTGTTTTCAAAGGCATGAAGAATTTGTTACATTCACCAACCACGTTCCATCGATATTTCATCAGAAGAATGTTCTTTAGAATGGTTGATGTCTGTTTCTTTCTTGTCAGGACCAACACTACCTAGTCATAGTGACCAAGAGGGAGACAGTAACATATGGTAGATAGTGTTTGTATCTGATTATGCCCCTGTAATTGTGATATTATATTTTAACCCTTAAAGCGCCAATCACAACAAAATTCGTCTGCTTTCCTCGTCTGCTGAAATGTTTAGGAAGCCTCTATGGCAAACAGTGTGGGCCCAGATCTGACTGCTCCTATAGGAGCAGTCTGTTCTGGGTCCACGCTGTTTGCTTCTATTCTTAATTCGTCGCTAATGTCAGGCAATTATTTACAGCAGACGACTTCAGCAGACGACATTTTCAGATGCATTTTTTTCTTGGCGCTTTAAGGGTTAAAATTCGAAAATTATAAGTTTTGTGTGATCTGAGATACCTGAGGAAGTCACTAACATTATGTTTGCAACTGACTGTGTTCCTCGCGGTGCCATGGGTTGGTCTGTGATTGTGGGTTTCTCTGATCATATGCGCGTATACTTGGATCAATTTTAGGAATATGGGGATAAAATGCTTTCTGAATTTTGGGGATATTTGCCATATTTCTTTTAGGGATATGGGATACTGGGACCCCTCTTCCAGGGTCTCCATTTTGCGCTGTCAGACTATTTCATGGGGACATTTTTTTTGACTATTCTTATTGCACGTACGGCAAGTCAAATTCACCCGAACTTGCTTCTGACTAGAATCCCTGCTCATCCTAGTATTTCCCGTATCTTGTCCAGTAACTTGATCTTCAGATATGTCTTCGTGCATGTGATGTAGACATTATTGAGTTTTCTAACCTCACGCTCATACATAAAGACCATGGGTCTACATTAGCAAAATATTTGAGGGTAATATTGCTAAAATATCATGAAATACTAGGATTGCCGATATTACGCGGAAATGTTTCCGTAATCATTCAGGGAATTTATGATTGTTGAAGTGGAATCGCGGGTAGAGCTGCTTTGGGAAGAATATCTCTAAAGCATTTCTAGTCAACAGCAAGGAAATACGCTGGCTAGAGGTTTCAAGGATATTTTCCGCACCGAATTAATCAACTGCCTTGAGTATTGAGGATGGTAGTCCATATGGGTAAATTTTAATAAGTATACAAGAGGTTCCTGTCAAAAACATACAAAAAGTCCAAATACGTTCGAGTTATGATACGTTCAAGTTAATATAAGTGCACTGGTGACACATGGCCGTTAATTTTAGCTTACATCTTTAAAAGCTCTTAGTAGATAGACAAGCCGCTCACCACATATAAATAAAGATCGGTCATTGTTACCTTTATATGTTGGCCCGCTGTCTGGTCCGCGCATTGAAGTCTATTTGGTGGTCAATGTCACACTGGAGATGTTTGATGTCATTGAAAAAATAATTATTTTAACTGAAACTTTTGCATACTGTAAACAAGATTATTTGGAAATCATAGCGCTTGAACCTCAATGATAGAATGGCCCATATCAAATTAGTCACGTGATGTGGCTCTTGCAGTAAGTGCTTATGGCCTACAGGACGTGTCTATAGGCTCAAGACATAGCAATCGCCACCTCAAATGTGCATTGTGGGTCCACAAAATGCTCCCCTACAAAATATGCTCCTTTTAGTAGCATATTGTGTACCCTGCATACACAATATGCTCCGCTGGAGCATTTTGTGTACCCTGCATACACAATATGCTACCAGTGGAGCATATTGTGTAGGGTCGATACATATGTTATTTCAGTGGTCGTCCGAGGGTACACAATATGCTCTTCTTGAAAACATGTCTCGTGGTATTTGCCTTTCTTTCTAACTGTCCTCTCGACATCCATCTGTCTATCTTACGAACCTTATGTCTAAAGCCAAGCCCGCATCATCATTGTATTATAGTGGTCTTTAATCCCCATCAACAACATTTTGGAGACATTGTCTCAAAATTTGGCTTCTTTCCCGACATGAAATCAACCTTTGGAAACCGTAGTAAGATAAATGGGGAAACGCCGGGGGTTAAATGTAGAAATGTAATGAACCTGTATGAGTCGAGGACACCATGGTCATTCATAAATGCTATACCTGTTCCATTGGAATATATAATATGTAGCCATCTTGATATCCTTCAAAGACCATTTTTCCCATCCCTACGTCAGATTGAATCTAAACTTGGTTTGAGGGATAGGGGCAACATGGACATTCAGAATTGCTTGAATCATTCGATTCTGATATCCAATTTGGCTCCCATGGCAACTATTTTGATTTTTTTCAAAAGGCATAGCTCTCCAAACCATACATGTATTTCAGGTTATACTGAAACATGTTGGAAGGCATCGGGCTAACATGGAATAGAGACTTTCTGAACGCGGTTAATTCAGGTATTGACCACAGAAACATACAATGTTCTGCACTGACACTTACTAGTAAGCTGGCGCTCGCAAAGATATGAGACGATTCATTATAAAGGTGACGAATCATTTATTGTATGTATGTTTTAAGATTATGATCAGAACTAATACTGAGTAATTTTGAATAATGTATTTTGACAATTTGCTTGCTACTGACAGTTTTATGGTGATGATTTAATGTATGCACTTACTTCATATCCTTCGGCGCAGTAGTTTCTTGCTCTACAAATTCTTAACATATAGCGTTATCTAACTTTGAATAGTATCCCATCACAATGATTCTACCTAAGTACCATTATACTGAACCGTACCTACACAATCAGCTTCCAATAAAATAAAACTACAAAGGTAGCGTATTTTGTACCTAGCATACACAATATGCTCCAATTATCATAATACTACTGAGGTAGCATATTGTGTACCTTGCCTACACAACATGCTCCAATTATCATAATACTACTGAGGTAGCATATTGTGTACCTTACCTACACAATATGTTCTAATCATCATAATACTACCGAGGTAGCATATTGTGTACCTTACCTACACAATATGCTCCAATTATCATAATACTACCGAGGTAGCATATTGTGTACCTTACCTACACAATATGCTCCAAAGATAATAATAGTAATGAGGTAGCATATTTTGTGCCTTACCTACAAAATATGCTCCAAATATCATAATACTACTGAGGTAATATATTGTGTACCTTACCTACACAATATGCTCCCATTATCATAATGCAACCGAGGTAGCATACTGTGTACCTTACCTACACAATATGCTCCCATTATCATAATACCACCAAGGTAGCAAATTGTGTACCGTACCTACACAATATGCTCCGAATATCATAATACTACTGAGGTAGCATATTGTGGACCTTATCTACACAATATGCTCCAATTATCATAATACTACCGAGGTAGCATATTGTATACCTTACCTACACAATATGCTCCCATTATCATAATACCACCAAGGTAGCATATTGTGTACCTTACCTACACAATATGCTCCCATTATCATAATACTTCTGAGGTAGCATATTGTGTACCTTACCTACACAATATGCTCCAATTATCATAGTACTACCGAGATGGCATATTGTGTACCTTACCTACACTATATGCTCCCATTATCATAAAACCACCAAGGTTGCATATTGGGTACCTTACCTACACAATATACTCCAATTATAATAAAAGTACTGAGGTAGTATATTGAATACCTTTCCTACACAATATGCTCCCATTATCATAATACTACTGAGGTGGCATATTGCGTACCTTTCATACACAATATGCTCCAATTATCATAGTACTACCGAGGTAGCATATTGTGTACCTTACCTACACAATATGCTCCCATTACCATAATACTACCAAGGTAGCATACTGTGTGCCTTACCTACACAATACGCTCGAAATATCATATATCTTCTGAGGTAGCATATTGTGTACCTAACCTACACAATATGCTCCAATTATTATAATACTACCAAGGTTGCATATTGTGTACCTTACCTACACAATATGCTCCGAATAACATAAAACTATTGAGGTAGCATATTGTGTACCTTACCTACACAATATGCTCAAATTATTATAATACTATCGAGGTAGCATATTGTGTAGGTAAGGTAGACAATATGCTACCTCAGTACTATTATTATAATTGGAGCGTATTGTGTAGGTAAGGTACACAATATGCTACCTCAGTAGTATTATGGTATTCGGAGCATATTGTGTAGTTAAGGTACACAATATGCTACCTTGGTGGTATTATGATAATGGGAGCATATTGTGTAGGTAAGGTTCACAATATGCTACCTCGGTAGTATTATGATAATTGGAGCATATTGTGTAGGTAAGGTTAACAATATGCTACCTCAGTAGTTTAATTATATTCGGAGCATATTGTGTAGGTAAGGTACACAATATGCTACCTCAGTAGTATTATGATAATGGGAGCATATTGTGTAGGTAAGGTACACAATATGCTACCTTGGTTGTATGATAATGTAAGCAAATTATGTAGGTAAGGTACACAATATGCTGCGAGCATATAACGCACAACAGCAGATTTTCCTTACTTTTGATGTCCATAACTGGTTTGTGCAGTCCGTGAACCCAATCAGCCAGACCACGTGATTGGACACCTTAAAGTAAATCTACACTTTCCCCCCTTTAATTTGATCTAGTGTGGGTGGTCTTTGAAATTTGTACTTTCAGTGTGCTATACACTCCATTCTGATCTTCAACATGATTGATTTCAGAAAAAAAATGTTTTATCTTTTGACCCACCCCGAAGTCGCGGTGTGTCTTCTGGAACAATACTTGCTACCATGTTGCTGCATGCGTAAGTCCCTTCTATTTGATATGCAGCATGACCATATTCAATAAATGAATATTTGACCTTTTGCCACTACCCAAGGGGTTAGGGTGTATGTAAGGACAGAATGCTTGTTTTCAAGGTGCTCTACGAAACATGACTAATTTCAAGGTGAAAATGCGTTGACCTTTTGACCCCTTCCTCAGTGGTCAATGGTGTCTCTGCGTGCTAAATAATTGCTATCATGTTGCTGCCATGTGCTGTTCCCTTAATTTTATATGCAGCATGAAAATATTCAGAATAAGTTTCATTTTGGACTCGCCCCATCCCCTAAATCTACCCAGGGGGTCGGACCCAGGCATCCAATCAAATATCCAGTCTGATATATTTCATATCTATTGTTGTTTTTTATCTGTCTGCATACAAAGTTTCGGTAATAATATTGAAAATTGACTAAGTTATTGCCAAATTAATGTATTTGACCTTTGACCCTGCCTAAAGATTCAAGTGGGCGGGGTATTTATTTTTACATTTTACACCGTCATACTTATCTACAGGCAGATCATTACTCTAAGAAAGCCATTACAACTTTTGTATTATAAGTGCCAGAGCAATAATGAGTTTATCAGTTGATCTTGACGAAACTTATACGATATAGAACTGTAATGCGCGGATCCAGGAATTTTCGTCAGGGGGGGGGGGGGGGGTCCAGGTCAATCTGACAAAAAAGCTCTGACAACCTTTTTTTTAGTCCTCAGCTTATTTTACAGTCGCAAATGGTTAATTTCAAAGAAAACTATCATTTTTCAAGGTTCCCGAGGGGGTCCAAGATATTCCAGGGGGGTCCAACTTTTTCCGGGGTGGGGGGGGGGGGGGGTTCCAACTGCTTATTCCTATAGAAAATATATAACTTGTGATTTTCCGGGGGAGGTCCGGACCCCCTGCCCCCCCTCTGGATCCGCACTTGGGACTGTCCATGGTACTATCCATTCATGCAGAGAATGCACCAAATCTGACTAATAGGTACTTAGGTATGTTTCTGGAAGGACAGGTGGACAGACAGACAGACAGACAGACAGACGGGTGCATATACGGCCGACGCCAAAACAATATCCCTCCGACTTCATCGGGGGGAAACCAGTACTGAGCACAGGATATTTAGTGTCATGTTCAAGAACACAACGCAGTGCTTCAGGTAAGGCTCGAACCCGCAACCCATCGATATCGGGTCAAGCACTCTACCACGACTGCGCTCCTCAGCTAGGGAGCATATTGTGTAGGTATGATACATGTCCCGATTTAAGGGGGAGCATATTGTGTATGCAGGGTACACAATATGCACCTCGAGAGAGCATATTGTGTATGGAGCATTTTGTGGCTCTACAGTGCATGTAAATATTGGATACCATATGGCGAGCGGCCAGTGAAAGCCATAGGCAATTCTTATGTCGATCTGTAGTCTGTGATTGTGGCGTTTCCTGGTCATACTCACTATTTTTAATAAATGTAGATCATTAAATACAAACAAGAGCATTGTATAATATTGACTAGACAAACATATAAAACATTAAAGAAGTATACAGATGATATGTATTTGTTAACAAGCACTGCTATTAATAAACCGTTGTGAATAGTTTTTCGTGACTTAAAAGTACACGTGTTGTAAGATGGGCATCTTAAAAGACTTTTTTTTGCCTCATTAGTATTTTTACCGTCTATGTACTAAATGAGGCAGCTCATATTATATTCAATTTATATGATTGGGACTCGACGCAAGAAACCCTGTCTTCGGGGCGTCAGACCAAGTAAGACTCAAACCAGTCTGCTCTGCTACAGAGACTAGCTACAGTACTTAAATTTACTATGTGGAAAGTTTGGATACTACTATACTTTGCAGATATCGAACAACAAATGCTCTGATCAGACAGCGCGGATGCGCAGGCTGGTCTGCACTTTTGTTCTTCTCATGCAACCAAGTCAGTTTTTCTCGCGACGTGGCTCATATGTAGTCTCTGATTCAAAATAGTTTCTTTGCGGAACTGAGACTAGCTTGTGCGTTTGCGCAATCTCATCTGAGTTTCCGCTGTTTGCATACACAATAAGCAATGTGAAGTTGGTTTGTTTTTCGTTTTTCGCTTTTCGTTTTTCGTTATTCGTTTTTCGTTTTTCGCTTTTCGTTTTTCGTTATTCGTTTTTAGCTTTTCGTTATTCGTTTTTCGATTTTCGTTTTCCGCTTTTGGTTTTTCGTTTTTTGACATTCGAAATCGGGCTGAATATCGTATTTTGACATTCAAAATCCTATTTTGACGTTCAAACTGAGGCCGAATATCGTATTTTGACATTCAAAATCCTATTTTGACATTCGAACTGGGGCCGAATATCGTATTTTGACATTCAAAATCCTATTTTGACATTCGAAATCGGGCCGAATATCGTATTTTGATATTTAAAATCATATAATGTCATTCGAAATCGGCCTGAATATCGTATTTTGACTTTCAAAATCCTATTTTGACATTCGACTTGGGGCCGAATATCGTATTTTGACATTCAAAATCCTATTTTGACATTCGAACTTGGGCCGAATACCGTATTTTGACATTCAAAATCCTATTTTGACATTCGAACTTGGGCCGAATATCGTATTTTGACATTCAAAATCCTATTTTGACATTCCAACTGAGGCCGAATATCGTATTTTGACATACAAAATCCTATTTTGACATTCGAACTAGGGCCGAATATCGTATTTTGACATTCAAAATCCTATTTTGACCTTCGAACTTGGGCCGAATATCGTATTTTGACATTCAAAATCCTATTTTGACATTCGAAATCTGGCTGAATATCGTATTTTGACATTCGAAATCCTATTTTGACGTTCAAACTGAGGCCGAATATCGTATTTTGACATTCAAAATCCTATTTTGACATTCGAACTGGGGCCGAATATCGTATTTTGACATTCAAAATCCTATTTTGACATTCGAAATCGGGCCGAATATTGTATTTTGATATTCAAAATCCCTATTCGACATTCGAAATCGGCCTGAATATCGTATTTTGATGTTCGAAATCCTATTTTGACATTCGACTTGGGGCAGAATATCGTATTTTGACATTAAAAATCCTATTTTGACATTCGATCTGAGGCCGAATATCGTATTTTGACATTCAAAATCCTATTTTGACATTCGAAATCGGGCCGAATATCGTATTTTGATATTAAAAATCCTATTTTGACATTCGAACTGAGGCCGAATATCGTATTTTGACATTCAAAATCCTATTTTGACATTCGAAATCGGGCCGAATATCGTATTTTGACATTCAAAATCCTATTTTGACATTCGAACTGAGGCCGAATATCGTATTTTGACATTCAAAATCCTATTTTGACATTCGAACTTGGGCAGAATATCGTATTTTGACGTTCAAAATCCTATTTTGACATTCGAACTTGGGCCAAATATATTATTTTGACAATCAAAATCCTATTTTGACATTCGAACTGAGGCCGAATATCGTATTTTGATATTAAAAATCCTATTTTGACATTCGAAATCGGGCCGAATATCGTATTTTGACATTATAAATCCTATTTTGACATTCGAGCTTGGGCCGAATATCGTATTTTGACATTCAAAATCCTATTTTGACATTCAAACTTGGGCCGAATATCGTATTTTGACATTAAAAATCCTATTTTGACATTCGATCTGAGGCCGAATATCGTATTTTGACATTCAAAATCCTATTTTGACATTCGAACTTGGGCCGAATATCGTATTTTGACATTCAAAATCCTATTTTGACATTCGAACTTGGGCCGAATATTGTATTTTGACATTCAAAATACTATTTTGACATTCGAACTGAGGCCGAATATAGTATTTTGACATTCGAACTTGGGCAGAATATCGTATTTTGACATTCAAAATCCTATTTTTACATTCGAAATCGGGCCGAATATCGTATTTTGACATTCAAAATCCTATTTTGACATTCGAACTTGGGCCGAATATCGTATTTTGACATTCAAAATCCTATTTTGACATTCGAACTTGGGCAGAATATCGTATTTTGACATTCAAAATCCTATTTTGACATTCGAACTTGGGCCAAATATAGTATTTTGACAATCAAAATCCTATTTTGACATTCGAACTGAGGCCGAATATCGTATTTTGACATTCAAAATCCTATTTTGACATTCGAACTTGGGCTGAATATCATATTTTGATATTAAAAATCCTATTTTGACATTCAAGCTTGGGCCGAATTTCGTATTTTGACATTCAACATCCTATTTTGACATTCGAAATCGGGCCGAATATCGTATTTTGACATTCAAAATCCTATTTTGACATTCGAAATCGGGCCGAATATAGTATTTTGACATTCAAAATCCTATTTTGACATTCGAACTGAGGCCGAATATCGTATTTTGACATTCAAAATCCTATTTTGACATTCGAAATCGGGCCGAATATCGTATTTTGATATTCAAAATCCTATTTTGACATTCGAACTTGGGTCGAATATCGTATTTTGACATTCAAAATCCTATTTTGACATTCGAAATCGGGCCGAATATCGTATTTTGATATTAAAAATCCTATTTTGACATTCGAACTTGGGCCGAATATCGTATTTTGACATTAAAAATCCTATTTTGACATTCGAAATCGGGCCGAATATCGTATTTTGACATTCAAAATCCTATTTTGACATTCGAAATCGGGCCGAATATAGTATTTTGACATTCAAAATTCTATTTTGACATTCGAACTGAGGCCGAATATCGTATTTTGACATTCAAAATCCTATTTTGACATTCGAAATCGGGCCGAATATCGTATTTTGATATTTAAAATCCTATTTTGACATTCGAGCTTGGGCCGAATATCGTATTTTGACATTCAAAATCCTATTTTGACATTCGAAATCGGGCCGAATATCGTATTTTGACATCCAAATTCCTATTTTGACATTCGAAATCGGGCCGAATAAAGTATTTTGACATTCAAAATCCTATTTTGACATTCGAAATTGGGCCGAATATCGTATTTTGATATTCAAAATCCTATTTTGACATTCGAAATCGGGCCGAATATCGTATTTTGATATTAAAAATCCTATTTTGACATTCGAGCTTGGGCCGAATATCCTATTTTGACATTCGAAATCGGGCCGAATATCGTATTTTGACATTCAAAATACAATTTTGACATTCGAAATCGGGCCGAATATAGTATTTTGACATTCAAAATCCTATTTTGACATTCGAACTGAGGCCGAATATCGTATTTTGACATTCAAAATCCTATTTTGACATTCGAAATCTGGCTGAATATCGTATTTTGACATTCGAAATCCTATTTTGACGTTCAAACTGAGGCCGAATATCGTATTTTGACATTCAAAATCCTATTTTGACATTCGAACTGGGGCCGAATATCGTATTTTGACATTCAAAATCCTATTTTGACATTCGAAATCGGGCCGAATATTGTATTTTGATATTCAAAATCCCTATTTGACATTCGAAATCGGCCTGAATATCGTATTTTGATGTTCGAAATCCTATTTTGACATTCGACTTGGGGCAGAATATCGTATTTTGACATTCAAAATCCTATTTTGACATTCAAAATCCTATTTTGACATTCGAAATAGGGCCGAATATCGTATTTTGACATTCAACATCCTATTTTGACATTCGAACTTGGGCAGAATATCGTATTTTGACATTCAACATCCTATTTTGACATTCAAACTGAGGCCAAATATCGTATTTTGACATTCAAAATCCTATTTTGACATTCGAAATCGGGCCGAATATCGTATTTTGATATTCAAAATCCTATTTTGACATTCGAACTTGGGCCGAATATCGTATTTTGACATTCAAAATCCTATTTTGACATTCGAAATCGGGCCGAATATCGCATTTTGACATTCAAAATCCTATTTTGACATTCGAACTTGGGCCGAATATCGTATTTTGACATTCAAAATACTATTATGACATTCGAACTGAGGCCGAATATAGTATTTTGACATTCGAACTTGGGCAGAATATCGTATTTTGACATTCAAAATCCTATTTTTACATTCGAAATCGGGCCGAATATCGTATTTTGACATTCAAAATCCTATTTTGACATTCGAACTTGGGCCGAATATCGTATTTTGACATTCAAAATCCTATTTCGACATTCTAACTTGGGCAGAATATCGTATTTTGACATTCAAAATCCTATTTTGACATTCGAACTTGGGCCAAATATAGTATTTTGACAATCAAAATCCGATTTTGACATTCGAACTGAGGCCGAATATCGTATTTTGACATTCAAAATCCTATTTTGACATTCGAAATCGGGCCGAATATCATATTTTGATATTAAAAATCCTATTTTGACATTCGAGCTTGGGCCGAATTTCGTATTTTGACATTCAAAATCCTATTTTGACATTCGAAATCGGGCCGAATATCGTATTTTGACATTCAAAATCCTATTTTGACATTCGAAATCGGGCCGAATATAGTATTTTGACATTCAAAATCCTATTTTGACATTCGAACTGAGGCCGAATATCGTATTTTGACATTCAAAATCCTATTTTGACATTCGAAATCGGGCCGAATACCGTATTTTGATATTCAAAATCCTATTTTGACATTCGAACTTGGGTCGAATATCGTATTTTGACATTCAAAATCCTATTTTGACATTCGAAATCGGGCCGAATATCGTATTTTGATATTAAAAATCCTATTTTGACATTCGAACTTGGGCCGAATATCGTATTTTGACATTCAAAATCCTATTTTGACATTAGAAATCGGGCCGAATATCGTATTTTGACATTCAAAATCCTATTTTGACATTCGAAATCGGGCCGAATATAGTATTTTGACATTCAAAATTCTATTTTGACATTCGAACTGAGGCCGAATATCGTATTTTGACATTCAAAATCCTATTTTGACATTCGAAATCGGGCCGTATATCGTATTTTGATATTTAAAATCCTATTTTGACATTCGAACTTGGGCCGAATATCGTATTTTGACATTCAAAATCCTATTTTGACATTCGAAATCGGGCCGAATATCGCATTTTGACATTCAAAATCCTATTTTGACATTCGAACTTGGGCCGAATATCGTATTTTGACATTCAAAATCCTATTTTGACATTCGAACTTGGGCCAAATATAGTATTTTGACATTCGAACTTGGGCAGAATATCGTATTTTGACATTCAAAATCCTATTTTGACATTCGAACTGAGGCCGAATATCGTATTTTGACATTCAAAATCCTATTTTGACATTCGAAATCGGGCTGAATATCGTATTTTGATATTAAAAATCCTATTTTGTCATTCGAACTTGGGCCGAATATCGTATTTTGACATTCAAAATCCTATTTTGACATTCGAAATCGGGCCGAATATCGCATTTTGACATTCAAAATCCTATTTTGACATTCGAACTTGGGCCGAATATCGTATTTTGACATTCAAAATCCTATTTTGACATTCGAACTGAGGCCGAATATCGTATTTTGACATTCAAAATCCTATTTTGACATTCGAAATCGGGCAGAATATCGTATTTTGACATTCAAAATCCTATTTTGACATTCGAACTGAGGCCGAATATCGTATTTTGACATTCGAAATCCTATTTTGACATTCGAACTTGGGCCGAATATCGTATTTTGACATTCAAAATCCTATTTTGACATTTGAACTGAGGCCGGTTATCGTATTTTGACATTCAAATTTCTATTTTGACATTCGAACTGAGTCCGAATATCGTATTTTGATATTTAAAATCCTATTTTGACATTCGAAATCGGGCCTAATATCGTATTTTGACATTAAAAATCCTAGTTTGACATTCTAAATGAGGCGGATTATGGTCCGTGCATCCCCGCACCAAGGGGACAGGGCATACAAATGACTGGTGCATAATCAGTTAATGATGCTTCATAATATAAAACAAAAGAAGACAAAGGAATACGGTACCTGGATCAATCTAGTCATCGGGATGTACATTTAAAAAGGAGCGCAGTGGCTCAGTGATTGAAGGCTTGACTAGTGACCAAGGGGTCGCTGGTTCGAGCCCCACCAGCGTCACTGCGTTTTGTCAGTGAACAAGAACATTAATCCTAGCTAAGTACTGTTTCAACCCAGGAAGCACTTGCCTCTGGTGCTAGAGGTCTTAGGTTCGATCTCCACTCGCGGCTAGGAAAATATCGGTGTCCGAACTCGCTTTCTCTGGCGCGCTTTGCAGGGATGACACTAGATAAGTGCATCGTCCTTCGGATCAGGACGTTAACTTGATGTCATCTGTGCAGGGAAAGTCACTGTGGTAACTTAGATATGGTTAGCTTTCATCCTGCGAACCCGGAGTGTACAAAGTACGCTTGCCGATTATACTCGCAGGCGATTGTCTGACAGTATATAAATAAATAAATAAATAAAGAAAGAAAGAAAGAAAGAAAGAAAGAAAGAAAGAAAGAAAGAAAAAGACTCGTCCCTTTATAGCTGAAAGATTGTTGATGGGACGATAAGAATCAAATCAAACATAACAAAACACTTAAAAAGAAAGAAATTCAGCGTCAGAATGCGAGACAAGAGACGTCATTAGTGACGTCATAAATGTTTGATGACGTTACGAAACATATGCTATATAGTCCTGTAGAAAACCAGAATAACCTGGAACTTGATTTTAAAGTTTTTTTCTTTGCTGATTCTTGTTGTTCAGACATTGTAGTTGATGAATCCAACTGATGCCACTCTGGCATCATTGAGCGTTTTGAAATATTAAAGATGGCGTCCAAGATGGCCGTCAGTTAGGCTCCTTAGACGTAAATAACCAACATACTCAGTAAAGAGCATTTTAATTTTGACTTTTTATGGATGTTTAGAAGCTCAATGATACAAACAATTAAATTGGAACATTGTTTTGATTCAGAAGGTTGAAATATTAAAGATGACGTCCAAAATGGCCGTCAATTATGCTCAGAAGACCTATTTGACCAACATACGCAATAAAAATCATCTTAATTTTGATTTTTTATGAGTGATAGAGGTTATTAAATGATGCAAACGATTAAAATGGAAAATTGGTTTGATTCCCAGAGTTGAAATATTAAAGATGGCGTCCAATATTGCGTCCAAGATGGCCGCCAGTAACGCTCTAAAGGCCTATCTGACAAATAAACACGATAAAAAGCATTTAATTTTGACTTTTCATGGCTGTTTAGAGGTCTAATAATGATTCAAACAATTAAAATGGAAAATTGTTTTGGTTCAGAAGGTTCAAATGTTTAAGATTGTGTCCAAGATGGCCGCCATTTAAAAGCAAAATTTACCGGATCGCAGTTAATAAGTATTTTTCTGATAATTTTTAACAGTGGTTGTATTTGGAGAATTTGACTGGCATATTGTTGTTGCTTTCTGCGTTTTGAAATACTCAAGATGACGTCCAAGATGGCAGCAATAACAGAGTGGGGAATCACATGGTTTTTGCTATAATACTCTGCACGGAAAAAACAACAGACTCATACTTTTCATAATGCTATTTTTGTCTTTGTTTTGGTAATTGTATTCATCAATCCATACACCACTTTCCAGACCACCTTTGGCTAGGTCTGATAATACCATAATATCATAGTTCCTACTTTGGGAAAACACTTTGTCCAAAAGATGAAGAGATGAATGCCAGGGTATACTGAACATACGATACAACTAAAACAGTTGCGGCTGGGTATGAGCATAGGGACATAACTGCGGGTCTGAGACAAGTGTTACAGATATAACTGCTGGTTCAGCCACAACTACAGATGTGCTTGCAAGTCAGTTGCAACTGATTCAAATATATATGCTGGTGAGATGCATGCTGGTAGAGTGCAATTGTAACCAACATGCCTGCTGTTTAATAGCAGAGTTTAAAGAGACCTGTGCGCTGCAGCAGGCCAGCTAGTCGCGTGAAGCTGTTACAGAAAAATCTGCTTGGTTTCAGACATGTGTGTTGGTCCTGTGCCACATAATCAAACATGCGTAATGTTAAATATGTCTGCTGACCTTGTGGCAATGATGACTGGGCTGATGGTCTAGTGCAAGTAGAACATACATGCACACTGGCTGGTTGCAACTTGAACAGTCATGCCTGCTGATCCGGTGCAACAGTGCCCAGAATTCCTGTTAGTGAGGTGCAATTACAAAAAAAACATTATTGCTGGTGGGATGTAACCTACACGGATGACTGCTGTCCCTGTGTCTCAATAACAGGCAAGTGTGCTGGTTTATTATCACATAATTAAGCATGTGTGATGGTAAGGATGTCTGATGTGATGACCTGGTGGCAATACATGGCTGCTGTTTGGTAAAGCTTCAACAGATATGCCTTGGTACCATTCAATCAGACATACACCCAGGTCCATTGCAAATCAAAGAGAAAACTTACTAGACTGATGCCCGTCCATCAGACATGCCAACTAACAGTGTGAACCTGTATTAGGCACGATTATTGTCTGGTCGAGTGCCACTCCAGAGAGTTGCTACGCTGTTACAGCTGCAACATATATATGCCTGCTGGCCAAGTGTATTTATGGCCACAAACACCGCTGCTGTTCAAATATGCCTACTGGTTGAGTGCTGCTGCAAGATGGATGCTTGCTGGGTCTTTGCCACTCAATCTTGCATGTTAGCTGGTGTTGTGCTTCTCTATCTGCGATACATTTTGGTATGGTGTCTCACTATCAGCCGTGCCTGCTGGTGTGATACCTCACTATAGACCATGCTTTTTGATGTGGTGCCTCAATATTAGCCCTGCTGAGCTGGTGTGGTGCCTCAGTGTAGGCCATACCTTCTGGTGTGGTGCCTCACTACAGGCAATTCCTTCTGGTGTGGTGCCTCACTATCAGCCATGCCTGCTGGTGTGTTGCCTCACTATAGGTCATGCCTTCTGGCGTGGTGCCTCATTATCAACCATGCCTATTGGTGTGTTGCCTCACTATAGGTCATGCCTTCTGGTGTGGTGCCTCATCATCAACCATGCCTGTTAGTGTGGTTCCTCACAGTAGACCATGCTTGTTGGCGTGGTACCTCACTATAGGCCACTGCAATCAACATTTTACTAGTCGAGTGCAGATGGAAGAAGGGCGGTTACAAGTCTGGTGCTACCTGTACAGAGGTACCATTACATCAGACATGTCTGCTGATCTGGTGCCACTCTCAGATATGCCTTCTTGTACAATGCAACTATTATCAAACATGCATGCTGGGTTCATGAATACATCTACGCATGTTTGTAAAGTGCTGCTCTATCAAACAAGGTATCTGGTCTGTTACAAATTCATCAGACATGCCTACAGATATGATGCCGCTCCAAAATGGTTGTAAAACTTGTTGGGTATAGTCCGACCAGTTAAGAAAGACTGGGCGGTTCTTAGCAAAGACTAACCCATGGACATTTCCATATAAAAACCGGTAAGACAGAGCGTATTTATTCACTTGTGAAACGTTTTACAGCTGTATACCTGTATATACCTGTAGTAGTTTTGAGCCCATTATGAGAAAAAGGCATCTCCAATTAATTTGGATAACAAGGAGACTGACTAGTCTAGATATATGCGCTCTGTCAATGTTTCGAAATTTTAACCATTCAAATTTTAATACTGTACAAGAAAATAAAATAATGGTCCGCAACGAAAAATTAATACTATAAATTGGTCAGCACACGAGATGATGGTTCTTATTACATTGGCATGTGGCGAAGGCTCCGACAAGCCTGCATGTACGCATGACCTCGTCCGGGCTTTCGCTTCTCCCATAAACAAAGTATGCAAGTTGAAGAAGACTCCAAACAACTGTTAGACATCTAGTCTCTCTGGACACGCCAGAATGAGCGATTATTAGAGGCCTTTTCAGTAATCTGATAAGACCAAATCTCATGTTTGTATGCCCTTTTCTTATGATCCAGATACTTAACCCTTGTCCCACTGAATTCTATTTGGCGATTTATTATTATTGTACCAGCTTAAAAATCAAACCAGTTTTGTCATACAGACAGAATTTGAAGAAAGTGCAAACCTCCCCTCCCCCAAAACTTTCACAAAATATCCAGCCCGGAAAATGAAATGCAGCAGGTCCCCAGCAGCATACTTGAGATTAAGCATTTACTAGGCATGCTAACATATAAAGTTGGTCACCCTTGTCGCCTGCGCTTCAGTTGGTTGCACGAGTAAAGCGTACATAGGCTATTACATCGATTTACTGTAGACTAGTCTTATTTGACAGTGTATGACAGCGCTCTGATTGACACGCCTAGTCTCTGTTAGTTGGTCACACTATACCATCCTGGACGCCATCTTGAATATATCATATTCTGAATGTTGTATTAATAGCATCAGCAGCACTCGGATGTTACAAGGATAATGTATGTAGTTCAAAAATCAGTAAAATAAAATTTCTCATGCAAATTCTTGAAGCTTACTAGTCTCAGGGAAGATTTTCTTATATTTTATGTTATAAACTGCCATCTTGGCGGCCATCTTGTCCGCATTATTTTCCTAGTTTTTATTTGGTTACAAGCTAAGTGTCTACAATTCGATTCCAACTTCATAGCATACAATTTAAGAAAGAAAATGGGTTTGAGACATATTTTCCGAATCACACAATATTTTCACTTATAATTGGCTTCCATCTTGGACGCCATCTTGGATATATCGAAATGCTCAATGATGCCAGAGTGGCATCACTCGGATTTTTCAAGGACAATATATGCACTACCAGAATCAACAAAGAAAAAAAAGTTTAAAATCAAGTTCCAGGTCCTCCTAAAATTTGCCCAAATACTGCCGGACTAATATGTATTGCCTTACTCACTGCTCAAAGGATGCAAAAACGATAAATTCCAGCAAATCTTAATTTTATTTTCTTCCTCAAGTTCTAAGAAAATGCCTTCCCACACTTGATGTTTTTGTTCGCGAATAAGAAAGTTCACTCTAGAGAACCACTGTACTCCAACAGCGCAGTCATCGCGAGGTGGTTGCAGTCGATGAGTGCACAAAATAGTGTACCTAGCTGGATTTATAAGTGATGATAATTCGCGATGAATATTTTCAGAAGTAAAACAATTACCAAAATAGGACCCCTATTATCAGCTAGGTACAGTATTTTGTGCACTCTTCAACTGCAACCACCACGCAATGACTGCGCTGTTCGAGTACCATGGCCAGAAATCAAGACCAAGGCGAATAACCTACTGTACTTTATCAACAGGAGTTAACGCGCCTGATACCCGTTGACTCAGTGTCCGTGACACGCTATATAATGCCCTGAGGTATAATCCGCTTAATCATGTGTTATGTACCAGGGCCCAGAATTACAATGCCTCCTTAAAGTTAAGGAAGACTTAAGTTAAGTATTGATGTTTGAGGATGCGAAAAATAGCGTTTCAAACTGAATAAAAAACAAAATAGTTTCATTTTTTCTGTAGATCACAATGATATCTTTGACCACAAGTACTGCATCGATCCAGGCAATTTATTTGGCATTCAATATAGCATGTGGAAATATCAATACTTAACCTAAGTCTTCCTTAACTTAAAGGAGGCATTGTAATTCCAGGCCCTGGTCATGTAGTGTTACGCAAGTGTAGAGCCAGTGCATTATCTTCTTTCTGATATTTGGGCCAGTACATGGAATTTTGGTTCTTGCCGCATAATCGATGAGTGAAGACTTTCTTTCTTTCTATCTTTACCGGTTTCGCTCATACTTGAGCATTACACCAGTAACAAATGCACAGACTCGCCAGAGCATTCGCTGCTCCCACAAAGTATGGATGAAGTTGAAGACCTCTCGCCACGCTTGATATGCTAGCATGTGAGTTTAAAGTATGATTTTTCGAATTTGCGATAAGTAACGAAATCTCATATACTGGCCCAAGTTTTTGTAACGATCAATTGTTTCTCTGTAAGCTTGTATATTAGTAGATATAAACAGCAAATGTGCGCCAGGTTGATCGTATAAGAAAGAGGGGAGACAGGAAATCTTCCCGAAATATCTGAAACATTATTAATTAGGACGTAAAGCATCAAAGCAAAACAAAATCATTTCAGAATGGCTTACATTATGAACCAATTTCCGCAATATGCGAACACAAGGTGCTATATATCAGCCTGCGCAGCCGCATAGCTGAATCAGCTCCCTTAACCGTTCGCTTAAAAAGTGCTACATGTATTCAGCTGAATCAGCCGACCGATCGCCGACTAAATGCTTAACGATCGCCGAACATGCGGGGATCGGTCGGCGACTGATCAGAGACTGGTCGCCGACTATATATAGTCGCCGACTATACCAGTAATGGAAAAACAGTTGCAGTGGTTTCAGAGGTGTAATCAAAATCAGTCGCCGAGAGGTCGCGCCGCGGTCGCCAGCCCTGTGGGACCGGCGCTTTACTGGTAAAGGTCTTGTAGCCGACTAGTCGCCCACCCGTCTCCGATAAGTCGCCGACCGATCGCCGCATGTTCGGCGATCGTTTAGCATTTAGTCGGCGATCGGTTGGTGCAGATCAGCGAGCGGTCGGCGACTGATCGGAGACTGGTTGGCGACTGTTAGATCAACATTTTTTTCAAAAGAATAAAAAGTTTGGAAATAATAAAACCGTTCCTGTGTAAGTTGCCATCATGATAACAAAATAGATAAAGTTGTTTCGCTTACAACAAATCAGAACGCTTCGGTTGTGGTTGTAATGATTCTGCTGGGACCTACCAGCCCTGAGCTTAGACTTTCCGCATTTGATTTATCAAGCTCAATTTGTCTCAAGGACAGCCGAGATCATCATCACAACGCTTGTGGTGAAATGATGTCAGGATGGCAAGATAGCTTCATGTTGAATCTGGCACTGCAACCCGTCGGCAACCAGTTGCCGATTGGTCACAAGTCAGTCGGCGATTAGTCGCAGACAAGTTGCTGAAGATTCCATAGCTAAGGTATTCATGAAATCTGTCGGCGACAGATCTGCGATCGATCGGCGACTGTTTGGCCACTACGGCAACTAATCGCCGACTTCTAGGAAAGCTTTGCAAATAGTCGGCGATCGAAATTAGTCGCGGCTAGTCTTTTGTGCATGCTTAAAGACTGGCAGTGACTGGTTTTATACGGCGACCGATCGCCGACAATGCTGGGACCTTGTTGCGACCTTTCTAAAACCTTGCCACGACCTCTGCAACCGCTCTGCGATTGTCATTTTTAGTCACGGCCAGATTGCAGCGAAGTCGCAAGCTCCATAGGACCGGGGCTTACAAAATTTAGATTGTCTACGAATGAGGGGCACTAAAGTTTAAAATAATAATAATAATAATAATAATAATAATAATAATAATAATAATAATAATAATAATAATAATAATAATAATAATAATAATAAACATATTTGGCACATATGCCGTCTACCATATAGTCGTCAAAAAGTTCATAATATATGGAAGTAAGAAAGAATATAAAGATCAGGAATCGATACAATCAAGTACCACACCTAACCCTGGACACCATTTGGGAAAGTGACAAAAACACAAGAAAGCATCATATACAAGAGGGTCAAGAGGTGAGCCCTTTCCCAACAGGTGACCACAAGGGCGCAAGAAACAGACATGGCAGTATGGCAAGACAAACATAAAAGATGCACCGCCTCGGAACAGTCAGTAAGGAAATTATTGGGGACTTAAACTGGTTAAACGGTAGCAATCTTACCCTTAATTCTGATATGGATCAAAAACATAGATATTTGGTTTGCATGAAAGATTCTCATCTCTTAGTACATGTTAGATTCAAGATAAATATTTTTTCTTTTTAAAAGGAGGGCTTGCCAAGTTGAAAAAGCATGGGCACCATGTGCACCAAAGGGATACATGCATTAAGGGGCTATTTTGGCCCCCTCTAGAGCCAAAAACTGAAAGTTGCTTTTCACCAATTTCATCCTATTCGTTTATTGGAAGATAGCCCAAGTGTAAAATTATGGCATTTATTTTACTTTTACCGGTTGCTATGGTAACCAAAATGGCCGACAAAAAAGGCTTAAAATAGAGAAAATGCCATTTTAGGCCTATTTTGAGGCTTTTGGAGACCGATTTTTTAAGAATTACATATCAGCATAAGCAAATACCAAAAAACCTTTTAATATATTGTGTGCCGTGATTATTCTCATCATCTGTTAAAATATTTTTTTTGGTATTTGCTTGTGCTCTATATTAATTCCTCGATTACATGTCTCAAGTTTGCATCAAAATGGTCATTTCCTATTTTTAGCCTATTCTGGTGGCCATTTTTGTTACCATAGCAACCGTAAAAGTCGAATCAATACCAGAACTTTACACTTTGGCTATTGTTCTAATAAACTAATAAGAAGAAACTTGTGAAGAGCAACTTTTGTTTTTTGACCTCATAGGGGGGCCAAAATAGCCTCTTAATGCACGTACCCCTTTGGTTAATGTATACACTGTACTAAAACCAACAAGAATAATAGCGCTATAAGCCACCAACAACAATAGCATCATACAAAACAATAGTTTTTACAAGTATTTACCTTTATCAAAAAGCTGGCGGTTGTTTAGCCTTTTCTTGCACACTATGCGCTTGTTCTACTCTTCTCAAGCTTGTCAATGTGCATTGGTTTTAAGTTTGGATTATCAACGTTCAGGTTGTGATTTTAAATGTGGTTTTTTTTATTTAACACATGCTTTGTAGGAAAGCATACATTGGTAAATTTTCATGTAAAACAAAACAAAAGTATACCAAATTGACAATACTTTAAAATGGCTGAATATCATGCTATGATTGTCATTTTAACATATAATAGTTAGCCCAAATCCCAATGGTATATCCAATTTTCAAAGTCATTGGTCTTATAGTTGAAGAGAGAATGGATAAAGGTTTATATCAATTATAGTTGTGGCGGCCATCTTTTATGATGTGACTTTGACACTTTATAGTATTTTGAATGTCAAAAAACGATATTCGGCCCGATTTAGAATGTCAAAATAGGATTTTGAATGTCAAAATACGATGTTCGGCCCCAGTTCAAATGTCAAAATAGGACTTGAAAGCCAAAATACGATATTCGGCCTCAGTTCGCTTGTCAAAATAGGATTTTGAATGTCAAAAACGATATTCGGCCCAAGTTCGAATGTCAAAATAGGATTTTGAATATTAAAATACGATATTCGGCCTCAGTTCGAATGTCAAAATAGAATTTTGAATGTCAAAATACGATATTCGGCCCCAAGTCGAATGTAAAAATAGGATTTTGAATGTCAAAATACGATATTGAGTCCCAGTTCAAATGTCAAAATAGGATTTTGAATGTCAAAATACGATATTCGGCCTCAGTTCGAATGTCAAAATAGTATTTTGAATGTCAAAAAACGATATTCGGCCCGATTAAGAATGTCAAAATAGGATTTTGAATGTCAAAATATGATGTTCGGCCCCAGTTCAAATGTCAAAATAGGACTTGAAAGCCAAAATACGATATTCGGCCTCAGTTCGAATGTCAAAATAGGATTTTGAATGTCAAAAACGATATTCGGCCCAAGTTCGAATGTCAAAATAGGATTTTGAACATTAAAATACGATATTCGGCCTCAGTTCGAATGTCAAAATAGAATTTTGAATGTCAAAATACGATATTCGGCCCCAAGTCGAATGTCAAAATAGGATTTTGAATGTCAAAATACGATATTGAGTCCCAGTTCAAATGTCAAAATAGGATTTTGAATGTCAAAATACGCAATTCGGCCACAGTTCAAATGTCAAAATAGGATTTTGAATGTCAAAATACGATATTCGGCCCAAGGTCGAATATCAAAATAGGATTTTGAATCTCAAAATTCGATATTCGGCCATAGTTTGAATGTCAAAATAGGATTTTGAATGTCAAAATACGATATTCGGTCTCAGTGCGAATGTCAAAATAGGATTTTGAATGTCAAAATACGATATTCGGCCCAAGTTCGAATATCAAAATAGGATTTTGAATATCAAAATACGATATTCTGCCATAGTTTGAATGTCAAAATAGGATTTTGAATGTCAAAATACGATATTCGGTCCCAGTTCGAATGTCAAAATAGGATTTTGAATATTAAAATACGATATTCGGCCTCAGTTCGAATGTCAAAATAGAATTTTGAATGTCAAAATACGATATTCGGCCCCAAGTCGAATGTCAAAATAGGATTTTGAATGTCAAAATACGATATTGAGTCCCAGTTCAAATGTCAAAATAGGATTTTGAATGTCAAAATACGCAATTCGGCCACAGTTCGAATGTCAAAATAGGATTTTGAGTGTCAAAATACGATATTCGGCCCAAGGTCGAATATCAAAATAGGATTTTGAATCTCAAAATAAGATATTCGGCCATAGTTTGAATGTCAAAATAGGATTTTGAATGTCAAAATACGATATTCGGCCTCAGTTCGAATGTCAAAATAGGATTTTGAATGTCAAAATACGATATTCGGCCCAAGTTCGAATATCAAAATAGGATTTTGAATATCAAAATACGATATTCAGCCATAGTTTGAATGTCAAAATAGGATTTTGAATGTCAAAATACGATATTCGGTCCCAGTTCGAATGTCAAAATAGGATTTTGAATGTCAAAATACGATATTCGGCCTCAGTTCGAATGTCAAAATGGGATTTTGAATATCAAAATACGATTTTCGGCCCGTTTTCGAATGTTAAAATAGGATTTTGAATATCAAAAAACGATATTCAGCCAGATTTCCAATGTCAAAATAGGATTTTGAATGTCATAATACGATATTCGGCCCGATTTCGAATGTCAAAATAGGATCTTGAATGTCAAAATACGATATTCGGCCCCAGTTCGAATGTCAAAATAGGATTTTGAATGTCAAAAGACGATATTCGGCCTCAGTTTAAATGTCAAAATAGGATTTTGAATGTCAAAATACGATATTCGGCCCCAGTTCGATTGTCAAAACAGGATTTTGAATATCAAAATACGATGTTCGGCCCGATTTCGAATGTCGAAATAGGATTTTGAATATCAAAATACGATATTCGGCCCCAGTTCGAATGTCAAAATAGGATTTTGAATGTCAAAATACGATATTCGGCCCAATTTGGAATATCAAAATAGGATTTTGAATGTCAAAATACGATATTCTGCCTCAGTTTGAATGTCAAAATAGGATTTTGAATGTCAAAATACGATATTCGGCCCCAGCACGAATGTCAAAATAGGATTTTGAACATCAAAAGACGATATTCGGCCTCAGTTCGAATGTCAAAATAGGATTTTGAATGTCAAAATACGATATTCGGCCCGATTTCGAATGTCAAAATAGGATTTTGAATATCAAAATACGATATTCGGCCTCAGTTCGAATGTCAAAATAGGATTTTGAATGTCAAAAACGATATTCGGCCCAAGTTCAAATGTCAAAATAGGATTTTGAATATTAAAATACGATATTCGGCCTCAGTTCGAATGTCAAAATAGAATTTTGAATGTCAAAATACGATATTTGGCCCCAAGTCGAATGTCAAAATAGGATTTTGAATGTCAAAATACGATATTGAGTCCCAGTTCAAATGTCAAAATAGGATTTTGAATGTCAAAATACGCAATTCGGCCACAGTTCGAATGTCAAAATAGGATTTTGAATGTCAAAATACGATATTCGGCCCAAGGTCGAATATCAAAATAGGATTTTGAATCTCAAAATACGATATTCGGCCATAGTTTGAATGTCAAAATAGGATTTTGAATGTTAAAATACGATATTCGGTCCCAGTTCGAATGTCAAAATAGGATTTTGAATGTCAAAATACGATATTCGGCCTCAGTTCGAATGTCAAAATAGGATTTTGAATATCAAAATACGATTTTCGGCCCGTTTTCGAATGTCAAAATAGGATTTTGAATATCAAAAAACGATATTCAGCCAGATTTCGAATGTCAAAATAGGATTTTGAATGTCATAATACGATATTCGGCCTCAGTTTGAATGTTAAAATAGGATCTTGAATGTCAAAATACGATATTCGGCCCCAGTTCGAATGTCAAAATAGGATTTTGAATATCAAAAGACGATATTCGGCCTCAGTTTGAATGTCAAAATAGGATTTTGAATGTCAAAATACGATATTCGGCCCCAGTTCGATTGTCAAAACAGGATTTTGAATATCAAAAGACGATATTCGGCCTCAGTTTGAATGTCAAAATAGGATTTTGAATGTCAAAATACGATATTCGGCCACAGTTCGGTTGTCAAAACAGGATTTTGAATATCAAAATACGATGTTCGGCCCGATTTCGAATGTCGAAATAGGATTTTGAATATCAAAATACGATATTCAGCCCCAGTTTGAATGTCAAAATAGGATTTTGAATGTCAAAATACGATATTCGGCCCCAGCACGAATGTCAAAATAGGATTTTGAATGTCAAAATACGATATTCTACCTCAGTTTGAATGTCAAAATAGGATTTTGAATATCAAAATACGATATTCGGCCCGTTTTCGAATGTCAAAATAGGATTTTGAATGTCAAAATACGATATTCGGCCCCAGCACGAATGTCAAAATAGGATTTTGAACATCAAAAGACGATATTCGGCCTCAGTTCGAATGTCAAAATAGGATTTTGAATGTCAAAATACGATATTCGGCCCAAGTTCGAATATCAAAATAGGATTTTGAATATCAAAATACGATATTCGGCCATAGTTTGAATGTCAAAATAGGATTTTGAATGTTAAAATACGATATTCGGTCCCAGTTCGAATGTCAAAATAGGATTTTGAATGTCAAAATACGATATTCGGCCTCAGTTCGAATATCAAAATAGGATTTTGAATATCAAAATACGATTTTCGGCCCGTTTTCGAATGTCAAAATAGGATTTTGAATATCAAAAAACGATATTCAGCCAGATTTCGAATGTCAAAATAGGATTTTGAATGTCATAATATGATATTCGGCCTCAGTTTGAATGTTAAAATAGGATCTTGAATGTCAAAATACGATATTCGGCCCCAGTTCGAATGTCAAAATAGGATTTTGAATATCAAAAGACGATATTCGGCCTCAGTTTGAATGTCAAAATAGGATTTTGAATGTCAAAATACGATATTCGGCCCCAGTTCGATTGTCAAAACAGGATTTTGAATATCAAAATACGATGTTCAGCCCGATTTCGAATGTCGAAATAGGATTTTGAATATCAAAATACGATATTCGGCCCCAGTTCGAATGTCAAAATAGGATTTTGAATGTCAAAATACGATATTCGGCCCAATTTCGAATGTCAAAATAGGATTTTGAATGTCAAAATACGATATTCTACCTCAGTTTGAATGTCAAAATAGGATTTTGAATATCAAAATACGATATTCGGCCCGTTTTCGAATGTCAAAATAGGATTTTGAATGTCAAAATACGATATTCGGCCCCAGCACGAATGTCAAAATAGGATTTTGAACATCAAAAGACGATATTCGGCCTCAGTTCGAATGTCAAAATAGGATTTTGAATGTCAAAATACGATATTCGGCCCGATTTCGAATGTCAAAATAGGATTTTGAATATCAAAATACGATATTCTGCCTCAGTTCGAATGTCAAAATAGGATTTTGAATGTCAAAATACGATATTCGGTCCCAGTTCGAATGTCAAAATAGGATTTTGAATGTCAAAATTTGATATTCCAACCAAGTTCGATTGTCAAAATAGGATTTTGAATGTCTAAATACGATATTCGGCCTCAGTTCGAATGTCAAAATAGGATTTTGAATGTCAAAATACGATATTCGGCCCCAGTTTGACTGTCAAAATAGGATTTTGAATGTCAAAATACGATATTCGGCCCAAGTTCGAATATCAAAATAGGATTTTGAATGTCAAAATACGATATTCTGCCCCAGTTCGATTGTCAAAACAGGATTTTGAATATCAAGATACGATATTCGGCCCGATTTCGAATGTCAAAATAGGATTTTGAATGTCAATATACGATATTCGACCCCAGTTCGAATGTCAAAATAGGATTTTGAATGTCAAAATACGATATTCGGCCCAAGTTCGAATATCAAAATAGGATTATGAATATCAAAATACGATATTCGGCCATAG
Organism: Loripinus fragilis; assembly: GCA_964019695.1. Classification (NCBI taxonomy): domain Eukaryota; kingdom Metazoa; phylum Mollusca; class Bivalvia; order Lucinida; family Lucinidae; genus Loripinus; species Loripinus fragilis. The sequence continues at coordinate 20,413,880 of OZ026520.1, read as the reverse complement.
TTTGAATGTCAAAATAGGATTTTGAATGTCAAAATGTGATATTCCACCCAAGTTCGAATATCAAAATAGGATTTTGAATGTCAAAATACGATATTCGGCCATAGTTTGAATGTCAAAATAGGATTTTGAATGTCAAAATACGATATTCGGCCCAAGTTCGAATATCAAAATAGGATTTTGAATATCAAAATACGATATTTGGCCATAGTTCGAATGTCAAAATAGGATTTTGAATGTCAAAATACAATATTCGGTACCAGTTTGAATGTCAAAATAGGATTTAAAATGCCAAAATACGATATTCGGCCTCAGTTCGAATGTCAAATTAGGATTTTGAATGTCAAAATACGATATTCGGCCCCAGTTCGATGTCAAAATAGAATTTTGAATGTCAAAATACGATATTCGGCCTCAGTTTGAATGTCAAAATAGGATTTTGAATGTCAAAATATTATATTCGGCCCGATTTCGAATGTCAAAATAGGATTTTGAATATCAAAATACTATATTTTGCCCGATCTCGAATGTCAAAATAGGATTTTGAATGTCAAAATACGATATTTGGCCACAGTTCGAATGTCAAAATAGGATTTTGAATGTCAAAATACGATATTCGGCCTCAGTTCGAATGTCAAAATAGGATTTTGAATGTCAAAATATGATATTCGACGCGATTTCGAATATCAAAATAGGATTTTGAATGTCAAAACGAAAATCGAAAAGCGAAAAACGAATAACGAAAAACGAAAAGCGAATAACGAAAAACGAAAAACGAATAACGAAAAACAAAAACCGAAAAACGAAAAACGAAAAACAAACCAACTTCACATTGCTTACACAATAACATAGCTCAGAAGTAGATGAGTGCCCATGCAGACATACATATAGACTACCGACGTCTACCACAAATATCATTTGTGCATGCTCGTCGAATCTTTACCTGACAAAACATGCAAAATTAACCAGCATGCAAAGAGTTAAACTGAAAGATAAAATGAGCCGTGACATGAGATTTCCAACAATGTGGTATGTGCGGCCAGCAACGGCTCAGACCAGCCTGCGCATACGCGCAGTCTGATCAGAGCCTTTGCTTGTCGCTTGAATATTCCATGACTGTTAAGCTACTGACCGAACAACATTTGGAGTTTCTAAGCTTACAGGGAGGCTGCACAGGCTCGTCTGAGTCTACACTTGTCAAAATGCCACATTGTTGGAAATCACGTGTCGTGGCTCAAATTATGTTATCTTGTAATCATTTGAGTTGATGTGGCTGATTTTCACTGGGAGGGACTGGGCCGTAGTTATGTTATCAGCAACTACGGGTATGGGCAGGTTTAATAGTGAATATGGTGAATGGTATCTAATTCACTGTCCTGGGTAATCAAGATTTAGCTGAGATAGCAAATACATACAGTACATACTTTCAAACAGTCAAAGAGGAAAATGTCCCTGTTGTCTCCCACCAGTGCAGAGCTTACGTTGGAGGCGATTCCTGAAATCCTATATGTTTCTCGGCATGACCGCATGTATCAGCGTGCAGTATTGTGTTATGAAATCGTTTCTGTTGGCATGAATGAACCATTGGTTGATATCAGTTTGTCCGTAAGAAAGTATGGTCTGAGCCATCATACTGGAAAGGTTTGGTGAATATTACACAGCTCTGCTACCACCTCTTTTGGTGTTAACTTATACTTATTTTTTACAGTGTAGCTTTGATAATTGCTTAGAATTTTGTTTTTGGATAAAAATGACGAAAACACATCTACAGTAAAACCTGTCTTAAGAGACCACTCAAAAAGAAGACCAAAATTGGTTTTCAAGACCATTTACCACTTAATGCAGGTCAAAAATATTGCAGAATGCTCCAGGGAGAGCATTCTGCAATACTCTCGACCTTCATTAAGCTACCAATTGTCATTAAAATTTTGTTTTGTATATTTCTGAGTGGCCGTTTTACACAGATTTTATTGTAATTACAAAACTGCGTTAACGAATGACCACGAAAACAAGATGTTTTAGTAAGAAATGTAAATTGACACTAAAAGAGGTGGCAGTTGAGCTGCCGCCTCTTTTGGTGTTAACTTACACATAATCTTTTACATTAAAGCTTTGACAGTTTGCCTTCCTTGAATCACGTAAACACATCTAAATACGAAACACTTTGTTAAAATGACCACCGCGGATCCTGGAAGTTTTTCCATTATTCCTGGATACATGGAAAAACTTCCAGGATATATCGTTCACGTATCCGATGAAGATCCTCTCCTACGTGATGCGGCTTATCCTTGATATTTGATATTGAATGAAGACATAGTTTGCTGTAGTTCAGATTTCATGTCTTTGATTTCGAATATAGCTGCTATACCAGCAGCATCAAACCTTGCAGCAATACATCTTTATGGTATGCGCAGCTGTGAGGGATTTTAAGATAAACTACGTGTATGCGTATCGCTTTTGTACAGACGCACAGATTATTCAATAATTTGTTTAAATCTTTACAATGCAATAACGACATACAGCAAAACCTGTGTAAAACGGCCACTCTCAAAAATACCAAAAAATGGTTTTCAAGACTAATTTTCGTTTAATGCAGGTAAAAAGTATTGCAGAATGCTCAAAAGGGAGCATTCTGCAATACTTTCGGCCTTCATTAAGCTAATATTTGTCATAAAGATCTTTGTTTTGTTTATTTTTGAGTGGCTATTTTTACACAGGTTTCACTGTATCTGATGCTGAACACTGGGTTTTCCAAGAAAGCTGTTTGCGGAGATCTACTTCACTACAGATACTAGGAAATTACTTAAATTGAGGATGTTGCAAAGGCTTAGCCATTCATTTTTCAGAAAATGAATCCATGATGTATCTGTTGTATCTTGACGTACTTTATATCTGAATAAAATATTGGTTACACTAAATGTACCGGTTAGACTGCACGGATGCAAGTCTGATCTACATCTTTGTTGTTGGTATACAAAAATACAGGTATAGCAACAAATTGCTTTTATGAAATAACCCATTATAAAATGTCAGATCGCTACTATGGGTACAGAATAAGAACTAGAGTCGAATCTCGTAAATTCGCTGTCCTAAGGACTAGATGTTTATTTCTAAAATACGAATTGTAGGGAAGTAGACAGAACAAATGTATATAACCCACAAAAAGATTATTATCAGTTTTTGTTTTCTATCAAACATATTTTTTTGCGCGTAGAAGTAACGGCTCACTGAGACGTTTCTGTTACGTACCCAAAACTTGTGTTATAGACAATAATTGAAATAGATCATGAAAAGGTTAGTGTGCCCCAAATTAATTTGGAATTAGCAAGTATTTCGATGTTTCGAGGTTTTACTACATATCACTAACATGCTACTGCGGCTGTTGCGGATGCATGCATGCATGCAGTTTGTGCTGTAACGTCAGAAAAGTTCTTGCATATGCTCAAGTGGCGGCCAAACGGCGACTTCACGACACCATAGTTTGGCTCTCGTTTATTGAGTTCAAGGGACTTAACCCCACTTAAAATATAAAATTACGCTGTTTTAAGCCCTCTAAAAAGAACAATTACATTTTACTTCGTCTGCATATTTTCAAATATCGGCCAGTCCGTTTCTTATCACAGCCTACACATTTACTCTGACCCGCCAGTATCGTCTGCTGATAACCTTTGCAAACAGTTTGGACCCAGATCAGGCCCGACAAAATGTCGGGCCTGATCTGTATCCAAACTGTTTGACACACTGATGGTATTCCTTGAAAGTTAATTTTGAGAAAAAAATATCAGGGGCGACAAAAAGCATGCAAAATTACCCAGCATGCAAAGACTTTTAAGGGTATGTCGTTTTGTCCATATCATCCCTGGTCGACCGCAAAAGCGACTTTACTCCGTACAGGCCGATACTTATCTTTATCAAATTGTATGCTAATTCGAACTCTGTACCAGTGAGTGCGTAACCTGCAAAATAGGCCCTTAACTTTTTGCCCCCTGGGTAATTTAGTATTTGTCGTCCACTGATTTTATTTATTATAAAAATCTACTTTTTTGAAACATTATTTCAGAAATACCATCCGAGTGTCAAACAGTTTAGATCCAGACCAGGCCCGACGTTTCGTCGGGCCTGATCGGGTCCAAACTGTTTGCAAATGTTATCAGCAGAGGACGCTAGTAGGGAAAGAGTTTTTAAGTCATAGACCCAGATCAAGCTGTGCATATGCCATATTCCTATATGAAACTTTGCTCGTCGCTTTAAGACTCAGTTCGAGCCTCTACGGCGTCACTGCGTTGTGTCCTTGAGCAAGACACATTATACTTGCTTAGTACTGGTTCAACCCAGGAAGATTCGTCCCTTTAAAACTGAAAGATTGTTGATGGGACGTAAAGAATCAAATCAAAGAAATAAACAAAGTTTCAGGCACAATTACTGTCAAAGAAAAATGCATCCTATCATAATCAATTAATGCAAAGGTTACATCTTTGCAGACGGACATCTCCTTCGAGCCTGACTTAAAGCATTTCACAATAAGGGCCTTTTTACACAGGCGATGACCAGTGTTATTAGCTACACTGTCACATGCTTGTACTAATTATATCGTAACCAATCGGGTTGCACAAGCACCATCCCCTTTAGATAAGTGGTTTGGAGCATACAGCACAAGTGGTACTCGGCCTCATTCAATAAAACAATCAAGCACACTCTTAATACTTATTAAAGCTAGTGGGCTCCCCTAGTAGGCTACTTTCTCAGTGTTTGAGGAACTAGAGAAGGTAGAAGTCAAATACTATTAAAGGGTGACACGAAGTTACATGTTGCTCGCACGTGTTTCACATAAATACTTTAGATGATAATTTGGAAGTTGCAATAAAACATACACATTTTTGGTAACTAGGAACATTTTGTTTGTTGGCACTGGAGACATTTTGATGAAAGCCTATTCTATTCTATTCCAGGGCTTACCGGCTCCGGAGCGGACGATGGAGGATTTTCTTCCCTTGTGCTCCAGTTTAGAGAGAGAACAGTTTACTCTTCAACGGTTGAATTCGGATGGAGAGGAGGTTAACTCGCGGGACGAAGACGAAAAAAGTTTGAGTCCATCTTCCAGTGTTTGGAGCTTGGACTCGATGGATGACGAAATGTACTTGGAATATTTATTCTCTCAAGGGCTTGCAGATTCCATTGAGAAAACAAACGCTGTTAGTCCGGTGTTTGTTAACAAGAATGACGAAAAGGTGACTTCGTTTTGTGATTCGTACTGCACCAACATGTTTGCGGATTTACCAAAGGAAAATTTAAGTGATTCCGTCTCGGATTCTTGTTCGGATACAGATTCTTGCGACGTGTTTACGGAGCAAGAGAAAGATTTCATAGTGCTTGGAGTTGGTCTCCAAAATCTCATGCACAATTATGCAGCAAAAACCGTTCCGCAAAATCCGTCCAATTCTAGTGACTTAAGCATTGACCAATTCCCACGACCACCAACAGTGGCGCATGCGCGGACACAAATAAACCGTTACCATCCTTATGCCAATCCAAACTCTTTACTTAATCAAACGACATTTTTAAACGCTGTCAAAGTACGGACGATGAAAGCTCAAGTTTCTAGGGCAACTGGTTGTGGAAAAGCTTCAAGTGAAGAAAAGATTTTTCATTGTACATATAGTGGTTGTAACAAAGTCTACAGCAAATCATCACATTTGAAAGCACATCTTAGACGTCATACAGGCGAGAAGCCATTTTCCTGCACGTGGCCGTCCTGTGGGTGGCGATTCTCACGCTCCGATGAACTCGCGCGACATAAACGGTCGCATTCCGGAATAAAACCTTACCAATGCAAAATATGTGAAAAGAAATTTTCTCGTTCTGACCATTTATCTAAACATCACAAAGTGCATCGAAAGAGGAACGGATCATAGCAAAAAATTTACATGTATGAAATAAGTATTTATTTTTATGAAATTTTATTACGGAAAATTTCCGTGTGTATTCGGTTAGTTTCGTAAATGCACATTTGCATTGCGCTTTTCACAGCCTATGAGATTCTGGGTACTAATCGCATAGGTGAGCATTGAAGGCTCAGACGAGCCTGCACATTAGTGTAGGCTCGCCTGAGCCTTTGGTGCTCACGTACAAGTATTGAGACATCTAGCCCCAATGGATAACTGCGCATCCACTGGCGTTTAAACAATGAACGTATGTTTATGCGATAAGCACGGATATCTTCTGTGCTTTCCAATTTATTTATTGCATACAAATAGTGTTTTCTATCAGGAAGTGTTCTACTAGTATTTAGCTATATAGACCACTTTCTGGCAGAAATCTCATTTTGCACATGCCGACTACATCTACTTGTATAGTTGGACGATAAAGCCGGATATTCCTGTATTTGCTATGTTCAAAAACCTCCAACAATCTTCCACGATGAAGTCTTCACCCATGTTTTGTGCATGCGAGCCTTCGTTGCTCGACAAAGCGATAAATACCAAAAATCATATGTGCTGTCACATACACACCATAAGAATTCTAGGGTAAAGAAGATGCATACGGAGATGAAATACATTTGTATTTATTTCAAATATTCAAGCAAGTTCATTCTTTACTCGGGCTAATGAATGCAGGTCCATTCCATATACAAAAACTGACTTAAAGCGAATAGGGTTTTGTTAACAAACTCATAATAAAGAGTTGCAATTTATACTCCTTCAAATCAGCGCTTCTGTGCAACTCTATGTTTCAGGCAAAAATATATAAATTAAAAAAAAAACTAGCTGACTGATAAGGCTTTATCGCTGTTTATTCCAAAGAGTTTTGCTTTTGGAATGGCTGAAAATAAGGCTTGTGTATGTACATGTCTAACTCAGACTGTAATGATGTGCATATGCATTATTAAAGGGGACGGCAACCCTGATGATTACTATTTTTTATATGAAAGATCATAATAAGCCATGAATTTTGATACCAGTTTCATCTAAATCGGCTGAAAAACGTAAAAATTGTGGGCGTTTGAATATTTGCAAATGAACTGTAATAGAAGCGGCCATATTGTAGTCTTAGTGACGTCACACAGCTTAATTAAATATGTATAATCAAAATAAAAGACAAACCAATGGATTATATGCAATTATCTTTAATAAAAAATTTCCTTATGTATAAAGTAAGTAAGGGTGCAAAGATCAGGAATCGATACAATCAAGTACCACACCTGACCCAGGATACCAATGGGAAAGTGACAAACTCATAGTTGACACCACAAACGAGAGCCAAGAGGTCAGCCCTTTCCCAGCAGGTGACCCCAAAGCACATATAAACAGACGCGCACAAAGACATAGCAAACACAAGACAGAACAAAAACATGAAAGATCCACAAAAGAAGTAAAGCTAAATATCTGCTGAAAATCAGATGCTGTGATAGTACTTATAACTAAAAATTAAGCGGTTGAAAACATTCTCAAAACTAATTAGACATTCAAAATGGCGGCTAAATGTTGGCCATATTGAAATTTTTAAATGCCCATAGCTTCCTCATTTTTGAATCGACTTTGATGATACTTGTATCAAAATTCATGGTTCCTAGAGTTTTTTCTGATAAAACGTACTTATGATTCGGGTTGCTGTCCCCTTAAAGGGACTTTCGCCATGCTGTGGTTCATTTTTGCTGTCGATGGACTGCCAGAATATTTGAACTAAATATACTGTAGCTGTTTTTACTTTTACCGTTTCTTGTTTTAACCCTTTATGTGCCACCTCCATGTTTTTGTATGCCTTGATTCTTTACTTCCCAGTCAACAATCTTTCAGTACTGTTTGGACGGGTCTTCCTGGGTTGAACCACTACTAAGCAAGAATAAATGCGTCTTACTCAAGGACACAAGGCAGTGACGCCGGTGAGGCTCGAACGGTCTCGAGTCAAGCATTCTACCGCTGAGCTACTGTGCTCCCTACCACCTACATGTACATGTATATTTGCAGAGGACACACCCTTTACGGATTTCCATATTTTAGAGTAAATAAGGTTTCGTATTTCAACTCAACACGGAAAAAATACTACTTTTTCTTCATGTCCATTGACATACCGGGTAGGCGGCAATCGAAAACGCTCTTAACAATCGACGAACTATAATCAAAAATCGCTAGAAACAGTGGTTTCGATTGGCATTTGACAAATGACAATCGAAAACACTGTTTCTATCGATTTTTTATCTGCGTTCGTCGACACGTTTTCGATTGCCGCCTACCCGGTGTGATTGATATAAAAGCCTGTATCCAGCATAAGTTACATGTTGACATGTGCTTACATCGAAGATTGCAATCAGTCTGTGCATCCCCGCAGTCTGATCACACTCTTAGTTATCGCTTGAAGAAACGTTGGACCCTTGGCTACCCATAGAGTGCCCATCAAATTTCTGATCAGTATGTGTGGATGCGGATGCGCGGGCTGATCTGAGTCTTCGATGGGCGCACCTGCCAACTTGTACCTTTTGCTGGATACCGACTCAAGTCAGTGCGCTTTTGCAACTGTTCGAATTTACTGCATAGTAGAAGTTATATCTGGGTCTACGCCTTGTCCAGATTTGGTTAACTAATGCAAATACAACGACCACACCGGCCCAGATACGCGTGAGTGACATTTGTTAACGTTAAAGTTTGATTATTTTCTTATCCAATGGTTTAAACATGTGTTGTGAGCATTCAAAAGAACCGTCTCATAGACGGTCCTTATGAGTAACCGCAACATATAAGTTTTGTCTGCGAAGTAACAAAATAAATTTTGATTACGCACTCGGAACATCTCAATTGCCTTTGTCAATAGCTGTTATGCCAATGCTAGTCTATACCAATGCCTATATTTTTCAGACATTAGAGAAATTAAAGAAAAGAATGGCGTATTTAACATGTTGACTTCCAGAACCAAACCCAAACAGGATAAAACATATTATGCAAACATAAAAGTCCGTGAACATACTGCTCCTAGAGCAGCAGTCTGTTCACGGGCTATATGTCCGCTTTTTGCAGCAAATAGTTTTCAACGTCATCTGGAATATTCCATTTTAAAGGATATAGCAGTCAATGAGTATATACAAACGGTGTATACCTACATCGTTTGCAAAATGCGACAGAGAAGTGCTGGTTAAGTGTGATAACGTGCAATAACAAGGTGCCTTGCTTTTAAGCAATACTTGAATTTGATACTTACCCAGCCAGCAAGTAATCTCGGGCAACTATCGACCCACCAGCGAAACTCAATGAAAATGGCGTTTCGTGGCTGGTCGATGGTTGCTCTCTTGAACATGTTTGCTTGGTGTGACATTGGCGACCAACGAAGGTTCAGACGAGCTTGTGCATCGACACTATTTCGCCATAGCTTACTGCTGGACTGTAGACGTCAACATAGTGAAATGAGCATCGTTAGCTATTTAATAGATTTTGTTAAGTTTCTGTTAGTAATAGAACATTGTCACCATGGGCTTCAAGTGAGGCCCTGTGTGTGTGTGTGTGTGTGTGTGTGTGTGTGTGTGTGTGTGTGTGTGTGTGTGTGTGTGTTGGTTTTTAAAGGGGACAGCAACCCAAATGATAAGTATGTTTTATCAGAAAGAAATCTATTAAACATGGATTTTGATGCAAGTATCATCAAAATCGGTGCAAAAACGGGGAAGGTATGGGCATTCAAATAATTTAATATGACCAACATTTAGCCGCCATTCTGAATATTTAATTAGTTTTCAGAATATTTTCGACTGCTTAATTTTTAGTTATAAATACTATCACAGCATCTGAATTTCAGCAGATATGCAGCTTTATACATAAGGAAAATGTTTTATTAAATATAATTGCAAGTAATCCATTGGTTTTTCTTTTATTTTGATAACGCATATTTAATTAGGCTGTGTGACGTCACTAAACCTACAATATGACCGCTTCCATTACAGTCCATTTGCAACTATTCAAACACCCACAACTTCAACGTTTTTCAACCGATTTAGATGAAAACTGGGATCAAAATTTGTGGTTTATTAAGATCTTTCATATAAAACATAGTAATAATCAGGGTTGCCGTCCCCTTTAAATTGATTCTTGCATTGTTAACTAAAGATATAGCTGCGGTAAATGAGCCACGTCATGAAAACCCTCCTGCTTAGCTACAGAGAAATATTTGCAAACTTGTAATAAACTGTGTCTTGAAACCGATGCATATGGGCCAGTGGATGAGATTTCGATACCCATCGCATATGTGCAGACTCGCAAGGGCATTTAATGCTCGCATACACAAAGTATGGATGTAGGTGAATGCACAGAGAAAAACAACAGACCACTAGCTTTACTGGACACGTCAGTATGGGCGTTTATTAGAGCACTATATACAAATAGGGTATTATATTTGGAGAAATCAAAAAGAAAGCACTACAAATAGAATGCACGATATGTGCATTTGTTTTCCAATATGGTTAAAGCGGAGGGCAACCCTGATTATTTCTATGTTTTATATGAAATATTTTAATAAACTATGAATTTTGATACCAGTTTCATTTAAATCGGTTGAAAAACTAAAAAATTGTAGGCGTTTGAATATTTGCAAATGGAATGTAATGGAAGCGGCCATGTTGTAGGCTTAGTGACGTCACACAGCCTAATTAAATATGTGTAATCGAAATAAAAGACAAACCAATGGATAACTTGCAATTACCTTTAATAAAACATATTTATTGTGTATAAAGCTGCATATCTGCTGAAATACAGATGCTGTAAAAGTATTAATAACTAAAAATTAAGCAGTTGAAAAAATTCTGAAAACTAATTTTAAAAATATTCAAAATGACGGCTAAATGTTGGTCATATTGACTTCTTTAAATGCTCATAACGTCCCCGTTTATCAATTGATTTTGATGACACTTGCATCAAAATTCATGGTTCATAAAGCTTTCTCTGATAAAAAATACTTATTATTAGGGTTGCTGTCACCTTTAAGGCAGGTTTACTTATGATGTGGCTCACGTGTGGTCAGAAGTTAAGCATTTTTTTCCGGTGAAAAGTTAAAAATCCTAATAGTTTTGCTTCACTACAGACAAATCGCTGTGTTTAAGTTCTATAGGTTAGGTAAAACTTAACTATTATTATATTTCTTCTTCGGCAAATCGTACAGTAAGTCAAGCCAGAAAAAAACTTGCATATATCAAAATCAGTTTTTTTTTGTTCTTCAAATGTGTGTCGTTTATGCGGTTGTTAATTATTTTCTGCAAAAAGCCTAAATAAAATTGAATAAAATGTTTTTCATCTTTAGATTGCAACATTTTCTTTAGCTTAGCACGATTTTGGGAATAATTGTATAAATCAGAATATGTTCACGTGAATTCCTGAATTTTTTTAACTAAATGTAGAAATTTGACACCTTGTTACCAACATAAAAAAGTCAAAATCATAGCTAAACTATCTAAAGCTTTCTTTTGATTTTTTTTTCTTATATATCTGATTTCAAGGGTAAACTGAGAGTTAAAATGGCTCTCAAACTTGAACAAGTCGGACATTTCATTCAGAATCTAAGCTAGGATATATTTTTACAAAAAAAATATCAGATATGAATTACAGTAAAACCTGTGTAAAACGGCCACTCTCAAAAAGACCGAAAATTGGTTTTTAGACCAATTATCGCATAATGCAGCTCAAGCGTTTTGCATTCTACAATACGTTCGACCTTCATTAAGCTACCATTTGTCATTAGGATCTTTGTTTTGTCTATTTTTGAGTGGCCGTTTTACACAGGTTTTTACTGTAGTTACATATGTCTCTTGAACATCTAAATAAAGATACCAGTACACGATATTTTGCTACTAATGCGTAGTGAGCAGAGAAGGCGATTAAATACACTCCATGCAAAAAATGCTTAACATATGAGCAGGTCAACCCTTTATATGAACATGCAATATCAAAGAAAATACTTTAAAACAGCGATCTGTGTATTTCTTCATGCGTTTCTTCATTATAACAGCCAAATCGGTGGACTCAGTGGTAGAGTGATTGACCTGAGATCAAAGGGTTGCTGGTTCAAGCCTCATCGGAAGCAATGCGTTGTGTCATTGGTCAAGACACTTTATCCTCTGTTTAGAACTGGTTCAGGGAAAGTCCCGACATGGATTCTTTTTGAATTAGACGTAATGCATCGACACAAACACCAAACCCAGTTTCTCTCCAATCATTCAATTACTGTCACTGTACCTTCCCATTGGACACATCGCCATGTCGACGAAACAACGCTGACCTAACACTCGCTCAGTGTAATGTGTCGTGCGGCTGGGTTGTAGGAGTGCATAGGATCAGCGCTCATTTTAATAAGCAGTCACAAATCATGGGCCGAATAAAGGATTTATCTAATGATATGATAACTCAGAAGATTTTTCCATAAAGAGTTTAAAGTCATGTGTGACTCAAGTCGTCTGATTGGTCATCGTCTGTAGTTGTATTTTTGATGCCTCCGTACAAGCAGCAGGCCATATGAACCGAAATCAGACTGTTCTATGTGGACAATTTTGAATTGGGTCCATTTGTACATGCAAGTCAAAATACAGTAGATGGCATCAGCTGACGGCTTTTTCAGCGATCAGAGTGCTATAAATATGACCACGAATCCATCCATCGTTTTCCAGTTCTGTCGGTGTATTTTGGGTAAATCAGCAGGCAAGACTCCAGTCAGCCTGTTCAACTACATAAGATAATCGAAATGCTATTGATTTAGATAATAAGAAGTCAATGCACTGATCAGTCTTGGACAACCCATAATCGTAACCAGAGGCATTGTCATTGCAGGTAACACACCTCCCAGTTTTACTTATCGCTAGGTTCATTCTCAGGGTCGTCGGAGACAAATCCAACTTTATTGGTTGAAAGCTGTGTCTTCCGTAAACACTACAATCACGACAAGCACCTCGCCCTACGTATACCACAAGCTAAAGTATATGATTTTCAGACACGTGACCCTTTTAGAAATCACAATCAGTTGGACTGTCTGTGAAAAATTAATAAACATGACTGTTTAACTATTTTCCTACTAATGTCGTCTGCTGATACCATTTGCAAACAGTTAGGACCAGATCAGGCCCGACAGAACGTCGGGTCTGATCTGACAAAAACTGTTTGACACTCTGATGGTATTCCTGAAAGAAATTTCAGAAAGTTGAATTAGAAAAAAAAAACCCAAAAAACAACAACAGCAGATTACACAAAAGCATGTAAATTTACCAAGTAGCAAAGAGTGGACAACAATGAAGCGGAAAATGGCATATGTTGAGGCTGTTTAATGCAAATTTTCCGATTTACTGGTTAATGAATTCCAACTAGAGTGTATGGGCACAGATCAGACTGCCCCATTCGGAGCAGTCTGTTCAGGGTCTATTATCTGTATACTAAAAATCTGTAAACGTATGACAACAGACGACTGGGAAGACGACTAACAGTGAAAGTCTTAATAAAAGTAAGAAAGACGGCAAAGACTAGGAAAGTATACAATCAAGTACCACACCTGACACAGGATACCACATGGGAAAGTAGCAAAAATACCATAAACAACATCACCAACCAGAGCCAAGAGGTAAGCCCTTTCCCAGCAGGTGACCACAATGCAGCAATGAACAGACGCGAAAGCATGAGAAACACACAAATGATCCACAAAAGAAGACATTGCGCAGCGTCAAAAGTTAAGCACCGCCTATATTTTTGCTGAAGCAATTTTCAAACTACCGTGAAGAAAGGTTTCTTAACATGGAAAAACTTTATCTGTTGTGAAACTTGCATAAATATTTAAATGAAAAATTAAAAATACATGTGATATTCAAATTTGTTACAAAATCATGAGTTTTCGCGACATCAAAACTTCTCGCTATCACACTGGAAGTTCAAGAAGTAAACCCCAATATCTTGAAACACACTTTGTGCCTTTTTCACACAAACTTTTCAACATTTAATCATGTACACAAAGTTACAATGAAAATAAGTTGACTCCTATGTGCTTTTTGTTGAACTCCGCACCATCACAAAATTTGGCAAAATAACATTCTTGTTTCTCTATCTTATATCACTATATGACGCATTTATCTTTATTTATAAGGTTTATTTACATCACATAACCTTACTCTGAAAAATTTAGCTACCAAGTTAGTGCTTAACTTTTGACGCTGTGTAAATTCAGAAAAGAGATGGATGTGATGTTTTCTTTAAAATATTCAACTGATGTAAGATTTTCTAGCATAATTTTCAAATTGAAGAAAAATTTGAATAATATTGCTTTCACTGTTAGATTGCTTATTGACGGAATAATATTTTGGTAGCAATCGCCATTTCTAATAAGTGATATTGCCAGTTGATTCATTTTAACAAGAAGCGGAAAAGTTGAAATTGTCTTGTAACGGATTTGTACATGTACGTTTGCTTTGCCATGGTTGTCATTCATTTTTGCGGATTTTTTATGGCGACTCGGATCAGGTTATAATAAGGCCTATAACTAGGACAACATTTTTTTATGACCTAGCTTTGTTACCCAATTCAAACATGACCAAGATTTTTTAATTATGCTTAACATTCTAGGCAAGTTATCGCTTAAATAAGTTTCCTAAGATTTGACATGGTGGTAGATTTAAATTCGTGTGTCCCAGTTTTGAAGAGCTAGATCATATATTAAAGAAACTACTTCTGGAAAAAAGTAAACGAAGACCAGCAACATCTTTCGCTAAGTTTGAAATTTACCGCCGCCATAGTCGACGAAAATTGCCTAAGGTTGTACCAGAATGCCAATACTATTTGCCTGCAACTTGAGAACCAAGACGTCTAAGCAAACATATGCAGCAACAAAGCAACAATAAATAAGCAGTCCACCATCGGCCAACCAGCTAAACGCCATTGAAATGGTGTTTTGCCGGCTGACCAATAGTAGCCCGAGATAGTATGCCGGAAGGAGACGACATTAGCAAACCCGATTTAATGGAGCCAATGTGTGTGCCTCTTTTGCGCTATAAAGTTTACCCACTCAACAATAGCGGCCATTTTAGATTGTCAAATAGACTTAGAAGGCATGTGTATGGCATACATAGAGGAATCCAATGCTGAGCAAAGACGCCGACCAGACTGTGCAAACGACTATATGTCAGCTCACATGCAATTATACTTGTCGCGTAGTTTAAGTTATCTAGCGGGGCAGTTTGAACCTGCTTCTACTTGCAGACTGAGTATACGAGCAGCATTCTATGGCGAGACATTCGTGTGGAGCATTCGCTTGTTACCGTTGTCATATGTGCTATTTAAAAAAAGGATCCTTTTACATTTATGGCGAATTAGTCGTCTGCTGATAACATTTGAAAATAGTTTGAACCCAGATTAGTCCCGACAAAACGTCGGCACTGATCAGGATCCAAACTGTTTGAGAGTTTGATTGAATTTTGGAAGTATTTGTTTTGAAAGAGCTATTGACATGTGGGAGTAGGTGGCCAAAGCGAGGGTTTCAAAAATCATCTGAGGTAAATCCCTTCACGTCATAGTGCCAACAGACAAATACAATGTAGCTGGCAAAAATTACCCAGCATGCAAATAGTTAATAAAATGCGGATGGATACACGATATGTCTACCTACACATATAAAAATTGATAAAATGACCAGACTTTGGCCTCAGTGTGACATTGAAATAATACGAGCCAAATACATGAGAAGACAGACCGTAGGATACTTGAGCTGCCAAATCGGGGTATGCACCTCCAATGACCCAATAAGCATCTATTGACCCACTATTGGCCCACCAGAGCAACGCCATTCAAATGGCCATTCAAATGGCGTTTTCGCTGTAGGGCATATAGTGGCCCAGAACTGTTTTATGGCTCCTCTAGCCAGCGTTTGCGGTATTGAGTCTCATGATGATGACGCTCGAAGTCTCCCATTACATCACACAGCCAGTCACAAGTCAGAAGAGCGAAAAACAAGGCGCAAGTCAGACGAGTTGAACCAGACGGCGCATGCGTATAATCTGATCAGCGCCGCTATTCGATGATTGTGCTAAATTTATTCAATAAAAATATGCTACATCTAAAATTTAAAAGCTTCGATGTAAGAAGCTAGCTGAGTAAACTGTTTAAAGTTTAAGCGTTAGGGTACGAACCGTGACCTAGCATGTTTTCATGTGACGACCACCTCACATAAAAAGACGACTATGACTTGCAGGGATTTCCCCCATATGAAATTGAAACTCTCGACAATAATGAACATGGCGTAGGTGGTCAAAGTTGACATACAATCTGTCTACCTCTACACTACTTATGGATTCTTCTATGCAAGAGTACAAAAGGCATATCCAACAACGCTATTTTATAGCAGAGAAGAAATTGTGAATACGCATGCGCAGATGAATATACAAGCCATTACCGAAATACTCCAAATCTTTACGTCCAAATTCCTTGAACATCCAATTAGTGTTTACATTTGTTTTCATTTGCTCATCCATTGTGTTCTGACAGAAAGCAAAATACTGCTTTAATCGGTGCCCATCTTCCACAATTTGAAATGTGTCAAGGTCTAAAACCTGTAGTTTAATTGGTCAGCCATTCCACCAAAATTGACACATATTTGAAAACACCATTTCTCCTCTATTTCCATTCTTATTCCTGCTTAAATGTGCTTGAATTCTCAAAAAATCACACAATTACACAGTCTTCAAGCTTTGGTTGGTAATTTAAAACAAATTAGAATAGCATCAAAGTATTCGTTTTTAAAATATGTTTTGATCAATATTTGCAAATAGCCAAAATTGCAATGTCGCCAAGCTATTTTTGTAGACATTTAGTATATTTATTTAATGCATCTAAAAAGCGTCTTATATCTCCCCAAAAATCCTTTTTGTTCCTTTCATAATTCCAGAAACAGTCTTATAATTTGGTCATTAGGTTTACATTAGTTATAATCATCAACAACGTTTGTGTCTCCAAATATGCCTATGCAGCCGTAACTAATTTTAAATGGGATACTAAAAACATGTATATTTGATTTACAGGTAAATAAACTTGAAAATCATTTAAAGATAAGCAATATAATAAACGGAGATAGCTTGCCATTCACTGTTGCTCAAAAACATAGCAAACAGGTCAATAGCCAAAATGTCACGTTTCAAAATATATGCTTCCGTAACGCTTATATTTAGAAAACAAGTACCTCTGAATGTAAATAATGGCCATATTCCTTTGGATAGGGGTTTCTTCGAAATAAATATAAATGAATAACAATCAAAATCAATGGTGTATAGCTTGTGGTAAATAAGATTTTCTCATGTCGCTATGCCTCCGTAACATCGATTTTCCATAACAAGGCTTCAAATGCTCATTGAAAGGAAACAACCAAGTAAATTTCATTATAATGATACTTTGATGCATCATGTTAATAGTGTTTTCGTAAAAAATATAACATTCTTTTTTATAGA
This sequence comes from Loripinus fragilis, assembly GCA_964019695.1. Classification (NCBI taxonomy): domain Eukaryota; kingdom Metazoa; phylum Mollusca; class Bivalvia; order Lucinida; family Lucinidae; genus Loripinus; species Loripinus fragilis. Next base: position 20,396,449 of record OZ026520.1, on the reverse strand, counting down.
TATTTAATTGCATTATATACAAGTTATTAAAATGCAAATGTATTTGCAGCGAATACCAGTGAAGATACACTGTAATCTGCCGACATTGGGTCTATTACGGATTATAGAGCTTTTCTAATGCCTTGTTGTTTGACAATTTTATTTGATGAAGCATGGAGAATAATTCCTGAAATCGTGTTATAAAGGTATAGATAGTATGAATTTGACATAAGGTGCATGCTGGACACTGATTAAATCATATTATATTCAAAAATCATTGGAAACTTGTTATGGAAGCATAGATTTTTATGTTTATCCTGATCACACATTTCCATGTAACAAACATATGTTCATGGCTAAATCAAATGTAGTACCATAAAGTTACTATCTAGACAATTATGATATATCATTATCAGAAACATATCTACAATGATGGATCTACAAGGAATGCCCAAAGATGTTACAGAACATAGATGTTGTGTTATGGAATATATATCGATGAAAATCTGTTTGTTATTTCCACTTTTTCTTAAATATGTTTTAAAAATATTCAATCACCAATGACTAGTTTACATAATAACTTAATATTACCATTTGAATTCATTTTGCAGCGTTTTATGGCTAATATTCATATATTTTGGAAGAGTTCATAGCAGTAGGCTGAACAATGAGAAGTTACAGGCTCGAAGAGAAAGTTAAAATGTTGATATTGCATAAAAAACACAAAAGAACAGTACAGAGTACACAAATGATACATTTGTGTACATTTTAATGCAATTTGTATTGAAGTAAACTAAGCATATTGGTCTCGTAAACACCTGGAGTGCTGCAAATCATGAGTTTGACATTGCCATTCTTGGGTACAAATTTTGGGCGAATAAAAGGATATATTAAACTTTGTAAGTAGTCATTTTTATCTCAGAGAAAGCTATGATATTATCTGCGAGTTGAACATTATTAGAATGGATAGGGGCATAATCAAAGCACTGAGACAACTAAGTCACTAAAACACAAACACATTTTTCAATTGAAAAGTGTCATTATAATACTGTAAATGTATAATGAGAAAGAATGACAATAACAAGCAGTTTCTTGTCAGATCTTATTGGTTATTTTTGCAGTTGTAGATATATTAATGATGAAAATATAATGTACGAAAGTGCCTGTCGTTACAGACAAGCGCAATGTCCATGAGCTTCAAGCTATCTGATACTCGGTATTATTATTGTGGAACCTGGCATGTGTATATTACATTTGCAACAAGAAAAGCAAGGCTTCACACATTTCAATAAATGTCCCGTTTGTTCCCTATCGTTCCTAAAGTAAAATTGGAAACATATGGGTCCTTTTGGAAAATTAGGCACATATAAAAGCAATCGGTATTTTCAAATGAGACCTTGTGTAATTACACCTAAGATATTGTTGTCTAACTTGATTTGAGTTTAAGTTTTCAATTGTTTTAGATATTTTTTAAATAAACAACTAAATTTATATGAAAAAACCGACATTGGTGCTGCTTAAGGCGTTAAAAGTCCTCATCTTGTATCGCATGAGTTACTTAAAAAGATGAAGGAAATGGAGTCGAATCCCCAAGTGAAACCTGCGCATAAAGCTATCAGGCAGTATATGCATATGGTTGGAGTTATGTGTTTGTATATTAGAGCTGTACGGACTGGCAGTTGAGCACTGTGTCTCTCTGCTTTGGAGGAAATTATCAAGTACTTTTTCGCACTGGACAAGCTCAATTATGCGAGGATGATTCCCATATATCTAAAGAGATGTCACAGCTTGAAAAAACATATCCAGAAATACGGTCAGAATTCAGCAATGGAAATTGGGTTGTAAATACAAAAAAACACCATCCCCTTTTGTGCTATAGGACCAGATCATGCTTTGGAACAAATCAACAGATGGATGAAAGTGACTGGAGACCTTGTTGGCATAACACTGAATATAAATGCAAGAAATTGATTCTTCCTGATCTCAATCGATCTTGTACGGTTGACAGAAGAAGCCAAGGAAATGACTAGAGATCCAGGGGCAGCAATAAAACGCCACCACAAGCTGTCACAGGATATTTGGAAAAGGCAAACAAACAATGCTCAAAAGCTTGTTAGCACCATAGAAGGATTTATAAATCCACTCAGCTATCCAAAAATGCCAACAACCGGTTTTGCATTACCTAGGCTATGATAATCAAAGTTATCACAGTGGTTTGCTTTCTTCAAAAAAATCCCACGGGAGTACACGTCCGTGATAATAAATATGATATGCCATGGTCTATGCAGTTTCATTTAATCACAAACTGATAATGATTTCAATGTTTTATTATTTGCAACACCGCTGGTCCTAATAAAATTATATTTAGCTTGTTAGTACTTTGATTCCTTGTTTTATACAATCAAACATTAGTTTGACTGCATAGTATCAGGATAATCATAGCATTGCATATGCAAATCTAACTGACCATGTCATATGCTCCATAACTCTCACATTTGAACTTCTGTTACACATTAACGATTCAAATGGTGTGGGTCATATTCATACATGTTATAATAGTGGTAATATACATTTCCCTGACACCAAAACCATGCTTATCAAGACAAATTCATTTTTCACCATTTTTCATTTTGTAATTGTATCAATTTTGGTGGAATGGCTGTGGTTATTAAATTCCTAAAACCGATATCTAAAGAGTTCCTTGACAAAAAGTCTAAGTACCTTGCACCCCCTGAACAACACAGTGTATTGACATAATTACACCCTTTGGAATGAATTTTAAGTCTGATAAATGAGCCATCAAATTTCAGCACCCCAAAAATTTCAAAAAAACGTGGTTATGTTAACTGGCCGTCTCAACATGGCCATAGCTGTTGACTGGGACATAAAACCACAAACCAAATAAATAAACATTTTCTCAAAACTTGTGGAATGGTAGACGGACTAGTGCAGACCCAATGGCCGTGCAAGATTATAGCACATACCCAAGGGTCGTCCAAGACTCACATAGTGATTTTGTACAGGCCCAGGAGTCGTGCAATTTTAATCTGACGAGCACATGTAAAGGAGATTATTCATGGAGGCCGAGCGGTCTGTAATCCAATAGCCTGACACACAGGCGTGACAATTTTTTTCTTTTCCTTGTCATTTTCCCTGCCAATTTCAAAACAATGTATATGTATGCAAAATTTGATCAAAATGTATGATGCAGTTCAAAAGTTATGAGCATTTTCACTAAAAGACCTCGACCGACCAAAATGATGCTCAGCAAACTCTCGTCACAGTTTTGCATACCAGTGGCTGGACAATGTTAAAATAAATAAGTATGCAAAATTTGATCTAAATATACCACGTGATTCAAGAGTTATGAGCGTTTTCACTAACTGACCACAGTCGGCTGAAATGATGCTCAGCAAAACGGCTGTTACACATGCCAGTGGTTAGATCATGTTGACATGTATTTGTATGCAAAATTTCATCTAAATATACCAAGTGGTTCAAGAGTTTATGAGCATTTTCACTAACTGCTAACGGACGGACGAACCGACGGACTCACATAGTGATTAAAGCGCATACCCAAAGGTCGTGCAATCTTGGCTTTATACTCGGGACTCCCTAATTTGTACGTTTATTAAGAAATCACCATTTTTTCAGTCCATTGCACTGCATAATTTTATGGACATAGTAAGTTTTTTTTTTTATTAGATCTAACATACAGGGCCAAGCTAATGCTGATGAGCATATTCTATATTAATTCTATAGCAATTCTATGGTGAGTGGGATATACATTTCATCTATAGAATAGCATTATGCACAAAAGAGTTTAGATTTCAAATATTTTCAAATATTTTCGAAAGTTTACTTTCATGTGCCAAGATCTTACCAATGCGCAAATGCTACACCGGGACGCACACTTTACCCTATTTTTCAGAGCCCATGTTATTAATGGGGACTGGCTCATCCATACCATGAATGTATGCCGACATACTTGCTGAACTTGCTGGGTCTATCATTGACTAAAAAGATAATCGTGTACTTGAGAAAACTGAACCTTGGTATGAGAGCCAGCTTATTGACCAGCTCAAAAACTCTTCTATACGACCCAGTGATATACTGACGACGATGACGAGACATGCTCCAGACTCAGTCTATCGATAGTATGGCCACTTGATGACAAAGCTTTACATCACGCGTTTGTCTCCGTGCAATGGACACCCTTTTAACTCAAATGCGGTATATTTTTGAATGTAGAGTTTTTTTAGAATAAACATTTTCAAAATATTCTTTCAGAAACATTATCAGAATGTCATGCAATTTGGATCCATATCAAGCCCACTATGTCATGCCCCCCTCCCCCCCCCCAAAAAAAAAATAAAGTAGCTAGCCCATGAATTGTCGGTACTTATCACATCGGCAAGCAGCGCAGGCTCAGAAGAGTCTGTGCGTAGGCGCAGACTCATCACAGACTTTGCTTCTCAGCTAAATAAAGTATGGTTGTAGATGCAGACGCAGGCCAAATTTAGACCTTAGATTTGCTGGATTCGCCAGCAAGTGGGGAGTTTATTGTTCCTAATATGCGTTTATTAACAAAATCTCATGTACCATATGATTAAAATGAGACATCGCAAGTACACGGCCACTAATCCATCTCCTTCATCGCATATACCAGTTGGATTAAACTTTCTGTTTCATAATTTTGTGAGCAAAATTTAGAAATCGGGCAATGCTATTCGATGAGACACTCATTAAACTTTTCGACGCTAATATTGTTTTAAGAGGATATTCTGCTTGACAGCTTAAACTGTTTTGTAGTGAAGAAAAAATACTTTTTTCAACTTCAACACATATTCTAGAATCAGTTTATGTGCCAGGGGCACTATTTCAGGTATGTCGAAGGTAAACACCAAGGCCATCGAATAGCATTTTCGGATTTCCAAAATTTTGTATTGTTTAGAGAAAATAACGAGTTTGCCGAATTTATGGTCCATCTCATTCATAGGAAACAGGCCCCTCTTCTTCATGACACAGTATTGATTTTATGCGATAAAGGAGATGGATTGGTGGTCGTGAAGTAGTAATGGGAGTGGCTCCAATTACTACAATCGCATGCTTATTTTCAAACCATGCTGGCACCACTACCTACATATTATGTGTCCATGGTCGGTAACTGCCCGGGGGGGGGGGTTACTCTCATCTTTTCTTCATACGTAGGATCGAGCCCAGCAGCTACCGTTCACTCTAAAAAAATATCAAGAATTTCAAGCACCCCTAGTAAATATTTGAAATTTTAGCAACCCCAAAAAAATATTCCCCATTCTGTACCTTGCCCTTAAGTAAATGGCCCTAAAATGCATTGAAATGACCCCTAAATATAGTCCAATTTTGTGATGACCCCAAAAAATATCCACAAAATCTTGATACCCAAAAAACATTTTTTTTTTCTGAAAACCCCCAAAAATATTGAAATTCATAATTTTATACCCCAAAAATGACCCGAGCCTACCCGGGTTAACTGTAGTAGTAGTAGTAGTAGTAGTAGTAGTAGTAGTAGTGGTAGTAGTAGTAGTAGTAGTAATAGTAGTAGTAGTAGTAGTAGTAGTAGTAGTAGTAGTAGTAGTAGTAGTAATAGTGTTATCACTATACCATCTATGAGGATTGTTATCTGTAGATTACTATGATGGTTTTCTTGTATATATGTTAACTGATATGCTGGGCTGGGCGACCCATCAATGTCAAACATATGTCGATAAGATAAACTGAAATAAAAGTTTATATAGATAAACATGATTAATCCCAGAGAAAAATTTTCAAACTGATTAACCTTCGTGAAATTTGATTACCACCGTATAAAGTATACACACGCCAGACAGCATACAGTGCAAGGCCACCATTGGCCCACCAGACGTTAAGATACCGTTTCGCTGGCGGGCCGATGATTGCAAGCTTCAAAATATAAAATATACACACGCCAGACAGCATACAGTGTCAGTCCACCATCGGCCCACCAATGAAATGCCATTAAATGTCGTTTCGTTGGCGGGCCGGTGGTGTCCAGCTTCGAGAACTAGTGGAGTACGTTCAAAGAGTTCCGTTGACCGTCATCTCAGACTGTACCAGTTAGACACAGTACTTGAACCGGCATCCAACAGATGGTTCGAGTTGGCATGTGCATACTGCGAAAGTTCAAATTGTAAAGCAGTAGTTGATTCTAATCTTCTATGTTCGCGTTGTGTTTTCAAAGTTATTTAGAGTTTTTAAGTCTTATAATTTCAGCAACAATTTTCACAATTTTATAAGTTTATTAAGTCTTCAGTCCAACTAAAATACTTCTAGAAACTAGCTATATAACCCAAAGTTCCGAAATCTAAAGCTCTGACACTGGGTTTCATCTAGAAGTCACGTGATAGAAGCTGACTACAGTGCCACCTAATGACATCATCACTAACCAGTCATATTTCAAGTTTACTATAGTCCTGCCGCAATAATAAGAAACGCGAAAATCGGGAATATTATTTTATTACTTGCATTTTTCCAAAAATAAAGCTCAAATCTGGATTTAGAATATCCTGCAGTGTCAGAAGATAATTGTTTGAAGAATCTACTACCACTGCCCTGACCCCTAATCTCTTGGAAATTTCGACATTTTTAGGCTTTCTGAAAAGCGGGGGGAATTCAAATGGTGTAACAGCCATGTGGCGGCCTATATATCTGTACTTAAATTTCTACAGGTAAGTGTCAAAAGCATCACACATTTTAAAATCGAGATTGCTTTTAGTGTGCATGCTAGTTTTATTTTTTAAGCGCTGCCATTCAGTTGAAAGTACCGATTCAATCAGCGAAGACACATCCAACTGATACAATACGATCAGTTTGATCCGGGTAAATACTGTTTGCTATATTTGTAAGGACATTTTCTACACAAACAGTCTGATGTGGCTATTATCGACAGTTTTATAAAACAACCTTTACAGTTGTAAACGGCCTAAAAATTATCAACTACACATATGTATTTTTTTAGTCAGCCATTCAAGAGTTGCAGAACAATAATAGTTTTTTTTTTCACAAAATGGATTAGGCCTATCCCAGGATTATCCCTGTCAAGTTTCAAATAAGTGGAACAAATGCCCAAATTCTATCATCAGAATTATTAGAACAATCGTTAGCCGTAATACCAGACAATATCATTTGTCAAAATACTGCCTGAAATGATTCACGATTATTGAATACTCAATGTGATATAAATTTAAAACGTACATTCGCGATTCTTATTTATGCAGCAGTACTTTACAAGTACGATACACTTTATGCTATACTGAACAATTGTGAAAATGCTGCACTACAATATTTTATATTTTGTAAGAAAGCATTGGCCGAAAAGTATTTACTATAGCTTAATAATGTTTTCAAGACATGCAGCAACCGATTCGTAGAAGCTCCACCATTTTGTCTCGTTTGATGTCTGAGTTAATTCCTTTTTTTGTGTTTAAAGCTTTATTCACTGAATTTTGCAATTGCGCGTGTGCTATGGTTATTAGGCTTATCAGAATTCGTCATACTTGTGTTGCATTAATACGCAAGAAAACTGTATTACCACTTGAAACAAGCTCAGAAATCAATTTCGAATGTATTAAATGTGTAAAAAAATGTAAAATTTCTCCCTTTGACAAAAACAAATAGAGAATATTAAATATTTGGTAATCTTTAATTTATCACGATTTTCGACAACTTTCTTCCTTTTGCCAAATCAAGTAGACCTATCAGGGCATTGTTCCTACCATTTCTCGACCGGTAATATGCTCAGACTAAGATGCAACAACACATTGATATTCCTATGGAGATTTCAGTGTTAAAATTTCAAGCTTGGCCTGATAAAAATCCGCTTTCTTAGGTTGCTTTTCTAAACGATCAACGCATATTTTGGTCGTCACATGTCTAGACTACAATTTCGTCCAGTCGGATCTGGTTGGCAGTGGATTTCCGAAGGCCTAAACTGTGTGAGGTTTCTGTTCAAATTTGCAACCTGAAAAATTTGACCCCTTTCACATTTTAATGACATTTTTCTGTCTTGTTTTTGTTATGCTTTCATGCGCGTCTGTTTATTGATGCCTTGTGGTCCCCTGCTTGGAAAGGGCTGACCTCTTGGCTCTCGTTTGTGATGTCTAATTGTGAAGGTGTCACTTTCCAATTGGTATCCTGGGTCAGGTGTGGGCTTGATTGTATAGATTCCTGATCTTTGCCCTCTTTCTTACATCCGTGAACCTTTTACTTTATGCATAACCAAGTCTTTGAACACATATGGGACAATATTAGCTGTTATCGGTTTTATCGGCCCGATTATCCCCCTTGAATATTGACCACTCAAGCAACTTACCTGTTGAAATCTGAGGCATCAATTACACAGAAAAGTATGCAACCCTTTAAATAAATTATTAATAACTAACTTATTATTAAGCTGCCATTATTTTATAAGTTATCAAAAGAAAATTTAATGTTTTATCTTTATAGTGATATAAACAAATACGAAATAACTTAATATTTAGTTTTGTCAAATTGTTCATCTTTTTGACTGGTAAAATCCCATTCATTTCTATGTAAACTGACTGCAAATGCCCTTGGTGAGCCTTTTATGACCCCAAAATAATCATGTTCTGATATTTTCTCGATGTTTTATAAGTTATAAATGGTATCTCGATCACCCAACGATATCAACCATATAAGTTTCACAGAAATAAAATAAATTTTAGTTCTGTCATTTTTAGGTTGAAAATTGAGTTTAAGCGCCTTCTTGAAAGGGCGGAGAAAATGTCTAAGTTCTCATAGTTTGTGTCTATTATGCTTCCGCACTATTCAATATGCCGATAATGTCGAGAAACCTAACATCATTTTTAAATAGAAATTTAAGGGGAAAGTTTAGCTGACTGGGAGACAAGATAATGAAAAAAAAAATCTTAAAGGGAATTGTTAGAAAATAACATTACCATAACTTATCACACCGAAATAAAAATCATTTTATTGCAAGTTGCTTCAATTCATTTTTTACTTTAAATATAACAATTTTATTTTTATAATAATAATACTTATTTTATTATTATTATTATTATTATTATTAATATTATTATTATTATTATTATTATTATTAATGCCTAAATTTATTCGAAGATAGGAGCCGCTGTGGTGTAGTGGATAAACCGCTTGCCTTGTAAACCAGGGGTCGCAGGTTCGATTTCCGGCTTCACCAGTCTGTCGGATGAGACTTTAAGACGTGGCCCCGTCTCCATATGACCTTAGCTGTTGTTGGGACGTTAAACACAAACACAACAACAACAACAATTATTCGAATACTTTCATCTGGCAGTATATTCGTACTTCATTCTCACACCGGATAGGCGGCAATCGATTACACTTATATAATCGGCGAACGAAGATCAAAATATTTAGAACCAGAGTTTTCGATTGCTAATCGAGGCCCGAATGATGACAAATGGCAATTTAAAACAATGTTTCTATCCGTTTCAGATCCGCGTCTGTCGATTGTTAAGAGCGTTTTCGATTGCCACCTATTCGATGTGCCTCTGGTGAGAAACAATTTGAGACATTCATAACGGGATATGCGATAATCCTAGGTGTCAGATAATCCCTCGGGCTAAGGTCTTATCTCGGTCATAAAATACTGATTTTACGGTTTTCACCGAATAAACGACTCTGCATAAAGTGTCCTGTGTGGAAGCCTTGGCATTCTACTAAAACTTATGCAGAAATAAAATGGAGTGTATCAGATACCCAGGCTGATCACAGTGTTAGTGCTCTGTACACCCTGCTTACTTGTTTTGTCATGCGGCGTCTCGTCAGGGTCTTTACTGTTCAGTATAACAACCTTTTTCGGTCATACTACCAAAACTGTCACTTCATGGGTAGACTGCGCAAATGGTGTCGTTTGAAATTCTACTAATGTTTAGGCTTTGCAATTACAGTAAAAGACATGCATATATTATGACGAAGAGTACTAAAAATGAAGCAAAAACAACAGTGTAGATCCAGATACTTTATAACAAGATGTCTCTCCGTGCCTGTATTTTTGTAATAATTGAACATTTAAATAAATTGTAAAGTAATAATTAAGTTTTAAGTGATGCCATTTAATTCTTCCGGAGAAGGTTAAACTTGAACGAACAGCAAGGGTTCGGGAGGGATGGCACAGCGCGGTCAGGCCTGATCCATTGCTCTTTGCGTTCCATATCTCTCAGTTAAAAATTCCCAAAATACACAGATTTAAACAAATCTCTTCACACCGAGCTGATCGGGACCAGTAAGAACCAGAACTGACCAAAAACAATTTATAATTTCAACCGTAAACAGCAATGGGACTGATCAGACTGCGCAGATAATTTACTATGCGCATATGTTGTTTCGAGAATTCATGCTTAACAGTAGCATCTGAGCAGTGAACACAAGAAACTGTGACGAGCATGTAATATATGCACAGACTGGCCTGATTAATGTTCGCTGTTGGAGAGCTGAAACATAAAATCATGCAGTCGTTTTATGATGTGGTCATCTTATTGACACAGCGGGAACTCAGTGGGAGTTCGCTCATCTGCGTTAAAAGTGTGAAAATAGTTGATAAGGATTTGTCCTAAAGCGACTGTTCTCATTAATTTTGACTGCGTTATAATCCTGTATTATGTTTTTTAACTTGAAGCTATGACGCTGATCAGACCCTTTTTGTCAAACTTAATCTTCTTTACCTCGGTCCCAGTCCGAGTCTTTACAGGTGTCGGCTGATTTTATTTTCGAAAAAGTGTACAGTGTGGATCCAGATAAAGATCGAGCTCACCACATTTCTGATAATTCGTTTACTGATTATTTTTGATAAATTAAGCCTGAGTAATTATCCGCTTACCCACTCTCAGTTTTTCAACCTGAACATGCAAATACTGTGGGTACGTGTACTCAAAGAATGGTCTCAATGAGACGGTTCTTTTAAGCGCTCAAGGCAAATGCTAAAATGTTGGAACAATATTATGCTGGATTTTCTCTTATCAAGACCTATGCCGAGAGAAGACCCAAATCAAGCTGCGCATCTACAATACTGATACGGGTAAACATGAAAAAACACCGCATTAAAAAGTCTAGAGGAAACTGAAAAAATGACCAGACCTGACCAAATACGCACATTTGACCAAAAAAGTGGTCCTGTTAAAACCTTATTGGCCTAAAAAGTGGTCATGGCTGGACCGACCATACCGATGCCGACGGCCTTGTTTGGTGAAGCTGGGTTATTTCTAAATCACTGCGGATGCGCAGGCTGGTCTGCACATTTGTTGTTCGCAAAACCCCGCAAGACAGTTTTCTCACATCGAGGCCCATATTATGTTTTCTGAACATTAAGAAATTCAGTACTCAAGTGCTCATGTACTCAATTCAGAACACACGAATAGTGGACAAACATGTTTTACATTTGGAGATGATTTTTTTTTTTCTTGATTCCAATTAGTTGAGCATTCAAACTCCAATTTGAACTATGTATGTAACATAAATGAAATTGGGTGCTTTCGTCAGCACACAAAACTATACAGCTAATACAATAGATACCTGGACTCAGATACAATCGATTTCGCGATACAGTCGCCGCGGTGTAAGGGGGACAATTGACTTATCGATTATCTAGGTGATCAAGAACCACAACTTACCTGTTAAGCCGGGCCATAGTTCTGAGTCAGATATACTTTCATTTGCTTTAATGGATTGCATTATTCTGCATATAAATGGCAAACAATTCAGGTGTAGCGTTTTTACTTTTGTTCAGTATATAACCAACACGGGGATCACTGACCTGAACGACATCGAATTATTTAGTCAACCATTGCATATTACTAATAAACTGGGTCAGTTTATGTCCATTCTATCAACAGTAATACTCCCCCGTTGAAAAGAACCAAAAATATGCCAAAATACCATCTAATTACAGAATAACACAGCAAAAACACGAAGTTGAAAATTTTGTCAAAAAATACTGCAGCTTTTTCTATTCGCATATCGAAAAGTTCTAGAGAAAATAACGTGAAAAGATGCACTTAAAGTCGATTTTTCTTCAACAAGGTGCACACGTTTCTTTGACTGGTTTTCCGATACTGCACAAGACAACTCCACGGTAACATCTTCACGCAAAAATGACATCAAGCCTGTATCTTAATACATGTATAGGAATTTAGTTATCAACTTTATTTAAGGGTGTGAATACCATTAGCTATATTTCTATGTTTTTATAGTCAACCGTGTGGCTCTCTGTAAAAATACATTTAGTACATAAAAAACATGTTCAATGATAAAGATAAAACATTTTATGTGAGATATGAGACCATCTGTCCCCAAATGTTGCACAAATGGATCAAGACTTAACACATAGTTCGCATTCATACGACACCTCAGTGCAGATTCCATGTTGACCAACACCAATGCTAAAACAGCATGTAAAGCCGCACAAAATTTGGCACCTGGGAAAAAACTTACAATCGCCACGAACTACGAATCGCGTTGCAGTTACCCTGCAAATGAACTTGGTGAATGATAAGTACTGTCAAATTTGAGGAAATCAAAACTTAAACTGCAAACAAAGGTCAAAAAGGTACATAAAGCTCAAGAAGGACTTAAAGCATACAACATTGTTATAGTAACCATTCTAATAAAAGTAAGTAATGGTGCAAAGATCAGGAATCGATACAATCAAGTACCACACCTGACCCAGGATACCAATGGGAAAGTGACAAACTCACAGAAGACACCACAAACGAGAGCCAAGAGGTCAGCCCTTTCCCAGCAGGTGACCACAAAGCACATATAAACAGACGCGCACAAAACATAGCAAACACAAGACAGAACAAAAACATAAAAGATCCACAAAAGAAGTACCGCCTTGGAACGGCCAGTAAAATATTTTACTGGAGGGCTTAAACGGGTTTAACGGCGCCAACCTCACCCTTAATTCAGATGTGGATCAAGACACATAGATATTTGGTTTGCATGGAAGACCCCTAACTTATCAATGCATCATCTCCTAAAACATATAAATCAAGATATAACAAGGAGATAAAGCAAGGATAAGGACTCAACAGTAAATTTTACTGAATACCGGAGCAAAAGAAATCCAACAGGTAAACCCCGGTGGGCCCGACAAACAGCCAAAGCATCAGGCCCCTACCATCTCATCAATAGATAAGTCTTTAAGTCGGAACCATCATAGAGTCTGAAGTCCGACCCACCGGCGTGCAATTAAAGAGGAAAGCAAAGTTGCCAACCGTGATTGGGTTGACTACCAAGCATGCAGTCTGTTGCAATACATTAATGTTATAGCCAATCTTTTTATAATGGGCAATTATTTTAATGAACTGCGCTGAAAAATTATTAGAGCCAACAATCTTCTTCAACTTATACACCAAGTCACCATAGAAATCAGGTTCCGAAAGTCCTTGGCGCAAGAGAGATTTAAGTCCAACTTGGAATTTAGAAATCAAATCATAGTATCGTCTATAAAATTTTGAAAATGTTTTGCGAAGTTTATGATACCGATAGCCTTGTTTAAGAAGTTTCTGAGTTAACAATTTATTGCGAGTGTTGAAGTCAGCAACATAGCTAGATGCTCTAGCAAAACGAATGAGTTGAGAGATATAGACTCCATAGGATGTAGAACGAGGAACATCACCATCTAAAAATGGGAAATTGACAATTTCAAAATCAAAGTCGTCACGTTTGTCATAAATTTTGGTAGAAACAATATCATTAGAAATTGACAAATGCAAGTCTAAAAATGCGGCTTCGGTATCAGAGGCATTGGCTTTATTAAGTTGGAGCTCTGAAGGGTATATTTGACTAACCATATTGTCAAAATAAACATTATTAATATTTAAAATATCGTCCAAATATCTGGAAGTAGTGTTAAACGCATCAATAACATCAGCCTGCTTATCATCAGAAAGAGACATCATAAAGTCCCTTTCATAACAAAACAGGAATAAATCTGCAACCAGGGGAGCACAATTAGTGCCCATAGGAATCCCAACAACTTGTCTTTAGAGCTTGGTGCCAAATCGAATAAAAATGTTGTCCAACAAAAAGGTCAGCGCATCGCATACATTTTGACACGACCATGCATGATATTTTTTAGGTTTTTCTGAAGTAAAAAATGCATTTCTGTCATTACATGCAATTTTCTAAAGTAGGCAATTACTGGGGTAGATAATAAAAGTAGCGAAATTTTAGGGCTGTTATTATCTTTTCCTGAAAAACAATTGCGAGATTTGCTCTACGATATATATGTCTGTATCGGTGGCAATCTTGCTTCAGTTTATGCTCCATCTCCTACTCAAGAATTTTGAGGCTCTGGAAGAGGGTTCCTGGTATCCCATATCACTTAATATTTTGAAAAGTATCCAACATCCCTGAAAAGATATTGGCAAATATTACCAAAATTCACCCAAATTCAGAATGTTTTGTATCACCATATCCCTAAAGTACTTTGAATTTCCACAAAAGTATCTCATATCCCTTTAATCATTTGGCCAATATCCCTATTTCCATAACGCTCCCAGGGTACCAATTGTTCGGTCATTTCTATTTATGCACACATTCCTGGGTTAAACCAGTACTAAGCAATAGTGTTTTGCTGAAGGATATACGAAAAGAAACAACAAAAAAGTGAGCACGACAAGAAATGCTACAATTACAAAGTGAGAAAGGCTGCAAAGATCAGGAATCGACACAATCAAGAACCACACCTGACCCAGGATACCACATGAGAAAGTGACAAAAACACAATTAAACTTCACAAACAAGAGCCAAGCGGCCAGCCCTTTCCCAGCAGGTGACTACAAGACAGCAATGAACGAACGCGAAAGCATGAAATAAATAACACAAATGATCCTCAAAAGAAGTACCGCCTTGGAACGAGCACTAAAATATTTTACTGGAGGGCTTAAACCGGTTTTACGAGGCCAACCTCACCCTTAGTTCAGATGTGGATCAAGACACATATATGTTTGGTTTGCATGAAATACTCCTAACTTATCCATGCTTCATCTGCTAGAACATATAAATCAAGATATAAAAAGAGATAAAGCAAAGATAAGGACTCAACAGTACATAAAACTGAATACCCGAGCAAGAGAAATCCAACAGGTAAACCCCCGTGGGCCCGACAATAGCCGAAACATCAGGCCCCTACCATCATCAAGTCCAACCCACGGGCATGCAATTAAAGAGGAAAGCAAAGTTGAAGATCGTGATTGGGTTGACTACCAAGCATGCAATCTGTTGCAATACATTAATGTTATAGCCAATCTTTTAAAAATGGGAAATTATTTTAATGAACTCCCCAATGCTACAAACCAAGTAAATGTCGCTTGTTCTAATCAGACACGTTTTGTGTATGTTTGGGACAAGCGCTACATTTATCTGTATACATTGGTTTACGTGACTAAATTTGTCCGTAAGTTTAATGGCATAAAACTTGTACTTGCCGTTACATATCACAGTTACCATTTAGCGCGTATTCGTCTAAAGGGATACAGTTCACAAAAGTCAATAGACTTCCTTCTGAATCCATTTTGTATAAAACTTGTAACTATTCATTTTAGTGCTTGTAATTTTGCTATTGTGTATTTATACAAAGAAATAAAGTTTAAACTAAGTCCCAAGGCCAATGGCCTTTTGGTTCCAGGGATGAAGATATTTAAAGGATGTTTACCATATATGGGCTTGATGGCCATCTTGGTCATGTGACCAGAACAATTTGTATCAATTTTGGCTAACCTATTATAAGAAGTGCTCATATGAAATGTGAGTTCAATTGGTTAAGTGGTTTCTTAGAAAACTATGCTTTAATATGTTGATGGAGCTCCGTCCAATATGAGAGACCTTAGCTGATAGGTCACAAATAGTAAGTGAGTATGATCAGGAAATACCACAATCACAAACTGCAGACAACCCAAGGCACCGCAAGAAAGAACCACTCAACCATCACGAGACACCAGCGAGACAAATTAAGCAAAGCAACCAGCTCTCTCTTCCCCATCAAGACGATTGCAATACTAGAATGGACATAAAGTAACGTACAACAAAACATCGAACAATTACAGACTCCAGCAATGGGAGTAACAATAAACAAAAAAGTCAACAACAACAGAACCACCGTCTTAGAATGGACAGCAGCCTAAGCCAACGGGGGCTTAAATGCATTTTACTGGTACCAAATCTTCGCCCTAGATTCTGCTGTTGTTGAAGTACAAGAAATGTTCAGCTCGCATGGAAGCCTTGACCTTTGTAGCTTATATATATATAGTCATTGTCTCGTTAGGTTTATCATATCAAGATAGAATAATTACTTTGGCTTCAACAGTATTCAAACAATCAACTCACCGGCCTTCTGGTTCTGGTGAAGAAGATTTTTTTATATGTTTTACCATATATGGGCATGGCGGGCATCTTGGTCTAATTACCAAAATATTTTGTTTAAAATTTGGCTAACTTATCATGAGGAGTCTTCACGTGAAATTTGAGTTGAATTGGCCAATGGTTTGTGAGAAAACTATGTTTTAATATATTGATGGGACTCCAATATGAGCGACTTAAGCTGAAAGGTCAAAGGAACTTAATTGTAGCCATTGTCTCATTAGGCTTAACATATCAAGTGAGAATAATGACTTTGGCTTCAACAGTATTTAAAAAATCAACTTTTCAAAAAAATATTCCCATTTAAATGCATCAGGAAGCAAATTTGACCTTGCAGTTAAGTAGGTCAAGGTCAACCTAGCATAGGATCATCATTTGAACAAAAACTTGGTAGGCCCCACATCCCCAATGCTACATACCAAGTCCGAAGATCACCGGCCTTCTGGTTCAGGAGATGAAGATGTTTAAATGTTTTACTATATATGAGCATGGGGCCAAGATCTTGGTCATGGACCAAAATGTTTTGTATAAAATTTGGCTAACTTATTATAGGGAGTCTTCACGTGAATTTTGAGTTGAATTGAGCCAATTGTTTGTGTGAAAACTATGTTTTAATATATTGATGGGCCTCCAATATGAGCGACCTAAGCTGTAAGGTCAAAGGTCCACCTTGACCTTTGGAACTTAATTGTAGTTATTGTCTCATTAGGCTTAACATATCAAGTGAGAGTAATGACTTTGGCTTCAACAGTATTAAAAAATCAACTTTCAAAAAATCTCATTTAGATGCAATAGGAATCAAATTTGACCTGAAGTTAAGTAGGTCAAGGTCAACCTAGGATCATCATTTGAACAAACTTGGTAGCATCCCCAATGCTAAGATCATAAGATTTTCCTAGAAGGAATACTAATCATCTAGAAATTAAAAATGTACTATCATGGAAGTTTCAGGAAAAGTCTAGAATTCCCTGGAACTTTCCTTTTTTACTGCCAAATAGAAGTTCTGAGCAGGTTTAGAATCATCCAGGAGAATCGAAAAAGTTTTGGAAATTTCCAGAATGTTTTATATTTAGCATATAATATCAAAGTTGTTTCTTAATTGTTCTGGAATTTTCTCAAAGAGTACATATAAGGATAAGTTTTCATTAAAGGATCATTGAAATAATTTCACCATTTAAAAGTCTTAACCTATTGTGCTGGAATTCTAACCTGTAATACTTTGTGTTTAATTTATACATTCTGGATTAATTTGGATTATTCAGTTTTTGATTCAGGCTTAGTGTTCATTTGGAATTAGCTTCAAAATCTAGGGATCAGAAACTGCTGCAGAACTTGTGTTGATAAATATTCTGAGGGACAGTTTGGACATATAAGGTACTGTAAATTAGACTTTCTTTAATTGTATGAATATTTTCCATTGCTTTTGAAAATGATAAATTATGTATTTTTAATAAATATTGTTAATTTTTAAAAGTGCTCTTTGCTGACTTTCCAAATACCAAATTTTGGTTTTCTGAATTCTTTCCTAGTTACACCTGACACGTAACATATAAATGAAACGTACGTTGTCTTTAAGATGTCATATTCATAGTCTGAGGGTTGTCAGTTTTCTTTTGATTGCTCTCCTGTCCGGCAAGATCATGGATACTAGTCAGTGGGGGCAAAAGTAAAAAGGAAAATGTTTAATTTGTGGTAATGGAATTTTGGGTTCTGAGTGATTTCGAAAATTGACTTCTTTGCCCTCCTTCTTACTTTCAGAAGAGGGTGTTACGTTATATCAAATTAACCAAAATATCCAGGGGAATTTTTACTCTAATATCTACAGGGTGTTTCTAGAGTGGTGTATTTGGGGTAGGGATGGGTGGTGTATTTGGGGTAGGGATGCCAAAATTAAAAGCAGACCAAACAAAAAGGCGTGTAGCTAATATCAAGCCAAAGGTCAATACAGCACTATTATGCTATGCCAATAACATACGTACTACATGTACATTTAAATTGCAGAGAAGTCATCAAGAATAAAGATGAAGTTGTAAACTGTACCAGACTGTCTAAAAGTTATGCAGAATAATTATGTTATAATTTTGCAGGCGCCATAATATCATTGCAAACATATTGACAAAATCATAACTTATTTATGTCAATTCTAAATATGACGTCTTTTCACCACAGTGTTGCCTATAACTCTTTAATTTTACAGTCTTTTATGCAGTTTGTTTTCAATACAATCACTTTTTATAGAGTAGAAAAAATCATCACCAGTAGAAAAAGAGACAATTTACAGTATCTTAGCTGATCCTTCTCGCATTACACGTACTTCAGGGGAGATATGCTAATATGATTCTAATTACTAATCAACCCATTTACTATTTAGAATTATACGATTAACATAAATAAATTAATTTATCAACCTTCAATTATGCATTAACAAAACAAAAACAAACAGAGGGCCTTAGGTCCTGAAGCACTCACCTAACCCTAATTCATAACAATGTAGATTACCTCAATATATAGTTTTTATAGCAACGCATTTTCTAAATTCTACCACAGACACTCAGAGTTAATTGTTAAATACAGTATTGGGTTAAAAACTCTTCTGCAACAAGACATATCAGAACCTATATTTTATGGTGATTTAGCTTATAAATTCAAACGATTTGTATTGGAAAACCTAATTTTAGTGATCAATTCAAAAAGATAGTAAAACGTTATCTAAGGGTTGGATATAACTTGGATATCATGCGACAGTCTGCATGCCTAATTTTAAACCCAATCATGGTTTATAGCTATGGTTTTCTCTTTAATTGCACGACGGTGGGTCAGGCCTCAGACTCTATGACGGCTCTGACGTAAAGCTTTAATCGTAGGGTTGGTGCCTGATGCTTATCTGTACCTGGACCCACTGTGGCTCAACTTGAGTTTTCTTTAGCTCTAACTATCTGTGAGTCATGAGCCCTTTTCTTTCTTTCATCTTGGTGTGTTAATTTGATTAGAGTGTTTCTCCATGATGATACATTGCATTAGTTAGATGGCCTCCATGCTAGCTGAACATTTCTTATACTTCAACAACAGCAGAATCTAGGGCGAAGATTTGGTACCAGTAAATCGCATTTAAGCCCCCGGTTGGCTTAGGCTGCTGTCCGTTCTAAGGCGGTGGTTCTGATGTTGACTTTTTGTTTATTGTTACACCCGTTGTGGGAGTCTGTAATTGTTCTATGTTTTGTTGTACGTTACTTTATGTCCATTCTAGTATTGCAATCATCTTGATGGGGAAGAGAGAGCTGATTGCTTTGCTTAATTTGTCTTCCTGGTGTCTCGTGATGGTTGAGTGGCTCTTACTCGCAGTGCTATAGGGTTGTCTGTGGTTTGTGGTTGTGGTATTTCCTGATCATACTCACTTACTATTTACAATGCCAAGAGGTACCTAGGATCATCATTTGAACCAACTTTGTAAGGCCTACATACCAAATGAGATCTACCAAGATCAAACGTGATAGGCCCATTAGTTTTTTTTTAATAAGTTGACCTAGCATGGCAAGGAAGACATATTAGTCATGTGACCTTAACAATAATAATATTATAAGTATGTTAAGGTTGTCTCATCCAAGGTATGCTCCATGTGAAAGTAGACTTCATCTCGCCCTCTAATTTATAAGAAAATGATATGGAATTAAATAAGAGCTTCTTGGCTGAAAGGTCAAGTATCAGTCATGACCTTAGGTGGTAATCTTTAGTCATTGTCTCCTAAGGTTTTAGTCAAGTCAATTATTAATGTGTTGGCTTCAACAATCTTTTCAGGGTTTTCTCATATAAATACATCCTTAAACACATTTGACCTTGTCTTTAAGTAGACTAAGGTCAATCTAGGATCACTAGTCAAACACACATAATAGAGCCCCACAATGCTCCAAACCAAAACACCCTACCGGGCCACATAGCGCAGTCAGTAAAGTGTCTGACTGCAAATACATATCTGACTGTAGAATCAGGGGTCGCGAGTTTGATCGCACCCCGGTCCTATACTTACGCGAGATTGATCATGAAATAATTTCAATGGCCATTCTCTCCCCTTCCTGCTGATTCAAGAAGGGTTGTTGTCAGTTACAAGCGAAAGTTTGTGCACGAAGTAATTGTTAACCACTAAGTCAAGCTTGCCCAGAAAAAGTGTGGTTGGGTGAACTGACCGTCCTGGCATGACCATAGCTGTACTTAAGCATCAAACCAAGCCAAAAAAACAAATAAAACTCAAGGCTGTTGGACTTTTGCTTCTGTAGTGGAAAGTTATGAGAGTGTTTACCTTACAAGTTGTGACCACAACAATGCAGTTAATTTACATTGTTTCATCAAATGTATTTGAGTTCAATTGGCCTTGTGGCTATTGAGTAAAATATGTTTTAATATATTGATATCAGTCCCATATGAACGACCTTGGCTGAAATGTCAAAGATCAACCTAAACCTTTGTACTACTCGATTATAGCTGTCTCAATAAGTCAACTATATCTAGTAAGTCAACAATAATTGAAAACTCAACGTTTCATGATTATTCCAATTACATTGCATTAGGAAACAAACTTGACTTGGCATAAAGTAGGTCAATGTCCATCTAAAAAAATTATTTAAACAAACTTGGTTTGCCCTACACAGTAGGCCATCAGCCTTCTGGGTCTGGAGAAGAATAATTTTAAAAGGTTTTACCATATATACGCGTGGCCCCCATAGCTAATTTCATACGGAGTTTTCCCCACATGTTCCGATTAGCTCGGAGCCCTCCCGAATAGAAACATATCTGGCCAATCAAATAAAAAAAAATCCCAACAACGTGACGTATATTTAAATAATCATTGCAGATACCCAATGTCGACAAGTGAAAACCTGCAAATTTACGCAGTTTATATTAGGAATTTCTATCGCTAGATTGACTTGATAGCTCGATCCCACATTATCAATGATGTTTTGAAGAGATTTTGAGTCAATCTTCAAATTGTGAAATGTTTACACAAACACCGACTCAGTCAGTGACACCAACTCAGTCAGTGACACCGGTGCTGTGACGTTCTCAACACTGACGTCAGAATGTTAACAACCACAGCATAAAATTAGATTTCGAGGTAACAATAAACTAAGTGGTCCCTTCCAACCAATTGTTACTCTGTATGCAATACATACACACCGGTTTACTTACAAAACAGAATTTCTGTTGGTGTTTTGATACTGACCTCGAGCACATGGCTGCTCGGTCTCGTTGTAACAGAAGTAAATTCGATTGGCTGAGGTAGTCATGTGATATAAGTACATGTGACTCGAGTCCCAATGGAAATCCGTAAAAGTACGGAAGGCCTATGAAATCAGCAATATTGTTCATGTGACACAGACCATTTGCCATGGATAATTTCTCATTCACCCCACTAAAGGAGTCTTTATATGATTGATCTAATGGTTTCTGAGAAAAATATGCTTTAATATATTGATGGGATCCAATCTGAACAGCCAAGCTAAAATGTCATCGGTTAACCTTGGCCTTTGGTCTTATTTATAGTCATGTCTCATTAAGTATTCCCATTTAAATGCTTAACGTCAATGTAAACCTAGCATTATTTGAACAAACGTGGTAGTCCCAACACCCCAATAATATACATACCAAGTCCCAAAGGCATAGGCTCTCTGGTTCTGGAGTAGTTGGTTTAAAGGGGTTTTATCATATACCGACGGGCTTTAAAAACGAAACACTAACTTCCTGTTATATCTTACAAAAGATAGTTAAATGTAAACTTTCTTTGCTTCGATGGTGTCATCATGAAATAATTACAACTCAATTTTTTTATCGTTTTTTCAGAGATTTTGATTGGTCCGTTGGCAAAATTAAACCGTTTTTACACTTTAAACCAACAGGGGGAACTCTAAGAAAGGTAATGGATGACGAGTTATGTGACGTCACTTAACAAACAGTCACGTCATTGAAGAGAATCGGCATCAAAACAATGTCTAGGCTAATTGTTTCAACGCAGTTTGAACGTGTTAAATCACACTTTTTTTTAAAGTTCACGTTAAGATCCTACTAATATAGAGATTTTATGCAGGGCTTGTGAAGGTAATTGCCTCGATCGATAGGTGGTGGGACCTAAATATATGAATTTTCTTCAAGGCCAGCAAGCTGAAGAAAACAATTCCATCCTAAATGGAGTTGTTTTAGCTCATACTCACATATTCGCTACAATAGAGTGCAATTTTAATCATTATTCAGCAAAACAAAGTTTTGAACTGACAGAATTTTCAAGATGGCTGCCCCATCTTTCATAGACGGCCGTTACGAACTATTTACCTTCAGTGGGCTTTTAAATTTGAAATGCTGTCAACAACCCTTTACAAATGTGCAGTTTTGTTCCAAAAATGGAATTATAGGGAATGAAATTTATTTATTGTGGTTTTCATTGATGTGTAAACTCCAGCAAATCACTCACATGGACAATGACATGTCGCTATAAACATTAATACCATATGTAAAGGGCATTTTTGGTCTAGGTGGGAAGTATCTTAAAACAAACTGAAAGACACCATTTTCATCTTTCCAATGACAAATGTAGCAATTAAGGTATATTTCGTAAGCATGCGCAGAAGGAATATGTAAGATTTCGGAAATTATAAAAGCACTTATATCCTTAACAATTTAGCACTTTTATCTTTTTTAAACTAGCAAAGCATTTACTCAATGTCTGGTCTAAATGGCGCCCAGTATAAAGACGTCAAATGAGGGGTGGGAGTAGACAGTGCACGTTTTCACGGTTTTGTAAATGGTGAATCGTTTTGAAAGTATTTTGTTACTGCCAAACTACACCAATTTTAAAAACGTTAGGGCAATTTGAAAATTTGTTGTTTGTAATCATGTCAACTAGAGAAAATATACGCCTTTTAGCTAGAACTCCTTATACAGTATATGCATCTATTAATTAGCTTTATAAAAGCTATAAAGGCATTGCTATTTAATCTTGATATCGCACATCTAAAGAGATTCTTGTAAGCATGAAAATGTATTTAAGTCTATGCGAAATTAATTTCCTGTTAAAACCTTTTGGTCCTGACTAATTATTCTCCAAAATAGTATCAAAATACCTAATCTTAAGGAGTATGGAAATTATTGAGTGCACTGGCTTTTGAAGGATATGAAGGAAGGGCAGCAAACAAAGAAAAACATAAACGCAAAATAATACTGAGTTACTCCCCATTTAATAACAACACAGCTAACGAACCCCCATCATATAATATAGGCATCAAACATAAACATTGTGTTTTGTTTTTCAATAATGATTACCAAATTAACTCACATTGATGAAATTACGCTCGAAATGACATGGTTTAGGATACAAAGCCATGCTCTGAAGTGCTAAATCCTTATCAATCTGATAAGTTTATGCACTCCACTCTTCCTTAATTTCTATCTAATAATCTTGCGGATTAACAGTTATTGTCATGTATTTACAAGCAGTGGGAACTGTAAATCCAGATCAGCTGGCTTCTCAGAAGCCAGCTGATCAGGATCTACTGTTTTCAAAACAGGATATTCGAGGGTTATTGGAATTAAAACTTCATGACATACCTGTTGTCCTTAAAACTAATTTCCTAGCCCAACGCACATTTATGAAGGTGACAGCCCTTTACATTTGACTGTTTCTCTCAAAATATGTTTTCTGTTAATTGAGTAATGATATGTTCAAGTTGAAACAAGTCAATATCTAGCACACAATCAATCACATATAACTTAATAGCAACTATAAAGACAACTAAAATATAACCAGGAAAAAACAAATTGCGAATCAGGCATATATGACTTTCTGCATAGAGTCCCAAATGGGGACAACCTATAACAGTAGATACTATGAATAGAGGGCACAACGAATGACAGATCTGTCTATGTCAAGCTGACTAACACCCATATTGGGAATCTAACAACTCAAACAAGTTTTGCAACATTTATACCCATATAATTATTTTTTTATATTGCTGAAAAAGCCAAAAAAGTAAAAATTAAAATTTTTGGTGAAAAATATCATTTTTGACCAAATTTTTTTTGGGAATTTGTCAATCTTCCAAATTTAAGCTTAGATACCCGATAATTCCCACATACTGGATCATTTTTGCTCAAACAGTTGCATGCAATCATCCATAATGATTGGCTAAAGGCAATAGTTATCAAACCTAAAACTATTTAAATCACATTTAGGGGGTCACTCTCTTGCTCATCCAGCAACCTCTGGACCAAACAGACATCAACCATACTTCCAGGTCTTAGTGAGCAAATAAAAGGGTTCCTATAAATGTATATCAGTTTTAATTTTTTCGCTAATACAAAAAATAAATACATGTTTATAGCTGTTGCAAAACTTGTTGTGAGAAGTATATCTAGATTCAAGCACTCAAAAGTATTGGGAAAAAAAGTTGCTACTATATATTTTTCCAATCTTTCCACGCAATCATTGCATTTATTTCTCATAGTTTTGTGACATATACGTCATTGCGTTAAACTCTCACTTTCCAACACAACAAGCATTACATAATGGCCTAGTCAATAATTTATCATGGTTTTGTGACAAAACGGTCATTGCGTTTAATTCTTATGTTTTGAAACAGAATCGACAGTGCATTGAATTATCATAGTTTTCTAACACAACAGCTATAACATTTAATTCCCAGGAATGTGCAATACAATGGCCAAGCATTAAAGTATCATGGTTTTGTAACAAAGCGTCCATTGCATTAAATCATCATGTTTTGTAATGAAAGGGTCATTGTATATAAGTATCATGGTTTTGTAACAAAATGGTCATTGTATTATCGTGTTTTTGTAATAAAATGGCCATTGTATTGAATTCTTGTATGTTGCTGTAACAAAAGAGTCATTGCATTTAATTGCCATGTTTTTGTAACCAGATGGTCATTGCAGTTAATTCTCATGTTTTTTGTAAAATATGGCCATTGCATTGAATTCTTACTAATGGTTTTGTAAAACAAATGTGTTTACACTTTATTCTAATGGTTTTGTAACAAAATGGTCATTGTATTTAATTATCATGTTTTTTATTGTATTTAATTCTCATGTTGTTTGTAACAAAATGGTCATTGCAATTAATTCTCATGTTCTTGTAACAAAATGGTCACACATTTTATTCTCATGTTTCTTTGTAACAAAATGGTCATTGCATTGAATTTTCACGTTTTGTAACAAAATGGTCTTTGCACTTAATTCCCATGTTGCTTGTAACAAAATGGTAATTGCATTAAATTTGGTCATTACATTTTATTCTAATGGTTTGTAACAAATGGTCATTGCATTAAATTGTAATATTTTTGTGAAAAAATGGTCATTGCATTTAATTCTAATGTATTTGTAACAAAAATGTCATTGCATTTACTTCTAATGTTTTTGTAACAAATGGTCATTGTATTTCATGTTTTGTAACAAAATGGGTCATTGTATTTATTCCTCATGTTTTTTGTAACAAAACGGTCATTGTATTTAATTCTAATAGCAAACAGTGTAGACCCTGGTGAAATGATGCCGCATTTCATCTGGGTCTTCACTGTCATCTAGAAGTTACCAGTATACAAATGTTCAAGTGTATAATAAACTATCCAAAAAGCTTATAATTAACTGTATTAACTTGAACAGAACATTTGATCAGTCATGAAAGAGTGTAAGTAAAAAAAGTTTCAACCAAATAAACTGTCTTAACTTTCTATTATTCTTTATTAAACATTTTACTAAAAATAGTTACAAAATGGTTAGTTACCTGGGCTTAAACTGCTCGTGATTCCAAACGCATAATGGCCCGCTCACATGAACCCATATTGGCCCTAACGTGAACCCTTATCAGCCCTCCCATGCACACATATCAGCCCTCACGTGCTCCCTCAGGATCATAAATGAGGTCATTCATATCGCCACAATGTGATGAACCAAGTGTAACATGTAATAAAAATTTAAAAAATTTGACAGCCGGCACGTTACCAGGCATATCAACCTGCAATAGGAGACACTGGTCTAATATGCCTGGTAATGCGGCAGTGGCCATGAATTAATCCTTTAGTAATATGTTGCTATTCAATAACACTTATTATGAAATTAATAACATTGTGCATGTTTCAAAAGGGTACTTTGTAACTATTTTAAAAATTGGTCCCTTCTATTGTTTTTCTTTTGAAATGGGATTTTAAAACAGTTCCAGTTTAAAGAACGATGTCAACTGCCATTTTCAGAGAAAACTAAATAAATATTCAGAATGTCTCTAATCTAATGTAATCTATATGGAAAAGACATAAATAATTATATACCTCTAACAAAAATTAACAGGTTTAAAAAGTCTTTATATTTAACAAACTAAGTATTCTTATGGAGGTTGCTGTGAAAAGCTGAACCTTGGATTTCTAAATCCTATCACATTACTCATATACAGTGCAGTCCCTTTATTACCCTATATTTACATTTTCAAAGCAAGCCTTTAATGAATCTTTAGAATTTTGCAACCGTTCATAGCCTCATGAAAGACAAAAAAAATTGATTGACAGCTGCCAAGCTCACTTACCCATGCAATTCGCTTCAAACATCAAATACATTCGCCAGATGTGACAGACACACCTGAGTCGCATGTGCAAAACAAGCTTCTTGTTTGCTCCATTGGCTGTCCGTGCTCACACTGGCTGTTCCGCTGTTCCGTTTTGCACTCCAACAATTTCGTTAATATGATTAAATATGAAATTACAAAATTGTTTTATCTCCTAAATTATAAATAATTATCTATATATCAGTTATTTATAATAAAAAGTAAATATAAGAAATAAATTCAATTTCTGGAAGGTTCATGGAATCATGAATACTTTGGGTCTCTTGCAAAGTGAAGCCCTTTGGGCTTCACATTACCTTTGCAAGAGACCCGAAGTATTCATGATTCCATGAGTCTTCCCAAAATCTAATTCATTTCTTAAATATTTGGGGTTCATAGAAATGGAACAACTTACAAGTGTATTGTGCTATTGATTTTTAAAATGAAAAGGGTTAATCAAATGAAATTAATTGGAAGCTATTAAATAACATAGAATATTTATCTCATATAATGGACCAGCCCACGAGAGAATGGCACTTATCACAAAAGCCTACAGTCACTTTTTAACCCTTTCCTTCATGAATATTCATGGCAGGCTCCACCCACTATGAATAATTATAATTGATATTATTACTCAACTTTCAGGATGATGTTGGTACATAGAACAAAGAAATTATGTGTCAGGTCCACTAATGCAGGATCAGATATATCATACATGTATTTCCATAAGTAAACAGAGTAGACCCTGATCAGGCAGCTCTTACAAAAGCTGCCTGATCTGGGTCTGCTCTGTTTGCAAAAGCATTAAAAGATGTCTCTATGAGGTAAAGTGTTAAACAAACATGCACAGCTACCTTGAAGGGCTTGAGGTCAAATTATTTTTAATCTGAATTTGGATATCCCTCCATACCGTGTGCATGTGAGGAGTGAAGACTTTGACAAAACTGTACTGATGAGCAGGCTGCCCTGAGCCCTGGCAGCTCACCAATGCAATAAGTGCCAAATCACATGTGATATCCCATTCAAATTAATCCTTTGTAGACCTGAAACCCCTAAAGGGGTACTTTGGCAAACAGTGAAAACCTAGATAAAATGCCACATACTATTTCATCAGGGTCTGCACCGTTTGCTATTAAAGACAAAATAGATCTTCAGAGAAATAAAATTTTATATCTTTGGAAATTACAACCTGTCATCCCTCAATATATATAACGGACCCTCCTGGCTTAACTGTTTCAAACTTTAAGGAAAATTCTATTGGTCTAAAAACGGTTAACACTCCATACAGGAATACAGCAGATGAAAAATTTGTGACTACTATTTTTCAGTTTACATGCAAATAAGTCTTGTTATTATATAATCTATATATAAACATTTTCTGACTGGCTCATATGCCTATCCACTGCCGCTGATGTAACTACATGTTGTATGGTTTGCTGGACGTGACGTTGCAAAGCACACACCAGGAGGTAATATTGCTTTGTTTGTTTGTTTGTTTTGTTGCTTTATGTCCCAAGTAAATAGCTATGGCCATGTCGGGACGGTCAGTTCACCTAACCACACTTTTTCCTGGGCAAGCTTGAACAAGCAGTTAACCAGTGCACATACTTTCGCTTGTAACCGACAACAATCCCTCTTGAAAGATTCAGTGGAAGGGAGGAGAATGACCATAGAAATTATTTCATGATCAATCTCAACGAAAGTATGGGACTGGGTCGGGATCGAACTCGCGACCCCTGGATCTGTAGTTAGACTCGCATCTGTTGCCAGACACCTTACTGACTGTGCTTTGCTGCCCCGTAAGGTAATATTGCATGGCTTACGAGAAGTGACGTCAGAAATCGAGTAATTTGACATGATCCATCCGTAACATCAATGGTTTTAATGGTCTAAAATGGCAGGAAGTGCATAACATACAATTGAAACAATTGTTGACTTATGTTTCAATAGACATGGAGTGTTATTGAACAGTAAACTTAATCATATTGACTTTCGCTCTGCGTTGGTCAATTTAACATTTAGTGTTCAATTACACTCCATGCCCACCTCAACATAAGTCAATAATTGTAAAATATTTCATGCGAATACTCCAACTGAGAGAAGCCAAGTCACAAGATATTTCAAGTTTGCTCAGAACAAGAGTTTTTTCCTCAAAATGTCTGCTGCTATAAAAAGGTGGTGTTTTCACCAAATAACAAAATACTAAAATGGTAAATTGTAAGTCTTTGGTAATGCAATCCTAAAACATGTTCAGCTAAGTTCATACTATATATAAATATATTTGTAGATATACTATAATTTATATAAATATATTCATAGATATATGCTCAAACATCAGGAACCTATGTAAAGAATAAGTGTAAGCTAACACCAAAAAGAGGTGGCATCTAAGCTGCCACCCCTTTTGGTGTAAACTTACACCTGCTTTCCAACTAAAACAAAATGAAGCCAATAACTCTCCAGTTATAAATGTTAAAATATTTCTAACTGGTATTGTTGTAGTTATTATCAATACAATCAAACAGAATATAGTTTTTAAAGCAGTGATAAAGCTCTTGTGAGCGAAAGCGGTAGATCATTAAACCTACACTTCTTACCAAACCCAGTGGTCATTTATTTGGTTTCTTCCCCCTTATATAGATTTTAAAGCAGTTGATAGGTTACACTAAAACCATGATAGGTTAAACTAAAATCAATGGCAGTTCAGCTGTTACACTTATTTTTCACAGTTTATGTATAGTCAAGTCATTAATAATTTGGAATATGTGCCTAGATACATGGGTGAAAGTTCAAAATTTCCAAAATCCTGAACATTAGAAATTCAAATTTTAAAACTAGCAAGATGCCTACAGAAATGAATAATTTTAAGTTTATATGATTAATTGTGTTTAGATGACCTGAAAACTAATCAGAGAAGCTATTAAATTCTGCCTTATTCAGCATTTTGAGGCTGACTTTCTATGGATTAATTCAGGATTTATCTTGAAAACTTTCACCCATGTAGATAAGATTCAAATCCTTCTTCACAGCTCCAGAGACAAGCTAGTCTTAACCCTTCGTATACGGGAAACCCCTAAACCAGTACTTTTGCAAACAGTAAAGACCCAGATGAAATGCTGCATAATGGGGCATTTCATCTGGGTCTACACTGTTTGTAAAGGTAAAACAGGTCTTCAGACAAAAGAATATAATATCTTCTTAATTATAATGTGATGCCCCTAGATATGTACAATGGACTATCCCAAGTGTATTGTATCAAACCGGAAGGAAGAATCCATAAGTATACAAAGGGTTAAAATACTGAGGTAGCAAGTTCAGCTATAACACCTTATTTTAGGTGGTTAACAAGAATGGCAAAGGCCAGATACCATAGATGCCCAGACTGAGATGCATCTTCCCTGTTTGTTGACAGTATAAAATGAGATAAGATAAGCTTATAAAAACATAAATTTGCTGTCTATCAGTGCCATCCAGATGTATACCAAACTACATCAAAACCTGTTCATTACACAAAGCTATTTCACTAAAACAGTAAAAATAACTGAGAAATTTGTGCCAAAAAAGGTGTATAGTGTAAAATCTCTAGTCCATTGAAAATATGTTGTCGGTACAAAAAACAAGAGATGCTGACAAAATAAGCAAAACCATTTTAAATATAATGATTGTCAAGTATAATGCCCAATGTGTTTAGCTCTTAACAACATGTCAAGCTGCCAATCAATGTTGAAATACCTGTCATTATATATATGGCAAATCATATATCTAATTCTAATGCACTTGCTTTTGTAACTCAATATCTGATTGGATTACATCAAAAATTTGCGACAGTATATCCTGCTACATACTGTCAGAAATAGTTTGATGTCATTAATCACGTCACATTTCATTTTATGATGTACGCCTTTGTGCGGCTTGCAACGCTCCAATTTGAGAAGAGACTGTAGAAGCGCACTAGAAAGGGGATAACCATATTCAAAATTATCATTTGGGGAGGTATATCGCCGGATATATGTTCGGAAATCACATTTTACAGCTCCGCACACGTGCCATCGTAAAACTAGATTTCCAACGTATATCCGACAATATACCTCCGCAAATGAAAATTTTGAATACAGTTATCCACTTAATGACAGCTCTATCATCAAATTTGATTTCAAGAACTACCATTTTGCAAACCTGGTACTTGCATAGGAATTTTTTGAAAACATTAATTTTGAAGAAAAAAAAGCAGATGTCAAAAAAGCATGAAAAAATACACTGCATGCAAAGTTAAATGTCTCAGAAATACAGGAACTTGAGGGTTCTGAGACTCAAATGTTTGTTGATTTGATTCTTTACGTCCCAGTAAACATTTTTTCAGTCATGTCGGGACGGATCTTCCTGCGTTTAACCAGTACTAAGCAGAGGATAAAGTGTGTTGCTCAAAAGCTGAGACTCAAATGAGCCGCAACATGAGATTTCCAACAATGTGGTATGTGCGACCAGCAAAGGCTCAGACCAGCCTGCGCATATGCGCAATCTGATCAGAGCCTTTGCAAGTCGCTTGAATATTCTATGACTGTTGAGCTACAGACTGAACATCACTTGGAGTTTCTAAGCTTATAAGGAGGATGCACAGGCTTGTCTGAGTCTACACTTGTCAAAATGCCACATTGTTGGATATCTCTTCGCGGCTCAAATGAATATACCATACTTATCCCTGATATTCAAACAGATCTAAAAGTCTTTGAAACTATTGTAAACCCAGATCAGATCACTTCTTCAGGAGCAGTCTAAACAGGGTCTACACTGTTTGCTATTCCATGGTTACACTTTTCATGATTATTTTGGGTAATGTTTGTGTATAAAATGGGTAATGTATGTGACTTAATTGGGTAAATTATATATGTTGTTAAACTGGGTAATGTATGAAGTGACTAAATTGGGTAATGTATGACATGACTAAATTGGGCAATATATGCAGCTAAATTGGGTAATGTATGTATGTGACTAAAGTGTTTCTACATTGAAATGACGTCATAGTGATACCATAGAAGAATCCACTGGTGCTGAGGACATCTCTATAACAATAATAACCTGCTTAACTTTAACCCTTTTCCACAATTCCCTGAGGTTATAAAACTTTTTTCATGCTCAACTCAACAACACAGTGCCTCCGGCGAGACTTAAACCCCTGACCCCTCTACCATGAGTCATACAAAAATCGGCAGTTAATAGGTGGACTAGGTTATGCACTGTGAATTCTTTAAAATTTAGTCGATAAAGTAATTCTAGAGAGTATCTGTCATATATTTCGTTGTACAAACAGAAAACTTAATATATTTTATATCCCCTCTTATGTACAATTATTTTAACAAAAATAAATGCATTAATGTTACAAACAGTAAACACACACTTTAAAATTTAAACAAATAGATAATTCCTAATATACCCTCAAAGATCACATACAGTAAACCGTAATATTGAAGAACTCCCCTTTAACTCTTTGCTCCCAGGAAAAATTTTCCCACTTTTTTGTTGTCTGCTGATTTTTTTTCGATTTTTTTTCTTCAAAAATATGATCAGTTTCAAACAGTTTGGATCCAGATCAGGCCTTATCTGGATCCAAACTGTTTGCAAAAGTTATCAGCAGACGACTGCAGGAGATAAAGAGTTAAATGGAATGTAATTGGTTTGAAGGGAGACAAATCATAAGCAGAACTTTCTCGTCTCCCTTTCCTTTTCAATGGGACTTTTGACAAACTGAAGAATTTTCTTCCAGCGCATAGCCCTAATAGAGAGAGGTATCTATATTCAGTGCTCAAAAATATACTTATGGAGACATTGCAAAAACAGATATACTATTAACTCTAAAGTGCCAATCACAGCAAGTTCTCTGCTTTTGTCCTCTGCTGAAATGTTTAAGAAGCCTCTTGGTCAAACAGTGTGGACCCAGATCAGACTGCTCCAATAGGAGCAGTCTGATCTGGGTCCACACTGTTTGCCTCTACACTTACATTAGTCAATAATGTTAGCAAATATATGCAGCAGATGACTTAAGCAGACATTTTCAGGTGCATTTTTTGCAGGCGCTATCAGGGTTAACATTTTTTTTTTCAAAATATAGAATTTACCTTTAATTGTTAACCCTTTCGCTGACAACAGGTCGGGTATACTCGTCGTACACATACTGCAACCTATTTTCCACAATGATGAGTTTTTATGTCTTCTGGTTTTCCACATTCCTAGGGTTGTTAAGGACATGTGACGTCATGGAATTTTTTAGCATTGAAGCCAATCAGGTCTTAAGATTATTTCAGATCATCGCATGATGAGCTTTTTCTATCAAGAGTACAATAAAAATAGCCAAAACCGACCTTGGTTGATGGGAATTTACCATATAAAGCTTTAATTGTTTCAAAATGGCGGATGGTGACGCAATATATCAGTCGTTATGGTTTTTCGGTTTGTATTTTTATGAAGTGTTGCATAATATACCTAAAACCATTTTAGGATGGAAATATATTGTGTTATTTATAGGTTTGTTTGTTCTTCTACAAAAAAATGCGAAGGATTATATACTTACATGGGAAAAGGTGGCCCCCCATACTTGATGTATTGATAATCGGTATCCGGATTTTATGAATTTTTGTCATTATTTATATTTTTGAAAGAAAAAAATTTGCTAAAACAAGTTTAAGGTTGGAAATAAAACGTTCAAACATTTTCCTACATAAAAAATGTAGGTTTTGTATACTTTCCTTGAAAAATATAGCCGCCATACCTCTTTTACAACAATTACCCTAAACTCTTAGAAACCCCCTGGCATATGGCCTGTCAATATATAAATATATGCTTGGCACTGAAAGGGTTAAATGTGAAATTTATAAGGACATTAGTACATGTAATTACCTGCATTATAATAAGTCAGCTTTTGACTCCAGTACAAAACAACAATCCATTTTTATCATTGAAATCACATTTAGAAGTGTAATTGCAAAGTCATATATTAAAATTGATAATATACTCGTGTATTAACAATGCAAATTTACTTAGGTTATATTATGTCATGACACTGGTAACAATAACTTTGCATTTGCTTGTGGCAAGCTCTTGACATTTTAACATCAAAAATGTGATTTTAAAGTAATTTTTGTGTCATATATGCATAGGATCTATTGGCATAGCTCCTATTAGGCAGTAACGCATGTGTGTAATAAAAATAGTAACATTCAAGGGAGGTCACCTAATGGGGTAAAAGTGATTTTCCATACCATAAGGAACTGCTCTTAAAGGAAAGAATTCGCTCCCTCTGGGAGCAAAGAAGTTCTAGCGATAACGAAGGCGTAGATTTTCCCTAGTTGACATGATTACAAACACCAAATTTTCATATTGCCCTAATGTTTTTAACATTGGTGTAGTTCAGCAGTGAAATATACATAGAAATCAACAAAATACGTTTCAAAACGATTCACCATTTACAATACCGTGAAAATGTGCTCTTTCTACTCCAACCCCTCATTTTACATCTCTATACTGGGTGCCATTTAGGCCAGACTTTGAGGAAAGGTGAAACTGGTGTCTTTCAGTTTATTTTTAGATGCTTTCCCCCTCTAGACCCAAGCTGCCCATTGGACAACGACATGTCGCTATAAACATTTACAACATATGTAAAGGCGTTTTGGGTCTAGAGGGGGAAAGCATCTAAAAACAATCCTGAAATCAGGATTAATCCTGAAAACTTTCACCCATGCATTATAATATGTGGACTTATAAGTTCAAACATGGTAAACGATCATATATTCTTCAATGATTGGTGTTTTAGACAAATAAAAATACCCCTTCCTATAATAGACTATCATCTAAGTACAGTACAGTCCCTTTATAACACACCTCTTTATAACATGGATTTGGATATCACATGGACCAAAAAAATTTACCATTGAATTTTACAAATATAATGGTCATTTTCCTATAATTCCTTTATAAAGGGGTATGTGCATGAAGGGGCTATTTTGGCCCCCTCTAGAGCCAAAAACTGAAAATTGCTTTTCACCAATTTATTCTGACTTGTTTATTAGAAGAATAACTGAGGTGTAAAATTTCGGCATTCATTTAAATTTTACCGTTGCTATGGTAACAAAAATGGCCGACAAAATAGGCTTAAAACAGAGAAATTGCCATTTTGAACCAAATTGAAGGCTTTTGAAGACCAATTTCTTTAAGAATTAGATATCAGCACAGCTAAATACCAAAAAATCCTTTAAATATGTTGTGTGCCGCGGTAATTCTCATCTTCTGTTAAATTATCTTTTTGGTATTTGCTTGTGCTCTATGTTAATTGTTCTGTCAAACCTCTCAATTTTGCTCCAAAATGGTCAATTTCCTATTTTCAGCCTATTTTGGTGGCCATT
The DNA here is from genome assembly GCA_964019695.1 of Loripinus fragilis. Lineage (NCBI taxonomy): Eukaryota > Metazoa > Mollusca > Bivalvia > Lucinida > Lucinidae > Loripinus > Loripinus fragilis. The sequence continues at coordinate 20,361,043 of OZ026520.1, read as the reverse complement.
TTTGTAACCATAGCAATGGTAAAAGTCAAAGTAATTTGAGACTTTTACACTTGGGTTATTGTCCTAACTCATAAGAACAAATTGGTGAAAAACAATTTTTATATTTTAGCCTCATAGGGGGAAAAAACCTTAATGCAGGTAGCTCTTTCCCTTTAAACCTGATTGACTTATAACACTGTGGACAGTCCATTCTGCTGGAGCCCAGACAGTGTTATAAAGGGACAGCACTGTAAAATTCTTCATACAGGGTTCCCACAGGATTTTAAAAACACAATTCCATGATTTTTCCATGATTTTCCACGATCAACAATTTAATTTACATGACTATTTAATGTACAGCCTCCAACCTGCCCTTTTAGCAGCATCTTCAGTCTTCACCACACTAAGCATAAACGCTGAATGCAGCAACACTAATGTTTTTAATTAAGCATGCTTGTAGACCATGCACGCATTTTGAAATAATTTGACAAAACCAGCAGTAGCCAGAAAACTAGCTGTCAGACACATAAAATTTGTGTGTCTGACTGCTAGTTTTCTGGCTACTTGTGGTTTTGTCAAATTATTTCACAAATTTCAATGATTTTTCCATGATTAATCTGTTTTTTTCTTCAAATTCCATGATTTTTCCATGCATGGAACATATTTTGTGATTTTCCATGATTTCCAACTTGCTTGTGGGAACCCTGTTCATATTACATTCACTGATTTCCCATTATTTATCTTAGTATGTGCTGGTACTGGTTTGGGAGGTACAAACTTGCTGTATAGATAAGTAGCTAAAATAACCATCGAGCCTCCGGCGATAAATGCTAACGAAATCTGAAAATTAAAAAGGAAAATGGACCCTATACACGATGCTATAATAGACACAGAAGTTGCAAAACCTTTAAGTATATTGTCCGCATATTTAACAACGACCGCAACAATGAGACCCCCACATGATTGTAAAAGAATCACGACCCAAACCATGAAATTGTACCCATAAAAGAAACCCTGCTCCCTCACTTTTGGCCCATCGTTCAGCTCCATGGTAATGTAACCGACAAAAGCCCCTATTCCTCCTAACTGAACATTCCTCAACCACACTGACTGCTCAGTGCCCTTGAGAATTTTTTCGAAATAAACTCCAGCGAATCCGGACATACAGCAGGCAGTTATCACAGCAATTAGTCCTTTAATTGCGTTCTGTTCCACGGCGACCTTCGTGGCTCCTCGGTTCTCTGGTTGAGCCTGGACGATGGATACACCAATGAAGAGGACAATGAGAGAAAACCACTGGACTTTTGAGAGCTGTTTCTTCAACATGATCACAGATAATACTGCTGTAGTTAAAATCTTGAGCTGATACGAGACCTGAAAGAAAACACAATTTAACTAACCCTTAAAGCGCCAATCGCAACAAAAGTCGTCTGCTTTTCTCGTCTGCTGAAATGTTTAAGAAGCCTCTATGACAAACAGTGTGGCCCCCGGAGCAGTTTGATCTGGGTCCACCCTGTTTGCTTCTATACTTGAATTTGTCAGTAATGTTAGACAATTATTTGCAGCAGAGGACTTCAGCAGACGTCATTTTTCAGATGCATTTTTTCTTGGCGCTTTAAGGGTAAACTCTTTTGTTGTCTGCTGATAACCTTTGCAAACAGTTTGGATTATCTTTTTTTTTTAAATTCTTTCAGGAACACGATCAGTGTCAAACAGTTTGGTTGTCAAACAGTTTGGATCCAGATCAGAACCGACATTTATTTACCATTTTTGTTGTCTACTGATAACCTTTGCAAACAGTATGGATTATCTTTTTAAAAAAATTCTTTCAGGAACACGATCAGGGTGTCAAACAGTTTGGATCCAGATCAGGACTGACATTGATTTAACTCTCTTGCTGTCTACTGATAACCTTTGCAAACAGTTTGGATTATCTTTTTAAAAAATCTTTCAAAAACACTATCAGAGTATCAAACAGTTTGGATCCAGATCAGGACCGACATTTATTTAACTCTTGTCCTCTGCTGATAACCTTTGCAAACAGTATGGATGAACTTTTTCAAAATATTCTTTCAGGAACACGATCAGAGTGTCAAACAGTTTGGAGCCAGATCAGGACCGAGAATTTGTCGGTCCTGATCTTGGTCCAAACTGTTTGCAAAGGTTATCAGCAGATGACAAAAGTCACAGCAAGCAAGGAAGGAGTTGACCCTATAAGCGCCAATCGCAACAAAAGTCATCTGCTTTTTTCTCGTCTGCTGAAATGTTTAAGAAGCCTCTGTGACAAACAGTGTGGCCCCAGATCAAACTGCTCCTACAGGAGCAGTTTGATCTGGGTCCACCCTGTTTGCTTCTGTACTTGAATTTGTCAGTAATGTTAGACAATTATTTGCAGCAGACGACTTCAGCAGATGTCATTTTTCAGATGCATTTTTCTTGGCACTTTAAGTGTTAACTCTTTTGTTGTCTGCCTTTGCAAACAGTTTGGATAGCCTTTTTTAAACTATTCTTTCAGGGACACGATCAGGGTGTCGAACAGTTTGGATCCAGATCAGGACCGACATTGATTTAAATCTTTTGTTGTCTGCTGATAACCTTTGCAAACAGTTTGGATTATCTTTTTTAAAAAAAAATCTTTCAGAAACACTATCAGAGTGTCAAACAGTTTCGATCCAGATCAGGACCGACATTTATTTAACTCTTGTCTTCTGCTGATAACCTTTGCAAACAGTTTGGATTATCTTTTTCAAAAAAAATCTTTCAGGAACATGATCAGTATCAAACAGTTTGGATCCAGATCAGGGACCGACATTTTGTCGGTCCTGATCTGGTTCCAAACTGTTTGCAACGGTTATTGGCAGATGACAAACGGCGCAGCTAGCAAGGAAGGAGTTAAGGGTTAAGTGTCTTTAACCCTTTACTCCTTTTGCATTTTTAGATCATGATATCATTTTCTATTTTTAGACAACATTGAAAAAAATCAAGAAAAATTTAACTTAGGTTTTGAATATTTTTGAATATATTTTGGAAAATGGAGCATTTGCTCTTTTGGTGCAAATGCTCCATTTTCCATAATATTTTCAAGTACATGATATCTCAAAGGCATCAAATTAATTTGAAGGCCACAATGGTACATGTACAGTCAAACCTGTCTTAAGCAAGCGGTCAAGGGATAACCCAAAATCGCTTGTTTAAGACAGGTGGCTGCTTAATAGAGGTTCAGCTGATATGGCCATATGATCCAGGATACCCATATAATAAAGTTAAATATTAAGAAGAATAAGGGTACACTGGTGCAGTTATTGCATTTCTTCATAAAATATATAAATGAAAGAAAAACAACATATAACAAAAATATGAATTAAAACAAAATCATGTCCATTCAGTCTAAAGATTCCCATGTATGTCAAAAGAGTTTGCCTTTGGATTTAGAGACAACACTGCTAACCATATTTTTTCTAGATGCTAAAATTTGATTTTGATAAGCAAATGCATGTTTAATGGCCATCGTATATTGAACATGAAGAGAATGTTGTTAGAATTGTAAATTTATTCAGGTGAAAAAGAATCGAAAAATTGTTAAAATTTTGTCACTCAAAAATAACTTCTTTTTTTCTCAAAAGCTATTGCTTGTTGACTCTTAGCAAACATTGCATCCTTGTGTAGTAAGTATGCCTCCAGCAAAGAGTATTACTTTGCATTTTGTTTTTCACACATTTACCGTTAAACATCTGTCACGGTATGGATGGATGCACTTTGGCAGCGGCAAAACGCTTTGAAGTCGACAAATTTATCGGCTGACTGGCTGCGATATTTATCTACGACTGGTTACCCGCTTGCAATAATGGTTACCCGCTTACAAAAAAAAATCAACAAGTGGTGTTCGATTAGCGTACCGGTAATCAGGTTTTCGGTTACTGTCGACGCTGTTTTTAATCCATATGTGCTGGTTTCCTGTACCATGCCATAGTGTTTGATGAACTTAGTTGAATTCGGCTGCGTGGCCGTTGTGGATCGATTGCGACACAAACTTCCAAATAGTTGGGCCCAATAACCTCCGCATAGGGTAGCGGCCGTTGAAAAATTTATTCTGGGAGACACCACTGCTGGGGAGTTAAGTTGCACCAAGCATATGACCGGTGCAAAAAAGTTAAAATCGATGAAATTTAATCTACCTGGCCGCTAACAAATGGCCGTTTAAGGACACACTTTCAGCATTTTGGGGCGAATTTCGTTGACCGCTGGCCGCGTTGGACAGGTGCACGCTTAATAAAGGTGCATTTGCATTGAAAATCGTTCGGGGGGCTCTGAAATGGCCGCTTATGAGAGGGTCACGCTTAATAGAGGTGGCCGCAACAGCAGGTTTGACTGTATGTACTATAAGGGCCCACTTCCAATGCTGGAGCTGGTTACTATTTAACAGACCAAATGAACCACTATAAAAGTTAATCACAGATGGGATCAAATTTTTCATTGATTACAGAAACATCTTGCAGCAGTATCAACTTTATTTTACATTTTTTGTCAATACTTGTAAAAAATTCATGCTGTCTACGTCTACCTATAAACTACATCTTCCTGCTGCTGAAATCAATATACCACATCCATAACTGAATACTAGCCCATTTGCTCTTTTCCTGCTTGTCTGATATTCTTTGTAGCCCATATTGAAAACAATATGGACCCAGTCTGATCAGGGCTCATTCTGTTTGCTGCCGTGACTGAAGTAGTCTGGAGTGCATACAGTAAAACCTGTCTTAAGTGGCCACTAAAAAAGAAGACCAAAAATTGGGTTTTAAGACTGATTATCGCTTAATGCAGGTCAACAGTATTGCAGAATGCTCCAATGGGAGCATTCTGCAATACTTTCGACCTTCATTAAGCTACCATTTGCCATTAAGATCTTTCTGTTGTCTTTTTTTTGAGTGGCCGCTTAAGACAGGTTTTACTGTAAATGTTTTCATGTATGATTACATACATATGGAGCAGACAAATAAGCAGACATTTTCAGGACAAAAACATTTTCGAAGGATAAAAGCTAAACAACATGATTCCATTTATTATAATGGAATAACATATACAGGTTCGGCTCGGGCGTTGCCGTAAAACTAAATTTCCCACCATGTATCCGACGATATACTTCCTCAAATGAAAGTTTTGAATACAGTTATCCCCTTTATTTACTGAATACTGTTCTGAGATTATTTTGTTTGCAAAATAATGCTTTCCCTGTCAGAGCATTTTGGTTCTGGTGACTGATTTAGGAACAGTCTGATCTTGGTCTACACTGCTTTTCAGGATTACCTGTCAGAGTAGCGATCGGAGTGGCTCAGTGGTAGAGTGCTTGACCAGATAGGTTGCGGGTTCAATCCTCACTGGAGTCACTGCGTTGTGTCCTTGAGCAAGACACATTAATGATTGCTTAGTACTAGTTTAACCCAGGAAAACCTATCCCGACATAACTGAAAAATTGTTGACTTGGACGTAAAGAATCAAACCAAGCAAACAAAAACCTGTCAAAGTATTTAAGGTAAATACTGTATGACAAGAGATAAGTCTATCTAGATTTATTTATAGAAGTGCCATACAGCGGTCAAATTGTCCAACAAATATATCAAGACCTCAAGGCATGAACTTTTATCTTAAGCTTCTGTAAAATAAATCTGTCATACTTTACTTGTTAAGACATCTTTAAATTTATAATTTAATTTAAGATAAGGGCATTGGCGAGAGAATACCTGATTTTTCTAAATGCAAACAACAAAGTTGCAGACAAACTGTTTGACCATCTGATGGGTTTTTAGTTTGATTTGATGCTTTACACCCCAATTGACAGGATTTTTTTCAGTCAAGTCCTGGATTGAATCAATACTAAACAGCAGATTAAGTGTCAAAAAACAGTGACTACGCCAGTGGTGAATCACGAACTAGCAACCCTTCCATACCCAGTCTAACACTCTACCCAGGCCTCATAATAGAGCAATAATCAAAAGCCCAAAAATTATTTAAGCAGCCGGGGATGTGGGGGGCGCAGGCGCCCACTGGGGTCCAGGGGCAATGCCCTGGTAGGGGGCCAGGGGGGCTGCCCCGGCCGAAAATGATTTTAGCTCTTTCTTAAGATTACAAATTCACTCTCCAGGTGGTAACCATTTTGTTTTTGAAAAATGGCATGAGAAAGCATGAAATTAAGTTAAAAGAACATAACTATTTGGAAATTGTATTGTATTAGCTACATGTACTATGATAGGGAAGCATGAAATAAACATGACAGATTAGTTGATGTCAGTTGCTTTCTAGACCAAGTTTTTCATGCCAAAACAAGAACAAAGTGAAACATTTCTTATGTGCTAACTTCCAAAAATTAGGCCTGAAATCATGTAAAATTCAAGATGTTAAAGCCTGAAATCCTGCAGTAGCCTGAAAAGTTTGAGGCCTGTCTAAGACTAAGACTACCAGCTGAGCCATTGCACTCCACTGACCATCTGATGGTTATACCAAAAAGCTACAGGGGACAAAAATTCCACTCGTCCGCTTGTAATTGCTCGTCCTTTCTAGTTTCACCCTAAAATCTGAGGGTGAAACTAGCATTTTCTGAGTATTTTTGTCAGTATATGGGATGCTTTTATGAATTTGACTGGGTAAATATCATTTTGACAGTTTTGTTTGTTTGTTTGTTTGATTTGATTCTTTACGTCCCATCAACAATCTTTCAGTTAAACATGGACAGTCTTCTTGGGTTGAAAGTACTAAGCTAGGATAAATGTGTCTTGCTCAAGGACCACAATGCAGTGACGCTGATGAGGCTGACGAACCCTTGGCCCCATCGGTCTCCAGTCTACCACTGAGCCACTGCGCTCCCTCATTTTGACAGTTATATAAGGAACTTTATAACTCATATTACTCCCTTATGTTCTTTATTGCATCTCCTTTTAAACGACAAGTACATGTATTTGTAGGACGAGTGAAATTATAAGTCACTCGTCCTGCAGGACAAGTGCAATATTGAAACATTTTTGTCCTCTGAGCTACCTGTACCAATTCTCTAAACTCTTTGCATGCTGGGTAATTTTTCAAGCTTTTGTTGTCGTCTGCTGACATTTTTTCAAAATTATCTTTTTCAAATAATTCTTTCATTGTCAACCAGTTTGGACCCAGATCAGGACCGACATTCTGTCTGTCCTGATCTGTATCCAAATTGTTTGCAAAGGTTATCAACAGATGAAAAAAGTTGCTGCTGGTTTTGAAAGAGTTAAGCATTTAAAACATGTGTTTAAATTACAGTAAAACCTGTCTTAAGCGGTCACTCAAAAGTAGACAAAATAAAGGTCTTAAAGACAAATGGTAGCTAATGAAGGTTGAAAGTATTGCAGAATGCTCTCTTGGAGCATTCTGCAATACTTTGACCTGCATTAAGTGATAATCAGTCTTAAAAAAACAATTTTTGGTCTTCTTTTTGAGTGGACGCTTATGACAGATTTTACTGTAATAATGTTAGAAAATAGTTACAATTAGACCCTGAAAAGTTAACTTAGGCCAGATTTTTTTTTATTACTTGATTTACAAACCCTCCTACTGTAATTTTCCGGAAGGTAGAAAAAAATAAAATTTTATTTCAAATTTTTATTTTTATTTTATCCGCCAACTCTAAATACTATTTGTTTGGTTGAAAAAAAATAATATATTTTTGAGGTTCTGTCAGTGTATTTTTGAGAGTGACACTGTTAAAAGTGATTGTCCTGTCCAGATTTTTAGGAAAATGATGAAATATATAAAGATTTAATACAGACTGTTGGTATACCTTACTAGTTTTACTGTTTTATCTGGAGATATTTAAAAAAAAAAGCTCTGAAAATGAAAAAACAAAAAAACAACAACATTTACCTGGTCAACAATGTTAACTGGTCATTTTCAGAGCTTTTTTTATATTTTTTTTCGTCATCCCAACCCTAAATCTGAATTTTTTTCCTGTAAATCAACTAATAAAAAAAATTCTGGCCTTACCTGGACCTACCTTTTACCAAGAGTACTAACCTGGAATGTTGCTGCATCCAAATTAGAAACAGCTATAAAGATGAGATTATTCTGTAATGTGTACACCAAAGATGGTACAGATATTTTCAGGCAGTCTAAGGGTTGTCTGATAATATTGTCATTGAGGTGACGTAACCATGACCTCACGCTGAACCCTTCCTGGACTAGAATAATAAGCAGGCTGGAGAGACATTTTATGGCTTCCTGTAGAATTACCGCCGTAGTTGAGACAAACATGGCCCCCTCTCGCGTTCTCACATATCTCATGGAGAGGATGAAAACAGTGTTTTGGGCGGTGAGCAACACCAGGCTCAGATACTTCAGGTAGCTACCTGTAAATAGAAATTATACAGTATAACCTGTGTAAAAATGGCCACCCTCAAAAAGACTGAAAATTGGTTTTCAAGACCAATTATCGCTTAATGCAGGTCAAAAGTATTGCAGAATGCTCCAATGGGAGCATTCTGCAATACTTTGACCTTCATTAAGCTACCATTTGTCAAGATCTTTGTTTTGTCTATTTTTGAGTGGCCATTTTAAACAGGTTTTACTGTACATGTAATTTTATACGGGTCCAATCAAAATACGTTTCCGAACCACGCCCAGAATGTCACTCATAAGTCACCTGATAGTGTATAACTGACCTATGCAAGGACGACATATCATGTGACATAGTCCCACAAACAAAATCGTACATGTTCAATTTCCCACAAGTAATCCGAGGTTTACCTTACAGTTAGTGAATTTAACTCTTTGCATGCTGGGTATTTTTTTATGCATTTTGTCAACTGTTAATTTTTTTCAAAGTCATCTTTTCAAAAAGTTGTCACAGGAATACCATCAGAGTGTCAAACAGTCTGTATCAAGAGCAAGCTCGACATTTGTTGGGCCTGATCTGGGTCCTAGACTATCTTTATATCTTCTGTACTGGCAGTCATCAAAACTGATCATTACGCCTGGCCTAGGGAGTGCTAATTTTGAAATTTGGTATATAATGATAATAAACTAGAGGACCTGAAGTGCTCACCCGATCTTAAAAATGTTAAAATAGACCAAGGTCAACTGTGGCTTATTAATTAAACATATTTTGTTTTACAATATATGGGCATGGTGGCCATTTTGGTCAAGTGACCAAAACAAATATCTTATTTATATTGTTTTATTCAATGAATACTCCATATGAAATTTGAGTTCAAACAGCCCGGTGATTTCTGAAAAAAAACATGTTTAGATACTTTATAATGATGAGTGGCCTTAAAGTAGGTCAAAATGAACCCAGATTCATTATTTGTGAAAACCTGGTAGGGCATGTGCGGATCCAGAAAAAGTTTTGTCAGAGGGAGTCCAACCTTAATGGGTTTTTTTTTTGGTTTTTTTAGTTTGATGAGGGAGGAAGGATCCAAATACCACTATTAGCGGGCCAACATCGGCCAGCCAGCAAAACACAATTTAAATTCCGTTTTGCTGGCATGCCGATGATGGCCCAACATTGAATGCTGACTTGGTAGCTTTGTGATTTTTAGGGGACCAGTATTGCTAAGAAACCCTATATTTTTGTTATTTTCCAGGGGAGAGGGGGGGTGGGGTCTGGACCCCCTGTCCCCCCCTATGGATCCGCGTATGTAGGGCCCATATCCCCAATGCTACAAGCCAAGTCCTAATGTCATTGGCCTTTTGGTTCCAGAGAAGAAGACATTTGAAGGTTTTTACCTTATATGGGCATGGCAGCCTGGTGATGATCTTAGTCATGTGACCATTAACATTTGTTATAAATTTACTCCATTGTCGCAAACAGGAAGCGCTCTAACACACACTAACCTGTCCCCTTTTGTTCGGTTTACACTGGGATTGAACCGCCATTCACATGCCATTTTTATTAAAATATATTAGGCCATCACTGCTTGCATGTCTCTGGGCTTTACATCTAGAAAATATTGACTAATAAAGAAATTGTATTTCAAAAATTGGACTTTTTGTAATTTTTAAATAATAATTCTGTCACTACAGGAGTGCGAAAATCGAACGGGACTAGCCAGATATTGCTAGCTAGCCATATTTCAAAGCGCGAAATGCGAGAGATCCAGATGAGGTATTGTCAGGTCTCGCGAGAATGAAATTACTCCCCTTAACTTAAGGAGTCTCCATATGAAATAGACTTAACTCAGCCCAAAGTTTTTTTGTTTAATTTTTGAAATGATGTGTAGGTGGTACAATGCCATGTAGTCTAGAATGAATGGTCAAAAGGTCAGCTTGACCATTTGGTACTTATTTACAACCAACGTCTCATTAGGTTAAATATATCTAACAAGTATAAGGATTTTGGCTTTAACAGTTTAATATAGAAGAGGGTCTCAATGAGGTACCTCAATAAAATAGGATCTAAAAATCAAGTGCTCCCTAGCTCCCCGAAAATAAATAGGGGCCATTCTATTTAACATTTTCCTGATTTCCCCTTTAAATTAAATTCTTTTGTCATGGTAAAATAAAATGAAAATGCCACCATTTTCTTTATGACATTATATGTTCTGGATATGGCATGGAAACAAAACTGTCATTAACACAACTTCGTGGCAGTTCCTAAGTTTACAACCTGTGATATTATGTTTCAAAATTATGAACCTTAATTAAGTTCAGGTTGGTGCAGTCTTGCCATCTTTCAATATGAGTATGTTCACACAAAACATTACTTTTAGGCCCCTTGAAAGGTTGGGCATGATCGTTTTAAGCCTTTGCCTACTGAGTAATTTTCATGCTTTCTTGTCGTCTGCTGATTTTTTTCAAAAATCAACTTTTCAAAACATTCTTTCAGGAAATTACCATTAGAAAGTCAAACAGTTTGGATGCAGATCAGGCCCGACATCTTGTCAAGCCTGATCTGCATCCAAACTGTTAGCCAAGGTTATCAGCAGACAACACTTGTTGGTTAAAAGAGTTTAGAGTCAGACTTTAAGCATATACAATAAGTACTATTACATGCCTTTAGGTAAGAGTGCGTAACGAAAATATATTTTAATTATTTCTCAAACAAAACAAATGTTGTGGGTACTCATAAGAACCATCTTGGATGGTTGGTTTTGTTGCTTTACCTCCCAAGTCAACAGCTATGGTCATTGCGTGATCAGTTTACCTAACCACACTTTTTCCTGGGCAGGCTTGAACAAGCGGTTAACCAGTAATTCGTGCACATACTTTCGCTTGTAAATGACAACAACCCTTCTTGAATGAATCAGCGGAAGGGAGGAGAATGACCTTAGAAATCATTTCATGATCAAACTCCACAAAAGTATGGGACAGGACCGGGATCGAACTCGCGACCCCTGGATATGCAATGAGATGGTTCTTTTGAGCAACCAAACCATATGTTAAAACTGATCGGTATTAATATAGATATTTTCAATTTTATCCTAAAAAATTTTGTTATCTTATGGGCTGGCCCACAGAGTGAAAGGAGCTAGGCCAGGGTATCATTTCTTAATCATCAGACAATGGTTAAATACAATATACATGTTTCAAAATATAATATGTACTTTAATTTATCAGAAACTTTTTTGTAATTAGGATATAACTATGCAAAATACAAACTCTTGTGTGAAGTATTCCTAGCCATTTGGAAGTATTAAAACTGTGTATATGTATATGAAAAATAATTTGAAATCAGCAAAAGATGGTGTCGCAAATGACTGGGTATTTCAGGCTACAGGTACATTAATGAAGGTCATGGTTATTGGAGCATCAATATTGTTACTTTTTTCAAATATTTTTGATCTTTATGTATACCTATTGTATTGTCAGGCCTCCAGATAGGAGCTAGAGCAAATAGTCAGAAAATAATTTTCTTAATTCAGAATCAAAACTTTGTAGGTACTCACTGTATTATATGAACTGTCTCAATGAAGAAAATAATCACAATTTTTGGCTCAAATATATGAACCCTTAAATCGCCACCTAAAATTTGCAGCAGACAACAATTTCAAATTTTGCCGCTTTTGCAAAAAGAACCAATAAGGCATGATATTTCATGAGAATCGTCTGCTGGCAGACGATTCTCATGAAATATAATACCTTATTTTTGTCGAAAATTGGGAAAACTGTTGCAAAATTTGTCGTCTGCTGCAGTCTTGATTGTCGCTTTAAGTGTTAATTTTGGAACAATAGTTGTGTAATTGCTTATGAAGAGAAATAACAAGATTTTAGTACTGTAATGGCACGTGGGTAAAAGTCATTTTTCATGCATGCATGCACATGTGCAGCTATCTAGTGAGGTTAGAGGCCCAAATTTTTGGCCCGAGCCTGTATGTTTGTTTTGATTCTTTACGTCCCATCAACAATCTTTTAGTTAAACAGGATGGGTCTTCCTGGGTTGGACCAGTACTAAGCTAGGATAAATGTGTCTTGGACCACAGCGCAGTGACGCTGGTAAGGCTCAAGCCCGCGGCCTCTCAGTCTCGAGTCAAGCACTTTACCACTGAGCTACTGCGCTCCCTACCGGGCCTGTATTTACATCCCAACCTTGTACATGATGGCAGTGATTGAATGACAAGATAGCGCAGAAGTGTAGGCCAGTCTTGAGGCTTTTGTGCTCTCATGAGTTTATAAATCCCATGAACTCACATGCTCATATAGGTTTAGATCAAAAAATTTTTTTGAGCGTATAATTGTAAATATTTCCATACCCATAATTTTAACATGTGTTTTGGGTGCTCAAATGAACTCTCATTGAGACAGTTCTTTTGAGTACCCACAACATATGCTTTGGTTGAGAAATAAGGAAATGATTTCTGTTACGCACTCTTAACTAAAGGCCTTGGCTCAATTATTGCTTACACTCACAGACTCTAAAATTGCTTACATTCACAGGCTCAATTATTGCTTACACCCACAGGCTCAATTATTGCTTAAACCCACAGGCTCAATTATTGTTTACACTCACATGCTCAATTATTGTTTAAACTCACAGGCTCAATTATTGTTTACACTCACGGGCTCAATTATTGCTTACACCCACAGGCTCAATTATTGCTTATACTCACATGCTCAATTATTGCTTACACCCACAGGCTCAATTATTGTTTACACTCACAGGCTCAATTATTGTTTACACTCGCAGGCTCAATTATTGCTTACACCCACAGGCTCAATTATTGTTTACACTCACATGCTCAATTATTGTGTACACTCACAGGCTCAATTATTGTTTACACTCACATGCTCAATTATTGTTTACACCCACAGGCTCAATTATTGTTTACACTCATAGGCTCAATTATTGTTCACACTCACACGCTCAATTATTGTTTACACCCACTGGCTCAATTATTGTTTACACTCACATGCTCAATTATTGTTTATACCCACAGGCTCATTTATTGTTTACACTCACATGCTCAATTATTGTTTACACTCACATGCTCAATTATTGTTTACACTCACATGCTCAATTATTGTTTACACTCACATGCTCAATTATTGTTTACACTCACATGCTCAATTATTGTTTACACCCACAGGCTCATTATTGTTTACACTCACAGGCTCAATTATTGTTTACACTCACAGGCTCAATTATTGCTTACACCCACAGGCTCAATTATTGTTTACACTCACATGCTCAATTATTGTTTACACCCACAGGCTCAATTATTGTTTACACTCACATGCTCAATTATTGTTTACACTCACATGCTCAGTTATTGTTTACACTCACAGGCTCAATTATTGTTTACACTCACAGGCTCAATTATTGCTTACACGCCCTCACCCTATATCATTCAGTTTGTGACAATCAAATCGTTTCCTTAACATGAAATTTTGGTAACAACTGTTCAAGGATTTCCTTTTATCTGTTTATTAGTTAACAGTCCTGCAACCTTGAGATATAATCATCAAAATTACCAGTTTATAAACTCTTTGCATGCTGGGTAAGCTTCCATTCTATTTTTATTGTCTGCTGATTTCTTTTCATCTGCTGATTTTTTTTCTTCTAATTTAATATATATCAAATAAATTCTCAGATTGTCCAGATCAGGCCCTGCTGACCACACTAGCAGGCAGTAATCACTAGCAGGCAAAGACTTGAGTCAAGGAACATCATCAAACTGTTTGCAAAGCGATTATCATCAGGTCCCGAGCTTATAAAACTTTTTTCATGCTCAACTCAGCTGAGCACAAAATTAATCCTGCTCATAAATGTTAAAATGTCAACAATTGTTGACAATTTTAACATTTATTAGCATGATATATATTGTTTGTCAAAATTGACCCGAGACATATGAATATTCAATGACCTTTCGATCAGTCTTCGTGAATCTTTGTAAAAAGTGTGCTTTAGATTGTTGTAGATTTACTAATCTGAATCAAACTATTCACAATTCCCCGATAGCCTGGTGGATAGGCGAGTGTTTTAGCACTAAAAGATGTGGGTTCCAGTCCAGTAGCATTTAAGTTTTTTTATCATTTTTTTTTCGATTTGCTAGTTTCTTCGTCTTTATTCTTGATTTTGTGCACAACTGGATATATTTATTTGAATTTGGCATGCGTTTATGTGACAAATACAGCACCGTAAATAATTTCAATAAGCCTACATCTGATTAACACTGTACGCTGAATATTTTTTGAGACTTTTGTTATCAACTGTTGACTTTTAATCATAATAAACTTTTTAAAAAAGTCTTAAAGGAACACAATCAGAGAGTCAAATGGTCTGTATCTAGATCAGAACCGACGTTCTGTTGGTTCTAAACTGGGTCCAAACTATTTGCAAATATTATCAGCTGACAAGCTAAGGAAATAATGAATACAAAAGCGGCTAAATACAAATGAAAAATGTAAAGCTCATCACATATAAGAGCAATATTAACTTAAAAAAGAAAGCAATTTGACAATTATACAAAAAAGGTTACTTCCAAGTTTCGATCCAGGTATGCTTGATCTGTAATTAGTCAACTAACCACTAGGCTATCAGACCATTTGCATTAACGAACTGACATTATCTTCATATTCTCTGTAAAAGCGTGACCAAGGTCGGAGTACTCCACGAAAACGCACGAATATCACGAAGATTTTGGCGAAAATTAATCAGTCTAAGGTCAATTTTGGCAGACTATACAACATCTGAGGGGCTTAAAGCAAGAAACGTATTTATTTGGTATGTTAGTTTTATGAGCAGTTGAAATCTTGTGCTCAGTTGAGCTGTGCATGAAAAAAAGTTTTATAACCTCGGGGCCTGGTAGTTTTCGAACTGTGAGCAGGAGTCATATACTTGTCTATTTCAATAGACACTGCTCCACAATGAATCTCTCTTCATATTTCATGTGATTTACTTAAATTCCAAATTGTGGGAAAAGCTGGTTGTCTGCAATGGTTACATTTTATATGAATGAGCCAGTGTTTGAAGCGGATCCCCTGAAAAATCACAAAGCCATCAAGCCACCATACAATGTTGCGCCAACATCCGCACACCAGTAAAGTAAAACACCATTTAAATGGCATTTCACTGGTGGGCCGATGATGGCCCACTTATAGTGGTATCTCGGGGGACAAAAATTCCACTCGTCCGCTCATAATTACGAGTGAAACTTAAAAAGGAGGAGTAATTCTTCCCAAAGCACTCGTCCTGTAGGACAAGTGCTTTGGGAAGAATCACTTGAGGATGTCGTATTACATATGACTCCATTATGTTCTTTATTGCATACACTTTTTAGGACAAGTGCATGTGTTTGCAGGACGAGTGAAAATTGTAAGTCACTCGTCCTGCAGGACAAGTACAATATTGAAATATTTTTGTCCACTCCTCCACTTATCAACAAAAAAAAAACCAAAAACAAAAAAAAAAAACCTTGTCATGGGTTGGGCCCCCTCTGACAAAACTTTCTGGATCTGCGCATGAGAGTCAGTCACATAATGACTGATTTACTCAGTATGCAGATGTTATCCCTTGTCCTGCTGAACCCCCTTTTATCCTTTTTTGAAAACACTGTAGATCCAGTTCAGCAGGTTTCTGACAAAGCTATTTGATCAGGATCGATCTACACTGTTTTCCACCCTGGTCAAAAATACATGCTAACAGCTGGAAATTGGAATTAGGAATGGATAAAATTGGGGCAGAGAATAGTACATAAAAATGTTCAGCATATCAAGGGTTAAATAGTTTTTTAAACATGGAGATCCAAAGTTTCTAAAACTTATCTTGTGGATCTTTCTTGTCTTGAATATTTAATATGTTCTTGCCACTGCTGTCAGGAGGGTCCATCATGCTCTATCTATAGAACAGGGATTTTCCTAGGTCATATACAGACCCCTAGAAATGAAAATCACTACCCTAGCCTCCTATCGTTCGTCAAATGGGCAATTTTATTTGGGGACCCGTTTATCTAATGACATCGTTTCTAACAGGCCCCTTCCCAATACAAAAATAAGCTAAATTTTCCCCAAATTATGAATAAATTTCCCAATTTCTTGCAATAATTCAAAACCAAACTTGAAATTTTGGATTTAGTAAGCCATTTGTTCCTGCTACCGCCAAAATCAACAGGGTAGATCATGACCAAATGAAACTTCAAATTTTAAGTTTTATTCAGTAAAATATAAAGGCATGACAAATTTTCATTTTCTCCAGTTTGACAGATATATGTGTAAATTTTCCCAAAATGAATGGCCCCCGGCTCCAGGCTCAAAAGAATAGGAAAATCCCCATAGAAATTGTCCACAGATTGGTAAAAACTGTTAATTCTGAATATATGAGCTACATGCAGGAACACATTTATGATTATCGGGTCTGGACGTTTTACATGGATTATTTTTGTTGTGTGCGGCATGATAAAGGTTAAAAGTTATTCACCTTATAGGGTATTGGTAAATCAGTTTTGCAGGTATTTTGTAGTATAATAAAAGAAAGTAGAATATTTGAGTTGCTGGGCATCTTTATCAAGTTTAGAAGTGAAATATATAGATGCAATCTTTGTAAAGAACTAGATCTTGGAAGGCTTTAACAAGACTATTACTAGTAATAATAAATTGTCACTTGTTTTTTTTTACACTACAGTACATAAATGTTGATCAAGTTAGTCCTTTCCCTCATTCAGGTCAATCATCATCTGCTAGTTTATCTGATGATGTACTTTGGTAGCCTAGCTATTTTGCAAACAATGTAAGTTTATAATGGGCCAAGATCAGAGAGCTCTAGCAGTGATTTTTTTCTCCTCTCTAGGGACCGAATTTCGACCTCATTCTCAATTGAAAATAGCCACCTCTTTTTCCAATAGCATGTCTGTTTTTTCCAAATAAGAAATAAGTACAGAAAATAATATTTTTTTTACTTTTTTTTAGAGACCTCTACTACTTTCGAGAAACAATGACCCATATCAGAATGATACTAAAACACTTGTGCTTAAGTAGTATGCTTGACATAATACAATCTAAATTAACTTGATTTGGAGGATATATTTTGCTATCCTTGTTATGTTCTATGTCGTTATTTTCTCCAAATTTTGATGTTAAGTCGATCATTTTTTCTCAATTTTGGCCAGGGGCCTTTTCCCAAACAGACCTGGGGTAATCGTAATCAGTAATTGTAATTATCTGTAATTAAATACAATTTTCAAAGTAATCATATGTAATTGTAATTATGGTTTGGCTCAAATACATGTAATGTAATTGTAATCATTACTGAAAATATTTCAGCTGTAATTATAATTACTTTCAAATACTTTTCAAATACATTTGGCTATTTACTAAAGAAAATTTGATCACCACTAGAAACTAACTGATTAGTGATGACTTGTGGTAGTATTTTAATTCAGATGACTGAGAAAAGGTACACTGTGGATATATTAATACATAAAAAACAATATTGCGTAATGTGGACAATAAATTTATATTAGCAGACTTTAAGATTTAGTTACTTTCAGAATTATTAACATCAATTTTATTCAGATGTTTGAGATTAACATGCATTAGCCAATTAAAATAATTTTTGAAATGCTTCAATAGATTTTGTAACATGGTATAAGGTACATTTTTTTCTGCTAAAATTCACTCTTACAGCATTATTATATCTCCTTTCATTTGTTGGCATGCTTAGATGATTTCACAGGTAAATTCTCAAATTCAGACCATAAAAAGAAGACATCTCAAAGGTGTTAAAATCTATATATGCTTAGTGCGCAGGACCGCGGCACACCGTCACAATAACTGAAAAATCATCAGGTGTTAAAATCTTTTGTTATAGAATATGGTTAGGGCATGTGAAATAGGACTTATGATCTTCTAAATAGCTACCTGTATATGTGTACAAGCTTGATTAAGATTATAACACACAAATAATACAAGTGTTTATTATAATCAGATCACTAAAATTTCTCAATCAATGTTTGTGCAATGGTTGCACCAGTTTTAAGCCATTTTTAAATTATATTCCCTCAAATATGACACTTTTTAAAAACTTATAATGATTAAAAGTAAAAGCTGTTAGCAATTTAAAAATAGCTGACCGAGCAAAATATTGAAGTTCCAGACAATATCCATTTTACTGTATCTAACTATGTGGCATGCTTATCATCTATAAAGTATGTAGTCAGATCTGTTGTATGATGAATAAAAAAATTTGAAAACACATTGGTATGAACTGAGCATTATGTACTACAATGTATATATTTTTTTACACTTTTATAAGAATGTGAATAAAACTTCATAGCCTGTTATTTTTCATTTATTTAAGAAACAGCAGTATAGGACATGGCATTATATATGTATAAAACTGCAAAGACCCTACGGAAGCGCAGTGGCTCAGTGGTAGAGTGCTTGACTCGAGACAGAGGGGCCGTGGGTTCGAGCCTCACCGGCGTCACTGTGTTGTGTCCTTGAGCAAGAACATTAATCCTAGCTTAGTACTGGTTCAACCCAGGAAGACCTGTCCCTTTATAACTGAAAGATTGTTGATGGGACGTAAAGAATCAAATCAAACAAACAAACAAAATAGCAAAGACTCTACTCTCTTTATAACTAAAGTGAGTACTATATATAGCATTATAATTTTATACGAAAATTTCAAAGTAATCAGTAATTATTTGATTACATTTATGAAGTAATTGTAATTGTAATCATTACATTTCTACAGGTCCTGTAATTGTAATGTAATTGTAATCATTGATCAGTGAAAGTAATTGTAATGTATTTGAATACTTTTCAATGTATTTGGCCCCAGGTCTGTTCCCAAAATTGCTGGAAAAAGCCCTGTCCAGTGCTCATAGTGTTTGGTTCCAGGATAAAAGTTGTATCAAGTGTATTTGAATATTTGCAGCAGAAGTACTCAGCAGACATTATTTTCAGGGAAAATATTTGTCAGGATGATAAGGCTTAACACAGTGTATGCATGTACGTAATGCCCTACTAGCGTCGTCTGCTGTTAACCTTTGCAAACAGTTTGGACTCAGATCCTGCCCAACAAAAAGTCCGGGCCTGATCTGGATCCAAATTGTTTGACACTTTGGTAGTATTCCTGAAAGCTGTTTGCAAAAAGTTTGATGTTGAAAAAATCAGCAGACTACAAAATAAATACAACATACAGAACAAGGGCGGATCTAGTAGGGGGGGTGGGGGGACAGTGGGTCCGGACCCCCAACCTGTAAAATCACAAGTGTTATAGGGTTCTATAGGAATAAGCATTATGTCCCAAATGGAAACACTTGGACTCCCTCCTGGAAAATTTAAGTATTTGGATTCCTTCTGCAAATTAAGTTGAGAACTAAAGAAAATTGTCAGTTGCAAAAATTTCTGGATCCACCCTTGCAGAATTACCCAATAGGTACTAGGCAATGAGTTTTAAGTGTTCCCACTGCATTTTAAAATTCACTGTGTTTGCTTTTTTCATACCCAAAATGTTAAGCAGCATACAGAGAATCCCTTTGATTTGTAGGGTTCATGACAGGGTGCATGACACATTACATGCATTTCTGTGGTAAAAAACTTTATGGAGATTAATTGTAAATGAAAACCCTCGTACATAACATACATGTACATGCTGTAAGATGTGTCTTTTAAGGCTCTAAACTGGCCCCGAGAATATAAATCTGTTTTTCATGCTCAACTCAACTGAGCACGAAATTTCAACTGCTCATAAAAACTAAAATACCGACAAGTGAAGAAGTTCCTTGCTTTAAGTCTCTCAGATGTTGTATATATCATGCTTATAAATGTTAAAATGCCAACAATTGATGGCATTTTAACATTTATGAGCAGGATTAATTTCGTGCTCAGCTGAGTTGAGCATGTAAAACAGTTTTACAACCTCCGGGCCAGGTCATCACATAGTGCTCAATACTGTAGATTCCAGACATACAGTGATGCCCTGAAGAATTCTCTCCCCCCCCCCCCCCCCCTGAACTATTCCTCATTGGAATAGTCTGTCTCCCTCTGTGGCAAGTATCCAGACCACACAGGAGTTTAAGGCACTCCTCATTTAGTCAAAAACACAGCAAAAGCTTTTTTATTTTTGTTGTTTGTTAAAGCTGCATAATCTGTAACTTTTGATCTTCTAATTTTAAAAATAATGTTTTTATTTTTCAAGAACATGTACAGTAAAAATACTCAAATTCAGGTAAACGTTTTACCATTTTGGTAAATCTTAACAAGTTATCACTATCAAAACAACTGCATTTATGTTAAAATTCAACGGTCTAGAATTATTGGAGGGACGCAAATAATTACCAACAAAAGAAAAATACACCTATTTGATAAGTTAATTCACTTTTCCATGCAGTTTTCAGCTGTACTGAACAGTTTTATTGTGAATACATAGCTTAATTCTACTTTTACAAATGATTTAAAAAGAAAGTAAAATTTTTCGAAAAATGTTCATAGTTACAGAGTATGCAGCTTTAAGTTTATTTTCCTCAAAATTTCAAAATTAGGACTGCCCTCAAAATTGAGCGAGCCAGTAACCATAGAAAGAAAAGAAAGGGACTTTGTGGATTTATGAAAAATTGGGTAAAATTAGCTGTCCTGTATTAACCTATTTATACCTCATTTTGACCGGATAAACTTCTCTGCACAATCTTTATGCTTGTGTATAAAAATTCCCAAGGTCACTCTCGCATGCAATTGCCATCTCACAATATTACAGTGTAAACAACAAACATGACGGATGTAGGGGTGGTGCTTTTAAAGGGAACCCGACAATAAATTTTAAGAAATAATGTGCAAATTATTCTGCTCATACTTATACTTCGATACTGCCCAGGGTATCACCACGGGCAAGTGACATTAGCAAAAAAAAAAAAAATAAATAAATAAATAAAATGCTGTGCTTTGCATATAATAAGACTTTTTCGTGGAGGTTGTGTGTATTTTTGTGAAAGTCAATACTTGTGATAAATAAACAGTAAAGTCGAGTAAATCAGTGATAGTACAATGAAAATTAACATAATTCCTATTTTACCTGATGTATTTTCCATTTTTGTTTCTGTTTTCGTTAAAACACCTGGTTTTTCGGTTATACTTGACATTTTTCAGTCACATTTTCTGAAAATATCGACATGACACGTTTAGTTTCCTTTTGTTTACGTTCGTTCCGGATCGCTGTTGGGTTATACTAGTTGCCAAAATTGACGGGTATAGGTAAACACCGGAAGAAACGTTCTTCCGCGGAATTGGGGCTTGGGTCATGATACCTTCTATTCACAAGCAGCCTTTAAAAATAAAGTTAAAACAAGGATATCTGATCAATTTAAACAAGAATGGAAAAACAACATTGATGAATCAGAAAAATGTTTAAATTATAGATTATATCAAAAAGAATTTTGCTTTGAAAACTATTTTAACATTTTGCGACTGCTTCTATCCAAATATATATGTAAATTTAGATGTCTCAGTCATAAATTACCAAGTGAGAAAGGACGCTTTTTAAACATTGAGAGAAATGAACGCATTTGCCTATTGTGTAATAAAAATGTGTTAGGAGATGAGTTTCATTATCTGTTTAACTGTGAAGTCTTTCATAGAAGCAGAATCAAATTTCTTCCCCTTTGAAGCTTCAGATCACATACCAGTCTAAAGTTTGAGAAATTAATGAAGTCAGATGATAGAGCAGTCTTGACTAGATTAGCACTTTTTATAAAGAAAATATTCACTCAATTCAAATAATACAGAAACTACCATCTTCCTCTTTGAAATACGTATAACATGCAGTTTTCTTTTTCTTTTCTAAATGTTAATCTTTTCCATACAGTAATTGCACTTAGTGTTTGGATTGTTACGTCTGGAGGCTGTGTAGACCTGGACAGGACTGTTTCTGTGGGAGTAGGCCTGTCGGGTCAGCATTGTACCAGACCTCTGGATAAGTGTGCGTGATTGATATTACGCGCTTTGATCTGTGTGATATTCAAAACCTAAGTGCATTAATATGATCTTCACATGCCATTTTGATGTTTGTAATTATGTTGTTTCATATTCCATTTTAGCTTTTATGCCCGCAATGGGCCTGGAGTAAATAAAAACTTGTTGTTGAAAAACTTGTTGTTGGAAGGGATGAAAAGACATCCTTATTTCGGAGGCAATCCTAATTTCGCTGCCAAATTTTCATCTTTCTATTTCTAATCTCACTCTCAGTCCGTATAGGACACGAATATATTGCTCCTGTCAGTTAATAGACACTTGACTGTGTGTGAAAACCCAGACCCGGTATACTGGGTCCGAGTTGGAAAATGATATAGGAGGGTATACATGAGATTTACTGATTAGCGAATTATGACCCTAAAATTTAACGATAAGCGAATTTTGGCCCTAAAATTTAACGGTTCACGAATTTTTAGGGTTAATTTTATCGAGTAGTGGAATGGGAGGTGCTAGTGATTAGCGAATTTCGGCCTAAAATTTTAATAATTAGCGACTTTTTGGCGAAAAAATACTGAATAGCGGAATGACGCATTTTTAACGGTTAGCGAAGTCGATGGAAAAAAGTTATTCCACTTCGTTTTACAGTAAACCGTAACTGTTTTTTGGGGCTAATTTTTACCGATTACTGATTTTTGGGCCAAAATTTACTGATAAGCAATTTTTAGGCATATATTTTCCTGATTACCGATTTTGGGTCTAAATTTTACTGATTTTAGACCCAAATTTTACTGATTAGCAATTTCAGAGGTACCCCATTGAGACCCTCATATAATAACAACATTTCTAGACTTGTTTGTTGAAAAGCCTTGTTCGCTCTTCCGATTTCTAAAACAGTTTTAGCCAAACAAAAGTGAAGTTAGGGTCCTAAGAATAAAAACTTTGCTATACAAATAAAACACGGTTTATGTACATAAAAGTTGTGTACCCGCCCCTTGCACAGGATTGTCCGCATCTGTTTTGAAACGAGCTAAACATATTGAACAATCCTTGGTTCTGTATTACAATTATGCTGTGCAAATTGATGTTGAGCTTATGTTTTAAATATACATCGGCTTAACAGCTTGGCTTTAATCATTTTATCCTTGCCAGTAGAATCACAATGGCCTTTTTTGAGATTGGCATCAAAATTCCCTCCGAAACGCCAAACAAAATACAGTTTCACAAGCTTTTCCCATATGTATCTACATGTATTGACATCTCCATACAACACTAATTCTATTGACAGAGATAACAATGTTAAAGCATGTGATGCCTAAGGTGCTCGAAAACCATTACACAGGGGGAAAAGCGATTCCTCACACCATCATTGAATTCATCCAGTTGCTGCAATATGATTTCTTTAGACATTATTTACATTTTATGCAGCAACGTCTTGCCCAAAATGAATTACCCAAAGACCCAAGGAAGCAGAACTTTCTTATGCTGAGCATAGTTACGTTCAAATGTTGACAATAAAACTGAGTGACTGTCACTAAATTTATGCTTGAATTAAATTTGCTCTCAAAGTATAAACTAAGACCATATGTAAGCTGAGCTTCTAATGTGCCTATTTTTTTTTCATTTCTCTTCTCTTCCCTTTAAACCATATGGACGACATCACACATTCTTTTTGAAAACGCACCAATTTTGCATATATCTGCTAGTTCCCTGTCTGCAAATAATCAATTCTTGAAAATACAATTTACCAGAACCCCATTTCAAATATTGGTTTTTGAAAATCAATAAGTAAAGAGGATTCTGCGTACAGGTTTTTCAAATGCAGGGGTAACAAACTACGTCATAACAGGGATGTTGCAAACACGTAATATGGCGCCATCTTTGATTTACACGGTAAGTTTTTCCCTTCGTAAAATTATACAAATAAATGTCTGTCAAAACTAAGCATTGCAGGCGGTGCCTTACATCCCACTTGGACCGAACATATAATGATCACGCCCAGAAATGCCGTTGCCTTTTTTAACATTCACCCACAAGTATCGAAGCGGGAGACACGAGGATAACTTTAGCAGTCACCCGCTTCGATATATGTGGGTGAATGATTATAAAGGCAACGGCAACCATTATATATTCTGTTCAAGTGTGATTTTAGGCACCGCCTGCACTGCTTAGTTTTGACAGACACTAATTTGTATAAATTTACGAAGGGTAAAACTTACCTTGTAAATCAAAGATGGCGTCATACTACGTGTTTACAACATCCATGCTATGACGTAGGTTGTTACCCCTGAAATAT
Source organism: Loripinus fragilis (assembly GCA_964019695.1). Classification (NCBI taxonomy): domain Eukaryota; kingdom Metazoa; phylum Mollusca; class Bivalvia; order Lucinida; family Lucinidae; genus Loripinus; species Loripinus fragilis. Next base: position 20,336,412 of record OZ026520.1, on the reverse strand, counting down.
TGACAATGTTTATGCCGGCAGCCAACAGATAATGAAATATGGCGAAAACTAACAAAGACAAGGAAAAAATAGGTAAAATTTGGTTCATACTAAGCGAGTAGAGGTGTGTTTTTTTCGCCGTGAATCATTTTTGCTGCATTTTGCAGCAAGTTTGTAGTTGTATGTTATATACGAGAATCGCAAAAACAAAATGTCGAGCCAGTGCTTTTGTTATCGCATAGATTACAGTAAAGGCTCAGGCGAGACTGTGCATCCCTGCATAACTGTTTGCAGTAAATGTAAGTCGGACAAAAAATCACCTCTCACTCCACTAGATTGCTGTGCATGCATGTTTAAAGAATGACTTTACGCATGTCGCAGTGTGATGAATACCAATACCTCATGGGCTATCTTATATTTTAAGACCAGAGTCAGACACATCTTGTCTTTTTCGTAGTTTAAACCTTCGTATACTGAAGACTCATAAAAGGGTACTTTGGCAAATAATTGGGCCGCAACGCGAGAATACCTGTCTTCGGGGTTTACGACAAAGTGAGATTCAAAGCAATCTCCTCTACAATAGAGTGTGATTTCGCTCGTAGCAAGTCTAGATATGATACTTTCACAAAAACGAATAACAAAGGCGCTGATCAGACTGCGTGGATGTGCAGGCTGGTCTGCGCCTTTGTTGTTCGCAAACCCCCGAAGACAGGTTTTCTAGAGTTGCAGCCCAAATATAGTGAAGAGCAGGAATATATGGATGAAACACCTGACAAAACGCGTCATTTCATCAGCGTCTCTGCGATTTATTAAATATAAAAACAATCTTCAAGGATATTAAAACACCGTTATTTGAAAATTACGACCTGTGACCCCTTAACATTATCCAGAAGTAAGTGAGTATGACCGGCAGGAAACAACACAATCACACACCACAGACCAACCCATGGCACCGTGAGGAAGAGTCACATGACATTTACAGTAACGAGACATCTGTAAGACAGTAAAAGCAAAGCAACCGGCTCTCTCTCTCTTCCTCTTCAAGATGATTGCAAAACTAGAAAGGACACAAAATAATGGACAACAAAACAAAGACAAACATAGAAGCCCCACAACCAATGGGAAGCACACCAAACAGCAGACCAACAACAACAGAACCACCACCTTAGAACGGAAAGCAGCCTGATCCTTATTGCATCAAATATGTATGGGAAAATCCATTAGTATGTAATAACATGTATATAGGGCTACGACTGTATATCTATATGGAGAAACATTGTGCCACAGAAATGCACGTTAACTCTTTGCCTACTGGGTAATTTTGCAAGGTTGATTTGTCGTCTGCTATTTTTTTCTCTCCAAAACTTCAACTTTTTTGAAAAAAAAAATCAGGAATACCACCAGAGTGTCAAACAATTTGGATTCAGATCAGGCCCGACGTTTTGTCGGGCCTGATCTGGGTCCAAACTGTTTGCAAAGGTTATCAGCAGACAATACTAGTAGGTAAAGAGGTTAGACTTGTCTTAACCTCGCATACAACACTTTTTTCTGAACGAATGTCCTTGAATTATTATTATGCATACTATCTCACGTTATCTTTACTCGATCGCTAGCTAGCTAGATTAAAACCTAAAACAATATACGAATTGTGTATTTAAAAGTTCAGACAGAGTTGTAACTTATAGTTATGTCATCACTGAAAGGCATCTGCGAAGGGATACCCGTGGACCCTCTCCCACGCCCGAGGGCTAGGGATGAGTCTGTACCACATGCCCCCGTGCGTACACCGGACCTTTCACTGGAAGAACAGCGGGTAAGTGAAAGTTTCGTTTTTGTTAATATATGGTTTGATCCTAACCTTAATGTTATGAGTACCCAAACCGTATTACCCAAAGAGGAAGCTCATGTGCAAACAAAATAGTCCCAGAAATTAGCAGGTGCTTTGTATTTTGAGCTGAAACAAGTTACTAAGTTTATGATATCGATAATCGTTTTTAAGTAACTTAGCAGTCAAAATTGGTTTCTATGTATTAACATTTCAGACTCAGTTTTATACTGTCTTTGACAGATATATTTTATACGGTAATATATGTTAATTTGACAATCTTGACAGAACATGGGAATTTATCCTTATTTAACTGTTAATTGAGAACTTTAATTTCTTTGTGTAATAATAAGAGGTTTAAACCTATAACTTTGGCTAAATCGTTAAAAATATTTTTGTTTTAATTAGTTCAAAAATATACTATTTCACAATAATAATTTGACATAGTCTCTTAATAGCAACTGATAAATTCTATTTCATACACACAAAAACAGTTTTGAAATGAAATAAAATACCATATGATGTATCAAATGTTAAGGGTATTAAGCATTATATAGTATGCCTTGAAGTTTGTAACATACGGTACACATTGCCAACTAAACAACAAAATGATATTTTACACCAGAAACAATGTTTAATATCGCATTTCACTGTTGTTTATCAATAGAATACTTAAGTTATATATGGTGTAAAGCTAAGATAGGATTACATGCTTTATTTTAAAATGAAAATTTTCTTAACTTGCATAACTTTTCCTCAGGGTTGTCATAATCAACGGATTATGACTCTTAAAGTTTTTGTGATATAAAGAAACTGTTTGCTGTTCCTCATTGTGCCTTTTGGTTGGTCTGCAGTTTGTGATTGTGGTATTTCCCGATCATACTCACGTTTTGAAATGGTCAGTTAATTATCTTTTATGGACATGATCTAAAATAGTAATAAAGATGTTTAATAAATAAAACTATTTGACAAAATACCATTGATATTATGGGAGCGCAGTGGCTCAGTGGAAGAGTGCTTGACTCGAGACCGAAAGGCCGCGGGTTCGAGCCTCACCGGCGTCACTGCGTTGTGGTCCTTGAGCAAGACACATTTATCCTAGCTTAGTACTGGTTCAACCCAGGAAGACCCGTCCCGCATAACTGAAAGACTGTTGAGTGGACGTAAAGAATCAAATCAAACAAAACAAAACCATTGATTTTATGGGGTGTAGTTGAAAATGTAACATATATGACACCATAACGGGCCTAAAATCTTAAACAAACATCAATATGTCTAGGAAATGAACTGTCCCTGCATATTACACGCCTGTTTAGCCAATTTGAACAGTTCAAGCCATAAATGCATATTTGTGTTTTTAAAAGATCGAGGGGTAACGTAATTAAAACGTTGTAACACCCAAACTCCATAACCACCAGAAAAATAATATGATCTATCGATTCTAAGTCACTGATGACTTTGTAAACAAAACATGACGTCACGGTCACTCTTGGCTGGCACGACAGTAGATGATACGCTTTAAGAAATCATTGTCTACAAAATTTGGAGGGAGCAAATCCTTTTTAATAATAGCTCATGTGCAATTTCATTTCGATGTAGAAGCTGCCTGTAAATTCGCATTTTTAACGTAAACTCTCTCAATGTGTTTGTAGCTTGCTCTTAGAAATGCTCTGAGATATTTCCCACAATCAACGCATGTCGAGTTAGCTCCAGAATTTGCCGATGAACTTCATAACTATGGTCATATTTACATGTACAGATTTCGACCAGACATTGAAATGAGGTATGTACGCAATGCGACCATTGTAAAAGTGTCGTTTTACGACAGAAAGGGCGTTTACAATGTTCAGACAATGTCTTGATGCTTCTGCTGAACGACAAGACTTACCCCATGACATTTGAGTGAAAAATAAACTTCATGGCTATGTAAAGTGGTTTAAACTATTGTTACGGGTCATTTGCAAAAGTCTACATTCTGTAACCAGCGACGATTGCTGAGGAAACACATTCTGATACGTGTTCCAGATGGTAGTTTTGGAAAACGTTAATGCAAGCCACAAAATGGTCATTGAGGGTGACAGCTCATCCTTATTGACGTAATTTTATGTAGGACAAAGTCATTTTCCAACTTCGCCCAAACTCTACGAATGATCAAGCAGTGCGTTGCTGACCAATCTTTTATACCATTGCTTAGAAAACAGTGAGTATGGGGTGATGCGTTTGTTTGTTGACGTCGGTATACGTATTGTATGTTTAAATGAAGATGAAGACTGGTGACAAACTAGACATGCCCTATTAAAAAGCTACATACAGTAAAACCTGTGTTAAACGGCCACTCTCAAAAAAGACCGAAAATTGGTTTTCAAGAGCAATTATCGCTTAATGCAGGTCAAACGTATTGCAGAATGCTCTAAGGGGAGCATTCTGCAATACTTTCGACCTGTATTAAGCTACCATTTGTAAGTATTTCAGATCTTTGTTTTGTCTATTTTTGAGTGGCGGTTTTACACAGGTTTTACTGTACGTGCTTGTTTAAAAAAACAACATGGGTAGTCACATGGAAGTGCACAGATTATCAATGCTATACTCCAACACACAAAGATTAGCGGACCAAAATCCGTCAATGCTATTCCATGTAAATATGATTTACCTGGCTAAACAGACTACCGCGGAAGGTCCCGGATGTGACGAAGGAACATATTTACGTTAACGCGATTTCGCGGTAGTTCCGCTGATGCCCACCCGTGGATATACGGCATTTCAATTCGTCACATGGCTGATATCGACCCCATTTGCTAGCTAGGTATCTATTGCAGAGCATATCCGATGCAGGATTATCCAGTCCGATGCCGTCAAGCCGCTGCCATCATGCATATGATCATGAATAATCTCGACCCACACGTAGCACAGTTTCCCCAAGAACTGGTGACATATGGTGGAAATGGGCAGGTCTTTTCCAATTGGGCACAGGTATTAAAACATTCTTCTTCCACTCTATGCAACTTGGCCTCCGCTTGGCGTTTGTCAAGAAACAAATAACAAATAATAAATTTGAGCCAGCGCATGGGATTTCCAACAATGTGCCATTTTGACATGTGTAGACTCTGACGAGCCTATGCAGCCTCTTAAGGGCTGTTTCACATATACACCGAATCCGAACCGAAACCGAACCGAAACCGTAACGGCCACCGAATTGCATCGTTTCGTTTTCGGCAGACCTTTCACATATGAACCGAATCCGTGGACAAAATCTAAGAAAAAAGCCTGTTTAATTTGGACTAATTTCCCTCTCGGATAGCAGAAATACATTTGCAATACAAATTGTTCCATGTCAATGCATTATGTTCGTGGTCTTTAAAGTCGCTCTGGGTATTGTCCCACAAAATTCTGTAGTCAATAGTATTGTGCTAATTGTCTCGCTGGACAATCCAGCAATGGCTTTCATGATTACTAAGTTATATACAACGCACGTGGTTGTGTATGTGCAGATTTTATCAAAATTACCTGTCGTGTTTGCTGAAATTCGGCCACCGAAACCGAAAAAAATAAAATCAAATTCGTGCACGTTTTCGGTTCGGCGTTCGGTTTCGGTTCGGTTTCGGTTTCGGCGCATACGTGAAAGCGCTCATAGGGTTCAAGGCATTTTATTTTTTCGGTTCGGTTTCGGTTCGGTTTCGGTGTTCAATCGACTAGCAAAGGCTCTGATCAGACTGCGCGTTTGCGCAGGGTGATCTTAGGCTTTGCTGGTCGCACATACCACACTGTTGGAAATCTCACGCACTGGCTGATATATACTGGTCAAAAATTCTAACCAGCCACGTGTGTTTTTACCGATTTTCTGAAAAGTTGTAAGCACTATATCAATTTTCATTGCAGTACCGAAAAGGCTAGCCTCAGAAAACGGCTAAGCAAAATTCATTAAATTGTATCCGGGAGGCTTTACCGAATACATGTACCCTCAACTTCAAAATTCATAAGAATTTGCATTGGATGGTGGGGTAATTTTTGACATATTGGCCAATAGCAACGAGTCTCATGCAGATGGAGCGTTCATTTTAACATTTTAGTGTCCAATATGAGTTTGGCTTTGAAATGAAAACGTTTTGCGTGTGAAAGGGGGTTATGTAAATAAGTCACGACTCACAAATTGTGCCAAAATGCGAATTTTGAAAATGGGAGTACCATTATTCATATTGGCATCCTGCATGTACTGTTGAACATTGTGTCAATATCTTTACTGCCTAGGGTACATGTCACGTCTGGCTATATCGAGATGTAAAAAAGACTAGTCATAGCATTTCACGTTTTGAAGAAAATTAATAAAATGCAGGTGGCCGGCTAGAACTTTTGGCTAGCATATAATTTTTATACACTTACCTACATCTACTTGTGTTTGATACAAGATGATGTATCTTGGTCTCGAACCCAATACACATACATCTTATTTTGAAAGGTTAGTCACGGGCCACTTGGCCTTTCTCAAGAAACAAATTATGTAATTTTATATACCATGATCTCGGACCCAGTATAAATTAAATGCATATTTTTCACCAATTGCTCAAATCTTAAACAGAAATAGTACTGGAACGAATCAATTAGATCTTACTAAACGTATTGACTATGTTAACAATAAGGTTCCAGATAATACATATTTTAATATACCCTGCATTACTACTTAGCAAGTATTTTCAGTCATAAATTCGCTAGATACCTCAAAAGCAACAGGATTAGATGGCATTGGCCCGAAGATGATAACATTAGCAGCTCAGGTTCGGGCCCAGGCTAGGGTCGCAACTAAACTCGTTGTCTTGATTTATATGTTCTAGGAGATGATGCATGGATAAGTTAGGGGTATTTCGTGATAACTTAACATCTATGTGTCTTGATCCACATCTGAACTAAAGATGAGGTTGGCGCCGTAAAACCGGTTTAGGCCCTCCAGTAAAATATTTTTACTGACCGTTCCAAGGTGGTACTTCTTTTTGATGATCATTTTGTGTTATTTATGTCTTGTGTTTGTCATGCTTTCGCGTCTGTTCATTGCTGCCCTGTGGTCACATGCTGGGAAAGGGCTGACCTCTTGGCTCTTGTTTGTGATGCTTAATTGTGTTTTTGTCACTTTCTCATGCCTTGGGTACGCGTCTGAAGGCACTATGAAACATTATTTTATCACAATCTTTAGAATCATACTGCTACAGGAAAGCCGTATTGTCAGGTGAGAATTTTGTGAAATCGTATGCTTTAGTCTTTGGCTACTATGTAAATGCTTGTTAAGCTCGTGGCTTCTCTTCACAGTCAATTACCTTTGTGCCTTTGTAACCACTTTGACCTCACCGACTGCCTGTAATTCAAAATTGATAGCTTGGCTTAGGGTAAACACACATTTGTCTATATATCCTTATTAACAGTCACCCTCATGTAAGTGCCAAGGGCCCTGTTGTCTAAGGTTTGAGATTTCCAAAGACAAACCATTTTCACAACATATGAAAATGTTAAATTTTATACTCAATATATTTGGTTGTTACATGTAAATAAGCGACAACTTCTTATCCAACGATATAATTAACGATTGTACAGTAGAGCACAGATCAGGAATCGACACAATTAAGTATTTCTACTGACAAGGGACACCATATGGGAAAGTGACAAAGCACACAAGAAAACATCACTCACAAGAGGGCAGAGAGGTCAACCCTTACCTAGCCGGTGACCACAAGGCTGTAAGGAACATTAAGACAGTATAGCAAAGGCAAACATGAAATGAATCACACAGAAGCACTGCCATGGAATGGTCAGTAAAATAACTTCCATTTTATCTGAGCCCAATTATCTATTTTAAAGATATTTCTTGTTTTATATATGTCATGTGAATGTACTTTTTGCATATATGTTGCGTTTGTTACTAAGGGCCACATGGTATAATAGTTTTATATTAGCTAAATGTGTTGCCCTCATTAAATAATGTATATAAATAAAAATTGTATTTTGTTATAGCTTACTAGGCTTTGTTTGTACCTTTATGTTTTGTTAAGCATACGATTGAATGATATTATACGCTATCAAATTGGTAACTATTTCAGTTTCTACTTGTAATGAAATATCTCTCAGAAATGACAGAGGAACAGACGTTGGTTCTGTGTTCCGGGCATCCACAAGGACTGTTTCCAAGTTCGCCTGATTCACCAAGAGCTATTATTACCAATGGGATGGTATGGACTAGAAACTTTGATATATTCTTTAATTGATTGATGTCAAATCCATAGTGCTTTAATTATAACAATTTCGAATGATGTAAATGTGCGAAAACTCTAAGCAACAATCATGCCTATATCAATATAATATTATTTCTCAATATCGGAAGTTCAAATGTTGTCTTTAGTCTGGTGAGAAAATTGCTTTATTGGGCAATGTAATTTTGGTACTTCAAACGCACACGCTGACGCACCCAGTAAAGCATGAAGTCTAACTTTTTGTCTGAGTCTTTGCAACCATTATTTGTGTATACGAACAGCAAAGGCTCTGACGAGACTGTGCGGATGTGCCAAAACATCTGGTAGTTCACGTCAATGCGACAAGTGCCAAACTCTCTTGTGCTGTCCCATAGCGAGTTTTGCGTCATCTATTTAGATATTTAATTCACTGTGATCACATAGGCAGCATTTAAAAACTGCCTGTATTAACTTATTCGCAACGCCACATGTTGTGTGTTTTTCTCAATGCACTACAGCACTCAGAAAAAGCTGAGAAGTTAAAACCATTGACTGCAGCAATTCAATATATTTGAGTGCTTGCAAAAAAGGACCAAAACAAATCAGACAAAGGGTATCTGTCACTAAAAGCTTTTAGCCATTTTCCATGTTTCATCATAGTAAGTCGATTTAACCAATTTTAGCCGAATGGAATTTCCCAATCTTAATAATTGGACAAGTCCATTTCCGTTTTCAGGATTGTTGTGTGGTATTTTTCACTTTTATAGAACATTCTGTAAGCAAACAGTGGAGATCCTAATCAGACGCCGCGTTATGCGGCGTCTGATCTGGGCCTCCACTGTTTGCCTATGTCCCATAAAAAGTACGCTGGGTATATATGGGTTAATGTATTTAGCACAAAAACTGTGGTTGATTATGGAGTTTGTCGATATACAATCCACTGTAAAACAGTGTAAATTTATTTTATAGCGATGAAACCGGCAGTTTGACCTCTACAATGTAATGGATACTGGATTCAGTTTTTGTGACAGAATGGGACCGTTTTGTATTTAGTGTGCGTATGTTCTATAGTCCTTTTGTTTCAGGTCATTCCAAACTATTCATCAAGAGAAATGTATGAGAAAATGTTTGCTCTAGGGGTATCATTGTAAGTTCTTAATATTTAAAATTAATGACAATTTCAGACTTAGAAATTAGAGCACATAATTAAAAATGTGTTTCTTATGCACAACCAAAATAAAAAGAAAGGCAAAGATCAGGAATCGATACAATCAAGTACCACACCTGACCCGGAACACCATATGGGAAAGTGACAAAACACAAGAAAACACAACACACAAGCATGTGACCGCAAGGCTGCAAGGAGTAGACTAGACAGCATAACAGCATTTATATAACAAAGACAAGCATGAAACACAAATATCAAAGAGGATCCACAACAGAAGCAACGCCTTGGAACACGTTGTGGGTACTCAAACGAACCGTCTAAATAAACGGTTCCATTGAATGTCTTAAACATACATTTCCATTGGTGGGTAATACAATAATCACAATTTTACACTCATTTCTTTTGCTAATCTGAACCTTTACGGATGTTGGTTGTGTTACATTATAAATAACATATTTATGTCACAACGGGTACGCGGTGACCCTGAACCCATTCTTTTAAAAATCTGATAGCCAAAACAACGTTTTTGATCGCAAAAATGCTCATATTATCGATCGATAACATATAAGAGCATTTTGCATTACTTTCGACCTTCATTAAGCTATTATTTATCATTAAGATCTTTTTTTTGTCTATTTTTGAGTGGCCGTTTAACACAGGTTTTACTGTATGTGCATTTGTCTGTAGGTATGGTCAGATGACTGCTGGGAGCTATTGTTACATTGGTCCACAGGGAATCGTCCATGGAACAACAGTTAAGTAATGTCTTCATGTGTATACACAATTGTGCCACGACACGAGATTTCTTACAATGTGGTATGTGCGATGAGCAAAGGCTCAGACCAGCCTGCGCATACGCGCAGTCTGATCAGAGCCTTTGCTAGTCGCTTGACTACTTTATGATTGTTAAGCTACTGACTGAACATCATTTGGAGCTTCTAAGCTTAAAAGGTGCCTGCACAGGCTCGTCTGAGTCTACACCTGTCAAAATGCCACATTGTTGGAAATCTCATGTCGCGGCTCAAATATATGTTCTGTTCTGTTCTATATTCTTTTTGCAAGCAAAGTCAACATTTAGTTGTTTGATTTCGTTTTGTGTTGGTGTTGGCGTTGCAGTGAATAACCAGCTTCGTACTAAATGGTAAAATTTCACAGACACCTTAAAGTCAATGTATTCATGCATGCATTTTTCCAATGAGAGAATGCATGAAATACGCACAACCTATATTAAATTTGGATAAAAAAGATTAAACATGTGTATACTGGTGAATCCTTATGAGTACTGTGGCAAACAGTGAAAACCAAGATAAAATGCCACACAACACCAGGTTCTACAATGTTTGCTAAGACAAAAAAATACCTTCAAAGAAAAAAATTCAATTTTACTGAGAATTTATAAACAGTGAGCTATCGAGATATACAAAGGGACATCCCAAATTAATTGTACCAAGCCAAACGGAAATATCCATTTGTACATAAAGGGTTAAGATAAGTATCCTGATAATTGATATAAAAAACACACACAAAATACTTTCATTTTAGAATGAGTTATGTAAACAGCTAATTAATATCGATTGAACATTATTTTTCGTACTTGAACTTTATTTGTATTGCTTTAGCCTTGTAGTTTGTATTATTTGAACCTTATTTGTATTGCTTGAATGATGCATGCCCTATTTTGTATAATATATATTGGCTTTATATGATTTGCCGCAGAAGAAATTACAATAGGGATACTTTTTAGCTTTGTGGGAAATTTGTTTTAGAATGACAGTATAAATCATGCCTCTATCAAATATAAAGAGTGAAAAGAATATCTATCATATTTTAGCATCATTAAACATTATGTTTATCGTTTAAACTCTGAATACTCTGGATAAACGGATTCTTAAAAAAATAGTGAGACACTGCAATTTAAATTGTAAAGCAGCAGACTCGGTTTCATTGAGTCTGTCAATGAGAATTAATGTGCAACAACTCTATGTATGTATGTATGTATGTATGTATGTATGTATGTATGTATGTATGTATGTATGTATGTATGTATGTATGCGCGGATCCAGGAACTTTCGTCAAGGGGGGGGGGGGGGTCCATGTCAATCTGACAAAAAAAGCTCTGACAACGTTTTTTAGTACTCAGCTTATTTTACTGAAGTCAAATCGTTAATTTTGAAGAAAACTATCATTGTTAAAGGTTCCTGAGGGGGTCCAACATTTTCCAGGGGGCTCCAACTTTTTCCAGGGGTGTGTCCAATTGCTTATTCCCTATAGAAACCCATATAACTTGTGATTTTCCAGTGGGGGTCCGGACCCCCTGCCCCCCTCTGGATCCGCACTTATGTATGTATGTATGTATGTATGTATGTATGTATGTATGTATGTATGTATGTATGTATGTATGTATGTATGTATGTATGTATTCTATTTTGTAGCTAACAGTGTTAAATGCTGCAAGAAACCAACTTGGAACAAGCGATTTGTCTGGAAAAGTAAGTTGATCAAAAGACATATCCTGATTTACCTTGGCCAGATTATTATATATATGTACTGTGTTTTTCCTAATCCTTTTTAGTAACATACATTTTGAAGCATAAATTACGTACTGCCATAAATCGCATCACACACCGAAAAGTTGATTAGGCGTAAAATCTGTGACCTTAATGATGAAGACAGTAAATCTGCAATTATTGACTTCTACCTGGTGAAATCACTTATCGTCTAAAAGCAACAAAGCAAGTTTTGAGTGAATAAAGATTGATGTTTTCCTGGTGTGTCATGTGAATTTTCAGCTATGAAAAAGTAAGACAAGTTTGTCCAGAAAATGGAGAATTCTACTGAAGACGTCATTGGCACCTCAGTGTTTGAAGTTTTTGGTTCATAAAATAGTTTGGTACTTATCGCAAAGACGAGCAACAAGAGTTCTGATTAGCACCAAAGTTAGGACAACAATTAAACAAAATGGATGCACAGTCAAGTGCAAACTTTAAGCTAGCTAGCTTGGCTTTAATGTTAAGGGAGCAACCTTGTCTAACGGAGTAGGAGTGAGAAGATTTTGAAAGTTATTTACAGGACTAAACTTTGCTTGAAAATATCAAGGACATGGTAGGGGCTATATAAAGCGTTATGTTAAAGCAAATATAGAAGGCAGGATTGTGTCACCAACAAGTAATTTTATGTTTGAAATACTTTTCCTACTGTCCTACCAATGAAATATCAAAGGGGTTTCCCATAAAGACTGACTTATAGTGGAGCGGGAATTGACAATAATCATGCACATCCGGATACAAGCATGAAACTTGGTAGAAATGTTCATTAGCATGAGTTATTGGAATTTTTCTCGTTAGCCAATCAAAATTGGTCAATTTTCAAGATGGCGGCGCTAAAATCCAAGATGGCCGCCACAATAAACGTTAAATCATGAAATGAAGATTTTACATCATACAAAGAAATGAAATAACATCTAAAATGTTATTGTTGGATAAAATATATGATAAAAGGGTAAAAGTTTTCTTCAAATTAGCAAACATTATTTGAGAATAAGGGTTAAATGGGGCCAAAATGGGGGAAAATTAAGCAAAATTGACTAAAAATGCTGTGTTGCCATCAAACAATGGTAGAAATGCAACTGGATGTCAATTTGCTTGTCTGAGCTACACACCTATTCTAAACTATGAATTAGTTTACCTATTATAATTATTGCAGGTGAGATATAATGGTCAGATAGTATGATTGGGGGTCATTAGGGTAAAATGCAAATAAATTGAATAAAATTCTCTCCTTTTTGAACTACCATATCTTCCAAGTAAAACATGATTGTAATACTGGACAGTGCATTCTGTGTGGTATGATGTATTTTGTATTAATGATAAGGCTTAAAGGAATATAGTGCGGTTCCTGTTCCTATCATAAACATTAAAATGGCCTTTGGGAAAAAAACTAAAACAGGCATATTAAAAATTTTGAAGCGGTTTTCTGCGTTTAACGTTACTAAATAAAATAATTTCCTGAACCAACTACTATATAAAGGTTTTGGGCTTAAGAAAGTGTAGTTACTTCATTTAGGCCTTTTTATAATACATCTCAGACTCCATATGCACTATTAAATAGTCTGTAGAATAATATAGGCCGTCATCGTGTTTTAATGTTATGTCCTAATTTAATGTTACTATCTACCCTATTTTGTGGCATGAAAAAGAAACCACATATGTATTCATTTAGAAATAGTGAGGATGATCAGGAAATACCACAATCACAAACAGCAGACAACCCCATGGCACCGCGAGGAAGAGCCACTCAACCATCACGAAAAACCAGGAAGACAAATTAAGCAAAGCAACCAGCTCTCTCTTCCCCATCAAGATGATTGCAATACTAGAATGGACATAAAGTAACGTACAACAAAAACATAGAAAAATCACAGACTCCCACAATGGAAGTAATAATAAACAAAAAGTCAACAACAAGGCCTACCATTAATTGAGATAATGAAAAATGATAATAATGACGATACAAGTAATATTATATGATTGCGATAAGAATAGAAAAAAACGTTAAAGCATAATTATAAGGAGCTCATAAGTCAATATTTGACTCGAAAGCATACGCTGTGGATGGATTTGCTCCTTCTTTGCTTGTCCACTATAGTCGTGCTCAATATGAGTAGGGTGACGAAACAGATTTACAGTTAGAAGTATGAGAGAAAACCCTAAATTTGTCCAATGAGGTGAATAAAGTACCATAATGTGACAAACTACGTAACTCTACTCTTATCGAGCATGGACTCTACCTGTTTCTAAGTCAATAGTAATATGGCGCTGATACTGCTAACATGTACACTGCAAAGTTTGATAAATATACCAGGAAAGGCTGATGCCACTCTGTATGCAAGCCATGTTTTTGTGACACTAGAGGCAATAAAACATGACTCTTAAGTCTCAGATGGTGCTATACCTGCGTGTGGTCAATTTGTAGGGAGCAAAGCAGATATGCCTGGTTATAACTGCAGTGCTCAATGTTTTGAGCCATGGTATTCAGCCCATCTTACTACATGTATAACACAATCGTCTAGATTATAAGTGACAATGACATATTCAAGGTACTGAAATTTTCTAGTTCAGACAGAGACAGGTTTCAAGGGAAGAATACTTTGATTGCCAGTGCAGCTGGTTCTTTAAAAGTATATTTTAAATATGCTGGTTTTACATTCACGTATTCCTCTTGTGGTGGCGGAACAATCTTCATGGCGGGAGTCCCTACTATAAAAAGCACTCCCCATAATTAGGCCCCCTTGTTGACTTGTCACGATAGCTCAAGCTGCAGGGCATCCGCTTCCGAAACTGGAGGTCGTAGGTTGAAAACCCAGGTTAAGGTAGGTAGGTAGGTAGGTAGGTAGGTAGGTATGTAGGTAGGTAGGGCTGCTGCCGTTTGCCGGAAAACTTCAATACACGCCCTTCACCAGTATGGAATATGCATTTTGAGGGTCCTCAAAATATGAATCAAATGAGATCTCCATTTATGAAAAAATGAAGTTTGTTCATCCTTACTTCAAAAGGAGTTAAACCCTTTAATATAATCTTGATAATATTGATCATAATCATAGCGCCACGATAGTTAGGTAACCACCCTATGCAACTGGAGCTTCATAGTTAAGCATTCAAAAATTTAACTCGTTCTATATATTGATACATCTCAACCACCAATGGAGACACAAGATGGGATTCGATGAACCAAGTACTGGGAAGCAAATTTTTGTTATTGTTTTTGTAAAGTAGTTATTTCAAAATGTTAGTTGTGTTAATAGTGAATGGGATAGGAAAATCCATCGCATGTCTAATTGTGCTCAGAACCAAGCAATGTAGCAATTGGTTCTTAGTGTGACAAGGCTGTTTTCTTTTTCAACCTGCGACCTCCAGCTCTGAAAACGGAAGCTCTACCACTTGAGCTATTGTGACTAGTCAACAAGGGGAAGTAATTGGAAGTGCTACTTATAGCAGGGTCTGTTCATTGCTGCCTTATGGTCGCCAGCTGGGAAAGGGCTGACCACTTGGCTCTCGTTAGTGATGTTAAATTGTGTATTTGTGGCTTTTGATTGCTCCAGTTCCTGTTTATTGCTTCTCTAGTACTTAAATAATTCATAGATTATAATGTGATTATAGAGCAAACAAGCAAATGACATCTATTTGCATTTTCCCATTGTTTGACGACAAGCCCGCATTTAAGTCAGTTTTACTTAACCCCCCCCCCCCCCCATTTCCGTCTCTTTTCAAACTAATTCTTTAATAATCAGATAGGGCTAATTCAAAGTAATCAATATCATTTTATGATATATTTCATCCAATTATACCATTTTAGATGTTTTTTTATTGATTTGTATCATGTAAAAATCTTCATTTCCTGATCTGACGTTTTTACGGCGGCCATCTTGGATTTTAGTACCGCCATCTTGAAAATAGGCCAATTTTGATTTGCTAAGGATAAATATTCAAATTACTCATGCTCATGAACATTTTTACCAACTTTCATGCTTATATCTGCATGTGACTTCTTTTTGTCACTTTCCCCTCTGCTTAACATATGAATTTGGCAGCCATCTTGAAATTTCCGTTAGCCATCTTGAAAAAGGAAAAAATTGCGATGGCTAACGAGAAAATATTTACAAGAAAAGTTTTAAGAACATAATCTGAAAGTCTCATGCTTGTATCCGGAAGTGCATGATCGTCTCAAAAAACAGACATTTCCCGCTCCACTATTAACAAATATATGCTTGACGTCATTTCAAATTAGTTGGCCCATATATACTTATCCACAATTTACTATATAACATGTGTGTTTCATTATTGTAGGTGTTTCTGACCTCTGGGCTAGGAGGTATGAGTGGTGCACAAGCAAAAGCTGCTGTTATATGTGGGTGTGTAGGCGTTATTGCAGAGGTCAGTTATGAAACTTGCTGTAGTTATGAAACTTGCTGTAAGCATTTCAACCAAATAGACGTACTCGATGCGAGAAAACATGTCTTCGGGGTTTGCGAACAACACAGGCGCAGACCAGCCTGCGTCTCCGCGCAGCCTGATCAGCGCCTTTGTTATTCGCTTATTGGAAAATATCATATCTAAGCTTGGATCAAGCAAACTTTCAATTTTCTAGATAGTCCCTGTAGCTGAGGAGACTGGGTTGAGTCTCACTTTGGTGGAAACCCCGAAGACAAGTTTTGTCGCGTCGAGGCCAATATAAAGGCTGGTGTTAAGAAATGTCGACGACGTAGCAGACAAAGGTTGTGGAATAAAACAAGAGGTACAGTGTGTTTCTAATTTTTTCCACATCATTTGTCAGCTATAGCTCACCAGGAAAGCCTTTTATATATTGCCATTATAAAGGGTCGCTTCTGATAGGATAAAGCCAGCTATCATAGCTGAAAGCACAAAAGTGTGTTATATGTCTGCTATAAAATGCCTTTCCTAATTGGCTAAAACAAGCTCTCTCACGTATTCACACAGGCTTTGATGTACAGCATTTCACGCTACTAAAAGCTAAATAAAGACTAGATATAGCAATGCATACCTAATATTACTTTTGATACCTCTGAAAGATTTGAAAATTCAACAGAATATTTTTACTCACTGGGAATTAAGCTATATTTTATTTTACAAAGGTCTAATATCAAAATAAATAGGAAGGCAATACTATTAAGTACCACACCTGGCCCAGGACACCTTATGGGAAGGTGACAAAAACACAAGAAAACACAACACACAAGAGAGCCAAGAGGACAGCCCTTTCCCAGCATACAGGGAACAAACAAGACAGCATAACAAAGCCAGGCATACACCAAATAACAAAAAAGATTCACAAAAGAAGCACCGCATTGGAACGGTCAGTAAAGAAATTAATGGAGGGTTTAAACATGTTTAACGGTACCAACCTCACCCATAATTCTGATGTGGATCATGACACATAGATGTTTGGTTCGCATTAAAGATACTTCACTTATCGATGCATCATTTCCTAGTACATACAAATCAAGATATAAAAAAGGGGATACACAGATAAGGACTCAACAGTACATTCATCTGAATACCGCGCAGAAGAACCCAACAGTTGAAACCCGGTGGGCCTGACCAAAGAAACAACAAAGACACCACATCAGGCCCCAACAGTCTCATCTATATATAAGTCTTTAAGTCGGTACCGTCTGAGGCCCGTCCCGCTGGCATGCAATTAAAAAGGAAACCAAAGTTGTCAACTGTGATTGGGTTCACCACCAATCCTTTTATAATGAGAAATTATTTTACTAAACTACCTTGAAAAAATTATTAGTGCCAACAATTTTCTTTCATTTATACACTAAGTAGCCATAAATTCCGATACTAAACGCCACTGGCGCAAGAGAGATTTAAGTAAGACATGGAATTTAGATATCAAATTATAGTATCGGCGATAAAATTCTGAAAACAAATTTGCGCAGCTTGTGATACTGCTAGCCTTGTTTACGGAGATTCTGAGTTGAAAATGTATTGCAATTTTTGAGGTCTGCAACATGGCTAGATGCTCCAGCAAAACTTTTTAAGAGCGGAATCAATGCCATTTTTCTCTAATCCAATTCTTGACATACAATGTCAATAGTATAACATGTGAAATACAGTAAAACCTGTGTAAAATGGCAACTCCAAAATAGACAAAACTAAGATCTTTATGACAAATGGTAACTTAATGAAGGTCAAAAGTATTGCAAAATGCTCCTCTTGGAACATTTAGCTATACTTTTGACCTGCAGTAAGCGATAATAAGTCTAGAAACCAATTTTTGGTATAATTGAGAGTGGCCGTTTTACACAGGTTTTACTGTACATAATCTAATATTAATCTAATCAAGGTAAGCGAGGAGGCATTAAACAAGAGATACAACCAGGGTTGGCTTCTAGAAAAGACAAGTGATTTGGATGAGTGTATACAATTAATTCGACAAGCTAGAAGACAGAAACGGGCAACCAGCATTGGCTATTGTGGAAATGTTGTTGATCTTTGGTTTGTAACATTATAAGAATATATCATGTGATGGTGGGATAAAACAATTAGTCCCAAGGATCACAGTTTGGCACCACAAGACTTGCAAATTATGATACTGGTGAATGGATGCATACTTTTCATGTTCTGCATATTTTTCTTGGTTGTATTTATACTTTTAAAGACGTACACTGTGAAAATATATCTGATTGCAGATTAACACATGCACTTATTATTGGAAGGTGGTGAACAGCTTCGGCCTTTATAGGAGCATGTTATTCTGGGTAAAACCAAAATTATCAATAAAAAGTTCAACCTGGACCACATGTCTGTCAAATGTCTATTTGTCTGTTGTTCAATTTTGCTTAACCACTGGTATCCATTGCAACTGCCATTTTACATATCTGCATAGTTGTACTGTGGAAAACAAGACACGTTTTACCAATTCTTTCAAGAACAAGTCACCCACCATTCTAAAATAAGCCGCGACATGAGATTTCCAACAATGTGGTATGTGCGACCAGCAAAGCCTCAGATAAACCTGCGCATACGCGCAGTCTGATCAGAGCCTTTGCTAGTCGCTTGAATATTCTATGAATATTAAGCTACTGACATAACAGCATTTGGAGTTTTTAAGCTGAAAAGGAGGCTGTACAGGCTCGTATGAGTCTACACTTATCAAAATGCCACATTGTAGGAAATCACATGTCACGGCTCAAATTATTTTACTAAATACAAGTTTGATGGCTCTATTTCATTGGTACCATCGCATGAAATGACCTGCGCAAAATTGTAATAATAATAAGCCAGTGCATGAGATTTCCAACAATTTGGCATTTTGACATGTGTAGACTCAGATGAGCCTCTGCAGCCTCCTTTTAAGCTTAGACACTCCAAATGTTGTTCAGTCAGTAGCTTAACAATCATAAAATACTCAAGCGACTAGCAAAGGCTCTGATCAGACTGTGCGTATGCGCAGGCTGATCTGAGGCTCTGCTGGTCGCACATACAAAATTGTTGGACATCTCATGCACTGGCTCGACTATAAGAATCATATTTTGCATATTTGATGCATTTATAAACAATTAACTGCATAGTTTTGTTCTTATGTGGAGCGGCCTGTATTAGACATGCTCATGTTTGGTTCTCAGCTCAAGTAATCAACCTATCTAACCTTAATCACCTATTTGACTTGACTACAAATGGATGTTATTACAGTGGAGGGGCTTTGGAGGTTCGAGGTTTATTGCTGAATAAGGCGCAAGTTATGTTAGCTATGTTGCTTTAACTTTTGATTTTAGGAAGATTTTAGAAGGATAGTCAGCCCATTAATCCTATAGTTTCCATAATCTTAAGGCAATTTAGTGATTCTAGTGTTTAGATATCTAAATTTCAGTTTGTTATTATGTCTCTGTCTTGTCCTTTTTAACCCATGTCAATGCGGCCTGGGAAGATAAATTTTGACTTTCATCAAAGTGTGTTTTCTGCATTTGCTTAATATATTGCAACTAAAAACTCTTTCTTTCTTTTATTATTTTATTACTCTAGGTTAACATGGTTAACAACAAGAGAATCCATTTTAGCATAACATGTTCATATACAAATAACGTGAGCATCAACACATCAGAGCATTACCTATCCAGTTGCGTAATTCTCGAAATGAGGGGTCACAACTCAGTTTCCCTAAGTCAGCATAATAAAAGGGACAAAGTAAACTGTGTTAAAGTACATATTATGTAACTGAAATAAAGTGGTCTCCCCAAGGCTTCAAGAAGTTGACAGGGTTGATTGAACATGTGTTAATAATAAAAGGCAGTTGGACCGCTCGCATTTAAAGGGGGATTTCAGTGCATTGTTGATCAATGTAAAGCGTTTAACGTACATATTTATCTTAGGGAAAGGCTAGTTGAAGAATATGACAGAACAGGAGACATGCTAGTAGACCTGGGCTCTGACCAGACTTCTTGTCATAATCCATATTTAGGAGGCTACTATCCTGTGCAGGTAAATGGTTTGTTGATGCTATCAGAACACTTAAACAGTTTATCAAGCCAGGACACGCGATTTCTAAGCTTATTACGTCAGTGATCATTGAAAGCTCATGAGAGTATGTACATACTCACCAGAGCCTTCACTGTTCGCGTACACACAGAGTGGAGATTGAGAAGGCTCAGCTGTAGCCCCCAGTGAATACGTAATCTGAGTGTTCATTTGAAACATTCACGCGTGTGCGATAAGTACCAAATCTTGTGTGCTGACCCATGTAGAAGATCTTACGCGAGGGCTCATGTTTTATTAAATTCATTAGCCAAAATTGGGAAGAGAGATGAAATGTGAGGCTTTGAAAAGCATAATTTTGCTTTTCACAAAGAGTTACAAAGCTTTAATAATAAAGGAACACCAATGTTAAATTCTATTTATCATATGAGACTAGAACTACTTTGAAATTGCAATTTTGGCGTTAAAACGCCATTAGGTTGCGATATATACGCGACATTGTTATGGCCGTTATTGCATAACGTTACTAAAATTTGTAAACCACTAGTGGTGTATCGATTTTAATGCATAGGTTTATATTACTTTCCAGACATGGTTTCATATATTAAGTAATGTTATCTGTTGCAATGTATGAAACAAATATAAGATTTATTTATGTAGAAAGAGACTAAAAGTACCTTTTATTTGTGTCATTGCATTTTGAAGACTATAAAACTCTATGGCAAGTATATATATATCAATATTTGTTAGGACAATCTGTTCGACCGCATTACAAAAGAGTAAAGTATGATTTCACGCATCAAACGAAGACTACTGAAACAAGCATCGTTTCTTTTCATGAAAATGCAATCCATTTTAAGAAGTGTGACTTCTCTTAAAAGAAAGAACTAAGGAGTGAATTACGACCGATCCCATAAGGAAGTGGAAAACACTGTCTCTACACTAGGCGATCTCGTTTTAGTGTGTACAATTTGTATTTCACATGTGTGCTTTTGAATGATTTAATTGCATTTTGTCAAGAAATGTAAAGAAGAAACCCAAAGCGAAAGTTCAGAAAAAGAATGACCAGAACATTCTGTTTATACAGCATTAATCCAAGCACTTCATGTCAATTAATACACGTACAACCCGTCAGGAGAATATTGCATCATAATAACCCATGTAATTTGCATATATATACTGGACTGGTTATCTTCTAACAATGCCATTTATACCCAATGGATCTATTGATTCTATCAATTGCAAGAGTCTATTTTCAATATTTTGGTTTTCAACTTTTTGCTACAACATTAATATTCTGTATTACTTACTGTTTTATTTGCTTAACGTTTCAGTTGTACAACAAGATTCAGTTATTTTATCATTTTGGAAATTAGACTAGGAATTTATTGTTTACATTTATTTATGTTCTGTTTCATAGATAGGCTTTGAAGAGTCCAGGTCAATGATGCATGAAAACCCAATAAAATTTAAAAACCTAGTACAAGAAAGGTAAATATACATACAATAGTTTCTCTTACTTGTATTTGTATGTCGTATTATATTATTTCCAAATACTAAAAAATGTAGTCGCAAGACTTGGGCAGATTTTATATTGTGCAACCAAAATATATTTGTTAAAATGTAGACCATTAATAAAATGTTAATATCCAGTAAACAATGCAATACATTTTAATATTCTAACATGTTTATGGCAAACAAAGTAATAAAAAAACAAGTGAAAAGTATCTACAAAGAGATATAAGATTTGTTCTCCATAGGTGGAAATTGTTGTGTAGTATTTTGCTATTTCATTCAAAGTTTAAAAGTGCATTCTGTAAGCAAACAGAGCAGAACCTGATTGGACGCCACCACGTTTTATGGTGTCTCAATTTGTTCACGTCCCCTCAAATGAACGCTAGTCGTTTATGAGTTAATTGAACTCTCTAATCTTGTAGACTTAACGTTGACGAGATTTGATTGTATTCTCTATGTAATTACTAGATTTTTCTATCTACTTACTTGGGAAGAATATTAATTGGTACATTTCCTTTTCATTTTCTTTTTTTTTTTGATTGAGTTGGTGCTTACTCCAAAGTCAACAATTGTTAAGTCATGTTTAGTTTATTTCCTGCATTCCTGGGTTGAACCATTACTAAGCAGTGGATAATGTGTCTTGCTCAAGGACACAACATTGTGACTGGTGAGTCCCAAAGTAGCAACCCTTTGATCCCCAGCTTAACGCTCTACCAACCGAGTCACTGCAAATGAAATAGATATACCAAAGGCAAGAAACCATGCTTAATATAATTACCTGGTGTTTCCTGAATGTCATTGTTCAAAATATGCTCTATTTAACAAAACTAAAAATGTATTTGAACAGCTCTAAGCAAAAGCAATTGATATAAACTTAAGGGAAGGCTTCACCCTGATATTAATCAAAAGAAATATTTGTTTCACACATTGAACGAATGAAAATTACAAATGAAAGGTCTTTGAAAATAAGTAGTAAAGAAAGTGTCGTTTACAACTTAAGCACACAACATATTTTGTTGTATGTTTAAATTTGTCATTATTTTCATAAACCTGAAATTTGATGTGATGTTTCCTTTAAATTAAAAAAATGCAGTAAAGCTGATTACCAAAAATAGAAATATCATAAAAGTGCATTACAAAACTATGATTAAACATGAAAGCCCTATCCACAATGGGGGCAACACCAAATAAAGAACTTCTACCTTGTTTGGTTTTGTTAAAAGTGTAATAGAATTTGACCATGTATTTTTCTACGATTGTAAGGCGGTGCTTTGAGGTTAAATCCTTTGTAGCCCAATGGGCTTTCCATAAATAATCTAGAAAAATGGATCCTTTCGAAATTGAGAGTACCTTCAATATAAGAAAACAGCAGACTCAGTTTTATTGAGTCTATTCATGAAAACCAATGGAAAGAGCAGCAATTCTCACGCCCCGTAGCACTGGTATTCTGTTTTCTGTCAGAACCGAATATTCCTGAAGTTTAATACAGTTAAGTACTGATGTTACATTGTATGTATTGAGTAGTCACAGGTTATAATTTCAAAACAATATCATAGTTCTTTTTCTGATGATCTTTTGGTCTTTGCGAGCCATTGAGATTCTGAAGAAATGTCACTTTCATCTGTCTCATCACTGTTTGCAAAAATACCCGTTTAAGTGTTTCCATTCTACAATGGGTTAAAGGTATGTGCGTTGCCTGATAGTAGTGTTCGACATTTCTTATGAACCAGTCAGGCTAGCGTTAGACTAGAGATCGAAAGGTTGCTAGTTTGAGACTCAACAGAGTCACTGTGTTGTGTCCTTGAGCAAGACATTTTATCCACTGCTTAGTAATGGTTCAATGCTAGGTATCTTATTTTCATTTAGTCTTCGAAGGCAAGTAGCAGCTATCAACCACCTCGCCAACAAAGGTCTATATTTCTGGGATTATGGAAATGCATTCTTGCTAGAAGCTGGAAGAGCAGGTAACGTTCGACTTTTCTTTCTACTTTTGGGATTACAAGTGCAAAGTATAGTAAAGGTAATTTGCCATGCAATAAAATCGATAAACCACTGGTGGTTTACAGATTCACGGGAAACGTTATGACGTCCATAACAACGTTGTGTACATGATGGCCAAATTGTAACGTTTTTACAACAGAAATGAGATTTCAAAATAAGCATAATGTCACATGATAAATAGAATCTAACATTCGTGCTCCTGTTTTATTAGACTAATTACACTTGCTGCGAAAAAGATATAAAATGCTCGACAAGCCTCGCACATTATCTCTTTTCCTCAACTTGTTTAATAAATTTAATAAAACATGAGCACTCATTTAAGATCCACTATTTAAAATGCTACTCGTACATATCTAGGCATACAATTTGAAGGCAGAAAAGATACAAGAACACAGTTGCATTACAACCAGACAACCACTAATTCATTCGGGAAAGTCCGTCACAATTCGAGAATGGAATCACGACTCAGGTGTATATAAGGAGCATTACGGGTAGATCTATGTACCAACAAGCTCCATTTTGATAGTCGGAACCGGCGTATGGAAAATTAGTTCTGTAGCATGTGGGTTCAGCTCTATTAAAATCGATTATTCTGATTATCCGAAAAGCTTAATCAGCAGAATAAATGAAGTTTATGTATTTTTCAATAAAATATCGCTATAGCGCTATAGCGATATTTTATTGAAAAAACATAAAATTAATTTATAACCGTTTGTTTTGCTGCAATTTTACTTGTTATTGCGCTAGCATGGTTTCTGTGACGTTAGCGTCACGTTTTATAACGTCAGCGTTGCGTTATCACCCGCATTATCAGAGTAGATCCTCGATGTACATCCGTGGTCTGATTCCACGGAATTTCATGGAATTGGCAGAGGCAGTTCCGATTGCCACCAATTTTAGCATTTCATTCCAATGAAACATGTAAAGATCAGCTGTCAATAATATAACATTTGCTGTCTACTAGTGTCATCACTACACAAAATCTTGTTCATTTCTACATGCTCATTTACATTGAAACATAAAAAAGTAGTTGAGAAATTTGTGAAAAAACGTTTATAGTGTAAACACTCATTTATTGAATTGACATATGATGTATATGCACATTGGAATGTTACTGAAATTAAGGAAACCTTTTTTGAAATATACCTTTATCAAGAATCATGTCCATTAGCTTCTCTTTAAAACATCTCAATCTGCCTATCAGTATTAAAATACATGTCACAAAATGGCAAATTGTTTATATTTACTAGACAGCTATACCACCCGATTTCATGAACTATGCTTTTGCTAAGTTGGTAGTTGCATGGTTGTAACAGCTCACGTATACAAGTAAATGATTCTATAGTTAATATACGTAGTGTTGACAACATGTGCTCTGTGTTGAAGTGCGTTGTCGTCCTGGTACTTTCAGCAATGCCCTGTGCAAGTGAAAAATAAATTGTACTTAAAATGTAAAATTTGAAGAACATAACCTTGGGTGATCACGTTACCTATTACGATAATTAATTTCATCATTTGGTCATGGGTAAGGCTTGTCCTGACCATGATACTGCCACGCAATACCTATCGTGCTGCTGGACTGTTGCAGCACGCATTGCCATCGACTTTCCGTGACATGATGGTGTAAGAGCACTACCGTGACCTACCAAATCCCCCGCTATGTCGCCAAGTGAGCTCATTTGTGATATCATAGATCACAAGGTGCGCAGCAGACCTTAGCATTGCAACAATTTGCTGTTTGGCTGGGCATTACAAAAGGTTGACGATAGATACTAAGGGAGATAAATCCGTAATTGCTTGCATGCCCAGAAGGTGTCATTCTTGCATCAATGCTCGAGGGGCATGACCCAGATACCGACTCCCTTTGGGTATAGAGTCTTGCTTCTTTATACGAGTCTGTGGTTCCTGTTATATTGTCCAAAGTATATTACCTCTTTCTTGCTATATATGGTGTGCTACAGTCGCTGGTTTTTGGTCATGCTCGTTTGTTTTCACTCATAGAAGCCAACTTTGCAAAACAAGTGACAATGACCAGTAAATAGCACTATCACAGATCATAAACATGCGCGGAGCCAGGGGGGATCCAATTCTGCAACGTTGTTTTTTTATGAGGGGAAAGATGAAAAGAGGATCCAAATAGCACTTGGGCCATTATCCACCCACCAGTGAAATGCCATTTTATGGCGTTTTGCTGGCTTACAAATGATGGCCCAACATTTAATGCTGGCTTGGTAGCTTTGTAATTTTTCAGGGGATCCGCACTAGTATTGCTAAGAAACCCTATATTTTGGTAATTTTTCAGGGGGTGTCTGGACCCCCTGTCCCCCATCTGGATCCGCGCATCATAAACCAACACTAGAAATGCACTTATAAGTACCTCACAAAATACAACCGGAGCAACAAAAACATCGAATGTACTACAAAAGAATCAACACCTCAAAATGGACAGTACCTAGGGCAACTATTGGGTGGTGGAGTGTATATATTACTAGCTAAATATTGAAAAAATGATTGGAAGGCACATTTCATCAAATAATATATTGCTGGATTTTTGCGTTTACACACATTTTATTATTGTCCCCTCTGCTTAAAGCTAAAGGTAAGCCAGGCGCTCGCCCTCTGGCCCCCCAGAAATAAGGATGGCTGCCCGGCACCACTGGGGACAGACTTATGTACCTTTGTACTTACGCAGGCCTGTTTGTGTCTCTTGTTTTGCAGACTTGAGAGGTGACAGGTTGGGGTAAGAGTCCCCACGCAAACTAGTGGTAACTGTCCGTAAAAACCGCATCTATAGCAACCTGTTTTCATAAATAACCAAAAGCTTAAATTTATCAAAAACTATCTTACACTAGTAAACCTGTAAAGAAGATAAAAGTCAAATATAGCAATTTTTATAACTGCTATTGTCTTAATTATTGAGTTCTATATCTTGTTGAACATTCATTTTTTAATCTCTTACTTTATCTATATGACAGTTTTCATGATCAACTGTCCAGTACCTTAGTTATATTCTTGCTCTTATATTTTTTAAAGTTCTGTATTGTAGAGCTTTTTTAGGGAGCGCAGTGGCTCAGTGGTAGAGTGCTTGACTCGAGACCGAAGGGCCGCGGGTTCGAGCCTCACCGGCGTCACTGCGTTGTGGTCCTTGAGCAAGACACATTTATCCTAGCTTAGTACTGGTTCAACCCAGGAAGAACGTCCCGCATAACTGAAAGATTGTTGAGTGGACGTAAAGAATCAAATCAAACAAAATTGTAGAGCTTTAAAGTTCTCTATTGTAGGGATATCTTCAGATTTAACTTGAAGAGCAGTTTACCTGTGAAATATCTTTGTTAAATTCCAATATCTTATTCAAAAGAACATATTGTAGTTCTTTCTGTCTCAAATTCATTTATTTCTCTAATACTATTTGTGTCTTTTTTTCATTATACGCATAAAAACTCAAACAGGCTTCAATTGAACGAGTCTACTACAATCATTTCAATTGCAAACTTTTTAAATAATCTATCACAGTTTATTTTCTTAACTGTACATCACAACCGGGCTTATACCGTGTCTGTAGGGTTAAAATATACAGATTGCTTTACTGCTGTAGTAGATAAGGTGATAACCCTTATTAAAACAGAGTGCTGCCCGTTTGTTGTGGGTTTACGTTGTGTGAATGGGAGAAGAGAATCCTGGCAATTGAGGAAAGCCCGGGGATCTCCAGCTTTCCAACACACTGTTTTGGTCTCGGATTCAGCTAGACGTGAGTCCAGTGCTAGGTCCGGCGCTGGATCAATCGGCTGGGTGGTTCAGCTTTTGAAATCAACTTAATCTTTCTTCCTTCTGTCTTTTTAAAGTATCTTTTGGTAGTTAACCGGGTTATATTTTCTTCATGCATATCTCACTTCTTGGTTTCTGCTCATGGGCTAATCTTAGGGCATACAGACCAGCGTTGGAAAGCTTTAAAGCTGACGAACAACTGGAAAATATGAACTGGAGTATAGTAGGTATGTAACTTCAGCGTAGGAAATAGGAGAACCATTTCCATATTACGTTCCCTTGTAGGGCTCCGCGGTGGGTGAAGAGCATAGCTACTGAACATAAAATCAACACTTTGGATATTACTAAAAACATTACATCCATGATCCCCCCTTCAACCTCAGGTGCTAGCCTGGGGTTACCCCCCAATCTTGGATTACATCAATCCCAAGATAACAATGGTAAGCGACCAGTTTCTTCACAAGGAAAACAAGCTAGAACTTCAGATACTGACTCTGATGATGATCAACCAAAATCTACTGCTTTCCCTAAATTTATTCTTATTCAAAATTTGAACACAGAAGAAGAAAAAGTTACCAGCCTATCTCCATTCATCATAGAAAAAGTAATAGAAGGTTTGATAGGTACACCAAAAACAGTGAAAAATTGAGAGACAACAGCATACTAATTGAAACACTAAGGAAAGGTCAAACACAACAATTACTTAGACAAACAAAGTTTTACAACATAAATGTTAGAATCTTTCCCCATCCAACATTAAATTATTCAAAGGGCATCATAAAAGATCCCGCAATGAAAGGAGTCTCTGAAGAAGAAATGAAAGAAAATCTTAAATCACAAGGAGTAACATCAGTCAAAAGAATTATTATCAAAAAAGAAGGAAAACACATTGAAACAAACACTTTTGTACTCAAATAATACTCCGATAGTTCCAAAAGAGATTAAAATTTTCTACAGAATCATCAAGATAGAGCTTTACATACCTAATCCTCTTTGCTGTTTTTGGTGTCAAAAATTTGGCCATCATGAAGACAACTGCAGTGCACCTCCTGTTTGGGGTAAATGTGGGCAGGAAGGTAATCATACATCAACTTGCTCAAACCTTATTAAATGTGCTTATTGTGGTAAGGACCATCCTGCGTACTCAAATCAATGTGAAGTCTGGCTAAAAGAGAAAGAAATAATCAAACTAAAGGTGAAAAACAATATAACATACCCAGAAGCAAGAAAGTTGTATGAGTCATCAATACATCCAGGAGTGAACTTGTATGCCTCAATCATCAAAACCAAATCAAAAACAGTAGAAATGAAAGATGCACAAACACAAACTTGTGACATGTTAATGCAATCATTAGTTGAAGAATGGCAAAAAAGGTAACAGCTTAAGGGAAACAAGCAACTAAACCTAATGAACCAAAGAAAACTTTAAAACCTATCACAACTAATACAGCTTCTTCATCATCAACAATAAACCCACAAAATAAAAATCAGTCAAACAAAACTTCTCAACCTTTGAAAAATAAAAGTCCAGATAGATCAACAAAAGGATCCTTGGATATAAAATTGCAAAATAAATATGGAACTTTAGAGGAAGAATCCAGTGTGGAATTGTCTGTTGACATTCTCAAGCTCTCTAGTTCTTCTAACCTAGGAAGCAGATCACCAGTTCTTCCTCCATAATCAATCAAGCATAAAATAAATGAAAGTATCCAATCTTTTAATTATATAATCTTTATACTTTTTAATGGGAGAAATGAATTTTAAGCACAAAATCATACAATGGAATTGTCGAGGTCTGAAACCAAAATTTGATGAAATATCCATGATACTTGAACAACACGAACCATCTATTTTCTGTCTTCAAGAGACCTACTTAAAACCTAATGATAATGTAACCCTTAAGGGTTTTAACATATATAATAATATACATTCTGACTGCCAAAGACCTTCTGGCGGTAGCTCTATCTTTGTTACATCTTCTTGTCCTCGACGAAATATAGTGTTACCACAGAACTGCAGGCAACTGCTGTTTCTGTAACGTTAGATAAAGAAATAACCATATGTTCTATTTAAATTCCTCCTTCCTTTACCTTAAAAACTGAACATCTTGATTCTTTATTAAAACAACTTCCTTCTCCATATCTACTATTAGGTGACTTTAATGGTCATAATATTCTCTGGGGTAATAAAGATAATAATTCCAGAGGCGAAATCATTAAAAATTTCATTACAAACAATGATATATGTCTTATGAATGACAAATCAAACACTTATATGCATTATCCAACAGGCTCTTTCTCTTCCATAGATCTTTCCTTATGCCATCCATCCCTTTTTCTTGACTTTAATTGGTCTGTCTGTAAAGATCAACATCATAGTGATCATTTTCCTATCGTCATTAAAAGTAATACTTCCACAGTAGAAGATCATAATCCAAAATGGAAACTAAATAAAGCTTATTGGGAAGTATTTCAATCTTTATGTACTGATACAATAACTTTAGAAAGTTTCAAAGATTCTTCAGACCCTTTGTCTGATTTCACCTCTTCCCTTATTGATATATCTTCTAAATGTATACCCAAGACCTCGACAAATCCAACAAAAAGTAATTCATGGTACAATGATGAATGTAAAGAAGCTATTAAAACAAGGAAAAAAACTCTAAATAAATTAAAAAAAATATCCAACTAAGGACAATTTAAATGAAGTAAAAGTATTTAGAGCAAAGGCTCGCAGAACAATTAAGATATCGAAACGAAAGTCATGGCATTCTTACGTTTCAAAAATTAATTACAAAACCCCTATAAAAAAGTGTGGGATATGATAAGAAAAATATCTGGTAAGACAAAGTCACCAAGCTACACCCATTTAAACAATCCCGTTGCAGAAACAAAATCAACAAGTAAATTTGATATAGCTTAAACTTTAGGAGAAATATTTCTAAACAACTCATGTTCAAGAAATTACTCTGAAAAATTTCAAAAAGTTATAGCAAAACAAGAAAAATTAAACTTAATTTCGAGTCTGCAAATACTGAGGAATATAATAATCTTTTTAATTTTGATGAACTTTTGGATGCAATTAAACAATCACATGATTCTGCAACTGGGCCGGATGATATACATTATCAAATGCTTAAACATCTCCCAGAGAGTTCCCTCCAAGCTCTTTTAAGTATTTTTAATCATATATGGACTACTGGTAATTTTCCTGAAGACTGGCGATTAGCCACTGTAATACCTATACCCTAACTAGGGAAAGATCATTCTGAGCCAACCAATTGTAGACCTATAGCTCTTACAAGTTGTCTTTGTAAAACGTTGGAAATGATGATTAATAAAAGGTTGATTTGGTATTTAGAATCCAACAATCTTTTATCACAGTATCAGTCGGGTTTCTGAGCTGGCCGTAGTACAAATGATAATTAAGTTAGATTGGAAACTTTCATACGTGATGCCTTTGTTAAAAGGGAACACGTTGTGGCTGTCTTTTTGACTTGGGAAAAGCATAGGATACCACATGGAGATATGGCAATATGAAAGATATTCATAAACTAGGACTAAGAGGTAGACTACCTACTTTTATTGAAAGCTTCCTTGCTGATCGTACAATGCAAGTAAGGGTGGGATCCACTCTTGCTGATTTAAATGATCAGGAACAGGGGGTCCCACAGGGCGGTGTACTTTCTACAACTCTCTTTAATATTAAAATCAATGACATCGTTAAATGCCTAGATAATTTAACAGACTGCTCACTCTATGTTGATGATTTTTGTATTTGTTTTCGATCAAAGAGTATGCGAATCATTGAAAGACATCTACAGCAAAACTTAAATAAGATAGAACATTTAGCCACAAACAATGGCTTTAAATTTTCCAAGTCAAAAACACAGTGTGTACATTTATGTCAATTGCGAAAGCAACATGATGATCCTGTTCTTACATTATATGGATCACCTATTCCTGTTGTACAGGAATACAAATATCTTGGTTTGATATTTGACAAAAAGCTTAGTTTTATCCCGCATATTAAATACTTGAAGGCAAAGTGCTTTAAATCTTTGAACATATTTAAAGTTTTATCTCACACTACTTGGGGTGCAGATCAAACTACACTTTTACAATTATATCAATCTTTGATTCGTCCAAAATTAGACTATGGATCCATTGTTTATGGATCGGCAAGAAAATCCTATTTAGCTATGCTTGACCCTATCCATCATCAAGGTCTTAGATTAGCTCTAGGAGCTTTCAGGACTTCTCCAGTTGCTAGTCTATATGTTGAAGCAGAAGAGCCATCATTAGCTACACGAAGAGAAAAGCTTTCTTTACAATATGCTATTAGATTTGCTGAGAATCCATCCAATCCAGCCCATGAAGTAACATTTCCACCAAAATACACAGATTTATATAAAAGTAAACCAAATTATATTATGTCATTTGGTGTTAGAATTTTACCACTCTTGGAATCAGCGAATATTAATCCTAAAAATATAGATATAAACTTTACACCAAACATACCAGCCTGGTGTATGTATAAACCAAAAATTCTCTTTGGTTTACATTCTCGAAAAAAATCTGAAACAAGTCCTATTATTTTGAAATCTAGATTTAATGAACTCAAGTCTTATTATACTAATTTTACATATATTTATACTGACGGTTCAAAGGATGATATGAGAGTTGGTTGTGCAGTGGTATCTGACAACTACTCAGAAAACATGCGATAAAGATAGATAAATATCAAACAATTGGCAAACATCATGGAGTAATAGTGTTGGAAATAAACTCTATGATATCAAACCTATTATAGGATCATCTCAAACGGTAGTACGTAATATTCGTTTAGAGGAGGTTGTACTTGCACGTATTCGAATAGGTCACACGAGGATAACACACTAGAGAAGAACCACCACAATGCGTTGGATGCGATAAACCTTTTACAGTACGACATATACTACTTGAATGCGTTGACTTTTCTAATATTAGAAATAAATATTACCATGTTAATACAATTAAACAATTGTTTAATGATGTACCTATTGATAATATATTCTTATTCTTAAAAGAGATTTATCTCTTTAACAAATTGTAACTACCTCTTAACAAAAATCATTTATATTTTAACTTGTGTTACATCATATCATCAGTTTCTACAGTTCAGGCGAAGAACATGTATATTCATCTGATTAGCCCTTTGTAGTTGTCAGATAGTGTACATGATCTTCCCTATTCATAATCATATTAAATTTTAATGTCCTTCATCTAATCATACGTTTATTGTGTTGAGTTGTACATTTTTTAAATAGTTGTGTCTTATTGTATATCAGTACTATTTTAACCTAACCTTGATGACACTAATGACCCAAAAGAGTTGATGCGTCGTTAAACTCTAACTCATCATCATCATCACATTTTATTATAAAAGTGAACATACTTTATGCCTAAATTAGGATATCATAACAGAAAAATTAACTAACTAAAAGAACAAAAAAAAATAATAATAAGGAATGGTACAGATAACTGCCATTATCATTCCTATTTCGCTCAATAAGGTTTGATCTTAACAGTCAATGGCGCCAATACAAGTGCACGAAATTCTACTAAGAAAGGGAAAACATTGAATCAAGAATATATTATATAAAATTCTAAAGCACATTATACAAGAGTTGCGCATTGCCTCAGTAAACATATGCTTCCTTTAAGTCACCCTTTCCACTGCAATGATTTTTCACTTATCACTTATCATGACTTGACATAAACAAGTTAAAGATTAGCACCTTTTTGCGTGTACAATTGTTTTTATTTTCTAATAGATAATCTACAATACAGGTATTCATAAATAATAAATAACCTAAAAATAGAAAACAGCAGACTGGGTTACATTGAGTCAGTTCATGAAAATTAATGAACATTTCGCATGTGCTTTATCACTGTTTTAGAAACATCAGTTTAGATATTGTTTATGTTGATCAAAGTAATAGTATGTTTGAGATTGTTCTTTTAAAAATGCACAACGTATTTTTGGTTGAGAAAAAAGAAATTTTGATTGTGAGTACGCACTTTTTATCTGGAGCCCTGAATTTTACATTATATTTAAACATGATTTTACCATTACCAGGAGCTGATGTTGGTCAAAACACTGGCTTACATGGCACATTCTTTCGCTATCCTAGCTATGAACAAGATATCATGGGAGATATATTCTCACTTGGATTTGGGCCATTCAGGTAAAGTTATCTCACCTTGTGTGTTTGGCTAATATCACATGCAAGCTCATGCAACTTAACAGCATATTCTAAATCTACTGCAATGGTGAAAAGCACAATGCTCATCTATTATTTTAATGCTTTTTAAATCTCCAATGCAATAAAAGCAAAGGCTGTTCAAAGCTTTGGTGTGTATTTATGTTTAAGTACATATTTGATAAATTATGTCAGCACAAATTGAAGGTCTAGGGAATAGTACACAAATACAGATAATGATTTCAGTCTCCTTTCTCAATATTCCCGTTGTTAAATTGGCGTAGCTTCCATTACGCAGTATACGCACATGCGTAATAAAGATAATAACACTCAATGGAGCTCACCTAATGTGGTAAAAGTGATTTTCCATACCTTAAAGAACTGCCCTTAAAAGAAGCAAATTCATTCATTAAAGAGAAGTTCCCATTTCAAAAAGGGACGTAATTGTAGGGAATCACTGCTTGATACAGTAGTCTCCCTTTGATGTGCGTAACTTTTTCAAAGTTTTGGCTACTCCATTGTGTTACACCCCAGTTCATTTTTATAGACCACTATTTAAGTGCAAAAGATACTGAGCGCACACCCGTTTCTGGTTCTTAAATCATTATGGAGAGATTTTTTAAAAAGATATTTGAGCCGCGACATGTAATTTCCAACAATGTGGCATTGGGTTTTCTTAAAGATATTTTATTTATGACAATGTCTTTCAAGGGAGGTTTTGTCTTGTATCTTATTTTGGTGCCATTGGCAAGTAATATTTTGTTAATTTTAGCACCATAGTAAAATGCACAGACTACTTTCTTCCTATGACTTTGATTATATGGTGTTGATTCACATTTCTGACGTAGAGGAAGGAGAATATAATTATCAACATATCTGTAAATAACTGATGAATATCATTTAAGAGCATTTAGTTATAACTATGGTATTGTTCACAGGTGGGTGTGTACTTCCGCTGATCCAAATGATCTGGATAAAACTGATGAAATAGCAACCACTGTGTTAGAAGATATCATCAACGAAGGAGGTAGAAATGTTTAAAATTAAACTTTTGCTTAAAAATATATACACTTACCATAAATCATTAACGCATTTTATCATTTCAAAATAGCATCTAATCATATTTCAAAATAATATCTAATTATGTTGTAGCTGGACTGCGTCTCGAGTAATTATAAATCATTTTAATTTTATGTCAATGTTTATTACTAATCTATCTTTATTAATATATACTAATTTATCAATAAAACCTTGATACAGCACAATAAATCATCCAAAATACTGATCATAACCTCAAATTCTGCTATCCGACCTTAAATTAAAAATGTAAGTGAGTATAATCAGTAAATACCACAATCATGCAGTGCAGACCAGCCCACAGCACCATGTGGAAGAGCCACATAACAGTCACAAGACTTCAACAAAACAATTAAATTAAAGCAACTGAATCTTACTTCCCCATCAAGATGATTACAAAACTAGAAAGGACGCTAAGTACTGCATAATAAAACAAAGACCAAACACAGAACCCCAACAAACAATTTGGGCAACACTAAACAATGAATCAACATCAACAGAAGAACCACTGCCCTAGAACGGACACCACCATAAACCACTGAGGGCTTAAATGAATTTTACTGACACCAGACCTTTTTTTACAATAGATAACTAAGACAGTTTTATGATAGTACGAACGGACAGCTCATACTCACTTACTATTTCCAAACTAGAACTACTCATTTACAAAAATAACTACATAATTTATTTCTTTTAAGAGCAGCCCTTACACGCTAGAGAACCTCTGTACTCAAACAGCGCAGTCATCGCGTGGTGTTCGCAGTCGACGGGTGCACAAAATATGCTATTTTGGTTTACTGTGATCCATTCTATGAGCCAGTTCTTAACAACTTTTAATTTTCACGATGTTTTTTTTCATTTGGAATTATTGCTTATGTATTGTAGTCCATTCTGGCCCAATAAGAGCCTTTAAATTTTAAAACCAGCAGAGTACCAGTCAGTTTCTGGCTAGTCAATGGGATTTTATGTGCCTGAAAAGTGTTCAATGACTAATAAATATGCCATTAAAGACATCAATTATCATGTTATGTCACAAAATAGTAAAGAATACGTATAAGTGGAGGACTAGAAAGTTTGAAATGTTTCTGTTTATTAATTGCGAAGTGGCAAGCCGTTTTTATTCTGTACGCAAATTTTGAGTAGTCAAGTGGACTGTCCCATATGTCGAGTGCCTAAATATTTACTTTGTACGCATTCATCAAGCTGTATCTGGACGCAGTCGATGGGAGCACGAGCGGTTTTAACAAAGCCAGAGCGATTGAACTGCTGTTTATTTGTCTCCAGCGATGCCAAACCGTCTCGGCAACAATTTCAAAGCAATGCCAATACATAAAACAAGCAGTGCCACACTCTCTTATAACCATTGCAAGGTTTGCTACTTAATTTATCACTGCTGGACATGACATGCATTTTAGTGCATAAAATAACCAGGGTCGCTGGCGAGTGATTCGAAGATCAAGGTTACAATTTTACGGATTTCATAAAAAAAGATATATGCGCTTTACAGAATCATAAAAATCAATGAAACATGCGATTTATGGCATAGTGCGTGCTTGAGGAGTATGCCCAGAACAACAATGACACTTCATATATCTCTGCTGCATACTTTTCTGCAAATGTGGTGTTGATCATGGTATGGGGTCACACATTACAATGTATGTTTGAAGAGTATGCAAAAGACAATTAAAATGAAAGTTTGACGTACATGCTGTCAGTGCTTCAGAGACAAAATTTAATATGACGTGTTGACAGACGGATGAACAGACAGACAAACTGGTGGGTGGTATGAAAATTGGAACGCTTATGAGACCCTCCTAGAGGAGATAACCGTTCCCTTGTTCCCCTCAATAAATAGGCTTGTTTCCCTGTTCCCCATGAATCGAAAATTGTTTTCTTATGTTCCATGTTCCCCAATATTGCCTTTGTACCCTGTTCCACTCAAAATTTGACTTTTGTTCCCTGTTCCCCTGGAATAAATGTCATTTCGCCTGTTTTCCAAAACCCCTGGGAGGGACTCCATTATGTGGAAGTCATATTTAGCCATATGCTTACCACGT
The DNA here is from genome assembly GCA_964019695.1 of Loripinus fragilis. Lineage (NCBI taxonomy): Eukaryota > Metazoa > Mollusca > Bivalvia > Lucinida > Lucinidae > Loripinus > Loripinus fragilis. The sequence continues at coordinate 20,299,575 of OZ026520.1, read as the reverse complement.
AGAATAAAAAGAGGCCAATAGATGACCAATCTGCGAATAAACGGGTGGTCGAACGAAAGCTTGAAATGTCAGCACGATCTGGATCTGAAGTGAGAGTTGGTTGCTTTGCTTAGTTTGTCTTCCTGGTGTCTCGTGATGGTTGTGTTATGTGGCTCTTCCTCGCGGTGCCATGGGTTTGTCTTCGGTTTGTGATTGTAGTATCTTCTGATCATACTCACTATTTTCGACAAAAAACTTGGAGCCTGATCTGGATCAAAACTGTTCGAGCCTGTACCCAGTAAGTACCTATTATATTAGAAATCAGGCAACTGGCGTTTCGCTGGCCCGTGATGGGATGTTGGCTCGATATAGCTGTAATCTGGTTATGATGACAAAACAGTATGCGGAAAAAAGAATCAGCAAGCAAAACGTTAAAAATGTATTTCTGGAAGCATTTTAAAATGAAAATGTCTGAGAATGATCATACAAACAGTTTAGATCCAGATCAGGCTCAGCAAAACGTCTGGCAGGACCCGAAGGAGAAAGGTCTGTAAGATTTAAGCAATGTTTAGGACAAAAAAAAAACGTTACTCAGCATGCAAAGAGTTAAGACAAAATCGTTGCTAAGGCCGCGATGAATTGCTGCAAGCACAATACGACTTTTCATCAGGGTCTGCGCATTTTTCTGAGAAAAGCATTACATTTTGGAAATAAACAAAACCCCTAAGGCCGAAAAAACGCTAATCACAATAAAACGTCTTGGAACATTTTAGAAATATTTTTGCAAACAGTGTATGCCCAGTCTGATCTGGGTCAATACTGTTTGCCGCTCTACTGACAGCAAAACTATTTAACGGTCGACCTCGGCAGATGATATGCCCAGCCAGTATCCAATCTCGGGCCATTATCGGCCCGCCAGCGAAACGCCGCTCGGATGGCGTTTTGCTTGCGGGCCGATAGTGGCCCGATTTTACGAGGTGCTTACTGGGTATTCGCTGGCTAATAACAAGTTCTTCTGGCACTAAGACAGCACAGGAGATGTTGGACGAACAATCGTGGCTCATGCGAGCCTGTGTATCCGAGCATTCGCTGCTCGCATACTCAAAGCAGGTTTGAAGATGCAATTTTATCCCAAATACAGGCCTATTCTGATTAGAGAGCTATACATGCATGCATAAAATATAACTTCACACCAAGATCTCGTGTGCTTACCCATTTATACTGAAAAAGGAAATAATGTAATGCGTTTTAAAGTTCATTGTTTAAAGCTGCATAGTCTGTAACTTTTGATCTTCTAATTTTAAAAATAATGTTTTTATTTTTCAAGAACGCAGTAAAAATACTCAAATTCAGGTAAACATTTTACCATTTTCGTAAATCTTAACAAGTTATCACTATCAAAACAACTGCATTTATGTTAAAATCCAACGGTCTATAATTATTGGAGGGACGCAAATAATTACTAACAAGAGAAAAATACACCTATTTGATAAGATAATTCACTTTTCCATGCAGTTTTCAGCTGTACTGAACATTTTTATTGTGAAAACATAGCTTAATCCTACTTTTACAAATGATTTAAAAAGAAAATAAATTTTTTCGAAAAATGTTCATAGTTACAGAGTATGCAGCTTTAATATTCTTGTTTATTTTATCCTCCGAGAAATTTGGAGAGATATTTGGCGCTGTCCATCCGCTGATACATTGCCATGTTACATTATGGGGATGAAACCGGTTCTGCGTGTGAATATTAGATTATGGTGGGGGTAGTTTGGCCTTACGGGGTTGAACTATTGTGGGATTAACCCATAATTATACTACGATCACGGACCATTAGGAGCTCCGCCGAACTCCCGCAGTATGTTCAGATTTATTACATGTATGATTAACAAGTAGCATCCTCTATAAAATCGCCAGAAATAACTCAATCCGCAATCACAGATCACCTAGCTAGCAACTTCTCATCATAGACTGTGACCCAGGGTGAGTGTTCTGGTGGGGGTGGGGGGGGGGGGGGGGTACTCTCACTTTCTTCATACGCAGGACTGGGCCAAGCATCTACCGTTTGCCCCAAATAAAAAATCGGGAATATCAAGCACCCCAAAAAATATTTGAAATTTTTGCCACGCAAAAATATTCTCATTTTGTACATTTACCTTAAGAAAAGACCCTAAAATACATAGAAGAGACACCTAAAACTAGTCCAATTTTGTCGTGACCCCCCCCCCCCCCTCAAAAAAAAACAAATATCCACAAAATCTTCATACCCCAAACATATAAGTATATCTGAACCCCCCACACCCCCCCCCCCCACCACAAAAAAAATGTAATTCAAAAATTTAAACAAAAAAAAAATGCCCCGAGCCTACGCATGTATCAAACAGTATCAGAGTCCCCCCCCCCCCTCTTTGCGGACCGTGATCGCTTTGTGGCTGTAATTTAGCAATGGAATGCCAACAAATTTACCAAAATGCGAAAATATTTAGTTCAACGCGTCCTGACGCGTGGAGCTACCTAAGGTTTGTTCCGTTTTCCAGAAGTGAGATACTGGAAACTATACCTACAATTTTAAAGAGCTCTTGACTTGTTACCCCCGTGTCGAACCGGCGCGAATTGGTCTATACCATGAAAGCGATTTTGACTGTCCGGGGAGCTACAGTGACGCCAGCCGTCAAAGTCACCACCTGTTCTACCGCTGAACGGTGAACGACCTGACCTATACCGCCACCGGAGCTACCTATGAACGGAGCGGGAACGAACGATACGAAACAGCGGTCAATTCCATATTCACATCGTACTTCCGTTCCGTTCAGTTCCGCTTTATTCCATTCAAAACTCGAACGTCCTATAAATCGCTTATTATTTAAGTGTTTGTTTCTTTTGTCAATTTAAACAGCCTCTTGAAAATAGTAATTTGAGTATTTCCTTATGTGAAGATTGTACGTTATAGTTGTTAATGTCTGACATTTAGAAATAAATTGTCAAAGATGGTTCTTTTAATTCTGAATATAATATGATATAACAAACTAAAAGAAGAAATTTAAAAATTGTCTCTGATCAGACTGCTCTTCCATGGACTATTTAAGGCATGTTTCCAGCGGTGTATAATATATTGGTTCTGGTATTACTGGGGCGGATCCAGGATTTCTGGAAAAGGGGTTCATATCAATAAAGGTGTTGGGGTTCGCTTTGCTCATTTTATCTCATTTTGCTTAAATGTCCCATGAAAATGAAATAATTTGGTCTCATTGAGACCAAAATTATTTCATTTTCATAGGATATTTAAAAAACGGGGGGGGGGGGGGGGGGGGGGGGGGGGGGCGGGGAGGGATTAGAGCGAACCTCCCCCCCACGCCCCCCCCCCCAGATTCCCCCATCTGGATCTGTTAATGTATTATAAACGTTTTCATTTTCAACCCTACTAATTATTTGGACTGTGAGCAAGAAAACCTATCTTCAGAGGTTTGGGAACCAAAAAAAATGTCGCAGACCAGCCTGCGTATTCGTGCAGTCTGATCAGATGTTTTGTGATCAAATCAACACTTGCTGCAAGTAATATTTTACTATTCTAGCTAGTCGCCTTAGCTGAGCAGGCTAGTTTTAGTAAAGCCCAGAAAACAGATTCTCTCGCGTTTCAGTCCAAATTTATGTTGGTATTATTTTTGCGACCATTCGATTCATTTCACAGAAGTACAAGTTCCATATTTGCATGCGAGCTCATAAGGTAAAAAAGACATAACTGTATGTATGTATGTATGTAAGTACGTATGTGCGTATGTACGTATGTACGTACGTACGTACGCAAGCAAGCAAGCAAGCAAGCACGCACGCATGTATGTGTGTTTGTGTGGGGTTGGGGTGCGTGTGCGTGCGTGGATATATTAGTCTATTCTCTCTCCCTCACGACGTGGCTGAAATATTGTTGACCAGGACTCTTAGCATTAACGGAATCAATCAATCAGATGGATGGATATATGGATGTATCTACGGATCAGTCTGTACAAACCGTTTTTGTTTGGATTGATGGATATACGTATATATGTAAGTATAACTGTTGTTCGAATGGATGAATTTATGTACGGATGTATGTATGTATGTACAACTGTTTGTTTGGATGGATGGATATACGGGAGAATGTATGCATGTCCTTGGCTTAACTCGTGGTCGGTGGATGTTAAAATGGATTTCTATTAGCTAAAATGTGTTGTTTTTATGAAACGTCTTTAACGATAATAAAAGAAAAATATATATAAGAAGGAGACCTTGTACAAGTCTACATCTGGGTCTGCACTGTCTGTTTAGATAAAAAAACACTATGTTCTTGACTATCATATAAAAGCAGAATTTTCTTATTCTCAGTGCTTTTACATTTTCTTTAATTCGCATAGCAATTGGTCAATGAATATGCTGGCACTGGTGTATCTGTCTGTCTGTCCATCAGTCCGTCCGTACGTACGTATGTATGCATGCACTTGCGTATGTACGTCTGTGTGTATGCGTGCAAACATTCGTGCGTTTGTATATATGAATTCTTGTTTCGAAGTAAACATTAGCGTGCATGTGACAGACAGGCAAACGCACGGGTACATGCGTGTTCATTGACTGTGTATCATGTTATCATTAAACCATTTTCATTCTTAATATTACTCAACAGGTACACTGGCAAACAGTATAGACCTTGATGAAATGCTATACAAGGCACATTTCATCTGGGTCTGCACTGTTTGCTAAGATAGAAAAAAATCTTCTTTGATAAATATAAAAGCAGAATAAGCCATTTTAAGAATTAACACGCAGTCATCTGTGTGTCTGTTCGAGGGAACGTTTGTACGCGCGTTCGTTCGTATATACAATCAAAGCGCATGCATATGTCTGAGTGCGAGCGCACATTTGTGTGTATGCATCCATGAACTTCCCTGGCGAAAGCATGTCTACATACATACATACATACATACATACATACATACATACATACATACATACATACATACATACATACATACATACATACATACATACATACATACAGACAGCCACACGTGTCTACGCGCACGTTTTCACGCTTAGATACAAACATCGAAGTTAGAAATTAGAAAAATCAGGGATATTCAGATTATACATACACACATACATACACACGAATGTACGCTTGCACACAGACAGACGCACGGGATTAACCTTTATGTCAAGAACAGTTGTTGTTTTTTTAAAAAAAAACAACTAAGAAAACAGTGCAGACCCAGATCAATTGCCACCATATTGGTATTTCATCAAGGTATTCGCTGTTTGCCAACACACCCAATTATAAGTAGCGATTTCCAGAATGAAAACATTTTATTTATTTAGTAGGAGCCCCCCACCCCATAATGATGACCTGCAATAAATCATAGCTCACATCAAAGGACAGACTTATCTACTCCATAATAAGGTATGGATAAAAACTCTCTCCGAGTGGGGCTGGAAAGGGGCATTTGGATTAATATGGATTAATTTATGGGGCAATTAAATGTACTCCTTATTGATTTATTGTATATTGTTCACCATTATTTCAGTTTCCTTCACAATCTGCTGAAATGAGATAATAATAATAATAATAATAATAATAATAATAATAATAATAATAATAATTCTTAGCATGCTGGTAAATTTTCATGTAGCGGTTGTCGTCTGCTGACTTTTCCAAATTGAGCTTTTCTCAAAAAAATGTTGAACAGGCACACCAATGTTCTATTAATCCTGATCTGGGACGAAATTGTTCGCTAAATTAGGTTATCAGCAGACGACAAAAGTTGCTGTTAGCAAAAGAAAAGGTTTAAATTAATGATTTCACTTTTAACTTTTCACTAATAAAGGCATCTTGTCCTACCAAGGGCTGCCATGACGACGAAACCATCGCTAGTGAAGATGTAATAATGGTGAATTTTCCCGTATATATTGATACAATTAGCATGGATTCTTCCATTTTGTATTTTAGGGTTCATAGTTTGAATTTATAAATTTAAATATATTTCTATCCCCGAAGATTATTTCTCCATCGGCATAGTGAGAAAGGGGTTTAAGTTTTCTTCTCCCTCTATCGCATAAAAGAAAAAAAAATCCAACAAACACAAATTGGACTGCACAGCCACATACGGAACATTCACATTAAGTTACTAGAAGAATCATGATTTATGTAGCGAAAACAAATGCCTAGTAACCTCGCAGCTCATTTGCATGGATGTTGTCGTATAAGCAGAAGCAGACCTGGCCCCGAGGTTATAAAACTTTTTTTCATGCTCAACTCATCTGAGCATGAACTTTCAACTGCTCATAAAACTAAAATACTGGCAAATAAAGAAGTTTCTTGCTTTAGGTCTCTCAGCTGTTGTATTTATCACGCTAATAAATGTTAAAATGCCGACAATTGTTGGCATTTTAACATTTATGGGCAAGATACATTTCGTGCTCAGCTGAGTTGAGTATGAAAAAGTTTTATAACATCGGGGCCTGTTTAACATCGGGGCCTGTTGATCTTGGCCCAGAACTACAATGCCTCCTTAAAGTTTTCAACATGTTACCTTAAATGCCTAATAAATTGCCAGGACCGATGCAGTACGTGTGGTCAAAGATATCATTGTGATCTATAGAAAAAAAAGAATTAATTTTGATTTCAGTTTGAAAATGTTGTTTTTCGCATCCTGAAAATTCAATACTTAACTTAAGTCTTCCTTAACTTTAAGGGTGCATTGTAATTCTTTGCCCATATTGTCTTGCTTTTTAGTAAAAATATATAAACACTATGAGCCGCGGCATGTGATTTCCAACAGTGTTGTGTTTTGAGAAGTGTAGACTCAGACAAGCCTCTGCAGTCCCCATTTAAGCTAAGAAATTCTAAATGTTGATCGATCACTAGCTTGACAGTCAAATAATAATCAAGCGACTAGCAAAGTTTCTGATCAGACTGCGCCTAGGCGCAGGCTGATCTGAGTTTTTGCTGTTGGCACATACCACATTGTTGAAAAAACAGGCATACCGGGTGTCTTCATCGCGCACGGGTCATCACGGTGGAGACAAGGATGTTCCCGGAATGCGCCGGTATCGCCCCGACGCCGTCCCGGTGGAGACACGTTTGCTCCCGGCGTCGTCCCGGTTTACCACGGTATTTGACAGCCTTGCCTGTTACTCCACATGAGTCCCGGTTGTTTTACATTTTAAAACAACCGGGGACATGAGCCGGTTCAACACGGTTCATCCCGGATCTCCAAGGTTGTCCAAGGTGCCGCTACGGTTGTGACACGGTTCATCCCGGATCATGAAACCGGGATGAACCGGCACCTTAAACCGGGACAGTGAGAACGGGGCTTAAGCAAACAGTACTGACCCCTGTTTCATCTGGGCCTTCACTGTGTGATAAAAATCAATGAACACGCAGGCACACGTGCGTCTGTCTGCCAGGTGCAGGTTAACATACAAGCATAAAACATAAGTTAGAATTAAGGAACATTCAGTAATTCATATTAAAATACACGCGTACACAAATGTGTACGCACACATACAGTGAGACGCACGCGCATAGTACGTACGGTAGGACGAACGAGGGGACGGGTGGGCGGATAGACAGACAAAGTTATTCTGCTTTTATATTTCTTCAATTTTGATAGCCAAGAAGATTGGGTTTTTTTATCTTAGTAAACAGTGCAATCCGAGATGAAATGCCGCCTTATGTGGCATTTCATCAAGGTCTGCACTGTTTGCCAAAACAGTATCCAAAATGTAAAGGGTTAAATGATATATATGATAAAAAGTCAATGAACACACAATAACCGGTGCGCCTGTCTTCAAAGGCACACGTCCGTATCATCTAAATGTGACAGAGGTAATCGCAATACTCCAATTAGTGCAATACCCCAATAAAAGTGTCAAAGAAGGGGCGGACTTGATTTAGGAATTTTAGAGTACTCGCCGTACGCCAGAACAGTCATCTAAAACAAGCAAAACTGGGCACTTTGGAGTACTCCAGAGTAAATCAAGCTATTGTTTTTGAATTGTGAAAAAATAACACAATCCGATTGCTAAGAAGGAGAAAAAAGAATGACAAAATCTATGTGCTTTCAAACCCTTTTAATAATTACCATATTTTTTCAATATGAATAAATATCAGAACTTATCGGAAACGACAGAAAAATATCTCGGTACAGTGTAGGCAGTGCTCCGCCATCTTATTTTGGAACAGGTCACGTGACTGTTCTGTCTACACCACCTTGGAAGACGGAGTAGCCGGAGTACGCCGACACAGATGTTCCAGCACCACTTGATTACTGTTCTGCCTGTTCGGAGTAAAGGGAGTAAAAGGAACAGCTAAATCAAGTCTGCCCAAGGTCACCCAACACAGGAAGTGAATTGAATAAGACGGGAAAACGACCCTTTGACTAGTTTGGGATGGAGCAACATATTTCTAACAGAGTCTGTTTTGCATAGCGATGAACTTATGTTTAAAATTACTTTGTATGTATATTTTTACAATTGGTGTAGCAATACAGAACACATAGTCTAAGTGTGCAAATGCACATGAGTGACTGTGCCTCAAATTTAAATTCGGACCAAGTATACTGTGTTCGAGGTTTTAATCAAAGGGCCCATCGTTTTAGCCTGGCTCGTCGAGTTGTAACGAAGAACATGATCCTTAGCCCTTTTCTAATCTGACGGATTTTACTAAACATATTGATGCAATAAACATGGATTTGTCCATTTTATATTTTCAGGGGTCACAGGTAAAATTATTGTTTTTAATGTATTTCTGTCTCATCATCTGTTATCTTAGCAATCAGTGCAGACCCAGATGAAATCAACCTTGTGTTGCATTTCATCTGGATCTTCACTGTTGACCAAAGTTAAAGGGTGGAATGATATGCTGGTATGAAGTCCGTCGTGGAGAATACAAAATTATACACTTTGCTCGACGGTGGAATTATGAATATTTCCACACATTCAAACATTATCCGAATGACTCAAATCAGCCTGTTTACATCGAGTTGAATGACAGTGATTGCTTGTGCACAGACAACTGATGACACAAGAACATACAGTCATACACATTTCATGTTGTTCCCTGCACGCTTCCTGCATGTGCATGGTTGGCAATAAATGCGCATCGATGTTCGAACGAATATTCACATTTCATTTAACTATTATCCTTTTTTTTAATTTTTTTTATTGACGACTGGGGAACGGGCACCTACACCTTCACTCGTGACGACTTTTGTTGTCAGCTGATAACAGTTTGAACCCAGGTCAAGCCTGCCATAGAATCGGGCCTGATCTGGATCCAAACTGTTTGACACTCTTATAGTGTACATCAAAAACGTTTTGAACAAAAGGTTGGTCCTTATCTAGATCCAAACTATTTGACACTCTGGCGGTACCCCTCAAAGACTTTCTGATAGGGTTTGATTTAGGGAAAATACCAGCAGATACATATCTCGAAGCAATATACAGAGTGTAGATTGCTTCGAGTACATATCAAAAGCTTCTAAATTATTCAGCATGCAAATAGTTCAACTGTCACACAGTCTGCTACACCCATCTGCTTATGCTTATATTGCAAACAGTATGGACCAAGATCAGACTGTTCCCCTGTGAGCAACCTTATTAGGGTTCGTAGTTTTGCTTCTATGATGAATGCTTGTCTAAAGAGCACTTGGATATATGCAGCAGACGTAAAGAGCAGACAACAAGTTCAAGACAAAAACATGTTGGCGGGATAATGGTTAATGCTTATATGCATCCATGCACTGGATTTGACATTCGACTATGGGCATGTTCTGGGTTGAACCTGTACTGAGCTAGGATTAATGTGCCTTGCTCAAGGACACAACGCAGAGACGCCGGTGAGGCTCGAACCCCACTTTACATACAAAGCTGATTCACGTCACCTTGGCAACAGCAGATCGACGTCGATGCAGCGTCAGGTATCAACAGTGCTGTGAAAGTGTTTACTCAATAGAGTGTAGTACAAAATTCCCCGGACAAACCCCACTGCTCATTTTTGTATAGGTGGACATAATCCCCCCCCCCCTATAAATTTTACAACGTGAACATAATCCCCATATGAATTTTACAACGATGACACAAACCCTCTCGGACAGAATATGGATATGGAGACTGAATATAATCATAACCTTCTTACTCTTATGCTGCTTCATTGGAATACGTGTACATGTAGTTTTTATGCCCGCAAAGGAACTGAGGGAGGCATATAGTACGTCCGCTCATCCGTCCTGCTTTGTGTCTGGTGCATATCTTGCATATTCTTTAAGGTAGGAATCACAAATTTGCTCTGTGGATGCATCTTGGGATGGCGGAGTGTCGCGTACTACTTTCGGGTCACTGTGACCTTGAACTTGACCTCTGACCTAGTTCTTAGAAAAAACGTGTCTGGAGCATATATCTTATATTATTGGAGGTAGGAATCCCAAATTTGGTATGTGCACGCATTTCAGGATGAATAAATGTCGCGTACCGTCCCAGGGCCACTGCGACCTTGACCTCTGACCTAGTTTCTAGAATCGGCATTGAGTCTGGTGCATATCCCATATATTCTTTGAAGGTAGGAATTCCAAATTTGGTGTTTGAATACATTTTGGAATGGCAGAGTGTCGTGTACCATTTTCAGGTCACTATGACCTTGACCTTGACCCCTGACCTAGTTTTTAGAATAATCTTGTCCGGAGCATATCTCTTGTATTATTTGAGATAGGAATCCCAAATTTGATGTGTCGTTGCATCTTGGGATGGAGGAGTGTCACGTATCATTTTCAGGTCCCTGTGACCTTGAACTCTGACCTATTTTTAATTATCGTGTCCGAGGCATATCTCTCATATCTTTTGAGATAGAATCCCAAATTTGGTGTGTATGCATCTTGGGATGAAAAAGTGTAACGTACCATCCTTGGGTCACTGTGACCTTGACCTCTGATCTAGTTTAAAGAATTGGCATTGAGTCTGGTGCATATCTCCTATATTCTTTGAGGTAGGAATTACAAATTTGGTGTGTGAAAGCATCTTTGGATGGTGGTGTCTCGTACCAATTATGGGTAACAGTGACCTTGACCTCTGTCAGAGTTTTTAGAATAATCATGTCCTGGCATATCATTTGTATTTTTTGAAATATGAATCCCAAATTTGGTGTCTGTGCGCATCTATGGATGGTGGAGTGTCGTGTACTATTTATTGGTTACTGTGACCTTGACCTTGACTTCTGATCTAGTCTATAGAATTAGCATTGAGTCTGGTGCATATCTCTTATATTTTTGATGTAATAATTTCAAATTCGGTGTGTGAATGCATTTTTGGACGGCGGAGTGTCACATACCATTTTTGGGTCACTGTGACCTTGACCCCGACCTAGTTTTTAGAATAGTCATGTCTAATCCCAAATTTGGTGTGTGAATGCATTTTGGGATGAAGGAGTGTCCCATCCCATTTTTGGGTCACTTTGACCTTGACCTCTGACAGAGTTCCTAGAATCGACATCGAATTTGGTGATATCTACTAATTTCTTTGAGATAGAAATCTCAAAATTTGTGTACGGATGCATCTTGGTATGGAGATATGTCGTATACCATTTTAAGGTCATTTTGACCTTGACCTCTGACCTAGATTTTAGAATTATCGTTTCCGACGCATTTCTCCTATATTATTTGAGCTAGGAATCCCAAATTTGGTCTGCGGTTGCATCTTGGGATGGTAGAATGTATGTACCAAGTTTGGGGTTACTGAGACCTTGACCCTTTTCTAAAATCATTGAGTCAGGGTCATATCTCGTATATTATTTTAGGTAGGAATCCCAAATTTGATGTATGGATGCATCTTTAGATGTTGAAATGTCGCGGACCATTTTAGGTCACTGTGACTTTGACCTATGACCTAGTGACATCTGGAGCAGCATATAGCCTATATCATTTGAGGTAGGAATCCCAAATTTGGTGTGTCGATTCCTCTTGGGATGGAGGAGTGATGCATACTATTATGGGCATTTTGACCATGACTTTGACTTCGACTCCATTTCTAGGTTTTTCGTATCTCGAGCATATCTCCTTTATAACAAATAACTTGCATCAAATGTGTCTTATGCTTGACCAATTCCATTGGGGGCATTCGTCACGTTACTGTGGCATTTCTTGTTCTATAGTATTTCCTTTACGACAGGGGTAGAATTGCCACTCTCCCCGAATGGATACAGCAAACGTGTTTTTGTTACTTATTGCATATGCGTAGCGTCATTCTTAAAACATGCGCTTAAGGTATAACTTTTGGCCAGAGCTTTCATCTATAGCCCTTCATTTCGAATGCGTAGGCTCGCCTGAGCCTTTACAACTCCTAATGTGAAAAGTACAAACGCTTATGATCAAGCTCATAATACTTGGCCTGAGCCTTCATCTACACCTAAGGAATCTTCTAACGCATACACTTTTGTTTTGGCATTTTCTTGAAAACTAGAATTTCGAATTATAAAATGTTTTGGAATAAATTTGAACAATGTTTTCCGGTAATACATGGCTATTTGCAGAGAAAACTGACGAAGAGTTTTTAAAATATTGAAGTTTGAGTTGAAAACTTAAAAAAACTAAAGTCGCAAATTTACCATTTTTTCAAACAAATCAATACAAACAACAGAATAGCAATTTGTCAAATGTATTCCATTTAGTAACATGGATTAATGTGACATGAATCATTTTCAAAGGTAAATCAGTCTGTATTCTATTATTCGTTAAGTAAGAAAATCATCCAACTTCTATCTTCTACATCTTTAAAAGTGAATGGACAATGCGCACACACAAGTAATTAAATTATTCCTGACAATTGCATCGCATATGTGCTCAATTGACTTTAGATCTTGGGAGCAGGATAGCCATGGTTAAACATATATTCTGCTAGCTAGCAGCAGAGTCCTGCTGGTGTTACTCACAGTGTGGACTTTTTTTTTATTTCAACTGTTCAAAATCGCATGAAAAAAGTCAGTAGAATATGGCCAGGAAATACCACAATCACACACTGCAGACCAGACCAACATTGCACCGTGAGGAAGAGACACATAGCACTAACAGTCCAATGACATCAAAAGCAATTTTTAAGCAACCATCTCTCTCTCTCTTCCCCAGCGAGATGATTGCAAAACTAGAAATGACACTAAGTACTGCACAACACAACAAGGACCAAATACAAAAATAAAACAAACAATAGGAGCAACATAAACAATTAGCCAACAACAACATACACATCACCTTAGAGCGCTCAGTCGAAGTTACTGGGGGCTTAAATTAATTTTACTTGCCAAATCTTCGCCCTAGATTATGCTGTTGTCAAAACAAAAAAAAAAAAACGGTAAGCTCGCGTGGAGGCTTCCTTACTTATCTAATGTATCATCATGGAGAAGCAATCAAATTATTACTGTGATGAAACAAAGAAAATGGCTCTGAACTCACAGACTGCCCGAGCTAAAATAAACCCTCCCCCAGTTAAGCCACAGTGGGCACATTCAAAGACAAACACCAGGCAGTGACCCACCTAAGAAAATTTTCTTTCAAGGTCGCCATTGTGTCTGACGCCTAACCCTACGTGAATTTCATGCATTTCTTATTACAAAATGATGCTTTCCATTGTTCAGCTTGACAAATGAAATTAAAATTGCCTCACTGAAATGCAGATTTGAGCCTAAATTCCAATTTTTGTGACTTCCGATTTTGACCCTTTCAAATCAAATAAGCTGTAGTTTGCATAATACCCAAGGTATTGTTTTGAAATTTTCACGCATGCTGTGAATAATATTTAATTTTTGTTTAACAACAAAAAATTGAATGCTTTTAAGATTATTAAGTGTTTGTAGTAAATTGTTTACTGTATGCGTTAGAAGATTCCTTAAGTATATATAGCTTCTTTAGAGAAAAAATAAGTACCTTAATGTCAAGCACATGCCCATGAAGTTGGCCTGAGGTTTGCGTTTATTCCTTTTTTGTGAGAGCAGGGAAGGCTCTGGCGAGACTGTGTGAATGCACAGCCTCGTTTGAGCCTTCACTGCTCGCATATGCGATAAGAACAAAGTCCTTGTGAATTGGCCCATAAAGTTTGGCTTGAGACTTCATCTACATCCATTCTTTAGAGTGCAATAACTACCCGAATCTCATGAACTGGCCTATAAAGCTTTGCTTGAGTCTTCATCTATATCCCTTCTTTAAAGTACGATAAATACCACACTCTCATGAACTGACCCATAAAGTTTGGCCTGAGCCTTCATATATATCCTTACGTTTTAGTGCGAGCAGCTAACGCTCTGTCGAGACTGTGCAAATATGCAGTCTCGTCTGAGCCTTTGGTGCTCGCATATGCGATAAATACCAAAATATCATGAACTGGCGCATATATGTATCTACTATAGCACGGTCTTTGGGTGACAAACAACCTCTGTGAACAGTGCCACATGAAAACCAAGAGATTGGTGCGCTTCTCTGCAGTCTAATAGATTTACTTGTAGTTCGCTTACATGTACATCATTGGAATTAGAACTACCCCACCCCATTTGACTCTTTATGGTAAACTCACAGTAAAAGAACACAATGAAACGAAAGTCACTTTTATTTGAAAAATATTGATTGTCAAATTTAGCTCATGGATTCTACCACTGCCAGGGAATGTCCAATCTAGCATGTTCTAAAAGGATGGACCCTTGCAGAAAATTCTACAACTACCAAAATAAAGACTGTTGTGTACATTTGTATGCTCCAACCTGCCTCAACCGTTGGTACAGTAACAAACAAACACACACACACGCACGCACGCGCGTACACGCACGCACACACACACACACACACACACACACACACACACACACACACACACACACACACACACACACACACAAATATGTATTTTGACTGTGTAACACTTATATAAACATCTTTTGAATACAAAATACAGGATTTAGCGTAAGTATTATCATTTTCAATCACATAAATATATATTATTAAGTGCTTTCTTTTAGGTCTATCGTTTTATGCAGTAATAATCGCGCTAATTCCTGTATATTGTATTTGAATGGTGTTTATCATGTCGACCTGATTGGAATGAATGGAGCGGAGCTACCTATAGTGGAATTGAACGGAGCGGAACGATGTGTAAAGGTAGAACCAGAGCGGAACTACCGATGAACGCGAAAGGAACCCGAACGGACCCACCTATGAACGCGAGCTAAACGGACCTGGACCCGTTCATTGGTTACTTTGACGGCTGGCGGTACTGTAGTTGATAAGGGCGCCTGACCACACTCTTTATATACATGTACAAGTGCCGCCTGCTGATAATCTTAGTAAACAGTTTGGACCCAGATCAGGTAAAATCAGCAGATGACAAAGAGCATAGAAAATATCCCAGCATGCAACGAGTTAAATCCACTGGCCATGGATTTGATTGGAAAATTGAACACGTCTGAATTTATTAATGGGGGCATGTCACCTGTTAAGGTGTCGTTGCGTTGGTCAGTTCAAGACTGTTGGGCTGTAGAGGTCCAAATTTTGTTTCGAGTCTTTATCTTCATCCATACTTTGTGTATATTAGTAACAATTAAAGTCCGATGCGAGTCTGCACAGGTTTGCCTGGGTTTTCGTTGGTCGAAAATGCAACACGTACCCCAAAACACATGTGCTAGCTCAAATATAGCATGGACAACCCGCGACATATGCGTACAGTTCTCTTTTATCTAATTCAGACGGCTGTGTACAGGAGCACCTGATCATTGGGCCAGAGCACCCGATATAGAGAAATGTGCGTACAGTATTAAAATCTTGAATAACTTTCAAAATGCTCTACCCACAAATTTCAAACTTTTGCCGATAAAGCCATGGTACTTACCGTTTTATCTAAAGTAAGCATAAATTTCAAATTTAAAAACAAAAAAAATCTTTCATCCTTTTTTTGGAGAAAAATCACCTTCATTGTATAAATAAGGCGCTGTATTGGCTATTTTTTAACCCACACACGTATTGCTACGCAGATACAAAGCTGGATATATATCTGACAATAATCAGCAAAAAATACTTTCAGAAGTAAAATATTAAGAAATTTATTACCTTTTTCAACAGCAAGGTTCACATAAACACGCCATTTTTTCCACCCGTCGACTGTGACCACCACGCGATGACTGCGCTGTTCAAGTACAGAGGTTCTCTAGCGTGCCTTATCACAAGGAAAAAACAATACATGTGTCTCAACATTAAGTTTTTCAATGTGTGTAATGTGTGCTACATTTATTGACGCCATCTTAAACCGTTGGGTTCAAATACAAAATGAACTGCACCCTCCTCTGCTAGCTAAAAGATCAGATTTGTTTAAAACAATGATTCAATGTACTGGGCCCATATTTCTTGTATTATTTTCAGTAAGAGAAAATGTCAAACAGCAATACAATGACAACATTCGGTGGATTAAAGAAGCCTCAAAACATAAAATGGTATTTATAGTTTTTTTTATATGGTTTGTATATGTAATCTTAATGTCAATGTCCTATGTTTTTAGAATTTTGCTTATTATTTCAGTCGTTTTTGCAAAAGAATTGTAAATCAGGACGCTGTTAAGAGTTATAAACATAGACTTGTCAACACAACACTACAATCAACAAAGTCACTTATATGGTTTCAGTTACATGAACTTTTCTTATATTAAGTAAGTGTAAATGGCCTAGAGACAAAATTCAACTTTTGAAGAGACTAGTGTAAAGCTGAAGAAGTGTCAGCAGTCAAATAGAATTAACATAATAAATCTTATCTTATAGAAGTTTCCAATTGCCATTTTTATTAGACTAGCTGAATAAGGACCTCGGACAGTCTTAATAAAGGATTGCCCATAAAAATGAGCAGAGAAAAGTTTCAAAGAAAATGATATTTTTTCTATGAAAAAGATAGTAGGTTCAACCCTTGACTTATCCGCAAAAGTCGTTTTCTCATTGGACAAGTACCAATTGAAAAATATGGGTTGAAAACTCAGTATTTGCTATTCAACATATAGAAAATAGAAAAAGTTTTACTGAAGTGCTTCCCCCCCCCCCCCCCCCCCCCGTGACCAAAGTAATCCTTTTGCATACATTTGTAGTTTTACATTTCACACATCATATAAAAACGGCATGACTGGTCACGGGGGGGGGGTGGTGGGTGGGGAACGCTGTCAAAATGCTCAAAAACACTTTAGTATTAAAACATATTAGAAACTTATTTTGTAAAAGCCTGTAGGTAAATATCAATACGCAATGGCATGTATCAGGGCTTTAGTTATGAGTGCTTACAAAGTAATTAATTGTCTCATTTCTCAACCAAAACATATGTTATGGGTACTCAAAAGAACCGTCTCAATGAGACGCTTCTTTTAAGCACCAAATTATAGGTTAAATCTAATGTGTAAGAAAATATTAACGATTTTTTGCTAAAAAAAGTGTTTATCTACACTGTGATATGTACAGTATGCAGTTATAATACACCTCAGTGCACAAGTCAAACTGGTTGACCTAGAAACATTACAGGTAATAGTCAAAGGTAATTGACCGCACACTTCTTTAGATGAAATAATGGCATTTCTCAACCCGAATTTTATGCAAACGCATCATTTTCGTCTCAAGTTTTATGCCGCAAACATGATATTTACATGTATTTAGGTGAATACTCGACGAAACTTTGACTTTCTGTGAAATAAAATTTGGTCACAAAAAATACCCCCACCCCCTAAACCCTAGAGTCCTGGCATAATTATGCAATATTTTCAAAATATTTTTATTGTGCTAGGTGCACTAAATGTAAAGGTTTGATTTAAGCCCAAAACTATAGTTGTTAGTTATGCATTATCCTAGCCAGAGGCTGTCAAAATTTGGGCAGATTGAATAGGAAACTGTCCGAGGTCCTTTGAACATTCAAGAATGTATTTCAATGTCATTTTACAGGTTGTTGGTTCACAAGCCAGAATTCTCTACTCAGATGACAAAGGAAGAATCGCTATTGCAACAGCTTTCAATAAGGCTGTTGGAGAAGGCAGACTGAAAGTATGTATCCAGACTTCTATACTCACTGCCATGTGCTGTCTCTAATATTTAGTTGCAGAGTTATGTCATTATATAAACAGAAAACTGATTTTCTCAACCAATCAAATAGTTACTGTTGCGATTTGTGTGTGGTGTACTATACCTTGATTATTGCATTTTATGATATCCTTTGAAATATGATTTCACCCATTGTAGACTTGATACCCCTAAATGAATATGTTTGCAAACAGTTAAGTCACGGAATGTGACATGTCAGTTTCATCCTTATTAAAAATCCACAAATTCTTGACCATGCTTAATACATATTGTATGCGCATTCTCAACATTTATATACCAAATGTCTAGCTTATCATAGCTCAATTGGAGTAACTTGGAAAGCGGTTTCAGAAAAAGTCAAATGAATATGATCAGAACAGGGCACAATCACATATAACAGGAAGCACCATAATGCATTGTGGGAGAGATACAATATACAGGTAAAGTATCAAGACACATGTACAAGTGGGAACACAACAAGCAGATCAGCCAATTCTCGTTTGACTACCAAACATAAAGTGAAGCAAAACTTTTATCACTGAACCACAACTAAACACAAAACAAGCTCATTCAGTGGAAGCTATATAAAACAAGCAACAAGAGAATCACCAACATATAGCATCTAGCAGCCACAGCCACTGGGGCTCAACTGTATCCAACTTACCAAATCTTCAGCCGTAGATTCTGCTGGTGTTAAGTACATAAATTGATTAGCTCAAAGGAGCTCTCAACAACTTAATAGGAGGTACAATCAAAATGGATAAATATATTAATGAAATATGCAAAAACCACTAACAGTTAGAAACACTAGGCGAGCCTGTATAGGTAAAGTCAGAGACAACAATTAGGCATCAATCCACCAATGAAGGTTCTAGGTCATGTTCGGCATTGCGTCTAAAGCCCGACATACCAAAATGCAATAGTTTCATTTACATTTAAAAACTAGAAAATTAAAATAATTTAATTAAGTGAAATTTTTCAAATGCACCCTTTTGAGTCATTTACCTCCTTAAAAGCAATTGTGTCCTGTGGTATTTAGTGTTTTTTTTTCTTTTTGCCGGAGAGAAGAGCATGTTTCATAGATCTGTCTTCTAATGCATTGTATAGCCCATACTCCTTTCTCAGGGAAATGGCATAATGTTTTTGCAGTATTATTGGAAAATGTGCGTGTATTTTGGAAACATTCATGGTAGTACTAGTAAGTAATATAAACCCTTATAATGAGTTATTCTCTCTGGTTCAATGCAATAAACTAGGGATGGTCAATTGTATAGCTCAAGTTCACAGGTTATAAGTTCCTAATAATTTTGTTTTTCTTTCTTTAAAGGTCGTCTTTGTCCTAGCAAACAGTGTATACACTGCATTATGTGGCAATTAATCAAGGTCTCCACTGTTTGCCAAAACACACATTTAGTAGTCTCCCATATACAAAGGGTCAAACAATTTTAGAGTATACAGCACCTAATGAATATGTATAATGTTTATCAAATTAAATCACTTAATTATCTTTATTCCAAAACCTATTTTAAATAACACAATAATTGTGTTTATGGTGAGCGAATACCACAGCAACAGATAGTAGAATAATTGAATTTCAATGTACTAAGCCTTAGCACGAATTCGTACATGACAAGCATTGATTAATGTTCTGCTGTATATAAAATGATATATAAAATCAATTTATATAGACAGGAATGATTAACCCTTTGTATTATGGTGAATTATCCCATGCAGATTTAAGCAATAAGGATGGGATTGTCCATTATATATTTTGAGAGGTAACAGGTCGTCATTTCCAAAATATTACATTCCCATTGTAGTAGCCTTAGATGAAACCTTAATATTCCAGATGTTTGCATTTCTCGATGCAAAACATTGAACAATCACGTGATCTGACGCGAGCCTTGTGTGGACTAACGCTTAAGTCAACCAATGACTGGCTCTGTTTATCGTGTTTATGTGACGTCTTTATGGTATCACGATGACGTAATTAACGTATCGCTATGGCATTGTGTACAAGAGTTTCACTAGAAGGCTGTTCCAACAACCCAGTTAGAAATAAAATAAATCATTTGAAAAGGGTAACAAGCGGGGATTAGTGTAAGATTGTACGGCATGTTTGATTTATACTATAAAATGTAAATATAAGAATTGAAATGCAGATTTTTAGCTTGCACTATACGATGCAAAACATTACCTTTTTTCATGTCTCAGAGAAGCCCTTTGGTCTTCACAAAAATTAAAAAGCTGAATCTTTTGCATCATCCAGAGCAAGCTAATAATCTGCATTGCAATCCTTAATTACGATGTATTTCTGTCCATGGTGATCGGTTTTACCTTATCAAACAGTGCAAACACTGATGAAATGCTGCATTATGTGGCATTTTACCTGGGTCTTCCCTGTTTGTCAAGGTAACCGTTTAGGGGTTTCCAGTATACAAAGGGTAAATATCCTAATTCATTGATAAAGTAAATTGTTAAATATTTGTATGTATATATATAGAGGATCTTACATGAGTGCTAATGTTTTATTGAATTTATTAAACAAGTTGAAGAAAAGAGATAAAATGCTCGGCAAGCCTAGCATTTTATCTCTTTTTCGCAACAAGTTTAATAAATCCAATAATACAAGAGCACGAATGTTAGATTCTATTTATCACATGACATTAAGATAACTCTGAAATCTCATTTCTGTCGTAAAAACGTTATAATTTTGCCATTATGTATGCAACGTTGTTATGGACGTCAAAATGTTTAATGTAAATCTATAAACCACCAGTGGTTTATCGATTTTATTGCATGCCCTTATTACACTTCCAGACGCGACGTCATATGATAAAAAGAAATAAAACATTGCTAAACCAAAGGTTTAATAGCACCCAAATGACGTTTGACCTTAAAATGACCTTAAATCAATAGTCCAGACAGTGGCCTTTTATTTATATAAGTTCGAATTATGGATCTAAAGTCTTATTCTTCTTCATCTTCTAACAGATCAGGCAGGCAAGAAGTAAAGTCTGTATTGTTCATGGCACTATTAAAACATTACTATTGCCTTACAGGGACCAGTTGTTATAAGTAGGGACCATCACGACGTTAGTGGTACTGACAGCCCATACAGAGAGACATCTAATATTTATGACGGCTCTGCATTCTGTGCAGGTGCGTTTATATATCAGTATTAAACTTAAATAGGCCAGAAAGCCATAAATTGACCAAAGGGCAAGAAATAACTCATATAATTTTCATTGATTTTATTGTAAATGATGATTACTCCTATATTGATCACCTTCTTTTCTTTATTTGGCATAGTACACAGTATATAAAATCTGTCATTTTCAAATAACATAGATTTTTCTATTGTAAAAGATACTGTGTTACAGACTTTATATATTCTGACAACTTAGTCAGGGTGTCTACCTTTTGGTGAAGTTGGTAGTACATTGATCTACTACTTAAAGCTGCAAAGTCTGTAACTTTTGATCGTTTAATTTTTAAAATAATGTTCCTATTTTTCAAGAACACAGTAAAAAACTAAAATTCAGGTATACATTTTACCAATTTCGTAAATCCTTACAAATTATCAGTATCAAAACAACAGCATTTATGTTAAAACTTGACTGTCTATAATTATTGGAGGGACGCAAATAATTACCAACAAGAGAAAAAACACCTGTTTTTATAAGATAATTCACTTTTCCATGCAGTTTTCAGCTATAGTGAACAGATTTATTGTGAAAACTTAACTTAATTCTGCTTTTACAAATGATTTAAAAATAAAATAAAAATTTTCGAAAAATGTTCAAAGTTACAGACTATGCAGCTTTAATGCTCAGAGGCTTAGTACCAATTATTTTTCAAATGCCCAATATAATGTATATTTCAGACATAAGAGGGTTAAGATAAACGTTTTGCTACTTAAACCTATGCATTTGAATACATTTGCGTGGGGTATATATAGGAGAAGATAGCGCCACATACAAAAGCGCGTGCACATGGCTCTATATGATGAAGTTTATCAAACAGTAGACAAAGAGCATTCTACATTAAACGACTACTTATCTAACCTCAGTTGATAGCTGTCCATGTATGTAAAGGATTGACTTTACACTTATGTCACATCAGGACTTTAGTTAAGAGTGCGTAACGAACGTTTAATTCTCTTATTTCTTAACCAAAACATATGTTGTGGGTACTCAAAAGAACCGTCTCAATGAGCACCCAAAACATATGTTAAAACTGATGGGTAAGAAAATATTTACAATTTTACGCTGACAAATGTTGTTTATCTAAACCTGTGTATGTTATAAGAACCATTATAACGTGGGTTGATCAATTTCTTTTTTCAGACATGGCAGTACAAAATGTTATTGGAGATGCCTTTCGAGGTGCTACATGGGTGGCATTGCATAATGGAGGTGGTGTTGGATGGTATGTTTAATGAAATTTTAGTTATATAAACAAAAAGGTGTAAAAAAATGTTATGGTTACCTGACACAACCACAGCAATGGCCACATCACCAAGTGAAAGTGAAACCAGAACTACGACAAAGAAAGACACACACATCAAACACGCCTACCAAACGCTCGAATGCTCAACATCTGGTTGAATATTAAAAACAACTGCTCTATGAAGAAAATAAAAAATCGGGGAATGTCATGCAAAAGCCTATGGATTTCTGCGTGTGTGGTATAAATACGAGCTCAGAAAGTATTCTCATTAGGTCATATTTACTTTTCGCGCGATAAACACGTTCCTGTTGAATCCTGGTACACCTATTTTACGTGAAATGTAAATCTGACAAAACGAGAGAACTTTCTGACCTCAAATTTATACCACAAACGTAGGAATGCATAGTCTGTTGCATGACATTCCCCGATTTTTGATTCTCCATCTGGAGGAACTGTTTTTAACATTCAACAAGATGTTGAGCATTCGAGCGTTTGGTAGGTGTGATCAAAGCAAGAACACAGTTCAACTAATTATTTAAAGCAACCAACTCTCTCCCCCTCTTCCTCAGCGAGATTGTTGCAAAACTAATACGGGAACAAAAAACTATATCACAATACCATGACCAAGCACCCCCCCACACACACACACACACGGTGGGGGCAACACATATAGTGAACGAACATAGAGGATCTTACATGAGTGCTCATGTTTTATTGCATTTATTAAACGAGTTGAGGAAAAGCGCTAAAATGCGAGGCTTGCCGAGCATTTTATCTCTTTTTTGCAACGAGTTTGATAAATTAAATAATACGGGAGCACGAATAATAGATTCTATTTATCACATGACATTAACATTACTTAAAAAATCACATTTTGGTGTGAAACGTCAATAGTTTGCCATCTTTGACGCAACGTTATAATGGACGTCTATGCATCATCTAAAGCGGTCCTACATCTAAAATGGTCCTGGCATCTTAAACTGCGCAGAAATGTTTAAGTTGGTACAGAATGTGTGCATGAAATTGTTGTTTAACTTTTATTTACTCATTGACCACAGCATGATAAAACTAACAAACTGACAATGTGCATCTAGTAAAACACCAGAACAAAAAGACTGGGCAACCGCACAGTCTGATCACGACAGCGTGTCCGTTTGAATGCACAGTTATTGCGCTTCCTCGCTGTGTGATCTGGTCAGCACATAAGTATTTTGCTGTTTAGATAGTGTTGTACCGGCGATTACTATATACAAAACCTCTAGACGTAGACGAGCAGTCAGGTTTGAATTTTACCTGGTCTGAAACCCCGAAATCAGGTTTCTTGCTGTAAGAGTTGAAGACAGCTGTGCCATTATATTCGCTGTGTGAAAGCTATATGATAGTCAAAGCAAAATGAAAAAGCAGAAAACGCTTATCAGTTCGTATGTCGCATAGGTCACTACCCTCTCCATTTTAATTTCCATTTTGTGTTGTTGTTTTCAAGGAACATGAGTAACAAGATGGCGAAGTTTCGATTCTTTTTCTACATTGTACTGTTGTTTTTTTGCGTTGGTGCAGTTCAGGTTTTTGTGTGAATTTTCCGGTAGTATCCCGCCACCCTGTAAAATGACCACGGATCCTAAATTATCAATGCAGGGTCCGTGAAATAACCTAATGTCATACAGTATGAAGGCATTTCCCTCAATAATACTTCTGGTCTGGAAAATATCTAACCCACCATATTAGAAATTTCCCAAATTTATATATATTTTACCGGAAATATGGTCCTTTGGAAAAAGGGACAAAGTAAAAACTGACCAATATACGAGCTGACCAAATGGGATATTGTTTAACTCAAAATATGCAAATGTAAGACTGAGCTGAGTTCACTTTAGATAAACTGAACCGCATCTGTACAAGAGCATCAGAAAACCATGTGCACAAAGCGAATACTCATATCAGCATGCCTTAAGGCATCTGTTGTGTGCGCTGGGTCTTCGCCATGTGTTCAATGCTTAGAGAGATGCTAAAACACAAGGTTTCCTCATACACAAAAAGGGAAGACCCTGATCAGAATGGGCGTATGCCAACTTATGGCGGATGAATGTTGTTTTTAAAAAGGTGCGATAAAATGAATGGGTGAGTTTTCTATTGAAATCCCATTTTGCCAAAAGCTGTCCCCAAATAGTGTTCAGCTGTCAAAATATCAATCAAGGCCCATAACTCTGTTACAAATTTATGAAAACCGACCAGTAAAATTCCATATAAAATTTGGTGAAATTCCATCCATTTGTTCTCACGATGTCGAGTCGAAACGGAATTAGGACCGGCATCACTCAAGGCCATAAGCTACATATTGGAGAAAACTGACAGGTACAATCACAGCTTGTCTGTATCAAAGCATATTCAAAATTTCACCAAGTGTTGTCCATATTGAGCAGAAACGAAATTAAGATTTCAATTAAGGGTCATAACTTTTATAAATTTGGAAAACTGGCAGGTAACAATCCCAATCTAGATATTGTCAATGTAAATGCGTATATAAAACTTTGGTGTAATTCCAATTTTAGGGAAAGGAAAAGTCTGATATTCACAACTCTGTTACAAATTTGCGAACTTTGACGGGATACAATCTCAACCTAGATCTTGTCAATTGCAATTCACACACACAATTTAGTAAAATTCTATCTATGAATTCTTACAATATTGAGCGGATACAAAAATCTGACATCAATGGGCCAAACCTCTGTTAAAAATTAGAGAAAAATCATGATGTATAACAATCTCAATCTAGATCATGCCAATATTATTGCATATACCAAATTTGGTAAAATTATATCAAATTGTTCTTAAGATATTGAGCGAAAATGAAAAGGTGAAGTCAATCAAGGGCCATAACTCCTTTACAAATTTGCGAAAAATTACAAATAACAATTCCAACCTACATCTTGTCAATATCAATGGAAAAACAAAAGTCGGTCAAATTCTATCAATTTGAGCGGAAAATGAGTTCTAGATGAAATTCTGACAGCAGTCAAGGGACATAACTCTGTTACAATTTTTTGAAAAATAATTTTTAACAAACCCAATTTGGATATTGTCTATATAAATGTTATACAAAATTTGATAAAAAAAAAACTTCTATCGATTTGTTCTCAAGGTATTAAACTGAACGAAATTACGATGGAATGACAAACGTATGGATGTACAGAACGACCGACATCCTGAATCAAATATGCACCCCTTTTCATAGAGGGTCTATAATAAACTCATGGGTTTCCAAGTGATGGTATCTCACTTATGAGCCTTAGACTCAAGGTTGCTGAAATTAACTACCACTAGAGGTTAGTTTTACTATCCAGAGGCTTAGGGTCAGTATTACTATGCAGAAGCAATGTCTCTGCCACCTTCATTGCTGCTAGGAACAGCTATCAAGAGTTTCTGTTGTTTTAACAAAATATCAGTTCTATATTATCTGCATGTAGAGGTCAGAACTGCATCCAAGAGTCCATGTTTCTGCAACCAGAGGTCAGTGTTACTAACTAAGTCCATAACTCTGCAACTACCGGCCAGTATTTGTATCTAAGGTCCCAGTCACTGCTATTTGAGGCTAGGTAAATTATCCAAAGTCCCAGTTTCCGCTACTGGAAGCCAGTACTACTATATTCAGAGACCCTGTCTCTCCCATAGGAGGTCAATATTATAGTCATTGCCACTGGAGGTCAGTACTAGTACCTTAGTTACAGTCACTGCTATCACAGGTCAGCACTAGTAACCATAGTCATGGTCTTTGCTACTTGAGGTCAGTACTAAAAATCTTTATCCCAGTAACTGCTAATAGACGCCAGTTCTAGTATCCATAGTCGCAGTCTCTGCTGCTAGAGGGTAGAACAAGCATCCATAGTCCCAGACTCTACCACCAGAGGCCAGTGATAGCATCGAGTGTCCTAGTTATCCATAGTCCCAGTCTCTGCTATACGGTGGGTACTAGTATCCTAGTCAATGTCTCTGCTACAAAAGGTCTGTACTAATATCAATAGACCCAGCCATGGCTACTAGAGGTCTGTAATGGTATCCAGCGTTCTTGTCATTGCCACCAGAGATCAGAACTAGTATCTAGAGTCCCTCTTATTGCCACTAGATACAGAACTAGCATCCAGAATCCTACAAATTGCCAATTGAGATTAGTACAAGTATCCAGAGTCCTGTCACAGCCACTAGAGACCAGTACTAGTATTTAGACTCTCAGTCATTGCCACTAGAGGTCAGTACTATCATCCAGAGTCCTAGATATTGCCACTAGATGTTAGAACTTGTATCTAGAGTCCCTGTCATTGACACTTAATGTCAGTAAAAGTATTCAGAGTCCCTCTCATTGCCACTAGAGATCAGTAGTTGTATCCAGACTCCTAGATACGGCAATAGAGGTCAGTACTTGTACCCAGAGTCCATGTCATTGCAACTAGAGGTCAAAAAAATTCAGGAGTACCTTCCATTGCGACTAATTATAAGTGCTAATTTTAGAGTCCCAGTCATTGTTACAGGAGGTCAGTTAAAATAAAAACCCCAGAGTCCCTTGCAATCTGACTAAAGGTCAGTAAAAGTATCTAGAGCTCTGTCATTTCCACTAAAGACCAGGGTCTGTTTCAAAGGTCCTAGTCATTGCCACTAGAGGTCAGTAAAAGTATCGAGGGTCCCTTTTCTGCATCTAGAGGTCAGTCCTAATATCCAGAGTCCTACACATTCCAACTAGACTTAAGTAAAAGTATCCAGAGTCCCGGCCATCGCCACTAAATATCAGTCAAATTATCCAGAGGCCCTGTCCTTGCCACTAGAGATCAATTAAAGTATCCAGAGTCAATGCAATTGCCGCTGGAGGCCAGTACTCGTATCTAAAGTCCCAGTCATTGCCACTAGAGGTCCGTAAAATATCAAAAGTCCTTCTCATTGCCACAAGAAAACAGTATTAGTATCCAGAATTCCTGTAATTGCCACTATAGGCCAACAAAATTCCAGAGCACACGTCATTGCCAATTGTTGGCCATAAAGTATCCAGAGTTCCTGTTCATGCCATTTGATGTCAGAACTAATATCTACAGTCCCTATCATTGCCACTGTAATAGTATCTATAGTCCCTATCATTGATTTTAAAGGTCAGTACAAGTAGCCAGAAACCCTGTAATTGCCACTAGAGTCCCTATCATTGCCACTATAGATCAGTAAAAGTAACCAGAATCTCTGCCATTGCCACTTGATGCCAATACAAGTGTTCAGAGTCTCATTCATTGCTACTAGAAATCAATTATAGTGTCAAGAGTCCCAGTCATTGATACCTTATAACAGTAAAAGTATCAGTAGTCCTTGTTATAGCCACTAGAGGTCAGTAAAAGTAGTAAAAGTATCCAGTGTCCCTTTCATTGTCACTATAGACCAGTAAAACTATCCAGAAACCCTGTCATTGCTACCAGAGGACAATAAAAATGTTCAGAGTCCATTCATTGTCACTAGAGATCAAAAATATTGTCTAGAGTCCCAGTTATTGGCTTACAATGTCAGAACTCATAACCAGAGTCTGTGCCATTGACTCTACAGTTCAGTAAAGTATCCAGAGTTCCTATAAATGCCAATTGAGGCCAGTAAAAGTATCCAGAACCCCTGCCACTAGAGGCCAGTAAAAGTATCCAGAGTCCTAATTATTGCCACTAGAGGTCGTAAAATAGTGTCCAGAGACTCAGTCATTGACAAAATAGGCCAGTAAAAGTATCCAGATTCCGAGTCATTGTCACTAGATGGCCAAACTAGTATTCAAAGTCCCTGTCACTGCCACAAGAGGTCAGTATTACTATCCAAAGTCGCAATTATTGCCACTATAGGTCGTAAAACAGTGTCCAGAGATTCAGTCATTGACAAAAGAGGTCAGTAAAAGTAGCCAGAGTCCCAGTCATTGTCACGCAATGTCAGAACTAGTATTCAAAGTACATTTTTCTGCCATAAGAGTTCAGCATTACAATCCAGTGTCCCCTTCCTTACCACTGGAGGCCAGTTTACTATCCTGAGTCCCTAGCATTGCAGCAGAATCCATTACTAGAATCTAGGGTCCCAATAACTACCAACAGAGGTCATTTAAAGAATCATGAATCCCTATCCTTGCCAATAAAAGTCCGTGCTAGCATGCAGATGCCTAGGCATTGATACTACAGGGAAGTATTTGTATCCAGAGTCCCTGTCATTGACACTAGATATCAGTAAAAGTAACGAAAGTCCCTGTCATTGACACTAGAGTTTCGTGCTGGTATCCAGAGTCCCTGTCAAAGCAACTAGAGGCCAGTACTTGTATCCAGAGTCTGGTTCTTGTTACTAGATGTAAGTAAAAATATCCAGAGTCCCTTTCATTGCCACTAGAGGACAGTATACTATTGAGAATCCCAATAATTGCTGTAGAAATTAGTACTAGTGTCTAGGGTCCAAGTAACTGCCAAAAAGAGGTCATTTAAAGTATCCAGAGTCCCTGACCTTGCCAATAAAAGTCAGTACTAGCATTCCGATTCCTAGACATTGACACTAGAGGTAAGTACTTGTATCTAGAGTCCTTGTCATTGTCACTAAATAATAGTAAATGTATCGAAAGTCCTTGTCTTTGCCACTAAAGATCAGTACTAGTATCCAGAGTCCCTGTCCTAGCCACTTGAGGCCAGTACTTGTATCAAGAGTCTTGTTCTTGATACTAGAGGAAAGTAAAATTATCCTGAGTCCCTTTCATTGCCACTAGGTGTCAGTTCTAGTATCCAAAGTCCCAGTTATTGCAACAGAAGGTCAGTCTAAGTATCCAGAGTCCCTGTAAATGCAACTAGAGGTCAGTAAAGTATTTGGCGTCCCAGTCATTGTCATTAGAGGTCAGTAAAAGTATTCAGAGTCCCTGTAAGTACCGTTAGTCGTCAGTAAAAGTATCCAGAGTCTCAGTCATTGCCACTAGATGTCAGAACTAGTAATCAAAGTCCCTGTCACTGCCACAGGGGTCAGTATTACTATTCAGAGTTCCTGTAGTTGCAACTGGAGGTCAGTAATATATCCAGAGTCCATGTCATTTCCACTAGAGTTTAGTTCTAGTATCCAGAGTCCCTATCATTACAACAAGAGATCATTACCAGTATCTAGGGTCCCAGTAATTGCCAACAGAAGGCATTTAAAGTAGCCAGATTCCCTGCCCTTGCCACTAAAGGCCAGTACTAGCATCCAGAGTTCTAGACATAGCAAATAGAGGTCAGTACTTGTATCCAGAGTCCCTGTCATTGCCACTTAATATCATTAAAAGTAACGAGTCCATGTCATTGCCACTAGAGTTTAGTACTAGTATCCAGAGTCCGAATCATGATACTAGAGGTCAGTAAAATATCAGGAGTCCTTTTCATTACCACTAGATGTCAATTGTGGTATCCAGAGTCCCAGTTATTTCCAAAAGAGTTCAGTTAAAGTATCCAGAGACCCTATAAATGCGACTAGAGGTCTGTAAAGTCCCAGTCGTTGTCATTAGATGTCAGTAAAAGAATACAGAGTCCCCTTTATTGCCACTAGAAGTCAGGGTCAGTATCCAGGGTCCAAGTCATTGCCACTAGATGTCAGGTAAAGTACCCTGAGTCCTAGACATTGCAACTAGAGGTAAATAAAGGTATACAAAGTCCCTGTTCTTGACACTAGAGATTATAATAGTATCCAGAGTCCCAGCAGTTGCCACTTGAGGTCAGTAATTGTATCCACAGCCCCTGTCATTGACACTAGAGGTCAATAAAAATAGCCATAGTCCCAATCACTGTCTATAGTTGTCATTAAATGTATCCAGAGTTACTGGTTTTGCCATTAGATGTTCTAAATAGTATCTGGAGTCCCTGTTATTGCCACTAGAGGTCAGTTCTAGTATACGGAGTCTCCACTATAGGTCAATACTAGTATCTAGTATCTAGAGTCCCTATCATTGCCATTAGAGATCAGTACAAGTAGCCCGAGTCCCTGTATTTTGCCAATAGAGGTTCGTAGAATCAGTTCAAGTATCAAGAGTCCCAATTATTCCCAATAGTGGTCAGCAAAAGTATCCAAAAGTCATCATTGTCACTAGATGCCAGTAAAGTAGTTAGAGTCCCTGTCATTGCTACTAGATGTCAGTAAAATATCCAGATACCCAGTTATTGCCACTAGAGGTCAGTAAAGTATCCAGAGTTGCAGCCTTTGGCACAAGAGGTCAATAAAAGAATCCAGAGTCCTGGTCATTGCTACTAGAGATCAGTAGTTGTAACCAGAGTCCCTGCCATTGCCAGTGTGATCAGAACTACTATCCAAAGTTCTTTCTTTGCCACTAGAGGTCAGTAGTAGTATCCAGAGTCCTAGTCATTTCCACTTAAGGTCAGTAAAAATATCCAGAGACCCTGGCAAACTCCACTAGAGGTCAGTAAAGTATCCCAGAGTCCCTGTCTTTTGGCACTAGAGATCAGTATACGTATCCAGAGTCCCAGTCATTGCCATTTGATTTTAGTAAAAGTATCCAGAGTCCCAGTCATTGCCTCTAGAGGTCAGTAAGAATATCCAGAGCCCCAGTCATGGCCATAAGAGTTTAGTATGAGTATCAAGAGACCTTGTCATTGCCTATAGAGGTCAGCAAGAGTATTCATAGCCACTTGGGGTCAGTACTAGTATCTTTATCCCTATTCTCTGCTACAAGAGGTCAGTACTAGTATCATGAGTCCTTGTCATTGCCACTAGAGGGCAGTCCTAGCATCCAGTGTCTCAGTCGTTGCTACTAGAGGTCATAAGAATATCCACAGTCCCTTTCATCACCACAAGAGTTCAATGCTAGTAGCCAGAGTCCCAGCAATTGCCACTGGAGATCAGTTCAGGTATCCAGAATCCCTGTCAATGCAACTAGAGGTCAATTAAATTATCTAGAGTCGCAGACATTGTCATTAGAGGTCAGTTAAAGTTTTCAGGGCCCCTGCCATTGTCACAAATGGTCAGTTAAAGTGTCCAGAGTGCCTGTCATTGTCACTAGATATCAAACCTAGAATCTAGAGTCCCTTTCATTCGACTAAATGCAAGTACTAGTACCCAGAGTCCGCCTCTCTGCTTCAAATGGACTGTACTATTAACCAAAGTTGTAGTCTCTTCTACAGAGGGTCAATACTAGTATGTCTTGCTGCTATCACTGCAACAGGCGAGCATTATAAGTATCCATAGCCCTAGGTTATGCCACTAGAGGTCAAACCTAGTACATAGAGTCCCTGTTTTTGCCGCTAGAGGTCAGTATTGGCATTCTCAGTCCCAGTCACTACTACTAGAGGTCAGTCCTAATATCCATAGACCCAGTCTCTGCAACTAGTGGTCAGTACTTGTATCCGTATTCCAAGTCTCTGTTAGTTTCTATAGTCACTGTATCTACTGTTATAGGCCAGTACTAGTATCCACAGCCCTAGTCTCTCATACTAGATATCAGTACTACTATATTGTCTATATATTATTATATTTATGATGAAGCATTGGGGTTACATTCGAAAGCGCCATATTTGTTGCAATATGACCCAGTAAAAGAACATAATTGTACTAATTTATATGTTTTTATACTTTGCTTCCGTTTACGGAGGTTGTACTTTTAAAGGTTCTGTTATGCACCAGTCATTTGTATCCCCCCCCCCCTCAGGGCAGGAGAATAGCAGGGGCTTTTAATTTTCCAATTTTCAAAGCCTTGCACTGCGGGGCCAAATTGTGGTAAAATCCCTGCTAAATGCCCCACCCTGGGGGGTCGACAATAATATCTAATAACAAATGACTTAAATCATTTGAATAAGCGTTCCATCTTTTCCCATATCCCATGGTGGTGCCACATGAAAAGCTTCAGGTAGAGAATTTACGAATATAATGTCCAGAGTCTAACACTGAAACTGTAAGAGGTACCAACTAGAAACTTCACCGGTAGATATATCTCGATGGGGAGAAGTACAGTGTACAAGAACCGCAACTTATTTTTACATAATTCAGGAGTTATTGCCCTTTGTTAATTTTCACACTTAAATTGTGTCCGAAGCATAACACAACAACTACATGTATAACAGGTACTAACTTGAAACTTCAATGGTAGATAGATCTCGATGAGGAGAGATACAGTCAACAAAGATCCATTACTCTCTTTAGCATAATTTAGAAGTTATTGCCTTTTGTTATAAATGAATTATGTCCAGAGCAGAACATAAATCAACTTGCAGCTATTAAAATACCGTATATTTCGGAGTAACTATGGTTTCTACAGATTCTCTCGATTTCTGAATCCATAGAGAGGTGGAGGGTCAGAATATCTGGAGCCCCCCCCCCACCCCGGAAAATTAAAAGTGTTATAGGGTTCTTTAGGAATAAGTATGAGGACCTCCACACCCCATCTCTACCTCACAGCGCCTAAAAACTTGGACTCCTCACCCTCCCTCCTTGGAAATTTTAGTTCACTTGGAAATGTCAATTGGAGCACTCTGTAAAAAGTAAGTAAAAGACGATTAAAGCATCAGTCAGGCATGTCCCCCCTTTCCCCACTGATACGATAATTTCTTGATCCGCCCCTGCCCGAGAACATGCGAATTGACCACCAAGTTGCATCCATTTTGTTTTATATTGGCAGGTACATGTTGATGATTAGGTGCGCTGTTAAGAGGACCTTTTATACAAGCCCTATTTAAACGGGAAATTAAAACCCCGGCACACCCACGGCACTGCGGCGACATATCGTACGGTAGAATCCCGGCACTTAAGTCCCGCTATGCACCAAGGGGACGGGGCTGCATTATCTCATAAACATCAAACACGTTTTAATTAAATGCGGATGAAAACTGTGCGCAAGAGGTACGGACACACAGAGTTGTCTCAAATGGAATTTCATCATTGCGATCGATATTTAAAATAAAACGGCATGTGCGGAGCTAACCAAAAACCTGCAAAACACACACACACACACACACACACACACACACGCGCGCGCGCACATACACAAATGGCTTGTGTCCTGGCTACATGTTTATGACTTTTTTGCGATGGAAGCCGTTAAAGTTGAAAAAGTATTAGGTTTGCATAAATTTACATTTAGCGCTCAGGACCATTTAAGAGTCTGCTTAGCGCACCATAATAGATGCAAGTTGGGACCAATATAGAGGCTTGTCAGGACCATAATAGATGCCAGGACCAGTTTAGAAGCCAGGACCATTTTAGATGATGCACAGACGTCATAACGTTACGTACTAAGCTGTCAACCACTAGTGGTTTATCGATTTTATTGTATGGCGTTATTTCACTCTCAGAAGCGAAGTCATGTGAGAAAACAGCATAATCACTGCCTTTGAATGGGCAGTAGTCATATAAAATCTACAATCATATTCCTTGATAACGCATGTCAAAGAAATCCCACTGAGGTTCATTTGCTCTTTTTGACATTTGAGTTGTATTTCTTTGAACATTTACACCAATATAAGAGGAAGATAAAGCATTTTCTGTTTCATTAAAGTTTATAACAGCCCGTCTGTGACAAATTATAGAACACCTCACCTCAATTACAGACTAATTGCATAACAGTCTTGTTGTAATTGGTAGTTTTAAAATGAAAACGGGTTGCACTCATCTTGTTGAAAATTTTCAAAATTCAAAGATGATATTCACATTTGCAAGGTTGTGGGGTTACACGATCCTTCCAAAGTTACACGACTAATTACAAGTCGTCCTGGGACATTTGTTGCACTTTCTATTCATAATTCAGTCACGCTGCATTAGGATTAGATTGGTCGTCCTGGGACATTTGTTGCACTTTCTATTCATAATTCAGTCACGCTGCATTAGGATTAGTTTGGTCGTCCTGGGACATTTGTTGCACTTTCTATTCATAATTCAGTCACGCTGCATTAGGATAAGTTTGGTCGTCCTGGGACATTTGTTGCACTTTCTATTCATAATTCAGTCACGCTGCATTAGGATTAGTTTGGTCGTCCTGGGACATTTGTTGCACTTTCTATTCATAATTCAGTCACGCTGCATTAGGATTAGTTTGGTCGTCCTGGGACATTTGTTGCACTTTCTATTCATAATTCAGTCACGCTGCATTAGGATTAAACTCCAGCTGTTAAGTTTTTAGACTTAACTTTTCGCAATAACTTTTTTATCTTCAATTTTAGCAAAATGTGTTCGCGATGAAAAGTATTCAGGAACACCTCCGCCAACTTCTCCAAATGGTTCCAACATCCTAGATGCCGCTGGTTCCTCTGTGCTTAGATGCACTCTTTGAAAATTTTAAGCAAAGCGCAAATAAACCAAGTCCAAGATGTCAGTCAAAAAGTTACATTGCTCCGCCTTAATTCAATTACTAAAGCGATGAATGGCTTGTTAAAATATAATAGAAATCGCGCCTGATTCGCTCGTGCGTTAAGCTAGCAGGGTCATCTCAAAACCGTTCATTTCATAGCACGTGCATAAGAGAAAAAATGCACGTAATGTGATTACCCAGCCTTTGTTCCAACAAATGAGCCTGCTTTAAGTTGATTCTGCATATGCACGGTAAATTCTGAGTATGTTACGGCGGTTTTAGGTTATGCACAGCCTTTGAAGAACGGGATGTGCACCGCTTTCGATTATTTTTTGAAACTACCCCTTTCTGTCACGCCTATACGAATTATACCTGTCATTAAAAGACTTAGAAATTTAGGACGAATTCAATTTATAGCAAAATTTTCATCTATATACACAAAAATCTGTTTGCGCCACAAACACAAGACTTTTTGGAGAAGTTGGCGGAAATTCTCCTCTACAACTTTCATCGCGAACACATTTTGCTAAAATTGAAGATAAAAAAGTTATTGCGAAAAATTAAGTCTAAAAACTTAACAGCTGGAGTTTGGTATCAGATTGTACGGTGGTGTGAGTGACATAACGTAATTTTCTTCATGTACATAAAATTGTTCATACATTGTGTTTTTGAAAGTTTATCCTTTTTTGCATTGTGATTTCAGGGGAGAAGTAATAAATGGAGGATTTGGTCTTGTACTAGATGGTACAAATGTAAGTAAATTTATGTAAATGTTATTGATAAAATATGCTATTATTCTCTTAATAAGATCCTCGCATTTAAGCAGACAAGACAAGACCTTTGATGCTAAAAAGTTTAATAACCAGAATATGATAAAAGTAGATATTTTTTAGAAAAACTTTGTTTCTTTAAGTTACTGGCTAATGGCATGTTTTCTAGAAAAATAGTTTAGTTTCCATTGAGTTAGATATTTTTGTAATATTCTTGAGCCGCAACATGAGATTTCCAAATATGTGGTATGTGCGACCAGCAACGGCTTAGACCAGCTTGCGCTTATGCACAGTCTGATCAGAGCCTTTGCTTGTCGAATATTATATGACTCTAAGGCCACTGACCAAACATCATTTGGAGTCTATAAGCTTAAAAGGAGTCTGCACAGACTGGTCTGAGTCTACATTTGTCAACATACCACCTTGTTGGAAATCACATGTGGCGGCTCAGTCATGTTATCTAGAAGAAAAAAAAGTTTAGTCTACAGATTACATTGAGGTGGATATTTCTGTAATATGATGTTTATGTTTTTTTCAGGAAGCAGAATCACGTGCAAAGCGTATGTTGTGTTGGGACGTTTCAAATGGGGTATGTATAGAATATAAGAATCCATCATGAGTGTGAGGGTGGGATAAAAAGTCTGTCCCGAGGATCACCGATTGGCATCACCAGTCTTGCCGAGTGATGACAATCGGTGATTGTGAGGGACAGATTTTTATACCCAACTCTCACATTAATAATGGATTTTCTTTCTTGCTTACTATTGACCTTTTATTGTAAAAGTCCCTGAATACGCTGAAATGTAATAGCACATGGTGACGTCATTCTGACTAAACATTGACGTCACTTGACGACAATGTACATGAGTTCCAATATAACCAATGAACAGTCCTCTCGTGACAGCCTCGGTAAGGTAACATGGGTAAGATAAGAATTTCTGACCCAGGATAAAATATCAGATCTCCATATCCAGTGTGCAAGAAGATCATATCCAAGAAGGGCGAAATTTTCCTTCATTGTTCATCTGTATTGTCGCTCAATTATAACAAAAAGAACATAAATCCAGTGCAACAAGTTTCCCTTACGACAATTTAAAGGGACAACGCTGTGTTCAGGTTGCACTAAAAGAGGAATTAGATTATTGTGTTTTACTAGCATTACAAAATTCTCAAAAAGAAAAATTGTTGTTACAGTTTTAGGTGAAATATAAAAAATATACATATTTATGAACTGCAATGTAATTACCCATGACAATTATAAAATGGTTTAAACCCAAATGTATTCAATCATTTAGATCATGATATAAACAACTACCAAGTTTAAAAAGGAAAGTTGAATTTCCAAGGGGCTTTCGCCAACAACTGTTTGTGTCGATGATGATAAATGAACAAATAATTTGGTGAATTTTCCAAGATAAGGACCAACATCAAAAAATTTTTTTAAATGACATACAGACTTAAGATAGAAGCCCAACTGCACAATACAATTTAGATATTAGTTGTCCACCTCCTACAGTTTGACTCATTTATGGAGTTTTTTTCCTTCAGGTTGCCCGTAGATCTTGGTCAGGCAACAGCAAAGCTGAGGAGACAGTATGCAGGATTATGGAAGAAAATCCCAAGATGAAAATTACAGTTCCCAATCATGTAGAAGACGAATCTCTTATTGACAGGGCTTTAAAAGAATAAAGCGACTGTACATGCTTAAGAAAAGGGGATAAAACAGATGATAATTGAGCAAACTCATTAGTTAACCCTTATCATACTGGATGGTGTATATGCAACTCTCCTCTCAATTATTACGCAATCAACATGCAGAGTTCCAGGTATTAGAAAACATTACAAAATGAGTGTGAAACCTGATCAGTGGGTTTCTCTGGATCCAGCTGTTATGGATCTGTACTGTTTTCAAAGAATATACAGCTGGGTTCAGCATAGCTAGGATTAATCCAACATCCCATTGGCATTAAGTCGCTCCTAAAATATGCAGAATGAAATATCCAGTGGTAACCTTATGTCAAATATGACTTTAGCAAGAATGTGAAGATGCAAGGGGTAATAAGGACCTTAACTATGTGCACGTAAAAGTATCACAATCTCACGAGTGGCTAATTTGTAGAAAGTTTGCAAATATCGGATGGTACCGGTTTTAATTTGACTCATTCTAACCATTGTCTTGCCAAATAAATGAAATATCCTTATCTGTGTTAAAGTAAGGCCAGTTTATTTGCACAATTTCTGTTACAAGTGCGGATGTTCATGCAGACAAAAATGATAGGATCCAGGGACCCTGATCAAAGAACTTCTAAATCAGAATGGAAACTGAATATACTACAGTAAAACCTGTCTTAAGCGGCCACTTAAAAATAGACAAAACAAAGATATTAATGACAAATGGTAGCTTTATGCAGCTCAAAATATTGCAGAATGCTCCAAGGAGAGCATTCTGCAATTCTTTTGACCTGCATTAAGCGATAATTGGTCTTTAAATCCAATTTTTTTGAGAGTGGCTGTTTTAGACAGGTTTTACTGTATTTTAGATAAGAATAAATGGATACGGGAACGGGATTTCGGTTTGCAGTAACTATCAGTCAGCAGCAAAGGCTCAGGTAAGTCTGTGCATATGCAGACTCAACAGAGCCATCGCTGCTCCATTCACAAAGTATGTATGTAGATGTAGACTCAGATGAATATTTTAATTTCTAGCTTTGGTGGATACGTATACAGAATGTGCGTTTATTAGAGGCGTTTGAGCAAATGCAATAAATACCAACTTCTATATAATTTAATAAATAAAAACAGGCGTGAGCAAGAAAAAGAATCCATTATTCGTGTGAGGGTAGGATAGAAAAATCCCTCCCTTGGGATCACCGTTTGTCATCACTTGGCAAGCCTCGTGATGCCAAACGGCGATCCTTGGGACGGATTTTTATATTCTACCCTCACACTCATGATAGACTCTTATAATCTCTAAAGACACGTAATTATACCCCCTCAAACCTTGTTTGTGGAGGTTATACTGTTTTCACGTGTCTGTCCGTGTGTGCTTCTGTCCGTAGCGCTTTGTTTCCTTAATATCTTTAAGTCATTGCTGGAATTTCATCAAACTTTGCAAACATATTAATATACACAAGACAAATACTTTAAACAAAAGAGCTAGGGGCCAATTCTATAAGAGTTATTTTCCTTTGTAGTTCTAAATGGCTTTTTATATAGGGGTTTATGCTTATGCTATTATAGTCCAAACACGGGCCGATCAACTCCTACCATGGCTTTTAATGGAGCAATTTGATACTTTGTCCATACAATGAAGACACATTGAACAAATGCATGAAGGAGTTTGGTTCAAAAAATAATTTTTGACAAAATTACAGCTATGAGAACTTAGACAATTTTTCCATAATATCGCTTTTGTATATGCAAAGATAGTGCTTTCATGGGCCTATCAACTCCTACCACAGCTTCTGATTCAGTAATCTGATACATTGTCTTCACAATGTAGACACATTAAACATATGCATGAAGGAGGTTGGTTAAAAAATTGAATTTTGACAAAATGACAGCTATGGAA
This sequence comes from Loripinus fragilis, assembly GCA_964019695.1. Taxonomy (NCBI): domain Eukaryota; kingdom Metazoa; phylum Mollusca; class Bivalvia; order Lucinida; family Lucinidae; genus Loripinus; species Loripinus fragilis. Next base: position 20,260,420 of record OZ026520.1, on the reverse strand, counting down.
CTTAGACAATTTTTCCCTAATATGGCTTTGTACATGCTTAGATAGTTCCTTCGTGGGCTGATCAACTCCTACCACAGCTTTTGATAGAACACTTCAGAATATAGACACAATGAACATATGGGTGAAGGAGTTTGGTTAATTAATACTTCGTGACACAATTACAGCTATGAAAACTTAGACAATTTTCTGATATAAGCTTTGATATATAAAACTTTCAGGTGTAAATATTTGTGTGTATTTAATCTTAACAAATGTTACAGATTGAAAGCTTAAAGACCATTTTCGCAGATTCTATTGAAATCCTCCTTTTCAAAACAGGTCCGCTGGTTTGAACTATTACTTGCCAAAACTAAGTTTTTTCACTGACCCTTACCGGGCGGGGGTACTCTAATAAGCATTACTTATTGACTTGTTATTGAACTCTTTTGCATGCAATGTAATTTTGATACTTATTTTGATGTCTGCTGCTTGATCTTCAGAATTGACACTTCAGAAATTCCATTAGAGTGTCAAACAGTTTTGATACAATTCAGGCCTAACATTTTTCTGGGCTTGGCTTGATCTGGTTCAAAACCGTTTGCAAGGGTTAATTGATTATTCTTGCATAGATATCTATTCGTATAGCTGTTTACACCCATTGTCAAATGAACGAAAATCCATGTTCAAATCAGGAGATTCACGTGCTGTTTGAACATGGGTCTGAACTTGAAAATACTTAAAATGAGCCCTGCATTATTTGCATGACGTTATATACGGAACGTATTGCGGACCAGACTGATCATTTTGCCGATGTTTTGTTCGCAAAAGCGTTGCGTACGGTTATGACGTTCGAAAGTACACAGCCGACGCCATTTTGTTTAGAGAAATCCAGTGTAAGAAAATGGACAATTTAATGTTTTACCAGCGTTTTAGTGCGAATTGAGCTGGAATAAGGTAAAATATGCAAGAATAACGACCACACATGTTTGTTTCATTGCATAAACACTTGCCGGGTCCCTCGGATGATGTTGAACACTCGGCCTATCAGCCTTGTGATCAAACAGCATCCTCTGGACACGACAAATGTTAATGCATGAAAAACATGTGTGATCCCTATGATTGAACATTGGTGCTGGAAATAAATGATTCTCAATCTCAGGTTGTTGCTTACAATGAATTGAGCTTTCATACCCACATTTGAGTAAAGTCGCCTGAAGTTTTGTCTGTTGTTATTTACAAGAAATTGGATGAGGCATACTAAGATGCAAAATCCCTACGTACCTCGGCACAGTTTGGGTCATGCTGTTTGCCAGGTAGTGCATGTTTCCCTCATCCCTGACATGCGCGGATCCAGAAATTTATTTCAGAGGGGGTCCAATTTTTTTTACTTTTTTCATAGTTGATTAGGGGAGAGAGGATCCAAATACTAATATAAGCGGGCCATCATCGGCCCGCCAGCGAAACGCCATTTAAATGGCGTTTCGCTGACAGGCTGATAATGGCCCACCGTTGTATGCTGACTTGGCAGCTTTGTGTTTTTCAGGGGATCCGGACCAATATTGCTAAGAAACCCAATATTTTGGTGATTTTTCAGGGGGGTCCGGACCCCCTGCCCCCCCCACCCCTCTGGATCCGCACATGCCTGAATTCTAGAATATGTTCTATGTTTTATCTTTGCTATTATATCAAGTGGGTATGACAGGAATTGCCACAAGCATATATCAACCGATGTCATCGTGATGAAGACACACACACACACACACACACACACACACACACACACACACTAGCAAAAGACAAGCAGGCACCAACTCACTGATGAAAATAAGTCATGGTCATCATCTAGTCTGAGGCTTCGTCCACCGTTATAGGATTTAAAAGGAAACCATATCTATAAATTATGGTTGTGTTTATAATCAAACATGCAGTTTGCCCATCCTTTTATTTGACCAGGAAGGGAATGCTATCAATCTATGAACTAAATCAGTATAAGATACTGGCTCCGTTATGCCCTGATGCAGCAGCGTTTTCAAGCCAATATGTTTAATAATCAGTTTTAAGAGTGCACAATAGAATTTAAAAAATGTTTAACAAAGTTTATGATATAGAAAGTCATCTGGATATGACATAGCAGCAATTATTTATTTCTATTAGTAAAGTCATTGACATTCTGACATTAGAACATATAATCTTGCAAAACAACTAAGCTGCGAAATATATACATACACCATATGATGTGGAGTGAGGAGAATCTCAACAAGAAAGGAGAGATAAACAATTATAATATAAAAAACATTTGAGATGAATTTATGCCATTTGTTCCAAATCCAAAAAAGACGGCTTCAGTATAAAAAATTATTGGCTTTATTTAAAAGAAGCTCATTGGGATACATCTTACAAACTTTTAGTTCAAATTAACAATTGTTAATATTAAATAAGTCATGTTAATAGTGCTACGTCCTAAAGGCGGTCAGGAAGAAAGAGGGAGCATTTTATTTGTTCGCTCCAGCTGAACCACGGACCTGGTTTCTAGGGAAAATTAATTCACGCAACTACTAATATAAATCATCACTATTTACAATGCCATATACAACATCACATATATATTTAAACAGTGCTTAGAATTTTAGAAACTAAATGCTTTCTGCTTTCGCCTTCATCAGAGTTTCAAGACAAGTCAGATTAAATTGACAGTTAACAAAAAACAACAACTGTATACATGAATTTTGTGGTGACTTAGGCCCTTGTAGGGCCCAGTAGAATTACTTGGAATTTTACAAATTTAACTGCACAATATTTATAAATTAAATACATCGCACAAAATTGGCGTTCTGACAAGAAATGTCTTATAAGAAAAGTTGTGTAGAACAGAAGTCTTATATGTGTCTAGGCTCCTGAGTGCTCAGCACACCAGGTGTTCTACCATATGACCAAATAAAGTCAGCCCCCTTGCTGATATTAAATGGACACAGAGTGTTCAGACGCCGAATCCAGTAGCTCTCACGGAGTTCCCTGGTAGAATCTGACCACTCCTTGTTGTGATCAAGGCTACAGACAGAGGCATGACTCAGGAAGTCATTATTTGAAGAGTGAAACTGTTCTGCTGTTGGTGATTTGTTTGTTTGATTTGATTCTTTGCGTCCCATCAACAATCTTTCAGTTAAACAGGGATGGGTCTTCCTGGGTTGAACCAGTACTAAGCTAGGATAAATGTGTCTTGCTCAAGGACCACAACGCAGTGACGCCCGTGAGGCTCGAACCCGCGGCGCCTCGGTCTCGAGTCAAGCACTGTACCACTGAGCCACTGCGCTCCCCTGCTGTTGGTGATCTCTCAAACCTATGGTGTCTTTAGTCATCACGATCGCCATTTATATGTTTGTTCAATAGACCTATTGTTTCTCCTACCTACAGTTTGTTGCAACTGTTGCAAGAAATCAGATATACACCGTCTTCTGTTGTGCAGTCTGTGTTCTGTCTCAATCTTACAGTGGCCCCAGAAGATGACTTCACAGTCCCAGCAGGTGATTGTCGACCCTATGTCAGAAAATGGTGAATGTCGACCATGTGGCAGAAAAAGATGTCAATGCTGCAAAACGATAACCCCCAAGTGGCATTGAGTCGCTCACCTGAGTTTTTTAAAGCTTATAAATAGGTATCTGATGAAACCTGGCCAATTCCCTGATGACACCTGTGGTAGTCATTTTTGGCCTCAGTGCTAATGTTTTTAAACTGCAAAATGTTTTGAAACTCGTACTTTACAATTTCCAATTTTGCAAGGATAGAGTTATCTAACCCTTTTTAAATATGGCGCTACCAATTTTCGAACGTAGGACCCAATCAAAATTAAAGTAGATACACATTGTTTGCAACCTAACGCATCCACCATTCTTAGGGGCTAGGACAATGGGCAATGAGTTGGGAGAATTGATGGCTTTTAATTTAATGCTTTATTTATTTTACAAGGATTCCAAACAGCCTTGGGGCTACTAGTTGGTCTCCTTACATGTAACAATTTACTGACATTTATGACAATAAAGACAACATAAATATATACATAATACATAAAGACATACAGACAGACACACGCATAAACAGACAAACACAGAGACACATAGACCGACAGACAGACAAACAGACAAATACAAACAAAAGAAAGTAAAAGTGTAGGGAAAAAAGAGCAGTCACCCCATGTTGAAGCAGTAAATAAAAGAACCAGTGTATGTAATCGTACGTTGTCCAAACAGTGCCAATAACGCGTTTTTTTAAGTATTTATCAAAGTTAGCAGTGCTGACACAACCATACACGCACACAGATAAGAAGATAATGACCAGGACGGAGATTCCTCAGCGGCATTCAGAACTCGTATATTTGTATGAACGCGGAGCTAATTGTCTGTTGAGGTGTCAACCATGTCTTCAAAAGTACTGAACCGCTGTGTTTGGTCTATATATTTGAACACCTCATCAAAAATCGAAGTATTTTCTTCAGATGAAGCGACTGAATTGTACATGATGATCAGACATTAATACGATAAATGTGTTGTAATATAGGGATCACACATGTTTTTTCATGCATTAACATTTGCCGGGTCCCGAGGATGCTGTTTGAACACGAGGCCGATAGGCCAAGTGTTCAACATCATCCGAAGGACCCGGCAAGTGTTAATGCAATGAAACAAACATGTGTGATCGTTATTCTTGCATATTTTACCTTATTCCAGCCCAATTCGCACCGAAAACGCTGCTAAAACATTAAATTGTCCATTTTCTTACACTGGATTTCTCTAAACAAAATGGCGTCGGCTGTGTACTTTCGAACGTCATTACGTCATAACCGTGCGCAACGTTTTCGCGAACAAAAACATCGGCGAAATGATCAGTCTGGTCCGCACCTTTTTCCGTATATAACGTCATGCAAATAATGCAGGGCTCTTTTATAGACAGGTGGTTTCAGAGATATTTTTTCGAAATGTGGGCACTTTTGGGGCATATGTTGCCACTAGGCTTACCAATATAAGCAACAACTCCTGAACTGATATTGCCCTGTTGCCCAAATGGAAACCCCCAAATAAGGTCACAAAAGGGGGTCAAAGGTCATCAAGTGCATTATATTGCGGTGAGTTTAATATGCAATTTTTGTATTTATGTTTATTTCGCAAAACAAAAAGCAAATTTGTTTATCAAACTCAGCCAACATTCCTGGAATAAATGCGTCCATTTTACAAAGCATACTAACCCTACAAAAGGTCACAAATGGGTCAAAAGGTCACTAAGTGTATATAAAATTCATGATTTTATACATATAAAGTAATGATTTGGACTGACATTGATGGAATTCGTTGTGCCTTGTCTGATCGATATCAGTGACTTTATTGCTTGCGGCGCTCTCGCCGCAAGCATTTCTGTCGGAATAGTGATACCCTCTACCTGGTTTGTTTATTTATATAAAATACTGTTAGCATAACGGTCGTGGTTATGGTAACAAAACAGTTCAACGACAAGACAATTCACCGACAGCAAGTTAAGACAGGGTTCGTACGGAAATAGGAAAGCAGAAGTCCAGGACTTTTCCAGGACTATTCCAGGACTTTTTTATTTTTCAAGGACTCGATATCTTCCCAATTCTGTATAACACAACGTTTAAAAGTGGATTTTTTCAGCCAGAAGCGGCGAAATGAAAGGCGCACTCGATTTCTTTGATTCTGACAACAACAACAATCTGACACTGGTGATAAAAACCGGGACTACCGCACAAATTGAATAGAATAGAATACGAGTTGCACCTCGCTCTTTGACGTGTTCATTCAGTTGTTTTGTTGTTGTTTTTTTGCGATTTTCACACAGTTTTTTTGCGCATCACATAAATCTGAAAGGACTAAATGTATTTTTATATTTTTCAAAGACTAATTCATATTTTCAAGGATGATTTTACAAAATTCCAGTACAATTCCAGGACAAAAGGCACTTTTTTTCCAAATTGGAGGAGTTTTCCAGGACCAAGGTAAAATTTTCCAGGTCTGTGCGAATTCTGTGAGAGCATGTCTCATATTATATGCCATATTAACCCCCAAATTCACTTTGTGGATATATGTTGTGTTCATGGAATGTCGCTCACTGTTTTCATCCACCAGCTGTGACCTTGATCTCAGGAGTCAGTTCTTGAAAAAATGCACCCACAGCAGATCGCCTATTTTATTTATGGTAACATTCCATATTTGTTATGTAGATACATCTTGGACCCTGGCGAGTCACCAAATGTTTCCAGGTCACTGTGACATTGACTTCTGGTTTCAGTTCTAGCAAGGTTGAGCTCAGAGCATATCTGTATATAATTTGAGGTAGGAATCCTAAATTTGGTGTGAGGATATATTATGGGATCATGGCGTGTCGCATACACTTCTGGGTCAATTTGACATGTAGCTTGTACATAAGCATGTATAAAAACACTGCAGCTTTAGTTTTATAACTTTATTAATCATGCCACGATTGTCCAAACATGAACGATCTGGCCCAATCTTAAGTAATATATGCGTGCGTACGCTTACACCCGAATGGCTACAGTTGCAACCTTTTACTTAGTTGTCAAGCAAACAAAGTGAATAGCGCTGTATGCCCCACCTCAATTCTTCATCGTAGACAAAAAGGTTGTGCAGAAGCTGCACAGACTACTCTAATTAACAATTACGAATAAGAGGGACCGCAAATAGAACACATCAAGGATTTATTTTGTAAAATAAAAACATTTTGAGGCTATTGATAGATCTTGAACCCATCCTGCTAGATAGGTCTAGAGGAGGAAACCAGATAAGCTACTAGAGTAACAGTGCTCTGACCCACCGTTGATGTTTAGTATGTTCATGACGTCACTATAGTAGCGACTATCAATGTTCAAATTGAACTTTAGTTACTATAGTAGGAACTAAACTTCGATTCGAAGTGGGCCATTATAATTGCCATCAGTCAACTATATAGAATAGCTACCAGTCTGATAATAAAAGAGGTCATTAATACACGTAAAATATTGTAATAATATTTCTTTCTTTTCCAAATGGGTATGTTCATTAGTCTATAAATGTAATTGTCTTCAGTGCAGTTGTATGATTATCAGAACTTAGCACCAGCCTATAGACTAGCAACAAATTAGGAATATGTTTATATGGGAAAAATGAAATGACTATTTGAGAAGTTCTAGGCCTTTGGGAAAGACGATCAACTTTACAACCCCTCAGAGATCGTTATCAGGCTACAGGGACAGTTAAATATCGACGCAGGTTTTGGTTAACCAAAAATAACAAACTGACGTTAAGACGGCAACTTACGTCGAGTGTATCAACGATATTTGCATCATGCTGGCTATCGTCAGGTCCAGACAAATAATAGGGCTTCGAGGGTCACTGAGTCTATCGAATAGCAATACCCTTAGATTCAAAAGTTGCAAATAAAATAGGTCACTGATAGACTGTTGTCCTAACATTATTTATTATTTTGGCATGAAATTAAAAACATGTTTTGCTGACGTGTTGATGTTCATTGTTCCAAAAAACTCAAAAAATTGATACATTACAAATAAGTATATTTTATTAATTTCATTTTCTTGTGTTTTTAAAGTCCTTCAGTGCACAGCCCTAGGTGCCGCTTTAGATAACTGTTTGTGTTTTTCTTTTGCCAGAAGAGTATCTTACCCACCGACTCAATAACTATTGTTAATGTTCGTCTATGACGTGGTTTTAGTGCAGTGTAAACAATAATCAGATTTGGAGGTTTTCCCAACATACAAGGTGCACATGCTGTTTTTCAACTAGGCAAGCCCTCCTTTAAAAAGGAAAATTTATTTTAATTGGTATATCATGTGTTTCAATTCTTATGATCTCATAAAAGGTCATTAAGAGGGTTAAAGGTCATCAAGTGCAATTTCAGAATCATCATCTAAGTGTTATTACGAACTTATGTTTACATTCTTATTGGATAAAACGTACCTGGGCTTTTAAACATCAACCAGTTTTAAAATGACCTTTTCTTATTTTAGAGGCTAATTTCCTCAACTGAAGTCTTTTATCAGGGTCAAAGGTCACATGGTGCATTTTATGTGTGACCAGGTCCCTCAAGCACCCTATGCAACTTTCGCATATATAGTTTGAAACAGGAAATTGACTGTATAATATTTCGAATATCATATAAAGATATACAATTGAAAACTGATATCTTTCTTCTCTTATAATATTAACTTATTTTAATAAAATAAGTTTCCTTCTTTACAATTCATCGTCAGTATCTGACTCTTCCACAACATTCAGTGGATTGCCACATGTAAAAGAACCACAGCCCCAAGATGGAAGACAATTGCTATTATTAGATCTACATTTACACCATCTTGTTGCACACACTTTGCAGCTGCATTGCAACAACTGCGTACCTACTTTAGGTATAGGTTTTTACAACAAAAGCTTTGGTTTCAATTGGTTTCTGAAGGGGTCTCGCACGGATCTGCAAGTTTCGGGATCAATGTGCTCTGGGGACGGAACTGTAACATTCAAGCATATAGTTGTCTGATAATGGGCTCGTCTTATGTGGAGTTTTAATGCAGCAGATTTAGAAGGAAGCCTACTTGGGTATTTTCCCTTATTAAACAAAAACACTCGCATTTGGTCAACATTTGTGATCCAATTGATGGGTCAAGTATTTTGCAGACAAATTACTGATTCATTTGGTAGCTGCCCATATCCTAAACCTGTCAGCGGCTGTTCATGTTGTCACTTTGCATGCCCAGGGAACGGACTTACTGTATCAGTCAGTTACCGCATGAGAAACAGGCAATACAGAAAGTCAGGAAGCATCCCATTTCATTTCATGGACTGGCACAACTTTGGGAGCCGTCTTCGTCCCTGACATACACTATATATTTCCCTCATAATCTTTGAAATGAAGCAATTAAGAGTACAAGAACATCCCTATCTCTACAAACAATAACAGCTCTTTGGTATCCGTGCGCCTATTTAAGATTGTTGGTATTGGGACATACTTATTGCGTTCAAGATCGTCTATCAATTTTTTGCAATTGTTGTGTCCATTCTGCGAATCTTGTCATAACTGGCACAATGACCAGCTGCATTTAGCAGATTTACAAGATCCTTTGATCAAGTTGCCTGGTGTATTGATAATCCTAATCACATATGCTTTGGGGTAAGTATTTCCCTTCTGAAACCCCAAACATCATGTTTTGAGCAATACTCAAGACACACCTGTGCACAGATAGATCGTCATCCTCATACTCTGCTGGATCTTTACCTGTACAAAGCAGTCTAAGAAACACTAGAGACTCCTAGGTATGCAACTTGCTGCGTTTTCTGTATGTCAGTTCAAACAGTTATTGTAGCTTTTTGAGGATACTGTTTCATTGCGTAATTTCTTGGCTACATGAAACATGTATAACATATATTCAGACTCTGAAATATGCGTGGTAGTTTTATTCAGAACCGACTTAGATCATTGGCTTCCTGACAGTTTATCAACCCTTTTCTTAAGAAGTTTGACTATTTCGCTGGCTTATTTCAAGGCGAAAATTCAAAGCGGTTAACATGGATTCAATTGTGGAACAAACTGTAATTCCCCTGGCATTTGAGATTCAATTATCTCGTAATGACCCAAATGCTTCCCCATAGCAAGGAGCAAATCAGTGTAACACTCCCATAATGCTTGCAATGTATAAATTTCTAGATTGTCAAAGCCAAGCCAAAGTTCAAAAGCAATTTTCTGGAGACACAATTTGTGGGGCGAAACATCTTCTGATTCTCTATGTTGTCCAAAACGCCTTTAGAAACGTTTTTCACATGTAGGATGGTACAGGCAATCTTCTACTCCAAAACCATACACTGCTGCTAGCCTAACCCACATCTATAAATCAAATTATGACTATGACTTAATCTAATTCGCATAGGTAATGTCAGTATTTGGTTTCAGTCCTTCCTTGAAGTGTGCAGGCAAAGATTCAGGGTGATTTAATAGAGGTGGTAATGATCGCCTAGACGGCCTAGCAACGCAAGAAGTTGAAGCCTCTTCAGAAGTATCCATATGCCTCTATGTACTTAGCTTTTACCTAGCTATGTGGAATGCAGACATGAAACTTGAAAAACAAGGTCTGTGGTATTTAACCCTCTTTTCCTGCGCAATTAAGGTGTTTGAGATCTAACAATCTTAATATGTCAGTTACATCTATGTTGCCGTAGTCACAGCGCTCCCATCAGTCAGATGCTGCTTGTAGCAGCTTGTCGCACCCATCCTCGCCAAGAGCAGACCCTTCTTGCTTTTAACCTATGTTTGGCAAATGATACACTCCTGTTCATCAAACAAGTTGCCTGTTGCAGGTCGTTTCAGATAAGAAATAAGTAATCTTGCTTTTGTGGGTTGGACTCAGACTATGAAGGTTTCGACTTAAAGACTTATCTATAGATCATGAGATGGTTGGGGCCTGATGCTACGTCTGTTGTCGGATCCACCAGGGTTTAATTGTTGGATTTATTATGCTCCAGTATTCAGGAGATTATTCATGGATAAGTTAGGGGCATTTCATGCAAACCAAACTTCTATGTGTCTTAATCCACTACTTAATTAATGGCGAGGTCAGTACCTTAAAACTCGAGCAATTTTCTTACTGATTGTGCTAAGGCGGTGGATCCTTTTCATTATTCGTTATTTGTGTTTGTCTTTGCCAATACTAGATGTCTGTTTATTGCAGCCTTGTGGTCACCTATTGGGGAAGGGCTGACCTCTTGACTTTCTTATATGTGATGTTTTCTTGTGTTTTTCGGTGTTCTGGGTCAGATGTGGTACTTGATTGTATCGATTCCTGATCTTTGCCTTCTTCCTTACTTCAATAAACGATTATATTGACTGATTTTAATTGACCAAGCTGTATTTGTGATGTCACAGAAGGTCACACAAAAAAGTGTAATAAGATTCCTGCTCTGTGTGTAAAAGGTGCATTTGGTGCTCTGTGTTAATCAACATCAGATGCGCAGCCGAGGTCAATAAATACAGTGCACCAAGTGCAGACTGATCAGTGCACAGTATTGCGTTTCCAAAGCAGCTTTATATTTCATTCAAAATATGTAAGATTGAATAACAAAGACTTTTATTATGTGCTTTTTGCGAAAAGGTAATACCTATCACAATTACATACAGATGAACAGACAGCTGTGTTTGTGATTGCAGATGCTAAATTCCAATGATTTATCTAACTAGGCATCAGTATTTCAGTTATTTGAAATTATTTGCAGCAAAATGCCAATGTCTTTGATGCTTAAGTACTGTGTTTAATGCGTTAAATATCATTTTGCACCTATTGACCTTTGACCTCATTTATTGACCTTAATAATGATTTTTGGTTTGGGCAACAGGCAAAAAATGAAAGAGGACATGTCCCTCAGTAACTTAGGCACTGTTGCCTTTCATGCCGCAAAAGTGCCCACAAACGTGTTTTCTAGCACTCTTATTTGCCTTTTAACTCTAGACTTTTAAGTATTTTCAAGTTCAGACCCATGTAGACTGGTTCTCTCCCTTTAATAGCTTGTCAGCATATTAAGACAGGTAACTACTAGCCTCCATTGCGCCTACGTATCGCATACACACTGACGTCATGAGTGACGTGTATTGGGAAATACCCTTGACATAAAGTGCATTTTTTTAAACAAGCCGTTTTATTAAGTTTATTTTGTTCTGGGAGTTTATATTTTTTTCTTTTACTTAATTATCAAATTATAGTAACTGAAAAAATACTGAAGTTTGTGTTGTAAAATCTTTTCTAGAGCATGCGCAGTCGGATGAGTAGGATTCTCTACTTGTAAAAAATTACTAGTTACCAAACGTTATATGCGTAGCGGAAGTGGAGCTTTATCAACGAGGGGAACCAATCTAAGACCCATGTTCAAACAGCACGTGAATCTCCTGATTTAAACATGGATTTTCGTTCATTTGACAATGGGTGTAAACAGCTATACGAATAGACATCTATGCAAGAATTAACGTTTGGAAACGTTTGAAAAACGTGATAAAGTCTCGAACAATACACGTCTTTCGTTATTGTATCTAGGACAACTAAGAAAATAATGCGCTGCAGATTCTGGGGTTCTTCCACATTCAGGATTTGAACAACTGGGAGAGTCGATAAGGTTATAGTGATGCAAATGTGAATTTTTAAAGCCATTTTTCATTTGCTTTTTTAATGGTCATATTCCATTTGTTATTTTTAATGGCAGAGTTTTGTGTAATGCATACCGCGTATCAACACAAAAGTGAGTGAGTATGATCAGGAAATACCACAATCACACATCGCAGACCAACCCATGGCACCGAGAGGAAGCGTCACCGAACATATACAGTAACAAGACATCCGTAAGACAATAACACAAAGCGACCAGCTCTGTCTTCCTCTTCAAGATGATTGCAAAACTAGAAGGACACAAAGTAATGCACAACAAAACAAAGACAAACACAGAACCCCCACAACCAATGGGAAGCACACCAAACAACAGAACAACAACAACAGAACCACTGCCTTAGAATGGACAGCAGCCTAAGCCACCGGGGGCTTAAATGCATTTTACTGGTACAATGTTAGTGACTTCAACAGCAGGAACCAATTTCTAACTCTTAAGTTTTTCAAACAAGTTTATCGATATCATAAAATTCCTAAAGCATTCTTCTAAATTTTACCGCAGACACTCGATCAGAGTTAATTGTTAAATGTTTTATTGGTTTTCAGATTCTTCATCAACAGGACATATCAGAGCTGGTGTTTATGGTGATTTAATTTATCAATTCAAAAGAATTGTTGGAAAGCCTAATTTAGTGATCAATTAAAAAAGATAATCAAACGTTCTTAAAAAAGTTGAATATAACTTGAATATCATGTGACAGTCTGCATGTCTGGCTGTAAACCCAATCACAGTTAACAGCTATGGCTTCCTTTTTTAATTACACGACGGTGGGTCAGGTCTTGACGTTTTCTTTAGGTCTGCCTATCTGTGAATCGTGAGCCGTTTTCTTTGTTACATCATAGTATGGTAATTTGATAAGAGTGTTCTCTGCGATTATACATTACATGTGTTAGAAAGCCTACATGTGAGCTAAACAAAATTGGTGTTTTTACAACAGCAGGGCGAAGATCTTTGTGACTTTGGCTGCTGTCCGCTCTAAGGAGGCGGTTCTACTGTTGTTGATTTATTGTTGCTCCCATTGTTTGTGGGGGTTGTGTTTGACCTTTGTTTTGTTATGCAGTACTTTCACTGTTGTCTAACGCCACCGTTGGTGCTCTGATTCGAAACGTAGGCCCCAGTGAGAGCATGATTAGACTGAGTTTCAATATGGCGGCAGCGTCGCACACATGGTTGAGATACGAGGAGTTTTATCATATTTACGTCAGTTTACATTTTTATGTCATACTTGTATTTCTTTGAACAACTTATCAAGTTGAGTCTTTTGTTGATTCCAGCATACCGATGCCCTAAAACGAGATATTGACCCCTAAAGTTGTGCTCACGGAAAACAATGAATTTAAACTTAACAGCATCCTTCAAAATGTAACTGATATTTACTCCTATTTTATACCTGTACTCTGTTTCTATGTGAAATTCACCAAAAAGTGATAGCCCTTGCTATTTATGCCATTAACTTTGTTTGCTTTTGGTACTTTGTGGTCAAACAACGGAGTTTAAAAGTTGTGAGCCTTGACGACTTTGATTTTAAAATTGTCAATTTCCCATTTTTAGATGGTGATGTTCCTCGTTCTACATCCTATGGAGTCTATATCTCTCAACTCATTCGTTTTGCTAGAGCATCTAGCTATGTTGCTGACTTCAACACTCGCAATAAATTGTTAACTCAGAAACTTCTTAAACAAGGCTATCGGTATAATAAACTTCGCAAAACATTTTCAAAATTTTATAGACGATACTATGATTTGATTTCTAAATTCCAAGTTGGACTTAAATCTCTCTTGCGCCAAGGACTTTCGGAACCTGATTTCTATGGTGACTTGGTGTATAAATTGAAGAAGATTGTTGGCTCTAATAATTTTTCAGCGCAGTTCATTAAAATAATTTCCCATTATAAAAAGATTGGCTATAACATTAATGTATTGCAACAGACTTCATGCTTGGTAGTCAACCCAATCATGGTTGGCAACTTTGCTTTCCTCTTTAATTGCACGCCGGTTGGTCGGACTTCAGACTCTATGATGGTTCCGACTTAAAGACTTATCTATTGATGAGATGGTAGGGGCCTGATGCTTTGGCCCACCGGGATTTACCTGTTGGATTTCTTTTGCTCCGGTATTCAGTTTAATTTACTGTTGAGTCCTTATCCTTGCTTTATCTCCTTGTTATATCTTGATTTATATGTTTTAGGAGATGATGCATTGATAAGTTAGGGGTCTTTCATGCAAACCAAATATCTATGTGTCTTGATCCACATCTGAATTAAGGGTGAGGTTGGCGCCGTTAAACCGGTTTAAGCCCTCCAGTAAAATATTTTACTGACCTTTCCAAGGCGGTACTTCTTTTGTGGATCTTTTATGTTTTTGTTCTGTCTTGTGTTTGCTATGTCTTTGTGCGCGTCTGTTTATATGTGCTTTGTGGTCTCCTGCTGGGAAAGGGCTGACCTCTTGGCTCTCGTTTGTGGTGTCTACTGTGAGTTTGTCACTTTCCCATTGGTATCCTGGGTCAGGTGTGGTACTTGATTGTATCGATTCCTGATCTTTGCACCCTTACTTACTTTGCTGTGTAAGGCCCGGATTAGCAACTGGTGGACTAAGGATTGGTTTTCTATAGAAATCGGATTGGAATGAGTTTTCCCTGTAAAGAGTGCAGATTTGTCGCCCTTAATTGTTTTAAAAACCATTTTTATGAAGAGAATAAACATACAATTTTCAAGTCCAATATATTTCCTCTGCTCCAGTGATACTGTTAGTGAAGTTTGCTAACTCATTTGAAAATTTAATAGAGACCATGCAGCGTATGCATTATGGCAAAGCAAATATCAGAATCAACGTTGCTCTTCAAGAGTTGACCTTTGAGTAAATTTCTCTTTGAAAAGGTAAGTGAGCATAATCAGGAAATACCACAATCACACACTGCAGCCAAATCCAGAGCACTGTGAGGAACAACCAAAGAACACTTACAGTCATAAGAGACCAGGAAGACAATTAAACTTCGTGTCCTTTCTAGTTTAACAATTATTTTGATTAGGCAAAGAAGGTAGTTGCATAACAAAACAAGAACCAAGATACAGAACTCCCACAAACAATCAGCAGAACATTAAACAATGAATCAACAACAACAGAACCACTTCCTTAGAAGGGACAGCAGCCTAAGCCATCGGGATGCGGGGAGGGGGGGGTCACAACTACATTTACTGGTGGTATACTTTCACAAAAGTGCTCTTGTTAAAAGCAAAAACTGCTAACTTTAATGAGCAGTCTATCGGGCATCATCGCAAATTTCCACGCCCAAGTTTTTGACCCCCAGCATCCCCAGGTCACACCACTTGTGCATGACGCAGGCCACAGAATGAATAGTCGGGTCGATATGTTTAATATCTTTTTTTTTTGTGAGAACACACACAAAATTTGGTATAAAAATCTTTGTGATTAAAATTTATTAATATTTGACCTTTTGACCTCATCCCAATGACACCAGTTTGACCATAGTGTGAAAATTTTACCTGTATTCTGTTCTACTTATTATCCCCGTCAATTTGATATGTCACATGACCATGTTGGAAAAAAAATTGACCACTAGCTTACCCCGGAGTCCCAAGCCCCACCCCAAGCGTCAGAAAGGGAGCGCAGTGGTAGAGTGCTTGACTCAAGACCGAGGGGGGCGCAGGTTTGAGCCTCACCCGCGTCACTGTGTTGTGGTCTCTGAAAATCACAAAAATAAAGGGTTTTCTAGTATTACTGGTCTGGATCTCTTGAAAATCACAAAGCTACAAAGCCAGCATTCGATGTGGTCCATTATCGGCCTGCCAGCGAAATGCCATTTCAATGGCGTTTCGCTGGTAGGCCGATAATTGCCTGCTCATGGTGGTTTTTGGAGCCTCGCTCCCCTCGAAAAAAACAAAACAAAAAAAAATCTTATCAAAGTTGGACCCCCTCTGACAAAACTTTCTAGATCCGCGCATGATGTTTCATATCTTGTATTTGGAAGAATTCATACAAAGATTGGTATAAAAATCTTTGAAATTGACTTTGTTATTGAAATTTATTTATATTTGACTTTTTGTCTCCGACCTAGGGGGTGGGGGCGCATTTTTTTTTTTGGGCTGTTGCAAACCCTATTTATGTGAGTAACTCAAACACCAAATTTGGTAAAATTTCATTCAATGGTAAAGGAGAAGATAGCATAAGGGACTGTGATGATGCGAGAAAATACTTGGAGATTTTTTTTTTTCGAAAAGTCTTACTTGCTTACCGTTCGCTTCAGAATGTGTTTGCTGGTTTAATTAAGTGTCTTATATTTATTTATACCACCCTTACCAACTTTAGCACGAATTACCTTGTGATGTGCAAGGTCTACACTGTAGGTGGTATAAAATAGTTATACCATGTTTGTCCACCTGTACGTAAGATAATCCACTCGCTAAAGCTCGTGGATTATCTCCACGTACAGGCGGACAACCCATGGTATAACTAATATGAATTAAATAGGCACTACCTATTTCCGTGCGTCCAAGTTAGTTTATGAGAAGAAAAAATAGACTTTTTTGAAATTAATTAAATCAGATTCCTTCTACAAGGGTTAGGAAACACAGTATTGATTTTGCTGATAACTTGAATTATCTTGTAGGTACAGTACCCATATATACGGACAGTAAAAGAAGTAGTTAATTAACTTACTAAAAGGTGAATTTCTAAGAATAAAAATAATGATTAATTACATGTATTTAATGAAGTTTAAAAAATCCAGTGCATTATGCAGCATTTCAGTTTCAAAACCATATAGTTTTCAAAAGTTGAATTGTACAATTCTCTAAATCATCACATCGAAAGTTGGTGTGAGCACCAGAGCTGCTAGTAAAGTAAACAATGAGTACATATTGCAATACAATAGATACACATTCCAATGATGTTTAATGGTTAGATTGTGTTATTCACCATATTATGGTGAAAAAGAAACATTAATTCAAATGAGTTATTAAGTAAAATTTGACATTAATGATAATTTCTGAATGAACAAGTTGTGTGTGAGTAAAGTGACATGTCTACATTAATTACTGGTTCCCAGTCTACAGGCAGTCAGTAATGTTAATACAGGTAACCAGTACCGCTAAACTCCAGGTATTGCCCGTTTTTCCATTACTGATCACCTATGAACAATGAATCAGCAATTAATGTAGGTATTTGGTATGGTCAATACACACTGGCCTACAACAGTTTTTGAACATATGGTAAAGATTCCTAACACTGTATAGAAAGACCCTGATTAAATGAAAAAAAAAGTTTAATATAAGCAATACTTTAATGCCATGCCCCATAAGTAAAGCATAGCTACTTGCTACTTTTACAAACAATACCCATGCAAGGACAATACGGTTAAGTTCTGATATATGTACATACGGGAAACCGTCCACGCCCTTGTTTTTTGACAGACCAAATTCGTTTATAATAAACTTTGTGTAGGTCACCCAGTGGCCACTACTGCCAACATGTTTTGAATTCTGACGAGTGCTTTAAGAGGATTTTTTTAACAATTTTCCTTACCATGATATTACGCCCCCTGGTGGACATCATTTTTGACAGATCAAATTCGTTTTAGCTATTTTGTATAGGGTCACCTAGTGATCATTTATGCCAAATTGTGCGTAATTCTTACCATTGATTTCATAGAAGATTTTTTAAATTTCTTATATAGATACTTAAGGGATTTTTGGTGGATCAAATTTAGTTGGGCTAATTTTGTAGAAAGTCTTTTAAGTGATTTCGAATTCTGGCCACCAGTTTCAGGGGAGATTTAAAAAACCCTGTTTGGAAAAAACAACCCCCCCATGGAGGCCATGCTTTTTGATGGATCAAAATTCAATCTAGCTATTTTTGAAGAGGGGCATCCAGGAAACACATTCCTGTGATGTTTGGTTGAAATTGGCTATGTGGTATAGGAGGAGTTGTCATTTGAAGCAAATTGTTGATGACAGATGAGGCTCGATGGGCATTGACTGATCTCAATAGCTTGATCACTTCATCGTTCAGTTCATTTTTGGGAGTATTTCGCCCCTTCAACACAGAGGACAATATGCCGGGCGCGTAGCGCAGTCGGTCACTTGTCTGACTGCAGATACATGCCTGATGGCAGTTCCAGGGGTAAAGAGTTTGATCCCGGTCCGGACTCATACTTTCGTGGAGATTGATCTTAAATAATTTCTACGACCATTCTCCTCCCTTCCTCTGATTCAAAGAAAGGTTGTTGAGAGTTACAAGCAAAAGTATGTGCATGAAGTACTGTTCAACCGCATAGTCAAGCTCACCCAGAAAAAAAAAGTGTGGTTAGGTGAACTGACTGTCCCGACACAAACTGAAACATTAAGCATCAAACCAAACAAAAACAGAGGACAATACAACTAAATGAGCGATTATAATTATATTACCCAATGTGGGTTCACTTTCATCAACCTCGATGGGTAGTCTGACATGTCTGTGATTAAATGTGCAATCGCAAGAGAGCCCAGGGCCCTTAAGTCACTTACTCGAGTTCAGGGCTAACCCTGGCTCAGATTTGTTGTATCCAACACTCTAGCCAAATGGAAAAAGCTGGAGCCAAATGAAATTAACTTAAGCCAAGGTTTTAGCCAGAAAGTAGTATCAACAAGTTGTTTTGTATATATCTCTTTGGCCGCTAGGGGCGACTTTTGCTGTCTGCTGATAACCTTTGCAAACAGGTTGGACCCACATCAGACCCAACATAATGTCGGGCCTGATCAGGATCTAAACTGTTTGACATCCATCAGTGCTGATGGTATTGAAAAATTCAAGCATCCAAAGAGTAAAATATGGCACAATAAATAATTAAAGCAATATTGGAAAATCCAAAAACTGATCAAAATACACTTTTTCACAAATATGTAATTTTTAGACTACCTAGACTGTACTTTTAGCAACTGACTTATATTTGTAGCCATTCTACATTTTAGTAGCAAATGGCTACAATGGCTAATGGCAGGGTGAGCCCTACGAGTTTCAATATTCCCTTTAAGGACCACAACATGATGTTGTAATTCAATACTCAAACCTTTAGGTGAATTAATTTAAAATAAGAAGAATGTTTGTGTTCCCCTATGAGCCTATGTAAATCATATCACTTCACAGGACGGGCTACAAGGGTCATCCAATAAAGAATGAGACTTTTTCTATAGCGCAGTGATTTTACATGCTAGGCTTATGAAATTTCTCTCAAAGCTAGTTCTTCTTTTTGGCTATTAACATGTACCATATTCGACGTTTTACATAGTTCCAACTTTTGTTGCTAGGCAACATTAGAAGACTGGGCAAACATGCGTGGACGGCTCACTATAGGTGGTTACCATAGCAACAGATTAAGATGTATAGTTTATTTTTCTACTAGTACTTATATATGCTCATGCAATCTTTCTATAGCCAATAGGAGAAAGTCATGTTTCAGATTCTTGAGCCATTGCCATGGAAACAAAGCTTAAAAAATCGAGTTTTTCAAGAAATATCTGGTATTTTCCCTGGCCTCTTGACTTTAAAAGTTAATATCAAATAGTCGAAGGCAATTAAAGTGAACATAGTTCTGTTCATTTATACTTAATTACAATAAGCTGCAGATAACGAAACATTTGGTGGGATATCCTTCACCTACATAGTTACCATAGCAACACAAAGTAGTGTGTTTATAAAAAATCAAGTAAATCGGTTGCTAGGCAACCAAAATAAAGGATATGCATATTTGGTTCATCTTTTATAGCATTTTATGTAACACTAAGAGTGTTTAGTAGAAGAAATTATATCAAGAGGTTATATTCTATCTATGAGTGAAAATAAAAGACTTTCAATAACCGTGGGTATTCAAAAAATAATGTGAACAAGGCCATGCATCTTCAAGTCCTTCCACAAAACATCCCGTTACCATGGCAACTAATCAATCACAAACATATTGTTTATATTCCTGAATTGCTAAGATGTCATACTATCATTATGGTGAATTTTAACTAAATGCACACACAGCTTTTCATACTATGAAGAAAGTCTCATTCTTTATTGGATGACCCTCGTATCCCAGAGTTATTGTTTAAATAATTTAGTAGTGAACCCACCAGACAATGTTTCATGTAAAAACCAAAATACTGACGCACAGGGCCAAATAGTTTCAGAATAAAAAGTTTTCCCCCTTTATAAGTCTAATTAAAATCTATGACATCACATGGGGGCAATAATTTTGAATAACTCTGGTCAACCATGTACTTGTGCTTAATTGTTTTCAAATCAGGCCTTTGTTTACATCACAGAAGATTTTAAAAGTTTTCTCATTTATATATAGTACAGTTGTATATGAAAAACTAAAACCCGCCATAGGTGCCATGTTTCAATCAATCAGAAACATTTGAACAAACTTGGGAGAGGGACATGCAAGATCCAGTTGGGCCAAACTATACTGAGGGAAAAAAGTTTAGCAATTATTTATTTGGGATTTCCCATAGGCGATCTTTAAGCCTTATATCTTTTTATTAGCAAGTGCACAAACATGTCAATTGTTTGAAAGTGATCTAATGGCTACCTGCTAGAGGTCAAAAGAAACTCATTCTAATTTCATTGCAAGAAATTAATCTGCTGAACATTTTAATTTCAAACGCTAATCAATTGAAAGGGAGGTAATTTTAAAAAAATGTGATTCTCAACTAAAAACTGTACAAAAATGGTGACCAAAACATTCAGTTTTAAACCGTTTTTCACTTTTTGGCTTTTAGATCTAAACATTTGATAGAAAAATGAATTTTTTAGCAGAAAAAGATTCGCGCTATTGCCAGATAAGCTGTTTTAGCAAGGCGACTTAAAATCTCACTTGCATTATGTGAAAATGTCAACAGGTAAATTTTATTGTACTCGTAAACGTTTGTCAACATATATTTTTGATATTATGAAATTAAAAATCCTATTTCTTCTAAACCGTGAATCCCCAAAGTTTATTGCTAAACTTATTTCCCTCAGTATATATTCAGATCTGCCAAGGCTAGTTTCTGACAACACTAATCTAAGGCTACTATGCTTTAATGCTAGCCACCATTGTTTGAATTTGAATTTCTCAGTTACATGTATATCATTATTTGTCGCATCTCTTGCAATCAGCTAGGACTCCAGAAAAGTTCATAATAAGCAATACAACATTCAGCGTGGTCAGTTTTGGCTGTTGTTGTAGTTGTTAAATTGTGTTTGTTTTGTTATTTTTCGCTTAACCTACATGTACATGTACATCTTCAGGGCTTACCCTAGCTCAGAATTTGTTGTAACCAACAATTTAGCCAATTGGAAAAAGTTGGAGCCAAATGAAATTGACTTTAGCCAAGGTTTTAGCCAGAGAGTAGTATGTATTTAACTCTTTGCCGGCTAGTGGCAACTTTTGTCATCTGATGATAACCTCTGCAAACAGTTTGGACCCAGATCAGGCCCGTCAAAATGTCTGGCCTGATCTTGATTCAAAACTGTTTGACACCCTGATGGTATTGAAAAAATCCAGTATCCAAAGAGTTAATATGGCACAATATTAAAGAGTGAAGGAATAATAAAAGCAATATTGGAAAATCAGCTGATCAAAATACACTTTTTCGCAAAAATGTAATTTTTGAACCACCTAGAGTGTACTTTTAGCCAATGACTTATATTTTTAGCCACTCTACATTATTAGTATCAAATGGCTACAATGGCTAATGGCAGGGTGAGTCCTTATCTTCTTTCTCCTTTTCAGCTTTTTTCATGTACATCAGGAACCGTGTGTCTTCTTAGCACTTTGATAGGAACAGCAAAGGCTCTGGCGAGCATGTGCAGCAAATATGTAGACTAGCCTCAGCCATGGCTGCTCACCTTTGCAATTAAACACAACTTTGATTGTGTGCTTACTGAGCACATGTTCTGAATGTGAGGATCGAGACTTTGCAAATACTCATGCTAGTCTTCCCCTACACACTATGATAAAAATCAACAATGATTGCACGCCTTCTATCCATTTTTTGGTGTTCCATGCAAACAGCAAAGGCTCTTGTGAGAATGAGCAAATGCACATGTTCATCTAAGCCTTGGCTGTTTTAAACAAAAAGGTTTTCTAATTTTCTCTTTTATTACTTTTTTTCTTATCTGTTAAAACCAACTACATTCCACTTAATTAAATCTTTCCCAACTAGTGTTGTCTGCTGATAATTTTTGTAAACAGTTTGGACCAAGATCAAATCTGACAAAATGTCGGGCTTGATCTAGATCCAAACTTTTTGACACTCTGATGGTATTCATGAAATTCTTTTTCAAATGTGTTGATTTTGTAAGTTTTTGTAACCCAGTAAATATGACGCTCGCCAGGTCAGATTGTAAATTTGTTTTTTTCAGACATTAATTCAGTTTATACCTATAAAACTTTTAACGGCGATAATATTGGGTCTAATTTTTAATGGATTCTGGCCACAAAATTATGGTTATATTATCATGGATGGACTATTTCCTGGATTCTGGCGATAATAAAAGTATCACCAGTGTACAGTTTAAAGCTAAGTTAATCGTTGAGTATTGCTGATGCCTGGCAGTAATCCGCAGTAGTACTGTCAAACTTTTCGCACAGGGAGGCTTGCAGTTGTAGTAGCTCCATCCTTTCAAACTCTTTATATTTAATCATCTCTAAATAGAATCATCTCATTGTATTATCTGAAAGTAAATTTTGAAAGACTTAGGTTCTAAATAACAGACACACTTACATGCAGCATAAAAATTATAAAACACAAGATTTACCCATTTAAGCATAGCAACCTTTTTATGGGACATACACAAAGAATGCAGACGCAGATCAGATGTTCCCCAGCACCTGATCAAAAACTACACTTCTATCTTAAAAAATATTCTACAGAGCCTTGAATAAAAGTGAGAAATTCAAGAAATCATTCTAGAACAGTTCTTGAACATACAGTTTATCTATGGTATGATATTAAAGGTTATTTCCAGTACCAGCTCATGGTTTGTGTAAGGATTCTCTCTAGTACGAATAAACATTCATATAGGAGTTCTCTCCAGTATGAATAGACATCTATATTGTTAATAACCCTTTATGCAGTAACAAATTTATCCTTCTGATTTGATAAGGTGATTTTGAATTTGGGATGGTCCATTGAATATTTGAGGGTTCACCCAGCTATAATTTCCAAATAAAGATCAATGTATTTCTTAACATAGTGTAGTCCATGATGAAATGCTGCAAAGTACGCACTTATGAGTCACTAGTATACAAAGGATTACCAAATAGTGTAGACCTTGATGAAATGACTTCTGTAGCATTGGATCTGGGTATACATGTCACATGATTATTATTGATTAACTTATTACAATGTATTTATTCTCTCCGGTATGAAATTGAATAAATAAAGGTCAATTAATGTTAAATTACCATCAGTTTTCACATGTTTCACATGTGTTTTGGGGGCTCTGGGGAGTTTCTCATTGTAGAGACATTTCTTTTGAGTACCCACATGTTTTGGCTGAGAAATGTGAATACTGAATAATGAGTTTTGATTATGCTCATTTTCACTTGTGTCTTGTGATTCTTTCGAGTCTCTGTTACAATGTGTCACATGTTTTGGTTGAGATTTTCTATTACACACTCTTAAATCTTATCTAGAGACCAGACTCTGTAGATGAACTGCTAGATGCAAAGTGAATTCTATTTATTAATTATGCAGATACTCCCTCACACATATTTTTGTGTATCATCAGTTTTTCCAGCAGAATTGTCTCATTGTCATTGAGATGGATCTTTTGAGCACCCACAACATAGGTTTTGAATGAGGTATGAAAACAAGTTTTGAATACAGATACTATTCAGTATTCATGATTAAAGTGACACTCATACACATTATTTTGTATACAATCAGTTTTTATACGTGTTTTGGGAGCTCAAAGGAATCATCTCATTGAGACGGTTCTTTTGAGTACCCAGAGCATGTTGTGATAAATAAAAAAAATATTTTGGTTATGCGTTTTTATCCAAGGGTCTGTCTTAATTCAAGCCTTGAAGGTGAATTTTAGTCATTATCTTAAATTTTTAGAGACGCTCACTCTCACATGCATTAAACTGTGAAGAACATTGTTCCAACTTTCCTTAGAATGTTTGTTTCATTTATGTTGTTTGTATGCTTGTTTGGGGAAAAAATACTTCTTCTTCTGCAAGCAAAATTGGTGAAAATTAAAATGTTCTATATAGACTCTACATAGCTGCTTGCTTGCTGGCTATACCCTGATATAACTAATATACACCGGTAACTGGGTTATTGATAACTGAGCTGCATATAATGAGTATTTTTCTCAAGAGTGTGTGTGGGGGGGGGGGGTAGGGGTGGGGGGACGGCATAAGTACAAGGGGAATTAGACCGCAAACAAATCCTAAGCCCCAGAAATTAGATAGAGTACCTTAACCCTGGGGTGAGAAATTAGGTACTTCATCTGTATTTTCTAAATAACCAATTTGATGGCCTGTTCAAGGGATTTTAGACAGTGACAAAAAAACACATACCACATACTTATGCAAGAGTGGGTAATTAGACAACAGTTTTTTTTTAAATTGTCTCATTTCCCATCGGTATCGCCCCTTACCCCCCTCTCTCTCTCTCTGGGAAATACATGCAATGACAGGTGCATAAGTCTTCAAATAAAATATACATACCTGAAGTTGAATATTCCTGTAATGTAACAGCTTTCCATTTCTCTAGATAGGACCTTACACTTGCTAGGTAGAAACCAGACTAGATTTAAGTGTTGTACTCCTTGCTTAAAGATAATGGTGGCAATGCTGATCATGACATCTAGGTGTAGCTTCGACAATACTGGCAATGATCTATCTATCTCTTTATAAGATTTTCCGAACCCTCTTCTGTGTATTATTGGGATGTTTACATGATCTTTATATCTGTACACCTGCTATTCACATACGAAATATTCCTACTTACTGTTTACCGAAGTTTCACTTTAAAAAATTTATCTCATTATTATTGTTGTTTTGAACAAACGCATCTGTCAGTGCAAATCTGGAACTGAATCTGTAATTTGCAGAGCCTTTCAGCATTGATGCAACAGGGAGTGCTGGGTAGATAGATAGCTAGTCTAGACTCACTATGATGGATGGCTTTTCTGAAGATGTCAAATAGATCTACCGCACAATATCATCATCCAAACGGTTACAGTTGATGATAGTCCAGGGGAGGAAGGAGTTCTTGTAGATTTCAGAATTACAAGTGTAGTGTCAAAACATTTATGATTTGTAGATTGTTTGTTAATGGTGTAAACTAGTGACACAGTCTGTATATTCTTTAAGTTTAATGAGCCGTTTCCTCCGAAAAGTAGTCAAATAGTCGTGGAATTACATTGCTAGCACCAGCCCCTCTGCCAGTCACTCACGAATACTGGTTACATCGAAATAAAAACTGCCTCAAAAATCACAATCTGGGATACCGTATATACCATCCATTGCGTCTTACATTGTGAACCCCGACGGTCAAACCACTACGGCAATTTGGGTCTCGTCACCCACTCCGGTGTTATAGTAAAATTACCTTCAAATAAAGGCTGACAAAAATGAGAACTTTCGAGTATGTTTGCTTGGAGATTGTATCCTCTAGTTAACAACCTCTGTGTTGTTTTGCCAAATCGGAGATAAAATCAGATTTTAAATGTGTTTTTGTACAGTTATATTAAAAAATTGTAAATTACGGTTTCGTCAAAATTATACGGTTTCGTCACTGATTAATTGTCCACGATGACGAAACCGTAATTAGTTATTTCATGCCTAGACAACAAACGTTAAAGTTTTCATATAATTTTAAAGCTAAAAGATACAATGTGACTTTGATGAACAAAAATTAATCGGAACCCAAGCATTTTCGGTCGTTGATCTGTGATTAAATGAAGAAATTGGGCATGATGAGAAAGTTACCCAAACACCGGAATAAGTGACGAGACCCAAATTGCCGTAGTGGTATGATTACAGTGGTATGAGCCTGCGTCCCATTGGACGACACGCGCTTCGCGCGTGCCGTCCAGGACGCACGTATTATATATTCAAAGGATAACTGCATAATTTGGCACTTACTTGCAAGTATTTCGGCTCTACTTGATTTCGTTCCATCAAGTGTACCGGCAGTACTGGAATACCGTCTTTTTCAAACAAGTACACACACCGACTTACCCATTATTGGTTGAAGGGAGATAGCCTTGAATTCATAGTTTTTATGCCCCCAACTATGGAAAAGTTGAAGGGGCATATTGCTTTCGGCTTGTCCGGGAGTGTGTGTGTCCGTTTCAAAATTTATTAAGATACAGTTTTGAAATTTCATACATGGATTCCTCATCAAAAAATAATTGACACTTATTATTTTTTAAGTCTGGATTATCCCCCTTTGTGGAGTTATGACCCTGTTAAGGGATCATAATGAAATTTTGTATTCAAGATATCTCAAAAACTATAACAGCTATGAGTTTCAATCTTATAAAGCATAATGAGTAGATAACCTGGTGAAATTTAAAAAAAAAAAAAAAAAAGTTTTTTTTAGTTATTGCCCTATGGAAATTTGGACATAGAAAATTTGATATCTCAACAACTGCAACAGCTATGAGCTCCAAACTTGGTCAGGTAATAGAGGATAATGAGAAGATAATCTGGTGAAGATTTAAAAAAAAATATTTTACTTTTTTTGAGTTATTGCCTTTGCATTTTGGCATTGAAAACTTGTAGTCAAGATATCTCAAAAACTGTTACAGCAAGTAGCTTCAAACTTAGTCAGCTGATAGAAGATAATGAGTAGATAATCTAGTGAAAATTAAAAAAAAATGTTTATTTTTTCGAGTTATGCCCCTTGCAAATTTTGGCATCGAAAACTTGTCATCAAGATATATCGAAAATTATTGTAGCTAGGAGCTTCAAACATGGTAAGTTGGTAGAAGATGATGAGTAGATTACCTGGTGAAAATTAAAAAAAAAAGTATTTTATTTTTTTAAGTAATTGCCCTTTGTAAATTTGGGCATTGAAAACTTTTGAATCCTTCTTGACAGGCAAAGGGTTAGGGGCATAATGTTTCATAAACATCATTTCTAGTTATAACATTGAAATGTTCCAATTTTGCAGGTAGCTGTTCTGGCCACAATATAACTTTACAATTTAATCAAGGTGCGTTGATTTGATTATAATTATCAATAAGTTAAGCAGGAGATTAAGTACATGTCTAACTTATTACCCCTTTTTAAGTGAAATTTGAGATGTGCCACGTGTATAAAAATAGTTGAGTTACGGTATGAGCAACGTCATAATCTCGTTGTTCATGACAGAGGATCAATCTGGCAGATCGTTGACTGTGATAAGTTGATTTGGAAGCAGGTAACCTTTCAGTATTGCACTAAGGGTAGCCTGCTTCTTGAGTCGTCTGTTTTGTTTGTTTGTTTGATTTGTTTCTTTACGTCACATAAACAATCTTTCAGTTATGTAGGGACGGGTATTCTTGGGTTGAAGCAGTAGTCTAGCATTGCGCTAACGAACTACTTGTGGAAACACATAGGCTAGAGTTCTGACCAGTCTTTTTATAAAAAAGCATGGGATAAAAACGAGTTTTGAACATTAAAATTATTCCTATGAAGAATGTATTTTGTCAAATCTACGTCACTGAGATCAATGACTTCATGAACGAGTCAAAATCAAAGATATGACGTCACGAATATCGAAATCGTGACGTCATGATAAGCAGTCATTGATCATGTGACTAATAATAGACATAATGACCCTTAAGTTGAAATTGGTAGCACCTGGTGTGAATTCAGTGATCTCTCAAATATTAACGTGCAAAGTTACTTTAATGCTGGACAATTGCTCCTTTTAACTTAAACCACTCCGTTTCCTTCACCTTCGAATCCGTACTCCTTGCTCAGCTAATCCGTTGTTTAACCTAAACAACACAAAACCAATCTGAGTTCTGACGATTTCGCCTATGATTTAAATTCATTTGAAAAGTCCATATGTGTGGTCCCATACTTTGTTGATTGTTAAGATAATCATATCAAAGTAATTTAAAGCGCATTATCGCCCTGGTTAACGTTTCATAGATGCAAAAATGCAGTTTTCAATCATTATGACTCGATTCAACAAATTTATGTCCAAATGAGCACGCAAATTATGGAGGGCTGTGAATCATACGATGAGCAGATCTGACTGAGAAATCCCATATTTACGTATGAAACATTTAAGTTAAATGTTAATAACTGCAATTACTGCTGTGGGTAAAAAATAAGTGGTTAAAAAGCTCAATATTACCTGATGGCATCAAGCGTTGGTGTTGCATCCGCCATTTTGAAACTCAGTCTAATCATACTTCCTTTTGGGGCGTACAGTACCACTCAGAGCACATTCGGAGGCGTTAGACAACAGTGACTTTGTATCCTTTCTAGTTTCTTCTGGGGAAGAGAGAGGTGTCTGTATGACTTTTATTGTCCTCTGGATGCCATGTTACTGTTCTTTGTTTCTTCCACATGGTGCAGTGTGTTGGTCTGTGGTAGGTGATTGTGGCATTTCCTGGTCATACTCAGTCCCCTTCCCCCATCAGTGGTTTGGCCTGCTATCCGTTCTAAGGCAGTACTACTGTTGTTGTTGATTCATTGTTTATTATTGCTCTCATTGAGTGTTGGTCCTTGTTTTGTTATTCAGTACTTGGTGTCCCTTCCAGTTTTGCAATCAGCTAGATGTGGAAGAGAGAGAGCTGGTTGCTTTGCTTTAATTGTCTTCCTGGTGTCCTGTGACTGTAAGTATTTTGTTGCACTTAAAATTCCTCACGGTCCCATGGGTTGGGTTGGTCTGCTGTGTGATTGTGGTATTTCCTGATCACAATCAGATACTTTTTGAGGCTTTGTGGAGGTTTGGGGTGTTTCAACGAACCGTTTGGGATGAGTTTATTTTGGTAAGCGCGCAAAATTTTCATATTTATTGCTATATGTGTATAAAATCTGTTTAAAAGTTGTGCAGGTGTCTTGGTCGATAGCTTGATGTGTGTGTTCAGGCAGAGGGTATGTGTTGTAGATTGTACCCGAGCAGAGGCTGGTCTTGGTTTGTTAAAGATAGTTTGGGATGGTTTCGGATGATCGCTAAAATATGGTGACTTATTGCATTGGTATGTTTTGAAAAGGTTAATGGAGAGGAGGCGATGTACCAGATGAGTGGCGACAAGCTAATGTTTTTCCGATCTTTAAAAAGGTGAAAAATATGATGCTGCTAATTATAGACCGGTGTCGCTCACATGCATCTGCTGCAAACCCCTAGAGCATAATATTAGTCAGTAACATCAACAAGCACTGAGATTAAGATAGTATACTTGCTGACTGTCAGCATGGTTTCCGAAGTCAGAGGTCCTGCGAGACCCAGTTGGTCCAGTTTGTGCACGATATCATCAGCAACCTGGACGGGGCTGTGAATCGTGGACACAAGCAGACAGATTTGATCATAATGGATTTCGCAAAGGCTTTTGATAAGGTACCACACAGGAGGCTATTACACAAATTGGACTATTATGGGATAAGAGGGTCCACCCACAAAGAGATCAACTCATGACTCTCTGGGCACACTCAACAAGTAGTATTAGATGGTCAAGCCTCAGATCCAGTCCCAGTGTTATCCGGTGTACCCCAAGGATAAGTTTTAGGACCGATCCTGTTCCTTATTTTAATAAACGACCTGCCGGATAACATCAGGTCTTCTGTTTGCCTGGTCGCGGACGACTGTGTCCTGTATAGAAACATATATTCGATTCAGGACTGTTTTATCCTGCAGGAAGACCTCACTAGCTTCGGACAATGGGAAGCCGATTAGCAAATGAAGTTCGATGTGGTCAAATGTCACTCTATGCGAGTGACTCGGCATCAGCATCACAAACAGATTCTCTTTGATTACTCCCTTCACAACCAAACTTTGAAAAACGTTCAGTCAGCAAAATACCTCGGCATAACCATCTCTGATAATATGAATTGGGGTCAACACATTTCAGAAACTTCTTCCAAAGCAACTAAGACACTCGGTTTCCTTCGCAGGAATTTGGCTTTTGCACCTCGGAGTACTAAGGAAATTGCTTATAAAACTTTGGTTCGACCTAAACTAGAGTATACAGCACCCATTTGGAGCCCTTGCTCAAATCTTCAGATTAATCAGGTAGAGAAAATTCAGAGGACAGCAGCCTGTTGGACATGCAGGAGATGGCGAAACACAAGTAGTGACGGCGAGATGCTTGATGAGCTTGAGTGGCCATGTCTTGAGGCCCGTAGGGGTCGGTCATCCCTGCTTCTCTTTCATAAGATACATTCTGGTGCTGTGTCTATAGAAAAAGACAAGTACCTGACCCCTGCTCACAGTTTGAAACTTACCAGGTCATGACACAGTGCCAAATGTTGTAGATAACAGACATACAGTGATGCCCTGAAGAACTCTTTTTCCCCGTGCTATTCCACAATGGAATAGTCTTTCTCCTTCGGTGGTCAATCCCCAGACTACTGAGGAGTTTAGGGCACTCCCCATTTAGTTAAAAAAACACAGACGAAAGACTTTTTTCTTCAAAATTCCAAAATCGCACTCCCTGGCGTAATGATCGAAATTTGATCGTACCAGTACTATAAGAGAGAAAGAAAGACGATTTAACATGGGGACGTCTTGTCTGGACAACTTTGAAATAGTAATTTTCCCATTTCTTGATGGAGATGTTCCTCGCTCCCTTCCTATGGTGTATATATTTCTCAGCTTATTCGTTTTGCTAGAGTGGGTTCTAATGTTGATGACTTCAACAACAGAAACTTATTTTTAGCTGCTAAGTTATTAAAGCAATGTTATAGATATCATAAAATTCGAAAAGCATTTTCTAAATTCTACCACAGACACTCAGAGTTAATTGTTAAATACAACATTGGGTTAAAAACTCTTCTGTGACAAGGCATATCAGAATCTATATTTTATGGTGATTTAGTTTATAAATTCAAACGAATTGTTGGAAAACCTAATTTTAGTGATCAATCCAAAAAGATTGTAAAACGTTATATGAGGGTTGGTTATAACTTGGATATCATGCGACAGTCTGCATGCCTGGTTTTAACCCCAATCACAGTTTGTAGCTATGGTTTCCTCTTTAATTGCACGACGGTGGATCAGACCTCAGACTCTATGACGGCTCTGACGTAAAACTTTAATCGGTGGGTTGGTGCCTGATGCTTATCTGTAGCTGGACCCACCGTGGCTCAACTGAGGTTTTCTTTAGCTCTGACTATCTGTGAGTCGTGAGCCATTTTCTTTGTTACATCATGGTGTGTTAATTTGATTAGAGTTTTTCTCCATGATGATATATTGCATTAGTTAGAAGGCCTGGGGACACGCGAGCTGAACATTTCTTGTACTTCAACAATGGCCGAATCTAGGGCGAGGATTTGGTACCAGTAAAATGCATTTAAGCCCCCCCCCCCCCCCGGTGGCTTAGGCCGCTGTCCGTTCTAAGGCGGTAGTTCTGTTGTTGTTGACATTTTGCTTATTGCTACTCCCATTGTTCTATGTTTTGTTGTACGTTACTTTATGTCTATTTTAGCATTGCAATCATCTTGATGGGGAGGAGAGAGATGGTTGCTTTGCTTAAATTGTCTTCCTGATATCTCGTAGTGGTTAAGTGGCTCTTCCTCGCAGTACCACGGGGTGATTGTGGTATTTCCTGATCATACTCACTTCTTTCTTTCTTTCTTTCGAATGTATTTTCCTTCTGTACAGAAGCACCTCTTGCGTTAACAGGAGTTTAAAATAATGTATGGTTAAAAGTCTTGTAAAAACTTCGTTTTAAAACTAACTTCAAACTAGATAAAAGTCTATGTACATTGGATTAGCCTTTGTGGGCAGCCATTTTCACCGACCGTTCTATATTTTCCAGTTGTAGTTTTCTAACATGAATTTTGTGAAAACAGTTTCTTGATAATCGTTCTATTTCATCTTCTGTTCCTTGAAGAGCAGGCAACGCCTTAACCAATGTTTCAGAACACACCAGGACTTTAAGGATAACTGACCAGTCTTTTGCGTAACTATACCAGGTTTCTAAATTTGTTTTTCTGACAACAATGTCCTTTAATAACTGTACTGTGTATTTTCTAATTTCGAAATAGGCCGGGCATCGAGCCAACACATGCAGCAGGTCTTCATCCTCCAATCGACAATTGCGGCATACTGGATCTACTGTTCCACCACTGAATGAGTTCCTGGTTTTTTTTGCAGTAAGTAGGTCCCTGTTAGAATTCTGGCCTTTGTGATCCCTTTTCTTACGTCCGATACTGTCGAGTCGAGACTGCGCCACACTAGATGTGTTGAACCGATCCTTAAGTTTTCAACTGGGAGATATTTAAGACTTTTCTTGGTTTTAATTTCACTAACAAGTTGCGTTGACCAAAATTTGTTAACTGCTTTCACATATGTATGTTTCCACTGTAGTTTACTATATGAGCTACATAGGAGCTGACTTAAGGATGGGAGTTCATATTTTTCCAGAATTTTACTTGTAATGTTGAAGAAGCTGCTTTTAACATTAAATGAACAGGCAAGTTGTCTCTGAACTAGACCCTTGAGACACTCGTTGTCACTGGTTATAACACTGTTTAGTAAGCTCAAACGCCTCTTATGTAGTTCCGCCTCCAAAGGTAGAGCTCCGAGGAGCATATACACTGCAGCACATGCTGTACGCTGCGGTAAAGACTGTATATTACGTAATGTTTGTATGTGGTATCTGGATAATTGGTCCACCTGACCCTGCGTGAGGCTTAATACGTCAAGACCGTAAAGTAGACGCGGTAACACGTATGCTCTATAGATGACATAGGAGGTCTCCGGGCTAAGGCCATTTGCACCATGTAGTCCAGTATTCATGAGGGAATATGAAGTTCTTCTAGCCAATTTCACTCTGTCGTTAACATTTATTGAGGATTCCTTTTTGCCTGCTCTAGTTATTCCAAGATGTACGGCACTGTCAGAAAGTTTCAGTTGGTTGTCTCCAAGAGACCACTCTAAATTTTCATCAAGTTTGTATATGGAAATGTCAATCACACAGGATTTTGTTGGATGAATTTGGTATCTGTTTTTCTTAGAGTAATTAAGGGCCTCATATAACATAAGTTGGAGTTCATCTGGTGAAAGCGCTAGCAGGGCGATATCATCGGCACATGTCGGGCATCCAATATATACCGTACCAATACGAAGGCCAAGCCTTTTCGACTTAAGTATTCTTAACAGCTCGTCGATATAAACCTTGTAGAAACCCGTTGATAATATTCTTCCCTGTCCCACACCTTGGTTTATTGGGAAACTGTCGCTTAAGCCGTCCAGAAGCTTCACTCTTGATGAAATATCACTATATAAGTCCCGAATCACTAGCCAAGATGTGTCATGAATATTGGTCTGAACAAGTTTGTCGAGCAGGATGGCATGGTGAACTACGTCGAACGCCTTTTGACTATCAAGTGTGGCAACATAAATATGTGTTTTGTTTTCTTGGGATTCTGCCTTTGCTTCGCTGATGAGAAGACCAGCCATTGCTGGGGAAAGTCCCTCAGTAAAACCAAACTGCATCTCTGACTGGGCGTTATGGAGTTTTTCAAGCAAAGCGTATTCAAATATCTTTCCAAATATGGCTGTAACTGTGATTCCTCTATAATTTTCCAATAATTTTGAGTCCTTCCCCTTTTTTAACACTGGGGTAATAATACCTGTCTTGAACACAGCAGGAGTTTTCTTTGTGTCCAGGATGTGATTGAATATTTTAGTGATAACAGGTACTAACTCTGATTTACCAGCTTTAAAATGTTCTGCAGATATTCCATATTCATCAGGAGATTTACCATTGTGGAGTTTATTTATTACCTTTTCAATGTCCACTTCACTGAATGAAAGATTATCACTAGAGTCCGACAGACAAGCACGATTCTGTTCACATCTTAGATTACATAATTTCATGAAAACATTATCATAACCATTGTCCTTTGGAACTGCTAGATCTTCATAATATTGGGCAAAGCATTTTCGCTGACTTGTTGCGTCTGTATATCTGACACCATCCACGACGATACAGGAGAAACTATCTTCTTTACTGGATTTGCTTTTCCGTATGAGTTGGTAAAACTTGTTTGAAGAGGGGTTTTCCATCAGGGAGGTATAGAAGGCCTTCCTACTAACAGCCTCTTCGACTCGCTGTTGACTTCGTAAGGCTCTTTTCGCAAATTTATTTGCCACATAGAGATGTCCAGTACTTGGTTTGTTGGCTAGTGACCACATACGGTATGTTGATTTCACTTTTTGGATACAATTTAAGAGTTTTTGAGATGCACGTTTCTTGGGACCCTTGAATTTCACTATTTTTGAAGGAACAGATTTCTTGGATGCTGATCTAAGACAGTCCATGAGCGCAGCAATGTCTGTCTCCACGTCCGAGCTACCTGTGTGTCTAGGGAGTGTTTTCCTCAGTTCCAATGAGTACTTTTCCAGGTTGATCTTGTTCCAGGAGAAAACTTTCTTAGCCCGCTGTTTTGCTTTCGTGGACGATCTGATGTTTTCCTTATCCAGGCCTAAACTTAGTGTAACTTTTATAGGGACATGCGTTGATACATTCATAGAATCTCTATTTAGTATGTCATATGTAGTGAGAATTTTTGGGTCTGAAGACAGCACATAATCAATTTGAGAGGTCACGTTGCCGTTAAAATGATAAAAAGTAGGCTGATTACTATCAAAAGTTCCGTTTGACAGGCATTGGTTTTTAATAAAGTATTCTTTTTCCTTGATATGAACTTTAACAGGTTCGGGTAACTCACATTCATCCCTTGAAGAAACATGTATCCTAGCCGGGGGATCTACCGTGGCCTGTTGGCTGTAAGATTCGGTATGCATCCGTATCTGAGGCAGTGTCTGACTCGCTTAATTTTTTTTGCACGACAGTCATGCGAAGAGTCAGTGTCGATTAACAATACCTAGTAGCCTCCCTTGAAAGGCAGCCATTCGGACTCGGTTTCGAGTGAAAAAATAAAACTCCTAGTTCATTATGCCTGCCATAGAAGTCACACATACTCCTGCCGTGGATGAAGGTCAAAATGAAGAAGAAAGTTATAAGACACCCGTGATTGGAATTATATATCCACCTCCAGAAGTGAGGAGTATCCTTTGTTTTGATACGTTTTAGGACGTTTTTACAAGTGTAGGCTTTCAAAAAAAATGTCCAGGAAGTGATTTTTTTCTAAATTCGAATTGACTCTTACCTTTGACAAGGGGTCCGTGTATTCACCGGATCGGGCCTAATCACCGGATCTGACCGGATCGGGCCCGAAATTGGCCTATTCCTTTGCTTAACTGGTTGTTTTTTCTTTACAAGAATAATGTGCTTAAAAGATTATGTATTTAGTGCAATTTGTATGCACTTGAATGTATAAATATTGATATAAACGGAAAAAAAAACATACTCAACGGACCCTTTTGCAATGGTCAGCTATCAATTAACACCTGTTGTGTTTTACATAAAATGACATGCGCAGGTCTATCCTTTGTTCAGTATAAAGAAATCAATTTTCCTAAAATTAAAACAAGCCATTTTTGGTACAGACATCATTAATTTGATCCTAAAAATACTTTACAACATAAGATAATTATATCATAGCGTTATTTGACCATTTTTGGGCCCGATCCGGTCAGATAGTAGCTATTGTCTCCGACCTTGATGATCTAGACATCATTATTATGATCATACACATACTTTATAAACATAATAATAATAATTAAAAATGTTTTAAAAATGAGCTAAATAGCCAATTTTGGGCCCGATCCGGTCCGATCCGGTGATTAGGTCCGATCCGGTGAATACACGGACCGTTTGACAAGTATTAGCTTTTCAAAAAAGCTGGCGGTCGTTTAGCCCTATCATTTTATGAATTCTTGCCCAATGCATGCTTCCA
The DNA here is from genome assembly GCA_964019695.1 of Loripinus fragilis. Lineage (NCBI taxonomy): Eukaryota > Metazoa > Mollusca > Bivalvia > Lucinida > Lucinidae > Loripinus > Loripinus fragilis. Next base: position 20,224,217 of record OZ026520.1, on the reverse strand, counting down.
TTTTGAACTTCTAGAGCTTGTACATGTAGATTTATTCTAAGCTCTGATTATTAACATCTGAACTGTGATTTGTTACCATTTAACACGTGCTTCCAGCGAGGATGTTGCTTGATCTTTTGAAAGCACCGGGCTTATGCATGGTATGTTATGGTAATGTATCTAGCATGCACCACATTTATGGAAAATCATTTGACAACACTAGATAGCACATTTTTCTTAAAACTGATGCTAGAAAATCAAGGTCACAGTGGTCTCTTAACTGTATATGTACAGACTCCGTGACCCCAAGATGTGTTCACAAACCAAATTTGGGATTCCTAGGATTTATGCTAGTGACACGATTTTTCTAGATCTGATGGCAGTGGTAAAGGCGCGTGACGCTCCATGAACCTAAATGCATTAAGACACAAATTTTGGCATTCCTACCTAAAATAATATAGGAGATATACTCTGGATATGATATGAACACTCAAACACGTAGGACACTAAGGACAGACAGTTTGATTACTACTTGCCTCCCTTTTGGGGCATAAAACCTGTTTGTCGTGACCGTCATAAGACAGTGCCTGAATTCATAGTAATTCTATGTGATCAGATGTAGATGACAATCATATAAGTACGTTTACTGATGTGAAGTTCGCTAGCACTCTTTGCCAATCAAGGACGTTTTGACTTTGGAACGTTTTACTTTCGCCAGCTTTTTTAAAAAGCTAATACTTATTGTGTTCATATAAGTGGCAGGGCAAATTGACACCTTCTTTGTGACAAATATTAAATTTGCAAACGAGCCTGCCTCGCGCTATAGGTAGCCCTACGGATTTCACGGACAGTTAACTTCGCGCTGTAGGTCAACCCACGATATTTGGTACCCCACTCGTTGTTTGGCAGCGAATAAAATATAGCCTGAGCACGGCATAAAGGATTGGTCAAAACCTGAATTTGATGTGTGTTTTGATTGAAGTTTATATAAGTGGCCGGCCATGGCCGACCACAATAACGATCAGATGATTCGCCAGAGTAGAATAAGAGATTCAAAGAAATAAAGCATTAAATGTCTCAAGTAATTGTTCTACAATTAGGGTGATCTATAGGTGAAGGCCCTATCCAGTTTATGTATTCGCAATGTCTCGGGGTCCGGTACCCGACTCCTAGACTTCGATGCTAGGGATCCGGTACCGGACCCCTAGACACTCATTCTAGGGGTCGGGTACAGGACCCGAGCCGCGCCTATGAGGAATGTCTCGGGGTTGGTATATTGTGAAACAACTACTGACAAGCCTAGGGATATGGGTCCGTACATGCACGTGGTCCGGTAGTTTGCTAAAACAATTACTGACAAGTCTGGAAGAGAAGACTATGGAATAAACGACAGACAGACACAAAAAGCCCCTAGCATGCATAAATTGTTGGTGCTCAAAAGAACGTATCAATGAGACGGTATTTTTCAGTACCTACACAATATGTGTAACTAATAAACATTTACGCTTATGGTCTTTGGCGTCCGGTCTGTGCTTGCAGGTTATAAATACCATGCGCGAATCAAGAAAGTTTTTTCCAAGGGGGTCCAATTTTTTTCTTTATATAGTTGATAAACGGATCAAATATCACTAAAATCGGGCTGATGCGGGCCATCATCGTCCCGACAGCGAAACGCCATTTCAATGGCGTCTCACTAGCGTACCAATGATGGCTCAACATTGCTTGGTAGCTTTGTAATTTTTCAGGGGATCATATATAGCTGTTTTGTTGAGAATAACTTCCCGTGCCAGCAAGCTACGTCGGGCCACCATCGACCCATGCCTGTTATATCGGGCCAAAACGGCCCAGGTTTTTAGCTGATTTATTGTGAATAACTTCGGACTGCCATCGGCCCATGCGTTTCACTGGTAGATAGATAGATAGATAGATAGATAGATAGATAGATAGATAGATAGATAGATAGATAGATAGATAGATAGATAGATAGATAAATACCTGGTTTAAGATAGATAGATAGATAGATAAATACCTGGTTTCTTTCTTTCCTGTCCCTCTGGGTTTGAAATTCTTGCCGCCGCGAATACAATGATATGATACTTCAAAAAATTTCAGAGCTTCATTAAAGTTCTTATTGGAGACTCTGCCTTTTGCAGCTTTCAAAGACCGCGAGTCCCTCTTAAAAAATTGAACATTTTCGGCATCTTGATACTTTTTTATTGCAGTTTCAAAAGCCAAGAAGTCTCCAAATTGTTGTCCGATGTGGACTTTGTGAGCCATGATGGCAATATGAGTCATTATGACAGTGGAAAAACTATTGCAATTATATTTCATGGATGATTTGGTTGTTAATTGTGTATAATTGTGCTGTTTGTTAGGAGAAATGGAAGACAATCATACCGCACCTTTAGGATTATCCTTGTCGGTGACCAATTAGAGGGTATGAAAGCAATTAAACAATGCACTTGCAATCGCCGTTTGCTTACTTCAATGAAAATGCAAATTGGCATTCACCTTACGGACATTAATCAACTAGACAGATAACAATTATTAAGAAATATTTTTTTAAATAAAACGTAATAAAAACACTGAGAAAAACATCAATTAAAGAACCGCAAACCCTGCGCCAATTCACTGATGCGATACTAAGTTCCCCCTGACATTAATTACCTTTATTCATGGCTTTTGAAATTGAAAAGTAAGGATCAGAAAAATAAAACTAATAAGAATAAAGTATGAGAATTTATATAGTTATTTTTTTTACTATTGTCCGTTAAAAATCTTATACCTTTTGTATAAGCTTATACTTGTTTGAAAATGTAATACATATTAGCTTCCCTTCGAGGATCAAAGATGGCGGCCGGTCACGATGCAAAGTGAAAACTTCAACACATAAGACAATTGTTTATTTACAGTCGGAGAGTATAAACGAGTTTTTGTTGGTAAAATAACTCTTAATACATAATATAGTATACGAGTAGGCACAGACCCGTATCCCTAGACTTATCAGCATCCTCGGTAACCCAGGCGTAACCCATTCCGTTACACTGCATTCATCACCCCTGGGGTAACTCGCTTAAGTTTCCTCGTTATCACGTGATATAAATGAGGCTTTCTGATTGATGATCTCAGTATTTCCATGAGAAAATTTATTCTATTTTAATCGTGTGCCTAAGTCATAGTTCTATTTTTATTTTGGGGATATCCAATCATATCGCTCGTTACAAATCTAGCTTGGTAAGACTTCCATCAGTTCACGCGCTGTGATAATGACATTTCTACCGCATTTATAGTCTGTTTGCATAAACCTTTATGCAAAATAAACGCTTTTGAAAGCTCAATGCATGCAGTCTGATCAGTCATCGGTAGCTCACTATGAAGCTATCGATCATCCAAAAAGCGTAGAACGCGACAGGCTGATCTGAAACTACCCTTGGTGCACATCATATCATCAGTGGTAGATTGTAGAAATTTGGGTACGCAGGTTCATTTATATTTTAAAACTTTCAGTGGCAGCCGATTCATATCTTCTGTCAAAGGAATTCCGTTGGTTTAAAAAATGCAGATACTCGAGGTGCGTTGTGTCATGGCAAAACACCTCCTTGTCCGGATCCAGAGGGGGGAGGGGGGACAGGGGGTCCGGACCCCCCTGAAAAATCACAAAAATATAGGGTTTCTTAGCAATATTGGTCCGGATCCCCTGTAAAACCACAATGCTTACAAGCCAGCATTCAATGTTGGGCCATCATCGGCCCGCCAGCGAAACGCCATTTAATGGCCCGCTTATAGTGGTATTTGGACCCTCTTTCCCTTAATCAACTAAAAAAAAAAGCGTGGGCGTGAAAAAAGTTGGACCCCCTCTGAAAAAACTTTCTGGATCCGTGCATGACCTTATCATCTGCTCAGTACTGGATAAACCCAGAAAAAATAAAGAGATCAAATATGTTCTTTTGTTGTTTTTTGTATACATTTACATACTTGATTCAAACCTCCGAGATTCAGCCTTTCTAATTAACCGAACGGTCGGGAGAGTTCCTCATAAGTCTTCAGAAGTATTTCAAAAATGCACGTCACGACCATCGGAGTTGTTCATCAAGACATATAATAATTAAGCTGCCGTATGAATAAACCAAAGCTCTCAGTAAAGACTCCGATCAGCTTGAGGGCAAATCTTAGTTGTGCTCTAAGCCAATCTGACTTATCGGACTAGGCCCAGGGGGGGGGGGGGGTACTCTCATTATTTCTTCATACGTAGGCTCGGACCCAGCATCTACCTTTCACCCCAAAAAATATCAGGAATTTCAAGCACCCTAAAAAATATTTGAAGTTTTAGAAACCCCAAAAAATATCCCCATTCTGTGCCTAGACCTTAAGAAAAGACCATAAAATGCATAGAAATGACTCCTAAATATAGTCCAATTTGTGATGACCCCCAAAAAATATCCACAAAATCTTCACACCTAAAAAAATATTAATTTTTCTGAACCCCCCCCCCCCCCCCCCAAAAAAAAAAAAGAAAAATGAAATACAAAATTTTGATCCCAAAAAAATGTCCCGAGCCTACGTATGTATGAAAATATCAAAGTACCCCCGGGGGGACTAGGCGCATGCCCGGACTGAGTATAGATCAGTGTTGTCTTGTTATGTGATTAATTGCGTTAGCTCAGGTTCAGTTAATGAATTACAAGTTAGCACACAACGTTTCGGTACTTTTGGTACTTATCGCGCCGAGGACCAGCGAATGCCCATACGAATCATTGCACATGACCATTCTTTAAAAAGCAGAGGTCTCCGCTGAAATGAAGTATATTTAGTACAGCTCCGGTCAAAAATGTTTTTACCAGGCCCCATTCGATAGAGAAACATGATACATCACGCTGAAACTTAAGCAGTACCCGAATAATTTCGTTTCTTGTATGCAGTTTGAGCTTTGAAGATTATAACAGAAAAGAGCATAGAACAATCAAAAGCAGTTCAGAAAAGAACCGCCTCATACATACCATATATCCAATCAAGCAATTTTATTGCCTTGAGCTGAGAACGCATACAACATTAGGATCAGAACACGAGATTTCGGTACTAATTCCACATGCGCAAAGTCACCATTCAAACATGCATCACTATTTAAACATGCATGCGCAGCTAGCATGTTGGAGCTAGCAGTGAATCCTCATAATTGAGCCATGACATGAGATTTCCAACAATGTGGTATATGCGACCAGCAAAGCCTCAGACCAGCCTTTGCATATGCGCAGTCTGGCCAGAGCCTTTACTAGTCGCTTGAGTATTCTATGATTGTAAATCTACTGACTGAACATCATTTGGAGTTCCTAAGCTTAAAGGAGGCTGCACAGGCTCGTCTGAGTCTACACTTGTCAAAATGCCACATTGTTTGAAATCACGTGCCACGGCTCATATAAGTCCCAACTTTGTGTCTACGAGCAGTTATTACTCTAGCATATGTGCAGGCTTGTCTGAGGCTTCGCTACTCGCCAATTTGATAAGTATCAAAATCTCGCGTAATTGCTCAAATTTGTCCTTTTTATACAAGATATAAATATATTTTCAAATATATGCTGCGTCAGCCAATAAGACGACAATGCTTTGGCATTGGTGTGACGTATTATTATGCCATGCATAAAGTGGGACTTGATGTGAATCACTATACATGCGAACAGCAAAGACCCGGGCGAGATGGCGACAATGATTAGGCTTGTATGAGATTTCGCTTTTTGTGAACGAGATATATATGTGCCAATTTAATATCTGATTTGCTGCTACTTTATAGACGTCTTGTTTTTTGTTTGTTTGAACATTTGTCTTCTCATAGAGATGCGCAGACTCGTCTGAGCATTCGTTTGTCGCCGATGTGGTAGTTTAAAAATATCGCATGGGTCCAGATATTGAGAATGTTGTCTGAAGCTTCACCTACTTCTGTTTTTCTTTTTTTTTTTTTTTTTTGATTGTCTGAACAGTGATGGTTATGGCAAAAGCAGGCTCGTCCGCTCCACCGTTGGTAGCCGGCTCTGCGATATTGGGTGCGATGAGGGAAAAAATGTGTATGTGTGTTTGCTTTTTCCGTAAATATGCTGATAAGAAACTGCTACATTTTCATAATTGAATGAAGCAGAGTGCATTGCCAATCATGAATTTTAATCGAGGGGTTGCGGTTTCGAGCTTTGCGTTGTGTCCTTAAGCAAGACAATTAATCCTCTGTTTTTCCCTGGTTCAATCCAAGAAGACCCGTCCCAGCATGACTGAAAACATGTTGACTGGGGTGTAAAGAATCAAATCTAACAAGCAAAACAAATTTTAATCCCAGCTAATTGGCTCGATAGATAAATTTGGAGAAAACGGACTATAATATCTAGCTCTTTTATTTGATTGGATGAAACAGATAACAGATAACATGGGATTGCGTCATACGACTTCAATGCGCGCGTTCAAATGTTTGTGGCCGTTTTCAAGTTCACAATCTTGTTTAGTTTATGGACACGTCTGTAACATGTCTTTCCTGGTCATCTACTCCCAATGACTGATAGCGCGCTTTACTTATCTACATTTGCGATCATTCTGTAATCAGGTGATGGCCTTGAATATCTTGAAGGATGACAAAATTATATTGGTTTTTCCTCTCGAGCTATTTTAAGTAACGAAAAAATACAATATCACCTCCACAAAAAAGAGTAGCAATCATATTACCAACATGTTGATTGGCTACTGAGGTACTCCCCGCTGATATGAATATTCATAGGAAACGATGGTTTTTTAGCGAGATGTCCCAGGGGTGATGAAAGGAGTGAAACGGAATGCTTCACCCCTGGGTAAACGAGGATGACTTATCAGTAGCCATATCACAAACTTCCGGACCCCGAGACATTCCTCACAGGCATGGCTCCGAGTCCGGTACCGGATCCCTAGAATGAGTGTCTAGGGGTCCGGTAACGGATCCCTAGCCTCGTAGTCTAGGAGTCGGGTACCGGACCCCGAGACACTGAGTTATGTATTTTGACCCTCATCTATTTTGACACACCTTTGATTTTCTTCAAATGCAGGAATCGATACTATTTAATTTACAACATTCTAGCATTGCATTAGAAGAATACATCTAGGTTGTCAAATGTCAAAACTTCTGATTTTCCTGGAATATTACAGCCCCTTTACCTTGAATGGCCATGTGATTCTTTAGGGTGACTTTAAAGTGCGTAAAAGACTCCTTTTGGCGTTTATTTTTGCAAAAAGGACTTATATTATTGCTAAAACTATTTATTTGATTATGTTTGGTATTTAATATTTTAAAGCTAAAGTTACATGATATAAAAATGGACAAATGCAAGTCTAAAAAGGCGGCTTTGGTATCAATCATATATTGAAATTGTACCGACAAGTTTATATTTTTAGCTCATCTGAGCCATTGGCTCATGGTGAGCTATTGTGATCGTTGGATGTCTGTCGTGCGTCATGTGTCGTCACCAATTGCTTCAAAGGACATCCCCTAAACTACTGGCTGGATTTTGACCAAACTTGGTAGGAATGATCCTTATATGACCCTCTTTACAATTGTTCAAATGGTTTCGGTCCATTGCATATCTAGGTCACACAGGCTAAAAAAATATTTTCAGGATGAAAACTTTAAAAATCTTCTCTGAAACCACAAGACCTAGAGCTTTGCTATTTGGTATGTAGCATCACCTTGTCGACCTCTACCAAGGTTGATCAAATTAAACCCTTGGGACCAAAAATGGCCCCGCTCCGGGGGTCACATGTTTTACATAGGCTTATATCTGGGAAAAAGTGAAAAAATCTTCTTATCTGAAACCTTAAGGCATAGAGCCTTGATATTTGGTAAATAACTAAATTGGTATGTAGCTTCACCTAGTGGACCTTTGCCAAATTTTTTCTAACTGTGCCCCTTGTGCCAAATATGTGGCCATTTTTAACGCCTTATATGGGAGTCATTCCCAATCCAAAAATGGCCTTTATTTTCCCAATTTAGTGTATTTTAGTACTTATTTTCCCATTTTTTATGATATATTTTCCCAAACAAGAAGGTAAAGGTAGCTTCCCAAAATCCCAAATGAAATCACTGACCTAGTGGACCTCTACCAAGTTTGTTCAAGTTATGTCCCTGGGGCCAAAAATGGCCCCGTCCCAGGGGTCACATATTTTACATTGGCTTATATAGGGAGAAACATGAATAAATCTTGTCTGAAACCATATGGCCTAGAGCCTTGATATTTGGTACCTGTATGTAGCATCAGCTAGTAGAGTAGACCTCTACCAAGTTTGTTCAAAAAATTATGCCCCGGGGGCCACAAATGGCCCCACCACCGGGTCACATGTTTTACAGTGTTCGGGTTTACTATGTAATAATATCTAAATACGCAATGAAAATCATTGGTACACAAAATAGACATGTAGCTTACGTCCAAGGGACCCGGAATAGGGTGTTTCATTTTGGAACTTTTTCTCTGATCACTTATATAATTAAACCAACTGTTTTCTAGTATAAACAATATATCCAGACCAAATTTCAGCTCAATCCATCAATGTTTGAACCTCCCCCTACCTGGTTGAATTTTTGACCCTACGGCCCCATGTAGGCAGTTTTCACTACAATAGGGGTATTATTTGGAACTTATTCCACCATTATTCTTTTGTTGTAATTGTGTAATACCCATAATTTGAATTTTTTTTAAACTCATTTATGCCCATACTTTATAATAGAAATACTGAATTAATATACTGATTTGCAAAAAAGGTGTGTGTTTTTTGAAATTAGAAAAAAGACAATTTTGGATTTATTTCCAATTAAAAGCATTCAAGTCTCAAGAAGGCTGTTGAGACATCTGGCCATCGTCTAAACTGTCATATTTTTTAATACCTAATGATGTACTAATGATCACTAATTTGATTTTACAGATATCATTATAACAATACTGTACGGTACCTGTATATTTCTGAGATTTTTGGGTCTTAATGATGTACTAATGATGGCTCCTATAATACTGACTGTTACATGTTCTGAAAGGTGTAAAGTGATTGGTTGAGTGATAGTGACATTCAAAGAGATCAAAGTGTAATGTTTGATATAAGAAGTCATCCAAAAAGAAATGGAAGCATCTCATGAGATCTTGAGAACAGGCTCATTGGAGGATATAAATGAACTTGTGTATCCATATCTTCCTTCACATCAGGAACCACAAACTCATAAAAAGGCAAGGATCACAAGGTGCTCAGTGAGGTACAATAGGTGTTGTAGAAGAGACTGCCTAGCTACGCGTGCAATTGTAGCATAATGTCCTGGTATGTACACATCTGCTCCCATATAATTTATCTCGAAGTTCAATCGCAGTGCATCAGCAGCACCTCTGGCTTGAAGGAACCATGGTGCTATACTCATGGTTATATATTTTGTCAAGCATGTTATGTGTGAGAAGGCCTGGTGGTGTTACATTGGACAACATAGCAAGCTTCATGATATACAAGCAGGAGCCAAGAAATATGGTATGGTGTAGTGCACCAGGAGCCCTCATTAAAATCATCCCCAACCGCCCTAGGCCGACCTCTTGAGCAAAAAAAAATGGCCACCCAGACACTTGATGACGAGTTCCCGTTCTCTGTAGTCGTCTCTGCCGACGTCATCTTCACGTAGGTGCTGCTGTAAGCAGTTATCCACATCTAATGAATGCTCTTACTATCAGAAAGGCATGAGGGCAAAAAACTTCATGTCAATATCTGTCTTAGCTGTAGTGGGTCAACTTGTGTGTGAGGGAGCCTCTTTCAAACCAACCAGAGTCTGTCTGAATTTCATATATATGGTATATTTTGTCTTCCTGGTGTCTCGTGATTGTTGTATGGCTCTTCCTCACAGTGACATGGGTGCAATATGTGATTGTGGTATTTTCTGATCATATTCACTATTTTTGTTAGGTAGCCAATGGAAAGAGTTGTAAACAACAAACTTTAACAAAGCACCAAGTTAAATTCCCATACCTGCCTGAGGACCAGGAGCTTCAAGTATGTTGTATATGCAACTCCCCAATATGGTGACAACATGCTAGCCACTTGATGCTTTTACCAAGCTCCTATTCAAAAAGTGATGTGGAACCATGATTCCGTCCCATGTTTAAAGTTGTTGTGCCCTAACACATAATAATTATGTTGTTCACGGGTATGTTTGTGCAATAAATTGAGGGTGGTCATCAAAGCACTTTGCATTCTGGCACCAGTGTTATCGACTGCCAGACCCTGTGAGTGATGTTCCAGTTATGGGGAGCTGCTCTCTTTGTTGTTTTCATACTTTGTGATCTTTCTGTCCTAGTGGAAGTTTGTTTAAATTATATCCCTGAGGTCAAAAATGGCCCGCCTCAGCGTCACATGTTTTACATAGGCCTATATAATGAAAAACATGAAAAATCTTCTTGTCTGAAACCATAAGATTTAGAGCCTTGATATTTGGTATGTAGCATCACCTAGTCGACCTCTACTAACTTTGTTCAAATTATGCCCCTGGGGCCAAAAATGGCTCCCTCCAGTTGTCGCCAGGGTAAACTGGTCAGCTTTCAAGAGATACCTACATGTATATGTAAGCTTAAACAAAACTCAGGTGAGCGCTTTAGGGCCATTTGGCCCTCTTGTTTTAACTAACCACTGAAAACTACTAGATAGGCTTTCAACTTTGATCTGTATGATACCCAAGGTGACCCTAGGGGTTGGAGAAATGGGATTTATGTTTTGTGATTTATAAGTTTCTCTAAGATAAGTTATAACCCTTCGCGGGGGATATAAATTTGTCAAATTTGCCTTGTTTGACTTCTGTTTTGCCAGGCGACACGTCTGATTCTCGGAACTCTAGTTCTTAAATTGAATTGTTCTTGTTTTGGGAATAAACGTAAACCATTCTTTCAATTGACTTTGTTGAATATATCTTAGATGGTATTTTATGGTTTCCAGTGACCCATGAGGCTTTGTCAATTCCAGCTAACTCTAAACAGTTTTAGGCATAACAGTCATTTATGAATTTTCACACAATTAAATGTTATTTGTTGGGGTTAATTTACTCAATTAAAAATCAGAAAAAAAACAGGTTTAATTCAATAATACAAAATGACAAGTGAAATACCCAGTTGCTGGAGAAATTGTCTGTTGCCAGGGTTCGCACAGGCTTGAAAAGTATTTGAATATACAATACTGTCTTGAAAAGTCCTTGAAAATAAAAATTGCCTTGAAAAGTACTTGAAAAACACTCAAAGGCCTTGAAAAGTCCTTGAATTCTACTATTTTCAAGAGAATTCAACACTTATTTTGAGGTCTAAATCAGTAATTGTGGTGCCTTTATTTGGTGCAACTGATTTTACACTGATTTTCGAAAATTAATATCTTCAGTAATGGACTCTTGCATTTCAGAAGTAGAATTTTAACGTGTAAATTAGTATTTTTTATAAGTTTGTAGTCCTTGAAAACGGTAGGAAAGTCTTTTAGAAGTCCTTGAAAAGTCCTTTAATTTTACACTAACTTGCCTGTATGAACCCTGGTTGCTCTGACATAGCAACAAATTTATGTATTCAATAATTTATATTGTAAGACTTGCTTTTTCTATGTTTTCTCCTTTACTCAGTAACAAGACATCGTTGATAAGACAGCCAGTTTTGTGGCCAGAAATGGTCCAGAGTTTGAGTCGAGAATTCGTCAGAATGAACAGAACAATCCAAAGTTCAACTTTCTGAACCCCACAGACCCATACCATGCTTACTATCAGCATAAAGTGAGGGAGTTTAGGGAGGGAAGAGGTATGGTTGTCTTTTTCATGGCCTTGCTCACCATTTTTATGATGTAATCATGGCAAATCAAAAACTACAAACCAGGCTAAATAAAAAATACCTGTATTTAGTGTAACCCGACTACCCAAATTTACTGATGAAGCCTAGAAGTTTATTTCAGATTTTCTGGAAAAAGGCATGCATTTTGAAAGGCAAAATGCCTTTCAAAATGCATACAAATATATTTTTTTCCAGAATACAAAATAATGAAAAAATATATGTGTGCCTACCCTACCTGAAATTTTCAGACCTGTTTCTCGAAACACACTTATTTTTTTATTTGGCCCAATAAAGTTGACACTCTCACAGTCTCACTCCTGTGTGGGTTTGTAAACATGGTAAAAAAAACAACTAACAATGTAGTCATATCTCAATAACTCGCTTGTGATCAGTACTTATTGCATCTTCACACTGCAAAGCCTGAGATGAGTCGGCGCATATGCCCAGAGACTGGCTAGAGCCTTCACTGCTAGTGTAGGGCTGTAGATGAAAGCTCCGACCAAAATTTAGACCACGAGCGTCAATGGATAAGACAAACAAATAAAACAATCCATTTTATTTTTTACTAGTCACGTTCTGCACATGTCATCAAAATCAACATCATCACACTGGTAAATGTATACATCGATTTGCTGGTATTTACGCGTATTGCCGGTACTTCATAGACCGGAAGTGGTAGATATTGGTGTTAATACTACATATGTAAAAACATGCCATATGCCTAAAGGACTATAGACTTCAATCATGTTTAAGTATTCCGTATGTGCATGGCGATTTATGTAAGCATTTAGGAATAGATTCGAGTACTGATCATCCAGATCGGTCCTCGAATCTATTCCTAAATGCTTACATAAATCGCCATGTGCATGCCAAATACTTAAAAATGATCTAATTCTATAGTCCTTTATGCATATGGCATGTGTATATATATATAGTATTAACACCAATATCTACCACTTCCGGTCTATGAAGTACCGGCAATACGCGTAAATACCAGCAAATCGACATGTACATTTACCAGTGTGATCATGCAACAGCAACATGCAAAGGTATCCCTGCAAGCGTGCAATACCAACTTGGCAAGTAAATGTTCTAATATCAAGTGATAATGGCACACTTGTTCCTACCCTTTTATCACAGGTTTTTAATCATTTTTAGATCCAGTCAAGCAATAACATACAGTCAACCCTCTTTATAACGACCATGTTTGTTCCAAACTATCTTTGATGTTAAACTGAATTTGCTGTTATAAGGAACTACCGACAGGTACCCGGTTTCCACATCATAATCATTTGTTAAAAGAAAATATTATACAAATGAATTTAAATGGTAATGTTCCAAATGTATACAACAGTTCAATTTCATATTGCATCAAAATGTAAACAGCTTCACTCTTATCGAATTTGACAGAAACCTGTTCATGCAAAAGACCTTGTCCTGATCAACAAATTGACTGAGACATTGTAAAAATTCTGTTATAATGAATTTATTTTCAATAGAAAATGTATACAGGTATCTGTCCCCAAAACTTACTGTTGGTGTCGTTAAGTGAATATTCTGTTATAAAGAGGGAATTTTAATGGAAACAGATCAGTTCCCAGCAAATTTATGTTGGATATTGAATATTCTGTTATAACGAGTGACGTTATAAAGAGTTTTGACTGTATATATTTTGGGTGCTCAAAAGAATCGTCTCTTTGAGACAGTTATTTTGAGTACCCACAACATATGAATTGGTTGAGAAATAAGTTTGTTTGATTTGATTCTTTACGTCCCATCAACAATCTTTCAGTTATGTAGGGACGGGTCTTCCTGGGTTGAACCAGTACTAAGCTAGGATTAGTGTGTCTTGCTTATGGACACAACACAGTGAGCTGGTGAGACCTCGAACCCAAGGCCTCTCGGTCTTGACTCAAGGACTCTACCACTGAGCTCTCACAGTTGAGAAATAAGAAAAATAATTATTGGTACACACTCTTAACTAAAGGCTTGTGATAGTGCATGCTAATTTTCCGAGTAGGACAAAGATTATTTGCTGGAGTTAACTTAAAGAATGATATTTTTGGGGTTTAGAAATTTTCTCACATGATCAACTAAGAACTAGATGAAATAAGACTCACCAGTCCTGTAATAGTAAATCATATACAGAAAAACCTGTCCTAAACGGCCACTCTCAAACAGACCAAAATTTGGCTTTCAAGACCAATTATCGCTTAATCCATGTCAATAGTATTGCAGAATGCTCCAAGGTGAGCATTCTGCAATACTTTTGACCTGCATTAAGCTACCATTTATCCAAAGGTCTTCGTTTTGTCTATTTTTGAGTGGCCGTTTTACACAGGTTTTACTGTAACTATTAAATAAAAGGGTTCCATTCCAAAACAAAAATGTGAAATTTGCTTATCAATTGTTCGTGTTTTCATTAACAACTGGTTCATTTTCTTTTCAGGTCAGGAGCCTCAAGCCCCAAAGGTAAAAAAAACTACTAGGCATATGAATCTCAGGGGTCAAATTTAGCTTTTGCATACTTGCTAAATGCTTGTGGTTCACTTTCATATCAACCAAACCATGCAACCTAACATCAGCTACATGGTAGACAGTGGGATCCTGATCGGCCAGCAGCTTCTCTCAGGCCTCCAGAAAATTGTTTTCTTTATTTCTCATCCAAAACATATGTTGTGGGTACTCAAAAGAACTGTCAAAAGGAGACGGTTCTTTTGAGCACCCAAAACACATGTTTAAATTAATGGGTAAGAAAATATTAATAAAATTACGCAAATAAAATTATAAAATGTCCTTATAAATCGGGACCTATGTTCTCTGGATCCACACTGCTTTTTTTTTATTATTTTTTTTAATATCTCTGTAAAAAACAGTAAAACTAGTAAGATAAACCAACAGTCTGTATTAAATCTTTAAATATTTCATCATTTTTCTAAAAATCTGGGCAGTACAATTACTTTTAACAGTGTCACTCTCGAAAATACACAGACAGAACCTCATAATTATAATATTTTTTTTAACGAAACAATAAATAATTAGAGTCGGCGGATAAAATATAAAAATAATTTTAGAAATCAAATTTTATTTTATTTCTACTTTTCGGAAAATGACAGTAGGAGGGTTTGTAAATCAACTAATAAAAAAATTCTTGCCTTAGCTGACAATTTTAGTAAGTGAATAAAATTCTTGAATTTGAACCCTGATTATGTTTAAATAATGTTGTGTTGTATCTGTATGCATGTATTGGCTGAAGTATTTTGACAGCTTAACCCATATAGGGCATATACACATGTAAGCCCCCTAGCCTAGTGTCTTTTTGTGGGACAGTCAGATATTGCAGACCAAGATCAGACGCTACAAAAATGAGACATCTGATCAGGGTCTCAACTGTTTGCTTGCAGAATATTCTTTCAAAATTTGAATAAAAATGAAAAATAGCACCCAACAACCCTAAAAATGGAAATGAGCTGGTCCAACTGAAAAGAGTGGCAAATTCCATTAGGCATAAATGGGTTTACCCCTCACAATATTTACTTTTCAAAATCTAAAAGTTAGTTTTACAACCTGATAACATAGGGTATGTAAAATGTACATGTAGCAGTGGAATTACAAATACAGTAAAACCTGTCTTGAGTAGACAAAACAAAGACCTTAAAGACAAATGGTAGCTTAATGAAGGTCAAAAAGTATTGCAGAATGCTCTCTTGGAGCATTCTGCAATACTTTTGACCTGCATTAAGCGATAATCAGTCTTGAAAACCAATTTTTGGTCCTCTTTTTACAGGTTTTACTGTAGTGTACAAGAAACAGTGATTAGACTCTCTATCTGTCTGTCTGTCTGTTTCCTTTGCAAATAATGTTTTATAAGTTGAAAGTTGGCACATGAGACTTTTGTATTAATATATATATTTTTTTTTCATAAATATATATTTTTATGACATTATTGTAGGAAGTTATGTTTTATCATATCAGTGTACATATTTTAACAAATTCAATGCCTGGGAAAAAGAGGAAAAGATTGGCAACTTGTATTATTTGGACTAGGGAAAAATTTGGTTTTGAGAAATGTGGGAATTTTATTTCTACTCTACTCTTGGGCTGCCACCCTGCTAACCAGTCATAAGTTTGTCTTTGATATGACTTAAGAGTAAACAAATCTCACAGGGCTTGAAAAATCTAACATCTGCCATGATAATTCTTGCTGCAGGACTAGAAATATTGATTGATTGCAGTAACTACAATTATTGCCCTTGTATGAGGGTAATATGAGGATTTGATCACCTGAGACAGGTAGTATTATAAATGGGCCTCATAGCGTGGTTGGTAGCGAGCCTGACTGCAGATCCAGAGGTCTGGAGTTTGATCCCGGCCCAGTGACATACTTTCTAGGAGATTGATCATGAAATAATATAGATAAGGCATGTTATTTGACACAAACAACATTGACACCAGAGGGTAACATTGCAGCAGTGACACAACTAGGAACATTACAGGGTAACCCTATCGGGGGACAAAAATATTTCGATATTGTCCCTGTCCTGCAGGACAAGTGACTTACAATTTTCACTCGTCCTGCAAACACAATGTCATTTACTTGTCCTTTAAAAGTGTATGCAATAAAGAACATAAGGGAGTAATATATAATACGACTTCCTCGAGTTATTCTTCCCAAAGCACTTGTCCTACAGGATGAGTGCTTTGGGAAGAATTACTCATCCTTTATAGATTTCACTTGTAATTACGAGTGGCAAGTGGAATTTTTGTCCACTTCCTATGTTTTGTTGCCACATAACAGTGACCAGTGAAAATTATTCAATAGCTTCTGAATAGTAATGGGGTATAACTTGTGAATTGTTAAAATCACTAATTCATGTGATAATGAAGAATGAGAAATTTTAACCCTTAATGTGCCAATCGCAACAAAAGCCGTCTGCTTTTCTCATCTGCTGAAATGTTTAAGAAGTCTCTATGGCAAACAGTGTGGACCCAGATCAGACTGCTCCTATAGGAGCAGTCTGTCCTGGGTCCACGCTGTTTGCTTCTATACTTAATTCATCAGTAATGTTTGGCAATTATTTGCAGCAGACTACAGCAGAGTCATTTTCAGATGCTTTTTTTTCTTGGCGCTTTAAGGGTTAAGAGCTTTCTACCCCTACTAAAATATCTAGAGTTGCTTTGTTTTGTATTCTATTCTAAAATATCTAGAGCTGCTTTGTTATATATTCTCAAGGGTCTAGGATTTGGCTTATCAGCAGTGAAGCCCCTTGAGCAGGCTAAAATATTACCTGAGCTTGTGATCCCTACAGAACCACCGCCAGAGTTTGAGTTCATTGCTGACCCACCTTCCATCTCATCATTTGATCTGTAAGTACTTTGTTTTTTAATTTTTTGTGTTCTGGGTAATTTTGAAATAGAGGATCTTACATGAGTGCTCATGTTTTTTTGAATTTCTTAAACAAATTGAGGTCAAGAGATAAAATGTGAGGCTTGCAGAGCATTTTATTTCTTTTTTGCAACGAGTTTAATAAATTCAATGATACAGAAGCACAAATGTTAGATTCTATTTATCACAGGACATCAAAAATAAATAAAAATCTCATTTTGGGCGTGAATACGTCAAGATTTTGTCATTTGTATGCAATGTTATAATGGATGTCATTACGTAACCTTATTAAATCTGTAAACCACTAGTGGTTTATAGATTTTATTGCATGGCGTCATATCACTTGCGCGACGTCAGGTGATAATTCTTTTTCATTGTTGATTTTTATATCTTTTTCACTGAAAAAATCTAACTGAATAGTGAATACCATTGTTGTGTCAAACAGTTTGGACCCAATTCAGGCCTGACCAAAAGGCAGGCCTGATCTGGGTCCAAACTGTTTGCAAAGGTTACAACACTGGCCGATAAAGTTTGGACACATATCTTGGATAGATTGAACTTATCTTTATGAGGATCCCCATTAGGTGTCAAAAAGCCAAAGCCTACCGAGTGATGACAAACTTAATTCTGGAAGAATGTATTTTTCTATAAGCTCTCTCACACAAATGATCTAGATTCTTTTCCTGCATACCTTTCAGTTTGGCAATTTAATTTTGAAATAAACTTCTAATGGTTCCAGGATAAGTTAGGATCCAACAGTGTGTGTTGATTTCACTTTGACATTGCAATAACGTCATAAGAGTGGTTTAGTTGGAGAGCATTTGACTGAGGATTGAAGGGTTGTTAGTTTGAGACTCACCCCTGGCTGAGTCACTGTATTGTGTCCTTTAGCAAGACATTTTATCTGCTGCTTAATGATGTTGATGTGCCGCGGTCCCTTTGCACTAGGCATATACAGTTGCTGCTGAATGCTGGTTCAACCCAGGAAGAAAGGAAATCGTCCTGACATGACTGAAAAATTATGACTGGGACGTAATGCATTAAAACGAACAAGACCACCATGTATGTGACTTACAATTATAAAACCTCTGAATTAAGTAGGGCATTTGTCATTCATAGATGAAAGTATGCTTTTAAAGCTGCATGCTCTGTAACTATGAACATTTTTCGAAAAAAAATATTTGCTTTTTAAATCATTTGTAAAAGTAGAATTAAGCTATGTTTTCACAATAAAAATGTTCAGTACAGCTGAAAACTGCATGGAAAAGTGAATTATCTTATCAAACAGGTGTATTTTTCTCTTGTTGGTAATTATTTGCGTCCCTCCAATAATTCTAGACCGTTGAATTTTAACATAAATGCAGTTGTTTTGATAGTGATAACTTGTTAAGATTTACGAAAATGGTGAAATGCTTACCTGAATTTGAGTATTTATACTATGTTCTTGAAAAATAAAAACATTATTTTTAAAATTAGTAGATCAAAAGTTACAGACTATGCAGCTTTAAGTTTACTATGTACAGGAACAGAGTACAGATTATGATAACCAACTGGTTTGATATAATTGAAAAGTGCATTATTCCGCAACACAGCAACAACAACTAGGGTACATTTACATTGTTAAAGATGTCTCAACCCTTGACAATAAATAATAATAATAATAATAATAATATGGTAACCCTTTCCCGCCTGTCATGATTTTTTGTCATCTGCTCTCTCGTCTGATTATGTTCTTAGTTTACTATGTTGCAAACGATATGGACCCAGATCAGACTGCTCCCATCATGGTTCATAGTGTTTGCTAACATGATAGACTAGTCTGAAGTGCACTTGAATATATGCAGAAAACGTAAAAAAAACAGACAAGATTATTAGGAGCCGCGATGGTTTAGCTGATTAACCACTCGCCTTGTACCAAGGGTCCCAAGTTCGATCCCCGGTTCCTCAAATCTGTCTCATGAGACTCTAATTCTTGACCCCATCAACATATGACCTTAGCTGTTGGTGGGATGTTAAACACAAACTCACACACTCAAAGACAATATTTTTAGGATGAAAAAATACTGGCCGGATATGTTGTTTATAATTTCAGTGATGTTAAACTGACTGTCCAGTTTGTAGTTTTAACCCTTAAAGCGCCAATCACGACTGCAGCAGACGACAAATTTTGCGACATTTTTCCCAATTTTCGACAAAAATAAGGTATGATATTACATGAGAATCGTCTGCTGGCAGACGATTCTCATAGAATATCATGCCTTATTAGTTATTTTAGAAAAAGTGGAAAAATCTGAAATTGTCGTCTGCAGCAAATTATAGGTGGCGCTTTAAGGGTTAAATGGTCATCAGTTTTTGTCAAATCTGATGAACTAGCGCCTTGTGTTCAAAGAGCTTCCTCGGCACCCAGCAACTATTAATGCATGATAAAAAGTGTGATCCTTAAGTTATAAAATTGAATATGTTGTTTATAATTTCAGTGATGTTGTTAAACTGACTGCCCAGTTTGTAGCTAGAAATGGTCGTCAGTTCTTGACAAACCTGATGAATAGAGAACAGAGGAACTACCAGTTTGATTTCCTACGGCCACAGCACAGTCTCTTTAATTATTTCACAAAACTTGTCGAACAGTACACCAAGGTATTTATTGAAACAACCAGTTTGACTTCCTACGGCCACAGCACAGTCTCTTTAATTATTTCACAAAACTTGTCGAACAGTACACCAAGGTATTTATTGAAACAACCAGTTTGACTTCCTACGGCCACAGCACAGTCTCTTTAATTATTTCACAAAACTTGTCGAACAGTACACCAAGGTATTTATTGAAACAATCAGTTTGACTTCCTACGGCCACAGCACAGTCTCTTTAATTATTTCACAAAACTTGTCGAACAGTACACCAAGGTATTTATTGAAACAATCAGTTTGACTTCCTACGGCCACAGCACAGTCTCTTTAATTATTTCACAAAACTTGTCGAACAGTACACCAAGGTATTTATTGAAACAATCAGTTTGACTTCCTACGGCCACAGCACAGTCTCTTTAATTATTTCACAAAACTTGTCGAACAGTACACCAAGGTATTTATTGAAACAATCAGTTTGACTTCCTACGGCCACAACACAGTCTCTTTAATTATTTCACAAAACTTGTCGAACAGTACACCAAGGTATTTATTATATTTGGGCCTCGGCATGAGGAAACCTGTCTTCGGGATTTCTGATAACGTAAGGCTTAGACCAGCTCTAGCAGCTACAGAGACTTGCTTTAATATTGAATTTTTGCAAGGAGCAAAATTGACTTAAATATAGTATCCAGCTTAGGGTGTTTCATTTTTTGGACTTTTTCTCTAATCACCTATATAATTAAACCAACTGTTCTCTAGTATAAACAATATACCTAGACCAAATTTCAGCTCAATCCATCAGTGTTTGAATCTCCCCCTACCTGGTTGAATTTTTGACCCTACGGACATCTGTAGGCAATTTTCACTACAATAAGGGTATCATTTGGAACATATTCCACCAAATTCTTTTACTGTAACTGTGCAATACCAATAATTTGAAGTTGTTTTAACTCATTTATGCCCATAATTTATAATAGAAATACTGAATAAATGTAATAATTGAGTTAATTAACATTGCCAAAAAGGTGTTTTTTTCCTGAAAATTGAAAAAAAGATTATTTTGGATTGTTTTTCCTTATTTCAAGCATTCAAGGCAAAAAGCAGAGGGCTCTTATCAGTCATCTGGTCTAGATCTTAACTGTTATGTTTTAGTACTTAATGATGTACATGTACTCATTTGATTGTAATTATAACAATACCATATATTTCAGATTGTTTAGTCTTAATGCAATACTCACTGTATTGTTCCAATAGATATAAAGTGATTTGTTAAGTGAGACATCACTGTGATATTTTGGATATCCAAAAAAGTGAGTATGAGCAGGAAATGCCACAATCACACACTACAGATCAACCCATAGTACCGTGAGGAAGAGGCAAATAACAATGACAGAGAATTGACATTCAGGAAACAATAAATGTAAAGCATCCAGCTCTCTCTTCCACAGCGCAATGATTACAAAACTAGAAAGGACACAAAGTTCTGCAAAACTAAAGGACCTCACACAAAACACCCACAATGAATGGGACTCAGCATCAACAAATAGTCATCAAATAGGAATACAATCAAAGACTCAGAGAATCATCCCAACACGCTAATATATGGGAGAATACGATTGGTCCATCTTTGAGTGTTATTCCAGGCCATTCAACTTCCTCAGGTCAATGTTCTCTACTAACAATGACAGTAGACGGAAAGATAAAGTATGCAAACGACCAAGAAGCTGATGAGCAGCTCGTGATAACTGGAACATCACATACAATGTCTGGCAGCTGAGTAAGAAAAGTACTTTGATGACCAATTAGTGTTTCCCACAGCCTGAAAAAAGGGCAGGGTGCTGGCCAGAAAAGGGGCACTTTTGACGCATGAAATTCGCCCAAAGGGGCACTTTTGTTAGAACAGACTTTTCAAATGTGAGTTAGATAAAGGATTTTATGTCTGTTAAAAGGTTAGAATAGATTCTAGCAGAGCATAGGATTCATTGGGATAACAAAAAGGTTTTTTATACAGTAAAAATTAAAATATGACTATTTTTTATATTAAAATGAAAATAAGGGCAGGAGGGGGGAGCTTTAGGGCAGGAGGGGGGAGCTTTAGGGCAGCAGGGTGCTCCCCCCTGCTATTCCTCTTTATGGGAAACACTACCAATCTCAGTGTAAGGCACATGCAAACCAGTGAATCATTATTCATATGAGGTTGGACACAAAAGCTTTTAACACTGGACAGAATCATGACTCCACAACACTTTTCGAATAAGAGCTTGGTAAATACATCAGGTGGCTAGCATGTTGTCATGGGGAGTTGCATATTCAACATTCTTGAAGCTCCTGGTCCTGTGAGAGATACTTGAACTTAACTAGGTGCTTTGTTTAGTTCATTGTTTACAACTCTATCCGTCAGCTACGTATACCTAACAAATACCCTATTCATGAAATTCCGACAGACTCTGGGCGGTTTGAAAGAGGTTTCCTCACAAAAGTTGACCAAGTACAGCTTAGACAGATATGGGCAAGACGTTTCTAGCCCTCATGCCTTTCTGATAGCAAGAGCATTCATTAGATGTTCATAACTGCTTACAGCAGCACCTACCTGAAGATGACTTCAGAAAAGACGTCTACAGAGAACAGTGAGCTTGTCATCAAGAGTCTGTGTGGTCAGGTTATTTGCCTGAGACTTTTAATGAAACTCTTGGTGCATTACACGCTGCCAGATTTCTTAGCTCCTGCTTGTATATCATGAAGCTTGTTATGTTGTCGTTCAATGTAACACCCCCTGGACTTCTCACACCAAACATGCTTGCCAAAATATATGACCATGAGTATAGGACCAGGGTTCCTTCAACCCAGAGTTGGTTGCTGAGGCACCATGATTGGACTTCAATGTACACTGTGTGGGAGCAGATGTGTACATATCAGGACATTGATGCTTCAATTGTACATGTAGTTAGACAGTCTCTTCTACAACACCTATGGTACCTTACTGAGCAACTTCTAATCCCTGCCTTTTTTATGAGTCTGTGGTTATTGGTTTGAAGGAAGTTATGGCTACACAGTACACAAGTTCATTTGTATCCTTCAATACTTGATGCTCTCAAGATCTCATGAGAGGTCCATGGGAAAGCTTCCCCTGAGCATGCTGAGTATTTGATTTTCATTTGGATGACTTGTAATATCAAAAGTTACTCTTTGATGACTTTGAATGTCACTATCACTCAACCAATCACTTTATACCTTTTAGAGCAATAAAGTATTATATAAGCCATCATTAGTACACCACTAAGACAAAAATATCTTAGAAATATATGGTAAAGTATTGTTATAATGATCTCTGTAAAATCAAATTGGTACATCGTTAGGTATTAAAAATTATTACAGTTGAGACCATTACCAGATGACTATTATAAGAGCCTTCTCGAAACTACAAATGGAAAAAAATCCAAAATTGTCTTTTTTTCAATTTTCAGGAAAAACACACCTTTTTGGCAATGTCAATTAACTGAATCATTATATTAATTCAGTATTTCTATTTTAAAATATAGGCATAAATGAGTGGAAACCACTTCATATTATTTGTATTGCACAATTACAGCAAAAGATTGTAGGTGGAATACGTTCAAAATGATACCCATATTGTAGGGAAATCTGCCTACAGACAGCCGTAGGGTCAAAATTCAACCAGGTAGGGGGAGGTTCAAACATTGACGGATTGAGCTGAAATTTGGTCTGGATATATCCTTTATACTAGAGAACAGTTGGTTTAATTATATAGGTGATCAGAGAAAAAGTCCAAAAAATGAAACACCCTAATCCAGCTAGTGATCAGACTGCACAGCTGCCCAGGCTGGTCTGCGCCTTTGTTGTTCCCATGTAACAAAGTAAGATTTTCTTGCTAATGGGGGCACTTTATTTTTTTGTTACCAACTTTGTTCTACATACACACTCTGAAAATTATTGACAACGTCCCTGACTTATTTTGGGCAATATTTACCTAAACATGAAAATTATGTGTTTTGTTGGATTTGGCTCTTTATGTCCCAGTCAACAATTTTACAGTTATGTCGGGATGGGCCTTCCTGGGTTGAACCAGTACTAAGCAAGGATAAATGTGTCTTGCTCAAGGACACTACACAGTGACGCCGGTGAGGCTCGAACCCACAGCCCTAAATTATGTGTATCCAGACCTCAAATGGCTCCAGTTGGTAATAATAGTGTGTGGCCTAGTAGGTGTGGAAATTGGTTGATGTCTATCACCACCCACTGGTTTTCTCTCCTCTGGCATGTGTATTTCCAATATTCATAAATCAACACAAATAAAAATTTGTGCGTAAAATTGTCAACATTTTCTTATCCATCTTTGTAAACATTTGTTTTGGGTGCTCAAAAGAACCGTCTCATTGAGACGGTTCTTTTGATCACCCACAACATATGTTATGATTAAGAAATAAGAAAAATTAATATTTAATAAGGCACTCTTGTCTAAAAGCCTGAGTGTGTATTGGTCATCTTTCAACTGTCATTCTTTATTACACTCAGACACACAAACATTACCAGACATATCTGTCAGTAAAGCCAAATAAAACCTTTCAGAATAAGTCTTGTTTGAAGGAATGTATTGAAGACCAAAAGGTGAAAAGTTTCATAAGATGTAGAGCAACTTCAATCAACCTGATTAAAAAAAAGCTTGATTGCAATTCAGGAAAATAGAATAAAAAAACGGGCTGCGTAGTGGTAACGATGTTACGTGTCTGACTGCAGATCCAGGGGTCGCGAATTTTGATCCCGGCCTGGTCCCATACTTTCACGAATAATTTCTACCGCCATTCTTCTCCCTTCTGCTGATTCAAGAAGGATTGTTTGTCAGTTACAAACGAAAGTACATGCACAAAGTACTGGTTAACGGCTTAGTCAAGCCTGCCAAAGGAAAAAAGTGTGGTAAGTTGTGAACTGACAGTCCCGACATGACCATAGCTTTTGACTGGGACCTAAAGCATCAAACCAAACAAACAAAATCAAAAAAGGTAATTGAGAATCATTGCCTTGATCAGATCTTTTCTTCTATCAAAGCAGGCTAATTAAAGAGGATTATTTAAGTGACAGACAACAAAAAGCTCAAAAGCAAGATAAATCTTGTGATTTCAGTATCTATTGGGTTTCATATAAGCAGACACTTTCATTGATCAGCGTTTTCGTGTTTCAAAATTTGCTTATCACTTGAAAAAATTGAACTTCATTCTTCTTAGTGTCAGATTATGCTTTCTTTCAGTTTAACCCTTAAAGTCGTCTGCTTTTCTCGTCTGCTGAAATGTTTAAGAAGCCTCTGGACCCAGATCAGACTGCTCCTATAGGAGCAGTCTGTTCTGGATCCACGCTATTTGCTTCTATAATTTATTTGTCAGTAATGTAAGGCAATTATTTGCAGCAGTCAGCTTCAGCAGACGACATTTTCAGATGCATTTTTCTTGGCACTTTAAGGGTTAATTTGAGCAGTTGGTATAATTCATTTTTATACAAAGATAAAAAATGGTGATGAAACAACTAAGTACATGTATTGTAAATTCTGCATACAGTAAAACCTATCTTAAGTGGCCACTCAAAAAAAGTCCAAAAATTGGTTTTCAAAACAGATAATCGCTTAATGCAGGTCTAAAGTATTGCAGAACGCTGAAAGAGAGCATTCTGCAATACTTCTACATCTATATGGTACATGCTGCCGTCACACTTGACTATTATAGCGCGGATTGGTTGCGGCTTAAGAAAAGAAAAAGTTAGAAAATGATAGGAACGGTAGAAGTGAAAAAAGAAGATATGGATAGGAAAGATAGAAGCAAAAAAGAAAAGTTTGGTCAAATGCATTTTCGTCCCTTCATTCCTGTGCAATCTAGTTACATTGGAGGTACCAGGGCACACAAAGTCCCAGCCAGCACAGCACAGAAAGTCCTTAGGTCTTACTTACATTTGACCGGCCTTACTTAATTTAAAATGACATTTTACAGAGCTCCCGTTTGAAAGGTACCAAACAGGGAGCCTCAGCCACATAGGCTGGAAGAGAATTCCAGAGACATAATGTATTAGGGAAAAAAACTGTATTTATGATAGTCACTGGAAGTTGGGATCTTTTGACCTGCATTAAGCTACCATCTGTCTTTAAGACCTTTAACCTTTCTTTTGTCTATTTTTGAGTGGCCGCTTAAGACAGGTTTTACTGTAGATCTAGTAAATGTATTTATTAATACAAGCAAGGTTGATACCATAATAACCACGGCATGAGATTTCCAGCAATGTGGTATGTGCGGCCAGTAAAGGCTCAGATCAGCCTGCCCATACTTGCAGTCTGATCAGAGCCTTTGCTAGTAGCTTGAATATTCTATGACTCTTAGGTTACTGAACGAACATCATTTGGAGTTTCTAAGCTTAAGAGCAGGCTGCACTGGCTCGCCTGAGTCTACAGTTGTCAAAATGTCACATTGTTGGAAATCACATGTCACGGCTCAATTATTTTTCTTAAAACAAGAAGCAAGACACATGTAAATAGCACAGAAAAAAATCAAACTGCAGAAAATTCACAAGAAATATCAAGCCTTATTTGGTCTCTTAAAGGATCAGTTAAGTTCGTAAATGCCGTCTGTAGTACTTTTGTTTGTTTTGTTTGATTTGATTCTTTACGTCCCATCAACAATCTTTCAGTTACGTAGGGACGGATCTTCCTGTGTTGAACCAGTACTAAGCTAGGATAAATGTGTCTTGCTTAAAGTTACAACGCAATGATGCTGGTGAGGCTCTAACCCCCGGCCCCTTTGTCTCAAGTCAAGCACTCTACCACTGAGTCACTGGGCTCCACTTCTGTAGTACATTTTGCATGGCATTTTAACCTTAAATTTGCTTTAATGGTCATTTTGAAACTGTTAAGTTTTTTTAAGAAACCAAATATATAAGGCTTGATATACCACAAGAAATGTCCAGCCCCATTTTCTGGCAATTTAGCCTTTGAAAAGACTTTTTAAGTAGCAATTTAACTGCAAACTGTATCCCAAAGTTTGAACAGGAAGTTATCTTCTTTTCTTGATAAACAATTATTTTTGAGAGTAAAATAATTGTATTTTCTAACCCATCAATTTTAACATTTGTTGTGGTAGCTCAAAGGAATGGTCTCATTGAGACAGTTCTTTTGAGTACCCACAACATATATGTTTGTTCATGGGTGAAAGTTTTCAGGATTATTCCTGAATTCAGGATTTTGATTATGGAAAGCCTGCCTCAAAATCCTGAATTAAGCAGATTCTAATAGCTTCTTTGATTTATATTCAGTTTATCTATAGACAACTGACCATTTTAACTTGAAAATGTTGATATTTGTAGGCAAACTGCAAGTCTTAAGATTTGATTTTAAAAGTTAAGGATTTTGGAAATTTTGAACTTTCACCCAAGTATATTTTTGTTGAGAAATAAGAAAATCAATTTTTAAGCCCACAATTCTTATCTAGAGGTCTGTTATATTGTCTATTCGCTTGTCTTTATTGATGCTTATCTTATATTTTGTCAGGTTCTCATTCCGCCCAAGAATGTGCTGGAGACATTGAAGAATGAGTCAGAAGATTACCATAAGGTAAGAGTATAGTATATGGGTAGGGCTTGTTCTGATATACAGAAACTTCTTTTGAGCACCCAAAACACATGTTTAAACTGATGGTTAAGAAAACTAATCACAATTTTACACTAAAACAATTTGCTTAACTGGCCGTATGAGGATATATCCAGGTTAAGCATGATAAGGGTTAATATTTATGCCTTATTGAATTTCCCACCTTTATCAATTGGACAAATCTATTTCGAATTTAAGAGCTGTTAGGTGGTAAATTTCTAATTTTATTCAATTTTTTAAAGTATTTCTGTAAGCAAACAGTGAAGAACCTGATCAGACGCCACATTCTGTGGCCTCTGATCTGGTTCTGCACTGTTTGCCCATGTCCCATAAAGGACACTAGGCTTAAATGGGTTAATTGAAAACACTGGTCCCATATATTCGATGGTTAACAGAAGTATAAGTACTGTAAGATTAAAAAATATATAAATCCACATCAAAACTTGGGGCAGGTAATGGTTTCTATAAGATAACACTGTTTCGATCTCAACTAAAATGTTCGTTAGAAGGTCTTTTGAATCACATAATATAGTAAAACCTGTCTTAAGCAGTCACTCAGAAATAGACAAAACAAAGATCTTAATGACAAATGGTAGCTTAATGAAAGTCAATATGCAGAATGCTCCCCTTGTAGCATTCTGCAATATGTTTGACCTGCATTAAGCAATAATTGGTCTTGAAAGCAATTTTTGGTCTTTTTGAGGTGATTCATCAATTGAGTGCAAATGCTTATCAATTCAGCGCAGAAAATGCCATCAATTCAGCGCAGGATTTCTATAGGGTTCAGAAACACTGCTCATCAATTGAGCGCAAATATTTTGGTCAGTTACCTGTGGAGGTACCTTTATTTACCTGCCGTTAGCCTTCTAGTTCTGTTTGCACGAAAAAATAACCATTTCATTTTCAGTGTCATTTGCCAAAAGAAATAGTTGTTCTTTACATGCTTTTACTTCAAAGGCATTCAGGCATTCATGCTCTTAGGTAGTTTAGGAAACATTTTTCTCCTGCTTCTGTACACAGTCTTAATATGTTCTTTAAGTCTGTTGGGAGCAAACTTGCCTCAGAAGTCATTTTGACCAACTCTGTCCAAATCAGTTTCTTTGGCTTCTGCATCAAATCATCGAGTATTTTATGGGGCACACAAGCTGATATTGTCCACCCAGGCTTGTATTTGCTACAAGCAAGCCCATAAAAAAGAATTATATAGGTGAGTGAACACGGTATCTGCGCTCAATCGATGAGTATGTTTTGCGCTCAATCGATGACATGGAAATAAATTCATTCGCGCTCAATTGATGATAAGCCCTTTTTGAGAGTGGCCATTTTAGTCAGGTTTTACTGTACTTATATTGTAAAAGCAAACATTGAAGACCTAATGAGACTGCTTCTTTTACACATATTACTTCAGCAATAGCATTGTCAGATTCCATCCACTTTTTAAAGCCAAGTGCCTTTTATAAGGCTTGTTATATAGTTCCGTGGCCCCAGGCAATAGTGGAGGCAGTGTCTAATTAATGATTATGCTGTTGTAATGCAGTGTCTTATCAACAAGTATGCTGTTATTATGCAGTCTCTTATCAATGACTATGCTGTTATAATACAGGTTTTAGAGCAAACAAAGTACCGAGTAGACTGGGCCAGATATCAAGATCTTCAGAAACGTAAAGAAGAAGAGGCACTGGAACGAGAGAGAGGTATGAGAGTTTCGTCAAAGGTCCAGATAAGGACAGTTTGCGCATCTAAAAATTTATTTCCTTACCCATCTGTTTAAATATGACTGTGTTTTGGGTGCTCAAAAGAACCGTCTCATTGAGATGGTTCTTTTGAGTACCCACAACATATGAGCCACGACATGTGATTTCCAACAATGTGGCATTTTGACATGTGTAGACTCAGACGAGCCTGAGCAGCCTCCTTTTAAGCTTAGAAACTCCAAATGATGTGCGGTCAGTAGCTTAAGAATCATAGAATAATCAAGCGACTAGCCAAGCTCTGATCAGACTGCACATATGTGCAGGCTGATCTGAGGCTTTGCTGGCCGCACATACCACATTGTTGGAAATCTCATGTCACCGCTCATATGTTTTGGTTGAGAAATAAGGAAAATAGTTTTCCAGTACACACTCTTATCTGGAGGCCTGTTTTGTATTAAGCACCTGAAAGTGCTGTACTTTATATAATTGCAGGAAATGCAGTGTGACACGCTATTAACAACTGAACATTAAACCGCGAAAATTCATGTTTTTATGAAGAAATTCATGTGCTATTATTAAATGGCTTCACAAGATCTAATACATTCGTTCCTGGCCTCTAACTTCTACACAGCTGATCTCTTAATTGCTTTTATATGGGCCTCGTTGCGACAAAACTTGCTACAACACGATACTCAAACCAGTCTCCTCAGCTACAGAGACTAGCTAGAAAATTGAAATTTCGCTTGTAGCAAGTTTAGATATGATACTTTCTGAAAAACGAATAACAAAGGCGCTGATCAGTCTGGGCAGATGTGCAGGCTGGTCTGCGCCTCTGTTATTCGCACCCCCGAAGACAGTTTTTTTTGCGTCAAGGCCCATATGGTGTGGCCCTGGAAGAAGGATATTAATGAAAATGTCTAAACATTTGTTGACTGTGAAACAGTGACAAGATACAGTGCAATATTTTTTGCAAATCTTGGTGAACAATTTGCTGAATTTATGCAATAATAGTGATCAAACATGTTTTTTGCATTAACATTTGCTAGGTCCTTCAGGAAGGATTAGAAATCCTCTTGCTTTGCCCTTGGGTTTTAATGTTGCTCCTGGGACCTGGAAGATTGACTGGCATGACTTTGTAATTGCAGTAGTCACTCATCATAATTGAGCCAGTGCATGAGATTTCCAACAATGTGGTATGTGCGACCAGCAAAGCCTCAGATCAGCCTGCGCATACGCGCAGTCTGATCAGAGCATTTGCTAGTCACTTGAGTATTCTATGATTGTTAAGCTACTGATTGAACACCATTTGGAGTTTCTAAGCTTAACAGGAGGCTGCAGAGGCTCGTCTGAATCTACACATGTCAAAATGCCACATTGTTGGAAATCTCACGCCACGGCTCATATAATATCTTTTTTTTATATTTCAGTGGCGTACACACAGATTGACTGGCATGACTTTGTAGTTGTTGAGACAGTAGATTTCCAGCCTAATGAGCAAGGTTTGTGATTAAGTTACCACTTAGTACAACGTCACAAGGAAACCTGGCTGTTGCTTGTGAACAACAAACATACAGATCAGCTTCCGAATCCACACAGGGAAGAGCCCTGTGGCTCAGTGGTAGAGTGCTTGACTTGAGATCAAGGGGTAGTGGGTCTGAGCCTCACCAGAGGCACTGCATTGTGTCCTTGAGCATGACACACTATCCTCTGCTTATTACTGGTCAAACCCAGGAAGACCCGTCCCGACATGAGGGACTGAAAAAGTGTTGAATGGGACATGAAGAATCAAACAAAACAAAAGAATCAAAACAAACAAAAACAAACAAACATCCACACAGTCTGGTCAGGGCTTATTGTAATTCACTCTAACGAGTACAGTAAAACCTGTTTAAAACAACCACTCAAAAATTGACAAAACAAAGATTTTAATAACAATTGGTAGCATAATAAAGGTTGGAAGTATTGCAGAATGCTCCCCTTGGAGCATTCTGCGATACTTTTGTTCTGCATTAAGCGATATTTGGTCTTGAAAAACAATTTTTGAGAGTGGCCATTTTACACTTGCTACACTTACTACAAGCCAAATTTCAAGATTCTGACATGTCTCTGTAGCTGAGCAGGCAGGTTTGAGTCGTACCTGGTCACACACCTCGTAGACAGGTTTTCTTGTGGCAAGTCCATCGTTATTCTGATAGCTTTGATTTGATGTCATAGTCAAAGGAGGACCCTTCATGAATACTTTGGAACCTTGTGCACTTGAAAGTGAGAGTCAAATTGACTTTTAACCCTTAAAGCGCCAAGACAAAATGCATCTGAAAATGTTGTCTGCTGCAAAAAATTGCCTAACATTACTGACGATTTAAGTATAGAAGCAAACAGCATGGACCCAGAACAGACTGCTCCTATAGGAGCAGTCTGATCTGGGTCCACACTGTTTGCCATAGACTTCTAAACATTTCAGCAGGCGAGAAAAGCAGACAACTTTAGTTGCGATTGGCGCATTAAGGGTTAAAACAAAGTCTTGTTATTGAGGGAAAGCCTTGGATATAAGAAAACTTGTCATTTTGGATAGCTGTCATATCTTGGGATATGCTGTGGTTTAAGATAACAATGTCATTATAGTGTAACATTCAATTTTTGGCGCATTTTTAGATTAAAATTTTATGTAAATAACTATAGCAAAATCAGCTGATCATGTAATTTATCTTGCTCAAAATTGTTAAAATGTCAACAATTGTTGGCATTTTAATGTTTATTAGCAGGGTAGATATTAGATCTGAGAGTTTTAAAGCAAGAAATACCTCTATTTTCAGCATTTTAGTTTTTATGAGCAGTTGAAATTTCATATTTGGTTGAATGGAGCATGAAAAAAAGTTTTATAACCTCAGGGCCTTAATGCATTCAGTAAGTAGGGAGGAGAGAGCATATTGTTTTATTATATGTTTTCTTTATAAAGGTAATCTTCCCCCACCCACTTCCGCTGAAGAAGTTGGTGCAAGAGTTCTGGCCCAAGAAAGATTGGAGAAGAAAGGGGTGAGTGTATATTGTCCTCTTTCTTCAGCTTCACTGGTGATGATAAGTAAAAAGTTTAACCCTTAAAGCGCCAAGAAAAAAATGCATCTGAAAATGTCGTCTGCTGCAAATTATTGCCTAAAATTACTGACGAATTAAGTGTAGGAGCAAACAGCTTGGACCCAGAGCAGACCGCTCCTATAGGAGCCGTCTGATCTGGGTCCACACTGTTTGCCATAGAGGCTTCTTAAACATTTCAGCAGACAAGAAAAGCAGACGACTTTTGTTGTGATTGGCGTTTTAAGGGTTAATATGGCATCGTCCATATTAGGGTCATTAGGGTCTCTGGCCTCCAGATAAGAGGGATTATGCTCTTATTTCCCCAAAAGATTGTATTTAAAGACTGATGGATAAGAAAATAATTGAAAAATTATCATAGAATTCCAGATAAGCATATTTTTAAGTCTAAGGAGACTATCAAAATGGGTTTGTCCATCTGTACATCCATCCATCTGTCTGTCCGTCTGTAGATGCAATGAGGTGGTACTTTGAGAGTGCAACTCCTCCTAAAGTTTTAGTTTGATCTTTTGAAAGATGTTTTGTCCATGGTCTGAAAATATGCATTCCGTTTGGACATTATCGTCAAATTATTGTTTTCACTTTTGAGCTCACCTGAGCCAATTGTGATCATTGGATGTCCATCGTGTGTCGTTCGTCGTGCGTCGTCAACAATTGTTCCAAAGGATATCTCCTAAACTACTGGCTGGATTTTGGCCAAACTTGGCAGGAATGATGCTTATATAGCCCTCTATGATAAATGTTGAAATTATTTTGGTCAGTTGCATATAGATGCTTGATATTTGGTATGTAGCATCACCTAGTGGACCTCTAGTAAGTTTGTTCAAATTATGCCCCTGGGGCCAGAATTGGCCCTGCCCTGGAGGTCACATGTTTTACATAGGCTTATCCAGGGAAAACATGAAAAAATCTTCTTGTCTGAAACCACATGGCCTAGAGCCTTGATATTTGGTATGTAGCATCACCTAGTGGACCTCTACCAAGTTTGTTCAAATTATGCCCCTGGGGTCAAAAATGGCCCCGCCTTGGGGTCACATGTTTTACATAGACAGACAAAATATCGATCCTGATCTGGATCAAAACTGTTTGACACTCTGATGGGATTCTTGAAAGAATTGTTCCAAAAAGTTAATTTTGAAAGAAAGTCAACAGACGTCAACAAAAACATGAACAATTACCCAGCATACAAAGAGATAATTATCAAATGGATTGGCTCTAGTGAGCAAGCATTGAACTGTGTGTGACATTTTCTTATGCACCATTTCTAACCCTTTGAGGACCAACGGAATTTCCCTTACAGCTACAAACAATAAAGCCAGGATGGTCCAGTGTATATATTGAGGGGACACATGTTATAATTTCCAAAATATACTGTATTTCTTTCTCAGAAGATGGATTTTGTCTGAACTAACAGTGCTGACCCAGATGAAATGCCCCATTATGCGGCATTTCATCTGGGTCTTTACTGTTTGGAGAGGTACCCATTTAAGAGTTTCTGGTCTTCAAAGGATTATTCTAATGCACTTGCAAATGCAATGCGACATCTGATTGGATAATGTCATAAATTTGCGACAGTATATCCTATGATATACTGCTGCAAACGCTACCTCATTACGTTATGTTGCTTTTCATTGGCTGAAAAGTGAATATATACAGCTGGCGAACGGTTTTATGCAGCTGGCAGCCACTAGACATATAGGCGCAACAAAGTACATTTTCGCTGTCCTTTTAAAGGAAAATGTGAATAGTGCATTAGAATGGTGATAACCATATTCAAAATTTTCATTTGGGGAGGTATATTGTCGGATATACGTTCGGAAATCACGTTTTACGGCTCCGCTTACACGTCGTCTTCAAACTAAATTTCAGACCGTCCCCAAATGAAAATTTTGAATACAGTTATCCCCTAAATGATAAACTATTGAAAATGTAATGTCCTATACTCATTTTAGACGGCTGGTGATGAGATGGACGTTGAATCTGGAGAATCTGAAAGTGAGGACTCTGATGAGGAAGAGGAGGAGGAGGAAGAAGATGAAGAAGAGGAGGAAGAGGGAGATGAGGAAGAGGCACAGGCAATGTTACCTAGTGCTCAGAAACAAGACGAGGTAGGATATGTTACCGAGTGCTCAGAAACAAGACGAGGTAGGCTATGTTACCTAGTGCTCAGAAACAAGACGAGGTAGGATATGTTACCGAGTGCTCAGAAACAAGACGAGGTAGGCTATGTTACCTAGTGCTCAGAAACAAGACGAGGTAGGATATGTTACCGAGTGCTCAGAAACAAGACGAGGTAGGCTATGTTACCTAGTGCTCAGAAACAAGACGAGGTAGGCTATGTTACCTAGTGCTCAGAAACAAGACGAGGTAGGCTATGTTACCTAGTGCTCAGAAACAAGACGAGGTAGGATATGTTACCTAGTGCTCAGAAACAAGACGAGGTAGGATATGTTACCGAGTGCTCAGAAACAAGACGAGGTAGGCTATGTTACCTAGTGCTCAGAAACAAGACGAGGTAGGATATGTAACCTAGTGCTCAGAAACAAGATCAGGTAGGCTAGGTAACCTAGTGCTAAGAAACAAGATGAGGTAGGCTATGTTACCTAGTTCTCAGAAACAAGATGAGGTAGGCTATGTTACCTAGTGCTCAGAAACAAGACAAGGTAGGATATGTTACCTAGTGCTCAGAAACAAGACGAGGTAGGCTATGTTACCTGGTCTCAAAACAAGACGAGGTAGGCTATGTTACCTAGTTCTCAGAAACAAGACGAGGTAGGCTATGTTACCTAGTGCTCAGAAACAAGACAAGGTAGGATATGTTATCTAGTTCTCAGAAACAAGATGAGGTAGGCTATGTTACCTAGTGCTCAGAAACAAGAAGAGGTAGGATATGTTACCTAGTGCTCAGAAACAAGACAAGGTAGGCTATGTTACCTAGTGCTCAGAAACAAGACAAGGTAGGATATGTTACCTAGTTCTCAGAAACAAGACGAGGTAGGATATGTTACCTAGTGCTCAGAAACAAGACAAGGTAGGATATGTAACCTAGTACTCAGAAACAAGACGAGGTAGGATATGTTACCTGGTGCTCAGAAACAAGACAAGGTAGGATATGTAACCTAGTACTCAGAAACAAGACGAGGTAGGATATGTTACCTAGTGCTCAGAAACAAGACGAGGTAGGCTATGTTACCTAGTGCTCAGAAACAAGACGAGGTAGGCTATGTTACCTAGTGCTCAGAAACAAGACGAGGTAGGCTATGTTACCTAGTGCTCAGAAACAAGACGAGGTAGGATATGTCACCTAGTGCTCAGAAACAAGATCAGGTAGGCTAGGTAACCTAATGCTAAGTAACAAGATGAGGTAGGCTATGTTACCTAGTTCTCAGAAACAAGATGAGGTAGGCTATGTTACCTAGTGCTCAGAAACAAGACGAGGTAGGATATGTTACCTAGTGCTCAGAAACAAGACAAGGTAGGATATGTTACCTAGTGCTCAGAAACAAGACGAGGTAGGCTATGTTACCTGGTGCTCAGAAACAAGACGAGGTAGGCTATGTTACCTAGTTCTCAGAAACAAGACGAGGTAGGCTATGTTACCAAGTGCTCAGAAACAAGACAAGGTAGGATATGTTACCTGGTGCTCAGAAACAAGACAAGGTAGGCTATGTTACCTAGTGCTCAGAAACAAGACGAGGTAGGCTATGTTACCTAAAGCTCAGAAACAGGATGAGGTAGGATAAATAACCTAGTGCTCAGAAACAGTATGAGGTAGGATATGTTACCTAGTACTCAGAAACAAGACAAGGTAGGATATGTTACCTAGTGCTCAGAAACAGGACGAGGTAGGCTATGTTATCTAGTTCTCAGAAACAAGATGAGGTAGGCTATGTTACCTAGTGCTCAGAAACAAGAAGAGGTAGGATATGTTACCTAGTGCTCAGAAACAAGACAAGGTAGGATATGTTACCTAGTGCTCAGAAACAAGACGAGGTAGGATATGTTACCTGGTGCTCAGAAACAAGACGAGGTAGGATATGTTACCTAGTGCTCAGAAACAAGACGAAGTAGGCTATGTTACCTAAAGCTCAGAAACAGGATGAGGTAGGATAAATAACCTAGTGCTCAGAAACAGGATGAGGTAGGATATGTTACCTAGTACTCAGAAACAAGACGAGGTAGGATATGTTACCTAGTGCTCAGAAACAGGATGAGGTAGGCTATGTTACCTCGTTCTCAGAAACAAGACAAGGTAGGCTATGTTACCTAGTTCTCAGAAACAAGACGAGGTAGGCTATGTTACCTAGTGCTCAGAAACAAGACGAGGTAGGCTATGTTACCTAAAGCTGATGAGGTAGGCTATGTTACCTAGTTCTCAGAAACAAGATGAGGTAGGCTATGTTACCTAGTGCTCAGAAACAAGACGAGGTAGGCTATGTTACCTAGTGCTCAGAAACAAGACAAGGTAGGATATGTTACCTGGTGCTCAGAAACAAGACGAGGTAGGATATGTTACCTAGTGCTCAGAAACAAGACGAGGTAGGCTATGTTACCTTAAGCTCAGAAACAGGATGAGGTAGGATAAATAACCTAGTGCTCAGAAACAGGATGAGGTAGGATATGTTACCTAGTGCTCAGAAACAAGATGAGGTAGGATATGTTGAGGTAGGTGGTTGATGATTGAGGAGGCACAGGCTATGTTACCTAGTGCTCAAAAAAAAGACGAGGTAGGATATGTTACCTAGTGTCCAGAAACAAGACGAGGTAGGCTTGTTATCTAGTGCTCAAAAACAAGACGAGGTAGGATATGTAACCTAGTGCTCAGAAACAGGCTGTGGTAGGATATGTTACCTAGTGCTCAGAAACAAGACGAGGTAGGATATGTTACCTAGTTCTCAGAAACAAGACGAGGTAGGCTATGTTACCTAGTGCTTAGAAACAAGACAAGGTAGGATATGTTACCTAGTGCTCAGAAACAAGACGAGGTAGGCTATGTTAACTAAAGCTCAGAAACAGGATGAGGTAGGATAAATAACCTAGTGCTCAGAAACAAGAGGAGGTAGGATATGTTACCTAGCGCTCAGAAACAAGACGAGGAAGGATATGTTACCTAGTGCTAAAAAACAAGAAGAGGTAGGCTATGTTACCTGGTGCTCAGAAACAAGACGAGGTAGGTAGTTGATGAGGAGGAGACACAGGCTATGTTACCTTGTGCTCAGAAACAAGACATGTAGGATATGTTACCTAGTGCTCAGAAACAAGATGAGGTAGGATATGTTGAGGTAGGTGGTTGATGATTGAGGAGGCACAGGCTATGTTACCTAGTGCTCAAAAACAAGACGAGGTAGGATATGTTACCTAGTGTCCAGAAACAGGTCGAGGTAGGCTTGTTATCTAGTGCTCAAAAACAAGACGAGGTAGGATATGTAACCTAGTGCTCAGAAACAGGCTGAGGTAGGATATGTTACCTAGTGCTCAGAAACAAGACGAGGTAGGATATGTTACCTAATGCTCAGAAACAAGACCAGGTATGTGGTTGATGAGAAGACACAGGCTATGTTACCTAGTGCTCAAAAACAAGACGAGGTAGGATATGTTACCTAGTGCTCATAAACAGGCTGAGGTAGGATATGTTACCTAGTGCTCAGAAACAAGACGAGGTAGGATATGTTACCTTGTGCTCAGAAACAAGACCAGGTATGTGGTTGATGAGGAGGAGACACAGGCTATGTTACCTAGTGCTCAGAAACAAGACGAGGTAGGATATGTCAAGGTAGGTGGTTGGTGATTGAGGAGTCAAAGGCTATGTTACATAGTGCTCAAAAACAAGACGAGGTAGGTGATGTTACCTAGTGCTCAGACACAGAGACGAGGTAGGCTATGTTACCTAGTTCTCAAAAACAAGACAAGGTAGGATATGTCACCTAGTGCTCAGAAACAGGCTGAGGTAAGTTATTTTACCTAGTGCTCAGAAGCAAGACGAGGTAGGATATGTTACCTAGTGCTCAGAAACAAGCCGAGGTATGTGGTTGATGAGGAGGAGACACAGGCTTTGTTACCTAGTGCTCAGAAACAAGCCAAGGTATGTGGTTGATGAGAAGGAGACACAGGCTATGTTACCTAGTGCTCAGAAACAAGATGAGGTATGTAATTGATGAGGAGGAGGCAAGGCAATGTTACCTAGTGCTCAGAAACAAGATGAGGTATGTGGTTGATGAGGAGGAGCCTCTAGCTATGTTACCTAGTGCTCAGAAAAAGACGAGGTATATGATT
Organism: Loripinus fragilis; assembly: GCA_964019695.1. NCBI lineage: Eukaryota > Metazoa > Mollusca > Bivalvia > Lucinida > Lucinidae > Loripinus > Loripinus fragilis. The sequence continues at coordinate 20,185,709 of OZ026520.1, read as the reverse complement.
GATGATTTAGGAGGCACAGGCTATGTTACCTAGTGCTCAGAAGCAAGATGAGGTATGTGATTGAGGTGGCACGGGCTATATTACCTAGTGCTCAGAAACAAGATGAGGTATGTGGTTGATGATTGATGAGGCACAGGCTGTGTTACCTAGTGCTCAGAAACAAGATGAGGTAGATGGTTGATGAAGGGGAGGCAAATGCTAAGTTACCTAGTGCTCAGAAACAAGATGAGGTAGATGGTTGATGAAGGGGAGGCATAGGCTATATTACCTAGTGCTCAGAAACAGGATGAGGTAGGATATGTTACCTAGTGCTCAGTAACAAGATGAGGTATATGGTTGATGAGGAGGAGGCACAGGCTATGTTACCTAGTGCTCATAAACAAGATGTGGTATGTGATTGATGATTGAGGTAGCACAGGCTATGTTACCTAGTACTCAGAAACAAGACGTGGTATGTGATTGAGAAGGAACAGGTTATGTTGCCTAGTGCTCAGAAATAAGATGAAGTATGTGGTTGATGAGGAGGAGGCACAGGTTATGTTACCTAGGGCTCAGAAACAAGACAAGATAGGTGGCTGATGATTGAGGAGGTATAGGCTATCTTACCAAGGGCTCAGAAACAAGATGAGGTATGTGGTTGATGAATGAGGAGGCACTGGCTATGTTACCTAGTGCTCAGAAACAAGGTGAGGTATGTGATTGATGAAGAGGAGGCACAGGCTATGTTACCTAGTGCTCAGAAACAAGATGAGGTGTGTGGTTGATGAAAGAGGAGGCTCAGGCTGTGTTACCTAGTGCTCAGAACCAAGAGGAGGTAGGTGGTTGATGAGGAGGAGGCACAGGCTATGTCACTTAGTGCCCAGAAATAAGATGAGGTATGTGGTTGATGATTGACAAGGCACAGGCTATGTTACCTAGTGCTCAGAAACAAGGCAAGTAGGTGGTTGATGAATGAAGAGACACAGGCTATGTTACCTAGTGCTCAGAAACAGGATGAGGTATGTGATTATTGATGATTGAGGAGTCACAACCTTTGTTACCTATTGCTCAAAAAGAAGACGAGGTAGGTGGTTAATGAAGAGGAGGCACAGGCTATGTTACCTAGTGCTCAGAAACAAGACCAAGTAGGTGGCTGATGGGTGAGGAGGCACAGGCTATGTTAGTTAGAGCTCAGAAATGTTGAGGTATGTGGTTGATGAATTAGGAGATTATTGAGGAGGCCTGTGACAGGCCATGTTACCTTGTGCCCAGAAACAAGACAACGTATGTGGTCAGTGAATGAGGAAGCACAGTCTATGTTACCTAGTGCTCAGAAACAATAGGAGGTATGTGGTCGATGAATTAGGAGGTTATTGAGCAGGAACAGGCTATGTTACCAAGTGCTCAGAAACAAGACAAGGTACTATTGTGCCAATGAAGAGTGACAGTCACGTGATATTTTGTTTACAATTGCCGAGTTTATAGTACAATGCTACCCATAAAATATTAACTTGTGTTCTTCACGTTAGAAGATACTGTAGTGTAGTGGTTTATGTGTACGGCGTTGGACGCAGGCGTACCAGGATCGAACCTATTTAGAGGTTGTTGTTTTTTTTTCTTCATATTTTTACTAGGCCCAAAAGGAACAGGAGGCATTATTTCAGCTTACTGTAAATTCGGAAGTTTTCGCGAAGTTTTATTTTCGCCAAACTTCTCACATGCAAACTTTCGTGAAAATAAAATTATCGCGAAATGGCGAAATCACTCTGTTGTTTACTTGCCCTAGTCACAAATTTTGACGTCGCAAATATGTCTTTTAATGCTCACATTCGCGTGTATTTCATAATTTACAGTAGCTTGTGTTGTTACAGAAGTTTTTATATATGTACCTTATACATGTTAAAGGGATAAAAATAATAATAAAAAGAAATAAAAAGAAAAACAAAATAAGACATGAAGAGAATAATAAAATCAGACCTCCACCCCCTCCCCCCAAAATAAAAAAACTTAAAAAAAAAATAAATGAAAAATAGCAGCCAGTGAGATTCGAACCTAAAAAATGTTCTTTGTGGTTTAGTAATCCTCCTCGTTACCACTTGAGCTACCGCAATTCTATAGATCAATTATGTATTTTTCCTGTCATGAAAGGTAAGTCCCATAACTTTGTAAACAAAACATGACGTCACTTCTACTCTTGGCTGGCAGAATAATATATGGTTGATTAATGAAGAAGTTATCTAGGAGGCATATTACAGGCTGTGTTACCTAGTGCTCAGAAACAATACAAGGTATAAGGTTGATTAATGGAGGCAAATTACAGGCTATGTTACCTAGTGCTCAGAAACAATACAAGGTACATTGTATATGGTTGAATAATGGAGGCACATTACAGGTTATATATGTTACCTAGTGCTCAGAAACAAGATGTGGTATGTTGTTGATTAATGAGGAGGTTATTTAGCAGATTCATTACTGACCGAGTTACCTAGTGCTCAGAAACAACACGAGGTATGTGGTTGATTAATGAGGAGGTTTGTTAGTAGATACATTACAGACCAAGTTACCTAGTGCTCAGAAACAAGAAGAGGTATGTGATTAAATGAGGAGGCTATTGAGGAGGCTCAGGCTATGTTACCTAGTGCTACCTAAGTTTTAATCAGACACTCTTATCAAGAGGCCTGTATTGATCATTACATGTACTTTTAATAAGAAAAAGTTATTAAACCTTTGTCCAGCTTAACCAGGTAACATACTCTTTAAAAAACAGTTAAGATTCAGAGCAGCTGATCAGGATCCACACTCTTTTTTTATTTTTCCCATTGAATTGATGGAAAATTTGAAATAAAATGCAATGGTGTAATTTGAAATAGCTAGAAAACATAGATATAGTATATTTATTGTGTGGCATCGCGAGAAAACCTGTACTTGGGATTTCCGACATGGTAAGGCTCAACCGGGCCTGCTAAGCTACTGAGACTAGCTAGAATATTGAAATTTTCCATGTAGCAAGATAAGATATGGGCCTCGCAACAAAACCTGTCTTCGGAGTTTCTGAAAAACCAAGACTCAAACCGGTCTTCTGAGCTTCAGAGACTAGCTAGAATATTGAAATTTTGTTTGAAGGGAATAACAAAGACGCTGATCAGACTGCATGGATGCGCAGGCTGGTCTGCGCCTGTGTTGTTGGCAAACCTCCGAAGACAGGTTTTCTCGCCTCGAGGCCCATATAATACTTTTCAATAAGCAAATAACAAAGGTGCTGGCTGATCAGACTGCATGGATGGGCAGGCTGGTCTGCACCTGTGTTGTTTGCCTGCAACAAAGTTGGGTTTTCTTGCGATGGGGCCCAATTCATTGATCAGGATCAGAAGACAAAAATATTTAAATATTGCACATGGATGAGTGACCTACAATTTTCACTTGTCCTGCAAACACAAGCACTTGTCCTTTTAAAGTGTATGCAAAAAAGAACATAAGGGAGTAATATGTTATATGACTTCCTCGAGTAATTCTTTCCAAAGCACTCATCATCCTACAGGATGAGTGCTTTGGGAAGAATTACTCGTCCTTTTTAGATTTCACTTGTAATTACGAGCGGACAAGTGGAATTTTTGTCCCCTGAGGATGAGGGTTAATGCAGGGTTCAAACAGGCTTGAAAAGTACTTGAATATACAGGACTGTTTTGAAAAGTCCTTGAAAATAAAATTTGCCTTGAAAAGTACTTGAAAAACACTCAAAGGCATTGAAAAGTCCTTGAATTTTACCATTTACAGGAGAATTCAACAGTGTTTTGGAGACCTAATCAGTATGAAATTGTGGTGCCTTAATTTGGTGCAGCATATGCTGCACCAAATAAAGGCACCACAATTTTATACTAATTATCTTAAATTAATATCTTTATAATGGACTATAGCATTTCAGAAGTAGAATTCTAACATGTAAACCAGTATTTTTCATAAGTTTTCAGTCCTTGAAAACAATAGGAAAGTTTTTAAGAAATCCTTGAAAAGTTCTTCAATTTTACACAAACTTGCCTGTATGAACCTTGTTCTAGATTTCAATCCTAATTAGGAGTAGACGAGTGGATTTTTTGTTGCCTGAGGATGAGGGTTAATGAATTTCTTCTGTGTTACAGGAAAGGATGGAGGAGTCTCCCTCAGAGTCAGAGTCTGATGAAGAACATGAAGATGAGGACAAGGATCGTCAGGAAATACATCCACCCCAACCCCCGAAAGCTCCTGCTCCACCCGCACCTCCAGCCCCACCCCCTCCACCACCTCCGAGTGAGATACCACAGCCACCTCTACCACCCATGCCAGATCAGGTTATCATTAAGAAAGGATATAATCCAAAAGGTAAATGGGCCTCGTCGCGAGAAAACCTGTCTTCGGGGGTTTGCAAACAACACATGTGCAGACCAGCCTGCGCATCCTCGCAGTCTGATCAGCGCCTTTGTTATTCGCTTTTTGGAAAGTATCATATTAAGACTTGCTACGAGTGAAATTTTAATTTTCTAGCTGTTCTCTGTTGCTGAGCAGGCTGGTTTGAATCTCCCGGAAGACAGGTTTTGTCCTGTCGAGGCCCAAATAGTATAGTGATGAGATAGTTCATTGGTCATATCAAGGGGTCATAGGTTAGCATTTCCAAATTATTGTGTATACCTGTCCCTTTGAGGTTTTAGCTCGCCTGAGCAAAATGCTCATGGATGAGCTAATAGTATACCAATGACTCCAGTGTCTGTCTGTCATCTGTTCATTTTTGTGTTAACATTTTCAAACATCTCCTCCTTGGAATCCACAGGGCCAATTGAACTCAAATCACATGAAAATGGCTCGTTTTATACTTTTCCATCTACAATAAAATACAATGTTTAAAATTGTCAAATGTCTGGTATCCTTTTTATGGGTCGAATAGCCATTTTCTTGTACACTGAAAAAGGATATCTGAGATATTACCCTGGGATAGAAAATCTTATCTTACCCAAGTTATCTTACCCAGGCTGTCATGTGAGGGCTGTTCATTGGTTGTATTGGAACTCACGCACATGGTCGTCAAGTGATGTCATTTTTATGTTAAGATGACGTCATCATGTCATGTTGCATCTCAGTGTATTCAGGAACTTCTGGGTACCTTTTTCTAAAATAAAACGCAGTATTTAATAGTGAGCAAGAAAAAGAATGCATTATTGGTGTGAGGATGGGATACAAAAATCCGTCCCTTGTGATCCTGTTTGTCATCACTCTGCAAGCCTCGTGATGCCAAACAGTGATTCTCGGGTCGTATTTTTCTATCCCACCCTCACACTAATGATAGATTCTTATATTATACAATTGTTCAGTGGAAATTTAGAATGCATTTTACCAATACATTCAAGACTGAGCTGACAACAGGTTTAAAACATGTACAGTAAAACCTGTCTTAAGCAGCCGCTCAACAAGAACACCAAAAATTGTTTTTCAATACTGATTATCGCTTAATGCAGGTCAAAACTCCAAGGGGAGCATTCTGCAATACTTTCGTCCTTCATTAAGCTACCATTTTCCATTAAACACCTTTGTTTTGTCTATTTTTAAGTGTCCGCTTTAGATAGGTTTTGCTGTCAAAAATAGTACACAAAATGAAACTTGTTCACAATTTCACAAGTTTCACACTTTCTACTTTTCACGCAGTTTAACAAACAATTAAAACAAACAAATAGAACCTTAACAGCGTTGACCAGGCAGTAAACTTTGACTTAATCCAATCTTTTTCAGATCGTACAGTATCTGTGGAGCCAAGTTCTGACCAATTCCTGATCTCACCTATCACTGGAGAGAAGATACCAGCTGACAAAGTGCCACAGCATATGAGAATTGGTAAGTAACGATGTTTAAACCTTACAGTATCTGTGGAGCCAAGTTTTGACCAGTTCCTGATCTCCCCTATCACTGGAGAGAAGATACCAGCTGACAAGGTGCCACAGCATATGAGAATTGGTAAGTAGCAATGTTTAAACCTTATAGTATCTGTGGAGCCAAGTTCTGACCAGTTCCTGATCTCCCCTAACACTGGAGAGAAGATACCAGCTGACAAGGTGCCACAGCATATGAGAATAGGTAAGTAACGATGTTTAAACCTTACAGTATCTGTGGAGCCAAGTTCTGACCAATTCCTGATCTCACCTATCACTGGAGAGAAGATACCAGCTGACAAGGTGCCACAGCATATGAGAATAGGTAAGTAACGATGTTTAAACCTTACAGTATCTGTGGAGCCAAGTTCTGACCAATTCCTGATCTCACCTATCACTGGAGAGAAGATACCAGCTGACAAGGTGCCACAGCATATGAGAATTGGTAAGTAGCAATGTTTAAACCTTACAGTATCAGTGGAGCCAAGTTTTGACCAATTCCTGATCTCACCTATCACTGGAGAGAAGATACCAGCTGACAAGGTGCCACAGCATATGAGAATTGGTAAGTAGCAATGTTTAAACCTTATAGTATCTGTGGAGCCAAGTTCTGACCAGTTCCTGATCTCCCCTAACACTGGAGAGAAGATACCAGCTGACAAGGTGCCACAGCATATGAGAATAGGTAAGTAGCAATGTTTAAACCTTACAGTATCTGTGGAGCCAAGTTCTGACCAATTCCTGATCTCACCTATCACTGGAGAGAAGATACCAGCTGACAAAGTGCCACAGCATATGAGAATAGGTAAGTAACGATGTTTAAACCTTACAGTATTTGTGGAGCCAAGTTTTGACCAGTTCCTGATCTCCCCTAACACTGGAGAGAAGATACCAGCTGACAAAGTGCCACAGCATATGAGAATAGGTAAGTAACGATGTTTAAACCTTACAGTATCTGTGGAGCCAAGTTTTGACCAGTTCCTGATCTCCCCTATCACTGGAGAGAAGATACCAGCTGACAAGGTGCCACAGCATATGAGAATTGGTAAGTAGCAATGTTTAAACCTTACAGTATCTGTGGAGCCAAGTTCTGACCAGTTCCTGATTTCCCCTATCACTGGAGAGAAGATACCAGCTGACAAGGTGCCACAGCATATGAGAATTGGTAAGTAGCAATGTTTAAACCTTACAGTATCTGTGGAGCCAAGTTCTGACCAGTTCCTGATTTCCCCTATCACTGGAGAGAAGATACCAGCTGACAAGGTGCCACAGCATATGAGAATTGGTAAGTAACGATGTTTAAACCTTACAGTATCTGTGGAGCCAAGTTTTGACCAGTTCCTGATCTCACCTATCACTGGAGAGAAGATACCAGCTGACAAGGTGCCACAGCATATGAGAATTGGTAAGTAACGATGTTTAAACCTTACAGTATCTGTGGAGCCAAGTTTTGACCAATTCCTGATCTCCCCTATCACTGGAGAGAAGATACCAGCTGACAAGGTGCCACAGCATATGAGAATTGGTAAGTAACGATGTTTAAACCTTACAGTATCTGTGGAGCCAAGTTCTGACCAGTTCCTGATCTCACCTATCACTGGAGAGAAGATACCAGCTGACAAGGTGCCACAGCATATGAGAATTGGTAAGTAACGATGTTTAAACCTTACAGTATCTGTGGAGCCAAGTTCTGACCAGTTCCTGATTTCCCCTATCACTGGAGAGAAGATACCAGCTGACAAGGTGCCACAGCATATGAGAATTGGTAAGTAACGATGTTTAAACCGTACAGTATCTGTGGAGCCAAGTTCTGACCAGTTCCTGATCTCACCTATCACTGGAGAGAAGATACCAGCTGACAAGGTGCCACAGTATATGAGAATAGGTAAGTAACGATGTTTAAACCTTACAGTATCTGTGGAGCCGAGTTCTGACCAATTCCTGATCTCACCTATCACTGGAGAGAAGATACCAGCTGACAAGGTGCCACAGCATATGAGAATTGGTAAGTAGCAATGTTTAAACCTTACAGTATCAGTGGAGCCAAGTTTTGACCAATTCCTGATCTCCCCTATCACTGGAGAGAAGATACCAGCTGACAAGGTGCCACAGCATATGAGAATTGGTAAGTAGCAATGTTTAAACCTTATAGTATCTGTGGAGCCAAGTTCTGACCAGTTCCTGATCTCCCCTAACACTGGAGAGAAGATACCAGCTGACAAGGTGCCACAGCATATGAGAATAGGTAAGTAACGATGTTTAAACCTTACAGTATCTGTGGAGCCAAGTTCTGACCAATTCCTGATCTCACCTATCACTGGAGAGAAGATACCAGCTGACAAAGTGCCACAGCATATGAGAATAGGTAAGTAACGATGTTTAAACCTTACAGTATTTGTGGAGCCAAGTTTTGACCAGTTCCTGATCTCCCCTAACACTGGAGAGAAGATACCAGCTGACAAAGTGCCACAGCATATGAGAATAGGTAAGTAACGATGTTTAAACCTTACAGTATCTGTGGAGCCAAGTTTTGACCAGTTCCTGATCTCCCCTATCACTGGAGAGAAGATACCAGCTGACAAGGTGCCACAGCATATGAGAATTGGTAAGTAGCAATATTTGAACCTTACAGTATCTGTGGAGCCAAGTTCTGACCAGTTCCTGATTTCCCCTATCACTGGAGAGAAGATACCAGCTGACAAGGTGCCACAGCATATGAGAATTGGTAAGTAGCAATGTTTAAACCTTACAGTATCTGTGGAGCCAAGTTCTGACCAGTTCCTGATTTCCCCTATCACTGGAGAGAAGATACCAGCTGACAAGGTGCCACAGCATATGAGAATTGGTAAATAACGATGTTTAAACCTTACAGTATCTGTGGAGCCAAGTTCTGACCAGTTCCTGATCTCACCTATCACTGGAGAGAAGATGCCAGCTGACAAGGTGCCACAGCATATGAGAATTGGTAAGTAACGATGTTTAAACCTTACAGTATCTGTGGAGCCAAGTTTTGACCAGTTCCTGATTTCCCCTATCACTGGAGAGAAGATTACCAGCTGACAAGGTGCCACAGCATATGAGAATTGGTAAGTAACGATGTTTAAACCTTACAGTATCTGTGGAGCCAAGTTCTGACCAGTTCCTGATCTCACCTATCACTGGAGAGAAGATACCAGCTGACAAGGTGCCACAGCATATGAGAATTGGTAAGTAGCAATGTTTAAACCTTACAGTATCTGTGGAGCCGAGTTCTGACCAGTTCCTGATTCCCCTATCACTGGAGAGAAGATACCAGCTGACAAGGTGCCACAGCATATGAGAATTGGTAAGTAGCAATGTTTAAACCTTACAGTATCTGTGGAGCCGAGTTCTGACCAGTTCCTGATTTCCCCTATCACTGGAGAGAAGATACCAGCTGACAAGGTGCCACAGCATATGAGAATTGGTAAGTAGCAATGTTTAAACCTTACAGTATCTGTGGAGCCAAGTTCTGACCAGTTCCTGATCTCCCCTATCACTGGAGAGAAGATACCAGCTGACAAGGTGCCACAGCATATGAGAATTGGTAAGTTGTGAAATTTAAACCTTATAGAGCCACACAAAAATTTCAGATGTCATTTTAGTATGTGTTTCCCTTCAACTCAATATTCACTGCGAGTCGTCTGCTGGCATAACTTATACGCATAAATGTAAGATCATAGAAACTTTTGTGAAAACTTTTTTTGTTTAAAAAAAAAAATTCTGTATTAATATAAATACATTATTGCACATTTTACCAGTTACACATTAACATTTAACCCTTTTTTAAGCCACATGGACTTTCCAATCCTTATCAGTTGGACTAGTCCAATTTCAATTTCAGTGTTGTCAGGGTTTTTTTTGGTTCAAATGTCACTTTCTGTCACCAAACAGTGAAGCCCTTCATCAGATTTCTTATACTGCGGCATCTGATTTGGGTCTGCATTGTTATCCTATGTGCTATTAAAAAGATGCTAGGCATATACGGGTTACGGTAAATGTTCTTAAATTTCAGACACTAGTTGCCTGCCAAAAAGGTGTAGACAATCAGTGTGGACCCAGAAGAAGCAGTCTGCTCAGGGTCTTCCTTGTTTACTATTCTGACAAGCATTTTGTGAGTTCCAGCTTGAAAACCCACATTTTATTTGGAACAGAAAGAGAATTTTAGGACATTTTCCATAATCAGGGATTTTCCTACCTTTCTGAAATCCGGGCCAGGGGCCTGTTGAATTTGGGAAAAAAACATTTGGATTATAAAAATTGGAAAAATTTGATGCAGTCTAAAAGAACTGGACCGCCATTTTAAATGGATTAAAAAGTATATATGAAATTAGCAGTGTAAAGCATTTGTTGCTTTGCTTAAAAATTCATAATTTATTTTTTTAAAAAATCAACAAAATTTGCATAAAAATGTGAACGAAAACAGGTTTCCATTCACATATCTATGCAAATTTTTATGCATCTGTAACTTTGCTATTTTTGTTCAGATTTTCATGAAATTTTCACCAAAATGTAGAACTAAGAAATTGGGAATGATAAACACCATTTTGGAAAGAGTTTGCTCATTTTTATACCCCGCCACTAAAGTGTGGCGAGGTATTATGTTATACCCTTCGGTGTCTGTCCGTCTGTCCGTCCGTCCGTCCGTCCGTCCGTGCTCACCATTTCCGATCGATAACTTGAGTATTTATTCACGGAATTTTTTCAAATTTTGCATACATATTGTTATCGGCGATGAGTGGTATGGGATTGTTAATGGGCAAAATCCGTCCATTTTTAACGGAGTTACTGCCCTTTTACGTACTGGAAAAATGGTTTCTGGCCTGTTATTCCTTTACTGTTCATGATATCTGAATGAAACTTCACAGATATGTTGCACATCAAAGGTTACATATTGTGACTAAGGACCGCTACTCTGACCTTCCCAGTTTGTGAGTTATCCGCCCTTGATAGGTCTGAAAAAAGGTTTTTGACCTATTGTTCCTTTACTATGTGGAATATCTGAATATGACTTCAGAGATATGTTTCACATCAAAGGTAACATATTGTGACTAAGAACTGTCACTCTTACCTTTCCCGTTTGTGAGTTATCCGACCTTGATTGAATTAAAAAAATGTTTTTTTACCCGTAGTTCCTTTACTATGTGGAATATTTAAATGAAACTTTACAGATATGTTTCACATCAAAGGTTACATACTGTGACAAAGAACCATCACTCTTACCTTTCCAGTTCATGAGTTATCTGCCCTTGATTGATCTGAAAAATGGTTTTTGACCTGTAGTTCATTTACTATATGGAATATCTGAACGAAACTTCACAGATATGTTGATCATCAAAGGTTACATATTGTGACTATGGATCTTCACTCTTACCTTTCCAGTTCATGAGTTATCTACCCTTGATTGATCTGAAAAATGGTTTTTGACCTGTAGTTCATTTACTATATGGAATATCTGAATGAAACTTCACAGATATGTTGAACATCAAAGGTTACATATTTTTAGTAAGGACCGTCACCCTTACCTTTCCAGTTCATGAGTTATCCGCCCTTGATTGATCTGAAAAATGGTTTTTGACCTGTAGTTCATTTACTATATGGAGTATCTGAATGAAACTTCACAGATATGTTGACTATCAAAGGTTACATATTGTGACTAAGTACGTCATATCACTGTCTATCTCAGTTCTGTTGCTATTTAGGCATTATATATCTCACAAAATAACTTTTGGTGCCCCCAGCAGTGGCGGGGTATTACGCAGTGCTTGCGGTGCTTTTATTTAATTGGGAAGGGGCTGAAAAATCGGCCCTAAATCAGGCCTAGGGAAATCTCTGAAAATGCTATTTTTTCTCACAGGATTACTGGACCGTAAATGGATTGAGGAGAGGAACCGGTCCCTACAAGAGAAGACAGACCAGGAGGAGGTATATGCTGCAGGATCATCCATAGAGAGCAGTCTGAAAAAGTTGGCTGAAAGACGTACTGATATCTTTGGTGTTGGAGTAGAAGAAACAGTCATTGGTAAAAAGGTATGGTGTTTCTATTAAAGTCCAGTTGCAGACGCTTTGAAACTCCATTAATTGGCCTTCTTCTTTTCAAAGAAAAGCAAGGGGACATAGCATTTGGCATTCCCTCCTTCTGCACTTCTCCCCACTTAAGTTCTAGGTACCTTATATGTGCAAACGCTCCTGCGGTTTTATGCTGATTCTTTCTAAACTTTTCAGGTGTTTTGGTCATGGTTGAAGATATGCATGTGGTTTGGATATACAGGCCAATTCTGCTATGTCTAACTTGCTTTTCTCAAATACACAGCTTATGTCGAAGTGATCATCCATTCCCGAACATTACCCCTATATTGCATTGTATTTTGAACTTGTTTATGTCGAACTCCGTTATAAAAAAAAATTGGCTATATCGGAGCTTTTCATCCCAAAAATAAGCTGTCCACTTGTTTACCACTGCTTGTGTCAAAGTAAAAATTAATGTTGGTCAAAAAGCTGAACAATATGAATGTCAAACAATTTTATTTACCTTGATTGAACAATAGCCTTTAATTCAGTCCAGTTTAATCAATTGTTGCGAGTAATCACCAATTAATTATAGCATGTAGGTGGCCATTGTTCTAAACTAATGAATAACCCAATTGACCTTGACATGCGCATACATAGCCAGCCAGGTGTGTTTGATTTGAACATCAGAAAACTAATGATTCCTTTCAAATTTTAATGACTGAATATTGCTTATCGGCGTCTTTTGATAAGAGATATTTTCAACAGAATCCAGTTTTCAGTAGAAACAGTTTTACTATGTCTGTACTGCAAGAGTATGTCGTGGAAAATTGAACATGTACATTGTATTTGGGTGACCTCAAATTTTGCTTATGTCAAACTTCAGATAACAGAAAGTATTTTCTCCATTTCCTTGCACTTTGAGATAATGAGGTTGACCTGTAAACCATAAATTAAAAAAAAATGCAAGTTAAACTTAGCCATGTTTCATATGGTATTGCTATCAAAGTTAATAGATAGTGAGTACCTTGTGTGGGCAGCTATTCCTACAGTTTTATGCCAATTCTTTTGAAACCTTGTGTGGGCAGCTATTCCTACAGTTTTATGCCAATTCTTTTGAAACTTCACAGATGTTGAAGTCATGGTCTTTTTGCATTTTGTGAACCTTAGGCATTTTTGGCCATCAATGCTAAGTGAGATCTGATAAGTATCAAAATCTGATGTTCTGACTCAAATAAGCAAAGGTTTTTGAACATAAAGTGTTACAATCTGATCTAAGATTTCTAATGGCACGTAATGCAAGAACCATTTCCCATCGATTGGCTTTATGATGAAAACTGATACAGTAAAATTTGAATAACTTGATAAGTCTAAGTTTTGGATGCCTTGGGTATAGGGTAAATGTTGGTGTCATTTTCCTTACTTCCTTATATTATAAGATTGCATAATCAAAAATTAATTTTGTTATTTATGAATCAAAACATGTTGTTTGTATTCAAAAGAACTTTCTCAATAGACAGTTCTTTTGGGCACCCAAAACAAATGTTAGAAATTGATCACAATTTTACACACAAAAAGTTCACTTATGAGGACCTATGGGACATATAGGACATATATTTTGTCAAGAAGTAAGGAAAATAATCAATTTTTGGTTAAATATTATTTACTGACAGGTTAGTAGAGTCCCACATAAAGCCAAGAGGGGATACCCACCCTGTCCAGACTATTCAATCACTTTCTTTCCTATTATTTACAGCCAACTCACTGTTAGCTAAAATATGGCATTCTAGAAATGAGTGTTTAATCCATAAAGCCTAGTGTCCTTTTTGAGGGGTATACGCTAACAGTGCAGACCCAGATCAGTGACCCCAGGGTCTCCACTGCTTGCTTATAGAATGTATTAAAATTTGAATAAAAAATATAGTTCAAGAAAAAAGAAATTAAAGCAAAAAAAGGAAAAAATCTTAGAAAATGAAATTTCGAAATTAGAAAACAGTATCTCAGCCGACTTACAAAATGCAAACATTGAAGAGGTCAATTTATTAGAAGAAAAGAAAACAAGATTACAGGAAATAAGAGCAAATACTATAGATGGAGTCATAATACGATCACGCTGTAGATACGAAGATCTTGGGGAAAAACCATCAAGTTATTTTTTTGGCCTTGAAAAGAGAAATTATACAAATAAAGTAATTACAAAAATAATAGAGAATGATGGACATGAATGCACAACTACCAACGAAATCCTAAATAGTCAGAAAACATATTATAAAACACTATATAGTGAAAAAAATGTTACAAATGATAATCCAATTGCATCTGCTATAGGAGAAAACCACATAAAATTGTCTGAGAACGAATCTGAGTCTTTGGAAGGGGATATTAAATATTCAGAACTAGCGGAAGCTTTAAAGAATATGAAAAATTCAAAAACGCCAGGAAATGATGGTTTTCCAGCAGAATTTTTTAAGTTCTTCTGGATCGATCTTAAATTTTTTATTCTTAAGTCATTAAATTATGGATATAAAACAGGTTCTTTATCAATAACACAAAGGCAAGGTATAATTACCTGTCTTCCTAAACCAAATAAATCCCCCTTTCTTCTGAAAAACTGGCGCCCGATTTCTCTTCTTAATGTCATATATAAGATGGCATCTTCTGTGATTGCCTCTCGACTAAAATCTTTCCTGCCTAAATTAATACATGAAGACCAGAAAGGCTTTATTTCAGGAAGATGTATAAGTGAAAATGTAAGGTTAATATATGATATTCTTTTTGAGGCAAAACAACAAGAAATTCCAGGGCTACTCCTCTCTATTGACTTCCAACAAGCATTTGATTCAATATCATGGAAGTTTATCCATAAAACACTAGATTATTTTAATTTTGGACCTTCTTTTAAGCGCTGGATTAAATTATTTCAAACTGGTTCAGAGTCTTGTATATTGCAAAATGGCCATATGACAGAATATTTTAGTTTGTTAAGAGGCTGCCGTCAAGGAGATCCTATCTCACCATATATTTTTATACCCCCCGCAAACTTTGTTTGTAGGGGGTATACTGTTTTCACGTTGTCCGTCCGTCCGTGCGTCCGTCCGTCCGTCCGTGCGTCCGTCCGTCCGTCCGTAACGCTTTGTTTCCTTAATAACTTGGAGAGTCATTGCTGGATTTTCATCAAACCTTGCAAACATGTTCATATATGCAAGACAAATACTTTAGACAAAAAAGTAAGGGCTAGGGGCCAATTCTATTAGAGTTATTTCCCTTTGTAGTTCTAAATGGCTTTTAATATAGTGCTTTATGCTTATGCTATTATAGGCCATACACAGGCCAATCAACTCCTACCACAGCTTTTTACGGAGCAATTTGATACTTTGCCTATACAATGTAGACACATTGAACATATGCATGAAGGAGTTTGTTTTAGAAAAAATATTTTTTGACAAAATGACAGCTGTGAGAACTTAGACAATTTTTCCCTAATAAGGCTTTTGTATATGCATAGATGGTGCCTTCATGGGCCGATCAACTCCTACCACAGCTTTTGATGGAACAATTTTATACTTTGCCTATACAATGTAAACACATTGAACATATGCATATAGGAGTTTATAATTTTTGTTTGCACAGATTCTACTGAAATCTTCTTATCAAAACTAAGGTCTTCTTGTTCGAACTATAACTTGCCAAGTTTTATCACTGACTCTTTCTGTGCGGGGGGTATCTAATAAGCATTGCTTATTGACTTTTTTCATTATTCTTTGTGCAGAGGTATTAAGCCATATGATTAAAAAAGATATAAATATAAAAGGCATAATTATAAATAATAAAGAATTCACACTAAGTCAATATGCAGATGACACACAAATATTTCTAGACGGTTCAGAAATGTCCTTGAGAAAAACATTAGAAAAATTAAATTCATTTTACATAATGTCGGGTCTGAAATTAAATATTGAAAATACTAGAGCAATATGGATTGGATCCATGAATAAATCAAACCATATTTTATGTAATGATTTTAAACTAGATTGGAATCAGGGACCCTTTAAAATATTAGGTGTAACTTTCACTGCTGAGGTCTCCGACATATGGGAAAAAAATACTACTGGCATAGAGCAAAAAGTGGAAAATATTATTAAGACATGGTCTAAAAGAAAATTAACATTACCAGGAAAGATAACTATAATAAAATCATTGGCACTATCAAAGTTTGTGCATCTGTTCATGGGACGTCCAAATCCACCAGACATTTTGGTGAAAAGACTAAATAAATTATTCTACACTTTTTTATGGAATTCTGGTCCAGACAGAATAAAAGGAAAATATATTATAAAAGATATAGAAAAAGGAGGGTTGAGAATGGTTCATATTGATAATTTTATAACAGCATTAAAAGTCACTTGGCTGAGAAAGATGATTACACATCCTGATTGTTCATGGAGTTCCCTTTCAAACATAAATATAAAAAGAATCTTCTCTATGGGAGAAAATTATGCAGAAACTAAAGCCAAGGAACTAAGAAACCCGTTTTGGAAAGATATACTTGCTAGTTGGAAAAAATCTGTAATTCGGTTCCCATTGAAAAAGTAGAGCATATACTGTTCAGTCCAATATGGTTTAATTCTAATATAACCCAAGGAAAAAATCTTTTCATAAAAGAATGGCACAGAAAAGGCATAAGAAATATTATAGATTTGCTTGATTTAAATGGACAATTTTATCATTTTGAGGACCTGAAACATAATTATAATATACAAGGTACCTTTTTAGACTATTTATCAGTTTTGAGACGAATACCTGCCATTTGGAAAACAAAGATTAATCAGAACCTTCAAGTATGTCAATCGTTAAAACATAATGTTGCCCAAAATTATTACATTCAAATTTTATGCTCTGATAAAAAAGGTTGTAGAAAACTCTATGATATCCTTATTGGAAACAATATCCCAACTACACCTCCTCCAAAATGGATGAACACCATCGGTATAACACCAGAGGAATGGAACTTCTTTAATGGTATTGTAAGAAATACACAGGAGGTAAAACTAAAGGATTTCCAGTTTAAAATCAATAATCATATCTTAGTAACGAAATCATTTCTTTATATAATTAATAAAACAGATAATGACAGATGTTCCCTATGTGACCGAGATTCTGAAACAATTAGTCATTTGTTTTACCATTGTGATAAGGGTAAAGAATTCTGGTCAGCTCTTAAAAACTGGTTACAAGTATATGGAAATATAAATCTTGACTTGACAATTAAAACAGTTTTATTTTTTAAAAACAAAGAAAATAAACTACTTAATCACTTACTTATACTAGCCAGGTATTTCATTTATAAAACAAAATTCATAACCAATTATATTACATTAGAATCCTTTCTCAGCTATCTAAGAAGAAAATATCAAACTGAAAAGTATATTTCAAGACTTCATAATAAGCATGAAAAATTCCAATGCAAGTGGTCAAAACTAAGCCATATATTAGATGTATAGATGCACAAACCTTAAATAGGAAGCCGAATTCAAAAAAAATTAATAAAAAAAAAATAAAAAAAATATTACCTTAAAATAATAGACATGATAAAAAATACCCACTTTAATAATTAACACAAACATATAAGTGTATTTGCTTAGAAGACAGATGCCCACAATTTAAGTATTTTCTATATTTTGCTTGTTTAATTTTGCCTGTTTTACGGATTGGGAAGGCTTGCACATAAAGCAGTAAGAATAATGATAAAAAAAATCTCCATCTATAGATACAGTTCTGAATTTAGCTATACAATACTGCCTTCCTTTATACATGTTATATGTTTATATATAATGAAAACTAGTGTACGAAGAGAAAAGGGAGAGAAAGTAGCAAGCATGATTGTATTTCATTATTTTGTGAAATTGTAAATTTGTAATAATATGTTCTGTATTTGTAATATATTAAATAAAGATGGAGAAACGGAAAGAAAAAAAAAAAAAAAAAAAAAAAAAAATGGAATAAAAATGATAAATACCACCCAACAACCCTTAAAACGTAAATAGACTGGTCCTATTGATAAGTGTGGGAAATTCCATTGGTCTGAAAAGGGTAAATATGTACTATTTTTACCCGATAGATTGGTGAAGAAGAGAAGAAAGAAAAGAAAATAGTGTGGGATGGACACACAGCCTCTATGGAGAAAGTCACCCAGAAGGCAAGAGAGAATATTTCCATAGAAGACCAGATTGCTGTCATTCACAAGGTCAAAGGTCTTGTGTAAGTACTGTAAACCAAATCATTATAACCCCACCCCCACCCCCAACACACAGCCTCTATGGAGAAAGTCATTCAGAAGGCAAGAGAGAATATCTCCATAGAAGACCAGATCGCTGTCATTCACAAGGTCAAAGGTCTTGTGTAAGTACTGTAAACCAAATCATTATAACCCCACCCCCACCCCCAACACACAGCCTCTATGGAAAAAGTCACACAGAAGGCAAGAGAGAATATCTCCACAAGGTCAAAGGTCTTGTGTAATTACTGTAAACCATATTATTATAACTCTCCCCCCCACCCCAACGCACAGCCTCTATGGAGAATGTCACACAGAAGGCAAGAGAAAAATATCTCCAGAGAAGACCAGATTGCTGTCATTCACAAGCTCAAAGGTCTTGCGTAAGTGTTATATACCAAATCTATTCATCCATTCAGGCCTTGAGATAAGAATGTGTAATAAAAAAAAATCTTATTTCTCAACTCCAACATATGTTGTGGGTACATTGAATGGCAAGCAGGATGCACCCCACATTTTCAGATAGGGTTCAGAATTGCCGAGTAGGTTTGAATTCATTAGTTTTCTCAATATTTCTGAAATTCCCAATGATATAAATGTGTAGTCCCATGAAAAGTACAACTCAGATTCCACAATAATTTGTGAAGCTTCTAGTTTGTTAGAAAGGAGCATTTTACAGAAAAAAAATAATACAGTAAAACCTGTGTAAAAGGGCCACTCTCAAAAAGACCACAAATTGGTTTTAAGACAAATTATCGCTTAATGCAGGTCAAAAGAATTGCAAAGTGGGGTTATAATTATTGCTTTAATGCAGGCCAAAAGTATTGCAGAATGCTCCAAGGGAAGGGGAGCATTCTGCAATACTTTCGACCTTCAATAAGCTACCATTTGTCATTAAGATCTTTGTTTTGTCTATTTTTGAGTGGCCGTTTTACACATGTTTTACTGCACAGGAAAATAACCATTTTCCTAATATTTCTAAGTAATAAAAGTGAGTATGACCAAGAAATGCCACAATTACACTGCAGACCAACCCAGGTCATCTTGAGGAAGACAAGGAACACTAACAGTCACATAACATCAAGAAGACAAAGTAAAGCAACCAGCAGGGAGATGACAGCAAAACTAGAGAAAGACACTAAATGCTGCACATCAAAACAAGGATCAAGCACAAAACCCCCACAAACAATGGAAGCAACAACAACAGAACCACCGCTTTAGAATGGACAGCAGCCACATGGGTGAAAGTTTTCAGGATAATTCCTGAATTCAAGATTTTGAGGCTGACTTTCCATAGAAAGTACTTTCCATAGAAAGTCAGCCTCAAAATGCTGAATTAGGCTGATTGTAATAACTTCTTTGATTTATTTTCAGATTATCAAAAGGCAAATGACTATTTAAACTAGAAATTATCAATATTTTGTAGGCAACACTGCAAGTTTAATGATTTGAATTTTAAAAGTTCAGGATTTTGAAAATTTTGGAACTTTCACCCATGCGGCCGAACCCACAAGGGGCTTAAATGCATTTAACTGTCAGTGAGCAAATCTTTGCACTAGATTCTGTTGTTGTCAAAACACAAATTTGTTTAGCTCAAGTGGAGGCTTCCTTACTTATCCATTGTATCAAAGACAAACATCAGGGACTGACCATATTAAAATTTAATGTCAGAGCTAAAATGACAGTACTATATCCAGCTACCCATTTAAATGAGTAGAATTTTAAAGGAGCTATCCTTAAGTGAGGACAGAAATCTAGGGTTTCATCGGCGAAACAGAAAAAAATTTCTTTTGAATAAATACCCAGGTCTATTCGAACTAAAGATTATGCAGAAATATTTGCTAATATATCTGGAGTAAACTCCCTCTTATGCATTTATATAAAGACCTGTGGAAATACCATGCCTGACTTGTCCGACCTGGTCCCATTTCATTCAGGACAAATTAGAAATTTCTATTTACTTGTCCTTGGACAAGTTTAAAGAAAGTTAAATTATACAACAATGTATTTCATATTCAATACATTGTTAATATGATGAACTTGCATGTTGTGGGGAAAACAGTGTGGATCCTGATCTGACAGCTGATCTGGATCTACACTGCTTGCAAAAGAGTTTATACATGTATCTAGAGTTTTTACATGTTTATTGTTGAAGCACAAATGAGGGCTAAGCTAAGTTCATGTGTAAAATCTGTTATTTGGGACAAGTAAAACTTTCTTTGGACAAGTAGCTTATGACAATTTACTTGTTCCTGGGGTCTGGGCAAATATCAACTTTTGCTTATTCCACACCCCTGTGTACATGCATATTTAAAGTGATATGAGCGGCGACATGAGATTTCCAACAATGTGGTATGTGCTACGAGCAAAGCCTCAGATCAGCCTGCGCATAAGCGCAGTCTGATCAGAGCCTTTGCTAGTTGCTTGAATATTCTATGGGAATTAAGCCACTTACTGAACACCATTTGGAGTTTCTAAGCTTAAAAGGAGGCTGCACAGGTTGGTCTGAGTCTACACTTGTCAAAATGCCACATTGTTGGAAATCACATGTCACGGCTCATATGTCTCGATAAGAGGGTTCTTTTTAGCATCCAAGAATACATGTTTAAACTGATGAGTAAGAAAATTATAACAATTTTAGGTATAATTTTCTTATCTTGACTTATGCCATGAGTTAACACAATATAATGCAGTCAGTTTATAATGCTTTGTTTGGGGTCCATAGAAATGGACTGTGTTATAAGCGAATCTTGTTATAAAGGGACAATTTTACAATGAATTATAGGAGAATGACAATTATAATTCCTTTGTAAAATTACATGCTAAAATATTTTGGAGCCACAACATTACTGTGTTATATCCAAATCCATGTTATAATGAGATATGCTATAAAGGGATTGCACTGTACATTTTTCTTCAGGCCAGATTCAGAGAAAGAAAAGATTGGCCCTTCAGTTCCCAAGGGCAACCCGCCAGTGCCCATGCCACCACCCAAACCCCTATTGCCCCCAGTTGAGCCGCCCCCACCTCCGCCTCCTAAACCAGCGCCTCCTAAACAAAATCTACATCCTCCGAAGAGGCCAATGATGTCGGCTCCTCCGGCCCCACCACCAGTACCACAGCCAATTATGATGATGTCTAGACCACCCATGCAAGTTCTTGGTAAGTTACAGTTTATACATACAGTAAAACCTGTGTAAAGCGGCCACTCAAAAATAGACAAAACAAAGATCTTAATGACAAATGGTAGCTTAATGAAGGTTGAAAGTATTGCAGAATGCTCCCCTTGGAGCATTCTGCAATACTTTTTACCTGCATCAAGTGATAATTGGTCCTGAAAGTAAGAAAGAGGGCAAAGATCAGGAGTCGATACAATCAATTACCACACCTGACCCAGGATACCAATGGGAAAGTAACAACCTCACACTTAGACATCACAAACGAGAGAGCCTAGAGGTCAGCCCTTTCCCAATTTTCGGTCTTTTTGAGAATGGCTGTTTTTCACAGGTTTTACTGTATCTCTCTGCAGAAATGTTGAAAGGAACACTCTTTAATGCTTTCTTCAGATAAATAGAATGGATTGGTCCAGATTTCAACTGGAAGATTCCATTTTTAAAATTCATCATTTAGAGAGTTAAATGTCAATATAAGACTGTAATAGTTGCTAATGATAAATAGTTTGAGGTGTTTACCTAGGAGCTAATTTAAAGCCTGATGCAAAGTAGAAGGTGTGATCAAGGACCTAGGGCTGTATAGAACAAGCAGTTAATGTCTCAGACCATAGATTGAACCTTATCTTCTTATACTTAAATTACAATTAAAGTGCTGTATTCTACCTAATAAGCAATCTGTCCTCATAACTTTTTAAAAAATTTTTACTCTCGTTTGAAACCAGATCAGCTGGCTTTTTATGAAGCCAGCTGATCAGGATCCACACTTTTTATCTCTACGATGCATCCATATTAATCATACAATAACACTACTGGATTGACAGGAAGCAGAATTATATGTTCATATAGTAATAACAACCCATAGAGTCAGTACTTAATGTGCATTTATAAGATCTTGTACACTTGAGTAGTCAAATATGTTAGCTGCTATAAAAGCAGTCTTAACCTAAAAAGGTGTCTTGACTCTGACAACATATTTGTCAATGTAATAGGCGTTAAATAATTACCATTTTTTAACCATATGTTTGAAATCAAAATGAAGATTTTTTTCATCTACTTAACTTGTAGGAATGCCTCCTGGCCCTCCAGTGATGGCTGTTCAGCAAGGCTTCCGAATGATGGCCCCTGTCCCTGCCCCACCCCCTCCCCAACATAAGATGGGGGATGATGAGCCACCTAACAAGAAACAGAAGACGGAAGATCAACTTATACCAGAGAATGAATTCCTCAGAAGATTCAAGGTACCCATTAGTATTATAGGCTGCTTGTAGATCGTAACATCATTTTCTATTTTTAGACAACATTGAAAAAATTCATGAAAAATTTCAGTTAAGTTTTGAATACTTTTGAAAATATGATGGAAAATGGTGCATTTGCTCTTTTGGAGCAAATGCTCCATTTTCCATAATATTTTCAAATACATGATATTCCAAAGGCGTCAAAAGGCCTTATTATGGAGTAAAGGGTTAACTTAAGTGCTTGAACACCAAAACATCTTTGCACTACATAAGCAGAATTTAAAAAGGTTATCTCTTGAACCTTTGGATCAGTTAGTCCATACCTGCAGGGCTTCAGATTTTTTCAAGTTTGGTGGGCCAAAGAGACCCATGGAGCAAAAAATGGTGGGTCATTTTCTGAAATGATGGGCTCACTGCTGATTATACAGTAAAACCTGTCTTAAGCGGCCACTTAGAAAAGAAGACCAATTATCGCTTAATGCAGGCCAAAAGTATTGCAGAATGCTCCAAGGGGAGCATTCTGCAATCCTTTCGACCATCATTAAGCTACCATTTGTTATTAAGATCTTTGGTTTTTTTTCAGTGGCTGCTTAAGACAGGTTTTACTGTATTGACAACCTATATGTACTTTCTGTTTTGTGGAATTCGTAGACTAGCTGTAAGATGAATATTTTTATTAAAGTGAAATTTTTTCACAACAAAAAAGGATAGGTCCACTGGGCCCACTGCCTTGGAATGTGATGGACCATATTTTGAAATTATTGGACAATGACCCGGGCCCACCATAAATCTGAAACCCTGTACCTGGCATCTATCTATTTCTACTTCAACACCCCTCTCAGAGATAATGTGCATGGTTTTAGATTTAGGTTAGTAAGTAATTAATTAAGTAAGTAGGTAAGTTTTTGAGGGTAACAACATTTAGCACACATACATATTTTTTTTTATTTCTGCATTTGCTTTATAACTCAAAAACCCTTAAAGATACTTAAGTAAAACTTGAGACGTAGATTGATACGAGACAATGCAATTGGCACACTGGTTTTGAGAACTCTGTGCATTCTTGATTGCAGCAAAATCCTCCTTATAGAATATTGTTTTCTTCAGATTAACCTAAGATAAACCAGGCTGTAATTCCATTGACAGTTTATTGTCATTTTCCTGTTATTTAATGATATATGTACAATACATTACAGATTGTTAGTCAGTCTGTCTGTAACACTTTCATGTCCCACCCATATCTCCTGAACCCTTTTCATTAAGCTTAAAACAAATGTTCCTCATAGTAAGACGGTGTGCAGAACTCATGACTCAGCTCTGCAGACTCAGTGTCAAGGTCACAGATCAAGGTCATGGGACTTGCCCTTGAATTAGTGTCCACTCTATATCTCCTTGAAAGATTTTCATTAAACTTTGGTCAAATGTACATCCCATTGAGAGGATGTGCAGAACTCCTGACTCAGCCACACACTTAAGGTCACAGTTCAAGTTAATGGGATTTACCCTTGAATTTGGCGTCCACAACCTTTTGAAAGATTTTCATGGCCAAATGTTCATCTCTGTTTGACGATAGGCAGAACCCATGACTCAGCTACGCACCCAAGGTCACAGTTCAAGGTCATGGGATTTATCCTTAAATTTCATGTCTGCTCCAAATATCCTGAACCCTTTTTCATTAAACTTTGGTCAAATGTTCATCTCAGACAATTCCCAGAACCAATGACTCAGCTACGTTGACTCAAGGTCAAGGTCATGGATTTTGTGTCTGCTCCATATATTCCAAAGATTCCACCACTCTGATAAATCCATTCTGTGGCGGAGGATTTAGCTATCCTTCAGACTGCTGTCTTGTTCAACCCAGGAAGACCTGCCTAGACATGACTGAAAAATTGTTGACTGTGATGTAAAGAATCAAAACAAACATAATTTGGAACACTGAAATCATTTATGTTTGTTATGAGACCGGTTGGTGTTAAGGATTTTCTATTGGTTAATCACACTCATGAAAAATGCTTGTTTTCTGTTCCAGGGCTCTGTGCGGTTCCGAGTTGCTGTACCTAAGATGCAAGACAAGCCAGAGTTCAATCTCAATGGACAGATGTTGAACTTTAGTCTACCACTGACAGATGCTGTAAGTTTACTCACTAATATTTCTTCCAGAGGTCTGACCTGATAAGGGTTTTTAATGGGGGAGTGTGGGGGGAGGGGGTTGTTGCTTTACGTCCCAGTCTACAGCTATGGTCATGTCTGGACGGTCAGTTCATCTAACCACACTTTTTTCCTGGGCAAGCTTGACTAAGCAGTTAACCAGTACTCCTGCACATACTTTCGCTTGTAACTGACAACAACCCTAGGCCTTCTTGAATCAGTGGAAGAGAGGAGAATGACCGTGGAAATTATTTCATGATCAATCTCCACTAAAGTATGGGATCATGCTGTGATTGAACTCGAGACCCCTGGATCTGCAGTCTTATACACACCTGGAGTCGGACACATTACCAACTGCGCTACAAGGCCCCGTATAAGGGGTTATTATGATGATAATTAAGGAGAAATATATAATGAATTTACCATTACATTGAAATACAGGAAGCATTTCCCACATTTCACACTGGATGCATGAACATGCTCATTCAACATTTTGTATATCAATAGATTCATCCTTCTGGTTTGATACAATAAACATGGGATGGTCCAGTACCGGGCCGTGTAGCACAGTCAGTAATGTGTCTGACTGCAGATCCAGGGATCGCAAGTTCTATCAAGGCCCGGTCCCATACTTTCGCGGAGATTGATCATGAAATAATTTCAACCACCATTCTCCTCCCTTCTGCTGATTCAAGAAGAGTTTTTGTCAGTTACAAGCGATACGAGGGTTAGTCGAAAATAACTGAGCCCTACCTTATAACATTTAATTCAAGTAAAATGGACACATATTTAAATGATATTTCATCGCAGTTATATGTCATCTATTCAATAACCTAATTTATATCTGTTGGTTGGCTTTATATACTGGTTGCTAGGCAACAGAACAGGACCTGTCGAACGGGTGCGTTCACGCTGTAATACATCAATATCTAAGCGTTGCCATGGAAACGAAAATACCAATGTAACACTGCATTCAATGTCGTTTGATACCTATTACATGTAACTACTCAGTGCCACAGAAAAGAAAACAGCTGACCCCGAAATTTCGATGCTGTGGTAGTTTGATTTCAGAATTTAGCAATTTTTTGCGTGCCTCAAGTCCTATAATTTACCCCACCCACATTCATTTTAACACAATTGTAATAGAAAGCGTAAAATAATAGCCTAATAATGCTTTTGCAGTACTGCATACACAAGCATACCCTCAGAAATATTAAATTCCTTGTTTGGAATAAGCGATTCTGTTTCCATGGCAACACAATAATCATGTATTTGAAAATTAGTGAAATTTTGACTAATTTTGTTGCTAGGCAACGCATGCAATCAGTGTTCACCTAAACATTTACGAACCAAGTAATATGAAAAGACAATATGACAAATGTTATTCAAATAAATGTCAAATATGTCTTTTTTAAAAACTATCAAGCCCACACGCTTTTTAAAGACACACTGTATATTCCTGGTGGCGGAGATCGTGAACGCATCGCTCTGACTGACTATCTTTAGTTGCCTAGCAACCAAAACAGAAGATTCACCGGGGTAATTATTTTGGGTTAAAACCTCTATGACATGTTATACTTATAAAAGATAGTCACATTTCTTGTCTACAATGTGAGGCTTAGATAAAATGAGGTAGGGCTCAGTTATTTTTGACTAACCCTCGTAGTATGTTCACGAAATACTGGTTAAGGGCTTAGTCAAGCTTGCCCAGAAAAGAAGTGTGGTTAGGTGAACTGACCGTCCCGGCATGACCATAGCTGTTGACTGGGACATGAAGCATCAAACCAAACAAACAACACACAGCCAAACAATTTCAAGTGTTTGCAATCACCAGTTACAAGGTACGAGGGTCAGTCAAAAATAACTGAGCCCTACTCCATAACATTTTAGTTTGGTATTGTAGACAACA
Source organism: Loripinus fragilis (assembly GCA_964019695.1). NCBI lineage: Eukaryota > Metazoa > Mollusca > Bivalvia > Lucinida > Lucinidae > Loripinus > Loripinus fragilis. Next base: position 20,159,073 of record OZ026520.1, on the reverse strand, counting down.
AAAGTGATTATTTTCTATAAGCATCATATGTCATCGATGTTTTGACCCTGAAGAATTATCCTAGTGAAGCTTCTAATATGGTTGCTAGGCAACTGAAGATCGTCAGTCAGATTGATGCGTTCACAATCTCAGCTACCAGGAGAATCCAGTATGTCTTTAAAAAGCTTGCGTGATTGATATTTTTTGTTAAAGACATATTTTACATTTATTTGAATAACATATGTCATATTGTCTTTTCATTACACTTAGTTCGTTAATGTTTATGTGTACATTGATTGTATGCGTTGCCTAGCAACAAAAAACACCAAATTTTACAATTTTTCAAATACACGAGAATTGTGTTGCCATGAAAACAAAATTGTGCATTTAAATCAAAGAACTTAATATGCCTGAGGGTTGGTTTGTGTATGCAGTACTGTTAAAGCATTATTTGGCTAATATTTTATGTTTTCTATTAAAATTGTGTAAATATGAATGTGGGTGGGGTAAATTATAGGACGTCAGGCATGTTAAAATTTGATAAATTCTGAATTCAAACTACAACAGCATCTATAAATTGGGGTTAGTTTGTTTCTGTTCTGTGACACAGAATAGGCACATGTTAAAGATATCAGAGGACAGTGAATAAAGCCTTGGTTTAACAGTACTGTTTCCATAGCAACGCTTAGAACTAGATATATCATAACGTGAACGCACCCCTTTGACAGGCCATATTCTGTTGCCTAGCAACCGTTACAAAAAGCCTACCAACAGAAACAAATTAGGTGATTAAATAGATGACATATAACTACAATGAAATATCATTTAATTATATGTCCATTTTATTTGATTCAAATGTTATGAGGTAGGGCTCAGTTATTTTCGACTAACCCTTGTACATTTTACAAAGAGTTTTTCTAGGAAAGAGTTTCGACGATTTACCGATGGGCTACTTTACAATGGTTTCATGTGAACGGAAACATAATGTTTTCGGGTACAAACGTGACAGCCCTTATCAGTACACAGAACAGGCCATAAGGTTATAAAACTTTTTCATGCTCAGCTCAACTGAGCATGAATTAAAACTGAACACTAAATATTGAAGACTTTTCTTGCTTTCAAACTCTCAGATGATGTATTTATCATGCTAATAAATGTTAAATTGCTAGCAATTGTTGGTATTTTAACATTTATAAGCATGATAAATTTCATGTGCAGCTGAGTTGTGCATGAAAAAAAGTTTTATCACCTTGGGGCCTGGCGTCCAACCTAATTATCCCAAGTAAACAGGTAACCACTGAAGTTGCCATCGTCCTTCATATGTTGCCTAAATCAATAAAATATATCGGTAGAATGAGGAAACGCTGTTATTGGAACTCTGCCCACTTTCTCCCACCTTCGTTCAATGGTCAATTCATGCTTGCCTGTGTTGGAAAATATCACAGATGGATTACTAAAAAATCTGTATGTCGCATATTTTGCTAGCCAGCGGGAATATGAGGAAGTCTGTGGATGCCTCCAATGATATTTTTTGGACGTCCTGAGCTGATATCTGGGAGTTAAAATGCCCAAAACGTCCACTAATGCAGGAATTGGTGTAGTACTCTTATAAACTAAAAGTTTGCACTCAGAAAATGTTTTATCAGACTGGCCAACGGTGAAGGCCCAAGTTGGAGAAGCTGTATAATCAGGGCTTGCATGTGGTAAGCCACTGCTTGCCTGTCAAGCAAACATTTTGCAAAATGTTTGTAAATAAGTTTCAGTGTACTGGTACCAGTGCCAACGATCCTAAAATTAATATGTCTTTCATGCTGAAGTTATGGTGTTAAATGAGTTCCACGTTGAGTGCATTAGAGCTTCGACACAAGATTTCCAACAATGTGTTTTTTGCCATTGAAGCCCAGTAATGCCTCGGTTACATTTGCCTTACGATGAGTATACGATGCCCGTACGATGTACAAATCACCGTTTCGGTGCGGCCTCTGCAGGGAGATCTTGCGATCATCCTACGGATTTACGGGCATCGTGGCCTCTACGATTTTGTTTAACTCCGCACAATGACAAATTAGAAAAAATCGTAACCCCTTAGCCCGTAGACACATCGCAGTGACATCGTACGATCCCCGCACGGGCACCGCACGGTGATTGTGAGGACAATGCAGCGTTTTAGATTGTCATCTTGGCCCAAAAATGATCATAGACTCTTGCGACAGTCGTAAGGAGCCCGCAAGGTCGCCGCACGATGCCTTTGCAGGGCCCATAAAATCGTACGGACATCGGACGGTCATCCTGCGGTAACCCCAAGGCGATGGCACGATGATCGTGCGGTCGCCTTGCGACGTTTCAACAATTTCCAGAATTATCATTAGCTGTTTGTTTCATTTCAATATTTGTCTTCCACCGATGTCTCTAATACCACCACTCAGTGTGACTCAATATGGACCCATTTCAGTTTGTTGATGGGAATAGTCTAATTAGGACCCATAGAGTATGCTTCCATGATAAAATTGTCTGAAGTGCAATTCAAATTATGCACCTAACGTGAAATGCATATGCATTTTCAGTATATAAAATGCTGGTTGGATAAGGGGTTTAATAAATTAGAGAAGATTAATAAAAAGTCCAGATATTTTTTTGTGATTTTTAACTCTGGGATTTGAATTTGAGTATTACATGTACTTCAAGGAATAAAATACATGTTTATGGGTCTCGTAGTGAAAACATGTGACTAGTTCGAACATTGAAATTTGAATTAATGAATGTTCTACCAAATGTATTTTACTGAACACAAATGGCAAATTTGCTGACCAGGTCGGGTGGAAGAAAGTGCTTTCTGGTCAATTCTTTTGTTATTCACAAGCAAGGACTTCAATTTGCTTATGACGAAGATTTTATGTGTTGCTGGTCGTAGAGTGCCTTTGGATGATTAAACTGAATAAAACCATAATAAGCGTTTTATCCTAAGCTGATACAATTAAATCATCTTTATATTTTCAATTAAAGTGATACTAAAGTGTACTATAAAAAGGGGTTGTAATATTCTGTGATTTAATCTTTATGAAAACTGCTGGACTTAGAAATTGACATTAAAATATACACAAACGTATCACGGTGTTCCATACCTTGAGACCATGTTCAACTAAACACACTAGCCTCTTCGTAGCACGATTTGTGATCACATAACTTTAAAACACAGTTCAAATGGAATGCAAAAATGAACATCGATAGCCGTTTAAATCCATGCAAATAATTACACGACAGTTGCACAGTCAGCGTACCGACTCCTTGCGACTTCCGCAAGGTCATCGTATGGGCATCGTGCGATTTATATAGGGAGGTTGTGAAGGTCACAGACCTGTAAATGTAAAAAGGGCAGTGATTGGCTCAAAAGGTGGGTGGAAGCTCAGCACAATATTTTTAAGTTATAAGGTGTTTCATGATTGGTAAATAATAAGACTAGGAAATATATTGTATTTATTAGATGGGTCTATCTTTGCTGTACTTTTTGGAACAACATCTCATTGCTTTGGATGATTTAGTTTAGTGGTGTGGCTTAGAAAAAAGGACCTTGCATTCTGGTATTTTTTTCAGTAGAATTTTCCTCTCATGTAGGGTGCCCACCTTCAGGGGCCAAAAAGCGGCAAAACAAGGCGGTCACCAGGGTATCTCATTCTTATTTTTTGATTGAACTAGGTCCAATCTGTAACTCTATGGCAGCCTCATTGTGATTGAAGAGTTGTGAGGACCACAGCTGACTTAAAATCTATAATGGAGGTCTATGGAAAAACAATTTCAGGTCTAACACGATGATTTTATGATAACCTTGCGGTTGTCGTACGATATTCGCGAGGTCTCTTTTAGGTTTTGTCCTAGTTTGTCGCCGAAAGAAATCGCAAGGTGATCGTAACAAATGTAAACACATACGTTGTAGCTATTAGCTGCCTACGATGCCGAAAAAAATCGTAGAGAAAATCATAGACAAATAAATCGTGCGACGACCGTGGCAAATGTAACCGAGGCATTAGTAATATTTCAGTCATTCTTGGCTATTTCTCTCTCCAGCTGATCAGAATTAACAGTTTTCTGCTCCGCTTGTGAATACATGCTTATAACTGGGATTCTTTCAATAAATTGGATATCAATCTGGGAGTGTGTAGTTCATAAATATAGCCAGCATAATAACCCTGGTAGTAATTTATATCCTCTTTGACACCTACAGGACTTTAGTTAAGAGTGTGCAACAGAACAACAATTTTCTTATTTCTCAACTAAAACATATGAGCCGCGACATGTGATTTCCAACAATGTGCCATTTTGACAAGTGTAGACTCAAACGAGCCTGTGCAGCTTTCTTTTAAAATTAGAACCTCCAAATGCTTTTCGGTCAGTAGCTTAACAACATTCATAGAATATTCAAGCAACTTGAAAAGGCTCTGATCAGACTGCGCGTATGCGCAGGCTGATCTGAGGCTTTGCTGGTTGCACATACCACATTGTTGGAAATCTCATGTTGCGGCTCATATGTTGTAGGTACTCAAAAAGAAATTGAGACGGTTCTTTTTGAGCCCCCAAAACATATGCTTAAAGTATGGGTAAGAGCATATTTACAATTTTACACTGAAAAATTTATCTAAACCTGTGCACCTATTTGTTTTCAGGTATCTGTGTTGAAGGCTAAGATTAATGAAGAAGTGGGCCTACCTGCTGGGAAACAGAAACTGCAGTATGAGGTAAGTGATAGTATACTGAAGAAAAGTATTCTCTATAATTTGAGATGGGCCACGACGCAACAAAACCTGTCTTCGGGGTTTCTGACAAAGTGAGACTCAAACCAGTCTCCTAAGCTTCTGAAACTACCTAGAAAATTGAAATTTCGTTCTTATCAAGTCTACATATAATACTTTCCAAAAGCGAAAAAAGGCGCTGATCACACTGGGTGGATGCGCAAGCTGATTTGCTTTGTTGTTTGCAAACCCCCAAAGACAGGTTTTCTTGCTTCAAGGTCTAGATGCAACAGGAAACGTTCTCTGCAGATCAATCAGCAGTCATCTGGCGATGTAATGAATTGATACTTCTTATGACTTGCTTGTTGTGAATGTCAAGCCTTGTCACTGAAATCAAGAAAGATACAACACAAAATTTGTTAGCTGCTGCAATTGTGATTGGATAAATTATGGCTGAAAACAGTATTTGTTCATGACTCAAGAGATGACCTGATAAATAGAGAATACTAGATGAGTGTCTTTTGATATCAAGTTTACCTGGCAAGGCCCCGAGAATGCTAGTAGCAAAATCTCCTGTGCCAGCTCATGTAAGGAAATAAAACCAGTGATGATAGGACATTGTTTTCCTGATGCCTTCAAACAGTGGGATAAAATATGAATTTGAAAATGTCATTCTTGATCAACTTTATGTGTATTCCCTTCAGCAAGAGCCTGAAATGTAGTTCAAGACTGATGAATGATTAGACTAGTTTTAGTAAGATTTTTAACAGCCGGTCTAGAGTCAATCCCTTGTAACAATACTGAACTACAGATGCATCATGTTGAATTTACATTTTTCACTGTTGGTTAACCCTTAATGCGCCAGTCGCAACAAAAGTCGTCTGCTTTTCTTGTCTGCTGAAATGTTTAAGAAGCCTCTATGGCAAACAGTGTGGACTCAGATCAGACTGCTCCTATAGGAGCAGTCTGTTCTGGGTCCACCCTGTTTGCATCTATACTTAATTCGTCAGTAATGCTAGGCAATTATTTGCAGCAGACGACTTCGGCAGACGACATTTTTAGATGCATTTTTTTCTTGGCGCTTTAAGGGTTAATTTACATTTTTTCAATACTTAATTAACTAGCATCACTGTTTTATGACAGCTTTCTTTTGTTTACGATCCATCTTTTGTGAGGAACTTTATTGCTGGCTTTCAGGGCTAATTTTGTTTTCAGAATTCAATTAATATTGTTGTTGTTGTTAAGTTACAAATTGAAATTTAACCTGAATATTAATAGCATCACATTAATATCTATATTTTCAGGGTCTGTTTATAAAGGACTCTAACACACTTGCATTCTACAACTTCATGAACGGAGGTATTGTGGGACTTCAACTGAAGGAGAGAGGAGGAAGAAAGAAATAGACAAAATTGAAATACGTTTGAATGTACATGGATACATAAAACAAAATTTGAGCCATGACATGTGATTTCCAACAAAGTGGCATTTTGACAAGTGTAGACTCAGACGAGCCTGTGTAGCCTCAGTTTAAGCTTAGAAACTACAAATCATGTTCAGTCAGTAGCTTAACTCTCATAGAATACTCAAGCGACTAGCAAAGGCTCTGATCAGACTGCGCGTATGCGCAGGCTGGTCTGAGCCTTTGCTGGTCACACATACCACATTGTTGGAAATCTCATGTTGCGGCTCAAATACACTTGAATGTACATGGAAATAGACAAAATTGAAATACACCTAAATGTACATGGATACACTAAATTAACTACCATTTTGTAAAACTAACGAAAGAGTTAAATCATTTGCACTCAGAGTGGCTCATGTCCTGGAGAGATAAATGGAATGAAATGAATTACTCTCCAAAATGAGCTACTTGAAAAGCAAATAATTTTCTCCCCTAAGGGAGAACATCATTTGCTTTAAAAGTAGTATTCTGTGAGATGGGAAATCAATTTATGCAGTAGTTGTCTCTCTTGGAAGTGTATCATTTCACCTTAATGTATCATAATTTTCATGCTGTGTACAGATTGCTGTTTTAATGACAGACTAGTTTACTATAGTTTTATCATGTTTCTCATAAATATAATTATGCCAAAGAAAGAATGGCTCTTTTATCAGTGTATTAAAGTACAGAAAGTTAATATTAACATTTGCTAACTACCATTGAGGCAGTTCTATTTCTTATCTACAGCCTTTGTTTTAGGATAGAAATGAGAGTTTATATTTCAAACCCACAATTTTTACCAGATCACAGTGGAATCTGTTTTCATATATGGTATATGTTCTAAAATTTCAAATACTTAAATTCTATTTCTGATCTCAAATGTTGGTTTTCAAGGCTGGAATGCACAAAATGCCTATCAGAATAGCAAACAGAGAAGACCCTGATCAGACTGCTTCTTCAGAAACAGTCAGATCTGGCCCTGCGCTGTTTGTCTAGTCCTTTTTGGCATTCAGCTAGTTTTCAAAATTTTAGAACATTTACTGTACAGAGATAAAATTAAATTGCTGCTGTTCAGATAGGTTTGGTGGTAGATTTGCATAAAAACTTTGGCATGAAAGTGGCAACATGTAAAAAGCACAGGTGAAACAGTTCCCTAGCCTGGCTGGGAATCAAACCACTCGCTGACGCAGTAGTCATAGTTTGTTTATAAACCTGAATGGTATGTGAGGTCTACTATGTGTAAATTACTAAGATAGGAACGATCACTCATAAAAATATGTGAAAAGATACCATAAGATATTTGTAAAAAGACATAATCATATATCTGACCGTGTATTCATGTGTTATATGGTATCAGGTAACAGGCCTTTAGTTATATATGAGTGTACCAAAATATTTATTTTCTTATTTTTTAACTAAAACATATGTTGTGGGTACTCAAAAGAACCGTCTCAATGAGACTGTTCTTTTGAGCACCCAAAACATGTTTAAACTGATGTGTAAGAAAATATTTACAATTTTACGACAGCAAATTTTGTTTATCTAAACCTGTGATGGTAACTTTTTTCTGTCAGGTGAGAGATGAAGGCACCGTACATGGATAAGTAATTATTCATAGAATCAAATCCCCAGATAAGACTGTGTACCTGAAAATTATTTTCCTTATTTCTCAACCAAAACACATGTTGTGGGTGCTCTAAAGAACCGTCTCGATGAAACGGTTCTTTTGAGCACCCAAAACATATGTTTATACTGATAGATAAGGAAAAAAATAACAATTGTACCCTCAAAAAATTTGCTTAACTGGATGTAGTATCCATGTATAAAGCCTTCATCTTCTCTCACCAGGGGAGTGCAGTGCTTGTTTCAAGACCAAGGGGTTGCGGGTTCGAGCCTCACCCGCGTCACTGTGTTGTGTCCTTGAGCAAGACACATTAATCTCTGCTTAGTACCGGTTGAACCCAGGAAGATCCGTCCTGACATAACTGAAAAATTGTTGAATGGAATATAAAAAATCAAATCAAACAAACACCTCTCACCAAACAGGAAAAAGTCACTAGTATACAAAGGGTCAACCTATTTGCAAAATTGGCAGAGTGTCTGATAAGCCTCCAAATTGGTGCCGGTTGATCTGAGATTTAGCACTTTGCTTGAATAGATGTTTGCACAATACAATAAAACAGGTTTATTCTCAAGTTGCAGGCTGATTTGAACATTTTCAGTTTGAAAATTTGATAAGGTACAGCAAAACCTGTAAAATGGCAACTCAAAAATAGACAAAACAAAGATCAAACAAAGACCTTAATGACAAATGGTAGCTTAATGAAGGTCAAAAGTATTGCAGAATGCTCCCCTTGGAGCATTCTGCAATACTTTTGATCTGCATTAAGTGATAATTTGCCTTGAAAACCAATTTTTGGTCTTTTGAGAGTGGCCGTTTTACACAGGTTATACTGTACCTTTTCAGATGATATATAAGCTGGGTCTTATGAAATATTTCACAGCGAAATACATTTTGACTGGTCAATTGTATATATGTAGGGGTCACAGGTTATGTTTTCCAAATCATATTATATTCTGCCATTAAGGTTGTTTTTACCTTAGCAAAGAGTGCAAATCCTGATGAAATTATTTGTTCTGCAGCATTTCATCCGGTCTTCTCTGTTAGCCAAAATATCCATTTATATGTTTCCAATCAACAAGGTTTAAAACACATAAATATAATTGGAATTTTTGTGCAATTATTAGGTGTATATCTTTAACTCCATGCAACACTGTTAAATGAGTACATTTATGATTTGTTGTAATTCATGTAGGTCAGTGAGTTTTGCATCTGGAATAAATTGTTTTAGCGGAAAAAGTTTTTTTTAGATTCCTTAATTAGGTGTGTGTGTATTTTTGTATAAAAAGATGTTGGAGATTGAATGAGCAAGCTAAGTTCATGAGAATATGGTTCTACGATAAATGTTCTAAAATTGTGAACAGTAGTTGCCTGCCAAAAAGGCATAGGCAAACAGTGCAGACCCAATCTGATCAGGGTCTTCCCTGATTACTATTCAGGCAAGCATTTTGTGACTTCCAGCCCTGGTAACCAACATTTTATTTGCAAACAAAAAGAAAAGTGTCAAAATTGTACACCATTTACCATACTTATGGTCAATGAAAAATAATTTGACTTCAACATGAACGTTTCCTGTCATAAGGGTAGTTGGGTATATTCTGACAGACAGCTAAATTCAGACAGCGACCTTGTTTCATATTTCAAATATTGGAATGAAAAATAAATCAAGCAAACAGTGAAAATCCTGATGAGACGGCTCTGGATTTACACTGTTTGAAAATGTGTGTCCAAATTTACCTGATGTCCGAATTTACCTGACTTTACTCTAGTTTTCGAAACAGGGATAACAGCCCCATTCTAATGCACTTGCGAATGTAACAAGACAATTGGATAATGTCAACAATCACGACAGTATATCCTGCCATATAGGTTCAGAAACTCAGCATCATTATGTTTGTGTTGATGCTTAAGGTCCCAGCCAACAAATTTTCTGTCATGCCAGGACATTTTCATTTTCTGTCTTCCTGGGTTGAAACAGTACTAAGCAGAGGATAGTGTCTTGCTCAAGGACACAACACAGTGCCTCTGATGAGTTTCAAACTAGCAACTTTTCAATCCCAAGGCTAACCCTATTACTGAGCAACTGTGCTCCTCAGATAAGGCCTAAGGCCAACCTTTGAACAAACCAGATCACAATGATTGGGCTCCATAGTGCAAGCAATCGTTAGCCATTGCAGATCCAGGGGTCGTGAGTTTGATCCCGACCCAGTCACATACATTCATGAAGTTTGATCGTGAACACTTTCTATGGTCATTCTCCTCCTGCTGATTCAAGAAGGGTTGGTGTCATTAACAAGCCAAAGTATGTGCACAAAGTGCTGGTAAACTGCTTAGTCAAGCATGCCCAGCAAAAAGAGAAGTTAAAAGGTTAACTAACTAACAATCTCGACATAACCCACAAACCAAAAGATCAAAATAAGTATGTCAGCAAAATATTGTTTAATTAAAACTCATTAAAGACGGAAAAATTATTTCCTAAATGAAAAGAAGTTTCCTATGGAATTATGAAAGGAAAGTAAAGAGAAGCAGAGAAGCAATTCTAACAGCTTTACAATGCTTTTCTTGCGTTTTACTCAGGTTTTAAAAAGAACAATTTGCATTCCAATTCATCAATGAATTTATTCACCAAGAGAAAACAGGACACTTCCTCTTTTGTATTAAGTGGAAAATGTCAGCATTACCATTAACCCTCAACATGCCAAACACAGATATATGCAAATAGCTAGATTCCTGCAAGTTAATTGGCTACAATTGGGGAGGAGTGTAGTTCGTGAAAATATTCATCATTATAAAGGTGAAAAAGTTACGCATATCAAAGGGAGACTACTAGATCAAGCAGTGATTCTCTCCAATTGGGTCCCTTTTTATAACGGGAACTTCTTTGGAGCAAATTCTTTCCTTTAAGAGCAGTTCCTTATGGCATGGAAAATCACTTTTACCACATTAGGTGACCTCCCTTGAATGTTACTATTTTTATTAAACAAGTACATAACTGTGTAATGGGAGCTATGCCAATGACGTTGTACTTCATTTAGGCCAGCTTTAAGTAAACCCTTAAAGCGCCAAGAAAAAAATGCATCTGAAAATGTTGTCTGCTGAAGTCGTCTTCTGCAAATAATTGCCTAGCATTACTGACGAATCCAGTATAGAAGCAAACAGTGTGGACCAAGAACAAACTGCTCCTATAGGACCAGTCTGATCTGGGTCCACACTGTTTGCCAAGGAGGCTTCTTAAACATTTCAGCAGACGAGAAAAGCAGACGACTAAGGGCTAATGGTACTTATTGCATACTGTAAATTCAGAAATTTCAGCAGTTTCGCGGAAATAAAACCCTCGCAAAAAGGGTAAATCACTCTGCCGTTTACTGATGTAGGTAAATCATGCACCAGCCGCAAATCTTTTACATCACAAACATATCTTAACATTATCTACGAAAATAATATTCTCGCAAAAATTTCAGAATTTACAGCTTTAAAGTTGAATCAAATGTGCATCTATCCCGTGGAGCTTGACGTCGAATTTTTACATCAGCCTTCATCTACTTATATACTCTGTGTATGCGAGCAGCCAATGCTCTGGTGAGTCTGCACATTAGTGCAGGCTCCTCCATGGCTTCACTGGTCACATATGCGATAAGTACCAAAACCCTAATTTTTTTCAATTTTTTTCAATACCTCGTTTATTCCTCTGATTTCTATGAAAAATAAAGAAACACATACTTTTCATTTCAAAGCATTTTGTACCCTTAAAGTTAGTTTCATTGTCCTCAGCTTCAAACTTGTACCTTATGAATCCCTAGCATTTAATTTAGCTTGGAGCTATTTTGAACTGCTTTCAAATTTTCTTTGCAGTAAACCCCTAAAGCACAACCAAATATTAAAGCAGATGACATTCTCAAGCTTTTTCACAACTGAAGAAATCAAATAAGGTTTGATATTACATGTGAATCATCTGATGGCAGACGATCATAAAACATGTCAAGTGTTTTGTTGTCGCCTGCAGTTGTGATTGACACTCTGAGGGCCAAATCTTTTTTATTTCACTAGCTCCAAACTGAACCCACTGGCAGGAGGGGTTGATAATCTTGGCCACAACGTGAGAAAACCTATCTTCGGGATTTGCAGTTGGGCAAGGATCAAACCAGCTACAGTGATTGCTAGAATATTCAAATTATGCCTGAAGCAAGTTTAGTTATTATATTTGCAGGGAGCAAATAAAAGGTGCTGATCAGACTGCGGATGCGCAGGCTGATCTGCGCCTTTGTTGTTCACATACAACAGTCAGATTTTCTCACATCGAGGCCCATCTAATAGTTTTAACATCAAACTTGCTGAGGAGTTTGATCATCTAACAAGCTGAGGAGCAGTTTGTTTCCTGAAATCATTAAAACTGAACTCATCTCACAGACTGGAAAGTTTGACCATATGACATGCTGGGGAGTTGGATCATCTAAGATGCTGGGGAGTTTGATCATCTGACAGACTGGGGAACAGTTTGTTTCCTGAAATAATTCAAACTAAACTCATCTCGCAGACTGGAAAGTTTGACTATCTGACATGCTGGGAAGTTAGATCATCTAAGATGCTGGGGAGTTTGATCATCTGACAGGCTGGGGAGCAGTTTGTTTCCTGAAGTTGTTGAAATGTTCTAGATACTGGTTGATAGTATCAGCTGCAGTATAAATGTCATCTATCTTGTTTTTCACCTGGGTCGGTGGGGTCTCCACCACATTTCCCATAAAACTCTGCATGAGCTCCTTCATAAGATTCCAACACTCTGCTGCTATCAGACAAGGACAATATTCCACCTGGAAAAACAATAACAGTTTTGCTGGTAAATATTACCCATCCACCTTCAGCAACAATTGAAATGTTAGTTACGTAAGTGAAAAATTGTCTAAGTTCTCACAGCTGCCATTTTGTCAAAAATATTTTTTTCTGAACCAAACTCCTTCATACATATGTTCAATGTGTCTACACTGTAAAGGCAAAGTATCAAATTGTTCCATCAAAAGCTGTGGTAGGAGTTTATCGGCCCATGAAGGCACCATCAATGCATATACAAAAGCCTAATTAGGGAAAAATTCTCTAGTTCTCACAGCTGTCAATTTGTCGTAAATTATTTTTTTCTGAAACAAACTCCTTCATGCATATGTTCAATGTGTCTACATTGTATAAGAAAAGTATCAATTTGTTCCATCAAAAGCTGTGGTAGTAGTTGATCTGACAGTGTTTGGACTATATTAGCATAAGCATAAAGCCATTTAGAACTACAAAGGGAAATAACTAATAGAATTGGCCCCTAGCCCTCACTTTTTTGTTTTAAGTATTTGTCTTGCATATATGAACATGTTTGCAATGTTTGATGAAAATCCAGCAATGACTCTTCAAGATATTAAGGAAACAAAACGTTACGCTCACACGCACGCACAGACAACATGAAAACAGTATACCCACCACAAACAAAGTTTGCGGGGGGTATAATGTGCGCTGTATGAGGACTAGGCATCAACATAACACATCATAGGCTTCACTTTTCATTCAATTAGTTGCTAAGGACTTGTAGTTTCTTCATGCTGACAGCAAAGGCTGATCAGACTGGGTGTACACCAGAAATCTCACAGGGCGCGCCTGCCATTTTGATGGTTCAATAATGCACTGACTCATATTTAAAAATCATCCCATTTAGGTTGAATGCAATTTCCCATGCTTATCATTTGGACAAGTCCATTCCAAATTATGGGTTCTTTGGTGGTATTTTTTCTTTTTCATTCAATTCTAATAGAGCATTCTGTAAGCAAGCAAGACCCTAATCAGTTGCCATGTTCTGCATCATCTGACATGGGTCTGCACTGTTTGCCTATGTCGCATCAAAAGGATGCTTGGCTTATATGCATTAACCCTCCTCCCATTAATATTTTTTGTCCTGAAAATTTTGTCTGCATTTTGTGTCTGCTGCATATACTCAAGTTCACTTAAGATTATATTTTATTATGGAAGCAAACACTATGAACCCTGTGAACAGTCTGAAATGGGTTTATATTATTTGCAATGTAGGCTACCTACAAACATAAGCAGACAAGAGGAGCAGACAACAAAAGTCATGATTTGCGGGAAAAGGTTTAAAATGCAAAGACTAAACAAATTTATCATCTGCTTCAGTGCCTTAGACTAAAAAAAATATTGATATGTTTCTCAGGCCATTTCTTTTAAAACAGATGCAGCAGGGCGGCTTTTTATTTTAATATTTATTCAGCAGAAAACAGATGTGGGAACTTTTTTTTTCGAAATTCAAACGATTTTTTCGGATATTACTCAAGTCAGGCCAGAAAGCCTCTGCACATTGAGTGGATTTGACTTCATCACCTATGCATAAAACTTACACTGTTGGGGCTCGATAACTAACAAAACACAGTAGAAAAGCATCGGAAAATACCAGAAATGGAGTCGAGAATAAATAAACTAGCCAACATTACGTGCAACGGACCACAACGTCCGAGTGAAACCACATGGTCGTTACCGATAATGATGTTAAGAAATTGGAAAAGCGTTTTTTTTTTCTTTTTCTTTTTTAGAAAGCATCAAAAAAAAAGTAATGCGGGGCTTTTAAAACAGATGCGGCGGTGCCCGAGAAACAATTCAATATTTTTTTGGCCTTACCTCCATGAGAATTCCTTTGAAATTTGAAGCCAGAGACACAGAGCCTATCTTGATAATAAAGTCTCCAAGTTCATAGCGTGGGCCCTTTGATTCTATCTTAAACCCCTTCCTCTGTTGATAAAAACAGCCTTTTTCCGATTTACTCTGTGTTAGCCGCGCAATCAAGACTTCGAACAACAAGTCTGCCACAAGTGTGGTTCCTGTATCTAGTATGGAGAAACATGATGCTGGCTGTTCACTGTTGTGGAGTACATGGACCAAGCGCTGAGAACCAGCTATAGAAGATAAAAATAGATGTGTACAAAAGTGTACATTTTCAGGACTTTAGTCAAGAGTGGGTAATGAAAATTTAATTTTCTTATTTCTCAACCAAAACATATGTTGTGGGTACTCAAAAGAACCGTCTCAATGAGACAGTTCTTTTGAGCATCCAAAACATTTGTTAAAATTGGTCGGTACAATGTAAGATAATATTTACAATTTTACGCTGAAATGTTTTGTTTATCTAAACCTGTGACATTTTGCATGGTGATAAAACTGCATAGTGCACTGTCCCTTTATAACACACCTTTATAACACAGGTTGGATATAAAATCGTCATGTTGTGTTGCCCAAAAGTTTGTCACATGGAATTTTACATGTTTTAGGAAATATAGGAAAATGAACATAAAATGGTCAATTTCGTATATTTTTTTGGTTAAATTGTCCCTTTATAACAATTCACTTATAACATGGTCCATTCCTATGGACCCCAAATATGTGGGAGCGCAGTGGTAGAGTGCTTGTCTCGAGATCGAGGGGTTGCGCGTTGAGCCTCACCGCATCACTGCATTGTGTCCTTGAGCAAAACACATTAATCCCCGCTTAGTACTGGTTCAACACAGAAAAACTAAAGAATAAATATAATTCTTGTCTTGAAGAAGAAGGATACTTTCTCTTTAGAAAGCAGTGTATATCCAGATCAGCTGGCTTCTGATGAAGCCAGCTGATCAGGATCTGCACTGTTTTCCATGCATCTCGGAATCCACTATATATAAACTGAAATCATGCAAATGAATTGGCAGGAAAACAGAAGTGAGTGTAATTAATTTATTCAGCAAAACAAGGGGTGCTGGTAAACCACTTAGACGAAGCCTGCCAAGACGAAGTCTGCCCAGAAACATACGATAACAGTACTGAGAGTTGTAATGTGACTGAAAAATTGTTGAAAGCAACATTTAATACCACCCTTAAAAATGAATCAAAACACAGACTTTCGCAAGTGATCACTTTCTAATTTTGAAAGGAAATTAGATTCAATCTGTGTCATTCACTTTTCAAATCATGTGATTGCACTGATCCAGCATCCTTCTTTAACCCTTCCCATGCTGAATCTGGATATATCCTGTCTTTGAAAACAGTGTATATCTAGATCAGCTGGCTTCTCAAAAACCAGCTGATCAGGGCCCACACTATTTTCCACTCAGCATGTGAATACTTGCTTATAACTGGAATTCTATAAGTTGATTGGATGAAAAATTAGATATGAGTGTAGTTCATATAAATATCCAGCACGATAAAGTTATTGAAACAAAGAGACCCAATTGGGGCTCGAACTCCGGTACCTATATTCTATAGTTCAACATACACTGACCCAAAATGAAAACTTTACACTTTATTTCTTTGAATAAATGTTTTGTTAGTATATATGTCGTTGTAAGATCTTCGCATGCTTATCAAGACAACGTCGTAGATAACGATTATGCAATTTTCAATCAAATTCCAAGTCTGTTCAAGCGTCAACGCCTGAAAAACGTGATCCTTACGTTGCACGTGCTGAGGAAAAGTTGGTTCATTAACAGCTTTAAAACCGACAAGAAAACATTTGCAGCTGAGTACTGGTAATAAAAAAAAATTATTTTTACAAAACGCTTCCATTTAGTGACGGCACGTCTTTCCAAAGATCAAAGAAACCAAGTTGTTGGCGTGCTCATGGCGGGGTCTACGGTAAAATGATATAGCCCATCATTTTGGCTGCTCTAGACAGACTATCAATTATCTTATGAACCGGTACAACAAAACTGGGTATGTCAGGGTTCGTGGAAGACCTGGTCGCGCACGTATGGCGACGTTACGTCCTTAACGCGTTAACGCGTTAACTCACCCACGTAATCGTTTTAAACGGCAACCATTATTGCTCCTCTTTACGGGGTTCATGCACAAAAGATAATTAGTCATTTCGTGCGAAATAACGGACCTGGCATTTTCCAGCATGACAATGCAAGGCCTCACACAACACGTAAATAACCACATAATTGCATGCTAAAAACGTCAACCTCTTACTTTGCCTGCTTCATCCTGGGTCATGAACCCCATAGAACACGTATAGGATGAATTGGGTCGGAGGGTCAGGTCCAACCATCAAATGGATGCGTTGAATGAATGCAATATGCACCTCTGTTAGCATAACATACGTATCCCTAGCTTGCTCATACAACGTTACGTAAATTCAATGAGGCGACGTATTCTGCTTAGCATTCGTAAAAATGGAGGTCACACTGGTACTGACGATCTTTTTTACGTCACTTATAAAGCACGCAGTCAGTAATTCCTTGTTTCCAAAATCTGTGTGACTGTTTTAATTGTTTTTAGAAATTTTCATTTTGACCCATGTGAATTTTTTATTCATAAAAAATTATGCAATTTATGATTTTCATCCAATATTTTTTTCAGAGACATCGATGAGGCATTGAAGATTCGATGACCGAAAAAAAATAACCCCGAAACTTATTTTATCATCAAAATATATACTTTTGAATACTGTGTAAAGTTTTCATTTTGGGTCAGTGTATTAGGAAGTCAGATGCCTTTTATCTTGAAATTTTAATATATTTTAATTCACCTTTAACTCTTGGAAAACATTTTAATGCTAGCATCCGCTCAGCCCTATTACATGGAAGTGAAACTTGGGCACCAACAGCCTCGGATATACCGAGGCTTCGTAGAAATGATAGAGCAATGATCCGTTGGATCAAGGTGTCAAACCACATGACGAAGTCCCCATGGAAATCCTATACAAAAAGTTAGGGATTCAGAAGGTAGCTGTTGCACTAAGAACTAAACATATGAGATTGTATGGTCATATCATGCGCACATCTTCCTGGACAAATTCAATTACCAGTATCACCATCCCTGGACCTAGAGGATGTGGGAGACCAAGGAAGTCTTGGAGTGAGTGTGTTAAAGCGGATGACGATGTGTGCAACCTAAAAGGCATCGATCCCCAGAACAGAGAAGCCTGGAGACCTGATGTGAGAAGGACAAGTCAACGGCAGCTTACGCCAGGGACTGGGAAAAAATATCAAACCAGGATTAAGTAATTGTACCTTGATGTACATTATCACCTTATGATTTCTAAACAAACATAAAGGTTTTTGTTTTTGCATTGTTTATGTGTTGAAACTAAAATTAGAAAATAGTATTTATTTAACTCTGCTTCCTAGTGTCATCTTCTGATAACCTTTGCAAACAGATTGGACCCAGATCAGGCCTGACAAAATGTCGGCCTGATCAGGATTCAATCTGTTTGACACTCAAATGGTATTCCTGAAAAAAATTTTTTTTGAAATCAGCAGAGGACAAAAAAAAAAACATGAAAATTTTCCAGGGGACAAAGAGTTAACTTAATGTTTACATGCTGGACTATAATAGAAACTAGAAATTGTGTTTATGAAACACTATGCCCCCAACCATTTGCTTGCCAATGAGGATGGTGCTCTTCTAGCTATACTACTCATCATTCCGAATCAGAGTTGGTCAGCTGACCAAATAAGCTGACCAAATAAGAAGCTTCTATCTTTAATAGTTTTTAGATATTCTGTTTACAAGTTTTCAATGGCTAAATTTGCAAAGGGCAATTACTCAAAAAAATAAAATATTTTTTTCTAAAATTTCACCAGGTAATCTACTGATTATTCTCTATCAGCTGACCAAGTTTGAAACTGCTGGCTTTAATATAGTTTCCAAGATATCAAAGTTTTCAATGGCGAAATTTGCAATGGGCTATAACTTTTGTTCTAATTTTCACCAGGTAATTTACTTATCATCTTCTATCAACTGACAAAGTTTGAAGTTCCTAGCTGTATTAGTTTTCAAAACATCTCGATTACAAAACTCCTTATCTTTAATACAAGTTTTCAATGCCCAAATTTTCAAAGGGTATAACTCAAGCAAATAAAATATAACTTTTTTAAATTTTCACCAGGTAACTTACATATCAGCTGACAAGATTTGAAGCTCCCAGCCATTGTTTTTTTTAGATATCCTGATTAGAAAATATCATTTTTACCCTTAAAAAGGGGCATAACTCCACAAAGGGGGATAATTCAGACTTTCAGACTATTTATTCAAAAATATGTTTCAGTTATTTTTTGATGAGGAATCTATGGAATTCAAAAACCCTAACATTATTTTTTTGAACAGACGCACGGACGCATGCACGGACATCCCACACACAGACATGCCCCTTCCAACTTTTTCAAGGTTGGGGGCATAAAGAATGGAGCTTCATATACACAGCTGCTCACTTTGGCTGACTGAAAATATAAGTAATTTTCAGTATTGATTACCTTGCATTCAATTGCTAAAAAAGCAAATGATGAAAACTTGTATGTTGCTTCAAGAAAAAATTTCAAGTTTGTTGGCTTAACGTTAGTGGTCCTGTCTAACACTGCAGCATCCCAATTGTGGCTACAATATTTTAATTAAAACAAGCCCTTGAGAAAATAATGTATTAAAGGAAAATTATGTATATGTAAGAAACTCATAAATTTGAAAATTGGCTTGTCGAAATGTAAGACAGAAGGGTAAAAAACAGTTGTTTCTGTTCTGTGATTATTTTCTTATCCAGTTAAAAGATGTATTTCAGGTGCTAAAAAGAGATGGTTATTTTGAGTGCTATTTAATGCTTATTAATATTCTTGGCTTAAAAATTTGACAATTTTACAAGACAAATTTGCATTGTTTTATTTTGGAATTTTTTAATTTAACTCTTTGCCTCCTAGTGTTGACTGCTCATAACCTTTGCAAACAGTTTAGACCAAGACAAGGCTCGACAAAATTTCGGGCGGCGATGATATCAAAATTTGCATTGATTTTGCTTATTTTTAATAATATACTTATCCAATCTATATCAAACTTGCATGTATGATACGAATGATTAAACGCTAGTGTTAACTGAATTATTCTGATCACAAACATTGCTATATATACCTCTCTTATAATATATATACCTCTAGCAAGCTCATGACGTTCTGGGTTAAACAAACAACACAATGGGAGAATAAGCGTTATCATTCGTATCATACATGCAAGTTTGATATAGATTGGATAAGTATACATGTATTATTAAAAATAAGCAAAATCAATGCAAATTTTGATATCATCGCCGCCTGCTCCTCCTCTTCCAGCCTCCTTCTCCTGCCCTTCGCCTCCTGCTCCTAAAGAAATTTGGCTCTAAATAACTCAATTATCATTGAAATATCTCGAAAAATTGCATTTGGGACAACATGGGTGTGGAGGGGCCTCGGTAGTATGAATAAGGGTCCAAACGCTACTATTTGTTTGGTTAGAAGGCAAAACCATGCGGGAACCACCGTTTCTTGGACAACTGTGCAACGGGAGAAAAGCTCTCACGCTTACAAACTAAGTTCAAATGTGCAAACAGCATGCTCTACGGATAGCTTGAACAATTGCCCGAAGCATAGCATTCTTAGATTTTCGAGTTTTGAGCTGAAAATTTACTTATGATTGAAAATGTGTCAACACAACTTACCGTGTTCCATTGTTTATGCCCACTGCCTGCTTCCCGGAGGGCCTTCGCCTCCCTTTACATTCTGCTCTTTTTGGAGAAGGAGGCAGAGATTGGAGGCCGTGTTATAGAAATAGATAACATACCATGAATGAGTGACCATTGATTGCATACTGTCTTACTGAATTCAAAAGTTGAAAACTGTATTTCTTTTATTTTTGGCCAGTTTTGCTTGTATAGCAAATAGCGCCAAAATTGAAATTACTACCAAATACAAGTGTTTCACAGCACCCATATTAAATGAAGCCATTGCATTTCGTCTAGCCAGGCTCTGTAGCACAATCAGTATTGAGTCCGAGATTGATCATGTAACACTTTGAAGTTTCTACTGTCATTCTTCCCCTTCCGCTGATTCAGCAGGATTGTTGTCAGTTACAAGCGAAAGTATGTGCATTGAGTACTGGTTAACCGCTTAGTCTAAAGCTTGGCCAGGAAAAAAGTGTGGTTCTGTTAACTGACCCCCTTGACATGACCATATCTGTTGATTGACAATAGCCCTTCTTGAATCAGTGCAAGGAGAATAACCGTAGAAAATATTTCACAATCGACCTCCACGAAAATATGAGGCCAGCCCTTGATCAAACTCACGACCCCTGGATCAGCAATCAGACTTGTTACCGATTGCGCTATGGGGCCTGGCTGATAGGCGAGTGCAACTCACAATTACCTATCTGTGCATTAGACTGGTAAGTCTCACAATCCACGCAGAAATTGCCAGTTTTGACAGCGCCCAGTTGTTCCACTTGTCGCTGCAAAGTATCTACGACCTGCGGCCCACTCTTGTCTTCTGGGATGGGGAACGTGTACACACTGAAAATGAACAGCATCCAGTTAACCAAGTTAATTCATCTGAAAATTTTGTCTGCTCAAGTCATCTGCTGCATATCTTTGCTAACATTATTAATTAGTACTTTTTTATCTTGGGGAAATAGCTAATACTAATTATAAGTCAAATAAAGAACTAGACTCTTTTTCTTCTTTTAATATAAAATAGGTTTTCCGTTGAATGAATAGAGTTAATAATTTAATATATAAAAATTTAAGATGGTAAAGTCCAAAAATAATAATGCACTAGATGTAACTTTCTCTCAACTGAACAAACTGAACAACTGACTCTTCCTCCCGCAGACAAGCCCTTTTTGATTCTAGTTTCCATCCATATAAGGCTACTATGTTTCCAGTCAGATAGCTTTCCCACACTCTGACAAGAGTCTAGAGCCCTGGGATCTGGGTGTGTGTATAACAGCAATGCCAAATATGGCTCTGGGATTTCCTGTGAATCTCCCCTGTCTGTTAGAGAGAGAGGTCATAGATCAGATTATTAGATAAGAAAACAGGAAACATGAATGAGGAGTGCTGTGGCTCCAGAGAAGAGGGCCAGGCAAATGCTATATAAGAGGGCCAGGCAAATGATATACCAGCTACATTGGTAGCAGTATACAACATTTCAGCAGATGACAAAAGCAGACAACTTTTATTGTGATTGGCTCTTTACGGGTTTACACATTTCCTATAGACACTGAAATAGAACAGCATCTGGTTAAAACTCTCTACCTATAGGGTAAGTCTGTACGCTTTTTTGTCAAAATATTCTGGCCCTCTTCTGCACAATAAACTCCACTCTAGTGAACAAAGTTTCTGGTATACCTGTACCACGGGATCCAATTTAGTTTACCTTGCACACCCCCCCCCCCCCCACCCCAGGACAATTTTTCATGGGTACCAAATTGTTCATTGGGACCCCATAATGTGAAGCGAAGTTGTCCTCAAAAAGTTTTGGTATGGGCAATGTAGAAATGCAAGGTTTCTATGGCAACCCCTTATATGATTCCCGAAAATGGGGGTAGGCCTACAAATTCAATCATATCTAGGTAAAATCATAAAAAAAAACAGTGATAAACCTATTTCAGCCCCAAAAAACCATCAAACCACCATTGTTGTTAGTTTTTATACCATTAGTGATACAATTTGATAAGTATATAGTGGTCCTATATGAAAATTATCTCATTTGCATATTCATGAGTATTATGAAAACTTAACATTGAGGGAAAAAACATTGGGTAAACTAGTATCCAATGGGGTAATCAGACCTACATTGAACACATAGAACATTTTGTTATGGGTGTAAATTTGTTAAATTGCGACCCCTTAAATGCAAACAAATACTGTCCTCAAAAATAAATTAATTGTAATTATATGAAATTTCATGGTTTCCATGGCAACCCATTATGGGACTTAAAAGAATGGGGGTGTACATACAAAAAATACTCATATCACAACAGCAACTCATCCTTGAATACTAAACTTGTAACCACATTAATTCCTGGACATACCAGTTTTATTAAGTGGTTGGATATGCAAATTATCTAAAATTCATATTCATGAATATTAATGAAAGCTTTGGAAATGTGAGAAAAAATCTTAAGAAAAATTAAGGGGTGTATGTACAAAATTACCATTATCTCACCTGCTATGTGTCTTAGTGTATAAAACTTGGTGCCAAATCAATGCTTAGACATAATGCTTATACTTTAAGGTCAGCTATGAAATTAATTTGCATATCAGTCTTCAAGGCACATGTGCCCACTGTGGAAACTGAAGCGGCTACTACAACTGAGGAAATCTGGGCGAAACTCAAGGCAGGTTAGCTGAGGACAACAGAGGAGGTGTGTGGCACAAAAAAGCCCCACCGATGGCGACGTGAAACTTGGTGGTGGAATAAGGAAGTGGATGATGCCATCACAGCCAAGTGCCAAGCTTTCAAAGCATGGAAGACTGGCAAATGCACACGAGCATCATATAACACTGCCAAGCGCATCTCCAGACGTGTGGTGCACCATGCACGCCACGAAGCAGACAAGATGGTCTATGATGGCATTGACCACAAGTCGTATGATATCTTCCGCCTCGCCAACCAGATGAGGAAAGAGAATGTTGATGTTGTAGGTGACAAGCCAGTGAAGAATGACGCTCCGGAAATGTCAATGAGCAAGGAGGCAAAGCAGAATGCGTGGGCTGAACATTACGAAAGGCTTCTCAACATTGAATTTGACTGGGACCCTGATCATCTGTCCAACGAACTGCCGTTAGAAGGACAGCCTATCCCAATCACTATTGACATGGTGAAGAAGGCCATCTCAAAGATGAAGTTGGGCAAAGCTGCAGGTCCTTCAGGCATAGTGTTGGAGATGATCAAGGCAGCAGGTGATACAGGTGCCACCATGATCCGCGAGCTTGCTACTGCGATTATCTGTCACACGGGCCCAAAAGGGGGGGTCAAGGGGTTTGTGAGAGTTAAGCCCCCTGTATCTGTCTGGAGATGAGACTGGGTGAACACACTCGCTTGACTAAATTGGGGAATTAACTCAAGATAGGCAGCACCCAGAACGCACTCCAGAAACTTAGAATAATGATTTGGATTGTCTCTCCCCTTATGGTACCCTGTGACACAGTGTTTAAACACAAATTGAAATAGCCGGGCCGCGTAGCGCAGTCCGTAACGTGTCTGACTACAGATGCGTGTCTGACTGCAGATCCAGGGGTCGCGAGTTCGATCCCAGCCCGGTACCATACTTTCGTGAAGATTGATCATGAAATAATTTCTACGGTCATTCTCCGCCCTTCCGCTGATTTATTCAAGAAGGGTTGTTGTCAGTTACAAGCGAAAGTATGTGCACAAATTACTGGTTAACCGCTTGCTCAAGCCTGCCCAGGAAAAAGTGTGGTTAAGTGAACTGACCGTCCCGCAATGACCATAGCTGTTGACATGGGACGTAAAGCAACAAAAACAAATTGAAATAACACTCTGAGAGGATTTGAATTTTCTATAATTTTAATAAATGTAAAAAGGTTCCTAAAACGCGATGGATGCAGACTGTTGAATTCACTGTTCTTAAAGTTCTAAATTACCAATGATATTCATTCACTATTCTTAAAGTTCTAAATTACCACTGATATTCATTCACTATTCTTAAAGTTCTAAATTACCACTGTTATTCATTCACTATTCTTAAAGCTCTAAATTACCACTGTTCCGGTAAATCAAAATATTCACAAGTTTGTACTTATTTAAACGCAAAATCACAAACAATATTTCTTCTGAATTTTCCTTAACCTACAATGACATCCAGCCAATATAATTTTCCAAAAAAATATGTGTTCACTTAGCCAAACAAATTGAAGATTCCACCAATATTAAAATTAATTATAAAAATGCCTTGTTTTATTTATTTTTAAGTCCTAGGTCCGAAGTTCAGTCTATAAATTTGGGCACATCACTTTTCCAAAACTGTCCTATAGGCTAAACAAAGATTTATAAGACCTAAACACAGAAAACCACAAAGTCAACGGTCTATGCAAAGTCTACAATGTTAAATCCTATTCATCCAGTTTAAAAGAAAAGATCTAGACTGTTCTACTCCCAGGTTAAGACTGACCGATGGACCCTCAAATTTGGGTCCCAGGAAAACTCCCTAGGTCCGAAAACAGCCAATGAAAAAATACTCAAACATTCGACCAACCAAACAATTTCTCTAATTGTAACCAATGAAATTAATTCTAAAATTCACTGCGGACCTGTGCCAACACTATGCTAGAAGCCAATCTGCTTAATGGGTGATAAATTGTTATCAACACACTCAACAGGTGACAACCATTTCCTCAATTTACAGTTCTATTGTTAGCCAAAGTGAGCTACTAGCTAAATGCACACCTCAAAGACCCTTAATAGTCTGGCTTGCCAAAGATGTCAACAACATCAAAGTCTGTATACCTGTTCCATGTGATAAGATCTCAAGTTGTCAGAATTAGCCATTTTTAAGTCAAAACAATTCTCAAGCCATCAAAATTATTTCCAATCTTATATCCAAACTTAGCCCCAAGCCAAGAATACAGTTTTGAACAGAATACTTTTTGGAAAATATGAAAATCTTAAACCTTAAATAAAAAAAAATGCCAAAATGAAATCATTAGATTAATTTTACATCAAAAACCCTATTTCAGACTCTTCCACCCAGACTCCGGTACTATAATACAGAAAAACTAAAAACACATTTTCTCATCTTTCTCTCACCTTAACATCAATAATTTAAGTGCAAATTTATCATTTAATTAATTAAAACAAAATGTATCAAATTTTCAGCTGGTGACATATCCGTGATGGCAATGTCCCAACTGACCGGGAGCAAAGTTTCATTGTCTGCCTTTACAAGGGCAAGGGTGATGCTTTGGACAAAGGCAACTATCGAGGCCTCAAGCTGACTGAGCAGGCCATGAACTGCTTTTTCTTAATTATACCGACACCGCAGTATTTAGAAAAACAAATCATGAGCAGTTAAAAATGGACAGAACAGAATAGAATAAAATCGGCAAATCATCAGTGTGTTTTTTTTCTCTCACGCCATGAATTTTCGTGAAATTTTGAGAGAATATCGCGGAATCCGACGTAAAATTTCCCTGCTACATGTGGTTGATTTGGAAGAAATTTTTCTGAAATGTGATGACTTGTGGCTTAGTGCACTTGCTTCTGGTGCTAGAGGTAGGGGTTTGATTCACACTCACAGCGAGAAAAAGTTTCCATATCCAAACATGTTTTCCTTAGTGTATTTTGCAGGGATGACACTTAATCAGTGTGGGGCCCTTCAGATTGGGACATCAACTGGAGGATGGAGGACCCCTGTGCAGGTTAGCTAACCCTATGGCAATTAAGATAGGGTTACTAATCAATGTAGGCGTCAGTGCCGGACTTAAGGGGGGGCCCCACTGACAAGATTGACAATGAGTATCTTGAGGAATTTAATTCATCCTTATCTCGGATTATGTCGAATCGAAACGCTCATGTTCTGGTTGGAGGAGATTTCAATTGCGTCGACATAGAGTGGAGTCACATGCAAGTACCTCATGGGGTGCAAAAAAGACAGTCTCAGCAGCAACTTTTGGATATTATAGTAGAGCACTGTCTAACTCAAGTTGTAAACATACCAATGCGCAATGATAAAACTCTAGACCTGCTTTTTACTAACGCCCATCCCCTGTGAATAGAGTCAAGGGGATGCCCCCGATCGGCAAAGCTGATCATGACATTGTATATGTTGAGTATGACATTAAGGATAAAAGAATAAAACAGGCATCACGCAAGATCTATCTCTATAAACGTGCAGACATGGTCGGCCTCAAAGACCACATGGCCCAATTTAAGGACGCGTACCTTTCACATGTCAGTTAATGACATGTGGGTCAAATTCAAAACAGGCTTTGTAGAGGCTGTAGAAAGGTTTATCCCATCAAAAATGACCAAAACAAAATACTCTGTGCCATGGATCGATGCAACGATCAAACGGCTTGTAAAAAAGAGACATAAGCTTTACCTTTGTGCTCGCAAATCAAAGGACCCTGGTGTCAAGATTCATTACAAGCGGTTCAGAGCACATGTTCAGAAGGTACTGAGAGATGCCTATTGGAAATACGTTTCCAATATATTTACGTTCGAGAACGATAGCTAGGATCCCGACACTCCCAAGCCTGAAAAGATTAAAAAGTTTTGGTCATTTGTCAAATCACTTAAAAAAGACGCATATGGGATCACATCACTCAGAGAAAACGAAATTCTTAAGACAGATTCTAAGGAAAAAGCCAACATTTGTAATAGGCAATTCCAATCAGCCTTCACACGTGAAGGCGACTCTGACCAACCCTCGAAAGGGGCTAGTCCGTTCTCCTCCATGGGGGACATAACAGTTGACCCGAAACAAGGTTGGGCAGTCGAAACCACCCCCGGTTTTAACCAGTGGTTTTAACCGGTTAAAACTGCCCCGGTCAATATGCCAAAAAGTGGTCAATACTGGTCAATACGAATCTGAGTGGTCGATTGAAAATTCTAAGGGACGTTTTTGAGGTGGATTTAGATATTTGTACTAGAGGTTTTATGTTCTATCTATTGAAAAAAAATACTGTTTCGTCCCTGCCAAGGGCACTTTTCATGGTGAATTTCAATCTCAAGACCTTTGCACTGAGTTCAGCATTACAGTCCATGCACCTAACACTAGTTTTTCTTGCATCATCAAAGGCAGAATAGAATAACCATACAGGGTTTTTGCTCAATTTTGAGACAATAACTTTTATTAGTTTATGACACTTGGTTAATTAATATTAACTGATAACAGCAGATAACTGAATGACCACACTTTCACACCTCTATATACACACAGATGCCACTGAATTAGCCAATACATTTTAAGCTCAGTGATTGGATAGGTGTTATAAACTGGACACACCTTCTTCAGTCTAAGAGACATGCCCCGTATTTTGACAGTTTTGTTTGTTCTAGGGTATTTAAAGCAAAAAATAACTCCTTGATATATCTGATATAGTGTTGACATTAAGTGTTTTCTTTATAATTTTCACACCTTTGTCTTTTCAGGTAAGAGGCCAAACCAATTTGAATTTTAACTAATACAGCATTTTTTATTTGTACATTATGACCTCTTTGATGATAAATTTGAAGTAATGATTTCTTTTTTACTTTACTTTTAGTCCTCGATTTAAATATTTTTTTATTTCTATGAAAAAAGCTAGTTTTAAAATTTATTTATCTGCATGACTTGAATTTGCCTTTTTTTATTAATGGTTAATAGAAAATAAGTTCAAAACTGTTAGTCTGAATTGAAAGTTTAGGTAATGATTTGGACTGAAGATCTAAAACTATTGGCATTTCATTTTTGTTTATTTTACGGCTTATTAATTATTAATTTTCTTTTAAAGCAAACTCAACTAATAAAACAACAACACATTTTTAGTATTATCTTATATTAAACTAATTTTAGTCTTTATAAAGTTCAGTAAAATGGGGGATAAATAATGCCAAGTATCTTCACATCAACCAAGTTTTTTCAATTGACCAATTGACCACCAATCGACCAGTAATGACCGGTTAAAACCAGTAATGACCACTGGTCTGGTCAATATGCATATTGACCGGTCGATTGCCAACCTTGACCCGAAAGGGATAACCAAACTGTTGGACGGACTAAATGTTCATAAAGCCTCTGGCCCAGATGGACTGAATGCCAGAGTACTTAAAGAGTGTAGCAATGAGATCTCTCCAATACTGGCACTCATCTACAATGAGTCTTTAGCTCGGGGTGAGGTACCAGATGAGTGGCGACAAGCAAATGTTTCTCCGGTCTTTAAAAAGGGTGAAAAATATGATACTGCTAACTACAGGCCGGTGTCGCTCACATGCATCTGCTGCAAAACCCTAGAGCATATTTTAGTCAGCAACATCAACAAACACTTAGCCTTAGATAGCATACTTGCTGACTGTCAGCATGGTTTCCGAAGTCAGAGGTCTTGCGAAACCCAGTTGGTCCAGTTTGTGCACGATATCATCAGCAACCTGGATGGGGCTGTGAATCGTGGGCACAAACAGACAGATCTAATCATAATGGATTTTGCTAAGGCCTTTGACAAGGTTCCACACAGGAGGCTATTACATATATTGGAATATTATGGGATTAGAGGATCCACCCACAAGTGGATCAACTCATGGTCCTCTGGGCGCACTCAACAAGTTGTTTTAGATGGCCAAGCCTCAGATCCAGTCCCAGTGCTATCCGGCGTGCCCCAGGGGTCGGTCTTAGGTCCAGTCCTGTTCCTGATCTTCACAAATGATCTGCC
Organism: Loripinus fragilis; assembly: GCA_964019695.1. NCBI lineage: Eukaryota > Metazoa > Mollusca > Bivalvia > Lucinida > Lucinidae > Loripinus > Loripinus fragilis. The sequence continues at coordinate 20,130,124 of OZ026520.1, read as the reverse complement.
GGATAACATCAGGTCTTCTGTTCACCTGTTCGCAGACGATTGTGTCCTGTATAGGAATATTCATTCACTTCAGGATTGTTTGACCTTGCAAGAAGACCTCACCAGCTTAGGACAGTGGGAAGCCGATTGGCAAATGAAATTTAACGTAGCCAAATGTCACTCAATGAGAGTGACTCGGCATCAGCATCACATTTCGACTACTCACTACACAATCAAACTTTGGAAAATGTTCAGTTGGCAAAATACCTTGGTATCACCATTACAGATAACATGGATTGGGGTCAGCATATCTCTGAAATCTCTTCCAAAGCAACTAAGACACTGGTTTCCTTCGCAGGAATTTGGCTTTTGCACCTAGGAATACAAAGGAAGTTGCATACAAAACTTTGGTTCGGCCTAAACTAGAGTATGCAGCACCCATTTGGAGCCCTCACTCGAAACTTCAGATTAATCAGATTGAGAAAGTTCAGAGGACAGCCCGCTGGACCTGCAGGAGATGGCGAAACACAAGTAGTGTCGGCGAAATGCTTGATGAGCTTGAGTGGCCATCTCTTGAGGCCCGTAGGGACCAGTCCTCCTTGCTTCTCTTTCACAAGATTCATTGTGGAGCAGTGTCTATTGAAAAAGACAAGTATATGACCCCTGCTCTTAGTTTGAAAACTACCAGGTCATCACATAGTGCTCAATACCGCAGACACCAGACATATAGTGATGCCCTGAAGAATTCTTTTTTCCCCCGAACTATTCCACATTGGAATAGTCTGCCTCCTTCTGTGGCAAATGCCCAGTCCACAGAGGAGTTTAGGGCACTCCTTATTTAAACAAAAATCCAGCCAAAAGTTTTTGTGTTTTTTTTGTGTTGTTTTGTTTTTTTGTGTGTTTTTTGTTTTTTATTTTATCAAAATTTCCAAATTCGCACTCCCTGGTGTATCGTAGGATGCCCTGTTTCAGTGACTGACCTGTTTCAGTGACCTTTTGAAAATGAGCTGCCATTTCCAAATGCAATGTTTCATACATCTGAACATAAATGAGAGGTGATATATAGGCATTTGACTTCCTATGAGACTGAAAATCAGTAGTATACAAACAGGCGTAGTTTCACAGACTTGTAATTTCCATGGCAACCCCAATTTTTGGCATTTTTCTTATTACTTTTTTACCCTTTCCAGTTCAGGCCTACAACTTTGGTTAAAAGCAACATCTGGATGTATTTTCTGTTGTGATATGACTTCCGTCTTGTTTTCTATCACTTCACAGGCTAAAAGAACTGATCAGCTAGATAGTTTGTGAAAGAGACCAGTTTGAAACTTGTGGTGTTCTTATATCATTTAAATAGATATTTTAGTCAATTGGAAAAATGATTATGGACTTTTTACTTCTGAAAAACTTGCAATAAGATTGCCAATATCTCCACAATTAAATAAATAGACATTCAGCATCTCCTTGCATCATTAAGGTCAATTTTATGAAATCAATTCCATTCTTCACTTATTTTTGCCCAGTATTTTTAACCCTACCCCCTTAGGCTTTACATTATGTTTGTGCTACATAACCAGTATCTTAAATGTGAACTGTATTTCATTATAAAGACAGACCGTAATTGCTTCAACATGGTTTTGTCTACAGTTGGTGATAGTTAACAAGGAAAAGATGCTTTTGACGGACTGATGTTATTCTTCTTAAAATTAAGTGGGGGTCACTGAAACAGGTCCCAACCAATTTCTGTATGGAAATATGGGGAAGGTCAAGGTAAACGGTGTCAAATGTGTTATTTTAATTTTTCTGAACACTAATCTATGTCAAACATATTGCCTAAAGACAGTTCTTAAGTGAGCTATACACAAAAATGAATTGTTTCCAAGAAGTTTGATAATTTTGCTAAAATAACCCTTAGGGTCACTGAAACTGGTCCTTCCAGGATCACGGTGTAGCATCGACTCCGGAACTTGCTACCAGGTGAATCGAATGTCAACACAGACATGGCATGTAGTGGGGTGAGTCAAACGTTTTTTTAGTGGTTTGTAATGAGCGCCTGCCGTCGAAGTGAATAGAATTCATCTTTAGAGAAGTCAAACACTTGTCCGTGCCCGCCAAAATGATCAATTCTTGCTGTATGTCACAAAACATCGTGAAACACTGCCAGCTGGTACCGCTAAAAACAGCATGTCCCATCAAAAAATGTCTGTTTCTACAGTGTTTAAAACCGTTTTCCACCTCATTTTCAATGCCAAAATAATGAGCATATTGGAAATCACGTTCAGTATAAGTTTTATTTGTAATGATCTTGATTTGACTGATATATTATCAAAAACAGAAAACGCTTTGAGTACGGCAATTTACCAGTCCGAAGTACGGCAACTTGAAAAAAACATTAAATTTACAGTACGGCAATTTGCATCGACATGTTTGTCTGTAAAAACTCCCCCAAACCACCCAAATCACCCTAAATGAACACCAAAACCAGCCTCTCCAGCTTCGAACAACCTCATATCCCCAAACACACGACACCAAACACCTCAGCACCAGATATGGACCAGAACACGAAACTTTGGTACTTGTCACATATTCGCAAAAGTTTTATTTAATACGCTGATGCTGACGTAGTTCTTATTGAGACTTACTTCTATACCTCCATCCATTTGCATTGTGTATGAGAGCAGCAAAGGCCCTGGCGAGACTGCGTGGATGCACAGGCTAGTCTGGGCGTTTGGCTGCTCGTAGTACACAATCTCATGTACATGCGTACGGGTGTAAATGGGGATTACTGATTAGCGAATTATGGCCATAAAATTAAGCGATTAGCGAATATTGGCCCTAAAAGTTAACGTTTAGAGATTTTAGGGGTGACCAAATAGTGGAGTGTTAAGCGCTAGTGATTAGCGAATTTCGGCCTAAAATTTAATGATTAGCGAAAAAATACCAAATATCGAAATGACGCGTTTTCGATGGAAGAAAATTATTCCAATTCGTTTTTACAATAAACCGTTACTGATAACCGATTTTGGGGGCTATTTTTATAGATACTGAATTTTGGGTCTTAATTTTTCTGATTACTAATTTTTAGGTGTAAATTTTACTGATCAGGTAATTTTTGGGCGTAAATTTTACTTATTAGCGCTTTTTGGGTCTAAAATTTACTGATTAGCGTTTTTTAGTCCAAATTTTAATGATTAGCGACTGTCGTACCAACCAAGAGTGACAGTGACGTTATATGTTGTTTACCATTGCTAAGTATACAATGCTAGTACAATGTTAAACATTAACGTGTATAGTACACCTCATGTTAGAAGATGCCGCTTTAATCCTATCCTGAAGGTTGCTCTCACTGTCACTCTTAGCTGGCAGGACATTTGGAAAGGCTGGTTTAATGTGGTGGTTTGGTTAATTTCTTCAACCGTGGGTGGATATTTGAACATAATATTTCCACTCCTCTTACAAATTGTAAAATTAACCTGTAGTCTCGATTTCGACTTGAATTGTATTGTAAGTGCATCGAGATTAGACACCCAGCCAGGGTCTGAAAAATGAATTGTTAAGCGTAGACCAAGCTTTTTTGTAAAAGTTTAAACTTGTGTTAGTAGTAAGGGAAATAATTAAGTGATAATACGAGCCGAAGCCCACAACCACAAAGCCAATTGAACTCGAGTTCAAACGACTCCGCTTACACCAAGACGAAAACCACATAGGCGTAGCTAGGAAGCTTTGGGGGAGGGGTTGTTAAGCCTCAATACTTGTGTGGGGGGCATGATGTTTTGGCAGAGGGGTCCAACTTTTACTTTTTTGACAGGGGACACTGTTAGCGTGACGACATCGAGCCACCAGCGAAAAGCCATTGAATTTGCTGGCAAACCGATGATGGCCCAACATTGAATGCTAAATTGGCAACTTTGTGATTCTTCACTGGACCAGCATTGCAAGGGTATACTATATTTCTGCGATTTTCAGGGGGATCCAGAGACTCCTGCCCCCTCCCCCGGATACACGCATGAATACCTGCAACATTTTCAGTACAATACAAGAGGGTCCGTGGAAGCACCCCCGAACCTCCACAAAACCATATCGGACCAGGCTCAACCGCAAACTAACCAGCACGTATTCCATACAATCTCACGACCAGGATAACCACAACCTTTAAAGCAGACTTTTGCGCATCATGCGTGGGCCTCTCACAGAGCGATTAATACAAGTACTATAGTAAAGAAACCGGTAAGGGACCCAAGCATATGGGCCCCCCTGTGAAATAAGCAGACGAAAAAATGTGAAAATCTGGATCCGCGCAAGCGCAAATGCGATGAGCACCAAACCCTGGTGCACTTAGACGTACATGTATGCCCAGTGTTTGTGTGTGTGTTGGGGGGATACTCTCATTTATACATATACAATGTATACATGAAAATCCCAAAAATATTGAAATGAAAAGATTTTGTACCCCCAAAAATGGTCTGAGCCTACATATGAGCCATGACATGTGATTTCCAACAATGTGGCATTTTGGCAGGTATGGACTCAGACGAGCCTGTACAGCCATCCTTTAAGCTTAGAAACTCCAATTATGTTCGATCAGTAGCTTAACAGCCATAGAGTATTTAAGTGACTAGCAAAGGCTCTGATCAGTCTGTGCCTATGCGCAGGCTGGTCTGAGCCATTGCTGGTCGCACATACCACATTGTTGGAAATCTCATGTCACGGCTCATTATTATGTGTGAGAATATCAGAGTCCTCCCTCCCTCCCCACCCCCCCCCCCCCCCCCCCCCCCGGCAAGTATGTTAGTACACGAGGCAACGGTTTTAATTTGTCAAAGTGTGTCATTTATCTGGGCAAGTTGAGTTGGTGTGCTGGAGTGTGTGATGGGACAGGGAAAATTGAAGTCAAGATTGGTGGAAGTTTGGTGTTTTAATACTGACCCATAAATAACATTTCCGATTTCATCACAAATAATGTCTTATGACGTCACCTTTCAACGTCACGCTCAGTATAGTAAAACCCGGAAACATCTGATTGAATACTTTCACAAAATTGTACTATGTATCGATAATAGACCATACTGACCCTCTTGAATCATTACGGACATTGGTTGGTTCCCAACGGCAGCTTCTTCGAGAAGAATTCTATCATTTTCAAAATAAGTCGCCGTACTGTTCACTAGCAAGACGCCGTCCTGTGATTCTGTGTTGTGTCGCAAATTGCCGTACTCAAGTCGTCGGAAATTTCTCTTGATTATATCCAGCTCTGTTAGTTTTTGGAGAAAACTTTTGCTTCAATATATACACTAGTGATGTCAATACATGTGCATAGTAGCGGATTGAATTGGCATCTTCCACTTACAAGATTACAAGGCGAATTTTGAAGCTGACATCAGTTTTCGCGGTACCAGGCAGCAACAATTACAGTAAAAAGTCAACTAAAAATCACTTTCATATCATTGTTGGGTGTATATTTCAAAGATAAATATGTTCAGATAAAAATATATCCATCTTAACTCATAACGCCGTGATAAAACAGTATAATAACAACTTTTTTTTACCGTCGTCATGCCTGCCATTTGTTTATAATCGATAAAGTTGGTAGCAAGTTCCGGAGTCGATGCTACACGGTGAGGATAATGAACCAGTAAAGATAGAAAGAAAGAAAGAAAGCTACTAGATTGAAAAAGATATGAATTGAAACGAGTGGATATATCATCGCAACTTAATATCTCAACACAATTTATTACCAAACAACACCCATCGTTTATTTCATTTCATTTTTTTTTCTTTTCTCTTTTTCTTCTACATGGGCGCAGACATCTTGAAAATGGGTGAATATAAAAAATCGCTTTAAAATTTATGACGAAATATTTATAACGATTTACTTATGGAAGTTTATAGTCCTTTTTTTCATTTGCAGAATTATAGAATTAGGCTAGAGAATAGGCAGAGTTCTGCCTGTAGAAAATTCAATTGTGTGACAGCCAAAATATATTTTTTAATTTCAAAATTCGCGCTCCCTGGCATAATCCCAGCTAGCAATCTATATGGGCAGTGCAACACGGTTCCATATTGGTCCCAGATGGGCTGGCCCATTTAAATAAAATAAAATAAATGGTAGAAGCAGGGGTGGATCAAGGATTTCTTGCTAGGGGTTCAAATTTACAAAGGAGGTTTCGATTTGAAAATTGTACATGATTAGTTTATAGTTTACACACTGGTCAATGTAAACGCACCGGTGGTTGTTACAACGAGCTGGTGGTTGCATTTTACAGCACCGGTGGTGGCGTAAATGGTAAAAAAATCTATACCGGTTGACTTTATTATTTATTTATAAACTTGCATTTATTTTATTTGTGATGACACCTGGCGCACAGACCACCGGTAACATTGCAGTTTATGGCTCTGCCAAGCAATAGGTGATTTAATTCATGGTTTGGACTGCAAATCCAACAAAGTTCTGGAGTTTTGCCGTGACAGTGCGTTGTAATAAAAATTCCTCAATAAAACATTTGCTAGTTTACCAAGAAAAAAAACAAAGTAGTAATCGTTTTTTGGATGTTATTTCATTGGAATATGACAACTGCTGCGATTAGACGTGCAGATTTCACTCAATTTTGGCAGTTACACTTGAAAAAAGCACCGGGGGCTTAAATTCATTTTACTGTTACCAAATCTTCGCCCTAGATTCTGCTGTTGTTGAAGTTCAAGAAATGTTCAGCTCGCATGGAGGCCATCTAACTAATGCAATGTATCATCACGGAAAACACTCTAATCAAATTCACACTCCATGATGAAACAAAGAAAAGGGCTCATGACTCACAGATAGTCAAAGCTAAAGAAAGTAAGTAAGGTTGCAAAGATCAGGAATCGATACAATCAAGTACCACACCTGACCCAGGATACCAATGGGAAAGTGACAAACTCACAGAAGACACCACAAACGAGAGCCAAGAGGTCAGCCCTTTCCCAGCAGGTGACCACGAAGCACATATAAACAGACGCGCACAAAACATAGCAAACACAAGACAGAACAAAAACATAAAAGATCCACAAAAGAAGTACCGCCTTGGAACGGTCAGCAAAATATTTTACTAGAGGGCTTAAACCGGTTTAACGGCGCCAACCTCACCCTTAATTCAGATGTGGATCAAGACACATAGATATTTGGTTTGCATGAAAGACCCCTAACTTATCAATGCATCATCTCCTAAAACATATAAATCAAGATATAACAAGGAGATAAAGCAAGGATAAGGACTCAACAGTAAATTAAACTGAATACCGGAGCAAAAGAAATCCAACAGGTAAACCCCGGTGGGCCCGACAAACAGCCAAAGCATCATGCCCCTACCATCTCATCAATAGATAAGTCTTTAAGTCGGAACCATCATAGAGTCTGAAGTCCGACCCACCGGCGTGCAATTAAAGAGGAAAGCAAAGTTGCCAACTGTGATTGGGTTGACTACCAAGCATGCAGTCTGTTGCAATACATTAATGTTATAGCCAATCTTTTTATAATGGGAAATTATTTTAATGAACTGCGCTGAAAAATTATTAGAGCCAACAATCTTCTTCAACTTATACACCAAGTCACCATAGAAATCAGGTTCCGAAAGTCCTTGGCGCAAGAGAGATTTAAGTCCAACTTGGAATTTAGAAATCAAATCAAAGTATCGTCTATAAAATTTTGAAAATGTTTTGCGAAGTTTATGATACCGATAGCCCTGTTTAAGAAGTTTCTGAGTTAACAATTTATTGCGGGTGTTGAAGTCAGTAACATAGCTAGATGCTCTAGCAAAACGAATGAGTTGAGAGATATAGACTCCATAGGATGTAGAACGAGGAACATCACCATCTAAAAATGGGAAATTGACAATTTCAAAATCAAAGTCGTCACGTTTATCATAAATTTTGGTAGAAACAATACCATTAGAAATTGACAAATGCAAGTCTAAAAATGCGGCTTCGGTATCAGAGGCATTGGCTTTATTAAGTTGGAGCTCTGAAGGGTATATTTGACTAACCATAAGTTGAGCCACGGTGGGTCCAGCTACAGATAAGCATCAGGCACCAACCCACCGATTAAAGCTTTACGTCAGAGCCGTCATAGAGTCTGAGGCCTGACCCACCGTCGTGTAATTAAAGAGGAAACCATAGCTATAAACCGTGATTGGGTTTAAAACTAGGCATGCAGACTGTCGCATGATATCCAAATTATGTCCAACCCTTATATAACGTTTAACTATCTTTTTGAATTGATCACTAAAATTAGGTTTTCCAACAATTCGTTTGAATTTATAGACTAAATCACCATAAAATATAGGTTCTGATATGCCTTGTTGCAGAAGAGTTTTTAACCCAATGTTGTATTTAACAATTAACTTGGAGTGTCTGTGGCAGAATTTAGCAAATGCTTTTCGAATCCTGATTTTGGAGCACATTTATTATGCTACATATATGTCTATAAAAATGACAAAATCATGTAGAATCGGATCTTCTGCAGATCAAATCATAGCTGAAAATGAGATCATTTTCAGCAGGAAAATGGCAAACACTTGCTAAAAGGTGTCATAAAAAATTCCTTAAGGATTAATTAGACACTTAAGAAAATGTTCCTTATTTCATTTGACAACAGAGCAAATAAAAAAAGTTGACCAATAATGTCATTCAATGTTCACAATTATTATAGAAAATTTTTCAGAAAAGGAATTATTTGACTTTCAAGGTATCACTGTACGATTAGGCACCGTGAGTGTGGGTGCAATATGATTTATGTGCATTAGAAACAAGTACGGGCGTACTTTGGTCAACCCCAATTTTTGCTCTGCTGATACCTGGTCATGATTTATTTTACATACTAGAAGCTCTCCTTTAGCCAGGCAGCTCCTGTAAGTTTCAGTTAATTCTGTATTGTTTCCACTTTGGGAAAAGTATTTTTCCAGGTCAGTGTATTCTTGGGCGGGAGCGGCAGGAAATTTGAAAAAAGTACGGTCTCCACAAACTCTAAAATATTTTAGAAAATCAATCTGATGAAATCTGCGCTTTCACTGTTTAGTTTGTTTCTCTTGAGTTTTTGAACAGGAATGTGTGTTGATAAATGATCAAAGAGATACCCTGTAGAAATAACGTGTGTATTTTGAGCATTAAACTATATAGGAAAAAGCATTAGTACTGTGAGACCTTTAAACATGTATTTGATGAGATAATGTCAAATCTGAGCTTGGCTCAAGACTATCCAACTGTATTTACTGTACAAGGGACCTTTTTCCTGCCTGTTGTATATTTTTGCTTAACTTTTATCCTGTTAGATAATTTTGCACGGTTTTGTCATCTGTTCATATTTTTCAGAATTACCCTTCTTTTGAAGGATAGCATCAGTATTAATAAGTATGAATTCAGATCTGACCTAACATTTTGTTGAGCCTGATTGAGTCCAAGCTGTTTGCATTGGATATCAGCAGACGACAAAGCAGGTAGCAGGCTAATCGACTAGCCCTTTCATTGCTGCATACAGAACAGTCATTTTTGCAAACTGTCTCCTGGGTAAAACGCAACATAAGGTGGCATTTCATCAGGGTCTGCACTATTTGTTAAGATACGAACAAATTTTAGGGACTGAAATACATCATTTTATTGAAATTTTGACTGGTAGCAAATACAAAATGAAATATTCCATACTAATGGTATTTTAAATATGCGATCTTGAGCTACATTATTCTCTTTGTTCTATTGCTGGTACCTGTCTCCGTACAACTTACAATAGTTTTTTTAACCAGTTTCATATTTTTTGTAAAAAAAAAAAAAGCAAAAGTTATCATAAAGTTATTGTAAAGTAATCATGATTACAGGCTATTTTGCAATGTAATCGATTACATTACGATTACTTGTTATCATAAAAATTCACGATTACAGATTACTTAATGATTACTAGTGGAGCGGGAAATGTCTGTTTTTTGAGACGATCATGCAATTCCGGATACAAGCATGAGACTTTCAGATTATTTTCTTCAACCCTTTCTTGTAAATATTTTCTCGTTAGCCATCGCAATTTTTTCCATTTTCAAGATGGCTAACGGAAATTTCAAAATGGCTGCCAAATTCATATGATAAGCAGAAGGTAAAGTGAAAAAAAGAAGGCACATGCAGATATAAGCATGAAACTTGGTAAAAATGTTCATGAGCATGAGTAATTTGAATATTTATTCTTAGCCAATCGAAATTGGCCTATTTTCAAGATGGCGGTGCTAAATCCAAGATGGCCCCCGCAAAAAACGTCAGATCAGAAAATGAAGATTTTACATGATACAAAGTAATTAAAAACATCTCAAATGGTATAATTGGATGAAATATGTCATGAAATAATACTGGTTACCTTGAATCAGCCCTATCTGAGTATTAAAATGGACAGAAAGGGGGAGGGGTAAGTAAAACTGACTAAAATGTTTGTTTGTTTTTGTTTGTTTGATTTGATTCTTTACGTCCCATCAACAATCTTTCAGCTATATAGGGACGGATCTTCCTGGGTTGAACCAGTACTAAGCTATGATAAATGTGTCTTGCTCAAGGACCACAACGCAGTGACGCCGGTGAGGCTCGAACCTGCGGCCCTCCGGTCTCGAGTTAAGCACTCTACCACTGAGCCACTGCGCTCCCATGACTAAAATGCAGTGTTGTCGTCAAACTAAGGTAAAAATGCAAAGAGATGTCGTTTGCTTGTTTGCGCTACAATCTGATTATAAGCTAGGGATTATGTAAGTACTAGAAAAGCAATAAACAGGAACTGGAGCGATCAAAAGCCACATCTCACTCTTAAAACCAAAATGATAAGTAATTTAAAAAAATACAAATAGACCAAAATACAGTGAGAACAAATGACCAATCGAGTGGGCAGCTATTTCTCAAAAGGTGGCCACTCAGCAACCCAAACAGAACTTTAAGAATATGAGCCTGAGGGTATTTAAGTAGCATGTAGTGGAGTTAATTTGCTCTTGGATTTTTATGCAATTAAAGATGTACTAGTGTTGATAAAATTCATTTTTGTGGATATACTTGAAAAGTAACAAGATAAGAACATTCTGGTGAAATTTTGAGAAAATTCGTTTAGAAATAAAAAAGTTATTGGTTGGAAGAAAAATTGAAGTTTCAATATTATATCAGTGAGCAAGTAGCCATTTTATACCTGTACACCTGTTTACCTGTAAAAAAGGATTAAGATTACTCACCCAAAGGAGCTTTAATTCATTCTTAAATGCAGACTGGTTTTGATTTTGACCTGAGTCAGCAATGAGTTCACAAAAGGAACAAAAGAAACAAAAGGCTAGTGCACTGACCAGTAAACACAACACTGAAGGGGTTTTCTCAAAAGAGAAAGAAAAACTGTCAAAGGGAGAAAAGGAGCCTGCTGGTAAAATGCAAAAAAGGACATTTTCTGAAGTTTCTGAAGCCAGCATGGAGGAACTTTCCTTCATCCACCAACCGCTAACTAGCCTCCAAGAAGAGATGAAAGAAACAAAGGATGGAATAAAAAACCTTATGACTAAGGATGATATACAATCTTTCATTTCTAAGACAGTAAAGAGTGTAATACAGGAGATGGAAACTAAACTGATCTTACTAGTTGAAAAGCAAGTGGAAGAACAATTAAAAGAGAAGACAGCAGAACTTAATAATAGACTAGATTACATGGTGTATGAAAACAGTGAAATCAAAGATAAATTGGATAAGATGGAAAAAGAATTACAAAAAGAAAGAGAAAACACCCAATATGCGATAGAAAAAAGCAATTACAATGAACAGTATTCGCGAAAAAATAATACAAAGATTTTGGGAGTAAAAAATATGGCCGATGAGACAGAGGATAAATTAAAAGAAGTAGTCATCAACATGGTCAAAGAGAAGGCAAATGTGGACCTGGACTCAGCAGATATAGTGGCTATACATAGAATTCCTTCGAAACATGAACCTAAACCTGTTTTGATCAAACTCAGAAATACCACTGTGAAGACACGCTTGGTGAGACAAAGAAGAGTAATGAAACAACAGGGAAATAAACTTGTAGATGATGTGACCAGAAGAAATACTGAGCTAATTAACAGACTCCTAAGCCATGAAAAAATAGAGTCAGCTTGTTTTTTCAATGGTGTAATCTATGGGAAAACGAGTGATGGCAGAAAGCATAAATTTGACTTGTTTTCGAACATAAATGAAGTTCTAAAAGCAAAAAAATAACTTGATAATGTTTAGTACAGACAGAATTATCACTCCAATGAAGACTACAGAAAATAACAAGTAATTAAAAGACAGTTTGTCTTAACAAATGTGTGATAGTGCTGGAATGAAAGGAAACTAGAGCAGAAGTCGATGGTACACCATCGCAAATACCCGCTTTTTGACCTATAACCTTTACCTTGGGGTCAAGGTCACACAAAATGTTGCTCAGTACCTTCAACATAATATGACCTATGCACCAGTAAAGTTTGAAGTTGCTATGTCCAATGGTTAAGGAGAAGAAGCATTTACAAAAATACACTGTATGACCTTGACCTATGGGTCAAGGTCACACCAAATGTTGTCTAGTGCCCTCAAAATCATATGACCTTTGCACCTGCAAAGTTTGAAGTTGCTATTTCCAACAGTTTAGGAGAAGATGCATTTACAAGAAAGTACATTATTTGACCTTGACCTTCAGGTCAAGGTCACACTAAATGTTGCCCAGTGCCCTCTACATCATGTGACCTATGCACTTACAGAGTTTGAAGTTACTACATCAAAAGCTTTATGAGGAGAAGGATTTACAAGAAAATTCAATGTGTGATCTTTGACCTTGACCTTGGGGTCAAGGTCACACAAGATGTTGCCCAGTACCCTCTACATCATGTGACCTATCCAGCTACAAAGTTTGAAGTTGCTAGGTCTAACCGTTTAGGAGGAGATACATTTACAAGAAAATACATTATTTGATCTTTGACCTTGACCTTGGGGTCAAGGTCAAACAAAATGTTGCCCAGTACCCTCAACATCATGTGACCTATTCAGCTACAAAGTTTGAAGTTGTTACGTCAAAAGGTTTAGGAGGAGATGCATTTACAAGAAAATTCAATATTTGACCTTTGACCTTGACCTTGGGGTCAAGGTCACACAAAATGTTGCCCAGTACCCTCTACATCATGTGACCTATTCAGCTACAAAGTTTGAAGTTACTAAGTCTAACCGTTTAGGAGGAGATACAATTACAAGAAAATACAATATTTGACCTTTGACCTTGACCTTGGGGTCAAGGTCACATGAAATGTTGCCCAGTTCCCTCTACATCATGTGACCTATTCAACTACAAAGTTTGAAGTTGCTACCTTTAAAGGTTTAGGAGGAGATACATTTACAAGAAACGTGACGGACGGACGTACGCACGGACAGACGGACAGACGGACGGACGGACGGACAGACGGACGGACGGACGGACGGACGACGGACCGACTTTGACACGAAATTAATATACCCTTTTTTTCTAAAGAAAAAAGCGGGTATAATAATAGGAGATTGTTGTTGTTTTTTGTTCTATATTCTGTTTATATCTCATTGGAAAACGAAATAAGGAAGGTAAGATTTTCTCATAACTTTCAAGATTTACATTCTTTAAATGGATCTTACAGCATTATAAGGGAGTTTCTCATCAGATAAAAAAAAATGTTACAAACTATGACCAAGCAGTCCAGACCCTGATCAGGCTCTCAAGTAGGAGTAATCAGGTTAGTGTCTGTACTTCACTGGCAAGTAGAGCCCCAATGAGTTAATCAGAGATGTTCACATTTAACTGTTCTTGCCATAATCTTCTTGATGCCAGCCATGGCCAAACAGCCCAGATCCTGATCAGGCTCCCCCAATAGGAGTGGCCTGGTCTGGATTTGTATTTCACTGGCAATAACCTGAGCCCTTGAGTCTAGGCCCAGATCAGGCTCCCCCATCAGGAGTAGCCTGGTCTGGACCTGTATTTCACCGAAGGTCTTATGAGTTAATCAGAGATGTTCACATTAAACTGTTCTTGCCATTATCATAATGTATTGTTGTCAACCATGGCCAAACAGCCCAGACCCAGATCAGACTCCCCCAAAAGGAGTGGCCCGGTCGGGATTTGTATTTCACTGGCAATAACGTGAGCCCTTGAGTCTAGGCCCAGATCAGGCTCCCCCATCAGGCGTAGCCTGGTCTGGACCTGTATTTCACCGAAGCTCTTATGAGTTAATCAGAGATGTTCACATAAAACTGTTCTTGCCATAATTATAATTTATTATTGCCAACAGTTGCCAAACAGTCCAGGCCCAGAACAGGCTCCCCTATCGGGTGTAGCCTGGTCTGGATTAGTATTTCACTGGCATTAACTAGAGCCATTTTGAGTAGATAAGAGATGTTCACTTAAGATTATTCTTGCCAAAAGTATAATTTATTGTGTCAAATTTGACCAGACAGTACAGGCCCAGATCAGGCCCCCCCCCCCCTATTAAAGAGTAGCCTGGTCCGGATCTGTATTTCATAGGCAGTAACTGGATCCCTTATGAATGAATCAGAGATGTTCAGCTAAAACTTTTCTGGCCATAATCATTATTTATTGTTGCCAACCATGACCAAACAGTCCAGGCCCAGATCAGGCTGCCCAATTAGGAGTAGCCGGTCCGGATTTGTACTTCTATGGTATTAACTAGAGCCCTAATGAGAAAATCAGAGATTTCACTTGAATTTGTAATTGCCATAATTATAATTTAATGTAGCCAACCATGACCAGACAGTACAGACCCGGATCAGGCTCCCCCGTTTGGAGTGGCCTGGTCCTGACCTGTATTTCACTGGCTTTAACTAGAGCCCTTATAAACAAATCAGAGACGTTTACTTTAATTTGTTCTTGCCATAATTATAATTTAATGTAGCCAACCATGACCAGACAGTACAGACCCAGATCAGGCTCCCCCATTAGGAGTAGCCGGTCTGGATTTGTACTTCTATGGTATTAGCCAGAGCCCTAATGAGAAAATCAGTAAATCAGAGATGTTCACATAAAATTATTCTTGCCATAATTAAATTTTATCTTTCCCAACCATGACCAGACAGTACAGGCCCTGATCAGGCTACCCCATTTGGAGAGGCCTGGTCTTGACCTGTATTTCACTGGCTTTAACTAGAGCCCTTATGAGTAAATCAGAGATGTTTACTTTAATTTGTTCTTGCCATAATTATTATTTAATGTAGCCAACCATGACCAGACAGTACAGATCAGATCAGGCTCCCCCATTAGGAGTAGCCTGGTCCTGACCTGTATTTCACTGGCTTCAACTAGAGCCCTTATGAGTAAATCAGAGATGTTTACTTCAATTTGTTCTTGCCATAATTATAATTTAATGTAGCCAACTTTGACCAGACAGTACAGACCCAGATCAGGCTCCCCCATTTGGAGTAGCCGGTCTTGATTTGTACTTCTATGGTATTAACTAGAGCCCAAATGAAAAAATCAGTAAATGGGAGATGTTTAATTTAATTTGTTCTTGCCATAACTATAATTTAATGTAGCCAACCATGACCAGTCAGAACAGACCCAGATCAGGCTCCCCCATTAGGAGTAGCAGGTCTGGATTTGTACTTCTATGGTATTAACTAGAGCCCAAATGAGAAAATCAGTAAATCAGAGATGTTTACTTTAATTTGTTCTTGCCATTATTATTATTTAATGTAGCCAACCATGACCAGACAGTACAGATCAGATCAGGCTCCCCCATTAGGAGTAGCCTGGTCCTGACCTGTATTTCACTGGCTTCAACTAGAGCCCTTATGAGTAAATCAGAGATGTTTACTTTAATTTGTTCTTGCCATAATTATAATTTAATGTAGCCAACTTTGACCAGACAGTACAGACCCAGATCAGGCTCCCCCATTAGGAGTAGCCGGTCTGGATTTGTACTTCTATGGTATTAAATAGAGCCCAAATGAAAAAATCAGTAAATCAGAGATGTTTAATTTAATTTTTTCTTGCCATAACTATAATTTAATGTAGCTAACCATGACCAGACAGAACAGACCCAGATCAGGCTCCCCCATTAGGAGTAGCCGGTCTGGATTTGTACTTCTATGGTATTAACTAGAGCCCAAATGAGAAAATCAGTAAATCAGAGATGTTTACTTTAATTCGTTCTTGCCATAACTATAATTTAATGTAGCCAACCATGACCAGACAGTATGGACCAAGATCAGGTTCCCCCGTTAGGAGTAGCCGGTCTGGATTTGTACTTCTATGGTATTAACTAGAGCCCTAATGAGAAAATCAGTAAATCAGAGATGCTATTAATTTGTTCTTGCCATAACTATAATTTAATGTAGCCAACCATGACCAGACAGAACAGACCCAGATCAGGCTCCCCCATTAGGAGTAGCTGGTCTGGATTTGTACTTCTATGGTATGAACTAGAGCCCTAATGAGAAAATTAGAGATGTTCACTTTATTTGTTCTTGCCATATC
The DNA here is from genome assembly GCA_964019695.1 of Loripinus fragilis. Taxonomy (NCBI): domain Eukaryota; kingdom Metazoa; phylum Mollusca; class Bivalvia; order Lucinida; family Lucinidae; genus Loripinus; species Loripinus fragilis. Next base: position 20,113,656 of record OZ026520.1, on the reverse strand, counting down.
TATAATTTAATGAAGCCAACCATAACCAGACAGTACAGACCCAGATCAGGCTCCCCCATTTGCAGTAGCCTGGTCCTGACCTGTATTTCACTGGCTTCATGACCCTTATGAGTAAATCAGAGATGTTAACTTTAATTTGTTCTTGCCATAATTATTATTTAATGTAGCCAACCATGACCAGACAGTACAGGTCAGATCAGGCTCCCCCATTAGGAGTAGCCTGGTCCTGACCTGTATTTCACTGGCTTCAACTAGAGCCCTTATGAGTAAATCAGAGATGTTTACTTTAATTTGTTCTTGCCATAATTATAATTTAATGTAGCCAACTTTGACCAGACAGCACAGACCCAGATCAGGCTCCCCCATTAGGAGTAGCCGGTCTGGATTTGTACTTCTATGGTATCAAATAGAGCCCAAATGAAAAAATCAGTAAATCAGAGAAATTTAATTTGATTTTTTCTTGCCATAACTATAATTTAATGTAGCCAACCATGACCAGACAGAACAGACCCAGATCAGGCTCCCCCATTAGGAGTAGCCGGTCTGGATTTGTACTTCTATGGTATTAACTAGAGCCCAAATGAGAAAATCAGTAAATCAGAGATGTTTACTTTAATTCGTTCTTGCCATAACTATAATTTAATGTAGCCAACCATGACCAGACAGTATGGACCCAGATCAGGTTCCCCCGTTAGGAGTAGCCGGTCTGGATTTGTACTTCTATGGTATTAACTAGAGCCCTAATGAGAAAATCAGTAAATCAGAGATGTCTACTTTAATTTGTTCTTGCCATAACTATAATTTAATGTAGCCAACCATGACCAGACAGAACAGACCCAGATCAGGCTCCCCCATTAGGAGTAGCTGGTCTGGATTTGTACTTCTATGGTATGAACTAGAGCCCTAATGAGAAAATTAGAGATGTTCACTTTATTTGTTCTTGCCATATCTATAATTTAATGAAGCCAACCATAACCAGACAGTACAGACCCAGATCAGGCTCCCCCATTTGCAGTAGCCTGGTCCTGACCTGTATTTCACTGGCTTCATGACCCTTATGAGTAAATCAGAGATGTTTACTTTAATTTGTTCTTGCCATAATTATTATTTAATGTAGCCAACCATGACCAGACAGTACAGATCAGATCAGGCTCCCCCATTAGGAGTAGCCTGGTCCTGACCTGTATTTCACTGGCTTCAACTAGAGCCCTTATGAGTAAATCAGAGATGTTTACTTTAATTTGTTCTTGCCATAATTATAATTAATGTAGCCAACTTTGACCAGACAGTACAGATTTTACAGATTGTTTATCTCAAATTTTTCTGGCCATAATCAAAATTTATTGTTGCCAACCATAACGAAACAGTCCAAGCCCAGATCAGGCTCCCCCATTTGGAGTAGCCGGTCTGGATTTGTACTTCTTAGCTAAAGCCCTAATGAAAAAATCTAGAGCCCTTATAAGTAAATCAGAGATGTTTACTTTAATTTGTTCTTGCCATAATTATAATTTAATGTAGCCAACTTTGACCAGACTGTACAGACCCAGATCAGGCTCCCCAATTAGGAGTAGCCGGTCTGGATTTGTACTTCTATGGTATTAACTAGAGCCTTAATGAGAAAATCAGTAAATCAGAGATGTTCACTTTAATTTGTTCTTGCCACAATTATAATTCAATGTAGCCAACCATGACCAGTCTGGATTTGTACTTCTATGGTATTAACTAGAGCCCTAATGAGAAAATCAGTAAATCAGAGATGTCTACTTTAATTTGTTCTTGCCATAACTATAATTTAATGTAGCCAACCATGACCAGACAGAACAGACCCAGATCAGGCTCCCCCATTTGGAGTAGCCGGTCTGGATTTGTGCTTCTATGGTATGAACTTGAGCCCAAATGAGAAAATCAGAGATGTTCACTTTAATCTGTTCTTTCCATTATTATAATTCATTGTTGCCAACCATGACCAGACAGTACAGGCCCAGATCAGGCTCCCCCATTTGGAGTAGCCTGGTCCTGACCTGTATTTCACTGGCTTTAACTAGAGCCCTTATGAGTAAATCAGAGATGTACACATTAAATTATTCTTGCCATAATTATAATTTAATGTAGCCAACCATGACCAGACAGTACAGGCCCTGATCAGGCTCCCCCATTAGGAGTAGCCTGGTCCTGACCTGTATTTCACTGGCTTTAACTAGAGCCCTTATGAGTAAATCAGAGATGTTCTTGCCATAATCATTATTAGGAAATGTTCACTTGAAACTATTCTTGCCATAATTATAATTTATTGGTGCCAACCATGACCAGACAGTACAGGCCCAGATCAGGCTCCCCTATTATGAGTAGCCTGATCCGGATCTGTATTTCACCAGCAGTAACTCAGAGTCTTTTTGAGTCCTTATGAGTAAATCTGAGACGTTTACTTTAAACTGCTTTTGCCTAAATTATAATTTATTGTTGCCAACCATGGGTCCTTATGAGTTAATCAGAGATGTTAACCAAAAACTGTTCTTGCCATAATTATAATTTATTGTTGCCAACCATCGCCAAACAGTCCAGGCCCAGATCAGGCCCCCCCATTAGGAGTAGCTTGGTCCGGATTTGTACTTAACAGGCATTAACTAGAGCCCTTATGATGTTCACTTTAAAGTGTTCTTGCCATAATTATAATTTGTTAATGCCAACCTGACCAAACAGCATTTACTGGAGCCCTTGGGAGGAAATCAGAGAAGTTTTTGATTTTAAATTGTTCTTGCCATAAATAATTTATTGGAACCAACTAGAGTAAATCAGGGATGCTTACCTTAAATTGTTCATGTCATAATTTTAACTTGTTCTTGCAAACTATGGCAAGACAGTACAGGCCCAGATCAGACTCCCTCCATTAGGAGTAGTCTGATCAGGCTCCAATAATGTCATGCTACTACATGTAAAAGATGACTAAAACAAACAACATCTGGCAATTTAGGCTAATATTCTGTTCAGAGATTTTTATTCCATAAGTTGTTGTTCCCAACCTTTCAACAAAAGGTGCAGGCCCAGACCAAGCAATTCATACAAGGAATAGCTTGATTAGGATCTGTGCTTTTGGTAATTACTATCCCAGACCCAGACAAGCAGTAGATATTGGTAATAAGCAAAACAATGCACTCTCCACACATAGTGGCATAAATCCATTAAATATACATTTAACCCATCAGAAGACACTCTGCACCCAGAATGGTCATAATGTCCCTTCTGAGTACAAGAGCTTGCTTCTTGACTATTTGCAAAATATACATAAAAAAGAAGTTTTAAATTAGACTCCTGAGATCCCCCTTGTGTTTCGTTTCGACAAGATGGGACCTAGGGAGCATTAGAGAAGCAAATATTTCATTGAAAACCGGTGCTGGTTGACCTCTTGTTTGCAAAAATAAGAGTTAGCTTGCACCTGTTGATGACACAAAGATATACTGAAGAGCAAAAGAAGCGCTTCATGCAAAGTTTTCCATAAATTACTCAGAAGGTAAACTCATGTAGCTCATGTATGTGAACCATATTTATAACCAGACAAAATTCTATTGCAGCGTTGCTTTTGCCCGTCAGTATATATTTTGTCTAGATTAGTGAAAGCTCTAGTGTATTGTTTGATTGCATTGGTTTGCTTAGTAGTAAACTTATCTTGGATAAAAAGATTTAGATACATCTAACAAGAAGTACCATAACTGCTGGAATTTCAAATTGTAATCTTCTTAACTTAATATTTACAGTATAGATTAATTGTAGCATCATGGACTACTGTACATATTATATCAAAGAACCATAGTGTATATAGGGTTCATATCAGTCATTGTGACCAATAAACCACATCCAACCCTATAAAGCTCTGCACAAGTAATTTTATACAAAAGTATATACCCGGACTTAAACACAGTGTGGATCCAGATCAGCTGGCTTCAAACGAAAACAGTAGATCTGGATCCTCATTGTCTTTCAACATCACAATAAACTCAATCTTTCTTAATAAAGGACGATAACCATCAGCAGATTGGCACTTATAAGAGCATGTGAGATTTGAGAGATGAATATGGTAAATTAAAAATGAATTTACTTTATTTAAAAGGAATAATTGTGTAAAATCCAAGAATATGTAGTTGTAGACTTTTAATGTGTCTACGCATTTTTTTTGTTTCATTTTTTCCTTTATTTTTCTCTATTTTGTATCAGTCATGCAGGGTGTGCCATTCAATCTTTTTAGTTAACTTGTGTGAATTTACAACTTCCGCAGATTTTTTAAAATATGACAGAGTTAAAAATACTTTCATATAATACCCAAGGACTGGGTGGAATTAAAAAAACAAATTGATGTTTTCCAGTATATTAAAAATAAAAATTTTGATATCTGTTGTCTACAAGATACACATTTTACAGAGAGTCAAGAAATATACATAAGGAATAGATGGGATGGAAATTGCTATTTTAGCCCAGCCGCCCAAGCAAACGCAAGAGGTGTAGCAATATTTTTTGCAAAAAATGTGGATTATAAAATACACACTGTTAAGCAAGATACTGAAGGAAACTACCTAATCCTGGACTTAAGTATATTCAATAAAAGATTAACTTTAGCAACAGTCTATGGGCCAAATAAAGATAACCCTATTTTTTTAGGGATCTATTTAGCAATATACAAAGCTTAGAAAACGACTCCTACATAATTTGCAGAGATTTTAATCTTGTATTAGACCCAGACTTAGATTATTTTAACTACAAACATGTAAACAATATTAAAGCCAGGGATAGCATACTCAACATCATAGATGAAAATAATCTCTTTGATGCTTACAGAGAGTTACACCCCTCTGCCAAGCGATATACATGGAGAAGAAAAAATCCTCTAAAACAAGCAAGACTAGATTTCTTTTTATTAACAGAGAATTTAATTAGTACAGTAAAACAAACACAGATCGAAACAGGCTATAGGTCGGATCATTCTTTTATTACATTAGTGCTTGCAATGGATAATTTTAAACATGGTAAATCCTTATGGAAACACAATAATTCATTACTAAGAGATCCGGAATATCTTCAAACAATACGGTCAAAAATTTTGGATATTAAAACGCAATATTCTTTGCCAATTTATAATCTTGAAAATCTTGAAAACATACCAGATGATGAAATACAATTTTTGATAAATGATCAATTGTTTTTAGAAACTCTTTTGATGGAAATTAGAGGAAAATCAATATCATATTCAAGTTATAAGAAAAAAACAATAAATAGTGCAGAACAAGAGTTAATTAAGAAAATTCAAGAAGAAGAAGATAATTTGGAAGAAGAATCAGTCCCAAAACTAGATCAAATGAAACAGCAATTAAAGGAAATACGTGAAAATAAGATGCAAGGAATTCTAATAAGGTCAAGAGCAAACATTATCGAAAATGGTGAAAAACCAACAAAGTTTTTTTGTAATTTGGAAACAAACAATTATACAAGTAAGACAATTAATGTTCTAGAAAAAGAAAATGGGGTTCTCATAACTAATCAAAAAGAAATTTTAAAGGAAACGGCAAAATATTATGAAAACTTGTATACAAGTAAAGACCATAATCTTTGGGATATTGATTTGGATACGCATATGCTTAATACTACTATTCCAAAATTAGAACAACAGGAGGCCAATAATTTAGAGGGAATGTTAACAATAGAGGAAGCAGGTCAAACATTAAAACATATGAAAAATAATAAGAGCCCAGGTACAAGTGGATTTTCAGCTGATTTTTTTAAAGTATTTTGGAAAGATTTGGGACATTTTGTTGTACGAGCAATAAATTATGGGTATAGGCAAGAGGAACTGTCTATTACACAAAAGCAGGGTTTAATTATATGCACACCAAAAGAGAACAAAAACAGACATTTTCTTAAAAACTGGCGCCCTATCACCCTTTTAAATACTGTGTATAAAATAGCATCGGGTTCCATCGCAAACAGAGTAAAAAAGGTTATGAATAAATTAATAAGTACTGATCAAACTGGATTTATGGAGGGTCGATATATAGGGGAAAATACAAGACTTCTGTATGATATAATGCAATACACAGAAGAGCAACATATCCCTGGTTTATTGCTACTAATTGATTTCGAAAAAGCTTTTGATTCCTTATCATGGAGGTTTATAGATAAAGTCCTGGGTTATTTTAACTTTGGCCCATCTATCAGAAAATGGGTTTCAACTTTTTATAAAAACTCATGTTCTGCAGTCACACAGTGTGGATTTTTATCAGCATTTTTCATGCTTGGCCGTGGATGTCGCCAGGGTGATCCAATATCAACATATTTATTTGTATTATGTGCAGAAATTTTAGCTGCAAAAATAAGAAGTAATAAAAATATAAAAGGTATCAAAATCAACAATACAGAAATAAAACTTTCACAATATGCTGATGATACATCAGCCTATCTAGATGGTTCACAAACATCACTAGAAGAAACATTAAATGAGCTTGACATTTTTGCCAATATCTCCGGCCTTAAGACAAACTTTGATAAAACACAAGTAGTTTGGATAGGGTCAAAAAAATATAGCACACACTCAATTAAAACCAGATGGAAACTATCATGGGGTACAAGTCAGTTTAAACTATTAGGGATTACTTTTGATGTGGATTTAACAAAAATAATCGGGATAAATTACGGTAATAAGATACAAACCTTAAAAAATTCTATTAAACTGTGGCAAAGAAGAGCACTTAGTCCATTAGGGAAAATAACGGTCATAAAATCACTTCTTCTGCCAAAAATTACTCATCTTTTGATAGCTTTACCCAATCCTGGAATCAAACTTTTACAAGAAATTAATACGCTATTTTATGATTTCCTGTGGAAAGGCAGAGCAAAAATAAAACAGTCTGTGGTGGTTAAACAATATTTTGAAGGAGGATTAAAGATGGTGAATTTATTTGCATTTGAGCAGGCACTTAAAATAACTTGGATAAGAAGAATGTTACAAGATGATAGCAAATGGCAACTATTTATAAAAAACAAGATTTCTATGAACACACTATTTTCCTGCGGCTCAGATTATATAAAAAATATCATAACTAATCTTAAAAATGAATTTTGGAAGGACGTGTTAAAAGCCCTATTAAAACTACAAACTGTGTTGGAGGTAGATAATGGAAAAGGAAAAGCTGACCATATACCTATCTTTTATAATAAATACCTTCATATTGCAAATGATGGATTCTTTTACAAATCCTGGTTTAATAATGGTGTGAAATATATCACTGACTTTATGGATAGTAATGGTAACTTTATCAAATATGAGGAATTTGTGGAAGAGACAGGGGTACAATCAAATTTCATACAATTTACAGGCGTTATTGCATGCATAACAAAATTCATGAAAGAAAATAGGGTAAAAATTGAAAAGAAACAAGGACCAATACTCCCTTCACTAATTGAGGTAATACAAAAACAGAAAAAAGGATCACAGAATATCTACTTAATTTTGAATAAAAACGATGATATCCCTACAGGTAAAATTAAATGGAATCAAATATATGAAATACCAGATCATTCATGGGGATATATCTATAAATCACCATATCAGCTAACAAAGTGCACAAAACTTAGATGGTTCCAAACATCAATTAATCATAGGATACTGCCGACCAACCACTTATTAAATAAGATGAATATTTCAGATGATCCAAAATGTACTTTTTGCGGAGAGGAAAATGAAACCATTTCACATCTGCTCTGGAACTGTTCACACACAAATGCATTCATTACAGAGTCAACAAAGCAGTTCCAATATAGATCAATTATATTAGACCTAAATGAAAAAAGTTTTATCTTAAGTCTTTATCCAAACATTATGCCGGAAATAATACAGCTCTTAATGTTAATAGTCAAATACTATATATACATGTGCAGAAATAATAAATGTGCAATGAATTTTAAGGTTTATAAATCATATGTTAAGACATTCTATCAGGCTCAAAGAGAGATTGCTTTAAGTAATAATGATATTGAAAACTCTCAAAAAAAATGGTACCGATACCAATGGTTACTAGTGTAATCCTGTTAAGCAAGAATTTTATACATAATTATCGGTATCAAATAATAAAAAATTGAGAATAACAGTCCACCCCACATAATGATTATTTATAGCACAAGCCAATGAAGGCAACCCTGCAAGACTGATCACAATAAATATATATAATTTTTTTTTTTTTTTTCGTTTATTGTAAGTATACCATAATTACCATTGTATGATTATCATCAGTATATATATATATATTTCATGTCATTGTGTCATTGTATGAAAGGAAGAAAGAATGAGCTAGTTTCATGATCAAAAATCTTGGTATGCTACCCTGGGCTACCAAGGTTTAATTGTTACAGGGCAATACTGAATAAATTAACAGACGAAAAAAAAAAAAAAAAAAAAAAAAAAAAAGTTGACCAATAATGTCATTCAATGTTCACAATTATTATAGAAAATTTTTCAGAAAGGGAATTATTTGACTTTCAAGGTATCACTGTACGATTAGGCACCGTGAGTGTGGGTGCAATAGGATTTATGTGCATTAGAAACAAGTACGGGCGTACTTTGGTCAACCCCAATTTTTGCTCTGCTGATACCTGGTCATGATTTATTTTACATACTAGAAGCTCTCCTTTAGCCAGGCAGCTCCTGTAAGTTTCAGTTAATTCTGCATTGTTTCCACTTTGGGAAAAGTATTTATCCAGGTCAGTGTATTCTTGGGCGGGAGCGGCAGGAAATTTGAAAAAAAGTACGGTCTCCACAAACTCTAAAATATTTTAGAAAATCAATCTGGTGAAATCTGCGCTTTCACTGTTTAGTTTGTTTCTCTTGAGTTTTTGAACAGGAATGTGTGTTGATAAATGATCAAAGAGATACCCTGTAGAAATAACGTGTGTATTTTGAGCATTAAACTATATAGGAAAAAGCATTAGTACTGTGAGACCTTTAAACATGTATTTGATGAGATAATGTCAAATCTGAGCTTGGCTCAAGACTATCCAACTGTATTTACTGTACAAGGGACCTTTTTCCTGCCTGTTGTATATTTTTGCTTAACTTTTATCCTGTTAGATAATTTTGCACGGTTTTGTCATCTGTTCATATTTTTCAGAATTACCCTTCTTTTGAAGGATAGCATCAGTATTAATAAGTATGAATTCAGATCTGACCTAACATTTTGTTGAGCCTGATTGAGTCCAAGCTGTTTGCATTGGATATCAGCAGACGACAAAGGCTGTCACTAGCAGGTAGCAGGCTAATCGACTAGCCCTTTCATTGCTGCATACAGAACAGTCATTTTTGCAAACTGTCTCCTGGGTAAAACGCAACATAAGGTGGCATTTCATCAGGGTCTGCACTATTTGTTAAGATACGAACAAATTTTAGGGACTGAAATACATCATTTTATTGAAATTTTGACTGGTAGCAAATACAAAATGAAATATTCCATACTAATGGTATTTTAAATATGCGATCTTGAGCTACATTATTCTCTTTGTTCTATTGCTGGTACCTGTCTCCGTACAACTTACAATAGTTTTTTTAACCAGTTTCATATTTTTTGTAAAAAAAAAAAAAGCAAAAGTTATCATAAAGTTATTGTAAAGTAATCATGATTACAGGCTATTTTGCAATGTAATCGATTACATTACGATTACTTGTTATCATAAAAATTCACGATTACAGATTACTTAATGATTACTAGTGGAGCGGGAAATGTCTGTTTTTTGAGACGATCATGCAATTCCGGATACAAGCATGAGACTTTCAGATTATTTTCTTCAACCCTTTCTTGTAAATATTTTCTCGTTAGCCATCGCAATTTTTTCCATTTTCAAGATGGCTAACGGAAATTTCAAAATGGCTGCCAAATTCATATGATAAGCAGAAGGTAAAGTGAAAAAAAGAAGGCACATGCAGATATAAGCATGAAACTTGGTAAAAATGTTCATGAGCATGAGTAATTTGAATATTTATTCTTAGCCAATCGAAATTGGCCTATTTTCAAGATGGCGGTGCTAAATCCAAGATGGCCCCCGCAAAAAACGTCAGATCAGAAAATGAAGATTTTACATGATACAAAGTAATTAAAAAACATCTCAAATGGTATAATTGGATGAAATATGTCATGAAATAATATTGGTTACCTTGAATCAGCCCTATCTGAGTATTACAATGGACAGAAAGGAGGGGGGGGGGTAAGTAAAACTGACTAAAATGTTTGTTTGTTTTTGTTTGTTTGATTTGATTCTTTACGTCCCATCAACAATCTTTCAGTTATATAGGGACGGATCTTCCTGGGTTGAACCAGTACTAAGCTATGATAAATGTGTCTTGCTCAAGGACCACAACGCAGTGACGCCGGTGAGGCTCGAACCTGCGGCCCTCCGGTCTCGAGTTAAGCACTCTACCACTGAGCCACTGCGCTCCCATGACTAAAATGCAGTGTTGTCGTCAAACTAAGGTAAAAATGCAAATAGATGTCGTTTGCTTGTTTGCGCTACAATCTGATTATAAGCTAGGGATTATGTAAGTACTAGAAAAGCAATAAACAGGAACTGGAGCGATCAAAAGCCACATCTCACTCTTAAAACCAAAATGATAAGTAATTTAAAAAAATACAAATAGACCAAAATACAGTGAGAACAAATGACCAATCGAGTGGGCAGCTATTTCTCAAAAGGTGGCCACTCAGCAACCCAAACAGAACTTTAAGAATAATGAACAAACCTACGGTGAATCATCACCAAAACTCTGACATCAAAACAAATACCTATTATAATTAATGTATAGGTGAGATTAAATGGGCTTATGAAATAAATCCGGGATCTTTAAAGGAAATGTGAATAAATTGAATACAATTAGATCTTTGTCTAACTGCTATACTTTCAAGTAAAATCATAAAATAATACTGTACAATGCATATTGCTTGGTACTATGTAATAAAAGGGCAAAGATCAGGAATCGATACAATCAAGTACCACACCTGACCCAGGATACCACATAGAAAAGTGACAAATACACTATTTAACAACACAAACAAGAGCCAAGTAGTCAGCCCTTTCCCAGCAGGTGACCACAAGGCAGCAATGAACAGACCCTGCTTTAAGTAGCACTTCCAATTAGTTCCCCTTGTTGACTTGTCACAATAGCTCAAGTGGTGGAGTGTCCGTTTCCAGAGCTGGAGGTCATAGGTTGAAAAAACAGCCATGTCACACTAAAATAGTTTAAAAAGGAACCAATTGCTACATTGCTTGGTTCTGAGCACAATAAGACATGCGATGGATTTTCTTATCTCACTCACTACTAACACAACTACACAAATTGAAGTAATTACTTATCTAAAATTGACAACAATAGTTTGAGTTCCAGTACTTGGTTCAGCGAATCCCATCTGGTGTCTCCCTTTATGGTTGAGATGTATCGATAGATAGAAAGATCTGAGTTTTTGAATGCTGAACTGTGCAGCTCCAGTTGCATAGGGTGGCTTCCTAGCTGTTGTGGCGCTATGATTATGATCAATATTATCAACATTATACTATAGTGTTTAACTACTTTTGAAGTAAGGATGAACAAACTTCTCCTTTTTCCATAGATGGTGATCCCATTTGATTCCTAATTTGAGGACCCTATAAATGCAAATTTCGTACTGGTTAATGACGTGTAATGACGTGTATTGAAGTTTTCTGGCAAACGGCAGCAGTCCAACATATATACCTACCCTACCCTACCCTACCCTACCTACCTAACTTAACCTGGGTTTTCAACCTACAACCTCCAGTTCTGGAAGCGGATGCCTTACAACTTGAGGTATCGTGACAAGTCAACAAGGCGACGTAGGGACTCCCGCCATGAAGAATGTTCCATCACCACAAGAGGAGTGTGTGAATGTAAAGCCATCATACTTCAAGCATACTTTTAAAGAACCCACTGTTCTGGAAATCAAGGTATTCTTCCTTTGAAACCTGTCTCTGTCACAACAAGAAAATTTCAGTACCTTGAAAATGTCATTGTAACATAATCTAGACGATTGTGTTATACATGCAGGTATAGCACCATCTGAGACTGAAGAGTCATGTATTATTGCCTCTAATGTAAAAAAAACAAGGCTTGCACACAAAGTGGCATCAGCCTTTGCTTGTGTATTTATCAAACTTTGCAGTGTACATGCTAACAATATCAGCGAGATATTACTGTTGACTTACTAACGGGTAGAGTTCGTGCTCGATATGAGTAGGGGTACATAGTTGGTCACGTTATGGTACTTAATCCACCTCATTGAACAAATATAGGGGTTTCTTTCATACTTCTAAATGTAAATCAGTTTCGTCACCCTACTCGTATTGAGCACAGACTATAGGTGACAAGCAAAGAAGGAGCAAATACATCCAAATATTGACTTATGAGCTTCTTTTAGTTATGCTTTAACTTTCTTTTCTATTCTTATCGTCATCATATAATATTACTTGTATCATTATCATTTTTATTTTTATCTCAAGTAATGATAGGCCTAAATGAATACATGTATGGTTCCTTTTTCATGCCACAAAAAATAGGGTAGATGGGTAGGCTAACATTTAATTAAGCCATAACATTAAAACATTATGACGGCCTATATTATTCTATTGACTATTCAATAGTGCATATGGAGTCTGAGTGAACAAATTTTGATGTATTATAAAAAGGCCTAAATGAAGTAACCACACTATTTTAAGCCGAAAACCTTTATATGGTTGTTAGTTCAGCAAATTATTTTATTGAGCAACTTTTAACAGAAACCCGCTTCAAAATTTTCATTATGTCTGTTTTATTTTTTTCCCAATGGCCCTTTTAATGTATATGATAGGGTAGGTAGGGAAACAGGACCCCCACTTTATTCCTTTAAGCCTTATCATTAATACAAAATACATCGTACCAAACAGTATGCAGTGTTTAGTATTACATTCATGTTTACTTGGAAGATATGGTAGTTCAAAAAGGAAAGCATTGTATTCAATTTATTTGCATGGAGTGTAATTCAGACAAGCAAATTGACATCTACTTGCATTTCTACCATTGTTTGGTGGCAACACAGCATTTTTTGTCAATTTTGCTTAATTTCCCCCCATTTAGGCCCCATTTAACCCTTATTCTCAAATAATATTTGCGAATTTTAAGAAAACCTTTACCCCTTTATAATGTATTTCATCCAACAATACCATTTCAGATGTTATTTTATTTCTTTGTATGATGTAAAATCTTCATTTCAGGATTTTACGTTTATTGTGGCGGCCATCTTGGATTTTAGCGCCGCCATCTTGAAATTTGACCAATTTTGATTGGCTAACGAGAAAAATTCTAACAACTCATGCCAATGAACATTCCTACCAAGTTTCATGCTTGTATCCGGATGTGCATGATTATTGTCATTTCCCGCTCCACTATACTGAAAAAGTAATCGATTACAAGTAAATGTGATTACAGATTACGATTATCCCAACTCTGCTACTGAGGAGTTTAGGGCACTCCTCATTAAGTCAAAAAACAGCCGAAAGTTTTTTTTGTTTTGTTTTGTTTTGTTTTTGTTTTTTCTTCGTAATTTCAAATTCGCACTCCCTGGCGTAATGATCAAAATTTGACCGAGCCAGTAACAAGAGATAGATAAATATCTAGCCTATATGTCTTTTTTTTTATTATGTGTTTATTATTTATATGTTTCAGAAATAAATAATAAATGATAAAAAAAAATATCTATGTGTCTTGATCCACATCTGAATTAAGGGTGAGATTGGTGCCGTGAAACCAGTTTTAGCCCCCAGTAAAATATTTTACTGACCGTTCCAAGGTGGTACATCTCTTGTGGATCATTTTTGTTTTTACTGTCGTGTTTGATATGCCTTTGTGCGCGTCTGTTTATATGTGCCTTGTGGTCACCTGCTAGGAAAGGGCTGACCTCTTGGCTCTCGTTTGTGGTGTCTAACAGTGAGTTTGTCACGTTCCCATTGGTATCCTGGGTCAGGTGTGGTACTTGATTGTATCGATTCCTGATCTTTGCACTCTTACTTTCTTTAATTTCTTGTCTATAATGTATGACTAGCTTGATCTAAACTTCCACTATTTATTTTTATCATATTGTATTTACATGTGGCACCCCAGATGGTCCAATATGTGTTGCATCTTACTTAACACTGACAAATAAAAAGTTCGTTAGTAAATTTAAATGACACTCGTTATTTTCGTACAACCTCATTCAATTACACTGCGCACGCGCAACGTTTTAACCACGCTCGATTTATACGGCGGGTTGCAATTTTTTGGAAAGGGACAGTCCCTAAACATCAACATTAAAAATGACGGTTTGTAAAACTAAACCTTACCCACAGTTGTCCTCACCGTTTGGTTTTGCCACTCTCTTCGAAAATATACCAGAATCTTATTGTGTAAAGTCGGTCAATGTCATGTATTTTCGCGACTATGGTCACATGCACAGGAGCTTGACGTTATTTCTTTTTCTACACTTTAATACCCTTTACGTAGTAAAGGGAAGGACGGTCACTCCGCTGCTGCACAAATTGTTTCTGGGTGAATTACACCGTTATTATACAGGTAACAATCTCGTGCGTATACCATTTGAATAAACAATTGCATGCTCTATCCTCCGCCCTATATCAGAAGTTTGCCACATTCACGGTTTTATTGTCATTTTGTTTTTTCTGTGAAATCTGATTTTAGCCGTGTGATGCGTGCACGGCCATCTTTATTGTTTTCTTCTCTTCTATTGTGCAAGTATCACAGCAAATGTATAGTGTCATCTGATTGGTCAATACATGATGACAGAATGTTCTAATCATCTCGACCAATCAAATGACAATACGCATTCGCTCCGATGTCAGGTCTCGCGAGAATGGTATGAACATAACACAATAAAGATGGCCGTGCACGCATCACACGGCTAAAATCAGATTTCACAGAAAAAACAAAATGACAATAAAACCGTGAATGTGGCAAACTTCTGATATAAGGCGGAGGATAGAGCATGCAATTGTTATTCAAATGGTATACGCACGAGATTGTTACCTGTATAATAACGGTGTAATTCACCCAGAAACAATTTGTGCAGCTGCGGAGTGACCGTCCTTCCCTTTACTACGTAAAGGGTATACAAGTATAGAAGAAAATAAATAACGTCAAGCTCCTGTGGTCACATGCATAGCACGGTGATTGCCTAGTTGCAGAACTGCGACTTTATATTTTTTTTTCGATCTGGCTGAATCTAAAGTCGCAGTGTTTTTGTGCTCTATCTTGACCAGTGATGGAGTCCCCTTTAGTTTTGGGAAAAACTCGTTTCCTTGACAATCCAACCATTTACACTTCTTCATGTGTTTTACATACACAACCAAAGTTATAAAAATGTTACCATTGACTTCGTTATTATGACACGATCAATGCAATCTGTAATATCATGTTCTTGTTGTTGTTTTTCGGCTCATCGCAGCCATTTTGCATGCTTTTCACGAACTAGGGGTGATGACGTTTTTGCGATAAAATTCGGATGTTGAATTGATGAGACGAACTTAATAAAACGTTGAGAAATATAATAAAACCCGGTACTGGTTATACTCCCCATGACTAGGTAAGGTATGTCAGCGCTTTTTCAAAAACTCAGTACATTATTATAATAAGATTAACAGTGGATTGTGGACATTATAAGAAACAAGTAGGTGTTTGAATTTTGAAAATCAGGGCAAAATTGTTAAAGCTATTGATTCTGTTAACTTACTCAATGTTGGTACGCTCGCAGCAGTCACGTTTCTGTATTATTGTGCATTGTAGCGCCCCCTATTTTCTATTAAATTATAACGATTAATGACCTATTTCAGAAAATGAAAGTCGATTTCCAAGAATGGTTTGATTTCAATTTAATATAGCATGCCAAAGAAAAAGAGATACTTACTTGACAGAAATCCTTAACAATCACATACCCCACCCGTATAAATCTAATTTTCTGAAAGGAAGCTTTGTCATGTCCCAAAATGTCATAATCAGACCGAAAATGGACTTTTCCAACAAGGCGGACAATTGTTATTCTGATCATGTGCTCACGTGACAAGTTTCCCGCCAAAAGTAGCAAGCTAACGCAAGAGTACATTGACCTCTGAACCGAGAGAGGGTCAGCTTGTTTACGACAAGAAGCGATGGATTGGAAAGATCAGAATCAAATTACTTTTGCACAGTGATCAGTAAGATATTAGTGAAAGAAAATATTTTCTATTTCATGGCTAACCTTGCTGCACGCTGAATAGCTTTACTATAACACGCTTATGTTCAAATAGGCTATCAGTCAATACACACAGTTAGTACCCATCGTTTTAAGGCGCCACGTGAATCTTATATAGAGACATTGGGTGTTTTGACCTTCTTTTTGAACATGTGCGCAATGGTTTATGATTAGAATTGTATAAAGATGTCATTGTTTGAATATGCAAAACCATTTGGATTTTTTTCTATGTATTTCCTGTTAGCGGAAGTGGGGGAGTTCCTTATCTGAAAATAGTCAATTTTCAATCCAGTGACATCCGTCGGAATACAGAACCAGGGTGAAAAATTTGCATACTAGGTGGAAGATTGACCTTTATTCGTTGACATTCATCAAGATATTAAAAGAAAACCTATTACAAATGGTGAGAGAGGTCACCATAAAAATCAACCTGTATGCACAAAAAAGGATCCCATCCATTGCCGTTAAGAACTCCTCGGACACAGTTTGCACATGTCCAACTGGGTAGTTCTCGATGGCAACAAATTGGTAAAAGGTGGTCCCAGTTAGATCGGTAATTGGTCATCTTTTTTGCAAATATCTACATGTAACAAATGTATGGTGAGATGGTATTGGATTATTTTAATCTCAACAGACCAGGTACAGTGACCGGGAAAGAATTTTTTTCTATGCGACAATGGCCCTTCATAATCCAAAATCAATGTGGCATTTTGAAAACCAATGTGACATTTTCAAACTCTAATGTGACATATCCCAAAATTACTAGAATTTGCACACAATTATAGTTCAAGTGACTTTATTTAAGTCTATAGACTAGTTTTAAACAAACAAACAAACAATAAAAATTAAAAATTAAGACAACTATCAACTTGTCAAGTAGTCAATGTAGGACTAAGTTAACCAGTCTTAGTTCTGTATCAGTATGTCCTCTTATCATTCCTAACATGATAATTAAAACACTTCTAATCAAACATGGTAAGAGGACATACTGATACAGAACTATGAGTCTGACTGGTTAACAGTCACAGTTACTGTATGTCCACTTATCATATCACGACCACACTCGGTCTACAATTTGCGTGGAGTCAGATTCTGTGACATTCGTGACAGGTTGTTTATCGGACTCGGGGCTGGGCAATGTTTGAGAAGAAACTGGGTTAAATGGCTTATCTTGAGTGGATAATTTAAATAAGTTACTGATTAGGCCCTGATTATCCGGTCTTTTCAATTTTTTTTAGGTGGCATGGTCAAAACAAAAGTAAATAACTCTTGATCCGCGATCGTTACAGCGCAGACGATGTTTACAATTTGCAGCGTTCGCACAGACCAATGACGTCATTAAAACATGTGTAGTTACTCGGGCACTTTATTGTAAATGAAAAGCGTGAATCACAGCGTCTGTATTTATTTATTCGTACTCACCTATTTCGTACTCACCTATTTCGTACCGAAAATGATCGTAAAAATCGGAAAGAGACCTGGGCGCATCCATTGCAAAAAACGATGTGACATTTCCGTTTTTAATGGGACTATGGCGCATGGCGCATGCCTTTCCCGGTCACTGCAGGTATGATCAATTTTTGGCCAATTATGATAATAAGGAAGGTAAAAGAAAACATTATATAAGTCTGATTTTGGTATTTAATGTTGTTAAAACATCTGTGTATTCAGAAAACGGAAAGTGAACGGGTCATTATCGGTACATAAAATACCAAAACAAATTCGTGCGTGACTTTAGTTTCCCACAGAAAAAGCATGCTCTTCAGCTCAGAAGACAAAAATGACGCCATGTTTTGAAAACAAATAGTGTAAACATTCTGTGTGGACAGGAGTATTTTATCTTTTTAGAACTAATCAGGTATGCATCAGCGGCAAACCAAACTAGCAACATATAGATAAACCTATAAACATACACAATGGAGTAGTGTTAGAGGAAGACACTGTTTGGAAATGTGTTTTCAACTTGGTTTACGTCCACGCTAACCGTAAGGGAAAAGATAGAGGCTTAAAAAATCAGGGCTATATGATAAAATAAAATAAAAATCCATCATATCGCCCTGAATTCAGTGCTAGGTGATTGCCCAAATGGTAGCTTATCAGCTATGCTTTTGGATTTACGTTAAGTTTTTTTCACGTTTGATAACTCTCCAATGCCTTCCTAGAATTCTAGTCAAGCTCCTGATTCCCTTTTCAGGGTAGTAAAAAATTCCATGGGGGGGGGGGGGGGGGCTCTGTGGTAGAGGAATGTGGGTTAAGTCGGCCTGGGTCACCAGGCCCGTCATCTCAGCCTGGTTCTATATAGCCTACTATTTTCAATTATAAGAATGCAAGTACCATTCTTTTTATGTGTTTTATTAAAAATGTTCAACAAGAAAAGTTTGAGGGGTTTATGTATGGTCGTGTCTATATCCTTGGTCTGTCAATCTTGACTATATTAGCCTACTCAACAGGTCTAACTTCATAATGGCATGTAAGGAAAAAAAGATGTAAAACAGAGAATATAGTCTCCAAGAAGTTTTTGCTTATTCAATGTTAAGAAAACGATAATTGCCTTGTTTTCAAGATATGGGAAAGCATTCAGTGAGTGCTTGACAAAGTGTTAAAAACTTTCATTAAATTCAAGACAGCAATTACCTTTAATCAAGTAGCAAGTTCACCCTCAATTTGATCAATTAAGAGCTTAATTGCAATGTTTGTCAACAATACTTTTTTTAATATTTATCTTTGATTTAGTCAGAAAGATTATGCAAAACCCAAACTGTATGTCATATAGATTAGATAGGTTTATTTCAAAATTCCAATAGGCTATAAAGGGTTCCGGGTCATTTCGGCCCATAACAAAATCGGTCCATGTCAATTTCGGCCATGTCAAATTCGGCCAATAGTAATTTCGGCCCATATTTTTTTTTCAACCTGGGTCTCTGCAAAAGAGATTATATATTATTGAAAATATTTAAAATTGATCAATAGAGTTGTACTGAGAAAAAAAAAACAGAAAATAGATTGACTTAACAAACTGGTAAAGACTGGAAAACGCTAAGACTGGTGTCTTTATTAAAAGAAATAATCATAAATCACGTATATATTTTCCATTAGCAAATACAACTTGTTAAGTGAGTTATCCTGATTAATTGGGTTTAAAAATCGCTTGAGTTCCACATGCGAGCAGGAAACGCTCTGGGTAGAATGCGTAAATGCGCAGACTCGTCTGAGCATTGGCTGCCTGTTGCCTATGTGATGAACTCTTCTCTTACATACAAACTCATTAAAACGGACCATTCTTATTAATTATTATTAGCCATCTAATTATACCAATTATAGACAAACATACCAATTATACATTTTTATACCCCTGGGCCGAAATTGTATAGGCCGATTTGGTTATGGGCCGAAATATCCAGTGACCCTATAAAGCCCATGAGGATACAACAAATACAATATTAACATGGTGATGATGGCAAACAGTACAAGCAAGAATGCAATGTGTAAATCAACAAAAGTTTGAGTTCTTACAAAATCTTGACAGTTTACATTGCATTTTAGTTTTAACAACACATGGCAGAGAACATGCGGTGGCTAGCAATGTTCAGACACCATGTTCCCTGTCTCCATGATATATATGATACTAAATTCACCACTGACAAGAACCAAAACAGTTATAAGCGTTTGCGATCTAGCACAACACCCAAAATGCTACTTATTTGATAATCAAATCATATTTTGTGGGTAATCAAAAGAACCGTCTCAATTGGACGTTTCTTTCGATGACAAACACCTTATGTTATAACTAAAGAATACAACATATTGACTCTATTACGCAGTTCTATTTTGTTTACCTTGACCTATGTTCTATGAAAATGGTCAAAGACGGAGAAGGTGTGTAATAAGTAGCCTTTCGCACGATACTTGTCTAAGCTTTGATATGTGTCGAGTACGCCCTTCTACATAAGAGAACGCTCCCGAATAGAACATCATAAAGCATGTTACACAACAAAGCAGTGTCCAGAACCTAGCCTTAGCGAAAACGAAAAATAAAAGGAAACAAAATGGAACAAATGAGAATTGGAATTAATCATGCTAGTATAGACATAAGGTAGCATATAACAATTTTACCTCAGACACAGACTGTATATTACCTCTACTATTTTGAAAGCACCCTTTTTAAGCAAATTGTATAGTCTTTGTTCATCTGCTTATTTAAAAGATAATGCTTTGTGACAAACTGACAACCAACCTTTAATAGTTAATTTACCAAAACAATACAAAAACAAAGAAGGTGTGAAAATCTCAACTCAGACAATAGTGTTGGTTAGTGAATTGACTCATTGAAGGCAATTTGTTAAATTTTCACACCTGAGAACAACACACTCATATGCCAAGGTGAATGGCACAATCTATCCACTACAATATTTTAAATCCTTAAACTGCTTATTTGCTATCTTCAATATAATAGTAATAATAATACTGATGATACAATAATAATAATAATAATAATAATAATAATAATAATAATAATAATAATTCAAAGATCCAGATAAGGAAATTTTATGAACATAAAATTGTGATTATTTTCTTACCCACGTGTTTTGGGTGCTCAAAAGAACCGCCTCATCGAGATGTTTCTTTTTAGTGCACACAACATATGTTTTTGGATGAGAAATAAAGAAAATAGTTTTTCGATACACACTCTTATCCGGAGGCCTGATAATAATAATAAAACGTGATTCAGAAAATAAAATTGGATTGCACTCATTCAGTGAACCTTGGACCTATCATTGTTGATACAATAATAAAAAAGAAAAACTAGATAAAATAGATGTTCCAGTGGGGACAGAAATAGCAACCTCTTGTTTCCAAAGCCAGCATTTCACACACAAGTAATATTTTAGCTCATCACTATCTGATATTCCTTTTTGTACTTTTTTTTGCCAACTTTCATGTCTCATAGGGCCACACATATTTCTTATTAACACTTTTTGAGAACAAGTTATTTGCTGGCATTTAAGCTAGTCTTACAAAATAATTTCCATGGTATATCTTCCACAATTGTAAGACTTTTCTCGGGCCAATGTGTATTCAATTCTTTTAAGTTGCATCACTTGACAATAATACAAGAAGTCCTAAATTAAAATCAACCTAATAGACATATATTGAATTTAGAATTCCAAGGTTACTCAAGCTTTTAAAGGAGTTTTAACTTGTTTCATATATCTCTAAGATTAAAATCAGATGAAGCTATCTAAATGACAGTGAAATGTAATTGTAATGTAATTAATTACATTTGGCAAAGTAATTGTATGTAATTAATTACTTTGCTCAAAAGCCATGTAATTGTAATTTAATTGAACAATTTCCAATGTAATTGTAAATAATTAATTACTTTTTAAAGTAATTGACCCCAAGTCTGGTCCCTTAAATATCGATTTGGACATTTGGGATATTTTGGCCAAGATCTGATCGCAACCTTATAGTGTACAAGATCACGACCCGATGTTGACGGCGTAAACGTAATTATATATACATATAGTTATGTCTTATAAATTTTCATAGAAAAACGCAAAAAGTAATTCAACGGTCGCCTGTCAATCAACTGAATCATATGTTGTCAGTACTCAAAAGAACCGTCTCAATGAGCCGGTTCTTTTGGGCACCAAAACACATGTTAAAACTGATGGGAAAGAGAATATTTACCAATTTACTACCAGAAATTATGTTTATTTAACCTGTGTTCCATATAATAGATCAGTGCGACATTTAAAAGCTAGATAGACATATACGCTCAAGTTTCGTAAAAGTTTAACCTTGGTGGTATTCAACAATTCGATAAATTTATACATTGATGGCCTCTTCCAATAATACTTTAGTATATACTTAGTTCTTAGCTCAATAAATATCTTACATTCAACCAGGAAATGAAATTCGTCTTCTAAAACATTACAATGTACACATTTTCGATCGTTTATAGGAATATACATGTAAATGTCTGAAAACACACCGGGCCGAGTTGACCCAGGGCCGACTTGACTCGGGGGGCCGACTTGACCCTCTACCGTGGTAGAGTGCTTGACTCAAGACCGAGGGGCATTGGGTTCGAGCCTCACTGGCGTCACTGTGTTGTGGTCCTTGAGCAAGACACATTTATCCTAGCTTTGTAGTGATTCAACACAGGAAGACCCGTCCCTATTTAACTGAACGATTGTTAATGGGACGTAAATAATCAAATTTTAAAAAATATAACCGAACGTCATGATCAGTTCAAGCATTCAAACTGTTCAAAAGAACCATTTTTGTGAAAGATTTATTTTCATTCATGCATAATATAAGAGTCTGTGCATTTAAATTCCCTTAGGAACTGCCCTCACCATGGTAGGCCTACAGTAAGACAGTAGCAAATAAAGGATCTAATATTCAGTATAATAAAATAAATATTTCATTCCTCGATTGATAATTACATTCGTCTGGATGATATTTTTGACTATCACCCACTCAGGGAACAGGGATTCAGTTTGGCGTCGGCCATCGGACATAGTCCGAAAATAGTTCCAGATGTCCGAGAGTTTGCTGTCCAGTTTGGACAGTTTGTCCGAGACGATTTTCAGAAGTGCATACTGTACGGTAATGCACAGTGATGCAATAGTATTTTTGTTTTATAAAACGATCGCTGATTGGCCAAATTTCTGTAAGCGGTAGGCTGGTTCGCATAATTTTACCCCTAAAATACTTATTCAATAAAGCAAACCAGTCATGAAGTTTTGTTACGTGACGCCTGATTGGTCTATTGCATCCTGTAAACTTCTTACCTCGATTTCATCTCGAAGCGGACAGCATATTTGCATTGGCATTCGCCGATAAAATGACTAAAAAACTTAATTGCCACCAAGAAAGAACGGGAACTCAAGGTTTTTTATGCCCCAAAACAGTTTGCCCGCTCCATTATTACCTGAACAGCCACTTTCCGTGACTAACGAGTCATGCAGTGGCCGAAAATAGCAGCAAAAAAACAGTACCCCACCCACTTCCACCAATCACCAAGCTCCAGTCTCCTCATTAAATAAAAAGCCAGCCAATCAATCAGGCCGCACCTACCATCCGAAATAGTAGCAAAACTACCCCTGTTTTCATTATGAGAAGGGCAGATAGCATTTTCGGTTTATGGTGGTAAAATGAGTGTCTGAAAAAAATGTCCTAAAAAATTTCCAAATGTCCGAACAATATTGGGGCTGCTCGGACAAAATGTCCGAAGCAAATTTCAGTCCAGCTGAAACCCTGGGGAATGTAATATTTTTTTATATATTGTTAGAAAAGTGATTTAGTTATCATGCAAGTACAATATACTTGTACCAAAATCTCATAAGCTGATGTTGTTTTATCTTTGTTACAGGGTATGCCTATGAATCCTAAGCCATTTCTTAATGGCCTGACAGGAAAACCAGTCTTAGTAAAACTGAAGTGGGGTATGGAGTATAAAGGCTACCTAGTATCAGTAGATGGATACATGAATCTTCAAGTAAGTTTACATGTGGAGGCCTCTAGTTTTAATCCTTAATGCGCCAATTGCAACAAAAGTCGTCTGCTTTTCTTGTCTGCTGAAATGTTTAAGAAGCCTCTATGGCAAACAATGTGGACCCAGATCAGACTGCTCCTATAGGAGCAGTCTGTTCTGGTTTCATGCTGTTTGCTATTTTAATTCGTCAGTAATGTTAGGCAATTATTTGCAGCAGACGCCTTCAGCAGACAACATTATCAGATACATTTTTTTCTCGGCACTTTAAGGGTTAATCTGCAACATCTTTTCCAGCAGAAGTGACTTTGGGATCAAGGGCTTAGAATTTTCATTGTAAAGTTAATGTTTTTGTATTTAACTCTGCCTACAAGTGTAGTCTGCTGATAACCTTTGCAAACAGTCCTACCCAGATCAGGTCCGACAAAATGTCGGGCCTGATCTGGATCCAATCTGACTCTTTGATCATATTCCTGAAACTTTTTTCCGAAAAGTTGATTTTGAAAAAGTCAACAGAAGAATGTAAAGAGTTTTAATTCATCAGGGTCTAAGGTGCAGGTTAACCAATCGTGTTCCCGAAGACATGAGACTGGTTTTAACACATGTCATGCTGAATATTTTTATGTACAACACTCCCTAATTATTTATACTGTTAACCTGGAGCATTCCAGTTATCTGCAGAGTGGAAAACAGTGTGGGTCGTGATCAGATGGCTTCGTCAGAAGCCAGCTGATCTGAATATACAGTGTTTTCAAAAAGGATAAATCCCGGTACAGCAGAACAAGGGTTAAGACAATTTATCCTCTGCTTAGTTCTGGTTCACCTCTCAAACTCATGCCGATGTGACTGAAAAATTGTTTAGTAGGATGTAAAGCACCAACACAAACAGACAAATCTTAAGTTTTTGGTTGACAGTTCAGAATAATTTCTGCCATCACCATTCTACCCCCTCCCCCACCACCTCCCATAAAGCAAAAAGCAATTCGTAAGGTTACAGCAGCATCCTAGATAAGCAGCGTATTTGCATAAATACGCAATTAAAATCCTCAAAAAAGCAATTAAAATTTACTGTGTGCGTACCGAAAAGCAATTCTAACGATCGGTATGCAATTACATGCGATGTCATTGCATACCATTTGGTCCATTTTGTTTCCATTTCGGTAATAAACAAATGCCAGTCGGGTATTGATTTTTTTTTTACTAGCGAGCGTGCAATATAACTCCAGTTTTATGAATAAAATATGGTTGCCCAGTCCAGTATTTAGTGGAAAAACACTATGATGAAAGTAAAACTGTTGCACAGTGTACACGCTCGAATGTCAACAAGGGGATGAGATTTGCTTCATGTACAATAAAATCCGCTAGTTCGATACTTTAGAAAGGCAGACGATGGGAGTGAATAAATATGCAAGCACATTCCCGATGGCTTCCTGCAATAAGAAAATGTGTAATCACAGAAAAAAATGTGTAAAAAAAATAATATGAAAATACGCAATTATTTTTGCAAGTACATTGAGGATAACCAGGTTGCTTAAATACCCAATTGACCCAAAAGCTTATCTAGGGTGCTGTTACAGTGTTTCTCTTGAAACTCTGGTTATGAAAAATAGATTTATTATCAATCAGGAATGCATCAGTGTGTCAACCGTAATAGATTCTGATCTGGTCCGCCATTTCAAATTAAATATGTGCTGCTCCTTTCTGCCACATGGTTAATTGTGAATCTTTTGTTTATGTTACAGCTAGCCAACACAGAAGAATTAATAGACGGAGCATTGACAGGAAACCTTGGTGAAGTTTTAATCAGGTATGGATAGGTCATGATAAAACACAATTATTGAGTGTAAAATGGTATATATTTTCTTACCAATCAATTGTAACATGTTTTGGGTGCTCATAAAAATCATCTCATTGAGACCGTTCTAAAGGGTACCCAGAACATGTGTTTTCGTTGAGAAATACGAAAAATCAGTTTTAATTACACACTCTTATGTAAGGGCCTGGATATGTTTGTGTGGGGGGGGGGGGGGCTTGATTTATGGTTAAACATCCTAGTCATGTAGAGACAGTCAGTTAACCTAACCACACGTGTCCCAGGAATGCTTAGACTAAGCAGTTAACCAGTACTCTGTGCACATGCTTTTGCTTGTAATTGACAACAGCATTTCTTGAACAGGCACCAGGAGGAGAATGACAGTAGAAATATTTCACTTTTGGTTTAAATGATTTTAATTTCCATTGAGGTTCTGCATCCTTTTATTTTCCTCAGCATGAACTTTTCCATATATTATAGTCTCATTGAAAATGCTGATCCATCAAAGTTTCATAGCTGAATGTTGGGCAGGATAATGCATTCCAAAGACCTTATAAACAGTTATTCTCAGGTGAGCAACCGAGGGCCCTCTTGTCTTGCTATTAAAATTCTCTGGTCAGATCTAAAACACACAAAATATTTAGTTTTATGTTGCAAACTAGAATTTCAACAATATGGTATGTGCAAACAGCAGTCTCAGACCAGCCTACGCTTATTCGGAGTCTGATCAGAGCCTTTGCTAGTCGCTAGAATATTCTATGTCTGTTAATCTGCTGAACAAACAGCTTTCTAAGCTAAATAGGAGGCTGCACAGGCTCGTCTGAGTCCACACTTGTCAAAATACCACATTGTTGGAAATCACATGTTTATACCAAAAAGGCCTTGACGTGAGAAAACCTGTCTTCTGGATTTGCGACCAAACATGGCTTAACCAGGCCTGTTGAGCTGTGGAGACTAGCTAGAATAATGAAATTTAGCTCGAAGTTAGGATATTATACTTTCCAATAAGCGAATAACAAATGTGCTGATCAGACTGCCCGGATGTGCAGGCTTGTCTGCGTCTTTGTTGTTGCATACAATCAGGTTTTCTCGCCATTAGGCCCTTATATGAGTCAATGTCAAAATTCGTCAAAATTCTTGTCCGTTTCATTCTTATGAAAACCGCTGATGTGATCATGATTTTTTCTTCTTCACTCAATACTACTGGTCATACTTAATAAGGCTAGCTGATAAAACTGAAAAATACTGGTGTGTAAATATATTTTTTATTGGATTAAAACCCCATTTTTTGGCATTTTTGCCCGTCCAACGGAAAAAATTGAACTTTCGACAAGAATTATTAAAAAAAACTGTTATTTTCTCAGGAATTTTAACTGGCTGTATTGATAAAAGCATTATCAAAGTAAATGTAGGAGGTTTCAATATGTGATTTTTCATTACATTTTTTGCATTTTTTGCCAAAAACCTCTGTCCCAAGCGTTTATGTCAAGACCGTAACACTTGATAAAGTGCAAAAATAATACTGGATCCCTAATGGTGCTGAATCTGGTTTTCTGTCATACTAATTTGACACTTTCTATTTACTAAGAATACATGTGTTTTGTAAAGCATCTACAGAACTGGCAAAAGAAAATACTGTTTTGGTGAGTGAAATTTTTATAGTATATTTTTTTTGTGTCAAATGACCGTAACACAAAAATGGACACATACATGTGATACCTCCAGGATCATGCGGGAGGCTCCCGAATTTGAACCCTATCTCCCGCACTCCCGTGCGGGCAACGCAATCTCCCGCATTTTGAATTTTGCTATAATGATATTTTCGCGAGCGACCATTTTTACGGCGAACGCACTTTTAACAGCTTTCGGCAATTGAACGCTACTGGTAACGGTCAGATAATCATAATTTACATGGTGTCATACTGTGCATGAAATAAACACAATAATCTCTCAAGTAGGGCACTCATATGGCACGCTTTTCACCATGACGTCTTTGCGTATATATGGTAGACTCTGAACATTTTGAAAGATCGCCGTCCGCAAAGAAGAAAATACAAGTCTCCCTTTCAAGCTGACTTTCCATCAAGCGTAGTGAGAAAGGGGACAGAGTGCAATTCGTCCTCCAGCATCACTCACCAGACATTACAGCTCGGACCCAGTATAAATGTTTAGTGGGTCCGAAATTACAGGCATGAGAAAGGATCCTCGCATGAGACGCAAGACAAAGCCGAAGATTGCTTCTCCGAGTCTCTCTCCTAACAGAGTGACGCACGCTGATGTGCCTTTCTCTGCATTCTCAGACAACTAAATTTATCATATATTTAAACAGAAACCTTTTATTTATAAGGTATTTTTATGATGTGATGGCTCACTGAAGTTTATTTTGTCAGAAAAAAAATATCCGTAAAAACCCATTATCTCCGATAAGAAGCATTTTCAAGGTAACTATGCAATGACGTTTTTGAGTTAGCTCCCTTGTTGCAATATATTTTAGCAAATTCTTGAATTTCAAGGCGCTTATTCACTTATTTTAATATATATATTCCAAATTTCAACATTTTTAATTAAAGTTTTTTTATAATTATATATTCTACCGAGGATGAAATTGGCTGCAAGCTTTTAATCTCTATAAAAACTAGCATTTAAACTCGTAAGTAAAAAGCTAATATAATTTTAAAATTGGCGTCATATATATTTTCTATTGACTTACAACCAGGTTAGTGCTGAAAAAAATACCCTTCTCACGTTAGGGGTTTTCCACTGAATGGAGGCGTTCCGTGTATGGAAAGGTTGACTACCTACCAGATTGGAACCAATTAACATACACTTAAGTCCGATCATTATCAGCCCTGTTAAATCATTTTATGTGCAAAATACAATAATAAACATAAGCCTGTATTACTTTGGTAAATTTTAGTTGTCTAGGTACTGGTAAAGTGGTAAACAGTAGTAGTAAACAGGTACTTTGGCAAACAGTGAAGACCCAAACAGTGGCATTTCATCAGTGTCTGCATTGTTTAAGATATGAAAAATATACATCATTTTAAATAAATTTTGCCTGTCAAAACAACTTAAAATACAAAATGGACTATTCCATACTTATTATATCATTGTGTATAGGATAATCCACCAGAATGAAGGGGGTAAGTCGTTTAAGTACACCTTTCTGAAACTTAGAAAAATCTCCCTCATTGAGACCCTGATCTCCCTCATCTGAACATCAAATCTCCCTCATGGCCATCATCAGGTTATCACATGTATGTGGACAATGGAATTTGATAAAAAAATTCTGGTTTTAACATCTTGACCAAATTAAATTTCTCAACAAAAAATCACTCTTGTTGCAATGTTTTAGGGAGTAATCATTATTTTAGGTAAAAAAATATGTAGAATATATCAATACCGTAACAGTCAATACCGTAACGATGAAAATGTTGCGGTATTGACACATCTTGTTACAGTTTTGACATATGCTGTCAAAAAAGTACAGTTTTGAATGCAAAGATATTAGTTTTTAGTCAAGTTTATTAAGTGAATTTATGATAAGATGCTTTACAGGGATTCAGTTTGGCGTCGGCCATCGGACATAGTCCGAAAATAGTTCCAGATGTCCGAGAGTTTGCTGTCCAGTTTGGACAGATTGTCCGAGACGATTTTCAGAAGTGCATACTGTACGGTAATGCACAGTGATGCAATAGTATTTTTCTTTTATAAAACGATCGCCGATTGGCCAAATTTCTGTAAGCGGTAGGCTGGTTCGCATAATTTTACCCCTAAAATACTTATTCACTAAAGCCAACCAGTCATGAAGTTTTGTTACGCGACGCCTGATTGGTCTATTGCATCCTGTAAACTTCTAACCTCGATTTCATCTCGAAGCGGACAGCATATTTGCATTGGCATTCGCCGATAAAATGACTAAAAAACTTAATTGCCACCAAGAAACAACGGGAACTCAAGATTTTTATGCCCCAAAACAGTTTGCCCGCTCCATCATTACCTGAACAGCCACTTTCCGTGACTAACGAGTCGTGCAGCGGCCGAAAATAGCAGCAAAAAAAAACAGTACCCCACCCACTTCCACCGATCAGCAAGCCCCAGTCGCCTCATTAAATAAAAAGCCAGCCAATCAATCAGGCCGCACCTACCATCCGAAATGGTAGCAAAACTGCCCCTTGTTTCATTATGAGAAGGGCAGAAAGCATTTTCGGTTTATGGTGGTAAAATGAGTGTCTGAAAAAATGTCCTAAAAAATTTCCAAATGTCCGAACAATATTGGGGCTGCTCGGACAAAATGTCCGAAGCGAATTTCAGTCCAGTTGAAACCCTGCTTTATCAAATTTAAACAGAAGCATAAAACACAAATTGAATGATGAATTTGAGTATAAACAGTTTGTTACGGTATTGACATATTGTTTTGTCTTCAGGCAGGGTTTGTCAATACCGTAACGGTTTTGTCAAACCCGTAACAATATTTTGAAATAAATGCAATCTACCATATATTCCAAAATTCTTTCTGTGCACATGTGTCAAGAGTATTAACATTGCAATCTGGTCAAAAGTGCTCTACACCAAATCTTAAGCAGAGGAATTATGCTAGCATATATTCTTTAAAGGTCAGTACTGTAACATTTTTGTCAAGTACCGTAACAGTGATATTTTTGGGAAAAAAGTATATCAGACAGAGACAACATGTAGATTTTAAGTACCTGATCAATTCCTTTGGTTGATTACAATCATACCAAAGCATTGTAATTTTCTAGAAATGTGGTTTTTAAACAAAATACTGAGAAAATAGTATGCAAAATCACTTAAAAGATAAAAAAATGCATTTAAAGTTTGCTCATTGTCATAAATAATCATTTTGTTCAAATTTTACCTTTGACACAATTAAACACATGATTTATTGAACTTATCCAATGCAACAAAATAAATATCCATGACGAGATTTGAAGAAAAAACAGGAATTAAAGTTTGTTACGGTTTTGACATTTTATCTGGTCATGTGATCTTTGAAACTTAATTATAAGGATCTGATTGGCTGTTAAGGTTTCTTTTCGCTTTTCATAGTATTTTCAGAAACAACTTGTTACTTTCATGAAAAAATAATATCATTTTATTTAATTCATATTTTTCCTTTTACTTCTTTCAAAATTTGACGAATTTTGACATTGACTCATATATCTTCAGGTGCAATAACGTGTTGTATATACATAGGGCCTGTTGAGCAAACTTTTTCAGCGTAAAATTGTGATTATTTTCTTATCTATCAGTTCAAACATGTGTTTTGGGTGCTCAAAAGAACCGTCTCATTGAGATGGTTCTTTTGAGTACCCACAACATATGTTTTGGTCGAGAAATAAGAAAATAATTTTCAGTTATGCATTCTAATCTGGGGCCTTAAATATCCTATATTTTTCCAGGAGAAATAATATATGTCTATACTATATATTTTCAGGTGCAATAATGTGTTATATGTGCGAGGTGTTGAGGAAGAAGATGAAGAGGGAGAAATGAAAGACTAAATAAAAATGAGCCATGACACATGATTTCCAACTATGTGGTGTTTTGACATGTGTAGACTCAGACGAGCATATGCAGCCTCCTGTTAAGCTTAGAATCTCCAAATGCTGTTTGGTCAGTAGCTTAACAGTACTAGAATATTCAAGCGGCTAGCAAAGGCTCTGATCAGACTGCACGTATGCGCAGGCTGGTCTGAGCCTTTGCTGGTCGCACATACCACATTGTTGGAAATCTCATGTCGGGGCTCAAAAATTAGTGTTGTAACAAAACTTGACTGGAATATGACCTCAGCTGGTCTTCAGGAGCTGGGTTATAAGTCAAAATACTTACAGAACCAATGCCTTTGCATTGATTTAAATCCTCTCTACAGTAAATGTTCTAAAATTGTGAACACCTTTTTGTTCTCAAATAAAATGTTGATTGTCGGAGCTGAAGTTCACAGAATGCTTGTCAGAATAACAAACAGGGAAGACCCTGATCAGACTGCTTACTCAGAAGCAGTCTGATCTGGGTCTCCCCTGTTTGTCAGGGCATTTATGGCAGGCAACTAGTGTTCCAAATTTTAGAATGTCTACCATTATTTGCAAATTTAAACCTTGTCCTGCTGACAAGTTATAAATGCCTCGTCCAATTTAGTTTTCCAGCTAGGTCAATACAAGCCAAGCTTTCAAGAATTCACTAACATCAAAACAGTATAGATCCAGATCAGCTGCTTTCTTCAGAAGCAGCTAATCTGAATCTATACTGTTTTCGAAAGAGAATTTATTCATGCTCAGCTAGACAAGGGTTAATACATAACAACTAGATGAGCTTTGAAATAAACAACAAATTAAAACAGTCTTAACCTGCTTATGCTCAGAGCAGCTGAAGTTCTTTGTGAAACCACAAAAGAGTTTTGAAGAGCAGTTTTGCTATGACAATCCAAAATTCCAAACACTTATCTCTCAAGTTCTTAATATTTTGTCCAAATTGTTTGTAATCCAAATTTTGATTCACTAAAGCCTTGGAAAATCAAAAATTCAAATGGATTAGACACCGATCAAATCGTTCCTCAGGAAAACTCATTGGAAATTTTATAAAATGAATAATTCTGAATTGTTACAGTTAAAAAGGGTCCAAATCGCTGTAGGCTACAAATTGTGCTCCATTCCACCAGCCTACCCTATTCACCTTAATATTCAGACCTATAAGTTCCATAACATTTTTATCAAAATTTAAACTCTTCCAGTGGTTGATTCAAGTAGGACCATGGCCAGGCATTATTCATTCATTCAATTAGGACAGCAGTCAGTTTCTCTCAATTGAAGAGTCCTAATTGAATGAATGAATAATGCCAGCCAAAATAGGTCCAGACTACCGTACGAGTTGTTTAAATGTAGCGTTGGATGTCAAACAGCGTATTATCCCTGGTTTGATGTATAGGTCTGCTCTTAGTTTACACAATTTGATCAGTCATACTGTAAATTCGGAAATTTTCGTGAGGGTTTTATTTTTACGAAAATTAAACCCTCGTTGAATGGCGAATTGGCTCTGGCATTTACTGATGTAGGTAAATGCTACTTCATTTGTGAATTTTGAACGTCACAAAAATGTCTTGGAGCTATAAAATAAAATTCTCTCAAAAATTTCTGAATTTACAGTATTTGTCTGGTTATTTAGGGTTAATACAGCATAGGTCCAAATAAGCACAATTTTTGAGCGTAAAATTGTGAATATTTTCTCATCCAGAAGATTAAACATATATGTTAAGGGTGCTCAAAAGAAAAGGGTTCATCAAGATGGTTCTTTTGAGTGTCCACAACACATTTTTTGGTTGAGAAACATATCGCCATGTTCAGTCACATTTACTGTGTCGGTAGTTGGACAGTTATTGTTTTGAGAAAATCATGTCTAGAAGAACAACAACAGCAGAATACTATTTTACAGCCACCAGCAAGTGGCATTTGAGTAAAGCTGTATCATTTTCATCAGTTGATGTACATAGATTTCATATTCAAATAAATGTCTCCTCACATGCTTTGTTTTCTGATTCTTTAGTCATAGGTCCAGTTAAAGCAAAAAGAATTTGAGTGTAAAAATTGTAATTATGTTTCTTATCCATCAATTTAAACCTATGTTTTGGGTGCGAAAACTGCTGATAACCTTTGCAAACAGTTTGGACCCAGATCAGGCCGGACAAAATGTCGATCCAAACTGTTTGACTCTTGGTACCTGAAATGAATTTTCGAATAAGTTGATTTTGAAAAAAATCAGCAGACAAAAAGGCATGCAAAATTATCCAGTTAGGTAAAGAGTAAACAAGTGATCACGGGAAAAGGCGTTTCATAAATACACATATCTGAGGTGTTGAACTATTTCCCCTGTCATATTTAGGAAGAGATCATTAGATATTGGTATTGTGTCTAAAACAATCCTTTCAGCTTGCCTGTAGAAAGTATAAGCAGAGCTACTTCAGTTACCACGGCCTTGGTGTCTGCATTAGTGCTTGGTAAAATTGAACAGAAGGCTATATCTCCTGAACCTTTGCATTACCCTTCATGTACTAATTGACTCTTCCATCTGGTTTGATACATACACATCATTATAATAGTAACTTGATCTGACGTACAGTATCACGTCAAGTTGATACCATTGGATCATCTGAGACACGAAGTGTCGAGGGTTATCCAATGGTATGACCTCATCCACGAGATGTGATACTGTACGTCAGATCAAGTTACTATTATAGTAATTTGCTTATTTTATACCTTTTTCTGATATTATTCTGATTATATAAATTGTTTTGGTCTTTAATCCAGAAAAAATGTTGGAACATTTGTCATGACATTGAGTTTCTTGAAGTTATGTCATCATGTTTTCTGTCTCCATGCTTGAAATTTATATAACGTAACGTCGCCGAAAAAACAGGTAACCAAGGTTAGCCTCGTTTTAAAGGATAATGATACCTCAGTTCGTTGATCGTTTTCTGTATCAGATGGCCAAAAAACAGACAGTTCAAAGGTTGTATCATTTATAGGTATACATGTATAATAAAATAAACTTTGGGGTCATAGGTTATAATTCCCAAATATTATATTTCTTTCTGAAGATCTTTTTTGTCTAACCGTGTAGACCCAGAGTTATGAAATTTTAAATTAGGCATTTCATCATTGACTTCATTGTTTGCCAAAGCACTCGTTTAGAAGTCACCAGTATACAAAGGGTTAAGCAAGTTCATACCTTGCCTGATGTTTGATACTGGTATTATCATGGGTGAAAGTTTTAAGGCTGACTTTCCATAAAAAGTCAGCCTCGAAATCCTGAATCAGATAAATTATAATAGCTTCCTTAATTTTTTTTCAGTACTGACTCTTTGAAATTGTAAATATTTTCAGGCATACTGCAAGTTTTATGACATGAGTTTCAACAGTTCAGGAGTTTGGAAATTTTGAACTTTCACCTGTGTATTGTGCTATACCATCAAAGCACACATCAGGCCAAAGGACCTTGGTGATCAAGATCTATCAAGGTTTCATACTTGGAAATGAAATGCTTTCGGGTCAAGTTTTAATAAAAATAATGACCACCATCTAAAGGAAATATTTGGCTCACCTGTGAATGAATTGCTTAAAGTTAATAACTATTGTGATCACTCAATGGGTGTTTTCAGGATTATTCCTGAATTCAGGATTTTGAGGCTGACTTTCCACAGAAAGTCAGCCTCAAAATGCTGAATTAAGGAGACCATAATAGCTTCTCTGATTTATTTTCAGTCTGTCTAAGGACATTTTACCATTTAAACTTGAAATTGTGAATATTTAGTGGGCATGCTGCAAATTTTAAGAAAGGGGTTTCGAAAGTTCAGGATTTTGAAAATTTTGAACTCTCACCCATGTGCCTGTCCTCCATTGTCAACAGTTTGCTTTAAAATGACAACCCCAATACCACTGGACCAAGCCTAAGCCAACTTAATCAAGAAATTCCCTTTAGTGGCCCTCTACAAGAGAGCACTAGGACTCACGGCTCATGAGGAGAGGATGTTTATCACAAATTCTAACACATCTTGCCTATCTAGCAAATGCTAAAAAAGTGTGATATATCAAACAATAATTCACAGTTATGAAATCGGGAGGAAAGTATATGCTAGCTGACATCATTTGTTACTGGAAAATGACGTCAGACGGTGTAACAGGTCGTTACTAAAACACGGAATGGAATGGAACGACGATTTAAAGTACTAAAACACGGAACAATGACTAGAGACCAAATTCTAAACCACGGAACATTTACAAGGGAGAAACTACTAAAACACGGAACACTTATAGTGACGTGCTGGGCATATAAATGAACGGTCTTTGTGTTGTTAGTCCAAGACATTCTAGTCTAAGACATTCTGGGTGGTACTCATCAGAACATTGGTCACAAAGAAAATAATTAGTGTGTGTGTCTAGAATTTTTCAAACACAGTATAACTGCAAATTTTCTGTCTTTTTGATAGCCTTTCGTCTTTTACTTGTTCCCTTTGCGGTTGAGAAAGGTCTCATTTCTTTGCCTTAGAGACACTGAATGAGATGTTCCCTCAATTTGCTTGGGAAATACTTTTCTTTTGAGGGATCTCGGCCAAAGGCTAGAGCAGTTGTGTTGGCAATTGCATACAAAGTTAGTAAGGGTGCAAAGATCAGGAGTCGATACAATCAAGTACAACTCCTGACCCAGGATACCAATGGGAAAGTGACAAACTCACAGTTAGACAGAAAAACATAAAAGATCCACAAAAGAAGCAGCCTTTCCTGTTTGTTTGAAAAAAACGGAACAGTAGTGTAAAAACGGAACAGTGGTACAAAAACACACTGTTCCGTTTTTGTTCCGTTGTTTCCATATGAAAAAAAAACGGAACAGAAGTTAAAGCAACCACACTGTTCCGTTGTCCCTTATGAAAAAAAACAACGGAAAAGTAGTGCGAAAAACACAACAGTGGTATGTAAAAATGGAACAGAGATACAAAAACACACTGTTCCGTTGTGGAAAAATGGAACAGTAGTACAAAAAGGGAACAGTGGTACAAAAAAGGAACAGTAGTGCAAAACGGAACAGTGGTACAAAAACGGAACAGTACTGCAAAAACGGAACAGTGGTACAAAAACAACACGGTTCCGTTTTTGCTTGGTTGTTTCCACTGGAAAATAAAAACGAAACAGTAGTTAAAAAACACACTGTTCCGTTGTCCCTTATAGAAAAAAAAATGGAACAGTGGTACAAAAACACACTGTTTCGTTTTTGAAACGGAAGAGTAGTGCCTTCCAGTCGTCAATCTTAAGTGGCGGTGCTTAATACAAATAAATCACCACCAGAAGGACGGAAAGGGGTGCTAGTGACAAACTTCATTTGACTTAAACAAAGCCACAATTTCTGTTGTTGCAATTGGCAATTCCCTTGCGTACTTTCCGTCCTGTGGATCTAGCACTGCTTGTGTCATTTTTGATCCGTATATTGAATTTTTATGAATTATTTCTACATTATATTGAGAAAATTCGATTATTAAAGGCTTGGTTTAAACATATTTTATTCAGATTAATTTGTACATTGTAAATACAACTTGAAACAGTAAGATGAAGATAAGAACGGAAACGTGGCTTACTATAGCTCTTCTCCAATGCCAAATAAGATATAAGTGGAAGGCACAACTTTAACTACGTTCATTTAAAATGATAATGCTAAGCAAAGTTACTGTGTCTCGTTCTGGTGCTACGTTACGTAGTAATATGCTACGTTCCATGACGACCATTTCCGTTCCATAGGCCTGTTCCGCAGCGTTCCGTTTTTTCCCTGTTCCGTTAATGCTCTGTTCCGTAGCGTTCCCTTTTCATTCCGTTCCGTCCTGTTCCGTGTTTTAGTAAAAGCTGGTGTAACGTCGTTTTATGCTTGAAAGACGTTACAAATACATGTAAACGTATGCGACATATCTAAGTATTGGCGGGAGTTCTTCAGTGATATGGCAGAAAGTTGGAAGAAGCTGAAGGTTTCAAATGTGTTTTTGTTGTTCATTTTGTGTCAGAATGGAAATAGATCAGCTCCAGTGCGTGAATTGTTAAGTAATTAACTGTTTGCCGTTAAGTTGTAAGAAGATAAATCACTCGCGCTGCACGCTCATGATTTGATCTTCTTTACAACTGAACTCCAAACAGTAAAGTATTACTTGACAATTCACTGCTAATGATGGTCTATTTCTTAAATATTCATCTTAAGTCCATCTTGGGTATCTAATGCCTGTCAATTATGTAGTACAACCAATGTTTAAGTGTCAACATACTAAGTTCAATAAAAATATACTTACCTGCACAATTACAATGTCTTGACCTTTTTACCTAATCCAAGAGGTCAGTACAAACATTTGCTTGCATGTTGTTCTTCACTTTCATTTTGATTCGATATGCAACATGACCACTTTCAGAAAAAAAATTGTTTTACCTTTTGACCCCACCCAGGGATCGAATGTGCCAAAAGGGGCACAATATTGGCTTTCATGGTGTTCTATGCTTTATTCCTGTTAATTTGATATGTAAGACCTTTTGACCCCACCCTAGGGGTTGAGGGTGTGTGTAAGGGCAAAATAAATAGCTAGCATGCTATTGTTTGCTTCATTCCCTTTCATTTGATATGCAACATGACCATATTCTGAAAAAAGTTGATTTTTGGCATGGGTCCAAGGTCCACCCAGGAGATCAGACCTTGGCCAGCAAGCTTAAATCCCATTTACTGTTTCATATCTATTGTTCCTCTGGTTGTGCATGCAAAATTTCGGTTAAAAATATTGACAACTGACTCAGTTCTATTTGACCTTTAAACCTGCCTATGGGATCAGGGGGCGGGGCCACAATTTGAAAAAACTTGGTAGAGGTCCACTAGATGATCAAGGCTCTAGACCTTGTGGTTTTTGATGAGAAGACTTCTTAGCATTTCTAAAATCTACTTTTAGCCCATGTGACCTAGATACGCAACAGACTGGAACCATTGGAGCAATTATTGAAGAGGGCCATTAAAGGATCATTGCTGCCAAGTTTGGTCAAAATGCAGCCGGTAGTTTAGGAGATGTTGATGACATACGATGGACATCCAGTGATCAAAATAGCTCACCTTGAGCATAAGGCTCAGGTGAGCTAAAACAAATTTAATACCTCGGGAGCGCAGTGGCTCAGTGGTAGAGTGCTTGACTCGAGACCGAAGGGTAGCGGGTTCGAGCCTCACCGGCGTCACTGCGTTGTGGTCCTTGGGCAAGACACATTTATCCTAGCTTAGTACTGGTTAAACCCAGGAAGAACCGTCCCGCATAACTGAAAGATTGTTGAGTGGACGTAAAGAACCAAATCAAACAAACAAATACCTCAAAAACATGGCTGCGTAGTAGGAGGGTGGCTTATTGGACTTTGAAAATTTATTTTTAAGTTTATACTCTCCGACTTTAAATAAAATTTGTCTTATGTCTTAAACTTAAAGTACATCTTCGAGACTGCATATGAGAATTCAAAATACTTTGGCAGAAATGGTCACTGAGAGACCTACAAGTATAAGTAAAGCAAATTGGATCTGTAGAAAAATATAGACACCAGGGGCAGGGCCAGTTTCCTTTTTTTACCTATCAGAATTGACAATTTAACAATAAAAGACAAAAGTATCGCGACAAGCTCAGACGTCACCCGTCTGTTATTGATGTTTGAAAATTTAAGACTGACGTTAGCAAAGAAACGCTGCGAGTGGGAGTGTAATAAAACGATTATTTCTGAAAAAATTGTGTTTTTCCATTTCTTAAGACATGTGGCTACCACCTTAAAGTGCTTGTTTTCAAATTGAATCAAATTCACATTTGTCAGACGACAATTGTTGAAAACACTTACGTCGATATTACGTCAGAATGAACAGCATGAGCAATTCGAAATCAGGACAAATCATGGTCCATTTTGCAAGAGGATAAAAATGAAAAAGAAAACATCCTCAAATCAATCATGTGGAAGAGACTAGAAAATGTAAAATGGTGCGTTTTTAAAGTCCCTCAGTATATTAGCTAAAATGGATTTGATCTGTCAATAACTTGGAGGGATTATTCCTACCATAATAAATGCATTTATAAAAAGTGTGAATTTTTTACTTTAATTAATTTTAAATTACCCAATGGGAGCCCCAGTTGTGATGGTTTCCGATTTAATCATACTGGTTCCCTTGTAATAATGTTGGGGTGGGGGCATAAGCAAAATATAAATTGAAACAGCTTGTCATAATTATGTCATCTCTCCGAAGGGGTGAGCAGACATGATATTGTTTTTGGTGTTTAGTGTTTTCCTGTCTGTGTTGCTTTTGTCTGCACTCTTAACATCCACGGCCGCCAATCCAACTCCTTCATTGCATTTGTTAGTTGGATTAAACTTTCTATTTCGTAATTTTGAAATCAGGCAATGCCATTCGACGAGACACTCATTGGATTTTCCAATAATTATATCGGTTTTAAGAAGATATTCTGCTTTAAAAATTAAAAATGGCTTGTAATGAAGCAAAATGGCATTTTTCAACTTCCAACACAGATTCTAGAATCAGTTTATGTGCTAGGGCACACTATTTAAGATATGTCGAAGGTAGACATCAGGTGACGTCCACGGAATAACATTTTCGGATTTCAGAAATTTTGCATTGGTTACTGTTAGAAAAAATAATGATTTTGATGAATTTAAGGTCCATCTCACTCATAGGAAACGGGTTCCTCTTCTTCATAACACAGTATTGATTTTATGCGATGAAGGAGCTTGATAGGTGGCCGTGACTTCTGAACCTCTGGGCAGATTTTAACCAGACTTGCACAGCTATTTCTTTATTCAAACTTTAGAAAAAGAGCACTATCCTTATGGACAAGCCTATGGTTGGGGCACATTGTTTCACAAACACAATTTCTAGTGAAAATACAATTTATAGACGGCAGTCTGAAGGACAGCCAAATCCCTCGCCGCAGAATTCCATGACCTTGAAGTGTGACCTTGAGTCTGGGTAACTAAGTCATAGATTCTGCACACTGTCTCACTGAGAGGAATGTGTGGTTGAAGTCTAATCAAAAGTGTTCAGGAGATATAGAGCGGACACCAAATTCAAGAGTAAAATCCTGTGACCATAAAGTGTGACCTTGAGTCTGATGGGCTCTGCACACCGTCTCACTGAGATTAACATTTAACCAAAGTTTTATGAAAATCTATCGGGAGATATGGGGCGGACACAAAATTCAAGGGTAAAAACCATGACCTTGGATTGTGACCTTGAGACTGTGTAGCTGAGTCATGGGTTCTGCACACCAACTCACTGAGAGGAACATCTGAGTGATGTTTAACAGGGTTCCCACAGAAATTCAAAAACACAATTCCATGATTTTTCCATGATCAACAATTTAATTTCCATGACTATTTAATACACTCCAACCTCCCCTTTTAGCAGCATCTTCACCACGCTGAGCATAAATGCGGAGTGCAACAGCAACAGCATTATTGTACTAGACCATGCATGCATTTTGAAATATTTAAAACTTGAAACCACCAATAGCCAGAAAACTAGCTGTCGGACACATAAGTGTGACAGCTAAGTTTTTAACTACAGGTGGTTTCTTCAAATTATTTCACAAAATTCCATGATTTTTCCCTGATATCGGGTTTTTTCAAATTCCACGATTTTTCCATGCATGTAACTTTAATTAGTGATTTTCCAGGTTTTCCTTGATTTCCAGAGCTTGTGGGAACCCTGTGTTTAATGAAAATCTAACAAATGGTTTAGGAGATATGGAGTGGACACAGAATTCAAGGGTAAATCACATGACCTTGAAGTGTTAGCTTGACCTTGAGTCTGTGTAGCCGAGTCATAGGTTTTGCACATCTTCTCACTGAGGAGAACATTTGGGTGAAGGTTAATGAAAAGGGTTCAGGAGATGTGGAGACAAAATTCAAGGGTAAATCCAATGACCTTGAGTCTGGGTAGCTGGGTCAGATCTCACTGAGGAGAACATTTAAGTGAAGTTTAATGAAAATCGTTCAAAGGTTTCAGGAGATATGGAGCGGACACAAATGTGTCATGGACAGACTGACAGACGAAGGGCATTCCCATAGCCCCCCATCCCATCCGCTTAACGGCGGGGGATTAAAAACATAAAGTTATAGGGATGCTAGTAAACATCTGAAAATATTTGACGTTTACAGCCTTTATTGTTGATTAAACTGGATGATAATCCGTGTGATTATAGACAAAAGTAAATCGGAGATGGCAACTTACAGCTCCCACTACAGAATGGCAAGACATTCCGATTTATATGCAAGACTTACAGGAGGCACAGTGTTGTGTCCTTGACTTTATCCTCTGCTTAGTAGTTTCAACTCAAGAAGACAGGAAATCGTACCGACACGAATGAAAAATTGTTGACTGTGACTTAAAGCCTCAGCACAAACATTCTGATTTAGTGCTGTCTGAACTTCGACTAAACTCTGA
The DNA here is from genome assembly GCA_964019695.1 of Loripinus fragilis. NCBI lineage: Eukaryota > Metazoa > Mollusca > Bivalvia > Lucinida > Lucinidae > Loripinus > Loripinus fragilis. The sequence goes on along the minus strand of OZ026520.1, from coordinate 20,072,042 downwards.
AAAAACCTCTGGCACAATTTCCATTAAACATAATGGGAGTGATAAGTGGCAGGTCTTGTGCATTTCTTTAGGATTTTCCTGGTTTTTGGCAGACTTACAACTGGGCCTCAATGTGACAAAACCGATCTTCGGGGTTTCCAATAAAGCGAGACTCAAACCAGTCCTGCTGCAATACAAATACACTTTTAAAAAACGTTTCTATTTCCTATTTGTTGAATAGCAAAAACAAGGAATTTCAACCCATATCTTTTAATCGGTACTTGTCCAATGAGAAAAGCCTTTGTGCGGATAACTCAGGGCTGAACCTACTTTCTTTTCCATTGGAAAAATATCATTTTCTTTGAAACTTTTGTCTGGCCATTTTTATGGGCAATCCTTCATTAAAACTGTCTGAGGTCCTATAAAGTGTATCTATTTTTAAGAATGGAAAATCTTAATCTACCCATATGGATACTATAGATTAGGCAATATTGAACATTGCATTTATATTGTAGAAAAAAGAAGCAAATTTTTGTTTGAAATGCAACCACTTACTTTTCAGCTTTACCATGATTGCTTGTCGTCATTCGGCACATATTCATAATTTAATACACAAGTTTAAAAACAGAACCAATCCTACTTTTTTTTATTTTTAATTTTCTTCTTCTTAACAAATTTATTTGCTATACTATAAAAGCAACATTTATGATTCACATTGTAAATCTTCAATAAAATTAAACTCATATTTGTTTAACTAGCATAATTTCCTATAATTGTGGGTGAAAGTTCAAAATTTCCAAAATCCTGAACTTTTGAAAATCAAATCTTAAAACTTGCAGTATACCTATAAATATCAACAATTTCAAGCTTAAATGGTAAATTGTCTTTCTAAGATAAACTCAAATTAAATCAAAGCCATAAGAATCTGTCTAATTCAGGATTTTGAGGCTGACTTTCTGTGGAAAGCCAGCCTCAAAATCCTGAATTCAGGAATAATCCTGAAAACTTTCGCCCATGTATAATTGGGATTGCTAAGACACATTGAATAGATTCTGCATGGCTAGCCAAAAAAGATCTTAATTGGCATCCTGGGAATCTAAAAGATAATTTTCTTTTTTCTCTACCAAAGCAAGAAAATATTAACATTTTATGCACATTTCTTTGTTATCTAGTCGTCCATCCTATGTATAGCTTATGAGATGCTTTTTTCGCCAAAAAAAATGGATATATCTACATTGGTCACGTTAAGCAAAAAGTTTGAGCGTAAAATTGTAATTATTTTCTTACCCAGCAATCGAAACATATGTTTTGGGTGCTCAAAAGAACTGTCTCATTGAGACCGTTCTTTTGAGTACCCACAACATATATTTTGGATGAGAAATAAGCATTATAATTTTTAGTTACGCACTCTTATCTGGAGGCCTGTCTCTAACTTCTTGAAACATTTCTTGTGGTGCTCAATCATCATGAATGGAAGTGTCTCATTGAGACGCAACCAATGAGTACCATAAACATGTGTGGATCCTGAAAGTTTAGTGGTCAGAGGGGGTTCAACATTGACAGCGTTGTTTTTTCTTTTTTAGTTGACGAGAGGATCCAAATACAACTATAAGCAGGCCATCATTGGCCCGCCAGTGAAATGCCAGTTAAATGGTGTTTTTGCTGGCGTGCCGACGATGGCCTAACATTGAATGCTGGTTTCATAGCTTTGTGATTGTTCCAGGGATATGGACCAGTATTGCTAAGAAACCCTATATTTTTGTGATTTTTCAGAGGGGGTCTGGTCCCCCTGTCACCCCCCCCCCCCCCCTCTAGATCAGCCCATGAAAAATATATTTTTTCTGGAAAAAGTACAAAAACTAACAAGTTGAATACTCCTCTTCCTGAGGCTTCCATATACTGTCTCTTGGTACATCATTTTAATACATTAAAAAATTGTAATTCACATCTAGAGTCACATTCTTTCAACTGACAACATCATACTCTGTGCACATACTACAAAAATCTGAAAAGAACAAAAGTGGATCAAGCATTTTTCGGGCTTCACTAACTTTGCAAGAAACCCGAAGTATTCATGATTCCATGAACATTCCAAAAATTAAATTTATTGCTTATATTTAAATTATATTATTTATAAATATCTAAAATATAAAAACATTTTTAAATTAATGAAAACAGTTTTTATTTAAAATATAATCATATTAACGGTTAAGTCAGAGTGTATAATGGAAAGCGGAAAAGCCAGCTTGAACACTGACGGCCAAAGGAGCAAACAAGAGGCTTGTTCTGCACGTGCGACTCAGGCGTGGCTCGCTCTCAATCACATCACTAGACTTAAAAGTCTGATGAGATGGGGTTTTTTTTGCATATACATTTTCGCTCATATTGATCTATTTCACTAAATATCCATATTCCTCTCGAATACTTTTTTCTCTTCTGCTATTTGAGCCAGCAAAAAATAAAATTCTGGACTGGAATTTGGCAAAAGATAAGATGTAGAATGGTATTGGTTGGAATGGATTCATAGGTCCTACAACATCTAAGACTGATTTATGTCCATCACATCACCAGTATCACTTCTGGCGAATGAGTTTGATGTTCAAAGCATATGGCACGGGTAAGTGAGCTTGGCAGCTGTCAATCAAATTTGTGTAATTCATGAGGCTATGAACGGTTGCAAAAATCTAAAGATTCATTAAAGGCTTGCTTCAAAAATGTAAATATTGATGAATGAATCAACTGTATAAAGTGTTTGCACATGTTCAAGCGAGCTTACTTAGCAGCCAACCATATTCCTGTTATTACATTTGAATGACTGTAAAAATCCAAAGATTCATTAATTTATTTACATGTATTAATTTATGCAAGATTTGTTAAAGACTTGCTTTGAAAGTGTAAATACATTGTATTAATCTTTAAATGAGTGTATAAGGTCCTCCATGGTTATCCATAGCTCCAGATAAGGCTGCGTATTGCGTATTTACGCAATTTCGTGGACCTGAAAACGCAATTAAATTAATTTCTGTGCGTACAAAAACGCAATTAAAATCCTTGATACTCAATTCCAAACTTTTTCGTAGCGTATGAGGCTATAGTATTCAGTTTGCGATTGTCGTATTTCGCATCACAAGCTGTTGTTGGGTACAAATTTATACACCGCATGGCGCCAAATCTAGTTAATTAAATTGTAAACCAGTCCAGAAACATTCTTATCGCTGTTAAGCTATACCCAATATTTACACGATTATGACATTTGTCTCGCTTAAAAATAACAATGGCGAAAAGGCATTAGAGCAACTGAATAATATCATATCGTAACTAACTCTAATACCGCGTTGGTGGTTCAAAGAGATACGTTGGATTTTCGAAATAAGTTGGAAATAGCGATCTCAGATATACTAATATTGCAAGTGTGCTTTCTGAAAGTGAAACCGAAAGTAAACAAAAAAGTCAGGAGAAACAAGACCCGGTTTCATTGCTTATTTGCTTTCAGATAGATACCTAATACAAAAACTTGAAATACCCAATTTAAAATTTGAAATACCCAATTAAGCCAAAAAGAGGTGGGTAAATACCCAATTGCATCCAATCCTTATCTGGAGCTATGGTTATCTACATGAAGGTGATTTAACAAAACTTATTTCTGTTCTCAATGTTACCTTTCACTCTGTTCCTATCACACGCTTTGTTATGATGGGGTGAGATTCTCTGCAGCTCTCTCGGCCATATCTTCAGCTTCCATGGCAGCATATTCCCTAGCAACAAAAATAGCAGCACCAAATACTACGAAGCTTTTTACTAGGGACCTGAAAATAAACCCACATTGAAAGCATAATTACAATATTAACCCTTTTTGTACTGATGACACCTAAAGGAATACTTAAAGGCAAACACAGGGCTTCAGATTTTTTTCAAGATTAGTGGACCGAAGTGACCCATGGAGCAAAAAATGGTGGTTCATTTTCTGAAATGAAGGGCCCAAGCATATCAAACAAATACAGTAGACATTTGGGTAGTATGTAGACTACTGATTATACAGTTAAATCTGTCTTAAGCAGCAATTCAAAAAAGAAGACCAATTATAAATTGCTTAATGCAGGTCAAAAGTATTCTGCAATCCTGTCGACCTTCATTTTGCTACCATTTGTTAATTAGATCTTTGTTTTGTTTTTCTTTGAGTGGCTGCTTAAGACCGGTTTTACTGTATTGACGACCTACGTGTATTTTCTGTTTTGTAGACTCACTGTAAGATGAATATTTTTATTAAAAGTGATTTTTCACAACTACAATGTAAAAAGGATGGGTCCACTGCCTTGGAAAATGATGGGTCATATTTTGAATTCATGGGACAATGACCCCGGCCCACCATAAATCTGAAGGCCTGCAAACAGTGAAGACCATGATGAAATGCTGCACAATGCAGCATTTCATCAGGGTCTGCACCTTATGCTAAAAAAAAACAGCAAGATCCAAATTTGGAAATTACGTCCTGTGACCCCTTAAAATATATAATGGCTATACCATCCTTATTGCCTCAATCTGCATGGGAAAATCCATTTGTATACAAAGGGCAGGCCTTTAGTTAAGAGTGTGTACAAAAATAATAATTTCTTACTTCTCAACCAAAACATATGTTGTGTGTACTCAAAAGAACCGTCTCAACGAGATAGTTCTTTTGAGCACCCTAAACATATAATAAAACAGATGGCCGAGATGGGTAAGAAAATACTAACAATTTCTCTCTAAAACATTGTGATTATCTAAACCTATGCAAAGGGTTAAAGAAGATAAATGGGCCCATGGAAATTTGGTTCTAAATCATATAGAGTAAACAGCTAAGGCTAGAAAAGCCTATATGGATATGCACAGTGAGTCTCACCGGACACCAAAGCCTCCAATGCTTCCATACACAATGGAACAAGAGTCTGTGACAAGACCGAATAAGACCTCTGTCCATGCACATGAATTTCATGTGCAGATCCAGAGGGGGAGGGGGGGGTGACAGGGGGCTAGGAACACCCCCTGGAAAATCACAAGTGGCTAATCATAAGGTTGGCAAAGAACCGCTATCTAATGCGCAGTTAGTTGGAGGTACTAGCTTCAGTCTTTATGGTTGAAAGATGCCAGCTTTCAGCTAAAATATTACTGAATAAATAATTTTATCACACAAACCACATATAAGAATCTAAGAAAAAAGTAGCTTCCTGCATCTTTTGCGCATAATTTTGTCTCTGGGATGCAAAGTGTTTATTTCAGTGAGTCCCAGGATGCATTAGTGCAGACTTGTTATTAAAAATAGTGTTCTGGACTCGTAAGTTTGCAGTTGGACTCATTGATATGTAGGGCTTCCACGTTTACACGTGTGAACGGAAGCGTTTCGTGTTTATGCAATAAACGTTAACAAAAATGACCTACCGTTTAAACGAATTTTAGCACGTGACAACCTTCATGGTTTATGAATAGCATCTTCTAATGAAAAATAGTGTTGTTGTTTTTTTTTCAGTTGATAAAGTTTCTGACAATAATTAATTAATTAAATTTGAACTACGGTGGACATGCTCAGCGGACACAGTGACAGATGTCCGTTGTCACAGTGATGAAAATGTCCTGAATCTCACTGTGCTAGGCATATTCATCAGATGCATGTATGTAAATGCACACCTTATGTCCTTAATATTACGTGGACACGCACGTGAAAGCATATGGCTTCAAACTGTGTTGTCGTTTTTCACTTCCCATCGGTGTGTGTATTGATGTCAATTTCAGCTGCCTACGTGACGATTGGCAGTTACATCTCGCGCTTGTCAACCAAGGACCTCGGACAGTTTCCTATTCAATCTGCCCAGATTTTGATAGCCTGTGGCTAGCATAATGCATAACTGACAACTATAGTTTTGTGCTTAAATGAAACCCTTACATTTAGTGCATCTAACAAAATAAAAATATTTTGAAAATATTGCATAATTATGCCAGGACTTTAGGGTTTAGGGGGTGGGGTATTTTTTGTGACCAAATTTTATTTCACAGGTCAAAGTTTCGTCTAGTATTCACCTAAATACATGTTAATGTAATGTTTGCGGCATAAAACTTGAGACGAAAGTGATGCGTTTGCATAAAATTTGGGTTGAGAAGATTTCATTGTTTCGTCTAAAGAAGTGTGCTGCCAATTACTTTTGACTATTACCTGTAATGTTTCGAGTTCAATCAGTTCGACTTGTGCACTGAGGTGTATTATATCTGTATACTGTATAAATCATAGTCTAGATAAACACAGTTTTTTAGCGTAAATTCGTAATAGTTTCTTACAAATCAGATTTAACCTATATTTTTTGTGCTTAAAAGAACCGTCTCATTGCGACGGTTCTTTTGAGTACCCACAGCATATGTTTTGATTGAGAATTGAGACGATTAATGCCTTTGTAAGCACTCATAACTAAAGCCCTGATATATGCCATTGCAAATTGATATTTACCTACAGGTTTTTACAAAATAAGTTTCTAATAAGTTTTTATAATAAAGTGTTTTTGAGCATTTTGACAGCTTTCCCCCCCGTGACCAAACATGTCGTTTTTATATGATGTGTGAAATGTAAAACTACAACTGTATGCAAAAGGATTAGTTTGGTCACGGGGGGGGGGGGGGTGGGGAGAAAGCACCTCAGTAAAGCTTTTTCTATTTTCTATATGTTGAATAGCAAAAACGGTGTTTCCAACCCATATTTTTCAATTGGTACTTGTCCAATGAGAAAATGGGGGGGGGGGGGGGGGGGAAAGCACCTCAGTAAAGCTTTTTCTATTTTCTATATGTTGAATAGCAAAAACGGTGTTTCCAACCCATATTTTTCAATTGGTACTTGTCCAATGAGAAAACGGCTTTAGTGGATAAGTCAAGGGTTGAGTCTACTATCTTTTTCATAGAAAAAATATCATTTTCTTTGAAAATTTTCTCTGGTCATTTTTATGGGCAATCCTTCATTAAGACTGTCCGAGGTCCTTACACATTTGCTATCGTTTATAAGGGAAGACAAACTAAAGAAACGTCGGTTATCGATGAGCCTGCACATGTTGAAGTCAGGTTGCAATTACTGGAAATGAGTTCTATCACAACACCTAACCAAACAATCTCGAATGTTTGCAAAAGGTACAATATTTTAAGAGCTCTTTTTTAGGAAAAATATTGGCGATTTTTACCGATATGCGACAATTAAAAAAATCAGTACGATAATTGCGTGTAAACGGAATCGTTTCGATTTATAGGATTCATGTGAACGTTTACAAAATTTCGTAAACGTGGAAGCCCTATTGATATGGGAAACAACGAGTCCCAGGACCCATAAGCCAAAAATTGTAAATGAATCACTGTTAGTGTCCTTAATGGTTTTGCATTCATCTCTGAGAGAGCTGGCTGCTTTACTTTAATAATTGTGCTACATAGCTCCAGATAAGGATTGGAGGCAATTGGGTATTTACCCACCTCTTTTTGACTTTATTGGGTATTTCAAATTTTAAATTTGGTATTTAAAGATTTTGTTTTGGGTATCCATCTGAAAGCAAATAAGCAATGAAACCGGACTTTGTTTCTCCTGATTTTTTGTTTACTTCGGTTTCACTTTCGGAAAGCACACTGGCAATATTAGCATATCTGAGATCGCTATTTCCAACTTACTTCGAAAATCAAACGTATCAATCAAGTCATCTTTGATTCTTCGAACCACCAACGTGGTATTAGAGTTAGTTAGGATATGATATCATTTAATTTCTCTGGGGCTTTTTCGCCCACGTTACACCATTGTTATTGTAAAGCGAGACAAAGGTCGTAATCGTGTAAATATTGGGTATAGCTAAACAGCGATAAGAATGTTCCTGGACTGGTTTACAATTTAATAAACTAGATTCAGCGCGACGCCGTGTATAAATTTGTACCCTACAACAGCTTGTGATGCGAAAACGACAATCGCAAACAGAATACAATAGCGTCATACGCTACGAAAAAGTTCGGAATTGAGTATCAAAGATTTTTATTGCCTTTTTGTACGCACAGAAATTAATTTAATTGCTTTCTCAGGTCCATGAAATTGCGTAAATACGCAATACGCAGCCTTATCTGGAGCTATGGTGCTACTGCTGTCATGTTGCTGTTCGTGGTGCCACTACCAGGGAGTTCCGGAGAGTACGGAGATAGACGAACATCCGTGAGAATCGCTCACCTCTACAACCACAGACTCCATGATCTCCTGTGCCTGCCAATAATGTAGTCATGGAGTCGGCCCTGGAGTATGGTCACCAGTTACCTGCCAGCTGTCTACAAGACAACTTGTAACTTGGTGTTAGTAGAAACTAAGTTGAGATTTATCTCCTTCCTCCAATACCTAGGTAGGTAGCTCACATATGGGCATGTTCAAAAATAATGAAGCTTTTCACTTTATGGCATATATAAAAAGATAAAATTGACCAATATAATCCTATTTTCTAACCAAGCTAATGTTTTGCTATGACGTCACGACACAAAGCGTTACACTTCTTAGTGATTATTGATGTAATGCCTTTTAAGAGCTTTTTTCGTTTCCAATCCAGCACCATTTCACTTTTAATTGACTCTGACCATTCATTTCCAAGATTTATAACAGTTGTTTTGATGCATTTCTTTGAATCTTGATTAGCATTTGGGGTAAATCATTTAGAAATTTAATATAAAGGGACCTTTTCGATTGATTCATGATGGGAGTATCAATCAGATCAGAAACTGGTATGCAACCATACCTTTTTTATTCCCTTTGGCAGCTAGTTAAATGGTATTTAATGTATGTTACATACAGAAAAGTGTCCAATTGCTAAAATTATTAGAAGAAAATATTATTTGCAATCAGTTTAAAGCTGCATAGTCTGTAACTTTTGATCTTCTAATTTTAAAAATAATGTTTTTATTTTTCAAGAACACAGTAAAGATACTCAAATTCAGGTAAACATTTTACCATTTTCGTAAATCTTAACAAGTTATCACTATCAAAACAACTGCATTTATGTTAAAATTCAACGGTCTAGAATTATTGGAGGGACGCAAATAATTACCAACAAGAGAAAAAAACACCTATTTGATAAGATAATTAACTTTTCCATGCAGTTTTCAGCTGTACCGAACATTTTTATTTTAAAACATAGCTTAATTCTACTTTTACAAATGGTTTATAAAGAAATTAAAATTTTTCGAAAAATGTTCATAGTTACAGAGTATGCAGCTTTAAGCATTTAGAGAAAGAACATTCAACATATCTTAACACACTAATTCAAGATCTTGGGGAAACAATTTTCGTTTGTGCTGTAACACTGATTATGAGATTCTTATATAGTAGAAAGGAAATTGTGTCATTAAATGTTAAAGCTAGAATTTATAGGTTTTTGAAGACCTAATCATTTGTACAAAATGTTACACTCCTTAGTTAGTATTAGATCAGACTTTTCTTTACAAAAAGGCCAATAATCTGCAATAAAATCATGTCAACACTATGCAAGGGAAGTCACTTCTTTGTATGCAATGCTATATGTATGTCTTAGCCCTGTTAGTTCCAAATTATGACTCATAAACAAATCAAACTAAGGAGTGTAACACATTTTCTTAATTCTTTTGCCCATTTTTGTACATAGATAACCATTACATCCATGCTTACATATCACATATTGATTTGTAGCTTAGTTTTTTGACCATGTATTATCATTTCACCGCAAATTTTATTGAGATTCAGTCACCTGTTTTAAAAATATGAACATTTTTAGGGGTCTTCTACTAAAATAATGATGCAAAATGACAGTAAAATAAGATTTTTTTTTTCAATTAGGCAATTCAATTTGGTAAAAATCACTCATTCACATGCCTTTAAGTGCTTTGTATCAAATAATGGGAATTTCAAGACATTTCATCAAGATTTCCTATAAAAACAGCCTACACAGAATATAGCCATAATTAACAATTTTTGCAAAAAATTCCTGAAAGAAAATTTTTATTATTGCTGCTATTTTCTAAACTTAAACAATTTTGAAAACTTTAAGTAACCCCAATTTGTTTGGAGTAACAATTTTACCTATGACAACAGTTTCATTTTTCACCCCCAATGTCACGCTTTGGCTTCATTATTTTTGAACATGCCCATATACACCCACAGGGCCATTCGCAACATTGGTCATACTCACTGGCTCTGTTCCATGACCGCTCTGGTATCTTTTCCAACAATTTAGTATCCCTGGTTTTCTTAAAATTGACCCTTAGCGAATTCGTACGAAAACTAGTACCTGGCGTCATCTCTTACATTGACTGTTTCAAGGTGTCACTTCACTTTTATACGAAATCGATTCGGAGAAGAAATAAGCTTTAAACAAAATATGGAAACAGAAGAAATTTACCATCTGAATGGGTCTTTCCAAAGACTCTTTGTAAAACTAACAACTCCCATTTCTAAATGTGGTTTAAAGTTGAAATGTTTTGACTCGCACACATGTAGGGCAGACTTGATTTAGCTGTTTACTCCTAAACCGGTAGAACAAATCGAGTGCAGCGGAGTATTGTTGTTGTTTTTGTATCTGGGCTCCAGCCTATAAAGGCTCAACTCCCACAAGTATCGATTTCTGATCTTTGCCCTTTTTCTTACTTTAATGTGAGTTCCCGAACCGTACGATGAAAAGCGGCGCTCTAAGATGTCGGACGCGAATTTCAAAGGGGGATTTTGGAACTTTAAAATATGGATAAAAAGGAGTTCATCTACCAATTTTATGCCAGATGACCTTTTAGAAGTCATCTGCATTCTTGAGAGAGGGAAAAAGCACTATATGTATAAAATTATACGTAAGAGGAATTATTTTTCTCTCATCACCAAATTTCACGCCAAGAATGGAGAATCGACGCCATTGAAGAACTGCGCTTCCGCCCGAGGAACAGCAACTCATCAGGATCAGAGAGAATTTTCTTCCGACGACAAGCTACCAAATAAAAGGCGAAAGCGTAGAAGAAACAAATCTTCACATGCTTCTAGATCTGCAAGTCAACAAAAGGATAAGAAACTTAAAGATTCTTCCGATGTTCGGTTAGCACAACAGAAGCCAAAGAAGAAATCTTTAGCTCGAGGGGCAAGTCAACATACGGATAAGAGTGAACATTCTTCCGATGTACAGCTAGCACAACCGAAGCCAAAGAAGAAATCCCCAGCTCAAGTGGCAAGGGACCGTGCCAGGCGAAGAGAGTTCTGGAAACGTATGCGAATACCCAGACAGCTAAGAGCAGAGAACCTCGCTTTGCACTACCGACTCCTAGCACAGAAGGAAGCCAGCCCACAGTCCTCCATGGTCAGCCAGTCAGAGTCGGAGAACTCCAGCTGCTTGGATCGTACATCTGATGATTCTAAGTCATACCAGCTGCAAGAAACAGAGTCGGTAGCCAGTCCACAATTTTCTGTGGTCAGCCAGTCAGAGTCAGAGAACCTCGCCTGCTTGGATAGTACATCTGATGTTTCTCATTCTTCCAGATATTTAACCATTGAAGGGGACATTGTCAACACACTTTTCACAGCCCAAGTTCAATCGGATTTAAATAAACTGTCTGCAGAGGCCTCAGTTGAGCATTCTAGTATTTCAGTGGATAAATGTTATGATTCGGAAATTGTGTGTACACGTTGTTTGAAAAAAGGAACTTTGACAGCTTTACGTCGCTGTACAGGCTGTAAAAGCTCCAGCTATTGTAGCAAAGACTGCCAGAGATTAGATTGGCCATCGCATAAGCAGCTGTGCAAATCAATCCAATCTCAAAACCCACAAAATTAACTGTAATAGCTCAAAGTTTGTACATAGAACTCCAGGTGATGGTGTTTGAGACTTTTAAAACTGAAAAAGCTCATTCTTGTACAAAGAACTTCTTGTGGTGTTGGAAGACATATTCAATTGATTACTCATTGTGTTATATTGTACATTGGTGTTGGTGACATTTAGTGTGTAGAACATTTTTATCCATTATCCCCCTTTTACCGGTTTATCCGGGTGCGCCGATAAGTCAGCGGCGGAGCTCTACGAAACAACAACAACAATGGCCGGAGTCTGTGTTTACCTGGAGGAAAGAATCCAGAGCGCCATATCTATGGCCCCCTCAGGGGTTCTGGGGATCTGTGAAGAATGGCTATTTATTTTCAGGGAGCTGGGGAGCACTGGTTATTATTTTAGGGGAGATGGGGAGCAGGCTCATAATTTTGGGGATATAGGGAGCCTTGCCAAAAAGGAAAAAAGACAAGGAAAAGCCTCCATTTTGTTTGATTTTTTAAAAAATTTCTTCTGCTTCTGGGGGGCTAGCCCCCTTGTAAATTCTCAATGTATTTATTTTCATACTAACATGCTCGTCTAGATTGGTCTGAGAGAAAAATACGGCAATTAAGTATTCTTGTTGATTTTATTCCTTTTAATTGTGATTTTTAGGTTGGTAATAACATACTTTGGGACGCTCCTCATTGCACCAGATAACACCATTTTTGTCAAAAAATTTATTGGAGAGCATGCCCCCGGACCCCCTACCAACAGTGTGTGTACACAATGTTACGGGGCCACCTTCACACCTGCTATTTTATTATCTTTTTAGACAATTAGCCCTTTTTAAAGGATTTTTTTTAAAATGTACTTACTTGATTTAACTGAAGTTAAACAAGCGTATAGGCACTGATAGCAATTGTAGAAAAGACTTTTTATAGTTAAATGCTTTCACTAAAGTGTCTAGTAAAATCTAGTTTAAGCTGTTGGAAAAAAATCAGCCCCTGTTCCCAAAAAGAAAAACGAATGGTATGTCTCTAAACCTCCAAGCCTACTCTACCAGGTACAGCAACAACATTTTAAGGATGGCCTCATACAGCAACAACATTTAAGGATGGCCTCATACTTTGAGCCATATATAATGCATTTCATTGAAATTAATTATATGTCATGCATTCTATGGCTTTTATATGTCACGTTTTCTATGGCAAAGACCTAGCTGTCTTTACATGTATAAGACAAAATATTTTTATTATATAGGAAGGCCAACTGGGATAAGCTCAAACAGGCAGTCCATGAGGGATCTCCACTCTAAACTCACACAGTCTGGCCTTGCCACCACCAGTATGTGGGATACGTTTGCTACCAAACTTGAGCAAGGTATACCAACTAGGAAATCAGGCACTCAGGATGGATTCCCTTGGATTCATCAAGAAATCCGCCGCTTAATGAGAAAATGAGATAAACTCTATAAACCCTGGTCTAGTTCCGGCAGACCTTATGACCAAAGTAAATTCCTTGATTATGAGCACTTAGTCAGGCCGGTTTCAGACAAAGCCATTGAAAAACTACTTTGGGGACATCTTAGGCATCAACGATGAAATTCCTGACCAAGATGTAGGGAACCCCCTAAGGTCAGAGCCAAAAAGCTCTACTCCTTGCTCAAGCACTCCAAACGAGACTCAAATATCATTGCTCCATTAAAGAAGGAGGGTCAAACTCTTTTAACAGAAGTAGGAAAAGCAAATGCCTTAAATGACCAGTTTCAGTCAGTGTTTAGTCCCAAAACCCCATAAGTTTAAAGTCCCTTGCCCAAAAGTCATTGCAAGATTAGCATGTCTCTGTGACAAACCTACCATTCCAGCCCAGCCCCCATCAAAATGCCTGACATAAGCATAGCTGCTGAAGGCATCGACAAGCTGCTTAAAGGCTTGAGCCCATATAAGGCTGCAGGACCTGACAAATTTAAAATCATTGTCCTTCAAACATTACACAAGGAATTAGCACCCATCCTGCAGCTTATTTTCCAGAGATCAATAGATACTGGAAAAATACCAGACATTTGGAAAGAAGAAAATGTGTCCCCAATTTACAAAAAGGCGAAAAAATCTTACGCATCCAACTACAGGCCAGCCTCACTGACTTGTGTCCTGTGCAAAAATCTGGAGCATATTGTTGCTTCTAGCCTAGTTAAACACTTCACTGAATTGAACATATTTTGCGAAATGCAGCATGGTTTTCGAGAAAAGAGATCCTGCGAGACGCAACTTATATTGCTAATTGATGAACTAGCTAAAAATATGCAGATGGGAAAACAGACTGATCTTATTCTTTTGGACTTTAGTAAAGCTTTTTATAAAGTTGCCCATGAAAAACTCGTCCTAAAACTTCACCATTATTGCATCAGAGAAGACACTCTAAAATGGATAAAGGACTTTTTGGATAATCGAAAACAGGCAGTAGTAATCAATGGAATTAACTCAGAAAAAATCCCAGTCTCCTCCGGCGTTCCGCAGTGCTCTTTTCTCGGCCCAATTCTCTTTCTTGCATACATAAATGACCTGCCTGAGCAGGTCAAGTCCAGAGTCAGTTTTTTTTGCAGACGACACTGCCTTGTACCTCGCAATCAGGTCAACTACAGAAAGGGAGGCCCGACAAACAGCCCTAGCAAGCCACGAAAATGGGAAAAGATATGGGATATGCAATTTAACCCCTCTAAATGTCAGGTCCTTCAAATCACAAAAAGATAAAAACCCTCAACACTAAGTACATTCTACATAATGTAGAGCTGGAAAGTATTCCCGCAGCCAATTACTTAGGGGTCACATTGCAGACGACCTCCCATGGTCCAAACATATCGACACCACCACAAAAAAGGCAAACCAAGCTCTTGGTTTCCTTAAAAGAAATACCCGGTTCCATAATAAGGACCTCAAATCGATAGCATACAAAACTCTTGTAAGGCCTCAGTTGGAGTATGCTTCAACAGTATGGTGACCCCACACCACAACAGATATAAATGAGGTGGAAGCAGTCCAAAGAAGGACTGCAAGGTGGTCTACAAGAGATTACAGAAACACCTCTAGTGTCACTGCTATGCTGAAGGTCTGGACCTAAACTGGCGCCCCTTAGACGAACGTCGCATTGATAGCCGATTTGTGATGATGTATAAGGCACATATGACCTTGTAGCTATCCCTGCATCAGATTACCTTGTATGAAACACCCGATTATCAAGACACATACACTCTTTGGCATACAGACAGATCCAGACTCTCAAAGACTACTTCAGGTTCACATTTTCCACAGAACTATTATCCATTGGAACGTCCTCCCTGCCAACATACCGACCCTTCGCACCATAGCACAGTTTAGCGGCGCTGTCTGCCAGGTAATCCATGACTGTCTCCATAAAATACCAACTTCTGGTTTTTATCTTTTATCTATACTAACACTCCTTCACGCACTGTACAAACTCATCTCACCACCTTTTCTATCACTTTGTTTCAACTAACCCACTCAGCACTTGATATTCCGAAATATCCGTCTGACGTCCCCACGTGGGTTAAGACGTATTGGAAGATAGAGATAGATAGAAAAAAAAGTAAGTGAGTATGATCAGGAAATACCACTATCAAAAACCGCAGCCAAATCCATGGCGCCGTGAGGAACAGCTACAGGACAATTAAGTCTGTGGCCTGCAATACTGTGAGTTGTGTGATGACCTGGTAGATCTTGTTCTCTGAGACGGGGTCAATTCTTGCTTTTATCAATAGACATAGTCCCACAATGTATTTTGTGGAAGAAAAGTAGAAAGGACTGATCCCTCCGGGCATCCAGAGTTGGTCATTGCAGCTCAAGTGTTGCGCCACCTCCTGCAGGCCCAGCGGGCTGCCGTCTTCTGTACTTTCTTCACTTGTTGAATCTGAGTTTTACAATATGGGCTCCAAATAGGTGATGCATACTCCAGTTTATGGCGTGCCAAAGATTTGTATCCAACCTCCTTAGTACTTCTAGGTGCAAAAGCCAAGTTCCTGCGAAGAAAACCTAAAGTCTAAGTTGCTTTGGATGAAATATCAGAGATATATGTTGACCCCAATTCATGTTCACCGTTAGGCCAATATAGTTTGCGGACTGAACGTTTTCCAAAGTTTGCTGGTGCAGTGTGTAGTTGTGAAGAATTTGTTTGTATGAATAATGCCGAGTCACTCTCTTTGAGTGACATTTTGTAACATTAAACTTCATTTGCCAATCGGCCTCCCAATGGGCAAGACGGTCAAGATCTTCCTGCAAAATAAGACAGTCTTGCAAATAATGTATGTTCCTATACAAGACACAATCATCTGCAAACAGGCGAACCGAAGACTTGATATTGTCCGCCGGTATGTCGTTAATGAAGATTAAAAGGAGAATCGGCCCTAAGACCGACCCCTGGGGTACACCGGATAAAACAGGGACTGGGTCTGAGGCTTGACCGTCTAAGACTACTTGTTGACTGCGCCCAGAGAGCCAGGATCTGATCCACTTATGGGTGGACCCTCTTATCCCATAATAATCGAGTTTATGTAATAGCCTCCTGTGTGGGACCTTGTCGAAGGCATTTGCGAAATCCGTATGATGATCAAATATGTCTTCTTGTGCCCACGATTCATCGCACTATCCAGGTTACTGATAATATCCTGCACAAACTGCACTAACTGGGTTTCACAGGACCTCCGACTTCGGAACCCATGCTGACGGTCAGTAAGTATATGCTATATAAGGCTATAAGTACTTGTTGATGTCGCTCACTAATTTTAATATGCTATAGTGTTTTGCAGCAGTGCAGGTTAGCGACACCGGTCTGTAGTTAGCATGCAGCATCGTATTTTTCTCCTTTCTCAAACTTGAACCGGGGATACATTTGCCTGTCGCCAATCATCTGGAACATTGCCCTAAGGTAAAGTTTCATTTTATAGATAAGTGCTAGGATATGTTAACTATGTGTGCTACACTCTTTGGGCACTCTGGCAGTGAGTCCATCCGGTCCAGGTGCTTTATGTATCCAACAGTTTAGCGACCCCTTTCGGTTCAACTGTTATTTTCCTCATGTAGGAGAATGGACTAGCCCGTTTTGAGGGTGGGCCAGAATAAGGCAGATTGGGATTGCCGGTTACAAATATAGGCCCTTTCCTAAGTGTCAGTTTACAAAATTCCCGGCGTTTTCCAAAGTAATGATGTGTTTCTTAAGTGATTTGACAAATGACCAAAACTTCTTAATTTTTCCACTTTTATTTGAATCAGGATCGGAGGAGTCGTTCTAAAACGTGAAAATATTAAAAAAAAAAAACGTGTTTCCATTATGCGTCTCTCTCTACCTTCTGTACGTGTGCGCCCGAAGAAAAAAGAACCATGTGCAGCGAGCTTGCTCGGAACAGACAGAAACCGAAACAGACCTAGCAACATGCCATGGCCTGTTGCCACGAATCGGCTTTCGCCAGTTCAGACATACAAGCCGCCTTGGGACTAGAGGGGTACACTGCATCATCAGCTTGACTACAATTTCAACAGGAGCCTCACTGGCATAATGGCGTCATAGAAAAACATTGCTCTGAGCAAGAACACATTGTGTCGCACGTGTTTGGGAAACCCCATCCACCCAAAAAACAGAAGTCCGAAAATAGATTACATTCGCCAAATATTTAAGGTGCTAAGCACTTCACTTACAAAAATGTGATACCTTGGTTACTATAGGTTGTATGCCACTCGCGGATAAACACATATTATAACAGCCATCCAGGTACATGTACTAAAGTTGGAAACACTCAGCAACAATGTGAGCAATAATAAGCAATTAATCAACAACAACATAACCATCGCCTAAGAACAGATAGCCACGGGGCAGGGGAGGTTTACTTCTTTTGTGGATCATTTGTGTTATTTATGTTTTGTGTTTGTCATGCTTTCGCGTCTGTTCATTGCTGCCTTGTGGTCACCTGCTGGGAAAGGGCTGACCTCTTGGCTCTCGTTTGTGATGTTTAATTGTGTTTTGTCACTTTCCGATGTGGTATCCTGTTCAGGTGTGGTACTTGATTGTATTGGTTCCTGATCTTTGCCACCTTCCGTACATTAAATATATTTTGATGGTCGAATCTTAGCCCTAGATTCTGCTGTTGTTAAAACACAAAATTTGCTTAGCTCGCGTGGATGCTTCTCAATTTAAGCATTTTATCATAACATGGAAACAATCCTTTCAACTGTGATGGATAGAAAAATTGCTCTTAACTCACCGACTGTCAGACATGAAGAAAAGCCCTGGTTGAGCCACTGTAGGCCCAGCCAAAGACAAGCATCAGGCTCCGACACACTGATGAAAAGTTTTAGGCCAGGGTCGTCACTAAAGTCTGAGGCCCGACCCTACGTCCTGCAATTAAATAGGAAATAATAGCTTTATAACCAAGCATGCCGATTGTCGCATACTATCAATGCTATATCCCACCCTTATCACTTGAGTATCTTTTTAACTTATCAGGAAAAGAAGGCTTTCTAACGGTTCTTTTGAATTTATAAACTATATCGGCATAAAATACATACTCTGATATGCCTTGTTGCAGAAGAGTTTTCCATCCAACATAGTATTAAGTGGCTGTGTATTCTAGAATTTAGAAAATGCAAATACGAAGTTTATGGTATCGATAGCTTTGTTTATTTACTTAGCAGTCAAACAAATCCAAGCAGTCTAGAATATAAGACTGAATTTCCCAAATTGTCAGAAACTCTGGTTGCTCTTTTTCTGAGTATCAGAGTATTACCTTATAATTAGCTCCTGCTGTTAAATTTAGCTTAGACCTCAGAGAAAATATCAGAGCTGGGTCAATTCATTTATATAACTCTTTGCAAGAAGGAATTGAGAAAAAAGTTAGAATATATACAAGGATAAGCTGAATGAGAAAGTCTGTTTTATTTATTCTAAAACAACCGCTTTGTATGCAACAATTCCCGCTCCATATTAAGAAACTTAGGGGACATCAAATCTACAAATAAACATAATAATTATGTAAAATTGCATTTTGTTTAAAACAAAAGTGCTTGTAAATTGTCAGTATATGCAACTTTGAAAATACTGGGAGAAAGTTGAAACCTGATAACCTCATCTGCTGTATAAAAGTTTATTGAAGCAGCAGGAATTTTGTTCGATGAATTACTCTGGAGAAAAGGGGTGAAAGTTAGCTGAACAGATTTTGTTCAATTTCCTGGCTTTATTGGGGACGGATGCTGGCATCTGGACTCAATTTTGGCACTTACAGTTTTTCAGTCACGTCGATTTTTCAACCTTGTCAGGCCATACATTAAATATATGCTACACTCCTTGCAAATTTTCAGACATATAAGTTGCATGGTTTCAATATTAACAATTTAATTAGATGCATGATAAAGAGTCGTAAAGATCCTGACTAGTTTGTTCCTGAGAAGCCAACTGATCCGGATCTACAATGTTTTCCAGAACGGGGTATATCCGGATTCCGCAGGATAAAGGCTTAATGCAAACCGAACAACATTCTGGAAAATATTACGCGTAAAAAGTAGTATTTTTTTTCGTTGTTTTTTTTATTGTTTGTTATGCTTTGCAGTTTAGAAACTTCAGTTTGGGTATCGAAGCAATGATTTATTGCCAATTGCTAATTCAAATATAAATATATTTAAAAAATAATACCTTGCGCAGTAATATAATAATGATAGGCATATCGTAAAAGACATAGTGGACTTGCCATTGTAGTCTGCTTTCATTGACAACAAACAAACAAGTCGGCGTGTTTTTTCACGCGGCTATGTTTGTAAATAATATAACATTCATATAAATCAAGAATTATCTCAGCTGACCCCAAAAAGTCGCTTAAATATTGGGGATTAAATAATCTTACTTGTATGATTTCATTCGAAGTTTTACTTTATGCCTATCCCGCCAAAACGGTCATGTGATATACACACTACATGTATATGTAAATCATTTATACACAGCCAATCGCAACGCAATTTAATACGTTCTATTTATATATATACAATCGGTCAGGCATTGATCAATTTTATGTTTTCGACAACGCTTAGAAAGTTGAAAATGTAAGAACAAATCTAAGTTTTCCTTTTTAATTCAACAAAGGAAACGATGATTAATTGTAAAAGAATAAATAACAGCTCAGACCCAGTAATATAACAGGCAGATAAACTGTTCTCGTTCATTGTTTCCTATCGATGACGGATGTAGGTCACCACTGTTCCCCAATGATTAATAAGTAATGGCTTTTACTAAAGGAAGTGTGTATCAGTAAGCTAGGAGTACAGCATCTTGTCATACCAAGGGTTGCGATTCGCTATCTTAACCCTTGGCCTCACAATGATACTTTTTTCCAACTGTGTACGCCATAAGACAAAAATAGTAACAATTAATATGATCAATCATAAAGCGGTGCGAAAAATCGATAAACACCAGGTCTCCAGATAAGACGGCATAATTAATTTTCATTCAGTTTTCTTATTTAACAACTAAAATATACGTTTAATATGCTCAAAAGAACTGTCACATTAAGATGGTTATTTTGAGCATAACTTTTAACTGAAGAAAGGAAGAAAAATAAATAATATTACGACCAAAATCTTTGCTTATCTGGCCTTATGGAAACTTAACAGGCGGTGTATATAAGATGCCGATAAACTGCGACGTTTAATCTGATTGGCAGGAAGGGATTATCGAAAAATCCTTCCTGGCGTTTTCATTGGTCGATTAGTCTGCGCTAATAATAAGTTTTGAGGGTCGTGAGGTGAAGGGTTTGTCGAAAGGTAGATACGACGAAACCTTCGCTGGTGAAGATGGGAGTACAGTAGCATAATCCTTATTCGGGTTGCTATATTGACATCAAGGGACGTTTACAAACAGTTTGCAATGTTCCATTGATGCCAGAAAATATATAATTGAATTGATTAGGTAGGCTACTGCGTTTGTGTTACATGTGCAATTTTCGACACAAAATGGGCCTCAACGCGACAAAAACCTGTCTTTGGGGCTTCTGAAAAAGCGAGTCTAAAAGCAGTCTCCTCATCTACAGAGGCTAGCTAGCAAATTGAAATTTCACTTGTAGCAATTCTAGAAATGATACTTCCCAAAAAGCAAATGAAAAAGGCGCCGATCAGTCTACGCTAATGCGCAGGCTAGTCTGCGCATTTGTTTTTCGCACCCCCCCACCCCCAAGACAGGCTTTCACGTTCCTAGGCCCAAATATATTTTTTTTATCTCAATGTCAGTTTATAGGGTGTTTTGGTGCGAAAAACATAAACATAGAGCATTATGTTTCATACGACGAAAACAATAAATTGAAATTATCCTATTGTCTTTGATCCCTATTACCTGCTACCTGCCGCAAACAGATCAAAAAGGTCTTTTAACTATCGGTCTTTATAATAGATAAATCAAACCAGAAGTAATTACTGATCATTACTCTTTCATTCTACAATTCGACTCAGTTTCACAAAAGTTTCAGTTTATATTGTCAGAATGGTTCATATTTGTCACATTGGACCGTACATTGCCATTGAGCGCTACCAAAACTATGCCCGGTTGTCCACTGTCGACCCGCCAACCAAATGCCATAATGGAGTTTTGGTGACGGGCCGATGGTGGCCCACTTTTATATGTTTTCTGAGAATGTAGATTACATACTGTTGTATAGAGATCATAGAACAGTAGCCAAAGCTCCTACGCATAATGAAAAGAAAGCTCTTTCAGCTGTACACATGCCAGCAAATAGGCACCGTGTTTAGAGAACAGATCTACCTACTCAAGAGGTGCAACTCATGACTTTAGATCAGTCTGCACATCGCCATAATAACATCCAGACCACCAGATACTTTCAGGGGTGTTTAATAATAATAATAAAAACCTTTCTTCTAAATCCAGAAATACATAGTAGGTATTCAAAAAGAATCACCTCAATGCCATTGAGACGGTTCTTTTGAGCACCAACCCTCAACCCTAGCTGCTGCACTTTAATTACATATTGCACCATCCTCATGTATCAGTCCATTAAAAAGATATCTACTGCTCTATCATAAACTCGGTAAAACCATTAATGAGCCACTTAAACCACCCCAGTATAACATGATATTTCATGCTATAGTTTTTCTTGTTAATATGGTTTTTAGCAGCGGCTACTGTTTTTTGTTGTTGATTTTTTTTTCAATTTTAAATAGTCTGATTTTTTCTTGCTCGCTCCGCTCGCGAACGTACATATAGAGATCTAAAATTCAAAGGTGCCAGATCGGCGGCGCCCTGCTAAAATCCTGTCATTTTATTGTAGCCTACCATATCTTTCGGTTCCTTTTTCTGAATGACGTCTACTGGAGTCATCTGAGCACTATGTGTTAATGCTCACAACAATTGCCAATTTTATCATACGGTCAAGCATTGTGGCACCGGATCAGAGCAGTCTGAAGCCTGATACACACGATGAAACTTTTGTCTGCAACTTATGTATGCAACTTTTGTGTGTACCATACACTACTGTACAGACGATGCAACTTCACATTACCTGTTGCTCTTTCCCGCTAAAATTGTGCATACTTTTTCAGCATGGTGCTTACTGAGCATGCTGAGGAGGACGAAATTGCTGTCCCATTGTGTCTGATGATCATTGCACTTGCAACGCAACATTTAAATGGACCGCGAATAATACGAAGTTTGGATTCAACGAAGAAATGTATATAGGGCTCACCATATTGTACCTAGCTAAAAGACCCCTTTCTTTATTGTGTATGCACATTTGTAGAAACAGGTAACCTGACCTTCAGAAATAGCCGAGCTGTGATTGGCTAATTGTCTGGAAAAACATGAGACAAGTTTCAGAAAATATGGCAATGTCCTATTCGATGAAACTGTTTCATGAAACTCCAAAAATCTCTTGAAACATGTTTCTCGGACGTACACACGATGAATCTTTTGTCTGCAAATAATTATGTTCTTCGCATTTTCACAAAACATTTTTTTTTCCAATCGCGCATGATATAGTCTACAGGTTCGTTTAGAAAACCATTTGAAAGTTGAAGAAATGACATCGAAGTTCATTTTACCCATTCATTTCAAAATTTTATGACTTTGCCTGTCGAAAAAATGAAGCTTTCTGATAAAGAATTAAACTGCATGAAAATGTGCCAGAAGGCACTAAAGTGCGCGGATTTTTCAATAAATGCTGGGGAAGCATGCCCCAGACCCCCTTACCCGCGCTTGGCACCTACAGAACTCGCATTCATGCATTCTGTGAATCAAAACACTCACATTAACTCTCAAACTCGTTGCTACGACCCTGAGTATAGGTTGGAATTATTTTCGGTGTGTGAAAGTGTGCCAAGTTCATAACGACCCCCCCACGCCCTAGCATGGCTTCGCGTCTTCTGCGCTCGCATGAAAATATTTCATGCTTTAAATATTGCCCCCCCCCCCCCCCCCCCCCAACATGGAATCCTGGATGCGCCCCTGCGGTTCTGTCGCTACAGTGTCAAACATTTGGGATCCAGATCAGGCTCGACGTTTTGTTTGGTCTGCTCTGGGTCCAGCCTGTTAGCAAAGATTATTATTTTGCGGGCTTCACCACTGGTATCATACCGAATTCTTGGCCGCGGATATTGTTCGACTAGTCTTTTCGCGGAGAATAAATAAACTGAAATTGAAGGTAGGGGCTCTCATTTGAAATAGTTAAAACTTATTTACGAACACTTGTCAGGCGCGATTAAAGGCATATACATATTCTTGAATAGTCACTCTATCATCACATCATGGCTAAGGCATTACAGTACTTAACCCTTAAAGCGCCAAGAAAAAATGCATCTGAAAATGTCGTCTGCTGAAGTCGTCTGCTTCATATAATTGCCTAACATTACTGACGAATCAAGTATAGAAGCAAACAGCGTTGACCCAGAACAGACTGCTCCTATAGGAGCAGTCTGGTCTGGGTCCACACTTTCTGCCATAGATGCTTCTTAAACATTTCGGCAGACGAGATAAGCAGACGACTTTTGTTGCGATTGGCACTTTAAGGGTTAAATATGCGAGAAAAAAATGCAAATAGATCATGAACGAGTCCTTGAAATCGGGACAGTTTTGGATTGATTGACATTTACACATTTTTACAGAAATGGTTTCTATATTTTTGCGTTTTTGGTGAAACGACATTTACTTGTTTTTACCTGTATGTTAATGATTTGGCTTAAATAAGCGTCTATTGTTTATGAGAACGGGATTTCTGCCCCTACCCCTTCAACGGTTGCAAGTCTAAACCATGGAGGTGCGTGGAAAAATACTTGAGCGTCCGCGGGGTTTTGTTATCTGGCCGCGGGGCAGGGCTTTTTAGAACCGTTTTCCACATATTAATTAAAGTGGCAAGAACTAATAATGGGCTCAAAGGCACTTACATTTTGAAACCCTGTAGTTTCTACCAGCAGGGACAGCCGATACTGGTTCTATTGTGAGTTTGATGCAAATCTGAACCACGGGTTGAGAGCATGCTCCTAATCTTACAGCGGATGTCACCATTGTTGGCGTTGGTCATGGCCGCGGGGCTCTGCAATATGCTTTCTTGTCCACGGAAATCCTAAAAATCAAAACGTCAGAATCATCTATGACAAAAGATAGGTAGCTGGTGTGCTGAAACGAATGGATCAAAACCCTGTTAGATCAGAAAGTAGCCATTGGGTTTTCGCTTTTTTTTTATTTTTCTGTATGCTGATTTAGCACAATTATCTAGTTTCTACGGAAGTAGGATCGCCTGACCAAAGTGCTGAAGGTTGTGAGCAGCAAAATCTAGCTGTTTGTCTGTCTGTCCGCTAATCCGTCCGTCCGTCTGTCGGTCTGCATTGGTTCTTCCTTCTTTTACTTATATGCTCGTTTAGCCTGCTTACATGTGTCTAGTAGCTCAGGTGGTTGGAGCGCCTGTCCAATGTTCTGAAGGCTGTGAACAGCATAATCTAGCCATTTCTCTGTCTGTCCACTTTCCAATGGCTGCCTGTCTCGCTTTTTCTGTCTGTTTCGTTCTTTGCTCTTTTGACTTTTTTGTATGCCTGTTTTGCTAGATTATCTAGTATCTCAGGTGGTAAGTGTGCCTGACCATATTTTGGATACTTTCAAGTTTTCTAAATACCTAGGCTTTGCATTGGACCAAGCATCTACTCTTTACCCCCAAAATATAAGGAATATCAGGCATACCCAAAACATATTCGAACTTTAGCGACCCCAAAAACATTTTCCAAATCTGAACATTGACCTTAAAAAGCCCCAAATTGATAGAAATGATCCCCAAAAACGTAAAAAAAAATAAATCATAATTTCATCATATCTCCAAACATGTTTATTTTTCTGATCTCCTGCCCCCCCCCCCCACAAAAAAAATGTAATTCAAAATTTTGAATCTCCAAAAATGGACAGAACCTACTTATATATGATAATATCAGTGTGCCACACCCCCCCCACCCTCCCGCCAAAAAGCTGACCAGTGTTTTAGAGCAGTATGCAGCAAAATATAGCTGTCTGTCTGCTTGCTTTCTCAGTCAGTCAATCAATCAATCAGTCAGTCAGCCAGCCTGCCCAATCAACTGCTTCAATTTCTTAGTGTAGACAGAGCCGCTTTGTAAAAGTGTATTCTTGTCACAGAAGAGTATTTGCGTGTCCCAGGGGGCTTGGCGGAAATACCAGTTATTTTATAGAACCATTTGTATTTGAAGAACATGTACTATTTCATTTTCTTACTTTCTGTGACTTTAGGCCTTCAGGTTCGTGACCAGATGTTCCACTCTTTTGAACAAAATGACTGCCAGAGCTCTAGCTAAGAAACTTCTTTTAACAGGATTTCCTCCCGAACAACTGGCCCAAAAGCAAGTTAATTTCACAGAACTGTCCCCTATGGTGTCTTCTACCAATTTTGCACAAATGGTTTCACTCCACTGAACAATGGATCCGCAAAAGCTCCAGATAAGAAATGCCTTTGAATGATTTCTCCTCCTGAACCAATGATCCAAAATTTACAATAATTTCACAAACTTGGCCCTTATGATGCGCTCTACCAAAATTATACAATTGGTTTGGCTCTGCGATTAAAAGACTTCATTCAAGCTTGCACATAATGTCTATGGTGGCGATTAAGTAAAAGTAGGAAAAACATATACAAAAGTGGACAGAACTTTATCAAATCAGTTCTTGATTATCATTGATTTCTTTGAATAAGTGGATGGATTTGTATTAGGTAAAATACTAGGAAACACTTTCCCTCATCCTCATAAGATCTTTAACCAATAAAAACCAAATGGAAATCTGAAGGAGAAAAAAAAACATGCCACAGTATTAGGAAACAAATTACAACTGTTTAGTTTTGGTTGTGCCAAACAAAGTTAAGAGAAAATTGTTTACCGCTTACCTGCCTGAAGAGCTTTCACAAACATTTATTGAGGGATCATTTTAACACTCTATAATAAAAGCGTTTGAAAATAAAGTTTGATTATTCACTTCTTAAGTTAGCAATTATCATCTGGTTTCTTGCATTGTTCAATAATGGATTACATTTGATAAACTCTCCTTAAAAAAGGCTGTTTTTGCCCAATGAACAAATGCCAATGTCGTCAGAAAGATTGCTTTCCCATTTCACTTTGTGGCAATATGTTTGACCCTACATCAGAGACGGGACTTCCAGTTTCCATTTGCAGGTTATAGAAAAGATATCTAACTAACAACCTCCCCATTTGAACGCTTCAATGCAGCCGTCCCCACCAGTACTCTCAGTGCTTTGATGTTCTCCACTGTACTAAAACCTTAGAACTATCGGTGAATCATGCTTATTATTATACATTCATATTAAGGTGCTGGTAACTTTTTCGTCAGTGGATCCAGGTCCTAATGACAAAAAGACATGACAACTTTTTTTTTCAGTCCTCAATTACAACTTATTTTATATTTACAGTGGGGTCCAAGAGGTGGTCTAATGATTTTATTTAAAAGAAAACTATAATTTGCCCAGGTTCCAGAGGGTCCAACATTTTCCAGGTGTGTGTGTGTGTTGGGGGGGGGGGGGGGGTCCAATTGCTTATTCCTATAGAAACCCAAAGAACTTGTATTTTAACTATAATTTGCCAAGGTTCCAGAGGGTCCAACATTTTCCAGGTGTGTGTGTGTGGGGGGGGGGGGGGTCCAATTGCTTATTCCAAACTAAACCCTTAGAACTTGTGATTTTCCGGGGGGGGGGGGGGGGGGGGGGTCGGACCCCATACCCCCCCTACCCTCTGGATCCGCACATGTGGTAAGACTGCGCGAAAACACAGGCTGATCTACGCCTGTACTCGTTCGCATCCAACAAAACAAGTTTTGTCATAATGTAAAAATAAGTGTAATACAGTAAAACCTGTCTTAAGCGACCACTCAAAGGAGACCCCCCAAAAAGGTTTTCAAGACCAATACTCGCTTAATGCAGGTCAAAAGTACTGCAGAATGCTCCCGTGGAGCATTCTGCAGTACCTTGAACTGCATTGAGCTATCACATGACTTTAAGGCCTTTGTTTTGCGAATTTTTGAGTGGCTGCGTGACAGGTTTCACTGTAAGTTAAAACTGCCACTAATTTTGATGAGAATAATGTAGAAACTTTACATTTATCACTGGAGAAATGTTGGCATCAAGTTTGTTTTAGTAGGGAAGTAAGCGTAAATTTACACCAAAAGATCTAGAGGCAATGTTCAGCTCAACTGTCGCCCCTTTGGGTATATAGTAACTTACACTTATTTTATGCAGTGTACGGTAAAATTGCGCCAGTCATATTCGAACAGTGAGACCTACTCCAATCTGCGCACCATTCATATACCCCTATGTATGCGCGGATCAAGAAAATTTTGTCAGGTGAGTTCTGACACCGTTTTTACCTGCATTAATAGTAGTCGTTATCAACGTATTTCACAGAGGGCCCTACCGACCTCCCTCGAGAAGCAATTAGACCTAAGCTTCTCGAGGAGGGGGGGGGGGGGGGCGTACCAGATTGTCTAAGGAAACTCATTGCCACTTGTGATTTTCCAGATGGGGGTTCCGAAAACCCCTCTGGATCCGCCCATGCTGTTGAAACTGGGCCGACAGTATCGAGTCATTTTGACCATATTTGCCAGCCAGTTCGTAACATGACCATGTATGGCTTGGTTGTTAGAGACAAAGTGTTCTGCTGATAAAGATTTAAAATTAGGTCGATATAGTACTAATATAGTGTACTTATATAGTATGCAAAATATACCGATATTGACACACTTTCGTTTATTTTTAGACTTCAACGCAATACATGGATACACATCAGAAAAAGTAAAGCTATCACATCAGTTTGTATATCTACATAGTTTTTTTTAGCTTCATTCCTTCCTAGGACAATCGAAACAAGATTTTCAACCCTACACCGACTACCTTTGCTCAGTAATTACCTAAAAAACAACGTTTCTATAAAACAACTATCAGTCTTTGTTCTTAAAAACGGCCCCAGGGGTTTTGGGGATCTGGGGAGAATGGCTATTTATTTTCAGGGAGCTAGGGAGCACTGGTAATTATTTAAGGGGATCTAGGGAGCAAGCTAATAATTTTGGGGATATAGGGAGCCTTGCCAAAAAGCAAAAAATATAAGGAAAAGCCTCCATTTTGTTTGATTTTTTAAAAAATTCTTCTGCTTCTGGGGGGGACTAGCCCCCCAGACCCCCCTTATAAATTCTAAATGTTTTACTTTTCGGACTAACATGCTAATCAAGATTGATCGGGAAGGGCATAGGGTAATCAAGTTATCTTGTTGTTTTTCCCCTTAAAATTGATGATTTTTAAGCTGGTAATAACATACTTTGAGACATCCCAGATTGCACCAGATCGCACCATTTTTTTCAAAAAAAATCCGGGGGAGCATGCCCCCGGACCCCACTAGCAACAGTGTGGCTACACAATGTTACGGGGTTACCTACACACCTGCTATGTTATTATCTTTATAGGTAATTAGCCCTTTCTGAGGGAAATTTAAAAGAATGCTTATCAGATATTTACTTACTGGATTTAACTGAAGTTAAACAAACGTATAGGCGCTAGTGAGCAATTATAGGAAAGACTTTTTATAGTTTAATGCTTTCATTAAAGTGTTTAGAAAAATCTAGTTTAAGCTGTTGGTAGAACCTCACCTCAAGGTCACCAGGTTGACCCTAGGATGAAAATTTTACTTGCATTCTGTTCTGCTCGTCATCCCCGTCGATTTTATATACCACATGACCATGTTCGAAAAAAATATTTTTTTGGCCCCCTGGGCACCTCCAGCGCCTCAAAGTCCCACCTTTGGGGCATGACCCAGGGAGCAGAATGAAAATCCCGTCTGATATGTTTTGTATCTTTCATTTGTGAGAACACACACAAAGTTTGGTATAAAAATCTTTGAAATTGACTTTGTAATTGAAATTAAATGATATTTGACCTTTTGACCCCTATCCAGGGCCCCAGGGGGCGGGGCCAAAAAAAAGTTTGACGTTGCACGCCCCATTCATGTCAGTAACTCACACACCAAATTTGGTTGAATTTCGTCCAATGGTTTAGGAGGAGATAGCATAACGGACAGACGGACGGACGGACAGAGGCGATTACAATATCCCCTTCGCTTTTTTAAAAAAGCGTGGGGATAAAGATGCTTCAATTGTATCAGCGTAGACTAGAAGGCATATTATGGTTTTATTCAGTTTAATCATCCAAAGCCAGCAACACATAAAATCTTCATCATAAGCTAAGATGAAGTCATTGCATGCGAACAACAAAGGTACTGACCAGAATGCGCTTTCTTCCACCCGGCCTGGTCAGCACATTTGCCATTCGTTTTCAGTAAAATACATTTTGTATAACATTCTTTCATTCAAATTTCAATGTTCGAACTAATCACATGTTCTCAATACGAGACCCATATATTTTATTCCTTGAAGTAATACTCAAATTCAAATCCCAGAGTTATAAATAAAAAAAAAATATCTGGACTTTTTATCAATCTTATCTAGTTTATTAAACCCCTTATCCAATCAGCATTTTACATACTGAAAATGTATATGCATTTCACGTTAGGTGCATATTTTGAATTGCACTTCAGACAATTTTATTATGGAAGCATACTCTATGGGCCCTGATTAGACTGCTTCCATCAGCAAACTGAACTGGGTCTATATTGAGTCACACTGAGTGGTGGTATTAGAGACATCGCCTGAAGACAAATATTGAAATGAAACAAATAGCTAATAATAAGTCTGAGTATTGTTGACACGTCGCAAGGCGACCGCACGATCAGCGTGCCATCGCCTTGGGGTTACCGCAGGATGACCGTCGATGTCCGTACGATTTTATGGGCCCTGCAAAGGCATCGTGCGGCGACCTTGAGGGCTCCTTACGAGTATCGCAAGAGTCTACGAACATTTTTAGGCCAATATGACAATCTTAAACCCTGCGTTGCCCTCACGATCACCGTGTGGTGCCCGTACGGGGATCGTACGATGTCACTGCGATGTGTCTACGGGCTACGGGCTTAAGATTTTTTCAAATTTGTCATTGTGCGGAGTTAAACAAAATCGTAGAGGCCACGATGCCCGTAAATCAGTACGATGATCGCAAGGTCTCCCTGCGGAGGCCGCACGGAAACGATGATTTGGACATCGTAAGGGCATCGTAAACAAATGTTTAGGCAAAGGCAAATGTAACAAAGGCATTACTGAGCATACGCATGATGGTATTTGAGAGGAACAGTGATATGACGCATGAATGTTTGCCATGTTCTTGGTAAACAGCACAGACAAAAAGAATTTCGTATTTTAGGTGATCGCGATAGGCTTGAACACAGAGCTAAATGTCCCAAGATTGTACTGGTCGTATTCGCTATTTGTGTATATGTTTATAGTTTTTTCCAGAGGGGGACACATGGTAGAATGGCCTTTATGCCAAATGCATCACCCTCTTGAAATATAGTTAAAAAGAATTTAAAAAAAAAGCAAAAAAAAAACGACGTCGAATTAACATCGATCCAACATCACCACACTAAATTCCGAACTATCTATCTATCTATTTACCTATCTACCTATCTACCTATCTATCTATCTATCAAGCGATTTCTCAATAGAATTCGACACAATCTCATGACCTGTACTATAATTTTGTGGACTTTTTGCAGTTGTAAAACTTTCTGCTCCATATATTTGCTTGATTAGGCATACCTTCTTTGTGCTGTATACTTACCTGGGTATATTTAGTTTAGTCATTAACGCTTTGCCTGCTCGTGACAAGTCTTGTCGTCTGCCGATAACCTTTGCAAACAGTCTGTAGCCAAATTGGGCCCGAAAACACGTGGGGCTTGAGCTGAATCCAAATTATTTGAAACTCTGGTGGTATTCCGAAAAGTTTTTTTTGCAAGAAAACTCATTCGATAGACGACAAAAACCCAAAATAACTCAGCATGCACAGAGTTTACCTGAAGGCAATATTTATAATGACTAACAGTATTCAGGTCACTGTTAAAAATAAATCTGTGACTTGGCTTTTTCAACCTTATATGGAAGAAAATAATGGAATCGAGCCTATCTTTCCAAGAAGGGCGCGAAATTTGTTCTTATAAATATGGTAAGATTTTACTCAGCTTCAAACGAAATTGTGAAACTAGCAGAGAACATTCTACAAAGGAAGAAGAAAGAAGGATATTTTTGTAGTACAAGTACTAGGTAAATCTTTAATATTGATATTGAAAAGTAGTCCGTTTTTTTTTTAATATTTTATATGACGACTAAAAACTAGGCATGCAAAGAGTAACATATTTTTTTTATATATATACAGTCCCCCTAACATTCAGCGCGGCCCCTAACAGTGCACACTAGCCCAGGTCACTATATGCCACATCTAATCAGATAAAAATATATTTAACAAATATTGAATATCAGGTTGCTTTTGAAAAAAGAAAAACAGCAAATAATAATAATATTTCTTTTTTTCCTCCAATAAGAAGAGTACATGATAATTGAAAACAAAAACATATATAATACAAGAGTACAGTGGAATATAGTAAAGACAACATGTCTATGCAGCTCATACAAATGTTGTTCAAAACTGAATGCTAGTGAGTGTACGTGCGAAATGAAGGTGCACACAAGCACCCATTTGCAAATGCGCACTTACTTGAACAATTGCATATATGCTTTATGCTTTCACTGCTGAGCAAAGGTGGATTTCAGCAAGAATTGGAAAGTATTGTTAAAAATTCTCTGACCGTACTTTCAAATGACCCAGGCTTCTATTTTTATTTACTCTGAATCGAGTTATTGATGAAGTGAAATTGTTGATACTTTCTGTGGTATATTTTGTAAAAGTAATTAATCAAAGAGAAGTTATTGAAATTTTGCAGAAAGAGCGCAATGTTCATGATGTTAGGGGACTTTTTTTTTTAAAAAAAGTGCGCAATGTTATGTGCCTTCATCGTACATGTATAATTAATTGACCCTTATTCAATAAAAAAAAAGTGATATTTTTCCATTCCTGCTCCAAACGTGGGTCGTGTTGGTTCATTTGAAGCGTCTAAAAGGTGTTTATCCTCCTAAATAATTGCTAGTTTTCGAGATAAAATATGAAATATAAACCCTTTTGAAGTTCATTACTATATTAATTATAAAAGTGGGTTTTGAGGAGTCCAAACTATTTGCATGTAAATTTAAAATCGAACTGATGTTTGTGGACGACACTAGCTGGTAGTAAAAGTGTAAATGGTTCTATCCCGATTTGGGACCCTTTATGCTTTATGTTTTATTTGTTTTAGACCTAACATAAAGACACCATGTTTTCCTACGACGACGAAGTGACATCAGTTGTGATTGACAATGGATCCGGAATGTGTAAGGCGGGATTTGCCGGAGATGACGCCCCAAGAGCTGTATTTCCAGCTATCACTGGCAAGCCAAGATATGATGTAAGTGTGTTATAAATGTTTGCTGTACCATTTTGCTAATATGGTATCTATAGTGATTCCTAAGCAACCAATTGAAAAAAGTACAATTAGCCCATTTAAGCCGATTGAACTTTCCAATTCTCATCAGTTGGGCGAGTGCATTTCTATTTTCATGGTTGTTAGGTGATTTTTTTTTCATTTTTTATACAAAGTCTAATATAACGTTCTGTGTAAGCAAACAGTGGTGACTCTGATCGCAGCGTCGAATCTAGGACTGAACTGTTAAGCTTAAAATTTATGATAGGTTTTATGGCTTAAGTTCCAGTGACGTAGAATGCAGAGTTCGCTCTAAATCCATACTGACTTAAAAAGTGATATTTTTCCATTCCTGTTCCAAACATGGGTTGTGTTGGTCCATTCATAAAAGAAAATGTCTTGATAACAGAAATATCTGTCAGTTAGCTTTAAACTTCAAATGATTTTAGCATGACGGTGGACAAAATACCAGTATGGCATAGTAAAACTGCGAATTCATAGTCTGCTTGTCCAGAAAGCAAGGGATAGTAGGCCACTATGGCGATCAGCCCAACATCGATATAATAATATCCGTGACACGTGATTTCCAACAATGTGGCATTTTGACAAGTGTAGACTCAGACGAGCCTATGTAGCCTCCCTTTAAGCTTAAAAACTCCAAATGCTGTTCGGCCAGTAGCTTAACAGTCATAGTATATTCCAGCGACTAGCAAAGGCTCTGATCAGACTGCGCGTATGGCAGGCTGGTCTGAGCCTTTGCTGGTCGCAGATACCATATTGTTGGAAATCTCATGTCGCGGCTCAAATTTATTATGTTCATTTATTGACGCGCCTGATATCATGCTTACAGGGCCAGAGAAATTATTGTACGCTTGTAACAATCAATAAAATAGAAACCAATGAAACCGTAAATAATTTTCTCTATTTTTTTTTCAGATAATAATGACAGGTATGGGAGGCAAGGACTGTTACATTGGTGACGAAGCCCAGAACAAGCGAGGAATTCTCTCCCTGAAGTATCCAATAGAACACGGAATCGTGACGAACTGGGACGACATGGAAAGAATCTGGCACCATACCTTCTACAATGAGCTCCGTGTAGCCCCTGAGGAGCACGCAGTTCATATGACGGAGGCACCACTGAATCCAAAAGCCAACAGAGAGAAAATGACACAGGTAGCATTTACTTATAATATCTTTTCCAAATACATGAATGGGTCGAACGCGAAAAGATCTACGTGAATATCAAATTAGTTTTACATAGTATCAAATTGTTTCGCTTATGAAATCTCTTACTAGCGCAAGAGATACTGAGATAATTTTGACCAGTCATACTTTAAACATACATGCTTAAATAGATGTGCGTTTTGTTTTGAGCCTTTATTCACTTTCATACTTTATGTATGCGAGCTGTGAAGGCTCTGACGAGACTATGCATAAGCGCATGATCATCTGAGTATTCGCTGCTCGTATATGCAATACTGAGTACCAAAATTCTCAGCATTGGTTCATATAAGAAAGTTATACAAGGTGACATGCACTTGCTATTACGGAGCTAGGTGGGAGTGTGAATAAAGCCACTGTTGTCTGAAACTAAAATTACACCTGCAAGATACTATAGCATGTGGTACTGAACATTATGACATTTTTTTAATCTCAAATATGCTTTGATTTCACTGCTCAGCATAACGGGTTTTATTATTGCAGATACTATTTGAGACGTTCAACACACCAGCATTCTATGTCAGCATTCAGGCGGTACTCTCCCTGTATGCCTCTGGACGTACCACAGGGATAGTCTTTGATTCCGGAGATGGTGTCTCACACGTGGTCCCTATATATGAAGGTAAGAATGAATCAATACCATGGATTCGTGGCTGATTGAACTAAAACTCAAGAATCATGATGTCCATGAACAATTAAATAAATACATGCTAATTTACCAGACTTAATTTCTTTCAAGGGCAATGGGCTAATTGAAGCTCTAATCGTTTTAAACAAGAAGTCAACCAAAATTAAGTGAGTATGACCAGAGCCACAATCACACACTGTAGACCTACCCATGGCACCTTGAGGAAGAGGCAAAGATCAACATCAGCCACTTGTAATTAAAGGAAAGCAACCGACTCTCTCTATTCCCCAGCGAGATGATTATAAATATAGAAAGGACAAACAAGGACCTAACATATGTACTGTGTAATCCGGGATGTTTGAGCTGATTTTATTTATGCAAGCGAAACACTAAGGCATATAGAAACATAGAGAGATAGCAGCATTGCCTTACATATCTCATGATTTTAAATGTATGTGTAAAGGTTCCATTAACTAGGATTTTTTATTCAATGTTAATGAAAAATATTAAACCATTTACTAAAACTTGGTGGAAAATTATATTTTTAAGTAATATTTTCAGGAATTTGTGTTGTATTCTATCGGAAGCATGGATAGTCTGACTGGTGCCTTTGCATCTAATAAAACCAGGGTTTTATCATGATGTAGCTCAATATATTATCTATTTATTTATTTCTTTGTCATTGACTAGCAAGAAATTTGTCTTAATTTTCATCCGTGTCAAATTCTACTGTTTGTTCCAGGATATGCCCTACCACACGCCATTGAAAGAGTAGATCTTGCAGGGCGAGATCTGACAGCCAGTCTGACAAGGATTCTACACGAGCGGGGGTACAACTTCTGTAATTCTGGTAATTACAATTTTTGCTACAACTAAATGTTTTTGATACAGTAAAACCTTTCTTAAGCGGCTCCTCAGAAGGAAGACCAAAATTGCTTTTCAAGATCGATTATCGCTTAATGCAGGTCAAAAGTATTGCAGAATGCTCCAAGCATACTTTCAACCTTCATTAAGCTACCATTTGTCTTTAAGACCTTTGTTCGTCTATTTTTGAGTGGCCCATGAAGACAGGTTTTACTGTTAATGTGACGCCAACCACAAACAATGCGTTGAGAACTTAGAATTAAGTTTTGTATGGTCTTCATTGTCAGCAGCTTAATTATTGAAATAAAAACCCCAATATGATGCTTTGTTATGAAACAAAGCTAAACCTGGATACCCTCTTATCCAGGGGATTTCAACCAACACCTCATGATGTTTTAAGCTGAGATGCGGGCTAAAATGACAGGACGCACCAAAACTTATGTGAACACGAACGCAACAGTAAATCCAAGACTGTGTGCGTGTGCGTGTGCGTGTGCGTGTGTGTGTGTGTGAACACAATTTCACATGATCATTGGTGTTTAATCAATCATTGTATCAATCATGTTTCTGCTCGAACTAATTGCTTGTTGACTGTCCCAAGGTATCCCTTGAAAATCGTCTTAGAACTGCCAACAAATTTGCTACCTTGAATGTGTGCAAACATAGCTTATATATATAGCTGTTGGTTTCTCTTTAGGCGCTTTCAAAGTCACAGTGATGTAAGGTATAAACCACTCGCTTTGTACCCAGGGGTCCCTAGTTCAATCCCTGGCTCCCCCAGTATATCAGGTGAGACTCTAAGCCATGACCTTGTCTCCTGGGACGTTTTAAACCAGAACCGCTACTGATGAGCCGGATAGAAAACTCCACTCGGTCAGTACTGGTTAATGCTTTAGGGACTGCGACAAAAAGTGTATGTTTGATTCATATTAAATTAACATGTAATAATATATTGGGTCAATGTCTATCCGGATGTGGAGCCACTATTCTGCATCCTATTTCCACACTGGTAAATGTATACGTCGATTTGGTGGTATTTACGCGTATTGCCGGTACTTCATAGACCGGAAGTGGTAGATATTGGTGTTAATACTATGTAGAAAAACATGCAATATGCCAAAGGGACTATAGACTTCAATCATTTTTAAGTATTCAGTATGTGCATGGCGATTTATGTAAGCATTTAGGAATAGATTCGAGTACCGATCTGGATGATCGGTACTCGAATCTATTCCTAAATGCTTACATAAATCGCCATGTGCATGCCGAATACTTAAAAATGATCTAATTCTATAGTCCTTTAGGCTTATGGCATGTTTTTCTATATACAGTTAATGGTCCAGTTCCGAATCACTTTTACTTCAAGGCGTATTCCAAATAGTTGCTCTGAGTAAATAAGATTTCGGTTTTACTATTACAAAGCACTATCATTCCCCTAAATAATGAACTTCAGTTTGTATCATTCGGACTCTGCTATGTGTCATACCACGGCTTTGAAGTAGGCCGCCAATTGGCCTAGTTGCGGGTCATTTGCCCAGTTTCGAATCACTTTAGAAAATCTAAGAAATTACCTTCAGTAGTACAGTTGCATTAACGTTTTGACATTGTTGGCTTAATCAGTACATCCAATGATGCGTTTGGCGCATTATTTTACCGTATTCAGTGCAGTAAACTTGCACGGACACAGAAAGTAACTGACAATCATCGGCCCGCCAGCGAAACGTCATATAAATGGCTCCTCGCTAGCGGTCCGATGATGACCCGACATCGCACAGCTTTGTACTTTTCCAACCAGGAAATCCTAAGATAATCTACAGCTTTGTGCTTTTCCATGTGGGAGGGGGTGGTCCGGACCCCAAGTACTCACTCCTGTGGATCCGCGCATGAATAAAAGTCCTTAGACTATGAACATTTTTACCACATGCAAGTAATACGCCCGATTATACTTCCTGGCTAATAATCGAAAGGTTTACAGATAAACTTGGTCTATGAGACAGTGTAGAGTTGAACTAAATAAGATAGCTGCTAGAGGCGCGTTCTAATCAGGATCTGCACTGTCTGTCATTTGGCGCATCGCTTTGTGATACAAACACTAATATTCCCTTTTTTCAAAGTATTTTTTCTATTTTGTGACATTTTTATTTAACGTCTGTGCACATTTCCATTGTTATTGAGCGCACGCATACACCAACACGCGCTGTGAGAATAAAATGCATTTGTAACCACTGCCCCACACGCCAACACCGCGGGCGGTCGACACACGTGACACTGTAGCCGATGGCGGGGTCATGGTAGATTTTTGAATGGTTATAACGTCTTGACCCCCCCCCCACACACACACACCACCGACACACACACACACACACACACACACACACACACACACACACACACACACACACACACACACACACACACACACACACACACACACACGCACACACACACACAGAGTACGGGGTAAAGGCCAGGTTTTTAACATTTAAAAAGACGATCGACGAAATCTGCGCCAGGAAAAAGAAAAACTGGAGAGCTTCAACATGTTTAACAGTACCAACCTCACTCTTAATTCTGATTTGGCTCTGGTCTCTACCCAAGTAAAAACTCTGTTATACATAGTTGGACAAAAAAGCAAGGGAATCATCCGACACAAGTATGTCCACTTATGATGGAGTGAGGCATTTACCAGGGCACGGGAAAATCAACAAGACGTTAGTCCTACTTTAACTCATAGGATGATGAAGTGCATGTGTGGATCCAGAGGGGGACAGGGGTCCGGACCCCCCACTCCCCCTCGAAAATCACAAAAATATAGGTTTTTTTTAGCAATATTGGTCCCGATCCCTTAAAAATCGTAAAGCTACCAAGCCAGCTTTCAATTTTGGGTCATAATCGGCACGCCAGCGAAACGCCATTGTGGCGTTTCGCTGGCGGGCCAAAAATGGCCCGCTAATAGTGGTATTTGGATAATTCCTCCCCCATCAAACTGAAAAAACGTTGTCAAGGTTAGACCTCCTTGGATCCGCGCATGATGTAGTGGTTACGGATAAATGATGCATAATTAGTATAATGGGCTTCTACCAGCTAAGGTTTATAATAGGGAACGGGACTGATTTAGAGTACCAGCTAAAGACTTGAATTGCCCGGTATCAAGCTAGAGAGGGATCCCTGGTCTGCCAGGTCTACACCACATATGCTGAGAGAGAGAGAGAGAGAGAGAGAGAGAGAGAGAGAGAGAGAGAGAGAGAGAGGAGAAAGAGGGACATGCAGACAGGCAAATACATATAGAGAGACTTAAATATACAGACAGACTGATAGACAGACAGACAGACAGACAGACAGACACACCGACAGACAGACATAGAAATTCAACAGACACAAACAAAGGCATAATCCTCATGCATACGCGGATCCAGGCAAGACTGGGGGCACAGAACCCCCCCCCCCCCCCCAGCCAACCCCTGTTAAATATACAGACAGACTGATAGACAGACAGACAGACAGACAGACAGACACACCGACAGACAGACATAGAAATTCAACAGACACAAACAAAGGCATAATCCTCATGCATACGCGGATCCAGGCAAGACTGGGGGCACAGAACCCCCCCCCCCCCCCCCAGCCAACCCCTGTAAAGTCCCATAGCTATACCCCTTAAATTCAGACTATTTTCCCACTAATGCTCTCTAGAGCTACCAAGGTCATTAAATGGAGTTTTGCTGGCGGCCGATGACGGCCCGCTTTTGTGGTATTTGGATCCTCTCTCCCCTCATCAACTAAAACGGCATGAAATACAAAAAAAAAAAACGTTGTCAGAGTTAAAACTTTCAGTGGATCAGCGTCTGCTAAGAGAGAGAGAGAGAGAGAGAGAGCATATGGTGCCCGTGAAACTTTTTCGCATAATTTTGACTTCTATGTTGTACAAACAGCTGAGCGCGTGTACGTTTTTTTTATGTGACGTGAAATAAACTTGTTTTCAGCTGATTCGAAACTGGGCCAAAAAGTGACAATGATTACACGGCTATCACGGAACCAAAAACAGAATAAAAGGTTCGTTTTTTTTCTTGGATGTGTTTAAATAATTATTGGAAAACATGCTGAAACCGAAAGTTCGATGAAAAATGCATTTCAAACGAAAGCATTTTTCGGAAATATGCAGTGAACATATACTGACACGAGTGAAAATATACCTTCATAAAATGGGTAATGGGGAAAAATTGTAATTATTTTCACAAAGCAGATAACTTATAGATATTTTCTTTCACTCACATACAGAGGGATAATACTACAACAAAACAAAACCAAAATATGTATTTTAAATTTTACCGCTGATGTGTAGTTTGCAACGAAACTATGACGTGATTCGGAACTGGGAAAGATTCGAAACTGGGCCATTAACTGTAGTATTAACACCAATATCTACCACTTCCGGTCTATGAAGTACCGGCAATACGCGTAAATAACACCAAATCGACGTATACATTTACCAGTGCCTTTTCTGTATTTTGCAGCTGAACAGGAGATAGTTCGAGACATCAAAGAGAAACTATGCTACACCGCCTTAGATTTCGAGGCGGAGCTTAACGTGGCTGCTAGCTCCTCCCAGTTCGAGAAGTCCTACGAGTTACCTGATGGACAAGTTATCACTATTGGCAACGAACGCTTCCGGTGTCCAGAAGTTCTATTTCAACCATCTTTTATTGGTAAGTCTTATGTATAAACAATCTTGGCCTTGTCATGGGAAAGCCTGATTTTCGTTCATGCAAACAATCAAAAAAGTATAGACCAGTCTGTACATTTCCGAGGTCTGATCAGCGCATTTGTTTATCATTTCTCTCAAAAGTACGGACTACATTCAAAAATTCAATGGTCTAACTAGTCTTCCTCTTGCCTCTAGAATACTGACAATGTCGAAAACAAATAGTGAACAAGCATACATTTGAGCCATGACATGTGATTTCCAACAATGTGGCATTTTGACAAGTGTAGATTCAGACGAGCCTTTGCAGCCTCCTTTTAAGCTTAGAAACTCCAAATGATGTTCAGTCAGTGGCTTAACACTCATATAATATTCAAGCAACTAGCAAAGACTCTGATCAGACTGCGCGTATGCGCAGGCTGATCTGAGGCTTTGCTGGTCGCACATACCACATTGTTGGAAATTCCATGCTTCGGCTCATTTTATAAACCTGTTTTCATGTACAGGTATATATATGTAATAACGCTGACTGACAAGAACGACCTGCTGGAAGAATGTGATACTGGTTATAGTAATTCGAAAGAGCAGACAATACTCAATAACTATATAAGGTTATGAACATGTGAAGATTCTCATCGCCTATTACTTGTGTGTGATATGTGTAAATAAAGATTTTTTTAAAACTTGAAATATCCTTCCACCACCATCTACAGCTAAAATATGCCGTGATATAATGAATACTGCCCTGTATCTATACTATATAGGATTCAAAACTTAACCCATTATAGATTAAAACGACGAGGAGAAAGTCAATTTTATTATTGATGTATTTTACATTGTTTTAACGAATTTGCATTCCAAAAATGAAGTTTGGCACGACTAACTCCCACATTAAAGGCAATGCTTTCATGGGAGGAATCTAAATATTGATATTCAAGCTTGACACAACTAATTCAGTATGAGAATTAATCTCAATGTCTTTTGTACTAAACTGTCACATCGTTTGGAACCAGATGCTGTCAACTAGTGGGCTGGGGTTCGCAAATGTGCAATGTGTTATTTATGCACATTATATTTGAGTACAGGTTATGAGACAGCCATGGGCACATCCACAAATAATGTGAATGATATAAGACATTACACTGAATTAAGAGGAAAAGGCGGGCATATATTTGCTTATAGTAATGAGACATATTAAAAATTAAACAACATTTATCTAAATCTAGTTTAATAGAGATAAGCTTCCATAGTTGACATCTAAAAGCTGGCTACTATCTGCTCAAGAGCAAAAACCATTTGTATTGAGATGTCGTTTCGCTGACCGGCCGATGGTAGCCTGACACTGTATGCTGGCTGGGGATCTAGCTTCTTTTATCCCTTAATGCGCCAATCGCAACAAAAGTCGTCTGATTTTCTCGTCTGCTGAAATGTTTAAGAAGCCTCTATGGCAAACAGTGTGGACCCAGTTCAGACTGCTCATAGGAGCAGTCTGTTCCCGGATCAGACTGTCTGTTCTGGATCCACGCTGTTTGCTTCTATACTTAATTCGTCAGTAATGCCAGGCAATTATTTGCAGCAGACAACTTCAGCAGGCGACATTTTCAGATGCATTTTTTCTTGACGCTTTAAGAGTTAAAATAGATTAGC
Organism: Loripinus fragilis; assembly: GCA_964019695.1. Classification (NCBI taxonomy): domain Eukaryota; kingdom Metazoa; phylum Mollusca; class Bivalvia; order Lucinida; family Lucinidae; genus Loripinus; species Loripinus fragilis. The sequence goes on along the minus strand of OZ026520.1, from coordinate 20,030,228 downwards.
TTTCGTAGTAAACATCTAAATGTGGGCTACTATATAGATATCAGCTCCCCAGTGAGAAGCCATTTGCATTTAGATGGCATTTTGCTGACGGGCTGATGGTAGCCTGACACTGTATGCTGGCTGGGGATCTAGCTTCTTTTAGTATATGAATATCCTTGTACCTTTAGGTAGGAGATATAACTTCTTTGAGTATATGAATATTCTTATACCTTTAGGTATGGAAAGCAGTGGTATCCACGAGCTCCTATACAAGTCTGTGATGAAGTCAGACATTGACATCAGAAAAGATCTCCTCAATAACGTCGTACTATCAGGAGGTTCTACTATGTTTCCTGGTAAGTGGATTACATTAGTAATAGAGTGATCCACCACTGGCCCAACATCGATACAACAGTTTAATGTTGTATCGATGTCGGCCCTATGGTGGCCCAACATTAGTTATTTGCTCAAGTATATTTTACTTAACATGACGACTCGGTTTGTTTGTTTGTGTTGATTCTCTACGTCCCAGTCAACACTTTTCCAGTCATGTTGGGACGTGGCTATCTTGGTTGAACCAGAAGTTAGCAGAGGATAAAGCGTCTTGCTCAAAGACAACACAGTCCCTACTGTGAGGCTCAAACCCACGCTCCCTCGATCCTGAGTCAAGCACTCTACCACTGAGCCACTGCGCTCCTAGTCCTTATTGGCACTGAAAGAATGATACACAACTAACTCTAGAGGACTAAAGTCCATGAACCTCGAAAAGTTTGGGTACATTAGATTCAATATCAGGCATGTTTCTGACTTTAAGCATTATTATTCATCAAATATATGTTCTAAAATTTGAATAAGCATTATGTTAGCAAACAGTGAAGGCCTGATCAGAAGTCAATTTTTATGGCGCCTGTTCTAGGTTTGCGCTATTTGACTTTGTCCCTTTACCAGGGGCTATGCTTATTTGGTTACGAAAAATACTGTTTAAGGAATATGTACCATACAAATATGCAGATCAATTTGTGTGTTTGAACAGCAACTAAACTGATTTTATCAAATTTTCAAGACATTGGCTATCGTTCTTAGCTGGCATCATTAAAACTAACATAAAAACAAGAAATAGGGAAATCCTGATATAGGTAGCTCTAAATATCAATCAAATCAAATACATTTATTCAGCATAAAATATCAACAACAATGTTTATAGCCATGAGACCATTACATTCAGACACAATACACAACATAAATATGAATACATTTTGCATCATCTGTGGAGCTTTTTCTCCTTTAAATCTACCAAGATATTGCGTGCATATAAATGACCTTAGTGGTCCACCATAGGATTCGTACAAACATCAATGACCGGCCACAGTGCACTAAACGATAACATTAACATAGATCATTTTAGCAGATCTGTAATTATCTCATTTTTCTGTTTTAAATTAGTTAATCTAAAATGAGCTGCGGCATGAGATTTCCAAAAATTTGACATTTTGACAAGTGTAGACTCGGACGAGCCTATGCAGCCTCTTTTTAAGCTTAGAAACTCCAAATGGTGTTCAGTCAGTAGCTTAACAATCATAAAATACTCAAGCGACTAGCAAAGGCTCTGATCAGACTGCGCGTATGCGCAGGCTGATCTGAGGCTTAGCTGGTCGCACCTACCACATTGTTGGAAATCTCATGCACTGGCTCATTAATTTAATGAGACTACTGCACGACATGCTCGAGTTTGTGTACTGGTCTGCATTTTCACTCCTTCCTACTCCATGTTTATCAAGCTATTTTAGTAACATCTTTATAAACCTGTAGTTCTTATTTCTAAAAAAAAACAAGTTTGTGTAGGTGATTATTGGAAACGTCTAAAGACGCTTTCAATTAGCCCTTAAAGCTGCATAATCTGTAACTTTTGATTTTTTCATTTAAAAATAATGTTTCTTTTTTTCAAGAACACAGTAAAAATACTAAAATTCAGGTATACATTTTACCTTTTTCGTAATAATTAACAAATTATTAGTGCCAAAACAACAGCATTTATGTTAAAAATCAACTGTCTAGAATTATTGGAGGGATGCAAATAATTACAAACAAGAGAAAATACACCTGTTTTTATAAGATAATTCACTTTTTCATGCAGTTTTCTGCTGTAGAAATTAGATTTATTGTGTCAACATAACTTTCTTCTACTTTTGCAAATGATTTAAAAAGAAAATATTTTTTTCGAAAAATGTTCATAGTTACAGAGTATGCAGCTTTAAACTTGTTTTCTTAGAGATGTCAGAAAGATATGTATTGCCAACAAGATTTTTCAAGGATATTCGACTTGACTCAAAAATAAAAAATGTAATTAGAAAGCTGGTATAAAATGCAAGAGATTCTATATATCATTTTATACTTCTCTTTGATGTTTCCAGGAATCGCTGACAGAATGAAGAAAGAATTAGACAGTATAGTCCCCTCTACCATGAATACCAAAGTTATTGCCCCTGCAGAGAGGAAATATTCTGTATGGATTGGTGGATCAATTCTTGCATCACTCTCATCATTCCAACAAATGTGGATCTCAAAACAGGAATACGACGAATGCGGACCTTCCATTGTACACAGAAAATGTTTTTAACTTGACGATTGTTCGTTGCCATTATTAAACTTTTCCATATGGGCCTCATTGCGAGAAAACCTGTCTTCGGGGTTTCTGACAATGCCAGTTTCAAACCAGTATCTTCAGCTACAGAGCCTAGCTAGAAAATTGAAATTTCACCTGTAGGAAGTTTAGATATGATACTTTCCAAAGAGCTAATAACAAAGGCGCTGATCAGTCTGCGCGGATGCGCAGGCTGGTCTGCGCATTTGTTATTCCTAAACCCCGAAGACAATTTTCTCGCGTCGAGGCCCAAGTTACATTCCATTCAAGAACCATCAAACTTAGACACATCCATTCATATCCTCATGTATAAAACTTAGAGACATCCATTCAAATCCTCATATCATTCCCTATTTAATAATTACCATCATGCACATATTCCTTTGACTTTGCCCTCAGGGTAATTTTGCATGTTTTGTAGTATGTTATTTTTTTCAAAATTATTTTTTTTCGAAAAAATCTTTCTGGAATACCATCAGTGTGTTAAACAGTTTGATCCTGATATGCAACAAATGTTTGTTTGAATTGATTCTTTACGTCACATCAACAATCTTTCAGTTAAACAGGGACGCGTCTTCCTGGGTTGAACCAGTTCTAAGCTTGGATACATGTATCTTGCTCAAGGACCACAACGCAGTGACGCCAGTGAGGCACGAACCCACGGCCTCTCGGTCTTGAGTCAAGCACTCTTCCACTGAGCCACTGCGTCGGTCTCGAGTCAAGCACGCTACCACTGAGCCACTGCGCTCCAAATGCATTTCAAATGAAGTTTATCTGTTTCTTTAAAGTCATTGTTTGACTCAAATATTAGCACTAGCCAGAGTCTTGGTCAGAGTCTTGGTAACAAGTTTAGCTGTAATACCATCTAGACAGCAAACATCAAATATTATGATCAGATAATGAATAGTCCTATCTCTTCCCCTTTTCTCAAATATTACAAATACAGTTAATATATAAAATCAAGAAATATTCCTGAATATGCAAAGACTGTTTTGTTCAATATTTGTTGTTGCTTCCAATTAGATTCGACTCTGGTAAACTTGGGTCTTTTGAACTAGATATTTTGCTATGTTTTATCAGGGGTTTTAGTTAAATAGAGTTGATATTAAGATAAGCCTCATTGCGTGAAAAATCTTTATCAGGTATGAATTAAACTAGACTGGTCCCGAGGTTATAAGCTTTTTTCGTGCTCATCTCAACTGAGCATGGACTTTATCATGCTAATAAATGTTAAAATGCCAACATTTGTTGGCATTCTAAAGGTTGGCATTTTAACACTTATTAGCAGGATGAATGCAGCATCTGAGAGTTTTAAAGCAAGAACAATCTTTTTTTTCAGTATTTCAGTTGTTATGAGCAGTTGAAACTTCATGCTTAGCTGAGTTGAGCATGAAAAAAGTTTTATAACCTCGGGGCCTGTTCAGCTACAGATTCTACAATGTAAATCAATGTATAAGTTGACACCAAAAGAGTTGTAAGCTGAGCTGCCTTCTCTTTTGGTGTAAACTTACACTTACTTGCCTGCTACATCTACTTGAGGCCAATATTTCTCCAGTGGTAGATATCAAACATCTTCGACCTGTTATTAGTGTAGTTATCCTCTGGATCAAAACAACTGAACAGAAAATAATAACTATTTTTGAAGTATTTGAAAGGTACCCAACAACAGTGGCAGACACCAATGGCAGTCCAGCTGCCATCAGTTTTGGTACAAATTGCACGTATTCTTAAAATTTGGTACAAATTGCACGTATTCTTAAAAGTGTTATTAGGATCTTGAAATTTGGTTGTAGCATGCGCAGCTGTAACATTCATTTAAGTGACCCAAAAGCAAAGGCACTGAACAGAATGCGTGGATGTGCTGGCTGGTCTAGGCCTTCTTTGCTTTTGGGTCACTTAAATGAATGTTTTCATACAACAAATACATTTTTGTTCACTATATGGTGCAAATACTATATAAGCAACAATTCATTTATTTTTATATTTATTATCAGAAGCTTAGAATCTTTTAAGTATCCAAAATATATCTTTGATTGAAATTTAGTGAAATTTTAAGAAATACCCATTTTACCTGGATCCAATATACCTCGAAATTACTTCGTATTAAGCAAGTACTTCTAGTTATACTAGTTCAAGTTTTTTTCTTAAAAAAACATCAACACTGTCAAATTCTATTTTGAATCCAGTGTAGATCAAAATCAGCCAGCTTCTGATGATGTCAGCTCATTAAGATCCACACTGTTTTATCCATGCGTTTAATCCATATTCATAATTTGCAAACAAGTATTGAACATTTGTAGAATAATTTGTATGTGTCGTTTTTTGAGTCATTATATTTACCATTGTCTTTCATAGGTATGCATTTTACTGTATAAATATGTACATATGATAGATTCTATTTATTTTAGCATGTCACATTCTAAGTGTTTGATGTAAATGATCTGAAATTGTGTTCAAAGATTGTGCGTTATTTATTTTGTTTGTGATGTATAACAGATACACGGGTGGTAAACTTAGGAACTACCACGAAATTGTGTTAACGTAATTTTGTTCCCAAGCCACATTCGGGACACGTCGTGGTAGTTTCCAGGCCGAAAATTGGGCAAAGAAAGGTTGGTGTCACTTTCTTTTTTGTTTTATTTTACAACTAAGAACAAACAATGGTGAAATCCGACAATGTGGTTCCGTGTAAATATGTCTCAGCGTCCCCTCTAGCCCAAAATTTTGTTTGAAAAGTTATTTTTGTTCTTTAGATTCGTGTTTCCCCACTGAGCATCAGACCAACTTTCTTCAAAGTTCGAAGGATTTTAGCTCATGTCTCTCAAATTAAATGGAATTTGATATCATTTGACGATGGAACTGATAAAAAAAACTTGCATAAACATTCCTGCACAGAAATAAAATCTGAGCATTTACTTGTAAACGATTTATGCCCCGTTTGTCTTGTGTGGTAGTTTCCAGCTCATCGTGGTAGTTAAAATGCTAATGTGGTAGTTTCCAAGACTTTGTAGGAATTTAGTAGTAGTTCGCATCAGCAGATGTTCACTATTCAGAGGCTACTTCATTTCTATAAAGACAGGGTCTGCTGGCCGAATCTTGAATACCCCTCTTAGTCTGAAGACCCTTTCAAACAACCTTTTGTCATATAACAAATGTCGACTGCCTGAATTTTAATTTTAGTGGGCTATTGAAATGATGAGAAGAATGAAAAGAAGGGATATTCACATATTTTGTTTTTGAACAAAGATGCATTCTAATTACCAAATAACATGCCCGTTCATCTTCGCACTCACATGTATATAAAAAATGTCCCAACCCGAGGATATTTCCTTTTTTCTGAAGCTCACTTACTAACGATACTTTGGGCCAGTAGTCTTAGCCTGCCTTTTTATCTTAAAGTTGACTGAACATGGAACAACGTAGCGAGTGACGCAATTTTTTATATCATTTTTTTGTCTGTTGCTTGGTCCACCATGGCTCAACTGATGACCTTCTTTTACTTTAGATTTCCAGAGGTGTTGTTTGGCAGTCCAGGGCATGATCTCCACCTGTCAAGCATCACATTGAATCCCTTGAGTCCTCAGCTTAGCTTCTTCATGATGTTGAAATGTGATTTATTTGTTTACCATGGTAATTAATTGACGAGTTCGAGGGTTATCATGCGAAACAAACAACCACTTTAGTGTTTTGTTACACTTCAGAAACGTATCCTACAAAGTCTTGGAAACTACCACGATAGCATTTTAACTACCACGATGAGCTGGAAACTACCACACAGGACAAACGGGGCATGAATCGTTCACGAGTAAATGCTCAGATTTTATTTCTGTGTAGGAATGTTTATTCAGGGTCTTTCTATCATTTCCATCGTCAAATGATATCAAATTCCATTTAATTTGACAGATATGGGCTAAAATCCTTCGAACTTTGGAGAAAGTTGGTCTGATGCTCAGTGGGGAAACACGAATCTAAAGAAAGAAAATAACTTTTCAAACAAAATTTTGGGCTAGAGGGGACGCTGAGACATATTTACACGGAACCACATTGTCGGATTTCACCATTGTTCGTTCTTAGTTGTAAAATAAAACAAAAATGAAAGTGACACCGACCTTTCTTTATCCAATTTTCGGCCTGGAAACTACCACGACGTGTCCCGGATGTGGCTTGGGAACAAAATTACGTTAACACAATTTCGTGGTAGTTCCTAGGTTTACCATCCGTGAGATTATGAGATACATGATTTGTTTAATTAAACTGCAAAAACGCCAACATATTTGTGTATTTATCCAGAAACTTTCCGGCCCTGAAAGGCCCTGTATAGCCTTTGGATTGCATGAGCACTCCACATTTTGTGGCTCACTGCTTTGCACCCTTTCTAGTTTGGCAATCATCTAAATAAAATGGCGCCCCCTTTAGCCAGTAGATTTAAAGCAATTCTTCACTGACCTCTGCACTTTAGACCATTTCTATTTTGGGTGGCAGATGGTGATCATCACACGACTGACTCAAACGATCAAAGTTGGAATGGTATTGGACCCTTTAAGACAAGAACAAATAACCGTATATTACAACAACAAACAAGAGGGCCAAGAGGCCCTAAATCGCTCACCTAAGTTTTTTAAAGCTTCCCACTTTCATCAAATGGATCAGTCCATTTTCGTCTTCAGTGTTGTTTGGTGTTGTTTATCATTCTTATTCAAATTTTAATAGAACATCCTGTAAACAAACAGTAGAGCACCTGATCGGACATTGCAGTCTGTGGCGTCTGATCTTGGTCTGTACTATTTGTCTATGTCCCACAAAAAGAACGCTAGTCTAATATGGATTAAATACTTTTGTTGTATATGTTACTTACATCAGTTGTACTGTTTCTTCATCAAACTGGATAATGATTGGATATCGAGCGGTTTTAACCATATGAATAGGCATGGCGTTTACCATATATGGTACAGAAACCGTTACGATTAAAACAGTTTTTTGCTAGTGCAGGATTAACGTTTGCTTTAATGTTTCATTTCTCAATTTCAATCAATATTGTAAATAAAGACATCATTTAAGGAATTAAGTGTAAGTTTTTTTCCCAAACTCATAGCTACCAATATAGTTATTGTAGTCAATAGCTGCCAAGCAACAATAGCAAATATTTTGTTGGCTTACACAATTGGTGAATTAGTGCTGTCATTTCATTAAATATTGTTTTTAGCAGAAAGTAACATATATAACTGTAATAACAGCTGCCAAAATTGGTTAAAAATCATATTGCTAGTATTTTTTTCAAATAAAAGTTAATATTGATACGTAAAAATAAGAAATAACTGGATATTAACACTATGGGAATTCCTATTATTTTAGGGAAACGTAGTGAATTTGGCTATTGCAGGGCAACGCCTAATCCGTTTAAAAACTAACACACTTAATTATGTGGCTAATATAATTTGGTTTTAGAAATTACAGTCTACAAATCTCATTTTGTGGAGGTCGTTTGGTAGTCCACAATCTAATGATATTACTACATTAAATAGTAAGTAACGTATATATCTGTAATATCATGTTTTATAATGATTAGACGCATACTGGCTGCTTGCTGCATTTCATTTAATGATTGTAAGGCTATCGCCATGTCCATATATAAGATTTAAGTATAAGTCACATATACAATATATTGCAACAGAGAATGTACACTGAAAATTGTGTAATACACGCAATCCTGAATTGTCATTTCAGGGGGTATGGTCTTTTTTGATTTGCAACAAATGTAAAACATGGCATGCATACTATAATGAAAATGTTTAAATATAATTAGAAATATGATATTTTATTTGATAAATTCAGAAATTGAGAAGATTTCATTTCTATTTGAATTTGGATACATTATAGTCAGGGGGTGGGGTAAATCACCCCTTCAGTTGGGCATTTTCACGTCTAATATACCATATGCACAAAAATTTGTATTGCTTTACTGTCGTATGCCATTACGTACATGTAATATATAAATTCAAAGGGAAATATGCTGAATAGGAAGCAATGGTTGAACGTGAGGCTTGTTTCCTCTCAATTTACCTAAGCCTCATTTAGCGTAGGGTACGTTCAAAGATGACGTCCTACAGCAAAACTGCTACCACAATTTAACTGTACGACGTACCTAGGAGTATTGCAGAAGACCCTAGGATTGCATTTCTACAGTCAAACCTTTTCTGGCAGGTAAGTTGTGCCAAGTCAAAAACTAAGGCCTGTACAGAAATCAGCGCCTGGACTATACCGTGCATTTCACTATATAAACCTATGTAAAAAATGTGACCCCCAGGGGCGGGGCAATCTTTGGCCCCATGGGAATTATTTAAACAAACTTGGTAGAGGTCAACCAGGTGATGCTACATGCCAAATATAAAGGGTCTAGCTCTTATCGTTTCAGACAAGTAGATTTTATCATGTTTTTCCCTATATAAGTCTATGTAAAATAAGTGACCCCTGGTGTGGGGCCATTTTTGACCCCAGGGTCATAATTTGATCAATTTTGGTAGAAGGCTACTAGGTGATACTACATACCAAATATCAAGGCTCTATGCCTTATGGTTACAGACAAGAAGAATTTTTTCCATGTTTTCGCTATATAATCCTATGTGTAACATGTGACGCCTGGGGTGGGGCCATTTTTAGCCCCAGTGGTATAGTTTGAACAAACTTGGTAGAGGTCTACTAGGTGATGCTACATACCAAATATCAAGGCTCTATGCATTGAGGTTTCAGGGAAGAAGATTTTTCCTTGCTTTTCTTTATATAAGCCTATGAAAAACATCTGACCACCAGGGCTGGGCCATTTTGACCCCAGTGGCATTTTTTGGACAAACTTGGCAGAGGTCTACCAGATGATGCTTCATACCAAATACCAAGGCTCTTGGCCTTATGGTTTCAGACCATGCTTTTCGTTATGTAAGCCTATGTGTAACATGTTACCCCTGGGGCGGGGCCATTTTTAGCCCCAGGGGTATAGTTTGAACAAACTTGGTAGAGGTTTACTAAGTGATGCTACATACTGAATATCAAGGTCTACACGTTGAGGTTTCAGAGAAGAAGATTTTTCCTTGTTTTTCCTTATATAAGCTTATGTAAAACAATTGACCCCCGGGGCGGGGCCATTTTTGGCCCCAGGGGTATAATTTGAACAAACTTGGTTGAGGTCCACTAGGTCAAGCTACATACCAAATATCAATGCTCTCAGCCTTACGGTTTCAGACAAGAAGATTTTTCCTTATTTTCCCTATATAAGCCTATGTTAAACATGTGACCCCTGGCTGGGGCCATTTTTGGCTCCAGGGCTATAACTTAAACAAACTTGGTAGAGGTCTACTACGTGATGCTACATACCAAATATCAAAACTCTAGATTTTGTGGTTTCAGAGAATAAGATTTTACCGTGCATTTGCCTATATAAACCTATGTAAAAAATGTGACCCCCAGGGGCGGGGCAATTTTTGGCCCCAGGGGAATTATTTGAACAAACTTGGTAGAGGTCAACCAGGTGATGCTACGTGCCAAATATCAAGGGTCTAGGCCTTATCGTTTCAGACAAGTAGATTTTATCATGTTTTTCCCTATATAAGTCTATGTAAAATAAGTGACCCCTGGTGTGGGCCATTTTTGACCCCAGGGTCATAATTTGATCAATTTTGGTAGAAGGCTTCTAGTTGATACTACATACCAAATATCAAGGCTCTAGGCCTTATGGCTACAGACAAGAAGATTTTTTCCATGTTTTCGCTATATAATCCTATGTGTAACATGTGACCCCTTGGGTGGGACCATTTTTAGCCCCAGTGGTATAGTTTGAACAAACTTGGTAGAGGTCTACTAGGTGATGCTACATACCACATATCAAGGCTCTATGCATTGAGGTTTCAGGGAAGAAGATTTTTCCTTGTTTTTCTTTATATAAGCCTATGTAAAACATCTGACCACCAGGGCTGGGCCATTTTGACCCCAGTGGCATTTTTTGGACAAACTTGGCAGAGGTCTACCAGATGATGCTTCATACCAAATACCAAGGCTCTAGGCCTTATGGTTTCAGACCATGTTTTTCGCTATGTAAGCCTATGTGTAACATGTGACCCCTGGGGCGGGGCCATTTTTAGCCCCAGGGGTATAGTTTGAACAAACTTGGTAGAGGTTTACTAGGTGATGCTACATACTTAATATCAAGGCTCTACACATCGAGGTTTCAGAGAAGAAGATTTTTCCTTGTTTTTCCTTATATAAGCCTATGTTAAACAATTGACCCCCGGGGCGGGGCCATTTTTTGCCCCAGGGGTATAATTTGAACAAACTTGGTTGAGGTCCACTAGGTCAAGCTACATTCCAAATATCAAGGCTCTCAGCCTTATGGTTTCAGACAAGAAGATTTTTCCATGTTTTCCCTATATAAGCCTATGTTAAACATGTGACCCCTACGCGGGAGCATTTTTGGCTCCAGGGCTATAATTTGAACAAACTTGGTAGAAGTCTACTACGTGATGCTACATACCAAATATCAAAACTCTAGGTTTTGTGGTTTCAGAGAAGAAGATTTTTTTAAAGCTGCATAGTCTGTAACTTTTGATCTTCTAATTTTAAAAATAATGTTTTTATTTTTCAAGAACTCAGTAAAAATACTCAAATTCAGGTAAACATTTTACCATTTTCGTAAATCTTAACAAGGTATCACTATCAAAACAACTGCATTTATGTTAAAATTCAACGGTCTATAATTATTGGAGGGACGCAAATAATTACCAACAAGAGAAAAACACACCTATTTGATGAGATAATTCACTTTTCCATACAGTTTTCAGCTGTACTGAACATTTTTATTGTGAAAACATAGCTTAATTTTACTTTTACAAATGATTTAAAAAGAAAATAATTTTTTTCGAAAAATGTTCATAGTTACAGAGTATGCAGCTTTAAAGTTTTCATCTTGAAAATCTTTTTTTAGCCTGTGTGACCCAGGTATGCAATGGACCAGGAACATTTAAACAATTTTTAAGAAGGCCATATAAGGATCATTTCTACCAAATTTGGTCAAAATCCTCTCAGTTGTTTAGGAGGAGATGTCATTTGAAGCAATTGTTGAAGGCGGACCACGCACGACGGACGACGGATATCTTACTATCACAATAGCTCACCTTGAGCCAATGGCTCTGGTGAGTTAAAAAGAAGATTGCCAGCATAAATACAATGCAAAAAACATCAACTTTTGCAAAAACCCATATAACTTATTATATAGAACTTTCAACTAGAGAGACTTAATGTTGTCTCTGTCAGACAATAACCAAACTGATATAATTGAAGCTTTTAACTCCACCTCAAGATATTTAGATGACTTACTTAATATTGATAATCCTTATTTTGAACAAATGGTAGGTCAGATATAACCTACTGAACTTCAGTTAAATAAGGCGGATTATTCTGATACTGAGGCTCAGTATTTGGACTTGAACTTGTCCATAACAGCATAGTTTCTTCTAAAATCTAAGATCACGGATGATTTTAATTTTTATATAGTAAATTTCCCATTTCTTGATGGAGATGCACCTCGCTCCCCTTCCTATTGTGTATATATTTTTCAGCTTATTCGTTTTGCTAGAGTGTGTTCTAATGTTGATGACTTCAACAACAGAAACTTATTTTTAACTGCAAAGTTATTAAAACAATGTTATAGATATCATAAAATTCGAAAAGCATTTTTCTATTTTAGATAAACTTAAAGCTAGAGATTTCAATGCGACCAGTTTGTCTACTTATGATTTTTCTACTCTTTACACTACCTTATCTCATAATTTAATTAAAGATAAACTTATTGATCTTATTGAAAGAAACATCAAAGGAGATGACTCTACTTACCTTGCATTTAACGACAGGAGCGCATTTTTCACTTCAGAAATAAAAAAAACTAAAAAATATCATGCATGGTCTTGTCAAAATGTGTGTGATGCGTTGACTTTTCTGTTGGACAACATTTTATTCGATTTGGCACCAAGTTGTATAGACAAGTAGTTGCGATTCCTATGGGCACTAATTGTGCTCCTCTGGTTGCTGATTTATTCCTGTTTTGTTATGAGAGGAATATTAATGATGTCTCTTTCTGATGATAAGCAGGCTGAAATTATTGATGCTTTTAACACTACATCCAGATATTTGGACGATATCTTAAACATTAATAATGTTTATTTTGACAATATCGTAAGTCAAATATACCCTTCAAAGCTCCAACTTAATAAATCTAATACCTCTGATACCAAAGCCGCATTTTTAGACTTGCATTTGTCAATTTCTAATGATATTGTTTCTACCAAAATTTCTGATAAATGTGATGATTTGGCTTTCGAAATTGTCAATTTCCCATTTTTAATGGTGATGTTCCTCGCTCTACATCCTATGGAGTCTATTTCTCTCAACTCATTCCTTTAGCTAGAGCATCTAGCCAATATTGCTGACTTCAACACTTGAAATAAATTGTTAACTCAGCTATCGGTATCAAAAACTTCGCAATACCTTTTCTAAATTTCATAGACGATACTATGATTCCAAGTTGGACTTAAATTTCTCTCGTGCCAAGGACTTTTGGAACCTAAATTCCATCGTGACTTGGTGTATAAGTTGAAGAAGATTGTTGGCTCTAATAATTTCTCAGCGCAGTTCATTAAAATAATTTCCCATTATAAAAAGATTGGCTACAACATTAATATATTGCAACAGACTGTATGCTTGGTGGTCAACCCAATCACGGTTGGCAACTTTGCTTTCCTCTAACCCAATCACCGTTGACAACTTTGCTTTCCTCTTTAATTGCACGCCTGTGGGTTGGACTTGAGACTCTATGACAGACACACGAAGGCCATTTTTATCATGCCCTCTCCGCTTTGTGGCAGGGGATAACCGCTGAGAGAAAATAAAATACGTGAGATTATAAGACAAATCAGTAATTGGTTACCTTAACAAAACAACAAAAGACATATATAAAACTATTCGAATTGACTGATTGTGGCATTACAGCATTGAAGAGCATATAAACGCTGTAGTAATAAATCGGTAATATCTTCATACAGTTCCTTTGTTTCGCGAGTAAATCTATATCCTGGAAAATTATTTGCGACACATTCTCCAGCAGATAAACAAGAAGATCAAGCTTGTTTGAGGTGACAAATGACACCGACAAAGATTGAGTGAAATTGTCATTAATATACCAAATGACGATATGCAAAATAATTAATAATACATGTCATAAAAATTACATGTGATTTGTTATTCAAAAGAATGACAATGAAACATATGTCATCCAGACATACACCGAAAAGGTAGGGTGTTTAAAAGGCCAAAGATAAACAGTCTATACAATCAATGAATGTATATATACACACACACGCACCCGCATATCCATATATATATATATATATGTATATATATATCTACATATACACACCCATACATATGCACATGTGTATATTTACACATACATGCACATATCACAATGTAGGTATAAGGGGAGAGGGTGGGTATTCATGATTTATGAATAACACATCTGTTAACCATACTGACATAACTAATACACATTGTACCAAAATACAGAATCGATACTGAAGTGTGTAAAATGTTGAATCGAGTTCTGATAGAAAAGAGACCTTTCGAAATGTCGCAAATCTGTTTATCTACAATAAACCTTATTTGCGACACATTCTCCAGCAGATAAACAAGAAGATCAAGCTTGTTTGAGGTGACAAATGACAACGACAAAGATTGAGTGAAATTGTCATTTATATACCAAATGACGATATGCAAAATAATTAATAATACATGCCATAAAAATTACATGTGATTTGTTATTCAAAAGAATGACATGAAACATATGTCATCCAGACATACACTGAAAAGGTTAAGTGTTAAAAAGGCCACCAGCAAAAAGGTTGCAAAGCTAAAGCTTTACACATTTTTTCAGCCTCACTCGAGGATCTTCTTGATTATTTGCTGGTGCCATGCAACAAAAATGTAAACTGAGTCATCCACACGTCAGGTAATGACCTTCAAAACATGACATAATATACAGAACTAATGGAGCAGCCTTCTACTGACACCCATGAATCCAGGTACTTAACAGCAGCCTTATACTGACCTGATAAGGCCTGACTCTATATCCGAAAGATCCTGATCCATCCAAATAAGGCAAATATATAACTTAAAACTGACCATAATGTATTACACCAGCAGCCTTATACTGACCTTGTAATGAGAGAATAATCTAGTTAAAAACACAAATAAACAACGAAGCATAATCTACCAGCAGTCTTTTACTGACCTGGTTTGGTATCTTATTTGAATATAATTTAACTCCGAAAAGAAATAAAAGAAAAAAAGTAACATATTTCAACCAGCAGCCTTCTACTGACCTGGATGAGAAGCATACATAAATGACAGCCGAGTTACTGTAACAAAAAAAAAGAAAACATACCTGACTCGATAAGCAGCTTCCTATACAGGTGATAAACCTTAAGAAATACAAAAACTTGCAGGCGGATATAGCTACGATCAGCATTAGATTCCAATCCACCCATACGTTTAATGTCATCTTCTGATCAACCCTGGCAATAGCCGATGTTGCAGCTCCGATTCGAAAAGAAAGAGGCTTATGGCGATTATGATCTAGTCTTAGAAACTTGATAAGGATATTCAATTATTAGCAACATATGCATATGAAACAGTCCATTATGGAATTGAAAATTAGAGGCTATGATGTTGATGATGTAAATTCAAGACAATAGCTGTGATTGCCTATGGGCCCTGAAAGAATGATAAAGATAAATGATTGTTGTGCATAAGACCACTCCTAATTTCATATATGCTAAAAGACATGATATTTCATCTTGAAACTTATATACAAAGATATCTATGTGACAGCAAAAACTGTAATTTATTGCTTTATGGAAATCTCTTGCCCATGAGTTTGCTTCAGCTTAACTTTAACCAAAGATTATGGAACTGAGCTGTTTCATAAATTTCCTCATAATTTAAAGCACTCAAAGATAACCCATATCAATAGTTCTGATTTAAGGCAACATAATTTCTATAGGTGTTATACCATTAAGCAAATGTTCAACTTTCTATCAGACAAACCATTATGATCAACGCAGGGTCGGTTAGGTGATAGCTGTTGGCTACCAGGCCTTGAGGTTATAAAACTTGAGTACAAGCTCAGACTCAAAATAAAGCGCAATGATTGGCTGCTTGCGGACACGTGTCCGCAAACAGCCAATCATTGCGCTTTATTTTGAGTCTGAGAATATATTCTGGAGTCCTTGTTCACCATTAGCAAGCATTGAAAACAGCATCGTTAGAATATTGTTCCTGCTGAGTATTAGCAGTGTTGTTACAAAGTCCAGAATCCTGTCTCTGACCCGGTGTCCTAGCACCAGAAAGCATTGGTGCAAATATCAGCACACACTGTAACATCTTATCGATCATAATGTCAGTCAGTTCATTGAGAGATACTTGTAAACTGGCATTAAAACACTTCCAGAATAAGATTAACTACCAGTGTTGACCACAAAAATCAATTACTAGACTATGCAGTATATTCTGTGGATCATCTTAATGATTAGGTTTTATGATTGCACCCTTACTTACTTTGATCTTTCGCCCCAACTTGCTTAGAGAGATCTTTACTGGCATTCCAGGTTTAATGTCATAGTGATCTGAAAAGCAATACTAAATGTTACTTAGATGTAAAACTTTGAGCAAAAACGGAGAGAAATTAAATTGGTGTAAGTACTTGCAAAAAATGAACATGCAAAAATGAATAAATTTGCCTTGAAAACTTGGTTTAACCATAAAAATATATCAAAAGGCATACAAAAATTGACTTCACACAAACCAGCAGACTTATACTGACCTAGTTGTGATACTTTCAAAAAATGGTGTACTTATATGAACTGTGTGTAAGATTAATAAGCTAGTGAACTCAGAATAGTGAACGCTTCTGATTGCAAATAAATTGAATTAGCAATAACTGTTTAACAAAGAAACATCGTTTTAAAAATGTACAGTTGAAACGTATTGCTAACATATGTCCCAACGACTTATGTTGCGAGTTTGACAGACAGACGACCGTCCCCCTTATTAAAGGGTTTCATCCCATGACAGACACGGCTGAACCCAAATGAAAGGGTTTTACCCATGACGGATACCCCGACGAGCCCAACTGAATGGGTTTTACCAATGACGTAAAAACCGACGAACCCAACAGAAAAGTATCTACCCATAACGGATACTAGGAAGAACAGGAAGGGTTTTACGCAATGACTGTTACACTGACGAACCCTAATGAAAGGGTTTTACCCCATGACGGATACACTGCCAAACCCTAATGAAAGGGTTTTACCCCATGACGGATACACTGCCAAACCCTAATGAAAGGGTTTTACCCCATGACGGATACACTGCCAAACCCTAATGAAAGGGTTTTACCCCATGACGGATACACTGCCAAACCCTAATGAAAGGGTTTCACCCCATGACGGATACACCGCCGAACCCTAATGAAAGGGTTTCACCCCATGACGGATACACCAACGAACCCTAATGAAAGGGTTTTACCCCATGACGGATACACTGCCAAACCCTAATGAAAGGGTTTTACCCCATGACGGAAACACTGCCAAACCCTAATGAAAGGGTTTTACCCCATGACGGATACACCGCCGAACCCTAATGAAAGGGTTTCACCCCATGACGGATACACCGCCGAACCCTAATGAAAGGGTTTCACCCCTTGACGGATACACCGCCGAACCCTAATGAAAGGGTTTCACCCATGAAGGATACACCGCCGAACCCTAATGCCCAGGTCACACATTCACTGATCACCTCGTCGGTTCTACTACGAATTAAATCTCACGGATGACCCCGGAAATGCCAATTTCTTTAGTCCGATACGATGCACTATATGCCTATGATTAAGTACTTCTAAATATGATTACGGATGCAATACAGAAAGCTACGGACCAATAAGGATTGCCATGAATGTACATCCGTGGCTAATACAGCGTCCAGTCAATGAATGTGTGACCTGGGCATTATGAAAGGGTTTCATCCATGACGGATACACCGCCAAACCCTAATGAAAGGGTTTCACCCCCTGATGGATACACAACCGAACCCTAATGAAAGGGTTTCAACCCATGACGGATACACCGACAAACCCTAATGAAAAGGTTTCAACCCACGATGGATACACCGACGAACCCTAATGAAAGGGTTTCACCCATGACAGATACACTGACGAACCCTTATAAAAGGATTTCACCCCATGACAGATACATTGCGGAAGCCTAATGAAAGAGTTTAACACACGACGGATAGACTGACGAGCCCTACTAAAGGGTTTTACCTTATGACAGATACATTGCCAAACTCTAATGAAAGGGTTTTACACATAACGGATTGACCGACAAACACTACTAAAAGGGGTTTTACCTTATGACGGATAGATGGCCAAACCTTACTGAAAAGGTTTCACCCTATAATGAAACATGACATATACAATGCTAAAACCTATGGCTCACAATACTGAAATATCACAAGTGCTAGCCCCACTAACAAATACACAAAATGCAAAAAAATATATAATTCAGTTAACCTGTATTACTTAATACTGATACTATGATCAGCTTGAAAAAGAAAGAAGCTAGACATAAAATAAATTTACGAATTAAGGCACAATCGATTGACTGTAAAATGCACGACCCAATGTGAGCGAGAATAATCAAAATCCCATGCAATTAAGAATGTTTGGAAAACAAATCGAACTCACGCTGAAGGCACAACTGATGGAGTAACATAGCAATTATAGTGCAGACTCAAGGGTCGTGCAAACATAGTGATTACTGTGCAGATCCAAGTGTGTGCAATTGGACTTCATGAATAATTGACCAGTAAATTTTAAAGTTATACTGTCCCACTCATATAGTGATCATAGTGCTCACCCAGTGTCATGCAATACAGTGATACCAAATGGTAGTGCAATATTGTCCCGATAAGCACAAATAATGCTCAGATAGTGATTTAGTACAGACCCAAGGGTCGTTCAATATCAAAGATGATAAAAAAATTCATCCCCATTCTATAGTTTGTATGAACTCATACACAGCAATTAGAAAGACGTCACCTAAAGTTTAGTATAATTAAAATAGGTATTAGAAACAAAATTATAAATCGCATTATGCATCTTTATTATATTATTATCTTAGGCAAATAGACAAAAGTAGAAAATAAAACTTGAAATACAATTACTTCCTACTATGATACAATCTCTATTTCTGTGCCCATCATTATCACCAGGATGACAGGTTCCAAAAGCTCCAAATGACTCCACAAATAAATATTTTCAAAAGATAACATGCGAAAATTGCCCCAGACAACATCAATATGGTCAAAAATCCTGAAAATTGTCTGAAAAAAAAAGACTAATGTCACAGTCCATGTATAATAAAACACCCTCAATAGACTCCTTTCACATTGTTAGTGCGCATGCACCATACTGTTTCATTTCCGCATTATCTCTGTAAGATTAAATTCGAAGCAATGGAATATGGAAACAAGATGAAAAGGGGGAAATGCAAATAGAGATTAGACTAATAGTAAAAATAAATGATAACGATAAAATATTAATATAACTTAACATATTTTTATTAGGCATTATACATAATACAGAGGTTATAGCCTCTTTGGAAATACATACATCTATATATAAGTACATGATCTCACTGTATGAAATTGACTTTTTCTCTAAGGGAAAGATGAAAATACATGTTGAAGCAATGGAAAGATAATAATTAATATGCGACTGGAAAGAAATATAACAATATGTGATTTATTACTATATTCTCAAAACATATACAGTGATTTTGTTTCCTGCGCATCCTGCATCTTTTGCGCATAATTTTGTCTCTGGGATGCAAAGTTTTTATTTCAGCGAGTCGCAGGATGCAATGTTATTGCAGACTTGTCATTAAAAACAGTGTTCTGGACTCATAAGTTTGCAGTTGGGACTCATTGATATGGGAAACAGCGAGTCTCAGGACCCATAAGCCCAAAATTGTAAATGAATCACTGCATATATATATTTGAGATTAGAATAATTGATTTCTAAGTATCCAAGAAATGAGCGAGTGCCTTTATTTCATAATAGATCTTAAACGTTTCATGGATAATCATTTTAAATTTTATTGCTTAAAAAGGTATCATAATCTGTACAGATTATCGTTAAGGCTTATACAAAAACAAAAAATCAATAACACATCTGTTAACCACACTGACATAACCAATACACAGCGTACCAAAATACAGAATCGATATTGAAGTGTGTGGAATGTTGAATCGAGTTCCGATAGAAAAGAGACCTTTCAAAATGTCGCAAATCTGTTTATCTACAATAAACCTTATCTATACAGTCCAATGTTCTAGGTTCCGAGAATAGGAGGTAGACGATATTCTAACGACAGATCATATTCTGAACAGTGAAATCAGAACTGGCTGACCCCACTTCATCTTGCATTTTCCCATATGCCTCATCAGGGACTATTCAAGATATCACAAATAAAAATAATCATAATTTGTGAGGTCCATAAGAGTATACTTAAAACCCTTAAATTTAGTGTAGATTAGTAATTTATTACATTTTCGAAGCAACCCTTTAATGAATCTTTAGGTTGTTGCAACCGTTCATAGCCTCACGAATTGTGAAGTTATGTTCCATAACTGTTAATTAAACGAGGAACGTCCGGTTCGGTGCTTAGTTGTTCTGTTCTATTCAGTTCCTTACGGAATTAAACGAAATTCCGTGCATTAGTGGCGCCATGTGACGTCAGCACGGACAGAAAGCCCTTCATTCATTGGCCGATCTGCATAGAGACCCCAAATTTGATTGGCTGCTGTAATATTCCCGCCTTATGTGGCGGTTTACAGCGCCAAACAAAATTTATTTCATAGTTTGGTGAGACATCGTCTGTGACACTTCGGCACCAGAATTTTTAATTCTATGGTTTGACTGTTATTCCAACTGCAGTAGAAACACTTTGCCTATATGGGCAGTTTTTGGGTAGGTCATTTAAATCTGTGGATTCGATAAGGAACTATATTTCGGGCATAAAAACTTTGCACCACATATTGGAGGTTGAATTTCCTTCAGAGGATTCTCACCCTCTTAAATTAATGCTCAAAGGGTTAGCTAGGTGCAAACCACATCTACCACACAGAGCCTTACCGATAACGCCACAGATTTTACTTGACATGCATCATTCCTCGATGTTAAGCACCAGCGGGGGCTACATTCTGGTGCGTGTTTTTATTCATGTTTTTTCTCATGGCCAGAAAATCAAACATGGTACCAAATTCGGGTGCAGATTTTGATCCACATAAACAATTATTGAGAAAAGATGTTCAGGTGTTCAGTAATCTTTTGGTGGTTTTTATAAAATGGTCAAAAACCAATCAGTTTGGTAACAGGCTTTTAAAGTTACCTTTGGCAGCCATTCCAGGCTCTGTCTTGTGTCCAGTCACTGCATATCATAATATGGTGAAGCTCAATCCAGCTTCAGAAACAGGTCCTGCCTTCATTGTGGACGCAAGGAAGGCAGGAGCCTCTAGGCAAGCACCGTTGTCGTATAAGCAGTTACAAGAGAAGATAAAATATTTAATTCACAAGACAGGTCGAGACCCACTGGCTTATTCTTCACACTCCTTTAGAAGAGGAGGGAGTAGCTGGGCCTTTAAAGCGGGTGTACCAGTAAATTTGATTCAGCAGCATGGGGATTGGCTGTCCGAGTGTTATCAGAATTATCTATCCTTTGACTTCAGTCAAAAACTGTCTGTTAGCAAATATATGTCTCTGCAAATACTTGAAAAATTGGAGTAGGGTTAAGGGGAGTTGATCTACATCATTCCCACTCCCGTTAATTTGTTTTTATTTCAGATATTCCCATCAGAGTCGCCATAGTGTGTGATTCAATCCCAAAATATGTGACAGATATTTGGGGCGCGAAAATTATCCCATTCAAGGGAATTAACATTAATGGTGTATCCGCTCAGATTCAGAACAAAAGATTGATATTGGATAAAGAATTCACCATTTTTCATGTGGGTACTAACGATATTCCGCACTTGGACAAGGGGGCAATACTGAGCTCCTTTAATAATCTTATTACCATTGTAAGGGGGCTCAGAAAGACAAAAATAGTGTTTTCCAGTGTTCTTCCCAGGCCTGTAGATCATGAGTATAATGGTGAGAAAGTTAAACATGTTAATAAGGATCTGATGAAATTGTGTGAGCAGCGTAAAATTAAATTCTTACACTCCTACAGGCCCTTCCTCAAGTTTGGCAAGCCTATACGTGAGTTTTTTGCGATAAGGGATCATGGACTGCACCTCAATTTGGAAGGGTTACGTAGATTACGCTTATTTTTTATTAACACCATTGTGTATTTGTTGAGAGGTTAGGAGGTTTGCAGATTAGTCCCTTCAGCTCACTCGCAGTCTGGTTGCAATGGGATGACTCTTGGCGAATCACTTTCCTTGAGCGTTTTGCTCTCTCACGAGGAAGCGAGCTTTATTCCTCGGTTTGGGGGACTTGTGGGGGTCGGCACAGCGAGACCTTCCCTGGCCCTGCCAGGCTGCGAGTGGTATGAAGGTGTCAAGTCTGCTGTGCAGTTTTTCTGCAGTAGCACAATGAGGTGTATCTTATTATATGTATATACGATTGGTAATTGGTTACCAAATTATTTGTGTGTGTTTAATTTCAGTTAATTAGACAGCAATCATAATCTCATTGTAATAACAGCATGATTGAAGGCAAACTGTAAGTAGAATTGTTAAATGTTGTTAAGCTAACTGCTCCTTTGTTGGCATGGCTTCAAGTTTGTCCTGTGATGCATTTATGTTGCTCTGTCTGCTGATTTAATTTTTTTTTGGTTGCTTGTGTTACTAGTACGCTAACCCCGACCGGACCCTCTTCGAAATTTAGCAATTTTCCTTTGGTTGGTGTTTGGCGGACCTTCGGTTTGGCGGCTTCTTTGGTTAAGTTGTCCGTATGGCAGTGCTGTGGTGGGGCACTCACGGCTGTTCATGGGTGAGGATTCCAATGAATGTTTGAATTCATGCTTCACTCGTGAATAAGGGAGTGTCGATGTCAGGTTCCATAATTCAATAACGACAACCCCAGTTCTCGCCTGTATACAGTTGTGATCGCATGGTCACCCTCCCCAGCAAGGCGTGTAAATATGTATATATATAAAAATATATATATATATGTCCTGCAAATCCTGAATAAAGGAAATAATTTTTAAACTACCATCTTGATTGTGATTACAAGTTTAATTGTGAAGTTATGTTCCATAACTGTTAATTAAACGAGGAACGTCCGGTTCGGTGCTTAGTTAGTTTAAACTTTATTTCATTTGTACAATACATAAATACTTACAAAGGGCCGCGTAGCGCAGTCGGTAACGTGTCTGGCTACAGATGCGTGTCTGACTGCAGATCCAGGGGTCGCGAGTTCGATCCCGGCCCGGTACCATACTTTCGTGGAGATTGATCATGAAATAATTTCTACGGTCATTCTCCTCCCTTCCGCTGATTTATTCAAGAAGGGTTGTTGTCAGTTACAAGCGAAAGTATGTGCACAAATTACTGGTTAACTGCTTGCTCAAGCCTGCCCAGGAAAAAGTGTGGTTAAGTAAACTGACCGTCCCGCAATGACCATAGCTGTTGACATGGGACGTAAAGCATCAAAAACAAAAACAAAACAAAGCAAAACAGTAATAATATATATAAGCATTATACAAAAGGGATTCAGAAGAAAGTCCGAAGACTTATTCGAATCTGTATCCCTCACATGTTCAATAGCTAAGATGTTGTGATTATCTTCGTATTCATGCAATATACAAATAATATTTTGGATCTTTTAGTAACCATTGGTTGTAATATACAGTTAATGGTTGCATATCGCTCCACGGGGATGGAACTTAGGTTGTTGTTTTATTCACCCAGGTTCGATGCGATAACAGGATCAAGCAGCGCGCCTCGTTTTGTAGCTCATTCTATCTTATACTACAATAATGTGGAAGCATAATAATGAGTCTAGCTCAAATGCTTGGCTCATAAGGCAAAACCAATTGTTTGTGTAGGGATAATAAAAGTAAGTAAGGGGCAAAGATCAGAAATCGATACAATAAGGTATTACACCAGTCTCTTTCAGCAGATGATCACTAGGCCGCAAAGAACTGCAAGAAGGCAAGAACAAACACAAGGCATAAATGACTGAAGAGATAACAATTGTATTATGTGTTAGAAAATAAGTTGTAGTTGATGTTGCTGTTGTTGTTGTTGTTGTTGTTGTTGTTGTCGTTGTTGTGTCAGAAGCATTTAGTCTTCAAGATAAATTCTTGAACTGCAGAAAAAATAGTTTTGTTCTCTGAATCAGATAAATTAGCATTGCCATACAAGAGTACATTTAAGGTAGGCTGACAGTAAGTGTTGACTGTGTTTAAGAGTTCTTCACGCAAGTTTTGGAAGAGATTACAATTTAGGAGGTAGTGTTCAGTGTCTTCAATTTCTCCACACTCACAATGGGGATCATTTATGATGTTTTTTGAGAATAGGTTTTGATGTAGAGAAGAACAATTTAGTCGTAGGCGTGTATGGTGTATTTGGCCTAGTCTCTTACCGCAGTAATAATATTGAGGTGGCTTTTTTATGTCTTTATTAAGTTTGTGTTTGAATGTGGTGATAGAAGGCGATGTTTTTGTTTCTTCTGGTAATCTGTTCCAGGCTCGTGTTACTGAGGGCAGAAAAGAGTGATAGTATTGTTGTGATTTAGCAGGAATAGTTTAAAGGTCTGGTTCATTACGTAACCTATATCTTGTTGTACTACCAACAGTCGGAGGTGCAAGAGATGAGAGGTATTCAGGGGTCATTTCATTTTGCATTTTGTAAAAGAGGACTAACTTGGATTTTAGTCGTCTAGAAGCAAGGCTTTCCCAGCCAGTTTCAATGTAGAGAGATTGTAGTGATGTTAATTTTGTGGCTCCTGTGACAATGCGGGCAGCTTCGTTTTGGATTTTTTCCAGGTCATTTGATTTATATTGAGTGCAGTTGTCCCAGACTACATTGGAATATTCAAGAAGGGGTCTTATAAATGAAGTATATATTTTTTCTAGTGATTTTCTGTCAAGCTGAAACTTCAGCTTACGCATGATGTTTAATCTAAACCAAGATTTGGCCTTGACATGGTCAATATGCTCATGCCAGCTGCCATCGTCAGAAAAAATAAGTCCTAAATGTTTATGCGACGTGACTTCGTTGATGTTTAGTTGAGCCATATTCAAAGGAGGGTGTAGAGGTTTGTTTTGTTTGCGTGAAAGTGTCATAGATTCAGATTTGGAGGGATTAAAAGATACAAGCCATCTAGAAGCCCATAACTGAATTTTCGCAAGGTCTGCATTTAATAAATTTGCTGCCTGGTGAGGATTGTCAACAATGATGTAGAGAGATGTGTCATCTGCAAAAAGTCTGATGCTTGAGTGAATGTCTACAACAATATCGTTAATATAGATAAGAAATAAAAGAGGTCCTAAGATAGAGCCTTGGGGCACACCTGCTTTAATGTATTTCCAGGCAGATACTGCTCCAGGCAGTACTACTCTCTGTTTACGGTCAGCTAAATAACTCTTGAACCATAATAATAGGGAATCAGAAACACCAATAGACTCAAGTTTGAAGAGAAGGCCTCTGTGCCATACTCTGTCAAATGCTTTGCTTATGTCACAAAATACAGCACGGACTTCTTTGCCTTCATCAAGGGATTTACAAAATGTGTTGTATATGTCAACTAGGTGGTTTACTGTTGAATCTCCAGGAATAAAACCGGACTGTAAGGCAGACAGAATTTCATGATCACGAATACAGTTAAATAGATGCTTATGTACAACTTTTTCCAGGACCTTGCCCACTACACTTAAAAGAGAGATAGGTCTATAATTAGAAACGACAGAAGGATCATCTTTTTTTAAATATTGGGGTCACATTTGCCTCTTTCCAGAGTAGAGGAACTTTGCCAGTGGCCAGAGAAAAATTGAAGAGGTTACTGAGAGGACGAGACAGAGGGGAAGCTAGTTTTTTTTCAGAATATGATTACTTATTTCATCAGGTCCTGAGGCATTACCTAATTGAAGAGATTTCAAGATAGATTCTACTTCATGAGGTGAAGTTGAAATGGAATTAAGATTATTTTCAGGGGGATCAATGTTGGGAGGTAGTGTAGCATTTGACTCGTCAAGAATAGTTTGTTCAACAGTTGTTAAGTTAAGTTGTCCGTATGGCAGTGCTGTGGTGGGGCACTCACGGCTGTTCATGGGTGAGGATTCCAATGAATGTTTGAATTCATGCTTCACTCGTGAATAAGGGGTTGTTGATGTCAGGTTCCATAATTCAATAACGACAACCCCAGTTCTCGCCCGTATACAGTTGTGAGCGCATGGTCACCCTCCCCAGCAAGGCGTGTAAATATATATATATATATATATATATATATATATATATATATATATATATATATATATATATATATATATATATATATATATATATATGTCCGGCAAATCCTGAATAAAGGAAATAATTTTTAAACTACCATCTTGATTGTGATTACAAGTTTAATTACGTTTTGGTTGACAGCTGCCAAAATCACTTGCCGATGCAATGCGCTTCGAACATTGAACTCATTCGCCAGAAGTGACACTGGTGTTGTGCTTGACAGCGAGCCGCACCCGAGTCACAAGTGCAAAACAGGTCTCTTGTTTGCTCCATTGGCTGTACGTGTTCAAGCTGGCTGTTCCGCTTTTCCGTTTTACACTCCGACAAAGCCGTTTGTACGATTATATTTATCATGATTCCATGAACATTCCAAAAATTGAATTCATTTCTTAAATGAATGTGCAATTACAGATGCGCCACAATGTTTTTCCGACTCCATTTTATTCGTAACCTATACGTTAGAATTTCGTAACCTGTGCGTTTTTTCCGGTGCCTATGAGTAATAACGGACCAGTGTGAGTAATGAGCCGGGCGGGTTTATAGTTTTGTGTTTCATGTTTGCTCAACCGGCAGTGGTTCTGGTTTAAAGCGTCTTAGAAGAAGGGACCATGGCTTAAAGTCGCATCCGACAGACTGGGAGAGCCGGGATCGAACTCGGGACCCCTGGGTATACTGGTGTCTTTTTTATTAAACTATCCATTTGGGCTATTGTCAATTTAGAGTCCACTGATGTTTGTATCGTGAGTGTGAGGGTGGGATAGAAAAATCTGTGCCAATGGTCACCGTTTGGCATCACGTGATGACAAACGGTGGTCGCGAGGGGCGTATTTTTTTTATCACATCGTAACCAAAATAGTGGATTTTTTTCATGCTTGACACGGGTTGGTACAGGGTATGTTAGATAGAATACTCTCAAATGGGTACAGACAGCAGATATCCCAATCTGTTGTGCAAGAACATAAAATATTTATGAGATTTTAGGCAAATTAGCTGTACCCAAACAACACTAGACAACTGATCCAATCGACGGGTTGGGGCATTGAGAGTCGAAAAATATTAAATATTAGAAGGTTATACTATTTATTAAAACGGTGAGAGAAAAGGAAACTTAAAACAAAATGAAGCCCATTACAACTTTGCGAATATAATCTCAAAATACTGACATCTCATTTGCCAAATAATTTTAGTGTCATATGATAAATATACAGCATTTAACATTTGTGCTCAGTATCATTTATACAGTGCGGTGTGAAAAAGTGATAAAATGCTCACCAAAGCCTCGCAATGTATCTCTTTTCCCCTAAATTCGTTTTTTTTAAGTTCAACTAGAATTGTTTTTCAACGAAAAAAACAGATGTCTCCCCCTTTAAGGAATAAAGAAAATCACAAAATTGCATTTAGTTATGTTACAAGGAGAATAATTTGGAAAATATATTACAAAAGTTATGGTTCTTGTGCATGACACGTCGTTAAAATATGATTTACGTATGAAGTTTCGTTGAAATATCTCTGACGATTATCAAGTTATAGAGCGGAGACGATTTTGTGACGGACAGACCCACAAATAGACGCAATGGGCAAAAATATACACGCAAAGTTTTGGTTCTTGTGCATGAGACGTTGCCTGAATGTGCTTTACAAATGCATGAAGTTTCGTTGAAATACCTCTAACGGTTATCAAGTTATAGAGCGGACACGAAATAACATTGCAAATGATCAAAGGGAAATAACTCCAAAATATTCAAAGCAGAGGTATTGTTCATGTGCATGACACATTGTCTCATGTAGCTCTAGAAATGTATGAAGTTTCAACCAAATAGCTTTAACAGTGTTCAACATACAGAGCGAACAAAATTGCATTTAGTTATGTAACAAGCGGAATAATTTGAAATATAAACATGCAAGAGTTATGGTTCTTGTGCATGACACGTCGTCTGAATGTGCTTTACAAATGTATGAAGTTTCGTTGAAATATCTTTAACGGTTATCAAGTTATAGAGCGGACACGAAATAGCATTGCAAATGATCAAAGGGAAATAACTCCAAACTATTCAAAGCAGAGGTATTGTTCATGTGCATGACACATTGTCTCATGTAGTTCTAGAAATGTATGAAGTTTCAACCAAATAGCTTTAACAGTGTTCAACTTACAGAGCGAACAAAATTGCATTTAGTTATGTAACAAGCGGAATAATTTGAAAAAATAAACATGCAAGAGTTATGGTTCTTGTGCATGACACGTCGTCTGAATGTGCTTTACAAATGTATGAAGTTTCGTTGAAATATCTTTAACATCTAATATCAAGTTATATAGCGGACACGAAATAGCATTGAAAATGATCAAAGGGAAATAACTCCAAAAATATCCAAAGCAGAGCTATGGTTCTTGTGCATAGTACGTTGCCTGAATGTGCTTTACAAATGTATGAAGTTTCGTTGAAATTCCTTTAATGGTTATCAAGTTATAGAGCGGAAGGAAATAGCATTGCAAATGACCAACGGGAAATAACTCAAGTATATCCAAAGCAGAGTTATGGTTCTTGTGCATGACTCGTCGTCTGAATGTGCTTTACAAAATGTATGAAAATTCATTGAAATATCTCTAAAGGTTTTCAAGTTATAGAGCGGACACGATTTTTTGACGGACAGACAGACGGACGACATGAGAAAAACAACATGTCTCCCGACCCTTCCAGGGGGAGACATAATAATTCATAATAGTTCGTGTTACAATGTCATCTTTGTTTTTATTACGAATTCATATGGAAGGCTTGGGTATTTCTTTGCAAATGAAGCAGAAATACCATTTATTTCTTTGCAAATGAAGCAGAAATACCATTTACAAACATTGAGTAATGTCTAAAAAATAAACAAAAATCGTTTATTCGGTGAATACGGTCTCCTGTTTTGTAGCTGTGTGAAGGAGTTTTCTTTGTATTATCTTCAAGAGGAGATTCGGGGGATAACGATAAAATGCTACATTACGCTCTTCTGCTAGTTGTTTTAGCATGCAGTTTCTCTGGACTAACTATTGCTGGAAAACACTATAAGAAGAAATGCGATCGGTTACTTCCTGATAATAGGGTTGGGCGACAAGACTATCTGGACAAAGTAAGCGCTTTTATTTCATTCAAGCTCGCGGGCGGATCCAGGTCTGGACCCCCTCTGGAAAATCACAAGTGGCTATAGGCTCCATAGTACGGATCCCCCTCGAGAAGTAATGGGGCCCCTCTCGAGGGATTTGTAAATACGTTTATGACTTAAAAATATATGAGCCATGACATGTAATTTCCAACAATGTGGCATTTTACCTGAATAGACTCAGGTGAGCCTGTACAGCCTCCTTTTAAGCTTAGAAACTTCAAATGTTGTTCGGTCAATAGCTCAATATTCATAGAATATTCAAACGACTAGCAAAGGCTCCGACCAGACTGTGCTTATGCATCCTATCTGAGACTTTGCTGGTCGCACATACTACGTTGTTGGAAATCTCATGTCACGGCTCATAGCATGAGCCCCCTCCCTTCCCCTGAAGAAATTTTCTGGATCCGCGCATGAAGCTTATGTGAAAGGTTGAGTAAATCCAAATATTCCAATCCCAATTTCATTCAAACTGCTTATATTTACGCTTACTCATTTTAGTCGAATCCTTTCAGGGTTGATTAAGAAATACATTGTATATCAGCTCTAGCAGTGAATTATTGAGTAATAATTCACTGTTTTGAGGTCAGTTGTAAAGAAGATCAAATCATGAGCGCTATAGCTGATCAATTTCGATTCTATTACACAAAAAACGATGGAGATATATCTGAAGTCTTCAGCTTCTTCCAACTTTCCGCCATTGCATTGATGACGAAATCCTGCCAGTAGTTGGACTGAGTCGCATACGCTTACATGTATGTGTGGGGTCTTTCCAGCGTAAAAACGAATTTCACCGTCTAACGCCTTGACTGACGTCATTTTGCAGTAACAAATGACGTCAGCTAGCGCGCGTTTTCCTCGCGCATTCAGAACTGCGAATTATTGTTTGATATATATCACGTTTTTAGCATTAGCTCTATAGGCGAGGTATGTTAGAATAGTTGGCATATTTTATTTCAATTTAGAAATCTAATAGAAAATGCTATATGCAAACAGTGAGCATTTTTATCAGACATCGCGTTCTGTGGAGACATATCTGTGTCTGCGCGAATTAACTATTTCCCAAAGAAATACAAAAAGGATGGTTGATTCACAAAGTGGGTACGATTAAATGGGTTACTTTCAGGATGTATGTGTTATTATCACATATTTAAGACGCTTTTTGCCGTGATAACCCAAAGTCTGCAAATGCGATAAGCTCTTTCCCGCCAACTGGTTATCAGCCTGCCGTGATGATAACCGGAAGTCATGTATTTTGAACGGAGAGAGGTTATCATGCCCGGCACGTAACGTTGTTCATTTGGTGACGTCAGATGTAAACAAGTGGCGTGACGTAACGCAAAATTTACGCCATTCCTCTGTTTAACTTACATTTTTACGTAAAACGCGTTGAAATAGTTAAATGGAATATGTGATAAACAGATTATAACATGGGGTTTTGGTTATCGCCCTCAGTATCAACCCTCGACCATTATCAGCCCTCGAGCTAAAGCTCTCGGGCTGATAATGGGGTCTCAGGTTGATACTTCGGGCGATAACCAAAACACCATGAGATAATCTCTAACTATCCAGAGACGAGTGCTTTAATTAATGTTTTTTTTATTGTTTTAACTGCATATCACCTTATACGAGGGGTGATCCAGAAATACGCGGAAAAGTGCTATATACTTTTTGTTAACTTAGCAATCCCTTTGATACTTACGAGATCTGATCTTTGATTTATTATGAATATTAGAAGCTAAATTCAAAACACGTGGAACGCATTGTTTTTAATGGAATCGTTACCTTAGCGACGTAAGGGTAAGGCTACCAGGCGCACATGATGTCATTTAACGTTTTCATCGGTTTTAACCAGAAATTCAGTGTTCAGACAGAAGCTCTGTGACAGTCGCTTTCTGTATTGAGTAACATCTAAACAACGGCCATGATTTCAGGTTGACGTTTGTGACGTCACAATGCCAATTTTGACGTCATTGACGTCGAACAAAAGCGCGTGACACAGATAATCCGAATAAGCAAAATGGCTGCACTTGAACAGCGGTCTGTGATTAAATTTTGTGTAACAAACAAAATATCAAGACAGGAAACGTTCGAAATGTAAAAAAAACAACGGCTTTTAGGAACAATGCTATGAAGAAAAATGTAAGGGAGCGCAGTGGCTAAGTGGTAGAGTGCTTGACTCGAGACCGAAGGGCCGCGGGTTCAAGCCTCACCGGCGTCACTGCGTTGTGGTCCTTGAGCAAGACACATTTATCCTAGCTTAGTACTGGTTCAACCCAGGAAGACCGTCCCGCATAACTAAAAGATTGTTGAGTGGACGTAAAGAATCAAATCAAACAAACAAAAAAAATGAAGAAAACTGCTTTTGTATAAATGGTACAGTAAGTTTCGGCGAAGCGATAATTCTGTTACTGATGAACCGAGGCCAGACCGCCACTTATCCATCTCAACAAAGAAAATCGAAACAGTCTAAGAGCTGTTGGACTCTGATCGTCGGGTGACCATTAGATGTATTACAATTAGGACTGGTATACCTTTGGTACGGTGTTTAGAATTACTCATAATGAACTGGGTATGAGGAGAATCTGTGTGAGATGGATACCGTGATTTGATACATGTTATGCGGGAAAAAAGGCCCTGTATGCTTCAAACGGCTATCCGTCACCATGACAACGCACCATCTCATAGAGCAACACAGACTACAAAGACAATATAAAGACTCGGATTTGAACTTTTATACCACCCTCTTACTCACCAGACTTGGCCCCTTGTGATTTTTTTCTTTTTGAATTGACCAAGAGTGTTTTGAGAGGTACGCGATTTGAGGACGTTGCTGATCTTCCAAATGTAGTTCAGCAGGCTATCGATGAAATACCAGTTAACTCGTATAGATAGTGTTTTCTTTCTTGGGTAAGACGCTGCAGAAAGTGTGTGGATTACAAGGGATACCATTTTGAGAGTGAAGGACATTGTATTGTGCGCCAATGTGCTTGTTAACAAAGATGAAACGGACTTTTCATACTGGTGCGCCGGGTCGCGCGATATGACGTTGCCATGACGTCGTTTAAAATGACGTCATTAAGCTTAACAATAGCCCAAATGGATAGACCATGTTTCAAATCGGCATAAATAATTATTTTTGCTTGATTGTGTACAAAAATGATGTAATTCGCATTAAAATTGTGGAAATTATTTCACTTTTCGGCGTATTTCTGGATCACCCCTCGTATTATCGCATAAAATAAGTGTTTTGTCCGTTTAATTAAAAAAATCAATTAAAAAAATGTATCTGGACAAAGTACACTCTGATGGTATTCCTGAAAGAATTTTTCGAAAAAGTTGATTTTAAAAAAGTATCAGCAGACGAAAAAAAAGCATGGAAAAATTACCCAGTAGGCATACTAGACAAAGAGTCAATTACGACCTCATTTTAATCTCTGGCGATAATCTATTGTTTGTAACGATTAGTTAAGTGACATTTGGGTAATAGCGATTACATATGTTCTGATTACATTGTACTTATGCAGGTGTTTTGGCGATCATCGGCAATTAGTAATCATCAAGTAAACATCAAACAATACCGTTGGTAGCTACATGTATTTTGTTCCCGATAATCGATTGTTTGCAACGATTAAAGAATGTTTATTAAGCTGTTTGATAGAAAAGTTGATCATGAATTGCCAAAACATTAACAGTTTGTTAATTAGATAAACAGGAACTTTGTGTTAAGACTAATAATTAAAACATAAAATACTTCCGAAAAAATAACTGAAGCAATTTTATTAAATTTTTTAAACGAGTTGAGAAAAAGAGATAAAATGCGAGTTTCATAAATTCAATAATACAGGAGCACGAATACCAGGTTCTATTTATCATATGACATTAAACTTATTTGGAAATCATATTTTTGGCGTGAAAACGTTATTATTACACGTTTTACAAAAAATGGTAGCAAAATTTATTACAAAAAAAAACACTAGAAGCCCACGATCTCTTCCACCTCCATAACACTTTGCATGCTGTGTATTTGTACATGTTTTTCAGGGTTGTCGTCTACCGATGTTTCAAATGATTTTTTTTTTCATGAACACCATCAGACTGTCAACGGTTTGGATCCAGATCAGGACCGGCAGTGTGTCGGTCCTGACCTGGGTCCGAACTGTTGGCAAAGGTTATCAGTAGGTGAGCAAGGGAAGAGTTAAAGTACAACAACCAATGTTTTGTTTCAATATTGTTTTAAACAAAATATGACTATAACATTCAGCAGGTCCCCAAAGAAAAGTGCGTAACTGAAAATTATTATTTTTATTTCTCAGCCAAAACATATGTTGTGGGTACTCAAAAAACCGTCTCGATGAGACGGTTCTTTTGAGCACCCAAAACACATGTTTAAACTGATGGATAAGAAAATAATCGCAATTTTACGCAAATTGTTTTTGCTTAACTGGCCTTATGAATAGAGGGTAATACACGTGTGCTAGTGAATTACTGAATTTGTTAAAGGAGTTGGGGAAAATTGTCTGTTCCCCGATAACGAGTTATAGTAGAGCGTCTCTTTTCTTAAAGCTGCATAGTCTGTTACTTTTGATCTTTCAATTTTAGAACTAATGTTTCTATTTTTCAAAAAAAAACAGTAAAAAACTAAAAAATCAGGTATACATTTTACCAATTTTGTAAATCTTAACAAGTATCAGTATCAAAACAACAGCATTAATGTTAAAATTACCTGTCTATAATTATTGGAGGGACGCAAACAATTACCACCAAGAGAAAAACACACCTGTTTTATAAGATAATTCACTTTTCCATGCAGTTTTTAGTTATAGTGAACAGATTTATTGTGAAAACATAACTTAATTCTACTTTTACAAATGATTTAAAAGAAAATAAAAAAAAATCGAAAAATGTTCATAGTTGCTGCTTAGTCTCTTTAAAGTTTTTGTGTTACGTTTTCCCAAGTTATAAACATGTAGATCCTTGTTTGATTCACATCTCAAAACGATGCAATCAGATGTTTCATTTAAAGGAAACTCTTATAAAAACAATATTTAATGACAGAAATATGCGTAGCTTTTGCACCAAATTGGAAACACTCAAAAATTTGGCTTCAGTTAATAAAGCTAAAAATACAAGTGTATCCTAAATTTAAAATCCTATGTGATCTACACTGAACCGAAGTTCACACCGGGTAGGCGGCAATCGAATACGTTATCAACAATCGACGAACGCGGATCAAAAATCGAATGAAACAGTGTTTTCGATTCCCATTTGTCGCCAATGTGGCGACAAATGGCAATCGAAAACACTGTTTCATTCGATTTTTGATCTACCTTCCTCGATAGTATTGGCGTTTTCGATTGCCGCCTACCCGGTGTGAAGTTATGAGTGGCCACTTTTCAATTTCATTTTTCTGACTAAGCGCTAATGATAAATTAATGAAAGTTTGCCCAAATATGTGCATTTCAATGGGCTAAAGTTAAGCGGTGCTTTGGACGAGTTTTCTATCACTTCCGCGGTTTTTGGGTTCAAAAATGCAAAGCTCAACTTTTTGAAGAAAATAAGCGTTTATTTTGAAGTGTTTATGGAATTGAAGGACAGGTGATTACGGATCCGTGACACTTCGTCTAAACCCATTTCGGCTGCTGCTATTTCATCGAAAGAGCACTTTCCATTTAGTCGAAAGAATCATTTCGTCGATTGACAATTCGTCTAACTTCTTCGAATGATGTCTAAAATTCGACCAAAATCCCACCATTTTTGGTTATGGCATGTTCAATTATCTTGTAAAGAAATAATATAAAAAAAAAATGATCGAATAGAACAAAACTGAAACAACTTTATTTTCTTGCGAAATAAGTATTTATATATTCAATTTTGGCATCTCAGTAACGTTTGTTTTAGGCTAAACCACGCAGGTAGTCAAGCGGTGGTCGCATTTGTATAATTCCTCCACAATTCTTGCAAATTTTACAACGGAATAAATCTTACCTGGAATGGAACTTGTTCAAAAATGCTTGAGACACCCATGCTATTATACCAAAGTACTATAAAGATTTTCAATCGCAAAAATCATAGATGTAAGAATTGAGTCGAACAGCAAAGGGATTAAATATCAGTGTAATACATTTTATACGGACTGTCGCACCTGACTTAATTTTTTAGGCCAAGTGTCGCACATGAACCACTTTTTAGACGAATTGACGCTTAGGCGAAATGGTCATTCGACGAAAAAGACCTTTAGACGAAATGACAGTAGGTGAAATGGTTTTAGACGAAATTTCGTGCAGCCGGTGATTACAAACCTGTCTAGCCGACTTTGAAAATCACCAAATACTAGAATTTTTGCTTTTGACAGGATTTTCAGGATTTTTTTTAACAAAAAAAGATCATTTTCCGTATTTTCCAATATTTTCGAAACTCATCATCTTCACATACTATAATCATAGTATGTGTTTTATGTCACTAGTTGTGAATCTTACTTAAATAAGATATCTTTAGATAAATACAAATTTGCATTGAGCCGCTTCAGAATTAGCTCACACAATCTCGCTTTAGAAACAAAGCGATATTATAATATTTCAAAAGAAAATTGAATATGCACCTTCTGTAACATGAACAAAAATTAAAAGTGAATATCACTTTTTATTAGTTTGCCCATTGTATGCAGGGCTGCGGCGACAATATCTACCTCAGTATTATTGTAGATGGCCTTCTATAACTAAATTCAAGAATTTAATGCAAATTAAATCTGAAAGAGATATTAAACGTTTAAGCAAATATATATTTTTTGCTCAAAACAAAAGAAACCTCAGTGCTTAACCCATAGATATACACAGTGTTTTTGTATCAAATATTGCATACTACTAATCCTATATCGGACGATGTTTAAACGCTCGGCCTGATGGCCTCGTGTTCAAACAGCTTCCTCGGGACCCGGCAAATGTTAATGCATGAAAAAACATGTGTGATCCCTATATTATTTTGACGTCATGGGACTGCTGAGACTCTCCTTGATGATAGTTAAATGCCTTTCGGTCTGCTTTGATCTTTGTGTTCCAATCATAACTTTTTATTGTCAAAGTTTGTCACGTTTAATTTCCCTTTTTTTGTTCTCTGCGAGTTTAGGGAAACGATTATACAATCATGTTTTTACACAACATAATCGATTATCATGCACGATTATCACAAACAACTAACGATCTTTAATTGGTATTTCTGATCGTTTGTTGACGCACCACATGTAAATTTGGCCTCGTCACGAGAAAACCTGTCTTCGAGGTTCCTGACAAAGAAAGATTCGAATTAGTCTTCTCAGCTACAGAGATTAACTTTGCACGTAGCTTGTTTAGCTTCAAGTTCTTCAGGTTTATTGTATTTTTCTAAGAACAGGTTTACAATAGCAAACAACCTGAGGTGCATGTCCAACATTACTCAGTCACAGTTGGACTACGTAATAGTTATACCATGGGTTGTCCGCCTGTACGTGGAGATAATCCACGAGCTTTAGCGAGTTGATTATCTTACGTACAGGTGGACAAACATGGTTTAACTATTTTATACCACCTACATCAGTGTAGACCTTGCATACCATGAGATATTTCGTGCTGAAGTTGGTAAGGGTGGTATAAATACAGATAGCTTACTTTTTGTGAATTAAATAACATATCTACTGTCCAAAAGCATGTCAGTAACTGTCACCAGTCCAAAATGTACATGTAGTTGTCGTTTTACACAAAAGCAATGATGGAGCGCGATAAAAACACTTCATTGACACTTCCTCTCCCATAGCTAATATACTTTCCCGAGAGCGAATCACAAAGGCGCTCACGCGCAGGCTGGTCTGCGCGTTTGTTGTTCGCATGCAACAAAGTCAGGATTTCACGCATCGAGGCACAATTAATAGGCAGAGTAAGCAATAATGTAGTTCCAAACTTGGCCCAGGATCAAGCAATAATGTAGTTCCAAACTTGGCCCAGGATCAAAGATAAAGAAGCTTTATTTAACGTCGCTTATTTGAAACAAACAACATAAGCTCTGTAGAGCTTTAATTGCGACATAACGCTATCTTTAACAGATACTTACCTGCTTTACTCTATCTTCCTAGCACAACCCCTTTTATGCGATCGTCGGCAAGGGAGCTGCTAGTACCGCTTTTACACCTTTGGTATGGTGAGGCCGGGATTCGAACCCGCGACATTCCGCTCCAAAAGCGGACGCTCTACCAACTGAGCTATCGGGGGCATACCCAGCTTACCCTAGTATCTTATGGTCTTCACTATTAAATAGTGAAGTGGTTTCTATGGTGGCTGATTTGTGCCATTTCGTTATTTCGTCTTTTTCGCCTGGCGTTATGGTGCGGCGAATAGGCGAAATACGCCACACGAAACAACAAAAATACGAAAAAAAGTCTGTCCAAACTACGAAATAACGATATCTGCCATGCGAAAAGACGAAATACCAGCGCAAAAAGACGAAAACACCATGCGAAATAACGCCATTTAAAACTCTTATTTTTCGTCTTTTCGCGTGGCGTTATTTCGTCTTTTTGCGTGGAGTTTTTTGTCGTTTTGCCTGGCGTTGTTTCGTCTTTTTGCCATAACGCCAGACGAAAAAACGTCATGCAAAAAGCCGAAATAACGAAAAGACGTCGGGCGAAAAGATTGAAATAACGAAAAGTCGCTAGGCGAAATAATGAAATAACAAAAAGACGCCAGGCAAAAAGACGAAATAACGAAACGACGCCAGGCGAAAAGACGAAATATCGAAAAGACGCCGGGCGAAAAGACGACTAAACGAAAAAACGCCAAGCGAAAAGACGAATAGAGGGCAAAACATAATACCAACCCACTGTTTGTGATGCATTGTGTGTCGTCTATGTCCTGAAATGATTGGACGCAATATCTGTGTATATATAGGGTTTTAGTTTTTGGTTTGGTTTGCTGCTTTAAGTCCCACTCAACAGCTATGGTAATGTCGGGACGGTCAGTTCACCTTACCACACTTTTTTCCTGGACAAGCTACCAGTACTAAGCGCACATACTTTCGCTTGTCACTGACAACTACCCTTCTTGAATCAGCGGATTGTTGGCATTTTAATATTTATGAGCAGGATAAATTTCGTGCTCAGCTTAGTTGAGTATGAAAAAAGTTTTTAAGCTCGGGGCCTGTTTTCTTACGACGAGGTTCTAATGTTGTTGATCTGGGCCCAGAACTACAATGCCTCCTTAAAGTTCAGGAAGACTTAATCTAAGTATTGATATTTTAACATGTTACATTAAATGCTTAATAAATTGCCAGGACCGATGCAGTATACTTGTGATCAAAGATATCATTGTGATCTATAGAAAAAAAGAAACTAGAAAAAAAACTCTTTTTCAGAAAAAAACACATTTTGGCATAACTCTGGTGCTGCAGCTGTTATCCCCCAACCCACAAAAATTTGTTAAGCAGATACACAGCTGGATTTATAAGTGATAATAACTTGCGATGAATATTTTCAGAAGTAAAATATTGACCAAAATGTTATCCTTTTTAACATCTAGGTACACTTTTTGTGCACTCGTCCTCTCCTACCACCACGCGATGACTGCGCTGTTCGAGTACAGTGGTTCTCCAAAGATCGATTCTTTTTCTCATATACCAATTCTAAATTTAGCGACAGTACGGGTACGGTACAGTATAATATCTGTTGGTGACGTCACTGAAGTCGATGTTTACAGTCAATGACGCGCACTGTACAAATCAACTTGAAACAGCGCATAAACAGCGCATTAAACAATGAACAAATGGTTATTTCATCAAAATTGATTTACAAAAACTACCTTATCAGCCACAGTAACTCAAGTAATTTTTTGAGGAAAATGTGTTTCTTTTTTTACATCACGTTTTTTTTACCACGTTGATGGCCAACTTCTACTTAAATTGCTGATATTTCAACACTGACATTTTTCCTGACTGTTTCGTTCTAAAGGAATACAGTGTTGCGTGTGGGTTATCTCGCATTAGTAAACGGCCGCGTTTGGCTTATCTCATATAAGTTACGCTTATCTCACATGGGTAGCAATGTGGGACACATTTTTCCGACAGCGAGCTTATATAGGGATCACTCGATCTTGTATGCGTTGGTACGTGAGAAAGAAATATCTTACATAGGTAAAAACAACGGAATTCACGATCTGGTGTGCGAGAAAGAATTCTCTTAAATGGGTACACATAGCAGAAACCCCGATTTGTTGTGCAAGAACATAGAGAATATTTATGAGATTTTAGGCAAATCAGCCCATGGCTACTGTGGTACCCAAGCAACACTAGACAACTGATCCAATCAACGGGTTGACGAATAAAATTAAATATTAGAGGGCTAAACTATTTATCAAAATGGTAAGAGAAGGGGAAACTTAAAAGCAAAATGAAGCCCATTACAACTTGGCGAATATAGGCCTATGGCAAAATCCTGACATCTCATTTGCCAATTATTTTAGTGTCATATGTTAATATACAGCACTTAACATTTATGCTCAGTATCATTTATTAAAGTCGAAGCGAAAAAGTGATAAAATACTCGCTAAAGCCTCGCAATGTATCTTTTTCCCTTAATTCGTTTAATAAGTTAAACTAGAATTGTTTTTCAACAAAAAAGATGTCTCTCCATTTTAGGAATAAAACAAATCACAAAATTACATTTAGTTATGTTACAAGGGGAATAATTTGAAAAATATACATAAAAGAGTTATGGTTCCTGTGCATGACACTTTGTCTGAATATGCTTTACAAATGTATAAAGTTTCGTTGAAATATCTCTGACGGTCCTCAAGTTATAGGGCGGACACGATTTTGTGACGGGCAGACCCACGAATATATGCAAGGGGCAAAAATATACATGCACGAGTTATGGTTCTTGTGCATTAGCCGTCGCCTGAATGTGCTTTACAAACGTATCATTGGCTCTGCATACAGGCCGACAAACCATGACACAGATTATGCCAACAAGCTTGTAGAAGTCATTCAGAAAGTATGTCACAAACATAAGGATGCAGTTGTATGGGTAGCGGGTGATTTCAACCTCCCAGACATTGACTGGACAAGGAACACTATCACTGGATATCAGTACAGAAAAGATGTCAAAAAGGCCTTCCTTACCCTTCAAAGCGATGTAGGCTTACACCAGATTATTGACAGACCCACCAGAGAGGATAATATTCTTGACTTATTTTTCACAAACAGACCATCACTAGTAAATAGATCAACAGTTATACCTGGAATCAGCGACCATCGTGCTATTTTTATTGGCTCACATATTACCATGACACGACAAAAACCAACTAAAAGGACTATCTTTATGTGGGGTAATGCTAACATCCAAGGAATAAAGGAGATGTGTCAAGAACTTGCAAAGTCTAGTATCTAAGGCTACACCTCCAAGAGCAACATCGACAATGTCTGGTCATTTTTCAAGGACGGGTGCCAGAAGATAATAGAAGACAATGTGCCATCTCGAACAACATCACAGAGATTCACACAGCCCTGGATTAATAGAGACGTGCGACGCATCACTCACCTGAAAAGACGCTGGTTTAGACGTGCCAAGAGATCAAAGCACCCCCAGGTCTGGCTAAGGTACAAGGCTCTCAAGAAGCAAGCCCAAAAGACCTGCCGAGATACACACGACAGTTATACGAATGACATGCTGATGATCGACAACAAGAACCCAAAGCGCTTCTGGAACTTCATTAAATCCCGCAAGAAGGACAGCACAGGTGTTGCACCTTTGAAGAAAGAGGTACTCACCTTTTTCGACAGCGTCAACAAAGCCAACATCATGGGTGACCAATTCAGCTCTGTATTCACCCAAGAAGACGTGTCGGAACTACCAGACCTCGGACAAAGCCGAACACCCAGCACACCACCCATAAAGGTAAACATCAAAGGAGTTCTGAAGCTTCTATGAGACATCAGGCCCCACAAAGCCTGACAACATTTCTGGAAGGTTGCTGAAAGAAGCCGCAGAAGAATTAGCTCCTGACTGGCCCACCTCTTCCAGATCTCGATTGAAAATGGAACAATCCCACTGGGTTGGAAATCAGCCCTGGTCACTCCAGTCTTCAAGAAGGGAGACTGATCGTCACCATCAAACTACAGGCCAATCTCGCTCAAGTCTATTGTGTGTAAAACCCTTGAACATGTCATCCAGCCCAGTGTAATATCCCACTTTGAGAGGAACAACATCCTCACTGACTGCCAACACGGATTTCATAAGCGCAGATCATGCGAGACACAACTCATTCTTACTATCGACGACCTAGCCAGAGGACTCAAACGACAAGCAGCAGATTGACGCCGACTGCTCGACTTTTCTAAAGCATTCGACCGTGTCCCTCACCAACGGCTGCTACTCAAGCTGAAGCAGTATGGGGTAAGAGGGAACTTTCTCAGCTGGATAGTAGACTTTCTGTCTGCCAGAACCCAAGAGATCATCATCGAAGGCTCAAAGTCATCAAAGGATACTGCCTACAAGACGTTTGTCCGCCCTATAGTGGAATATGCCGCTACAACCTGGGCACCATCAACCGACACAAACACGGATAAGATTGAGATGGTCCAAGGAAGAGCAGCCAGTTTGTTACAAATGACTACGGACGAAAAGCAGTGTCACAGAAATAATAGCAGACCTTGGTTGGGACACCCTTCAAAAGCGTAGAGATCTTGCCACACTCAGCATGATGTCCCGGATCGTACACAATTTAGTCGACATACCGGTAGAGCCTTACCTGACTCCATCGACTAGCATGACTAGAGGCCACGACTCTCGCTTTCACCAAATCCGGACCACAAACAACACCTATAAACAGAACTTCTTCCCAAAAACTATCGTCTTGTGGAACCAACTCCTTCAGACTGCAGTAAGCCAGACAACGCTAGAGGCTTTCCAGAACCAGCTGGCAACCCACACCTTCTAAGCGCCACACCTTGTTTTTATCAGATTTTAACGACTGTACATACGTCTTTTATCAGTGGCGTGTGGGCATCCTCCACCACATTGCGAGAATACTCAAGTACTGAGGGAGGCAACTACTGAAGATGATGATGATGATGATGTATGAAGTTTCGTTGAAATACCTCTAACGGTTATCAAGTTATAGAGCGGACACGAAATAACATTGCAAATGATCAAAGGGAAATTACTCCAAAATACTAAAAGCAGAGCTATTGTTCTTGTGCACGACACATTGTCTCATTGAGCTCTTGAAGTGTATGAAGATTCAACTAAATAGCTTCAACAATGCTCATCTAACAGAGCGAACAAAAATGCATTTAGTTATGTTACAGAGGAATAATTTGAAAACTAAACATGCAAGAGTTATGGTTCTTCAAAATTTTTCGAGATTTTTGAAATTCACCAGTATTTCCTGGTAAGATTGTTAAATGCACTTACTTTTATTTGAACACTGTAGGCCAAACACAGTTGAACTTGATTAGTCCA
The DNA here is from genome assembly GCA_964019695.1 of Loripinus fragilis. Taxonomy (NCBI): domain Eukaryota; kingdom Metazoa; phylum Mollusca; class Bivalvia; order Lucinida; family Lucinidae; genus Loripinus; species Loripinus fragilis. The sequence goes on along the minus strand of OZ026520.1, from coordinate 19,987,377 downwards.
TTTTTGGCGATTATTTATTTACGACTACTACACTTCCGGTTTCAATGTGAGAGTTTAAAAATCGATTTGGTAGCCTATTTTTTTTTCAATTCTTAAAGAAGGATGGTGACGTCTGGTGATAATGAATAATCGCTGAAAATTTCAATGCCATGTCGCTGATAATAAGGCATACAGAGCAGTGCAAAGCCTCTATGTAAATTGCAAGCTTAAAGCTGAATTTCAATGATTAACCTGCTAAAAGTGTTTGTCTTATGTTGTTGAGCAAAAACGTTAATTTGGGGACACCCTAAAACGCTGAATTTTCTGCTGAATTCAGCAACTTGCTGATCAGCTAAAATACCCTAAAACGCTGAACTGCTGATTTGCTGATTTTTTTATTTGATATGTTTTGAACTTTGTTATGCATAATTATTTGAAGACTTTATGTTTTTTATGTTTATTCTTGTATTAAATTAGTACTTTGCTGATAAAATAGCATTTTGTTTTTAAGATTTCTGTGGTTTGTCGGACGATATTAAAAATTGTTTCTTTGAAGTTTAAAAGTCTTTTCATTTATTCAAACGAAACTTTGTTGATTGATCATTGAAAACAAAATTGATGAATTGATCGGATAACTATGATTATCTGTTTGTTTTCCCTTAAGTTACAGCAAATGATTAATGACCATTAAAACCCTTCATTACAGGGTCCAATTAAAGTGTTGCATTTTTGAATTAACTGACCAATCCAATGAATTAATTAATTAAATCAATTAATATATTCATTTATGAGACGCATTATGAGATTTCCAACAATGCGGTATATGCACCCTGCAAAGGCTCAGATCAGCATGCGCACATGCATAGTCTGGAAAGAGATTTTGCTGGTCGCTTGAATGTTTTATGACTGTTCCGGTACACGCCGAGCTTCATTTGGAGTTTCTAAGCTTCAAAAGGGGATGCACTGGCTCGTAAGAGTCAACACTTGTCAAAATGTCATGATACTTTAGTACTTATCGCATATGCGCAAAAACCAATAGGCCCTAGTTTGTGTTCCTACTGCCTACTTAAAGCTAGAGACCTATATTTTCGTCTCAATTATAATAAACTTTAATACCATCGACTGCTCAGGTGAGCTTGCACATTTGCACAGGCTCACCTGAGCAATCACTGTTCGAAAATGCGATAGGCATCAAATCTCCCGAATACACGTGCTTACTCCCTTATCAATTCGGTAGCAATGCATTAATTTAAAGCAAGAGACCTACATTTTTGTCTCAATTATAATGAACTTTATTACCACCGACTGCTCAGGTGAGCTTGCACTTTTGCACAGGCTCACCTGAGCAATCACTGTTCAAAAATGTGATAGGTATCAAATCTTCCGAATACACATGCTTGCTCCCTTATCAATTCGGTAGACAATCGCCTGCTGTTTCTCGATTATCTACTCCAATAAACAAAAAGATTAGTGAATCAAAGGTGTTGATCAAATCGGGTTAAGCTGGGAAGGTGTCAACATGTGATTAAAACACATCTGGTTGCATGACGAGGTGTGCTATTATGACAGTTATAGTCCTGCCGCAATAATAAGAAACGCGAAAATCTGGAATATTATTTATATTACTTGCATTTTTCCAAAAATAAAGCTCAAATCTGGATTTAGAATATCCTGCAGTGTCAGAAAAAAAATGTTTGAAGAATCTACTACCACTGCCCTGACCCCTAATCTCTTAGCTATTTCGACATTTTTAGGCTCTCTGAAAAGCGGGGGGAATTTAAACGGTGTAACAGCCATGTGACGGCAATAAAATAGCTTTGTGTCAAACTGTTTGGATCCAGATTATGCCCAATGTTTTACTTTACAGCTATCTAGGTGGTTTTGATATATACATTTTGTCAAGATAAATTTTGTTGGCTAGGCGACTTTTGGATATCCCCATCCAGGCCCTTGTAGATGTTTTATTTATCATGCTAACAAGTCTTAAAGACAAAGATTACTGTCCAATAGAGATCATTAAAGGATTATGTGATAAGGGACAGTTTCAGTAGCTCACAAAATTAAAGGGGCCTCAAGAAGGGACTTACCTGTATACAACTCAATTTCATTCACTAAGATAAAGATCAATATTTTATCATAAAATACCAAATCCCTTCATGGGGCCACTTTATTGCCCCTGTAAGGAAGTCATAATCACCTCATTATGACTGTCCTTTTGATCTGCCCAGTATGACCCCTGAAGAGAGTCATAATGAGTGGTACCAGTATTATTGCTCAAATATTTATCTCTTTAAAATGCCAAAAATTGTTGGCATTTTAACATTTATAAGCATGATAAATTTCATGCTCAGCTGAGGTGTAAGTTTCCATTTCCTTAATTAAGGTAATTGATCCCTTTTTATCAGGATCAAGGAGATTTTAATGTGATGTTTAGGCTCGTGTATATCTGTGGTTTATGCCCGGGATTTATGCCACGCGCTGACCATTAACAGGGTGTGAAAACGGTAGTTTGTTACCTAATCGATAGGATTAAATCCTTAGGTGGTCAAACCTTGGGTCTGATTGTGCTAGTGTTGAACGTGGGAAAATTACATACCACCGCACCACATTTGCAACTTCTTACAAGTTTCAAAAAACAAATAAACAACGGAGAAGTACACACACGGAGTCCAGCAAAATGCAAAATCAAATCTGAAAAGGTTTCGAAACTACACGTATCGTATTTAGTTACATTTTACCCCATTTCACTCCATGAGATAGTTGAGAAAAGGGTCACGCGTTAACAATTAAGAATCACTCTGTCATTCGCACCTAATTTAAGTATCCACAGACTGCATAATATTTTATTAATCGATCAGGTATCGCGGCACGCGCGTCGATTATCAGTAGCCAGTTTATTTTCACTTCAGTTAATCTCTTTATCGACACGCGTTCGATAATTGAGAAAATAACATGAGAATTCAAAATTTCAGCACTGCAGATACCGTTTGACAAGTTTGTTTCTTTGGTTTAAATGGAAAACCCTTGACAGCAATATGATACATAAATTTGCGCCTTTGTTACAGATTCCACCAAAGGATGAAATCAAATCTTAAAAAAATGAACACATATTTAGTGTAATTTTAACCCAATTTAACTCAGAACTATTGCGTTAGATAGTTGAGAAAATGGACACACGTTATCAATTAAGAATCGCTCGTGTTGTTCGCACCTGCATTAATGACACACAGACTTCCTGCATATTTTTTTACAATTGTTTATTAATCGATCAGGTATCGCGGCAGGCGTCGATAATCAGTAGCAAGTCTTCAGTCAATTTCTTTATCGCACGGGTTCAACAATTGACAAAATGACACGAATATTCAAACTGACAGCACTGTAGATACCGTTGTAAGTTTGTCAAATGACAATGTATAAATGTTCCATAAAATGAAGTTTATTTATTATGAAAATTAACATCAAGTTCAACTGTCTGAATTCAGAGTATAAGAAATGATACAGAAGGGTACAGAAGTTGAAATTTTGAGCAACTAACACCGACGAAAATGGTAAAATTATGGATCTATGAACATGTGAATGGAGGCATCTGTTGAAATCTCCATATAAGTACTTATCGCAAATGCTAGAAGTTATTATATTAACACGCATGCGCCGCGGTGTATATCGCAGAACTGGTAGCATACATGCACAATTATCTGGTGGGGCTCGAGCTGCTTTGATATTTGTCTGAGCCTTGGACTACCACCTTTCTTTGTGTGCGCTGATGAGTCTGACATTTGGTCGTCGACATGCATTTCAAATTGTTGTGACGACTTCATGCCTGAAGATTTAGTATTTCACTTGTGCAATTGAGTTCTGACTTATGCGCCGATTTTAGATAGATAGATAGATGCATAACTAACTACAAGGAATTCAGCAGTTCAGCAAATCACCCAGCATCAAATTTCAAAACGGTCTGTCGGTGCACAATCAAATGAAATTGATAAAATAGTATCAAAAACATAAAATAAAAAAATGTTTCCAATGATCAAACAATATTAAGTTTCAGTTTGAATAAATGAAAAGACTTATGGGCAAGCACATAAGAATCTAGTACTTATCGCATATGCGCAAAGGCCTCAGATAAACGGCCATGCTAACGTAACCTGCTAAACTTGAGGTTTGAATGTCTGGGTCATCATGTACGTCCATACTTTGTGTATAGGAACAACGAATGCTAGATGGCAAGTCTTGGCATTTGAGCAGGCTAAACTGAGCATTCGTTGCTCGCCTGAAAATGTGATAATTACAACAGGCTCATTTGTAATAAATTACAAGCAATTAAATCCTGTAAATTAATTGCATAGAATGTAGTGCACAAAACATCCAGCATGAGAAGGGTTCATGTTTTTGTTTTTTTTAGTAATTTCGCAGATTTTATTTTCAAGGATGTTATAAATGTATCAATACATATCGTGCCTTTTTGCAACGTATCTATTATAATGGCATTGTAATTTCTTTACCTACCTTTGAGGACTTTCTATTGACTTAGACGTTGTTTATTAATCGATCGGGTATCGGGACACGTGTCGATATTCAGTAGCATGTTTAGAGCCACTTCATCACTTAATCTATTTATCGAAACGCGTTCGATAATTGGGGAACTGGACACGAATATACAAAATGACAGCACTGCAGATATATGCTATCGTTTGGCTTGAGTGACAAGGTTTTGGTACGATTGGCATATGCAAAACCACCATTTAATCATACATGCTAATGTTTCAAGCGGGGCTAGAAGAACATAATTATGTTGTGGATGCTCAGAAGAACAGTCTCAACGATGCTGTTATTTTGAACACCACACAAACATGTATTTTTATATATCCTATGAAAATGAAATAATTTGGCCTCAGTTAGACCAGATTATTTCATTTTCATTGGATATTTAATAAAAATTAGATAAAATCAGCAAAGCGAAACCCCTTTATACATATGAATTCCATTTTCCAGAAATCCTCGATCCGCCCCTGATATAAGCCAACACATGAGATCTAAATACACCATACATTGCATTATTTTTGTTGTCAATGATTAGCAGGGGTCCGGCTCACAACCAAGCTTTTTTATTCAAACAATTAATACTAATAAACAATTTATTAATATTAATTGTTATAATGGCAGTTGTCAAAATCACACACCTTGTCATGCAACCATGTGTTTTTAAAACACCTGTCGACACTTTCCCTGATCGATCTTTCTTATCTCACTAATCTCTGTGTTTATTGGAGTAGATCATCTAAAAACAGCCTTTTGAAGTCATCAACTTTGGACCACACGCCTAGCGAGTCTTGCGGTTTGAAATATAGAGGAAAGGACACTACATTGTGCAACTAACATCGACGAGAACTGGTGAATTTTATGGATCTATGGACGGAGATATCTGCTGAGATCATCTCTATTTTGTCACTTATAGCATATGCTAGACGATTTATTTTAATACGCATTTGCACGTGTATTGCAGCATACATGCACGTCTATCTGGCGGCATGTGGTGGAGTTAGAGCTAGAGGCCTTAAATTTTGTCCGAGCCTCCAACTTCTGCACGGATGAGTCTGCGTATTTGGCTGGGTGTAAAAATGAAAACATACACATTTACTCGAAAGAAAATACGTATATTGCTTCGAGAAATGTATGAGCTAACACATTAGAATTTAGTGATAATCACATTTTCGAGCAACGAATGCTTATTCAAGTCTGCACAAATGTCCAGGCTCGCAAGAGCTTAGCTGCTCGCATACACAAAGTATGGATGTACATGATGATTCAGACCTCTAGCTAGCGTTAGCAGGGGCGTTTAAAAGAGGCTTTTGCGCATATACGATTAGCGTTAAATTTTTATTTCTGGCCCACATATTTCCCGCAAGGCGTCCAACATTCCTCCAATGCTGCAGCAGTTAGCAAGTTTACGACTTTTCGCTACTGGAAGTTTTCAAAGCATTGCTGGTGACTTGGTCTGTCAGTGCACCATCAAATGAAATTGACAAAATAGTATCATAAACATAAAATAAAAAAAAAATGTTTCCAATGATCAAACAATTAAGTTTCAGTTTGAATAAATGAAACTACTTTTAGAATCCAAAAAAAAAAGAAATAATTAATATACAGAAAAATAAGAACAAAGCGCTCTTTCATCATCAAAGTACTAATTTAATACATGAATAAACATCAAAAACATAAAATCTTCAAATAAGTATGCATAAAAAAGTTCAAAACATATTACATAAAAAAATCAGCAATTCAGCAGTTCAGCGTTTTAGGGTTGCTGAATTCAGCAGAAAATTCAGCGTTTTAGGGTGACCCGTTAATTTGTGTTATGGTTTATATCGTAGAAAAAGTGTGACGTTTTGAAATGAGGGTACCTTTTCTCTAGCTTCGTCCGTGCAATTTGTTTGATTTGATTCTTTACGTCCCATCAACAATCTTTCAGTTAAACAGGGACGGGTCTTCCTGGGTTGAACCAGAACTAAGCTAGGATAAATGTTTCCTGCTCAAAGACCACAACGCATTGACGCCGGTGAGGCTCGAACCCGCGGCCCCTCGGTCTCGAGTCAAGCACTTTACCACTGAGCCACTGCGCTCCCTGCGTCCGTGCAAGAAGTACGCGTCATTTTTAAATGAAATAATTTGCAGAGTCTCGGCAAAGTATTGCTTCACTTCAAAAACATGAATTTTGTATACCCTATGTTTCACTTTCTGAACTAGCGTAAAAATGTAAGGTGACCAATTAGCAGTTGGTTTTAGTATAGAGCGGTCACGATTTTGTGACGGACAGACAGACGGACTCAAGGGAAAAACACGATGTCTCCCGACCCTCCCAGGGAGAGACATAATAATTCATAATAGTTCGTGTTACAATGTCATCTTTGTTTTTATTACGAATCCATATGGAAGGCTTGGGTATTTCTTTGCAAATGAAGCAGAAATACGATAATACAAAAATTGAGTAATGTCTAAAAAATAAACAAAAACCGGTGATTCCTGTCTCGTTTTTTGTAGCTGTGTGAAGCGAGTTTTCTTTGTATTATCTTCAAGAGGAGATTCAGGGGATAACGATAAAATGCTACATTACGCTCTTCTGCTAGTTGTTTTAGCATGCAGTTTCTCTGGACTAACTATTGCTGGAAAACACTATAAGAAGAAATGCGATCGGTTACTTCCTGATAATAGGGTTGGGAGACAAGACTATCTGGACAAAGTAAGCGCTTTTATTTCATTCAAGCTCATGGGCGGATCCAGGTCAGCCCCCACCCCCTCTGGAAAATCACAAGTGGCTATAGTTTTCCATAGAAATACTGTTACGGGTCCCCCTCGAGAAGCCATGGGACCCCTCTCGAGGGATCTGTGAAATACGTTTATGACTAAAATTAAATAATTTATCATGACCCCCTCCTTCCCCTGACGAAATTTTCTGGATCCGCGCATTAAGCTTATGTGAAAGTTTGAGGAAATCCAAATATTTAAATCCCAATTGCAATTTAACTTCTAATATTTACGCATAATACCCATTTTAGCCGAATCATTTTCAATTTCCAATTTTAGGGTTGTTAGTTGCTATATTTCATCTCAATTAAGAATTCTAATAGAATATTCTATATGCAAACGGTGAGCATTTTGACCAGACACCGCGTCTGTGAAGACGTATCTGTGTCTGCGCGAATTAACTATATCCCAAAGAGATTGGTTCACAAAGTGGGTAGGATTAAATGGGTTACTTTCAGGATGTGTGTTACTATCCTTAGACAAATGCTTTAAAACCTTTTTATTGTTTTACCTGCATATTACCTAAATGTTTTTTCCGTTCAATTCCAAAAAAAAATGAAAAAAATGTATTAAGCATGTTTAGCAGAGCTTGCGATATTTTCAGAGATTTTTAGAGTATTTAGCTCAAATCGGAGCAAGGAAAGCATCCGCACAGTCTTCGAATATCTTCGCTATTATGAAGGTACCAAAGACAGCTGGTTTCATTGGGTAGCTGCACACGCAAACTTGAAGAGCAACTTTAAGCCTACGTCTTCAATTACACATCGCTGAATATGGCCTTTTTGATAGCAAATAGGGACAATAATTTAAACGGTGCACGACTTCTCGTCGAAAACCCTTTCGTCGAACATGACAACTCGTCGAATACGACTGCTGGTCGAAAAAAACGGCCAAGTCCGACACTTGGTCGATTTTATTTTTATCTGAAGTACGACACCTAGTCGAAAAAAAATCGACCAAGTGTCGTACTGAGCTTTTTTCGAAACAAGACTTTGTATCATAATATTTTACCTGGCATCGGTAAACAGGATTAACAATAGGATAAATAGATAGGTATATATACTAGTCAAAAGTTCTAACCAGCCACGTCCGTAGATGGAGTGTTCATTTTAACATTTTAGAGTTCAATATAAGTTTGGCTTTTGAAATGAAAACGTTTTGCGTGTGATTGGGGGTTATTTCAAAAAGTCACGACTCACAAATTGTGCGAATATGCGAATTTTGAAAATGGGGTACCACTATTCAAATTGGCATCCTGCATGTACTGTTAAACACTTTTCAATATCTCTACTGCTAAGGGTACATGACATGTCTGGCTGTTTCGAGATGCAAAAGGACTAGTCAAAGCATTTCACGTTTTGAAGAAAATTAATAAAATGCAGGTGGCCAGTTAGAACTTTTGGCTAGTATATTTTGAATTGGTGTAAGATCAGCTCGACTTTTCACTATTGGTATTATTTAGATCTTCTTTTGGATCGCAGATTTATTCACATTCTCAACACATTTTCAATTTCGCATTATCTCATTTTCGACCAAATTTCGACGAATTTCGACGAAATTTCGACAAATGTCCATTCGACGAGTTGTCTTTCGACGAAAATTCGACGAATGGTCGCGTTCGACGTGATGTCGGATTCGACGGAAGGTCGCATTCGACGAAAGGGCTTTCGACGAAATGTCATGGACGCTAATTTAAAGTACATACTAGTGGTTACAGTGCTAAAGCATTAATGCGAAAGATCTCTGAAGGGGAACAGTGAGGGCCGATATGGGTTCGTGTGCGCGGACCGTTATAGGTTTAGAATCACGGGTGATTAAGCATTTTGTTGCTATTTTTAGGATCCACCCCCCCCCCCATGGAAAATCACCAGTGGCTATAGGCTCCTTGGAAATTCTGGAACGGACTTCCCTCGAGAAGCAATTGGGTCCCCAATTGCTACCGGTCCATACTGACCTCTTTGAAATACGTTGATGACTAAAATCGTTGTCAGGACCCCTCCCCCCACCCCACCCTAGATCCACGCATGCTCGTTACACCGTCAGTCCAACTGAAATATGCATGTATGTAACATCCCATCTAGTCTACAGTAACTGTTTGTATGGGCCAACTTCTTGTGCGCAGTGCATACATAGGTTATAAAACAGGGGACACGTCGCGAGAAAACCTGATCTTGCTGCACGTGCAGTCTGCTCCGCTCATTTTATATCATATTGCTGTACTGTATAGCTAAGCTTGTAACATGCCTCATTTCAATATTCTAGCTAGTCCTTGTAGCTGAGCAGAATGGGTTAAGTCTCAGTGTCATTTTATATGTTTATTGATAAACTGTGTCAGCCAGTGTCGTCTGCTGATAATCTTTGCTAACAGTTTAGACCCAGATCACAATCCATACTGTTTGACACTCTGATTGTATTCCTGAAAGAATTTTCAAAAAAAAAATGATTTTGAAAAACATCAGCATACGACCAAAAAACATGACAAAAAAGTTTATAATCTCTGGCGAAGATCTATCTTTTGTAACGATTAATTAAGTGGCATTTGGGATATAGCGCCGGATTACACATGTACTGATTACATTGTACTTATGCAGGTGTTTTGGCGATCATCGGCAATAAGTAATCATCAAACAATACCGTTGGTAGCTACATGTATTATGTTGCCGATAATCGATTGTTTGTAGCGGTTAAAGAATGTTTATTAAGCTGTTTGATAGAATAGTTGATCACGCCAAAACATTAACTGCTTGTTAATTAGAAAAACAGGAACTTTGTGTTAAGACTAATAATTAAAACATAAAAGACTTCCGAAAAAATAATCAGACTGGAGCAATTTTGGCGCCATTTTTCTCTCTCTTGTGTTCAGTCTCCTTTCCTAGTGTTTATCTTAAGACATGGAGCTGAATGTCACACTATTTTGACCTTACCTACGTAAAAATTTCGAAACAGATGCTGAAAATAATATTCGATACTTTGACTGCCAAAAAGTTCATAATTGCCTTTGATATACAGGGGCGTAACCAGAAGCTTTATCATGGTAAAGCCCACCAAAAATGGAAAATTAAGACATCTGACCTAGTTACTTTACAGATAGCGAAAAACTAAAGCGCTGACCAGACTGTGCATATGCGCAGGCTGATCTGCGTCTTTGTTGTTCACAAGCAATATAGATAGAAATACCCACCTTTACAAGACAGTTCTTTGCTGAAACCTCCAACACTTAACTGGCAGCATTTTTAGATAAACTTCTTGAAATGCACGTGAAAGTTGTATTTCGCTGATATAATTGCAGAAATAGAGGATCTTACATGAGTTTCATTGGATTTTTAAACGAGTTGAGAAAAAGCAAACCTCTCATTTTATCTCTTTTTCGCAACGAGTTTAATAAATTCAATAATACAGGAGCACGAATGTCAGGTTCTATTTATCATTTGACGTTTAAATTATTTTGGAATCATATTTTTGGCGTGAAAACGTTATAATTACACGTTTTACCAAAAAAAAAGTAACAAAATACATTGCAAAAAAAGACATTTGAAGCCCACGATCTCTCCCACCTCCATAACACTTTGCATGCTGTTTATTTGTACATGTTTTTCAGTGTTGGATACCCTTTTAAGAACATATTTGACTTCACTACAGCTGGTGATTGGGACTGTGTGGCGGCGGAAGAACGTCTCCCTGCCCTTCACTATAGTGTAGATTTTATTTTCTTGTCCTTTGGGATCATGGGTTTCATTGTAGAACTTTGTAACTATTAGAGGGTCACTGATGACGCCTAAAAGGCAGAAACTTGCTAGTCTGGCCCAGGAAATATGCACACTCTAGTTTCAGTTCTTTAGTGCAGTCTTTGCTTCTTCCAAAAGATACCCTTTTAAGAACATAATTGTCGTCTACCGATTTTTCAAAATATTTCTTTAATAAACACCATCAGACTGTCAACGGTTTGGATCCAGATCAGGACCGATTCACTGTCGGTCCTGATCTGGGTCCGAACTGTTGGCAAAGGTTATCAGCAGGTGAGCAAGGGAAGAGTTAAAGTACAACAACCAATGTTTTGTTTGAATATTGTTTTAAACAAAATATGACTATAACATTCAGCAGGTCCCCACATAAAAGTGCGTAGCTGAATTTTTTTTTTATTTCTCAGCCAAAACATATGTTGTGGGTACTCTTTTGAGCACCCAAAACACATGTTTAAACTGATGGATAAGAAAATAATCGCAATTTTACGCAAATTGTTTTTGCTTAACTGGCCTTATGAATAGAGGGTAATACACGTGTGCTAGTGAATTACTGAATTTGTTAAAGGAGTTGGGGAAAATTGTCTGTTCCCCGATAACGAGTTATAGTAGAGCGTCTCTTTTCTTAAAGCTGCATAGTCTGTAACTTTTGATCTTTTAATTTTAGAATTAATGTTTCTATTTTTCCAAAAAAACAGTAAAAAAAACTAAAAAAAATCAGGTATACATTTTACCAATTTTGTAAATCTTAACAAATTATCAGTATCAAAACAACAGCATTAATGTTAAAATTACCTGTCTATAATTATTGGAGGGACGCAAATAATTACCACCAAGAGAAAAACACACCTGTTTTATAAGATAATTCACTTTTCCATGCAGTTTTTAGTTATAGTGAACAGATTTATTGTGAAAGCATAACTTAATTCTACTTTTACAAATGATTTAAAAAGAAAATAAAAAAAAATCGAAAAATGTTCATAGTTGCTGCTTAGTCTCTTTAAAGTTTTTGTGTTAAGTTTTCCCAAGTTATAAACATGTAGATCCTTGTTTGATTCACATCTCAAAACCATGCAATCAGATGTTTCATTTAAAGGAAACTCTTATAAAAACAATATTTAATGACAAAAATATGCGTAGCCTTTGCACCAAATTGGAAACACTCAAAAATTTGGCTTCAGTTAATAAAGCTAAAAATACAAGTGTATCCTAAATTAAAAATCCTATGTGATCTACACTGAACGAAGTTCACACCGGGTAGGCGGCAATCGAAAACGTTATCAACAATCGACGAACGCGGATCAAAAATCGAATGAAACAGTGTTTTCGATTCCCATTTGTCGCCAATGTGGCGACAAATGGCAATCGAAAACACTGTTTCATTCGATTTTTGATCTACCTTCCTCGATAGTATTGGCGTTTTCGATTGCCGCCTACCCGGTGTGAAGTTATGAGTGGCCACTTTTCAATTTCATTTTTCTGACTAAGCGCTAATGATAATGAAATGAAAGTTTGCCCAAATATGTGCATTTCAATGGGCTAAAGTTAAGCGGTGCTTTGGACGAATTTTCTATCACTTCCGCGGTTTTTGGGTTCAAAAATGCAAAACTCAACTTTTTGAAGAAAATAAGCGTTTAATTTGAAGTGTTTATGGAATTGAAGGACAGGTGATTACGGATCCGTGACACTTCGTCTAAAACCATTTCGGCTGCTGCTATTTCATCGAAAGAGCACTTTCCATTCAGTCGAAAGAATCATTTCGTCGATTGACAATTCGTTCTTCGAATGATGTCTAAAATTCGACCAAAATCCCACCATTTTTGGTTATGGCATGTTCAATTATCTTGTAAAGAAATAATATAGAAAAAATGATCGAATAGAACAAAACTGAAACAACTTTGTTTTCTTGCGAAATAAGTATTTATATATTCAATTTTGGCATCTCAGTAACGTTTGTATTAGGCTAAACCTCGCAGGTAGTCAAGCGGTGGTCGCATTTGTATAATTCCTCCACAATTCTTGCAAATTTTACAACGGAATAAAGCTTACCTGGAATGGAACTTGTTCAAAAGTGCTTGAGACACCCATGCTATTATACCAAAGTACTATAAAGATTTTCAATCACAAAAATCATAGATGTAAGAATTGAGTCGAACAGCAAAGGGATTAAATATCAGTGTAATACATTTTATACGGACTGTCGCACCCGACTTAATTCTTTAGGCCAAGTGTCGCACATGAAACACTTTTTAGACGAATTGACGCTTAGACGAAATGGTCATTCGACGAAATTGACCTTTCGACGAAATGGCAGTAGGCGAAACGGTTTTAGACGAAATGCCTGCAGCCAGTGATTACAAACCCGTCTAGCCGCTTTGAAAAATCCGACCAAACACTTGATTTTTTTCTTATGACGGGATTTTTATGATTTTTTAAAAAAAAGATCATTTTCGGCATTTTCCAATATTATCGAAACTCATCATCTTCACATACTAAAATCATTGTATGTGTTTTATGTCACTAGTTGTGAATCTTACTTGAATAAGATATCTTTTAATAAATACAAATTCGCATTGAGCCTATTCAGACTTAGCTCACACAATCTCGCTTTAGAAACAGGCCGATATTACAATATTCAAAAGAAAATATAATATGCACCTTCTGTAACATGAACAAAATTGAAAGCGAATATCACTTTTTATTGGTTTGTCCATTGTATGCAGAGCTACGGCGACAATATCTACCCACTCTAGGGACTAGATGCCCCTGTACTCTAAAACAATCACTGCAGTAAATTCACATGCATCTCAACACTCTGTCAGCTTGGCTTTCAAAATAAACAGTTTGTTCAAATCCGTAAGCTTGTCGTGTCTCCATGCATGTAAAACGTGAGACCAGTGATCAGCTGTGGTTACATTTAACAGTGAAGATATAGATGTAATGCTACATCTGGCGAGATATATGATCAGCGTCTGCACTGTTACCCATTGAAGGACCAGCAAAACACGTCTGAAAATGTCGTCTGCTAAAGTTGTTTGCTAAATATTTAGTACTAGTCACTCTTCAATGAAAGAATTGTAATTCGATTTGGAAATTATAATGTGTGGTCGCTCAATATACAATGAACCATCCCATGTAGATGGAAGATTCCATTGGAACATGAAGGGTCAATAGACTTACCTCTTTTGATGTATGTGGCCGTTTGTCATATATTTTTCTGTTTTATACAGTAAAAACTTATCAAGCTTAAGTTAGTTCTGAAACAGTCTAGTCTGGTCCTTGATAGATACAATAGATTCAACAAAAACAAGGCAATGATAAATATATTATGTTATGCTGTATTCATGGAGTTACTTATAACAGAGTAATTACTAAATTCAGATGCTGAACCAAGTTAAATAAACAATTAATTTCAGAGTGTTGATAACACAATTACAGGAGAAATCTATGAACTCCAATATGAGTTTCTCAAAAGCGCTTGTCCCTAGAGTATACCTCAGTTTTATCGTAGATGGCCTTCTTTAACTAAATTCCAGAATTTAATGCAAAGTAAATCTGAAAGAGTTATTAAACGGTTAAGCAAATATTACCCAGGAGACACACGACCAGAGTTTGAAATGTGGGGAGGAGCTTCAAAATCAGTGTTTGTTTTAGTGTTAAAAATCTGTCAACATCAATTTGCTAGCAAGACTCTCAGTTGTTAAAATAACAATCTGCATCCTGCATTGTGACAAGCATTTTTTACAAATCTACAACAGAAAGCTTGATTAATGTTTAGCCAGCAATAACTTTTTTCTTAAAATGTTGTCTGCATTTCTAGTCTGCTGCACACATTTAAATGCACTTCAGACTAGATTTTTCATGGAGATTTCTTTTCATGGAAGACAATGTTACGAGGGAGAAGTCTGATCTAGGTCCATATTGTTTGCAATATAAGCTACATAAGAGCTACATAAGACAATCAACAGACTAGGGAAGCAGACGATAAGTGGCTAAATACTGTTTCATTGGAAGAAAAAAATAACATAACAGTAATCTTAATTTATGTGTGTTTTGTAAAACAAATGTGTAAGCTTTAAACCAAATTAGGTGGCAGCAAAACTGCCACCTCTTATAATATGAACTAACACTTATTTTTGTGCAACAAACAATCTGTGGTAAAACATTTTCCAGTGATGAGTCCTTAACATTTCGATGGCAGCTGAACTGCCGCCCCTTATAGTATAAACTTACACTTATTTCTGCGCAATAAACAATCTGGGGTAAAACACTTTCCTATGATAATTCCTTAATATTTCTACCTGTAATATAGTGGCAGCTGAACTGCCACCCCATACGGTATAAACTTACACTTATTTTTGTGCAATAAACATTCTGCGGTAAAACATTTTCCAGTAATAAGTCCTGATCATTTCTACCTGTAGTTAGGTGGCAGCTGAACTGCCAGTCCATATGGTATAAACTTACACTTATTTTACGAAATAAACAATCTGCGGTAAAACATTTTCCAGTGATAAGTCCTTAATTTATCTACCTGTTGTTAGGTGGCAGCTGAACTGCCACCCCTTATAGTATAAACTTACACTTATTTTTGTGCAATAAATAATATGCGGTAAAACATTTTCCAATGATAAGTCTTTAACATTTATACCTGTAGTTAGGTGGCGGCTGAATTGCCACCCCTTATGGTATAAACTTACAGTTAAATAGCATACATTTCAGAATTTGGTGACAGCAAAACTGCAACTGAGCCTTGTGTAACATTACAATTGCTTTAAAAGCTATGTTTTATTCGATTGTCACGATCTAGATTACAGCAACAGCAATAACAGGTAGAAATGTTAAGGATTTATTACTTGGATTTTTTTCGTCTCATATTGCCTTAGTAAGAAAATAAGTGTAAGTTTATACCAAAAGGGATGGCAGTTCAGCTGCCACCTAATAACCTGTAGAAATGTTAAGGATTTATCGCCTGAAAATGTTTACCTCGTATTGTTTTAGTATAGAAATAAGTGGAAGTTTATACAAAATGGGATGGCAGTTCAGCTGCCACCTAATAACAGGTAGAAACTTTAAGAATTTATCGCCAGAAAATGTTTTAACTCATATTGTTTTAGTACGGTAATAGTGGTAAGTTTATACCAATAAGGTAGGCAGTTCAGCTGCCACCTAATAATAGGTAGAAATGTGAAGGATTTATCACCAGTAAATGTTTAACCTCGTATTGTTTTAGTACAAATATATATCTGTTATTAGGTAGCAGCTGAACTGCCATCCCTTAATTTTGGTATAAACTTACACTTATTTTCGTACTAAAGCTGAGACATCTCTTCCTGTTATTGTTGTTGCTGTGATCTATATTGTGACAATGGAATAAAACATAGCTTTTATAACAATTTATTAATGCGATAAGCATTATAACTTCCAGTTTCCCAGGGAGCACACTGTATAAACAATTAATCTTGCAGTTTTGAAGAGCAGTTGACATTAAATAAATAGTTGCTGCTGTGGAGATGGATTTAATGTTAATTGACTTACTAGAATCTAGTAAGGCAATTGGTCTCTGTCCTATGGGTAAATATATATTTTTTGCTCAAAACAAAAGAAACCTCAGTGCTAAACACATAGATATACAGAGTGTTTTTGTATTAAATAATGCATACTGCTACATCAACAAGAAACAAAAAAAGCATCATTTGACTATTAATATATTTGACCGATATCTGTCGGCAAATTGACGCCTTGTCGACACCTGTGCAGCGCTAAAGCCATGCATCGGTGATGACAGGGGGACATTTCATAGTTCACATTTGAGGAAAACTCTATACCACCAATTGCTTCTGGTAAAATATTTCCTTGGTACCTTTGCTTAATGTATGTATATGCTTTTGGCGAAAAGCATTTTTGTATGTTTAATGTCAACAAAGTATTTGTATTGTTGTATTTCATGTGAACATGTTTGACCAAACATATTACAGCTTGATCAGCCCATTTTCTAACGATAATGTTTTCAAACTGGTGTGAAACTTTTAAAGTCATTTAAATGGCATATGTAAAAGAGTTTTTCATTTTATAAGTAGAAAAGTGACCCCTATTCATAATGAATAATTGCTGAAAATTTCAATGCCGTGCCGCAGATACTTACGTGTACAGAGCAATGCAAAGTTATATTGGTATTCCTTATTTTGAACAAATGGTAGATTAGATATATCCCACTGAACTTCAGTTAAATAAGGCGAATTCTTCTGATACTGAACCTCCGTTTTTGGACTTGAACTTGTCAATAACAAATGGCATAGTTTCTTCTAAAATTTATGATAAACGGGTTGTCTTTAATTTTGAAATAGTAAATTTCCCATTTCTTGATAGAGATGTTCCTCGCTCTCCTTCCTATGGTGTATATATTTCTCAGCTTATTCGTTTTGCTAGAGTATGTTCTAATGTTGATGATTTCAACAACAGAAACTTATTTTTAACTGCTAAGTTATTAAAACAAGGTTATAGATATCATAAAATTCAAAATGCATTTTCTAAATTCTACCACAGACGCTCAGAGTTAATTGTTAAATACAACATTAGGTTAAAAACTCTTCTGCAACATGCATATCAGAACCTGTATTTTATGGTGATTTAGTTTATAAATTCAAACGAATTGTTGGAAAACCTAATTTAGTGATCAATTCAAAAAGATAGTAAAACGTTATAGAAGGGTTAAATATAACTTAGATATCATGCGAAAGTCTGCATGCCTAGTTTTAAACCCAATCACGGTTTATAATTATGGTTTCCTCTTTAATTGCACGACGGTGGGTCAGGCCTCAGACTCTATGACGGCTCTGACGTAAAGCTTTAATCGGTGGGTTGGTGCCTGATACTTATCTGTAGCTGGACCCACCGTGGCTCAACTTGAGGTTTTCTTTAGCTCTGACTATCTATGAGTCATGAGCCCTTTTCTTTTTCTCATCATGGTGTGTTAATTTGATTAGAGTGTTTCTCCATGATGATACATTGTATATGTTAGATGGCCTCCATGCGAGCTGAACATTTCTTGTACTTCAAAAACAGCAGAATCTAGGGCGAAGATTTGGTACCAGTAAAATGCATTTAAGCCCCCCCCCCCCCCCCGGTGGCTTAGGCTGCAGTCCGTTCTAAGGCGGTGGTTCTGTTGTTGTTGACTTTCGGTTTATTGTTACTCCCATTGTGGGAGTCTGTAACTGTTCTATGTTTTGTTGTACGTTACTTTATGTCCATTTAAGTATTGGAATCATCTTGATGGGGAAGAGAGAGCTGGTTGCTTTGCTTGATTTGTCTTCCTGGTGCCTCGTGATGGTTGAGCGGCTCTTCCTCCCGTTGTCATGGGGTTGTCTGCGGTTTGTGATTGTGGTATTTCCTGATCATACTCACTTACTATTTTGTTTTAGTATGCAAAGGACCTCTGACACTTTGATAGGGTACCTGCCTATTTTTCAGATACTTCCCAAAACGTCCCTATGCATAAGATACCTCTGGTGTCCTTTTGAATTGGACGCTTGACGTATTAGAAACGAATTAAGGTTATAATTAGACAGGCAGATCCCTACGACAAAACAGGAGATGCTACCAAATTATTTTTGCGTGTAAGGGTATTATATCATCAATCACAGTGAAAGTATTTTCAAGTCCAAAATCATGAGCATTTTAATGATTATTTTTCTTGTTGTTTTTTTCTACCTGATTTGTTAAGAAATATTTTGAAGTGAAACTGTAGTCTATATTCAACCTTGATGACAATTTATTTAATCACAAGCAGTGAATTCAATGCATATCACATGTGAGTAAAATTGGTATTTTTCTACAGTGAAAAAATATCGTATTTTTTCACTAGTGACTGATACGATTTGTATTTTCATTGTAGAATAGAATAGAACTGTAGCAAAACAAGGCTTTCTTGGCAATTTTGTGACTGGGATTTTTTAACATAAGGTTTTAAGTGAAGTATATTTGTCAAAAATAACGCTACGCATGTTGTGACATAATGACGTCACTGTTTGACCTGGCGTTGCGCCAGTTTGCACGTGACGCCTACCCTAAGGCACACTCAATAGACTTTCTTAAATGCTGATTTATTGCGTTTCAGTCGTTAAAATATGATTCTAAGCCATTTTCAAGGTGCAAACTACATTTACACCCAATGTTATACCCAATAAACACACTGCAAAAGTCAAATCGAACGAGAAACGACCAAGTAAAAAGTAAGGTTGTGATTTCTGTATTTCCGTTGAGTAAAAAATAAAAAGAAAATTTACTTTTTTTCGGCAAATACCAAATATTAAAGTTTCATCTCGTGCGGTGAAAATGTCAGCATTTTCACTCGTGCTACGCACTCGTGAAAAATACTGATTTTTTCACCGCACTCGATGAAATATATTTGGTATTCACCTCAAAAGAGTAAAATCCTCTATGTATTTACCTGGTGCAATATAATCTCCACAAAGTCTTGGATTTTTTCATAGAATTTTTGTAAGAGCGACTTTTACTCTCTGAACAGGCGCAAAAATTTAAGGTGGCCACTTATAACTTATAACGGTTCAGTGTATGTATATTTTAAGGTCCATGCGGTTGCAAAGATGTTTGTTTTCTCAGGAGGTGGGAGTGGGGGTAGGGGCATACAGGGGGCATACAGGGTTGGTGGAGTCTGGCACACAATACATATGGTCAGGGTAAACTAAAATTTTATTCAATCTTTGTATCTTTAAACACATGGTAACGCCGACGAAGTTGATTCTGCTTTACCCACATACATAATAGAAGGGACACCTCAGCAGGCATATGACGTCAAAACAACATCGACGTTGATACGACGTTGTTTTGACGTCATGATGCATCGACGTTGATACGACGTTGTTTTGACGTCATGTCGCCGATGCATCGACGTTGTTACGACGTTGTTTTGACGTCATGTCGCCGATGCATCGACGTTGATACGACATTATTTTGACGCCATGCGCCTGCTTAGATTCTCCTTGGTGATAGGTAAATGACTTTCGGTCTGCTTTGATCTTTGTGTTCCAATCATAACTTTTTATTGTCAAAGTTTGTCACGTTTAATTTCCCTTTTTTTTTTGTTCTCTGCGAGTTTAGGGAAACGATTATACAATCATGTTTTTACACGACATAATCGATTACCATACACGATTATCACAAACAACTAACGCTCTTTAATTGGTATTTCTGATCGTTTATTGACGCACCGCATGTAAATTTGACCTCGCCGCGAGAAAACCTGTCTTCGAGAGTTTCTGGCAAAGAAAGATTCGAACTAGTCTGCTCAGCTACAGAGATTGACTTTAACGTCGCTTATTTGAAACAAACAACATAAGCTCTGTAGAGATTTAATTGCGACATTACACTATCTTTTTAACAGATACTTACCTGCCTTACTCTATCTTCCTAGCACAACCCCTTTTATGCGAGCGTCAGCAAGGGAGCTGCTAGTACCGTTTTTACACTTTGGGTATGGTGCGAACAGGATTCGAACGCACGACCTCTGGTATCTCATGGTCTTCACTATTAAATAGTGAAGTTGTTTCTATGGTGGCTGATTTGTGCCATTTCGTCTTTTCGGCTGGCGTTATGGCGCGGCGAAAAGACGAAATAACGCTAGGCAAACGACGAAAAACGCCACGCAAAAAGACGAAATAACGCCACGCGAAACAACGAAAAGACGAAATAACGCCTGGCCAAAAGACGGAATAACGAAATCTGCCACGCGAAAAGACGAAAAAAGAGCTTGAAAGACGAAAAACGCCATGCGAAATAACGCCATTTAAAACTCTTATTTTTCGTCTTTTCGCGTGGCGTTATATATTTCTTCTTTTCGCGTGGCGTTTTTCGTCGTTTCGCCGCGCCTAACGCCAGACGAAAAAATGTCATGCGAAAAGACAAAATAACGAAAAGACGCTAGGTGAAAAGACGAAATAACAAAAAGACGCCAGGCAAAAAGACGAAATAACGAAACGACGCCAGGCGAAAAGACGAAATATGGAAAAGACGCCAGGCGAAAAGACGAATAAACGAAAAAACGCCAAGCGAAAAGACGACAAATAGGGGGCAAAACATAATACCAACTCTCTGTTTGTACTGCATTGTGTGCCGGCTAGGTCCTGCACTGATCGGACGCCATATCTATGCATATATGAAGTTTTAGTTTTTGGTTTGGTTTGTTGCTTTACGTCCCACTCAACAGCTATGGTCATATCGCGACGATCAGTTCACCTAACCACATTTCTTCCTAAACAAGCTACCAGTACTTCGCGCACATACTTTCACTTGTAACTGACAACTACCCTAGCGGAAGGGAGGAGAATACCATAGAAATTATCGCATGATCATTCTGCACGAAAGTATGGGACGGGGCTGGGATCGAACTCGCGGTTAGTTCTGAATGCGACTCCATGTGCACGATAGGATAACAAATCCGTAATATTCAGGAAAAAGGGGAACATGAGCCAACACATGAATAGCAAAGGCCATACTTAACTAAGCTGAGCACGAAATTTATCCTGCTCATAGATGTTAAAATGCCAACAATTCCCATACAATTTTTGTATGGGCTTTGGATCCTCCCAGTGATCATATGACAGCGGGCCGCCACCGGCCTGTCAGTCAGCGAATCGCCATTTGAATGGCATTACACTGGTAGGCTGGCAGTGGCTCGAGACTCTATGCTAGCTGGATGGCATTTTGTCTAAGAATAATCGCGTCAAATCTGTCTTCGGGGTTTCCGACAAAGTGAGATTCAAACCAGCCTGCGCAACTACAGGGACTAGCTACAAAATTGAAATTTCGCTCGTAGCAAGCTTTGATATAATACTTTCCAAAAATCGAATAACAAAGGCTCTGATCAGACTGCGCGGATGCGCAGGCTGGTCTTCACCTTTGTTGTTAGACAGGTTTTCTTGCGTCGAGGCCTCTATGGTACGGCTTAATTCACACAGCTCAGCTACAATTTAATTTTGCGCAATTGTACTTTCCAGAGAGCGTAATAACAACAGTAATACTGATCAGACCCGTGCAGATGCGCAGGCTGGCCTTCATCCTAGTGGCCGAAAAAAGGGCTTTCTCGCGATTAGGCTTTATTAAAAAATAACAATTAATCGCAATTAACTATTTATAATTATTGGAGTTCCTTAATTGGTATTGAGAGCCGTGTTGAAAACAAAGTGCTTTTGAAAATAATGCGGCACCGTTCGCAAAAAGATCATTTGGGCCTGACCACGAGAAAACGTCCAAGTTTACCATTTACGCCGACATAATCTGGGCCCTGGCGCGAGAAAACCTGTCTTCAGGGGGTTGCGAACAGCAAAGACGCAGACCAGCCTGCGCATCTGTGCATGCTGATCAGCGCCTTTGTTATTCGCTTTTTGGAAAGTACATGTATCATATCTAAACTTGCTACAAGCGAAATTTCAATTTGCTAGCTAGTCTCTGTAGCTGAGGAGACTTTGTCGGAAACGCCGAAGACAGGTTTTGTCGCGACGAGGCCTAATTCTACATTTGCCTGTAATAGTGCCGTTGAAAACAGATTGGACCCAGATCAGGCCTTTCAGAAAGTCGGATCTGATCTGCACCTAAACTCATTTCACCCTCTCTACAGCTCACTATGAATCAACTCATGACTACGCACAAGAACTTGGACAGAATGTCATATGCACTCTATATTTTTGTCTTATTCGTTGTGTTGACGTTTCGATCTTTCGTCGTTTCGATGTATTGACGTTTAGATGTTTTGTCTTTCGATGTTTAGTCTGGCACCCCTCCAAATGCAACATGCGCGGATCCAGGTGGATCCAATTTTGACAACGCTTTTTCATTTGACGAGGGGCTAGAGGATTCAAATACATGTACCACTAAAAGAGGGCAATCACCCCCCCCCCCCCTCCAGCGAAACGCCATTTAAATGGTGCTTCGCTGGCGAACCGATGGTGGCCCAACATTGAATATTGGCTTGGCAGCCTTGTGATTTTTCAGGGGATCCGGACCAGTATTGCTGCTAAACCCCTTTTTCAGGGGGGATACGGACCCCTGCCCCTCCAAACCCTATATTTTTGTGATTTTTCAGGGGGGGGGGGGGGGTCGGGTCCCCTGTCCCCCCTCTGGGGTAAGGCTTACGATGGTAGGGTAAGGCTTACGACAGGTGCACGATTATTGTTTTGAGGTGGTGGGTTGGAGACACAAATATGATATCCTGGTTATCGCACTTTAGAAATATTGTGCTTTAACGTAATCGTTTTGACGAGCAAAAAAGTTGACTTTGCGATCGGAAACGCCGTTCTGATATAAATCAGCGCGATCATAAACACGATGCAAAGTGAGAGTTGTTTTCTTGAATATACTTACATAACTCAACGGAACCGAGTCTGCTGTTGTTTTCTCTATATTTCTGGGCCCGGAATTACAATGCCTCCTTAAAGTTAAGGAAGACTTAAGTTATGTATTGATTTTTCAGGAATCGAAAAATAACGTTTAAAACTGATTAAAAATTACAATTGTTTCTTTTTTTTCTGGAGATCACAATGCTATCTTTGACCACAAGTACCACCTGGGTCAAGGCAATTTATTTAGCATTTAATATAGCATGTTGAAATATCAATACTTAACTTAAGTTTTGCTTAACTTTAAGGATGGCATTGTAATTCCGGGTCCTGAAGTATCCGTTTATAGAATACATATGTATTAAACTGGATTATGGGACATTCCATCGTATAATACAATGTATACTTTATTAGCCTAGTTCATCATCCCACCGGGTACTTTTTGCATTGGTATGCTGCATAAGTTTTCAATTTTTGTCGTCAGCTATTTTCTTTATTTAAATGATTTTTTCTAACAATCAAAAAAATATATATCACGAATACCATCATTGTGTCAAGCAGTTAGGACCCAGATCAGGACCGATGTATTGTCGGGCCTGATCTGGATTCAAAGTGATTGCAAATGTAATCGGCAGAATACACTTGCATGCTCAGCTTCCTAATCATGGGCAGGCGGCACTTTCTTTTGCCAAACCTTCATCTACATCTACATCCCTACACGCTGGCACTCGAACCCCATAAGATGGCTCATTTTTAGCCCTGCTAAGGACTCCTACCACTGTCTAAAAAAAAAAACATTGTCATTGAACGGACTAGCAGACCACAACCCAAAAGTTGCAAAACCCAAATTTATTTTAATTTGCAAAATTTGACTCTTCATATGATTGCACATCCGGATCCCCTGAAAATCACAAAGCTTTCAATGTTGGGCCATCACCGAAACGCCAAAAAATGGCGTTTCGCTGGCGGGCCGATGATGGCCCGCTTATAGTGGTATTTGGATCATAACTCCCCTCATCAAATAAAAAAACCCGTCAAATTTGGACCCCCTCTGACAAAACTTTCTGGATCCGCGCATGCTTATCCTACCATTAGCCAGATATCAGACGCCCAAGCATATTCAGATCCAGAACAATCCGTCAGCGGGGAGGGGTGGGGGCTCTGACAACGTTTTTAATAACTTTTATTGAGCCGTGACATGTGATTAACAACAAAGTGGCGGGAGCGCAGTGACTCAGTGGTAGAGTGCTTGACTCGAGACCGAAGGGCCGCGGGTTCGAGCCTCACCGGCGTCACTGCGTTGTGTCCTTTAGCAAGAACATTAATCCTAGCTTAGTACTGGTTTAAAACACACAGGAAGACCCGTTTCTTTATAACTGAAAGATTGTTGATGGGACGTAAAGAATCAAATCAAACAAACAAACAACAAAGTGGCATTTTGACATGAGTACACTCAGACGGGCCTGTGCAGCCTCCTTTTAGCTTAAAAAACTCCAAATGATGTTCAGTCAGTCGCCTAGCAAATGCTCTGATCAGACTGCCCCCCCCCCCCCCACTACCAGTGATGATTGCGGTTATAGTAGACAGTGCAGAACATGATCTGGGTCTACATCGTTTTCAATGTACTTCCTTACGAAAAGGGATACTTGTGATTGAAGTTTAAAAAGTCCCTTTTTCCCTTGACTAACATCATTATGTTTTCGTTTTCTTTTCATCACCCATCAGATGACAGCGGCCGCGTTTCATTCACACCGCGCCTTGTCAATTTCGCACGCTCCGCCTAATTCCGGCTCAATCGGCAAACTTTCAATCTATCATTAATTTGCATAATAACTTGAGCCAATCAGCAGCTTCTTTATGTTACACAATGCGTCGCCCCAAAAAACTTTGTTACCATATAAAGTCTGAGAAAAATATTTTGATTTCATACATTTGATCAAGTGTTATTAAGATTTTCATCTCTACCAATTTAAATTTATTTAATCATTATGGCATACAACCAGTTCCAGGATTATTTTGGACTTTCAAACATTGCTTGGCAAATTCAGGACTTGGACAACCTAGTGAAAAAGGATAGCATGGATAATTATTCTAATGAATTGTGCATTAATCTCAGTGATGAACTAAATTCCTTTGATCCTCTAGTGTCGATCCGCAGTGATGCTCATGAAGATTTTCTCAACAACGGCGTTGAAGTTGGTCTTGACGAGTTTGACTTGTATCAAGCTCAGCTGAGAGAAAGAAACGCAGTTGATCTCATGGATATAGACAACCCTGTGCTAAACGAATACCTGGAAATCAAACGCTTAAAGAATAAGAAAACTGGCAAGAAATTTTGCGTGTTCTGTAAGAACAACGGTGAGAGAACGGATATTTATATGTCACATGTGCTGAAGGATTCTGAAGGACGTGTTACGTGCCCAGTACTTAGGAAGTATACGTGTCCGCTGTGCGGAGTTTCTGGAGATAACGCCCATACAATCAGATATTGCCCGAGGAATGAAGGTGGATTCAGCAGCGTCTCACTTTTAAAGACCCCTCGTGTCGCCACCGGAAAGAAGCGCAAGTCGATCAGCAGAGTTTGAGTGATATAGTGATACAGTATGGTGATAGTTCTTGTGATTATTTCGCAGTGACCAAAGTCTTACCAACACGGCAACAGTATTTGTGACTGCATCGTAGTAAGTGAAAATGAAGAATTCCAAGTGATAGAATGCGTGTATAGCTTTGCGACCAAACCAGATCGTATGGCTGACAAACGGTGATAGGCAACATGCTTATATCATTAAGGTTTATCGGTAGCCGGCCTCGAGGTTATAAATTTTTTTCCATGCTCAACTGAGCTGAGCACGAAATTTATCCTGTTCATAAATGTTAAAATACCAACAATTGTTGTCATTTTAACATTTACTAGCATGATTAATACAACATCTGAGAGACTTAAAGCAAGAAACTTCTTCATTTGTCGGTATTTTAGTTTTTATGAGTAGATGAATTTCGTGCTCAGTTAAGTTGAGCCTGATTTTTTTATAACCTTGGGGCCTGGGCTCGAGCTATAACTTTTTCGTGCTCAACTGAACGGAGCGTTAAATTTTAAATTGCATTTACAACTGAAATGATGCTTTAAAACTAAAATGTTATATTTATCCTGCTAATAGATGTTAGAATGCCAATACTTGCTGGGATTTTAATATTTATTAGCATGATATGTCGTGCTCACTGGAGTTGAGCATGAAAACGTTTTATAACCTTGAGGATAGGAACATATTCTGGCATAACTCCTTACTCTTGCATAGGTTTAGATAAACACCATTTTTGAGCGTAAAACTGTAAATATTTTCATATCCATCAGTTATAACATATGTTTTGGGTGCTTAAGAGAACCGTCTCGTTGAGACGGTTCTTTTGAGTACCCACAACATATGTTTTGGTTGAGAAATAAGAAATTTTTGGTACGCACTCTTAACTAAAGGCCTGCGTCACTGTGTCTTGTTATTCGTAGCCCTGGTATTTTCCAGATTAAATTTTCTTAGTTTGTGCCAAAATATGCTGTGGCCACACATGGATATTGAAAAGAAACGTTTCAATGAGATTGTTCTTTCGAGCACCCAATATTAGTTTGATTAGATTTTTATTCTCAATTTTACGCTAAAATGTATATAATAATAATATCTAGTCTACATGTATTATTAAAATACATGGTATACTAGGCAAAGCTTCTAACATGGAGGTAACAAAACCAGGGGCGTTGCTTGCCTAAAACTCAACGTCATGCAATTGTTGGGATGTGGTTGATACATTTATGCATATGATTCCAAAACGGGACCATTTACCTGTTTACAAATAGCGTAGACCCAGATGAGATGCCGCGTTTCTGATGAGACGTCTCATCTGAGTCTGCGCTATTTGCCATGCTAAGCACATTCCTGGTAATGGTGGACTCTATTAGGCCTTGTGTGAATAAATCAGGACATCTTTTACTGCTGAACCCTAAAAAAAAAGACCGATTTATAGAATTGCTTTTCCGCACGCATTTTGTATGTGTATCATCAAGTAACATGGGTGGATCCAGAGGGGGGACAGGGGGTCCGGACCCCCTGAAAAATCTTAATAATATAGTTTTTTTCAGTACTGTTCCAGATCCCCTGAAAAATCACAAAGCTACCAAGCCAGCTTTTAATGTTGGCCGGGCCATCATCGGCCCGCCAGCGAAACGCCATTTAACATCGGCCCGCCAGCGAAACGCCATTTAAATGGCGTTTCGCTGAAGGGCCGATGATGGCCCATTTATAGCGGTAATTGGATCCTATACTGAACAGCAAAAGAAACGCATATTTTGCATATTTGGTACAGTGTATAAATTGGGGTTTAAATACTGATCTAATGATATGTAAGGTATCACTGATGTATTGAAAATGTGAATTATCAAATGCATCACAAATGGACGGCTCATTGGAATAATGATAATAAAGGGGCGTAACTCTGGGCGTAATAAAATAACTCAAAATAAAGGCAACTTTCGAGATGGTGCATGCCTAAACCCACTGAATGGATTTGAATGAAAATCATTCTGCGTAATAATCATGACATACAGACTACTTATGCAGTTTAAATGTTCCGATATTCTTTACGGTGGACTAATGTGACCCAGTTACATTATCGGACAATTAACCGGAAGTGTGTTTAATACAGACATGAAAGGGTCCAAACATTTGTTTTAAACGGTTCTGTTTGACACTACCTTACTTGACATCAATCATACTGTTCCAGATATTCTTACACCCCAAAGATTCCGGTGGTTTTCAATACCAATTCAAAAAATGCAAAAAATGAAGATTTTTGGATTTACAGTATAATTTCTGCAGCAGTGAATTTTAAAGTTTCATGCTGTTTTCTAATCTGTTACAGTGTGTTATCGCGACATGCAATGAAATCGGATTCAAATCATGTGTTTTCCAATGTACGGCACTGTTTTTGCGTTTTTTGCATTGATTAACAAAAAAAATGATAATTAGCTGTGTAATGACGAATAAAATGGTCTGGAACAAACGCATGAGTCCGTTAAAACATGTTCATATCATTTAGGGTAAAAATTGATAGGGGTTTCTGGTATTAAATGGATATTGAAAATATGCGTTTCTTTTGCTGTCAAGTATATATCTATATATATGTATGTTGAACACATTGCCTGCTAGTATCGTCTACTGATAACCATTTTGAACACTTTGAATCCTGAACAGGACCTGGATCCAAACTGTTCGACACATTCAAAAACATTCATTAAGGGTATTACCAGAGTACCGTTTGGACCCAGATCAGGTCCGCCTAAGATCGGTTCTGATCTGGTTCCTTTAGGCTAAAATATTTTGAAAGTACATCAATCGGAGATCATTATGCAGCATCCAAAGAGTTTTGACCCATCGAAACGACTTTTTTTTAAAAAAAATGTCAAATTGAATATCAGACAATTTGGATCCAGGTCAGGCCCGACATTTTGTGGGCCTGATCATGATTCAAACTGTAAAATTGTTATCAGCAGACGACACTAGCAGGAAAGGTGTCCAACGTACATAAGCAAGCATATGTGCCGAATTAGTTTAAAATGTCAAAGTGTTTAAGCCATTTAAATCAGAACCTAATCAAGTTATAAAAATAATGAATTGTTAAGGCGACGATCGCTAAAACAGTGCGATTTACAAAAACAATCTCCTTTCGGTCAAATGTATAATTTTGCAACAGTAAACGTCATTTTTTAGCTATCGGAAACGCAGTTTTGTTTTAACACTTGCGTTCAGAATCTGAAAAAAAGTTCTGATTTTGGATTCAAAGTTAAAATAAGTACATATTTGAAAACCACTGCATTTGCCATAATAAGCACACGTGCATACTCACACCGGATAGGCGGCAATCCATTCGACGAACGCGGATCAAAAATAGCTAGAAGCAGTGTTTTCGATTGCCATTTGTCACCAGTTGGGCGACAAATGGCAGTCTAAAACACTGTGCTAACTATTTTTGATCTACGTTAGTCGATCGATTGCCGCCTATCCGGTGTGATGCTGAGTGATTGAGCCGGTGTCCAACCAGTCTGCGCATACACGCATGCACATTTTGCTGGACTTTAATAGCAACTTCTGACTTCAAACCAGTGAAGGGTGCTAAGGATTGATCCTTTGTTTGAATAACAGTAGATGCGCATGTCTGCATCGGAAGCCATCTGGTCAGTATCCACTCTGTTTATAAAGGAGGGGACATACATTTGAAAAACAATTGTTTGATAGGACAAATCTGTCATCAACGACATCAGTTCGTGACGTGTGACCGACTACTTTAAGCGGTTTTTGAGCAAATAGTGCAGACACCATGTTTCAATAAAGGTCACGTGACGTCTGCGTACCTGACCAATGGCACCAATCGCACCAATCGCGTGACGTCTGCGTCCGTGACCAAGAGCAGATAACCAAATTTAAACTAAAGTATTGACAGTCAGAACATTAGCGTTATCGCACTGTCGAGCAGGGAAGGCACAGGCGAGCCCTGCGCAAATGCGTAGCCTCACCCGAGCCATCGCTGCTCGCATATACAAGAATTAATGTATATAACTCGCATGGCCCATGTGGGCGGCGATCATTCATAAATGTGGACGAAGCACGCGTATTCCGGTAATCCAGATGAGCAGCATTTTAGAGTAAAATTGTATTTTGTTTTATTTGATTCTTTACTTCCTATCAACAATATTTCAGTTAAACAGGGACGGGTCTTCCTGGGTTGGACCAGTACCAAGCTAGGATAAATGTGTCTTGCTCAAGGACCACTACGCAGTGACGCCGGTGATGCTTGAATCCGCGACCCTCGGTCTCGAGTCAAGCACTCAACCACTAAGCCACTGCGAAAATTGTATTTTGTTTTAAACCTAGAAAACCTGGTGCCTCAGTTAAGATGGTTCTTGAGATATTTATCTAAAAACGCGACGTTGAGTACCTATAGCAATAAAATAAGAATATGATAATACGGCTATAATGGTGTAGTAATGAACACAGTTTCAGCAAGTGCAGTGATGATAAACTTAGCAATCACTTCGGACCCAGATCAGACCCAGCAAAGCTTCAGATCTGACATGAGCTCAAACTGGCTGACACTAATTGTATTTTCAAAAAATATTTAAATCTTGACAAGCGCGCATATAGTACCGTCTGCCTGAACCCTTTTTTTCTAAGTTCGATCGCAAAAAAGCTAAAATGTCTAAAATATAATTAGGTGTGTTTGCGATGGTGTGACGAGCTTTTTATGTTATAGCATAAGAAGCCTAAACACACCGGATAGGTGGCAATCGTCATCGCTAGCAACAGTGTTTTCGACTGCCATTTGTCGCCCGACTGGTGACAAAGGGCAAATCGAAAACACTGTTTCTAGCGATTTTTGATCCGCGTTCGTTGATAGTATTAACGTTTTTTGCCTACGTATCCGGTGTGCTAAAGTCATTCTTTAAACATGCATGCATGATGCAGAGCTATCTAGTTGACATAGACTTAGTAATTTGTCTGATCCTTCATCTACGTCCATACTTTGTGAGTAAGTGAGCAGTTAAGGTTCTGACGAGACTGAGCCATCACTGCTCACCTTGGCTATGGGACAAGTACCAAAATCTCAAGAGCAGATTGACATGATTGATAAACAAAATTTTTGAGCGTAAAATATTTTCTTACCCATCAGTTTAAACATATGTTTTGGGGGCTCAAAAGAACCGTCTCATTGAGACGGTTCTTTTGAGTACCCACAACATATGTTTTGGTTGGGAAAAAAAGAAAATTAGCTCTTAACTAAAGTCCTGCACGTAATATATAATCATTTAAAATGAAGAGATTAATGAATTCAGGCCGTGTACTAACAAATTAATTCTTATTTCTCACCCCAAACATATGTTGTGGGTACTCCAGATCCGCCACTGATTTTTTTCTCAAAATAAGCATTTCCAAAAGCTTTTTTAAATGCCACCAATGTCAACAGTTTGGATGCAGATCAGGCCCCGCCCAGTGTTCTGTCTTTCTAGATCTGGGTCCAAACTGTTTGTAAAGGTTATCGGCAGAAGACATGAGCACACAAAGAGTTAAAAGGGTACGTGCCAAACAGAATCTTAACCTTTGTCCTGCTGTACCCAGATTTTCCTCTTTTTTCCTTTTTTTTTTTGAAAACGCTGTAGATTTCGATCAGATAGCTTCTGATCTGATCAGGATCCACACTGTTTTTTCCCATTCTGATTGAAAATTCATTTTTCAATACTGGAATGATGCAGATTAACAGAATAAAAATTGGAGAGGAGTACAGAAAGTGCATGTTGCAGCTCAAAGTTTGTTCCTGTATTTTGTTGATTATTTACCTATTTTAATACGATAATTGAGCCAGTGCACGAGATTTCCAACAATGTGATATGTCCGACCAGCAAAGCCTCAGATCAGCCTGTGCATACACGCAGTCTGATCAGAACCTTTGCTAGTCGCTTGAGTATTCTATGATTGTTAAGCTACAGACTGAACACCATTTGGAGTTTCTAGCTTAAAAGGAGGCTGCAGAGGCTCGTCCGATGAGTTTACACATGTCAAAATGCCACATTGTTGGAAATCTCATGCACTGGCTCTGAGCCAGTGCATGAGATTTCCAACAATTTGGTATGTGCGACCAGCAAAAGCTCAGACCAGCCTGCGCATACGCGCAGTCTGATCAGAGCCTTTGCTAGTCGCTTGAGTATTCTATGATTGTTCAGCTACTGACTGAACATCATTTGGAGTTGCTAAGCTTTAAAGCAGGCTGTAGGGGCTCGTCCGAGTCTACACTTGTCAAAATGTCACATTGTTGGAAATCTCATGCACTGGCTCAATTATTACTTATTACTCAATATATTTTAACCTTTTGTAGACCAATGGAGTTTTCCATAAAGTTTTATACTGTTAAGTCAGGATGGTTCATTGTATATATTGAGGGGTCACAGATTATAATTTAGCATCATTTTTGTCTTAGCAAATAGTGCAGATCCTGATGAAATGTCACATGTTTGCAGCATTTCACCTGGGTCTTCACTGTTTGCCAAGGTACCCATTTTGGGGTCTACAAAAGGTTAAAAGAGCATGTAAGCATAATGGGGCCCTTACAATGACAAGGGGTGCATGTTCCATTTATAGCATGGGTGTAGGTTCCTATACGCATTTACGCACGTGCGTACTGAAAATTGTACACACATTCATGGCAAATCATAATTGGGCTTCGTCCTGAGAAAACCTGTCTTCGGGGTTTCCGACAAAGCGATATTCAAGCCAGTCTCCTCAGCTACAGAGACTAGCTAGAAAATTGAGATTTCGCTTGAAGTAAGCTTAGATATAGTGCTTTTCAAAAAACGAATAACAAAGGCGCTGATCAGACTGCACGAATGCGCAGGCTGGTCTGCTCCTTTGTTGTTCGCAAACCTCGAAGACAGGTTTTCTCGCGACGAGGCCATATAAAGTAGAAATAGTCTTTTTTCATACCAAAGGGACTGCTCTTAAAGTAAAGAATTCGCTCCCTCTGGGAAGTCCTTTTTTGAAAAGGGACGCAACTGATGAAAATCAGTGCTCGTTTTAGTAGTCTCTCTTTGATGTGCGTAACTATTACAGCGTTCTGGCTACGCCCTTGTATAGGTTTCCTGAAGAATAATTTTGTTCTTTTGCCATGGACATTTACACTAAATTGCCTTACTGTGTGTCCCAACCCCCACATTCGTTCAAGTGTCCCCTTTAAATAAAATATATGTTCAAAAGTAACAAAATAAAACGCGCTTTTGGAAGGGCTTCAATCATATACCAAAAACTTTATCAGATATAAATCTGCTTGTATATTAATTCCAAATGTGCTGTATATAAATTGTATATGAAAATCAAATAATTTATCGCATTAAAATGTGCTTAGATTTTAACCCATATACGGTCGTGCCAACCAAGATTGACAGTGACGTTAACTTATAATTTGTTTACAATTGCTGCGTGTACACTTCACTTGAGCTAACGAGAACACCTCACTTGAGCTAACGCGAATCGATAGATCACTTGCATATTGATCTTATCCTGAGGATAGGATTAATACTCAAGTAATCTATCGATTATAAGTCCCTGATAACTTTGTAAACAAAGCATGAAGTCACTGTCACTCTTGGCTGGCAGGACAGTACTAGTGTCAGGCTCAGTAGAGTGCAACTCCAGGTTAAAACATTGCAATGTGCTGTATCTATTCGTTCTTGATCTACACGGTGTGATGGTATACCCCTTGAAACAAAAGTTTAGGGCTCTTAAAGGAACCGCCTCACTGCGACAGTTCTTTAAAGTTGATATACCATTCCCTTTTTGCGGTACTCCAGATAGGTTACAGTGATTTTATTTGGCTATTTTTACCGCCTTATATGGAAGTCATTCACAATCCAAAAATGGCCTTTATTTTCCAATTTCATGCATTTTAGTACTTATTTTCCCAATTGTTATGATATGTTTTCCCAAATGCGAAGGAAAAAGGTAGCTTCCCAAAATCCCAAATAAAATCACTGGGTTATAAGATGCTCTGGTATGTCATAAATCTTGACACACTTTCAATTTAAGAACGTATATTCCAAAAATTCTGGTTTTCAAAAGACGCTTCTCAACGAGATGAGTGTTAGCAAGGAATTCAAAAACATTTATTTTGAAGGCACATTTCGGTACCTCAGCATTCTTGCCAGTAGATAAAAGGTGCATTTAGAGAAAACCATTTGCATGAACATGAACTACAATTATCTGACTGCAATATTTAGAAGTATTTTGACCCAAATATTAGAAAGGTTGTTAAACCGAAACTAGTTTGGAAATAAATAAATAAATAATTTGAAGTTTGATCTCCTTAGCTATTTATGGTTATTTTTTACAATTCTTTTGATTTGACCTTGAAAAATTCATGAGTAAACATTGTAAATATATAGTTTTCTACTAGAAAGTTGTACATTTTGGCGAAAATACCTCTAAATATTGTAGTCGGATAATTGTAGTTCATGTTCATGCAAATATTTTTTTTCTAAAGTTTACCCAGCATGTCACAATATTGCAAACGGTATCAAACCAGGAAGTAACTCTAAAAAGACTGATAAGCATGCTACGGATTGCTCAAAAGCTGTATGTTTGGGCGTAAAGTGATCAATGTGAGATGTATAAATTGTTCCTACATGTACAACAATGTGGCCAAAGGTATCCGTCTCCTTGATAAAAAAAACATTTTTTTGTTTTTACAGGAAACATTTCATGCAAGTAAGAGCTTTTTAAAGATATATCCCCTTAAAGAGACTAAGTCTGCAACTATGAACATTTTTCGATTTTTTTTCATTTTCTTTTTAAATCATTTGTAAAAGTAGAATGACGTTATGTTTTCACAATAAATCTGTTTACTATAGCTGACAACTGCACGGAAAAGTGAATTCTCTTATAAAACAGGCGTGTTTTTCTCTTGTTGGTAATTATTTGCGTCCCTCCATTAATTATAGACAGGTAATTTTAACATAAATGCTGTTGTTTTGATACTGATAATTTGTTAAGATTTACGAAATTGGTAAAATGTTTACCTGAATTTTAGTTATTTTACCGTGTTCTTGAAAAATAGAAACATTAGTTCTAAAATTAAAAGATCAAAAGTTACAGACTATGCAGCTTTAACCCTGTTCGTACCAAGTAGTTTGGCAAACAGTGAAGACCTAGATGAAATGCCACACATTAAAGGCGGCATTTCATCAGGGTATGCACTGTTTGCTAAAACAAAACAATCTTTAGGGACATAATTGTATAGAAATTTAGACCAGCAACCCCTTAAATTTACAAAATTGACAATTCCATACTTGTATCAATATGTATGGGATTATTCCATCAGAATGAAAGGCTAATGCGAAAGCACACACATGGTTTTGACGTAATGCACGGCCAACCATCAGCTACCTAGCTTGATCACAACTAGCAAAGAACACACCGGATAGACCGCAATCGAAAACCTTAATACTATCGACGAACGAAGATCAAAATTCGTTAGAAAACAGAGTTTACAATTGCTATTTGTCACCTGTTGGGCGAAAAATGGCGGTCGAAAACTCTGTTTCTAGTGTTTTTTGATCCGCGTTCGTCGATTGTTAAGAGCGTTTTCGATTGCCGCCTATCCGGCGTGAAGAAGGGAAGTACCAGTATGAATCGGACGAAATATGGGTACTTAGAAATAGCTATCATGCAGTGGGGTTAGATAATCTAGTCTCACTACTTATAGCTATTTGAGCCCTTGTCCAGCAAAATGTACAAGTTTGCATGTGCGCCCACCAAAGACTCAGATCAGCCTGTACATCAGTGCAGTCTGATCAGAGTGAGCAATGTGCACCCTATGGGTAGCCAAGGGTTTTATTATTCTTCAGGCGGTATGCTAAGGCTCTGGTCAGACTGGGCGGATGCGCCTTCTGATTTTAATCTTCGTTGTACGTGCCAACTTGTACCTTATGTTGGACACCGGCTCATTTACACGCCCATCAGCCCAGCTCCTTCATTACATAAAATAAATGCTGTGTTATGAAGAAGAGGGACCTGTTTCCTATGAATGCATGGGTGAAAGTTCAAAATTTCCAAAATCCTGAACTTTAGAAATTTAAATTTTAAAACTTGCAGGATGTCTACAAAAATGGATAATTTAAAGTAAAAATGATTAATTGTGTTTAGATAATCTGAAAACTAATCAAAGAAGCTATTATAATCTCCTTAATTCAGCATTTTGAGGCTGACTTTCTATGGAAAGTCAGCCTCAAAATCCTGAATTCAGGGTTAATCTTGAAAACTTTCACCCATGTGAATGAGATTGACCTTAAAATGAATAAAATTGTTAATTTTATCTTATTGAAAATTTAGAAGTCTGGAACTGCTATTCGATAGACTTGACGTTTACATTTGACACTGTAGCGTGCCCTGGAACAAAGTCTGATTCTAGAATTTGTGTTGAACTTGGAAGTTGAAAAAAAAGATTAAAAAAATGCCGATATTATTTCAATACAAAACATTTAAAATGGTCAAGAATATTAAATATCCTTTTTACAAACGACACTGTCTGAAAGTTTAACGAGTGTCTCATCGAATAGCGTTGACCTGATACGATCTCAAAAAGGGAAACGGAAAGTTTAAGCCTATAACAAAAGGAGTTCGATTGGTGTGCGTACGATTTCTCGAGTCGTTCCGTTTTTTGCTTTAGTTTGTGTTTCAAATACTGAATTACTCGGCGCGAGAAAACCTGTCATCACCCGCGCAGTCTGATCAGCGCCTTTGTTATTCGCTTATTGGAAATTATCATATCCATACTTTCTACAAGCGAAATTTCAATTTTCTAGCCAGTCTCTGTAGCTGAGCAGGCTGTTCTGAATCTCACTTTGTCGGAATCCTCGAAAACAGGTTTTATCGGGACCCAAATTATATGCAAGCTGTTGAATGACAATGCAAGAATCCAGTGGCGAGAGTGACAGACCTATACTAGACCATGCAGAGGCACAGGCTGGTATTGGTCTTCACATTCTACCAAGATAAAAGTGTAAAAATAAATGTTATTTCAACTAAACATATGTTGTGGGTACTCAAAAGAACCATCTCAATGAGACGATTCTTTGTGTACCCAAAACAGTGTATGAATATTAAAGAAATAACATTTTCAACACAAACATTTGCTAAATATACATTATAATGATTGGACCTTACTTAGTATGTCTCAATTTTTGCATGTAGTGTATATTTCTGTGTGGAATCAAATTTTGTCTAATTGTATTTTAAAATTATCGAACTGTTTGATATAGCCTAGACTACATTAATTTTGTATATAGATAATAATCTTAAGGAGAGTGCTTAGAATTTATGATGAAATAAATATTTCTACAATAATGTTTTGTTGTTACATTAAAATTTGACCTCGACTTGAATAAGGAGTGCAGTGGCTCAGTGCTTGTCTCGAGACCGAGGGGATGCGGATTCGAGCCTCACCGGCGACACTGCGTTGTGTCCTTGAGTTAGACACATTAATCCTTGTTTAGTACTGGTTCACCCCGTCCTGACATAACTGAAAACTTGTTGACTGAATCAAAACAAACAAAAACCTCGACGCGAGAAAACCTGTCTTCGGTGTTTGCGAACAACAAAAGCGCAGACCAGCCTGCGCACCTGCGCAGGCTGATCAGCGCCTTTTTTATTCGCTTATTGGAAAGTATCATGGCCGCGGCATGAGATTTCCAACAATGTGGTGTGTGCGTCCAGCAAAGCCTCAGATCAGCCTGCGCACACGCGCTGTTTGATCAGGGCCTTTGCTTGTCGCTTGAATATTCTATGACTATTAAGTTACTGACTGAACACCATTTGGAGTTTCTAAGCTTATAACGAGGCTACACAGGCTCGTCTGAGTCAACAATTGTCAAAATGTGTACGGCTCATTATTATCTAAACGTGCTACGAGCAAATTTTCAATATTTAGCTGAGTTGGAAACCCCGAAGACAGGTTTTCTCGCGGCGAGGCCCATATAACTCTTTACCTGCCAATGACCACCTTTTTGCGCATGCTGAATTGATATACCTGTGAAAACAGCTCGGACCCCGATCAGGCACAACAATAAATTAGGCGTGATCTGGGTCCAAACTGTTTGACTTGGTGAGGCCAATAGTGACGCGGTGAGGCCCATAGTGTTCCCCACAAAAAAAACTAAATATGTTTAACTAACAATTGTGCAAAACCACCCAGCACATGACTCCAGATAATGTAAGGTAGTAGTTGATTCTAATCTTCAAGTTCGCGTTGTGTTTTAAAAGTCTCTTTAGAATTTCTAAGTCTTGTAAATTTCACCAACAACTTTCACAATTTTATAATTTTATTAAATCTTCTTAAGTCCAACTAAAATACTTCTAGAAACTATCTATAACCCAAAGTTCCGAAATCTGAAGCTCTGCCACTGGGTTTCATCTTATATACCATGAAGTCACGTGATAGAAGCTGACCACAGCTCCACCTAATGACATCATCTCTAACCAATCATATTTCGAGTTTACTATATAGCGCCCTCTACATAGGTAAGCTTCCATTTATATCAACCAATCAGAAGATACAAAAGTGACTCATAGTCACACCAGTTGCGCAATTCCCCAAAGGTCATATGATTAAATGTATTGCGCAATCCTGCCAATCAATGTCAGAATTGACACAATCTATTTACTGGGCTTATGTAATTTTGCTAAACTAAGTAACATCTGTCATCATGACCTTTTGAAAGTGTTAAAACATCCCATCAAAATTGACAGGCTAATAAATATGACATTTGAAAAACAATAACAAACTGGTGTCAGAATTCCCTATAAAAACATAAACATGTCAATCACAGATGTCAACACCGCACCTGGCTGAACACCTGCGTCCTACCCAAACCAAGTATTCACAAATATTGTAAATACCCATAGGCGATTCACAATTATTATGAACCCTCACAGATGAAACCAGTGGTTATTTTATAAGAAGAGAATTTAAAAAAAGAAAAAAAAGCTTATTTCCCAACCAAATATGCATTGAAGGTACTTTTGAGCACCCAAAAGACACAAAACAACTGGTGGATTCACCGGAGACACAGTTTAGTATCTTTGAGCACACACTATCTTCTGCTTAGTACTAGACTCATTAGTAGTTCAGCAGAGGAAGACACGGGTAAAATCTCGACATGACTGAAGCATCAACACAAACAAACAAAACTCCATTGCGGTGCCGTTTTAAACCCAATTAATAAGAAAGTACGTAAAAGCAATTTCGGACAAAAGGGGCTTAATTAAATTAACACATTTAAGCCGAATGAAATTTCCCACTATTAACAATTGAAGCAGCCCATTTCCAGTTTTAGGGGTGTTGGGTGGTATTATGTATTTTTTTCTAAATTTTAATAGAAGATTCTGTAAGCAAAACAGTGGAGTTCCTGATTATGCGGCGTCTGATCTGGATCTGCACTGTTTGCAAATGTCCCATAAAAGGGACGCTTGGCTTATATTACACTTTGAAAAGCAATGTCGTTATAACCTATGTTATGTACACCCATTATATATATATATTTCCTCCCCTAGCATTTGTTTTGCTCTCTGTCATATCTAGACACACTAATTATTTGGTGTATTTATATATATATATTGATGTTCAAGCTTAGATCATAAAATAGGATTGAAATTACCTCTTGTTAGTCCAATCAGTGATTACCCTTTTCATCCAATCAGAAGCCAGGTGTTGACCAATCAATAATTACCATTTTTATCCAATCAGCAGACAGGAGAGTTAATTATCAGCCAATCAGATATTTGTTTAATGGAATAACCCTTGAAATGAACTTGTCCATATATAAAGCATTGATAGGAGTGCATTTGGTCAGTTGGCTTATGACTGCTAAACCGAAAGGTCTTAATAAGAAATTGGGAGGCTATAAAGGCTATTGGACAGATAAGAAGATATAATATACTGGTAGTTTACCTACAGAGTGAGGAGTTGACTGAAACATGTCTACCGAGCTTTGTAGTGTATTTACCATAGTATATAGTGGCTGAGCCTTAGAGATCTAGCTCATTTCAGCTCATTGTCTTAGAAGGCTATTTGACAGACAAGAGCAAATATATTTAGTGGCTAGGCCTCTCATGAATCCTGTATAAGGCGATTGGGAGACCTGGCTCACTCTAGCTCATTTGTTTAAAAGACAACTTTGTGGCTGCTCACACTGGTAGCCTGTTATATATATATAACCTTGTGATTGCTCCGGCAGTGTTGTCACTCCGGTAATTGTTGTACAACACAGTATAATACTTATTTAGCTTTGGTTATTCCAACGGCTAGCTGCTTTGACAGCGTATTTATACTTGTTTTCCTCTATAGGATTTTGATTGCTCTTGCAGTATTTTTCATAGTGTTGTACTTTTGTAGTGTTTGGGCTCAAATAACAAGGTTGTTAAGGTTGTTTTGAATAGGTCAATTTGAGCTGCTCAAATATTACTCTGATAGTACTTTTGTGCTCACTGTGGCTTGCTATATATATATAATTGATCAAGGGTTTACATTTTACTACTTGGACTGCTTTGATTATAGTTATTGTCAACTTTGGCTCATCTCATAATTTGTTGTTGACCACATTGAATGGTTTTATTATTAAACACCAAGTAGGTGACTCAATCATTGTTTGGAGCAGATAGCTCTGTCTTAATTGGGAAAAATCATTTATAGCTCATTTGGGCTCATTGAAGCTCAGATCTTTTGATTTATATTACTTTCTTGTTGCTCCTAGGCTTGCAAAGCATACCTGGGTGTAACAATTGGGGGCTCATCCGGGATACATTCCCATTGATAACGATAAGTGCATTTTTAGTTTTCCAAGTAGTAAACCCTAATATTTTTGCTTACTAGGACATTTTATTAAAATGGATCCTCAAGTAGAAGACTTTGTTAGTGAGCTAACTATTGATAAGTTGTTAAAACTGAAAAGGGAACACCTGATCTCTTTGATGAGCCATTATGGCCTAGTGGTTGACAAGTCAAAGAGGAAGGCTCAGATCAGGGATGTTTTGATCAGGCATATGTTTGAGAATGATATTTTGAATGATGATGCTCTGGAGTATATCTCCAAAGACGAAAAGTCAGAAGCACTTAGGATAAGAGAAATGGAGCTACAACATGAGAAAGAAATGAGATTAAGAGAATTAGAATATGAGAGAGAAAAACTAGAGTTTGAGAAAGAGCAAGAGAGGAAAAGACAAGAGCAAGAGAGAGAAAAACTTGAGTATGAAAGAGAAAAACATGAATATGAAAAAGAGCTCAAACTTAAGGAGTTGGAAATAATGGCAGCAGAAAAAGAAAAGGACAGGGTGATGAAATTAAAGCTTGAGAAATCAAAGATGGAACATTTTGATGCTTCCAAATATGTGAAGTTTGTCCCACCTTTCATAGAGAAAGATGTTGACAAGTACTTTCTTCTCTTTGAGAAAGTAGCGAAAGATTTGAACTGGCCTTTGGGCAAGTATACTATACTTCTTCAAAGTGCTCTCAAAGGTAAAGCCAGTGAAACATACACTGCTCTGTCTCCAGAGCAGACATCTGATTATCAGTTTGTTAAGGAAAGTATACTTAAGGCTTACCAACTTATTCCTGAGGCTTACAGGCAAAAGTTCAGAAATTACAAGAAGGAAAGTGACAAAACACATGTAGAATTTGGTAGAAAGAAAGAAAGATTGTTAGATAGATGGTGTGATAGTGAAGAGATTAAGAAAGATTATGAGCGAATAAGGCAGATGTTTTTGCTAGAGTAATTAAAAAATTGTGTACATCCTGCCATCAAAAACTATATTACTGAGCAGAAAGCCAACACTCTGAGCAAAGCAGCAGAGATGGCTGATGAATATTATCTGTCTCATAAACAGTTGCTCCAAAAGGGTTCTCCACAACAAACATTTCAGAGACCCTTTCACTCAAATAAGAATAGGTTTGAAGGTAGCTCATCTTCCAATAAGACTACTGATTCAAAACCTACAGATACTAAATCCACATTTCAGAAGACTCAATGGAACTCAAGTCAAGATCACCGTTCAACTTGTTTCTATTGTAGAAAAAAGGGTCATGTCATTTCTGAGTGTACTACTAGACAAAGAGACCAAAAGGCAAAAGGCAAGGAGGCCTTCCCAAATGCTCTTACAACTTTGAAGACTGAGCCAAAGTCTTTCATACCTAAGAGTGAAGTCTCAAAAGACAAATGTAAATCTGACTTTATACAAGAGGTTTATGAGCCTTTCCTCTCTGAGGGGACTGTCTCGCTCTTACATGACAAATCTATTACAAAGCCAATTAGGATCCTAAGGGACACTGGCGCTTCTCAATCTTTGATATTGGCTGAGGCCATTCCTTTGTCAGAGAAGTCGCATTCTGGTAAGAGTGTTCTGATCCAAGGTGTAGAATGTGGTTTGGTCACTGTACCTCTCCACCAGGTTAACCTTAAGTCAGATCTAGTCTCTGGTACTGTAACTGTGGGTGCTCGACCTTCATTGCCAATAGAAGGCGTGCACTTAATATTGGGCAATGAC
Organism: Loripinus fragilis; assembly: GCA_964019695.1. Lineage (NCBI taxonomy): Eukaryota > Metazoa > Mollusca > Bivalvia > Lucinida > Lucinidae > Loripinus > Loripinus fragilis. The sequence goes on along the minus strand of OZ026520.1, from coordinate 19,944,882 downwards.
TTGGCGGGTGATAAAGTAGTAGTAAATCCAGTTATGACAGAAAAGCCTGAGGTTATTACTACAATTGACCCGATTGAAGAAGAAATACCTGACCTGTACCCTTCATGTGCAGTTACAAGAGCAATGGCTCAAAAAGCCAACGTAGAAAATGCTCGGGACGGAAAAAGCACAAACTCTGACTACACATATGATCTAAATGACACTTTCTTATCAAGTATGTATAATGAGAGTGATCAACAGACATCCAGAGTTTGTCTTCCTGAAAAACAGGACATTGATCAAAATGCTCCTTTGACTCAAGATAAGCACTTAATTGAGCCAAACGTTTATGCTTCAAATAAACAAGACCTTTCAACAAAGTCTTTAATCTTGGAGCAGCAAAAGGACTCTACTCTTTCGTCCTTGTTCCAAAACATGGTGTCAGAAGATGAGATACCTTCTGTCCCCTGTTGCTATTGCAAAAATAAAGGTGTGCTCATGCGCAAATGGAGACCACCTGATGTTCCTTCAGATGCAGAGTGGGCTGTTAAACACCAAGTTGTATTGCCAAAATCATATCGCAATGGAGTTCTCTCTATGGCTCATGAGACTCCTCTAGCTGGTCATCTTGGGGTAAGCAAAACTTACAACAAGATATTGAATCATTTCTTTTGGCCCCTCATAAAAACAGATGTTTCAAATTTTTGCAGGTCATGTCATACCTGTCAAATTGTAGGGAAGCCAAATCAAAAGATTCCGCGTGCTCCTTTGCACCCAATACCAGCCTTTGAAGAACCTTTTAGTAGGGTCATAATCGATTGTGTAGGCCCACTACCAAAAACTAAGTCTGGAAATGAGTTTCTGCTCACTATAATGTGTGCCTCTACTAGGTTTCCAGAGGCAATTCCTTTAAGGAACATTAAGGCCAAGACCATTGTAAGAGCTCTAATAAAGTTCTTTACTTTAGTTGGATTACCAAAATCCATTCAGTCTGACCAAGGCTCAAACTTCATGTCTGGCCTCTTTCAACAAGTTATGAGTGAGCTAAACATTGAGCAGTACAAATCGTCTGCGTACCACCCTGAAAGCCAAGGTGCTTTAGAGAGGTTTCACCAGACGCTCAAAAATATGATAAGGACATACTGTTTTCAAACAGAAAAACACTGGGATGAGGGAATCCATCTATTGCTCTTTGCTTCTAGAGAATCTGTGCAAGAATCTCTAGGATTCAGTCCTTTTGAGCTTGTTTTTGGACATTCAGTTAGAGGTCCTCTCAAACTCATGAAAGAAAAGCTTCTATCTGATGAACAAGTTCCAACCAATCTTCTCAGATATGTGTCTGACTTCAAGCTCAAACTTTCAACAGCTTGTGAGCTAGCTCAAAAGAACCTTCGCTCTTCTCAGACCAAGATGAAGGCTAGATACGACAAAAATACTGTTGATAGAAATTTTAAAGAAGGAGACCAGGTTCTAGCTCTTCTGCCTATTCCTGGCAGGCCTTTACAGGCCAGATATTTTGGTCCCTACACTGTGGCTAGAAAGATAAGTGATGTGAATTATATTGTATACACTCCAGAGAGGCGGAAAAGCAAGCAGTTGTGCCATATTAACATGCTGAAGAAATATGTTAATAGAGATAGCTCTCTGGAATGGTCTGTGGGTTTGGTAACACCTGTTTCATTCCCAGATGCTGAAAATGAGCAACTCATTTCTGAAGATTCCATAGAGAATCTAAATGACCATGACGTTCAAATAAATAGCAAAATGCTGAGCTCGCCAAGGTTGAATAATTCAGATATCTTGAATAACTTGGATTCAAAGTTGGGTCATTTAAAACCTGAAGAGCGTGACCAATTGGCACAGCTCATAGTTGATTACAAACACTTGTTTCCTGATGTCCCTTCTTAGACAGACAAAATATTTCATGATGTTGACATTGGTGACTCAATGCCAACAAAACAACATCCTTATAGAATGAGTCCAGTCAAGAAAGAGTGTTTAAAGGAATAAATTCAATATTTGCTGGAGAATGACTTCATTGAGCCCACTAACAGTGACTGGTCTTCACCATGTATTCTTGTACCGAAACCTGATGGTACATATAGATTGTGCACTGATTACAGAAAAGTAAATGGTGTAACAAAAACAGACTCTTTTCCCATTCCAAGAATAGATGACTGTATTGACAAGATTGGGAAAGCCAAATACGTCACAAAGTTTGATTTATTAAAGGGATTCTAGCAAATTCCCTTGACAGATAATGCTAAAGAAGTATCAGCGTTTGTGACACCAGATGGGCTATTCAGATACAAGGTTATGCCCTTTGGTATGAAAAATTCTCCAGCCACATTTCAGAGGTTGATTAACAGTTTGATTGCTGGAATGGATGGAATTGGAGCTTACATAGATGATGTGATCATCTACAGTGACTTTTGGGAAAACCACATTGGAACCATAAAAGAGTTCTTTGACAGACTCACAGAGTACAGGTTAACAGTAAACCTAGTCAAAAGTGAATTTTGTCATGGCACATTGACATTTCTTGGCCATGTAGTTGGACAAGGACAAGTTAGACCTGTATCAGCTAAGGTTCAAACCATATCTGATTTCCCTATACCTACAAGTAAAAAGGAGCTCATGCGTTTCTCAGGCATGGCAGGTTACTACAGAAAATTCTGCAGTAACTTTTCTACTATATCTGCTCCTTTTACAAACCTTTTGAAAAAGAATACCAAATTTGTCTGGACACAAAGTTGTCAAGAGGCTTTTGATAAATTAAAGGCCATTCTAAAGAGTGAACCAGTGCTCGCTGCTCCAGACTTTCAGAAATCTTTTAAACTAGCTGTTGATGCTAGTGATGTAGGAGCAGGAGGCGTTCTCTTACAAGAAGATGAAAGTGGGGTAGACCACCCTGTTTGCTATTTCTCTAAGAAATTCAGCAAATGTCAGAAAAACTACTCCACTATAGAAAAAGAGTTGCTCGCTTTGATTCTATCAATTCAACATTTTGAAGTGTACATCTCTTCTTCATCTTCTCTTGTGACAGTTTACACTGATCACAATCCACTCACATTTCTACGGAAAATGAAGAACAAAAATCAGAGATTGTTACGCTGGACTCTCCTATTACAGGAGTATAACCTGGATGTCAGACACATCAAAGGCAGAGAGAATGTTGTGGTTGACGCTCTTTCAAGAGTAACATAGTACAGCACTGTACTACAGTACATTTGTAAAAGAAATCTTTTTGTAAAATATTTCTTTTTCTTTAAGGGGGGAGGTGTTATGTACACCCATTATATATATATATTTCCTCCCCTAGCATTTGTTTTGCTCTCTGTCATATCTAGACACACTAATTATTTGGTGTATTTATATATATATTGATGTTCAAGCTTAGATCATAAAATAGGATTGAAATTACCTCTTGTTAGTCCAATCAGTGATTACCCTTTTCATCCAATCAGAAGCCAGGTGTTGACCAATCAATGATTACCATTTTTATCCAATCAGCAGACAGGAGAGTTAATTATCAGCCAATCAGATATTTGTTTAATGGAATAACCCTTGAAATGAACTTGTCCATATATAAAGCATTGATAGGAGTGCATTTGGTCAGTTGGCTTATGACTGCTAAACCGAAAGGTCTTAATAAGAAATTGGGAGGCTATAAAGGCTATTGGACAGATAAGAAGATATAATATACTGGTAATTTACCTACAGAGTGAGGAGTTGACTGAAACATGTCTACTGAGCTTTGTAGTGTATTTACCATAGTATATAGTGGCTGAGCCTTAGAGATCTAGCTCATTTCAGCTCATTGTCTTAGAAGGCTATTTGACAGACAAGAGCAAATATATTTAGTGGCTAGGCCTCTCATGAATCCTGTATAAGGCGATTGGGAGACCTGGCTCACTCTAGCTCATTTGTTTGAAAGACAACTTTGTGGCTGCTCACACTGTGGCAGCCTGTTATATATATATATAACCTTGTGATTGCTCCGGCAGTGTTGTCACTCCGGTAATTGTTGTACAACACAGTATAATACTTATTTAGCTTTGGTTATTCCAACGGCTAGCTGCTTTGACAGCGTATTTATACTTGTTTTCCTCTATAGGATTTTGACTGCTCTTGCAGTATTTTTCATAGTGTTGTACTTTTTCATAGTGTTGTACTTTTGTAGTGTTTGGGCTCAAATAACAAGGTTGTTAAGGTTGTTTTGAATAGGTCAATTTGAGCTGCTCAAATATTACTCTGATAGTACTTTTGTGCTCACTGTGGCTCGCTATATATATATAATTGATCAAGGGTTTACATTTTACTACTTGGACTGCTTTGATTATAGTTATTGTCAACTTTGGCTCATCTCATAATTTGTTGTTGACCACATTGAATGGTTTTATTATTAAACACCAAGTAGGTGACTCAATCATTGTTTGGAGCAGATAGCTCTGTCTTAATTGGGAAAAATCATTTATAGCTCATTTGGGCTCATTGAAGCTCAGATCTTTTGATTTATATTACTTTCTTGTTGCTCCTAGGCTTGCAAAGCATACCTGGGCGTAACACCTATTACACAGGAGTTTGAAGTTCTTCATTCTATAGCGCCAGAACCAATCTTCTATCTGAAAGCATATGGCAAAACTTCAGGCGCCTGTTGTGTGACACAGTACTAATATCATCACACCTGGTATGCGGCAATCGAAAACGCTCTTAACAATCGACGAACGTGGATAAAAAATCGCTAGAAACACTGTTTCGATTGCCATTTGTCGCCAGCTGGGCCACAAATGGCAATCGAAAACTCTGCTTCTAACGATTTTCGATCTACATTCGTCGATAGTATCAACGTTTTCGATTGCTGCCTACCCGGTGTGATTATGCATTAACAGAATAACTAGTTTCCTGCTATTCATTTTAACTTAGTGATACAAGGACAGAACTTAGCCTAATACTGGCGACCACCGTAGCTTTGGATTCTCCACAAACGTCTGTAACTTTCTTATTTTTCATACAAGTTTGAGCTGATTGCATAGTTTAATAACACGTGTAGGAAACTACATAGACAGAGCCGTCGGTTCTTGAAAGGAAATCTTACGGGGCTCCTTCCGGGTCTGTATATGGAGGCTGAAAAACGCCTAAAAACTCGGTGCTTCTAAGGTGTAGAATAGCGAAAAAGGAGAATGTAGTGCTCCGCTGTTCTTTTTTAATTTTGTCGTGAGGTAAAGATGGTCGTTATTTTTTTCAAGTTCTTGTTTTTCGTAAATAGGGGAAAGATCAGGCAACCGAACAACACCTTTCGACCCTCTAAACACTTTTATAACATACATAAAATGGGCCGCGTCGCGAGAAACGCTGTCTTCGGGGGTTTGCGAACAACACAGGCGCAGACAAGCCTGCGCATCCGCATAGTCTGATCAGCATCTTTGTTTTTCGCTTTTTGGAAAGTATCATATGTAAACTTGCTACAGGTGAATTTTCAATTTTATACCTGGTCTTTGTAGCTGTAGAGACTGGTTTGAAACTCGTTTTGTCGGAAACCCCAAATGGCCCAAATGATAGATGTCCTTTAAAGAAGCTCTAGCGATAAGGCGTATTCCCTAGTTGACATGGTTACAAACACCAAAATTTCAAATTTCCCCATTTTTTTAAAAAAATTGGGGTTGTTTGGCAGTAAAGTATGCATAGCAGGCAACCCGATTCATCATTTACAATACCGTAAAAACGTGCACTTTCTTTACGTCTTTATACTGGGTGCCGTTTAGGCCAAACTTTGAGTAAATGAAAAAGTAAAAGTGCTAAAATGTTAAGGATAGGAGTGCTCTTCATTTCTAAAACATTACCGTAATCCATCTGCGCATGCGTACGAAATACATGTACACCTAAAATTGTGACGTTTGTCATTGGTACGATGAAAATGGTCTCTTTCAGTTTGTTTTAAAATGCCCCCCCCCACCTAGACCCAAAATGCCCTTTACATATGTTGTAAATGTTAATAGCGACATGTCGCTGTCAAAATGGCATCTTGGGTCTAGCGGGGGGGGGGGGGGGGGGGGGGAAGCATCTAAAAATAAAGTGAAAGATACTATTTTCATCTTTCCAATGACAAACGTCACATTTTTAGGTGTATTACGTACGCTTGCGCAGAAGGAATACGGTAAGGTTTGGGAAATGAAGAGCATTCCTATCCTTAACATTTTAGCACTTTTATTTTTAAAACTAGCAATGCATTTACTCAAAGTCTGGTCTAAACGGCACCCAGTATAAGGACTTAAATGAGGGGTGGGAGTAGAAAGTGCACGTTTTCACGGTACTGTAAATGGTGAATCGCTTTGAAACGTATTTTGTTGCTTACCATGCATATTTTACTGCTGAACTACACCAATTTTAAAATCATTAGGGAAATTTGAAAATTTGGTGTTTGTAATCATGTCAACAAGGGAAAATATACGCCTTATCGCTAGAACTTCTTGACACCTTTGTTACCTCACGACAAAAACACGCGTAGGAAACTTCATAGACAGAACCGTTGGCTCTGATAAGGAAATAGTATGTGGCTCTGTATATGGAGGCTGAAAAAAATGGCCTAAAAACTGTAAGTTTTCCATTCAGTTCCATTGGTGTAAAAAAAAGCGAAAAAAGAAGGAAGTGCATCGCTATGGTCTTCTAACGATTGTGTACGTTTTTGTCGAGGTAAATGAAGGTTGTTTTCCTCACGACAAGAACGAATCGTACACAATTTGCAGTATTCGAAATATTTTACACAGAATGGAAAATTGCGGGGTTTAGAAAAAAAATCAGCCTCTATATACTCTTCCCCTCGTGTTGCTAAATACAGAACCCATAAGATTTCCGTATCAGAACCTACGGTTCTGTCTATGTAGTTTCCTACTAATTAATAACTGTCAGCTTGTTACTGAGTTTACAGTTAACCCTATCATCTTTTATTTAACCTCAGCTAACAAATCTTGTGGGAACTTTTTATTTTTAAAATCATTTCTTCCATTAACACCGCACTGACGCGCACTTGCATGCAATCTTCGAGAGGGGTGATACAGTAATAGATAGAAGCTAATTATTATGTTAGTAAGTTAAAATATAATGATGATACGTAAGAGTACAGGAAAATGATTATAACACTATTATAGAAGTTTCTATTATTCAATAGTAATATAGTAGACTTGGCTGTTGCATGGTAGTTTCTAAAAGAGCTTACATACATTAATTGTTGTCATATATATAGAGGATCTTACATGAGTGCTCATGTTTTAGTGAATTTATTAAACGAGTTGGGGAAAAGAGATAAAATGCGAGGCTTGCCGAGCATTTTATCTCTTTTTCGCAATGAGTTTGATAAATTCAATAATACAAGAGCACGAATGTTAGATTCTATTTATCATATGACAAATACTTTGAAATCTCATTTCTGGCGTAAAAACGTTATAATTTTGTCATTATGTACGCAACGTTGTTATGGACGTCATAACGTTTCCCGTAAATCTATAAACCACTAGTGGTTTATCGATTTTATTGCATGGTGTTATTTCACTCCCAGACGCGACGTCATATGATAATGTACATTATTCCCTACTCACAGGTCTTTTCGCAGCCCATGGTCTAGAAATAAATACTAATATATTTGAAAGTAAATAACATATATAACAGAAATATTATGGTCGTGAATTATTTGAACTTATACAGGTAGTTTGCTGTACTGAATCAAGCGCTTTTAAGGCAACAAGCAAATAGTAAGAAATGTGACTTTGTGTGCTAACAAACCACTGTGAATCCGTCCGTCCGTTGGTTAGCAGTTAATGTAAATGCTTATAACTCTTGAACCACATGGTATATTTTGATCACATTTTGCATTCGTGTGCATGTTAACATTCTCTAACCACTGGCATGCATAACGGCTTTTTCGATGGGCAAGGCTTTGCTGAGCATCAGTCCGGTCTGTCATGGTCAGTTAGTGAAATGCTCATAACTCTTTAACCACATGGTATATTTGGATCAAATTTTGCATACTTATTTATTTTAACATTGGTTTAAACAATATTTTATTCAGATAATTTGCATGTAGACAAATTTATACAATGTTAATATATTCAGGATCTGACAGTAAGCTTTAAGCTTGTATGTAAGCCATTTCCTAAATTTATTTTAACATTGAGCGAAACGGTGACGATCTTCCCCGAGCATCAGTTTAGCCGGTCGAGGTCTTATAGTAAAAATGCTTTTAACTCTAGTCTTAAATTAAATTATGACCCTTGCACCAGAAAAGGAATCACCAACCGGGGTGTCGATAGGAGCATGACCATTCCAATTGGTAATATATGAAGTTTAAACAAAACTCACTCAGGTCAGCGAGCCAGGGTCACTTGGCCCTCTTTTGTTATATTACCGGAGCCATGATATCAAGTTGAGTATTCTATGATATCCGTCGCATGGGCGGCTCCATAGGGGGTACAGGAGGTTCGGACCCCGTCCCCCTGGAAATTCGCAAGTGGCTACTCGAGAAGCAATAGGACCAGTTGGGCCTAATTGCTTCTCTGACTCTCTGTGAAATACGATGATGATTAAAATGCGTCGTCCGTCTCTCAACAATCTGCTTAAAACCACACCTGCTTAGCCACTTGGTGGGGTCTCATCAGATGTCACTGGAATGGGCCTTGGATGTGCCCCTGGTAACGATTATATTGAGAAATGAATACTCTAATTTAAAGAAGCTCATGTATAAAATTTCAAATAATATAGCACCTGACTGAATTGTTCATAATTAGAGAATCGAACAGTAAATCTACGATCAGTAAGTAAATAAAATTCTGATTCCCAAGCCTAAAATTAACATGTTTAAGAATAGTTTATCACACTCAGTAGGCCACTGGCTGGATATGGTTCCCCCCCCACCCCAGGGGGAATTTGTAGACCATATTTTTCTTAAAGCCCAATGTATTGCAAGGATTTTGTAACATGTTAGCCCTCTGACAATGGCAGCGTTAAGCTGTAACAGCCTGTTACATACATTACCCTACAAAATATTTGATAATTAAAATTCTTTTTAAGACTTCAGAAAAGTGCAAACGATAAGGTAAGATTTCTAAATTGGTAATATTTTCTAAATAAGCTATTACTGGGCCACAGATGATGACATTTGAAAACAAATATAGTCACCCCCCGATGTAGTGTATGTTACATTTTTTCATTGAACCCCCTTTTAAATGATAAATGCATCTAATATAATTTGTCTTTAATTTTATTATAACCAGTTTATGTTCATTTATTTGGTATTATATTAAATATTTTTTATTTACCTTTTCAAAACTGCAAGCATTGCGTTTCTATCTTATATACTTTTTGAGTTATTAGATGTTGAACATGGTACCCCCATATCACAGAAAAATGTAAAATGTAACTCTCAAGGCCTCGCGCTTGCTATAGACCCCACTTCCCCCCACGGAGAATTTCGTACACTATGATTTCCAGATACTACATTGTAGAAGCCACAAAATGAAATATGTAAGCTCTCTGAGAGTGGCAGCGTTGGCGGGTAACATCATGTTATGTACATGTAAATTTTCCTGATAATGTCTCCAACATGACATATTTACATTTTTAAGTCTGGCACAGGTTTAAGAACTTCTTATAGCAAAGTTGCATAATTTCAGCATTTACTTTATAAATGTCTTGAGTTTTTGCCGTTGTATACGTTACTTAGTGTTTCATATGTTATTTCCAAGTATCAGTATGGCAGAAATTGGCTATACTTGTATTACATCCGTCAGTGAATATAGTAAATCTATAAGGCTGCTATTCTATGAATTAAAGTTACTTATTGTGGTGTCTTACACTATTTTACAGCACAGGTTACATACGTTACTCTCTGAATACCATTAAACATTCAAGATATGGTCTCCAACACACCCTGCTTGTACTTATTTGCATGCTGGCACAGGTCCATGTACTTCTTTTTACTCTGGCTCATTTGCTGAGGAAGTAACTCAAAACATAAACTACCATAAACCCCCTTTTCTTTAATAGAGACATCAAATATAGTTGACATAATACTCATGGAAAGTTTGTAACATTCAGTGCAATGTGCGAGTAATAATTTAAAAGATCAAAGAAACCCATGAGGTAGAAGTTATAGAGCCAATCTTCATATATTATCCAAGGGTTTTAAAGAATTTTCCTCTACAACTTATTAATCCTCTATCAGATTTATCTTGCAAGGATTTTGCAATATGCTAGCAATCTGGTAATGGCACCATTACCTTGTAACAGCCAATTCTATATTACCCATCAACATCTTTGATAATTTTAGTAAATGACATGACTTCTGAAAAGTGCAAACGATAAGGTAAGATTTCCAAATTGGCTATATCATCCAAGTAAGCTATTTTTGCATCACAGATACGGACATTTGAAAATAAATATGCACCCAAATTGTTATGTATATTACTTTTTTTCATCATTCCTATATAAATGATATATGTACCTTTTGGAAACTGCAAATATTATGTTTCTATCTTTTATAAATTTTGAGTTGTTGAGTTTTGAACATGGTAACCCCATATCACACAAAATGTGAAATACATGTATAATTCTCTGGCTCTTTTGTTGGGATACAATCAAGTTTTCTTTCACCCAGAGGAACTCGATTTCCTTCCCATTTTGTCCACACATTTTGTCCATATCTGGAAAGCCTCACTTGTTTTCATGGGAAAGACTTGATAGTTCAATCTTTGTATGTACATCTTAAGGACAGAAAAGCAGGGTGGAGGTAAGCTCATGTTCATGCCATTTGAAATATTCAGTATATGTGTATGGCTTTGGTACTTTTTCAGAGACATGTCGTACTGCAGCTTATTCACAATTACATAAATGACACATGTTAGGGCTTCATATCACTGAGTGCCTAGAGCAATTCTTTATTTGTTGTCATACCCTTCCTAGAATGTTGATGAACTAGTGGGGAGGGGTTCTCTATCAGTTTGATAGGAATAACCTTTCCGTGGTACTAACACATCAGGACATTGGTAGTGTCACAATCTGTTAAGCAGTGTATTTTTGTAGATCTCTTCCTCCATATTCTGGCCAATGCTGTTGACATTCAGAAGGTGCACCTTTTGTTGCATACACCATTGTTGAACAAAACACCCAAGTTATCCTCTGCAAGAATGTTTGTAAGACTTTGTAGACTGCTGCTTATACATTGTATTTATGTATCAGTGACAAAACCAACATGCCCTGCCTTTAGTGCCTGGTTGAATACTAGTGCCATCAGATCCATGAAGGTGACACGAAAAGCTATTATGCTCTGTAGTTACGGCAATAACATCAACCTTATGTGCAGCACTACATGGCCAATTTAATGTTGGTTCAATATGTGATTGCAAGCCATGCTGAAGTTTGAACTTGTCAGTTTTGGTGGAAATTCCATCAGGAGTTGACAGTGACCATGGTACAAGTCCCAGAAGGACCCGCAGTGTCAACTCAAGGTCAACATTATGTCCAATCGAAAGAAGGTCGTGCTTACCAAAGACGCTCCTTTAAGCTCTCGTCTGGCTGTTTACGCTTTGTAAATTGGACAATTTCTTCTTGCTTGACCTCGCAAGCATCAAAACTTTATTAGCTTGTAGCATTTTATGGGGTTGTGAAAGATATTTTTTTAACTAAAAGTGAGTCAATGAAGTCTGCAACAGCCTTCCTGCCAATGTCATCAGTTTCAATAATATCCTTAACTATGCCAGGCTTAGCAGGCACACCGAAAGACCAAAAGTACAGTTCATTGTCTTCAAAACTAGAACTAAAAAGATATTGGTGAAGCCTGAAACTGCCTCACATACTCGTTCTACTTTGCATCTCAGCAGATTGAATATTTCATTTCAGTGCATTGAAGAGTTGTTTCAATATATTGAGCTCTGATGTGATGAGTAATACACCATTCCATCTGTAGTACGAATCGTAGTTCTAGTTGCTGAAGCCTATAATACATCTTTACTGTTTGCCTGATAGTTATGTCAAAAGCATTTCTCAAGCAAAGAACCAATGGTTGTGACACACTAAACCCATTTTGTTCGAGAAGTTCTTTGCATCTGCGATGTGTATCAGACAAATTTATGAGTGTAATCAGGTACATATTGTGCGTAGTTGTTGTGATCGTTTGCAATGAACATCTGGAACAAGGCATACAGATAGAGATGACATGCAATTCAAAGTTGTTTTCCTTGTAGCCCTATTCAGTGTCAACACCATCTGAATCATATCCATATACCTTGCCCAGAACTGAGCTGTTTCACAGTGACTGTCTTTCAGAACTTCCGTTTTGAATGCTTTGTATCTGTATTGTTTATGTGAGCAAACAGCGAAGGTTGATTGATCACATTATATTTTTAGATTAAGTCACCTTAAATCAATAAGGAACTTCAATTTATTTCAGCGTTTAAACTTTCTAAATTCTCTGGCAGACTTTATACATGTTTAGTCAACAACTGCTATACAGATACTCAGAATAACTTATGTATCATTTTGGTAACAGGCATAACAGTTAAAGCTCAAGGCATTTATTAAATGAATACTTAAAATAGGTAAACCTTGTTAAAAGAAGTACATAAACCTGTGCAAGCATGCAAATAAGTATAAACAGGGCTTGTTAGAGACATTAACTTAAATGTTTAATGCTATTTTGAAGGTAACATACATAACATGGACCTGAAAAATAGTGTAAGCGACCATAATAAAGAACTTTAAATCATTTAAGTAGCAGCCTTATAGAATTACTATATTCTGTGACAGATGTAATACACGTATAGTCAATAAATACATACTGATACTCGGAAATAACGCAGGACACACTTAAGTAACGTATACAACGGTAATTACTCAAGACATTTATAAAATTAATACTACAAATATGTAACTGTGTTATAAGAAGTTTATAATCCTGTGTCGACATGCAAATATGTACGAACATGTCATGGTTGAGACATTATCAGGGACGTTTAATGCTATTTTTTTTTTTTTTTTTTTTTTGGGGGGGGGGGGTAACGTATATAACGTAATGTTACACGTTAACGTTGCCACTCTCAGAGGGATAACATATTTTATTTTGTGTCTTATATAATGTAGTTTTAGAAAATCATGGTGTACAAAATTCCCGGGGGGGGGGGGGGCATATAGCCAGCTCAAGGCCTACAGGCATTAGTTTGGAATAGCATTCCACTTGATATAAAAAAAAAATCTATGACTCTAAATTTCTTCTGGTTAAAAGGTAAATATGTTTAATGTGCATAGTCTTACTTGCAACGGTAGCTAGAGCATTCAATGTTGTTTTACTATATGTGGGTGTTCTATATTGTTAATAAATGTATTTTCCTTATGTTTAAGCCCCAAGGAAGATTGATTCGTCTATTGGGTTACCCTCACTAAATAAAGTCGTTACTTACTTACTTACTTACTTACTTACTTACTTACTTACTTACTTACTTACTTACTTACTTACTTACTTACTTACTTACTTACAATAGATTCTTATAGGGCCTCGACGCGAGAAAACCTGCCTTCGGTATTTGCGAACAACAAGCATCCACGCAGACTGGTCAGCGCCTTTGTTATTAGTTTTTTGGAAAGATAATTATCTAAACTTGATACAAGCGAAATTTCAATTTTTTAGCTTGTCCCTGTAGCTGAGCGGACAGGTTTGAGTCTCGCTTTGTCAGAAACCCCGAAGACAGGTTTTGTCGCGACGAGGCCCATTATTTATTATATATTACTTGACTTTTCGCTTACTGTAAAGGCGGCACCTCAGGAATGCGTAATTATAGGACTAGTCAAATAGGCATAGGTAAAAGCTGAAAATGAGGCGTAGTTTTATTCAACATGAACTGTATCATCTTGGGCCACAACCTCATTCATTATTTAGTCCTTAAAACGTCAGCAAAATAACTGCATCTGAAAATGTCTATTTAACATAAGCGGGGAGGCAAACATTGTGGAACCAGATCAGACTGCTCCTACAGGAGCAGTCTGATCTTGGTCCTCACTGTTTGTCAGTGAGGCTTCAAATATTTTAGTGGAAGACAAAATATACATTTTGTAATTATGCGCTATAAGGGTTAAGAAATGTGAGTTCAGTATGTATACGGTTAGGATTTTCATGAAATGCACGCACGTTTGCGCGGCCAAAATATTACCAAATTATAAATAGAACCTGATTTCCCTTCCTTAGCAGATAAAATAGCCGAACCACGCCCAGATATGAATATTAAAGTTACCGCCTTTACAGTAAGCGAAAAGCTATATCATACGCTATACTGATCTGTTGTATGATATTGCAGATCGCCACTGGAGAGAAATTCTTGGTTATCTACTCGGCAAATTCAGATGTACCTATTTATGGAAATTATTCCAAAATGAAGCGAATATTCAAAGACACTGGAGCTTATGATTCCATTGCAAGGTAGATCTAGGCGTGTTGCCTCAATACATAATAGCCGCGACAATGTGGCATTTTCACAAGTGTAGACTCAGACGAGCCTGTGCAGCCTCCTTTTCAGCTTGGAAACTCCAACTGATGTTCCGTCAGTAGCTTAACAGTCAAAATTAATTAAGCGACAAGCAAGCAGACGCTCTGATCAGTCTGCGCGTATGCATAGGCTGGTCTGAGCCTTTGTTGGACGCACATAGCACATTGTTGGAAATCTCATGTCACGGCTCATATACAATCGCTGCAATTTTCCTTAAATGCACAAATAGCTGCTTTACCGATGTTAATTTATTTAAGCAGCGTTGTGAAGATGGCTGTTGAACACATTAGCATTCAATGTTATATTTATATTTTATGATCAATGCTTCATTTCAAAACACATTAAAAGCAGAAGATAGAAAATAATAGTAATAATTTTAAACATTTTCATATTAGTCAGAAAAAAAATCAGAAAAGTTAACAAGTATATGCATTGTGTGCATTGATGAAAAAGATTGACTAGTTTTTTGGAACGAGTAGATTTGTGAAGTGTACTACCTAATCCCACATGCTTTGATGTCCATTTCTTGCCTTCACTTACCCCATATGCTTTAACCTGAGTCATACTGAGAATTTGTGATTGTCTTGGATTTTCATAATTGAGGTCTTTGTCTAATATTTTTAATCCACCATACAACATGCTATGAAACATACATCTGGTTCGCGATTGATACAACCATCTTCATTTATATTCAACCCAGTATGCCAATCTGTTTCATTTAAATCCTTCCTTAACCCAAGTGCAACAATAACCATATCTACAAACAAATTATCAGCTGGCTCATATGGTGCTATTGTGTCTTTGTATTGGTCATCATTGTCATCAGACTGAGCATCATAGTGTGTGTCACTAAGCAAAGTCTTTTCTTAACTGTGTGGAATCAAGAGAGTATCCCTTTCAAATGGATTGCAGTGTTTTGACGAGGTAAATAAGAACAGATGCATCATCTGATTCTGCAACTTGTCTGTAAAAGATGATCTGCGTGACATGCATGCGCGGATCCAGAAATTTTGTCAGAGGGGGTCCAACTTTGACAACGTTTTTTTTTTGTTGTTTTTATTTTAGTTGATGAGGGGAGGGAGGATTCAAATACCACTATAAGCGGGCCATCATCGGCCCGCCAGCGAAACGCCATTTAAATGGCGTTTCGCTGGCGGGCCGAGGTTTGCTTACATTGAATGCTGGCTTTATAGCTTCGTGATTTTCAGTGGATCCGGACCAGTATTGTGAAGAAACCCTATATTTTTGTGATTTTTCAGAGGGGGTCCGGACCCCCTGTCCCCCTTCTGGATCCGCCCATGACATGTAGGATGATGGAATAGTTGTTCCAGTTTCTTTTGCCAATACACAATAGCGATCCCATATTTCTGACACTTTTATTATTTTATCAGTGTTATTGTAATGGCTAAGTTCATTACACAATAATACCATGGCAATGTCACCCTGTTTAAGAGCATTTCTAGCTGTTGTACGATTATATTTTGTCAAATAATATTTATGATATTTACCTTCAGCAGCCATTAAGTCACAGACTCCTGCTAGCTAGACGTTCATCTTGTGGTCATACTTAGCTTTTCTCATTATGGGGTTGTTTACATTGCATGCTTGGTGGTCACCCCAATCACGGTTGGCAACTTTGCTTTCCTCTTTAATTGCACGCCAGTGTGTCAGGTCAGAATTCAGACTCTATGACAGTTCTGACTTAAAGACTTGTCTATTGATGAGATGGTAGGGGCCTTATGCTTTGGCTGTTGTCAGGCCCACCAGGGTTTACCTGTTGGATTTCTTTTGCTCCGGTATTCAGATTATCAGACATTTGAAGAAAGGGATCCAGGAATTCCATAGGAGGTTTGTTTTGGCCCCGCAGATAAGGCTGCTAACAATGTTGTGGTCGCTTAAAAGGTACTATATTAACACCCTAAAACAAGAACTTAGCACTGCAAAAACATATGAGAATGACAGGCTTGATGAGACGTCTATCGTTGATATGCATCGATGCCACATGGCTGCTAAGTTTGGGTTGTTGTTGACGAGGACCAGTAGCCTTTTAATGCTAATTCTAGTGCATGTACAACTACTGAGTTGTCTATTCTTTTGACTTCTTGATGTATTGCGCAACAATTTATGAAAAAAATGGTAAAAATTTATTTTTGTCTATTAAAAATTCAGGTGAATTTCTTAATAAATTGAAGTCTAGAGGATTTCTAGAATCTGGTTTGTCTACATATGATTTCTCTACTCTCTATACTGCATTGCCTCATAATCTAATCCAAGAAAAAATTAACAGAATCAATTGAACAAACATTTAACAGAGAGGGCTCACTTTATTTGGCTTTAGTGATAAAAATGCCCTTTTTACTTCTGAACAACATAAACGATATAAATTGTGGTCATGTTAGAAAATGTGTGATGCTGTCCATTATCTTTTGGAAAATATATTTATAAGATTTGACTCGAAATTATTTAAACAAATTGTAGGTATTCCAATGTGTACTAATTGTGCTCCTCTTGTTGCAGATTTGGTTTTGTTTTGTTATGAGAGAGACTTTATGTTGTCTCTGTCAGACAATAATCAAACTGATATTATTGAAGTTTTTAACTCCACCTCCAGGTATTTAGATGACTTACTTAATATTGATAATCCTTATTTTGAACAAATGGTAG
This sequence comes from Loripinus fragilis, assembly GCA_964019695.1. Classification (NCBI taxonomy): domain Eukaryota; kingdom Metazoa; phylum Mollusca; class Bivalvia; order Lucinida; family Lucinidae; genus Loripinus; species Loripinus fragilis. Next base: position 19,927,714 of record OZ026520.1, on the reverse strand, counting down.
GTATATCCTACTGATCATCAGTGAAATAAGGCGAATTCTTCTGATACTGAAACTCCGTTTTTGGACTTGAACTTATCAATAACAAATGTCATAGTTTCTTCTAGAATTTATGATAAACGGGATGATTTTAATTTTGAAATAGTAAATATCCCATTCCTTGATGAAGATGTTCCTCGCTCACCTTCCTATGGTGTATATATTTCTCAGCTTATTCGTTTTGCTAGGGTGTGTTCTAATGTTGATAACTTCAAGAAACTTATTTTTAACTGCTAAGATATTAAAATAAGGTTATAGATATCATAAAATTCGAAAAGCATTTTATAAATTCTACCACAGACACTCAGAGTTAATTGTTAAGTACAACATTTGGTTAAAAACTCTCCTGCAACAAGGCATATCAGAACCTATATTTTATGGTGATTTAGTTTATAAATTCAAATGAATTGTTGGAAAATCTAATTTCAGTGATCAATTCAAAAAGGTTGTAAAACGTTATATAAGGGTTGGATATAACTTGAATGTCATGCGACAATCTGCATGCCTGGTTTTAAACCCAATCACAGTTTATAGCTATGGTTTCCTCTTTAATTGCACGACGGTGGGTCAGGCCTCAGACTCTATGACGGCTCGGACGTAAAGCTTTAATCGGTGGGTTGGTGCCTGATGTTTATCTGTAGCTGGACCCACCGTAACTCAACTTGAGATTTTCTTTAGCTCTGACTATATGTGAGTCATGAGGCCTGTTCTTTGTTTCATCATGGTGTGTTAATTTTATTAGAGTGATTCTCCATGATGATACGTTGCATTAGTAGTTAGAAGGCCTCCATGCAAGCTGAACATTTCTTGTACTTCAACAACAGCAGAATCTAAAGTGAAGATTTGGTATCAGTAAAATGTATTTAAGCCCCCCCCCCCCCCCCCCGTGGCTTAGGCTGCTGTCCGCTCTAAGGCGGTGGTTCTGTTGTTGTTGACTTTTTGTTTATTGCTATTCCCATTGTAAAAGTCTGTAATTGTTCTATGTTTTGTTGTACGTTACTTTTTGTCCATGCTAGAATTGCAATCATCTTGATGGTGGAGAGAGAGCTGGTTGCTTTGTTATATTTGTCTTCCTGGTGTCTCGTGATTGTTAAGTGGCTCTTACTCACCGTGCCATGGGGTTGTCTGCGGTCTGGGATTGTGGTATTTCCTGATCATACTCACTATTATTTACTGTTGAGTCCTTGTCTTTGCTTTATCTCCTTTTTATATCTTGATTTATATGTTCTATGAGATGATGCATTGATAAGTTAGGGGTATTTCGTGCAAACCTAACATCTATGTGTTTTGATTCACATCTGAACTAAGGGTGAGGTTAGTGCACCGTTAAACCGGTTTAAGCCCTCCAGTAAAATATTTTTACTGACCGTTCCAAGGCGGTGCTTCTTTTGTGGATCATTTATGTTATTTCTGTCTTGTTTTGTTATGCTTTCATGCATTTCTGTTTGTTGATGCATTGTGGTCACCTGCTGGGAAAGGGCTAACCTCTTGACTCTCGTTTGTGATGTCTTATTGTGACGTTGTCACTTTCCTATTGGTATCCTGGGTCAGGTATGGTGCTTGATTGTATCGCTTCCTGATCTTTGCCCACTTTCTTACTTTGATAACTTTGTTTTTATGTACTCAACTTATTTTACAGTTTACAGAGGGGGTCCAATGGTTTTATTACGGAGAAAACTATACTTTTCCAAGGAATCAGAGGGGGTCCAACATTTTCCGGGGGGGGGGGGGGGTCCAACTTTTTACAGGGGGGTGGGGGGTCCAAATGCTATTTTCTATAGAATTCCATATAACTTTTGATTTTTCAGGGTCAGGACCCCCAATTTCCCCTCCCTCTGGGTCTCTGTGATTAATGACTAAGGAACCAGGTCGAAAGGGGAAGAATCAATTTAAGATTTCTCATTTTAAATAACAGGAGCAAGGGCTTACAAAGCCCATTTTTAGTCAAACAAAGGAATCTTTACCTAGGATGCACATCTGAGGTCCCAGAGATAAGGTATTTGAGCATCACAGTTCTTCGCCTTTTTACAGAATATGTAACTTTGTAAACACAACGGTATGTCACTGTCACTCTTGGTTGGCAGGACAGTAGATGCCTTTCACAAACTATGCAGCTGGTGGGCTTTGCGGATGCACAGACACACCGGAGCCTACGCTGCTTGCCTCTGTGATAAACATAGTAGTAAGTGCTTACTTGAAACTAATCCAAACTACCTTGACCAATTCTGCAAAATGCCGTGGAATCAGACCACGGATGTACATCTAGGATCTACTATGATAACTCGGGTGATAATATGACGCTGACGTTATATAACGTGACACTGACGTCACGGAAACCATGTTAACAAATAACAAGTGTGATTGCAGCAAAACACACGGCTTAAATGAAGTTTATGGGTTCTTTTCAATAAAATATCGCTATAGTGATATTTTATTGAAAAAATTAAGCTCCATTTTTATTCTGCTGATTTTAAACTTTTCGGATAATCAGAATAATCGATTTTAATAGAGTTGAACCCACATGCTACAGAACTAATTTTCCATAGGCCAGTTCAGGATAACAAAATGGAGCTTTTTGGTACAAAGTACTACGCGTAAAGCCCCTTACATACAGCCGAGCCATGATTCGATTCTCAAATTGTGGCAGACTTTCCCCGAATGACTAGAACCGTCACTCTGAGACACTGCCAATATCAATTTACTCTATTAGACATGCGGATTTTGATCATGCTTTCTAGCGACTCATGCATTAAGAGGTATAGTAGTGCTCCAAAATCAATAAAGATATTACAAAATTGTCGTATTATATGCTGCAATCAAGAGTTAAAAAAGGGACATTCTCTTTTTTTGAATAGGTATCCAGATTTCAATGATGAATGTGCGCAACGCATTGTTGGGGATTTTACAACTACGACTGTCACTGAACTGCGAAAGGAGGGGTTATGTAAACGAAAAGACACATATTTACGCATAGGAAAAGGTAGGTGTTGACAGGATCTGGCCTCGAGGTTATAAAACTTGTCTTCATTCTCAACTCAATTAAACATGAAATATATTCTGCTCATAAATGTTAAAAAAAAACACCAATTGTTGGTATATTAAGATTTATATGCATATATGCCACAAATTGTTGGAATTTAAACATTATGATAAATGGCGTAATTTTCGATTTTTGTGTCGTATGCGTCATTAGCGACGTCATTCAAAAAGTGCAAGGTCATCATGACCTGGTAATGGCATATGCCATGAGATAGACAAGTTAATCAGGCAAAGTGCAACACTGTAGTTTCTATGAGAGGTAACTGATACAACCAAGTACCACACCTGACCCAGGATACCAATGGGAAAGTGACAAACTCACAGTTATACACCACTAACAAGAGCCAAGAGGTCAGCCCTTTCCCAGCAGGTGACCACAAGGCACAAGTAAACAGATGCGCACAAACGTATACTAAACACAAGACAGAAAAAACCCTAAAAGATCCACAAATGAAGTACCGCCTTGGAACGGTCAGTAAATATTTTACTGGAGGGCTTAAAGGGATTATTCAGGCCCTGTTAATATTGATCTTGATCAAATATAAATTCCTCATTAATTACAAATATATTTTTACCACTCTGCTTCTTCATCAGCTAAGGTGATTAAAAGCCTGTTTATTGCCCATAAAACTGATAACTGGCTGCTGACACCTTTTCCCTCATGGTAACCAATTAGCTTGATTTCAAGCATCTTGTCACCTGAGCTGTGAGTTAATGGCACCACATCTCAGTGAAGAGAGCTTGTAATTAGGCTGAGATTCCATTCAATTATTTCATTGAGTAATAATGGCTTCAAGTGTTAAGAATGAGAATTGTTTTAGACACAGCCCATGTTACATTTTGCGCTACAGAATTAAGCAGTCTGGTTCAGTGCCCCTAAGTATGTTAAAGTTAATAGCATTAATTGAAATTGTAACATTTAGCTCATTATATCTACTGCTTTTCAAACATTTTGACCCAGATCAGGCCCGACAAAATAAGGGACCTGATCAGGATCCAAACTGTTTGGTGCTCTGATCTCATTCCTGAAAAGTTTTTTTGAAAACGTGATTTCTTAAAGAAATAGGCTGACAATTAAAACATTCAAAATAATCATGTATTAGCAAAGAGCATTTGCATTATTAATTTCATAATTTTCATAATTGCTATTATCATTTAAAAAAATAAAATAAAAAAATCAAAAAAAAAATCATAAATCTAAGCACAAACCAATAAAAATGGCTTGCAAGCCAAACAGACTTAGATCAGCCGGCACATTCGTCCATGTGGACAGCAAAGACTCTGACCAAACAGTGTCAAAATCCAGGCTGATCTGAGTCTCGGCTATTTGTTCATGCATCTGCCGATTCTAGTAAGTCTTCGAAGCTTGGATACTTACATATCCATTATGTTACTGTAAAAACACTGATCAGACTATAATCAAATGCAGATGTGATGCTGGATGCTCATACCATTTAACTTTTAACATGTTTGTGTCGTCTGCTTATAAGCTTTACAAAAAAAATGATCAAGAGAATGGTCTGGCATTTTACCGGGCCTGATCTGGATCCACACTGGTTGATACTCTTTGATAATCTTTCCAAACAGTTTAGAAATAGATCAGACCAAACGCTATACACTGACTGTAATTAACCTATTTGACCTGGTAACTGCCACTTCTGTAGTGATGCCTGAGGAATACTTCTTGGAGTATTCAAGTGATTAATGGCGATCCCCTGTGGCATGTGAGTGCAATTAGATTATGGGCTAATTGGAGCAGTTTCAACAAAATCAATGGTCATATGGTTCCCAGTATACTGTTAGCTCTATAATGAATGCATATTAATAAAAGACTGAACTATCACTTTAAACCGGTTTCACGGCGCCAACCTCACCCTTAATTCAGATGTGGATCAAGTCACATAGATACTTGGTTTGCATGAAAGACCCCAAACTCATCATCATCATCATCATCATCATCATCATCATCATCATCATCATCATCATCATCATCATCACAGGTATCATTCAAATCGATCTGTTAGCTAGAAGCTTGTTTCATGCAAAATTTCCATATTCTAGCTAGTCGCTGAGCAGGTTTGTTTGAGCCTTATATGGTCGCAAATCCCGAAGACAGGTTTTCTCGCGTCGAGGTCCAAACATTGTATTCTTCAGAAAAACCTGTCTTAAGCGACCACTGAAAAAGAAGGCCAAAAATCGTTTTTTATAGATCGATTATCGCTTAAAGCAGGTCAAAAGTATTGCAGAATGCTCTCTTGCAGAATGTTCCAGGAGAGCATCCTGAAATACTTTCGACCTTCATTATGCTACCGTTTGTCTTAAGACCTTTGTTTTTTTTTCTATTTTTGAGTGGTTGATTAAGACAGGTTTAACTGTAATTACAGATGGTAAAAGGCTCCAGGCTCGGTTCTTCTCTCAAGACTTATCCAAGTATTTCTGGTTTTTCGAGTGCTACCAAAGGGATGCCAATGCTGATAGCTTTCAATCCTGTACTGGGTGCGGGCGTCTGTTTGAACTCCATATAAAGGATAATCGAACTCCTTCAACATTGGATGCCGAACTTGATTTGAACGGCATCCCCTGGGGTTTGGTTTCTCAAGACTTCACGGATTTTACAGGACTGGAGTTTGACGATCCGAAGGTTAAATTTTTCTGGACCGGAGAAGGTATAGTACAGCAAGAGAGAAAAATTGAGCCGCAACATAATCATGCGAGGATCCAGAAAATTTTATCTGAGGGGGTTCGATATTATGAAAGCCGGAAATGACAAAACAAAAATAAAGTAAATAAAAAGTTTCTCGTTATAAATAGAAAATTTTTCCTAATAACAAGAAATATTCTCGTTATTACAACAAAGTTTCTCGTTATTACTTGAAATATTCTCGTTATTATGAGAAAGTTTTTCGTTATTGCTAGAAATATTCTCGTTATAACGAGAAACGTTCTCGTAATCGATGACGACGCCTGAACAGTGTTTATAATGGGCGTGCTATGAAGCGACGCTGTCTTCAGCTGGACAGCCAACATTCAGCTTTTAAGTTATGATTCTATGATATTCTAAGACTATTATAGTATATAAACGTCAGTAATATGTACAGACAAAATGCTCATAACATAAGTTATGTGATCAAAAATGATCAAAACAAATTCTTGGCATGGGACCCAACAAAACAAATCAACTATGGCCACCACGCAAGCAAGATGGCTGGAGGTGTTCTCAGCTTTACAATAGCGCTGAGCAATTCCTAGAGTAGCTCTAACTTAATAATCGTTTCAAACCCCTGGTTTGAAACAAGTTCCAGCCTCAGTGCTAGAAACGTAGCTCAACCTATATGAGTTATAAACGTTATGGTCCAAGCATATAGCTTTATGAAGCACCAACTTGTATGGGCTTCAGTTTGCTTGTCTGAGACAATAGCTCAGAACCTGATTTGGACGTTTCCAATCCTTCTCATGCGTTCAGCCAGGCTCAATCTACAAATGTTATGCTCCTATCATATATTTTTCTAAAGCACCAACTCATATAAGCTTCAGTCTGCCTGTCTGAGACAATAGCTCAGAACTAGGTTTAGAAAAATAACGTTCCTAAACCTATGATTCCAGCTCAGCTGCAAACTCTTTGAGCATCAATCGAACAGAACAGTTCCAACTCGTATGTTCTGAAGAAGGCTTTTTCAACTTGTAGTCTGTGAAGAATTGTGTCTTCATTTTATCATTCATACAGTCGTACAGCAGTGGTTCCAAAAATATTACATACCCTGACTCTCAAATGGATCCAAGAACCAGGCAATAATAAGACATAGTAGCGTGTAGCCTCTTGTCAGTGTTCGAATCTGTCAACTTGCTCATGGCAGTTTATATATTGTCAAACTCCTTTAGATTTTTGAAATATTCCCTAACCATCTTGCACACCTTTACATAAATAATACAACTAATGATTTATCTACTATTAATTAGAACGAAAAAATATCTTTAAAATCTTTATAACCAACACTTAGATAGCATACATGATAGGATACATGATAAAATGCAAAGACAGAGATTTAACATGATTGTACTTCTTCCCTTACATAGATCAAACAAGTATATGACTTACATAAAATGACTGATACCACAAAAAGAAACAACTTCCTATTTTCATCGCGGGTTATCCTGACGACAGCCCCTTTCTCAAGAAAATACTTCTGTGTTTTATGAACCTCTGGATATATATAATATATATATATATATATATATATGCATATATATATATATATATATGCATCTGACTTCTTATCATATTTAGTGTCTACTTAAGTAATTGGCACAGATATTGTGTGAGCCTTTTATGGCTTACACTTTGAATTTGTAGTTCTGCAGGAATTATGCCCATCACATTATCCTGCCACTTTCTATCTTACATTTCTGTATGTAAGACAAGGGTGCATGATCTGTTTGTAGCACATACAAATATTTTTGGAACTCTATGCAATACAAATATTTTTGGAACTTTTTTTTATTCCAAACACAATGGCTAAGCATTATTTTGCTATAACAGAGTAGTTCTTCTCTCTAGGCAACAGTTTCTTGCTAGCATATGCTATGGGGAACAAACCGTCTTCATACCTTTGTAATAACGCCGCCCCAACACCTGAATCTGATGCGTCAGCCTGTAGTATAAATGGCCATCAAAGTCTGGCAACCGAAGTATGAGTGATCTGGTGAGCTTATCCTTACGGGTCTTAAATGAATGATCATACTCATCCTGCCAGTTAACATGTGTTGGTCAAGTCAGTCAATAGCGCTGCAAAATCTGAAAAGGCTTTGAATAAATCTCCTGTAGTACCCAGTCAGTCCCAAGAATGCACGAACCTGTTGCTTTGTCTTAGGGCACTCAGCATTTCTGATCTTTTAAAGATTGTCATCCTCCATCTGCAGGATGTCATTTTCTACAGCATGTCCTGTGAAAGCAATGCTTTCAAAAACTATCAAGCATTTTGATGGTTTCAGAGTCAATTCTGCATCTCTGACTCTGGTAAAAATATCTCTCAGCGTGGCAAGATGATCATCCTAACGTGTTGTATGTCCAAGGATGTCATCGACATAGTTGCCTGCATAGCTTCATCTATGCAACAGTTTCCTCATCATTCTGATAAATGAACAACCAGAATTTACTAATCCAAATGGCATTTTCTTAAACGTATATGACCCATCCATTGAGAATGCAGTCAGATGTTGTAAACTCTTTTCTACCATGATCTGCCAAAATCCTTTGCTCAGGTCTATTTTGCTAGAAAACTTGTCATCTTTAAGCTTGGACATGAAGTCCTCAGGATTTCCCACAGGTTCAGTATCAAACTTTGTCACAAGGTTGATCAGCCTAAAGTCTACACAAAATCTGTTTGTGCCATCCTTCTTCTTAACTAGTGCTATTGGTGAGTTGTAGTCAGACATGGCTGGCTCTATTACATCGGCCTCTAGCATAGCATGTACTTCTTTCTCAACCTCTTGTCTCTCCACATAGGGTATTGGGTATGGACGAACATAAATTGGACTCATGGTCGTCAACTCTATCTTGTGTTTAGCCAGGTGGGCTGTTCCAGGCATATCTGTGAATATGCACTGAAATTTTTCATGCAGTCATGTCACCTCTGCTTGCTGCTCTGCTGTCAAGCTCTCAGATATCTGCACATCTGTGTATGTTTCTTCCCCCTTTTAACATACTAAGTTCAGCAAACTCTCATCATCTACAACGCCTATTTCTGAGCTTGGCTCAGCCTCTATGATGGCCATACCTGAGATAACAGTATCATCCCTTTCTTCAAACTTTTTCAACAAGTTGATATGGTATCTGCTGTCAAGCTCTCAGGTATCTGCACATCTTTGTATACTTCTTCCCCCTTTAAACATACTAAGTGCAGCAAATTCTCATCATCTACAACGCCTATTTCTGAGCTTGACTCAGCCTCTATGATAGCCATACCTAAGATCTAAGTATCATCCCTTTCTTCAAACTTTTTCAACAAGTTGATATGGTATATTCCAATCCTGTAGTCAACTTTGACTCTGTAGTCCATCCTGTTGACTACCTCAACAACTTTGTATGGACCTTTCCATTGTAACATGAGCTTGTTGTAGCATGTAGGTGAAAGTAAGAGAACCTTGTCTCCCTTCTTTAGCCTTCTCTTTCTAGTAGATTTGTCATAATGATGTTTGTACACGCTCTGGGCATCATACAAACTGTCTCTAGCAAGCGTGCAAGTTTCTAAAAGCCTGTTACGAAGTTCTAACACATACTGGTAGGTGTTTGGAACCTCTGGAGTCTCTTGCTTTGTCCATAGCTCTTTCAGAACCTGCATAGGTCCACAAACTGTTCTCCCATAAAGTAGTTCATATAGCGAGAACCCTGTTGATGGTTGATGGTCTTCTCTGTATACAAACAGAACTGCAGATAAATATCTTTTCCAGTCTTTGGGTTTCTCCTGGCACATTTTCTTCAACATACTTTTAAGAACTCTATTCATTCTTTCACAAAGTCAATTTCTCTTTGGTTTATATGGGGTTGTGAACAATTGTTTGAGTGATATAAGCCTACAGACTTCCTTCATGAGGTCTGAAGTAAATTGGCTACCCTTGTCACTCAAAATTTCAGTTGGAAAATCAACCTGATAATATGCCAAGCAAAGCTTCAGCAACCCTCTCTGTTTCAATCCAGGGCAAAGCAACTGCCTCAGGGTACTTTGTAGAAAAGTTTTCTATTGTCAAAATATATCTGTTACCGTTTTCTGATACTGGCGTGATGGGACCTATCAGATCAACTGCAACATGGTGAAACGGAACATCTATTATTGGCATCTCCCCAAGAGGACCTTTTGTCACCTTTCTTTTAGGAACAGTCTTCTGACATATCTCACATGACCGGCAAACCTAGTTACATCACTGGTGATGCCTGGCCAGTGAAAAGTAGTTGTGATTCGATCCATTGTCTTCTTGGCTGCTAAATGTCCACCAACTATGGACCCATGAGCAAGGCTCATAACCCGTTTTCTTTGCTCTGATGGCACAGCAAATTGTTTCATGATATTTGAGGTCTTTCCTCTGACATTCTCAAACTTTCTGTACAGAACACCTTTCTGTATAACATATCTGTATTTAGTAATACCCTTTTGTCTTCTTCTCGCTCGCTTCTTGGGCATGACTACAACTTTTTCAATGGAGTGTTCTCCCTCTGTGCCCTCTGTAGACTTACTATGTCTATAGTCTCAAACTGCGAACTAGGCACGATCAAAGCCTTCAAGATTTTTTTGCCTTCTCAGCTTGAGTTTGTGTTACTACTGCTGCCGCAACACTCTCAGGCAATGATTCAGACCCGTGATGTCTGGACCATTGCTGATCTTGAGTATCAGAAACTCTATCAATATTTCCCAGGACTAAGTCACATATCAATGAGCTTAGCACCATGGCTTCCAACGAACCTCTATAATAGTGTGTATTTAAGAAATAGATCAGCTCCAGCAGTGAATTGTTGAGTAATAATTCACTGTTTGGAGGTCAGTTGTAAAGAAGATCAAATCACGAGCGCGCAGCGCGAGTGATTTATCTTCGAATAACTGACCGACAAACAGTGAATTATTACTCAGCAATTCACGCGCTGGAGCTGATCTATTTTGGTTCCAACACACAATAAATGACAAAAACACATTTGAAGTCTTCAGCTCCTTCCAACTTTCCGCCATTGCACTGAAGAACTCCCGCCAATGCTGAGACTATGTCGCATACGTTTACATGTAATTGTTACGTCTTTCAAGCGTAAAAACGACGTTTCACCGTCTAACGCCATGAATGACATCATTTTTACAGTAACGTCAGCTATCACACACTTTAAACTGTGAATTATTGTCCGATATATCACATTTTGTTACCATTGGCTCTATAGGCAAGGTGTGTTAGAATTATATGTTTACGTGCTGCTGGAGCTATCTTGGCTTGGCCATCAATCGTTATCATGACAAACCTTTTGTCAAGCATCTGGTCTTTAGACACCTAGTCTTTTCGTACTGCAGCCAACTCACAGCCTGTATCATGCAGCACTCTAACCTCATTATCTCCTATGAACCATGTCTGTAGGTTTAAATTTCTCTCTCCATCTAGAGAGTCTATGGTGCATCCACCAGCTATAATTGGCACTAACTGGCCATTTGCAAGTTGCAACTCCCCATCTTGAATGCATTCTTGCACTACAGGCCTTGGTTCGACTGTCAGTAACATACACACAGCTGAGACCTTGTGTCTGTCTGGAGACAGGTCTCAGCTTCTTGACTTATTTTGCCTCTAACCCCGGCTTGAAGTCATATTGCTTGAGTCTTCGTATACAACAGCTGCTACACTTATCTTCTTTTGGTCATTCTTCATGCAGTCTAGGACAAAGTGTCCCTCCATATGAAACTCACAGGTTTATATCTGCTAGGTCTATAAGCTTGTGGTGGTTTGGAAGCTGAGCTTGCAACTGACCTCTGTGGCTGTTTGTTGTATGCTCCATTGCTCAGCTAAATTTGATCTCCTAGATGCGATGGAGCCACCATGTGCTTCTATGTACTGTTCAGCATATTTAGTAATTTCAGCTCTTTACTTCATCATTCTCTCTTTCAAAAACAACGCTGACTCAGGTGAGCAAGTTTGTATACAGTAGACTGCTCCCTAATTATCAAATCCACTAAACTCTCACACTTCCCAACAACTTCAACCATCTCTGCCCGTCTACTAAAGTAACGTAAAAGCCTATCCATAAACTGAAATACAGTTTCGCCTTGCTCTGGCTGAATATCACAAAAATTCAAAAAACAATAACCAAATTGTAAAAATCTCAAATTACTTTGACTTTCACTGTTGCTATAGTAACAAAAATGGCTACCAAAATATGCTGAAAACAGGAAATTGATCATTTTTTTGAGCGAAATTGTGAGGTTTGACAGAGAAATAAACATAGAGCACAAGCAAATACCAAACAGATATTTTAAAAGAAGATGAGAATTACAACGGCACACAATATACGTGGAAGGGTTAGCTAGCTCAAAAACTACATGCTACTCATTCATGAAATTTAATTATGATGTAAAATGGCATATTTGATTTATAAATATGAAGAATGGAGTCAATCGGTTGATAAATGAATGATATGTTAACATTTCTGCAACACTGCCCGAGGGTAACGGGGCAACGTCTTTTTTGCAATATGGCGTTACAAACAAACTGTTCACCGGCTTGTTTGATGTTTTCAAACTGTTAGTATCCTTGGTCCGTTAAAATTTTCAAAAATATTCTCCTTTATATTTTACACACTTTTGCCACCTTTAAACCCATGTAATATACGACTTCTTGTAATAATCCTTTGGAATCGAACGAAACACAGCCAATACCTGTTTCCTCAGCTCATCAATAGAATCCATTCGAATACCGCGCAATTGTCTTTTCAATGTTCGAAACAGGTAGAAGTCATTTGGAGCCAAATCAGGGGAATGTGCAGGGTGATGTAGCTGTGTGAAGCCGAGTTCATCAACACGGGTCTGTGTTGAAGCTGATTTATGACACGGGGCATTGTCGTGATTGGGAAGAAATGTTATTAGCTTCTGTGGCCGTTTTCGTCGCATCGCTCTGAAAAAGTGTCGACTAAGCACCTGAAAATAGGATAAATTTTGTTAATGTTTTCTTCATAAATGCAGAAAGTTTAGAAAATTCAAAAAAAACAAAACTTTTAGAATGATATTTACCTTTTGATAATACTCAGAATTAATGGCCTTTCCGACTGGGACCCCATGGCAGAGAATAACACCCTCCGTGTCGTAGAAAACAATAACCATCTTTTTCTTCTGGGATCTGCAGACTCTCGCTTTTAGAGGGGAGGGCGACGACGGTGTTTTCCACGTAGAGGAACTCTGTTTTGTCTCTGGATCAAATGTTGATACCTAGGTTTCGTCGACGGTTACAATTCTGTCCAGAAACTGCTCTCCTTCACTGTGGAATCTTTGAAGAAAGCCTTGAGCAGCACTGACCCGTGCCTGGTTTTGGTCTTTATTCAAAAGCCTCGGAATCCATCGAGCTGCGACTCTTCGCATACCTAACTGATTATGGATTATTTTGTGATTTTTTTTCCAACGGATAAATCCAGACAAAAAGCCAGCTCTCTTACAGTTATGCACCTGTTTTGATCTATGAGCCTTTTAACATTCAAAACATTGCTTTTGCTGTTTAACGTTCCGTGACGTCAGGTTCTAGGCAGATCAGCTGCGGAATTATAGCCTTTGGAAAATCGCTTGTACCACTTGTATACCGCCGTTTTTTGTAATGCTGCAGGTCCATATACTTATATACTTCTTAAATTTCACAGAGAGTTTCTTGCCTAGTTTTTTTTTCTAACTAAATATTTTATCGCGTACCGCTGGTCAGCATCAATTTTAGCTTCAAAGAAGGTATGCACGTGCGAAAAACGCGAGAAGACGTCACTGGAAACGTCAAATGTAAAAATGACTTTATCAGTAATAAGAGATAAGGCTACTGATGTTTCGCCACGAACATTGGCATTCTGTTATTTAAATTAAATGTGCTAGACAGTTTTAAAATAAAACTAAACATAAGATGAAATTGAAATTTGCCCCACAAGGGCTAACCCACAGTTGCCTTAGCATCATGATTTTTAACATATTTTGTTCAAACTCTCTGAAATAATTACTTATATGTTCTAGTTTCTTGTATCAAAAGCACAATTTAATTAAATGTAAATTGTGGCTGTTATTAAACTTTTCCGCGTATTTCTGGAACATCTCTCGTATTAAAAGGATTTTTTGGTATTTTGCTGTTCTGATATCTAATAATAAAAAAATCGGTCTTCAAAAGCCTTAAATTTGGTCTAAAATGGCGATTTCTCTGTTTTAAGCCTATTTTGTGGCCATTTATGTTACCATAGCAACAGTAAAATTCAAATAAATGCTGAACTTTAACACTTCAGTTATTCTTCTAATAAACCAATCAAAAGGAATTGGTGAAAAGCAATTTTCAGTTTTTTTTGGCTCTAGAGGGGGCCAAAATAGCCCCTTAATGAACGTACCCCTTTTATAGACGATACTATGATTTGATGTCTAAATTACAAATTGGACTTAACTCTTTCTTGCGCCAAGGACTTTCGGAACCTGAATTCTATGGTGACTTGTTGTATGAGTTGAAGAAGATTGTTGGCTCTAATATTTTTTCAGCGGAGTTTATTAAAATAATTTCCCATTATAAAAAGATTGGCTATAACATTGATGTAAAGCAGCAGACTGCATGCTTGGTGGTCGGGTCAGTTCAGTCGCGGTTGGTGACTTTGCTTTCCTCTTTAATTGCACGCCCGGTGGGTCGGGCTACGGGCACTGTGGCGGTTGCAGCTGTGGACTTATTTGTTGGTGGGATGGTAGGTGCCTGGTACTTTTGCTGTTGTCAGGCCCACCTGGGTTTGCCTGTTGGGTTTCTTTTGCTCCGGTGTTCGGGTTTATTTACTGTTCCTTATCTTTGTTTTGTCTCCTTTTTGTGTCTTGGTTTGTGTGTTCTGGGGGATGATGCATTGATAGGTTGGGGGTCTTTTGTGCGGCATCTGTGTGTCTTGATCCACATCTGAACTAAGGGTGAGGTTTGTGCACCGTTTAACCTGTTTAAGCCATCTAGTAAAATATTTTTATTGACCGTTCCGAGGCGGTGCTTCTTTTGTGGATCATTTATGTTATTTCTGTCCTGTTTTGTTATGCTTTCTCGCACGTCTGTTTGTTGATGCGATGTGGTCACTTGCTGGGAAAGGGCTGACCTCTTGGCTCTCGTTTGTGATGTCTTATTGTGACGTTGTCACTTTCCTCTTGGTATTCTGGGTCATGTGTGGTACTTGATTGTATCTATTCCTGATCTTTGCCCTCTTTCTTACTTTTCTTAACTGGCAGAAATGTCGTGATTTTGCGCTATAATTTCTCCCTATCTGACTGTTAGTTTTCCCTAATTTTCCTTGATGAAAAAGTCACTTCTCCCTACTGCCAGGGCCCTGCTAAAACCCTAGCAATAAACATCTCAACATAATTCAGTTATAGGCGAATGAAATAGAAAGAAAATGATATTTAATGTATATGCTATTACTGTCCTGCCAGCCAAAAGTGACAGTGACGTCGTGTTTTGTTTACAATTGTTAAGTAAAACATTTAACTCGTACACTCCACAAGAGCTAATGCGAATCAAAAGATAATTTGTGAGTTAATCCTATCCTGCGTATAGGATTAATACACAAGTGATCTATCGATTCTAAGTTACTGATAACTTTGTAAGCAAACATAACGTCACTGTCACTCTTGGCTGGCAGGACAGTAGAACCAAAATGTCATGAGCTAAATGCCCCCAGAAAAGAAAGCGTTATAATTTTTTTTATTATTTTTCTATCAAACTCTAATGTTGTGAGTACTCAAACGAACCGTCTCATTGAGACTGTTCTTTCGAGTACCAATACTATGTGTTTAAGCTGATAGTTAAGAAAATAATTGCATATTTTACACTGAAAAACATGTTTATCTGGACCTTGGGACTGTTAAAATTTTTGTTATCTTTTCAGAGTGTGCATTCTTTGACCCGAGAGCCACTAATATCACGAGACCATTGGATAGTTGCCCTGATCAAGTATAGAAGAGTCTGTGTATCTAGCCTCTGACGACAGTGAACAGCACTTTTTATTTAAACACGATTGATGCTGTATTAAATGGGCAAATTTTGGCAAATAAAAAAAAACTGACACAGTATTTTTTTGTAAAGCTTTTTTATAATACAATATTTCCAAGCTGAACAATAAAATGCATTGTAGCATGACTCTGCCGCCTTTCCTTTGATCTATGTTTTCAATAACTTCCACAAGGCCCTCATAAGGCTAGAGCTTATAATTGACTTGAATATCTTATGAATAAATTAAAAGGTGGTTGTTTTATTGGTCATGATACAAGTATTTAATTGTACAAATACTAGTGATTATCATATGACGTCGCGTCTGGGAGTGAAATAACGTCATGCAAGATTTTCGGGAAACGTTATGACGTCCATAACAACGTTGCGTACATAATGACAAAATTATAACGTTTTTTACGCAAAAATGAGATTTCAAAGTATTTGTCATATGATAAATAGAATCTACCATTCGTGCTCTTGTATTATTGAATTAATTAAACTCGTTGCGAAAAAGAGATAAAATGCTCGGCAAGCCTCGCATTTTATCTCTTTTCCCCAACTCGTTTAATAAATTCAATAAAACATGAGCACTCATGTAAGATCCTCTATATATACAAATATTCCCTCTTGTAGGGGAACTCGTCTTCGATTTGGCCAGCCTACAAGAGGGAATCTTTGTATTTACACAATAAAGCTAACTTTTTACCTAACTGCCTATATACAGAGTAATTGTGTATTTTTAGGCTGCTTGCAGCCTTATGATATCACTTTAACTATCTAAATTTCAACCAATCAGGAATAGACAGAAATTTGCATATTTGTGTATCTGCTAGAATATGAAAATTGCATTGGTTAATTATTTGACCAGAGTTGGGGTCGATTACATGCAAATGTAATCGATTACAATTACAATTACTTTGAAATTTCATGATTACTGATTACAATTACAATTACTTTTTTCAAAATGTAATCGATTACAATTACAGATTACATTGCAAAGTAATCATGATTACATTATGATTACTTATGATTACTTTTGAGCAATACATTAACTGTATTAAATTTCGAGACTTAATAGAATGTTGTCCTGAAAGAAAAACTTAGCTATGGTTCTCAATTCTACTTACAGAGCTACAAGGTTTACTATATGATAATATGAAATAATAAATAAAAAAACAGTATTCAAAAATCCCTTATTATTCTAAATATAAGCATGGATACACATTTGACCATCTCATTTATCTTACATGCATTTGCAAGATATCCCTGGTACAGTCGAAATAGCCATATTTGGCTGTTTTAAATTCAGTAAGGGATACTAGCCTTTGTTGTGTTGCATTTGTTTACTGATGGCAAGATAATAGTCAGTGAAGATCCTGATCAGACTGAATGACTGCACTTTCTGATTAAAGTTTCTAAACTGCATCTTCATCCCATAATATACATTGAGTCATACCATTAAAGCATGCTGAATGAGGTATGGGCTCTTTTAATTTGGTCATATACTTAATAAAGAATTTTGGATTTTATCCCTATTTTATCATATTCAGAGAACATGTCCTCCTAAAGTAAATTTGTCCAGCTTCCATTATTACCTAATAATTTGTATATTCTTTAATAATGTCATTTAATTTAAACCTGATAATTGGAACACATTTATTATGTTTCATGTATGTTTATAAAAATAATGACAAAATTATGTAGAATCTGATCTTCTGCAGATCAAACCAAAAACTAAAAATGAGATCATATTCAGCAGGAAAATGGTCAAGATTAAACACTTGCTAAAAGGTGTTAAAACTAATCTGTCATAAAAGTTTCTTAAGGATTAAATAGACACTTAAGAAAAGGGTCCTTATTTCATTTTGTAGCAGAGCAAATTAAAAAGTTGACCAATAATGTCATTCAATGTTCAAAATTATTTTAAACAAATTTTTCAGAAAGGGAAAGCTTTGACTTTAAATATGTATCTGATGAGATAATGTTAAATCTGAGCTTGGCTCAAGACTATCCAACTGTATTTACTGTACAAGGGACCTTTTCCTGCCTGTTATATATTTTTGCTAAATTTTTATCTTGCTATATAATTTTGCATGATTTTGTCATCTCTTCATATTTTTCAGAATTGCCCTTCTTTTGAAGCAAATTCTTTCAGGGATAGCATCAGTATCAGTATCAAAAAGTATGAATTCAGATCTGGCCCAACATTTTGTTGGGCTTGGTTTGCATAGGATATCAGCAGACGACAAAAAGGGTCTCCACTATTTGTTAAGATACGAACAATCTTTAGGGACTGAAATACATCATTTTATTGAAATTTTGACTGGTACAAAAATACAAAATGAATATTTTCCATACTTATTGTATTAATAATATGTATGGGAGAATCCATCTAAATGGAAAGGGTTACTTATCGTTGGACACTCTGATAGCATTCATGAAAGAATTTTTCGAAAAAAAAATCAGCAGACCACAAAAGAGGAGAAGAGAGATGTTAAGAGGAGATGAAAAAATATTACATACTTATACTGTTGGAATATCAGTCAATTCATGACAAATATGAGCCAGTTCATGAGATATTTATACTTATAGCATATACATAAAGTCATCCTTGATACATGCATGCACATCTATCACAGCAAATGAGGGCTTATATAGTTATTTTGAATCAGTTTAGTGGTAAACACAGAAGCAGATCTATTGTTGGTAGCATATTCACATTCCTTGTTTCAAACATCCATTTTTCTCTTTGATCTATTGCTGGTACTGGTCACTGTACAACTTATACCATTTTTTTAACCAGTTTCATATTTTTTGTTAAAAAAAGAAAAAGTAATCATAAAGTAATCGTAAAGTAATCATGATTACAGGCTATTTTGCAATGTAATCGATTACATTACGATTACTTGTAATCATAAAAATCCACGATTACAGATTACTTTATGATTACTGAAAAAAGTAATCGATTACAAGTAATCATGATTACAGATTACGATTACCCCAACTCTGTATTTGACTGTCCATACAGTTTTATTCCTGGTGACAACACTCACTTAAAATTGTGTCAATGTCTAGGGGTACAGACTGTAGCAGCAAAAATACTTTTGCACTTTTCAGTATTTAAAATGTCGTCTGCACAAGGCTTCAGTTACATTTAAAGCGACTTTTTTTAAAAACAATTACAATAATAAAACTATTGGACTGTTTGCATTTTAACAGTATCAATTAAACTTTCCCAAGTCCGATGACCTTGTGTGACAAAGAGCAACACATATAGGCCTAAAAATAAATTTCACAATTGAAATGCAACCGAGTATATTTTTAAAGATAGTTCTTGTTTGCTATGTTATGAGTCAGTGAACTATTTCCCAAGCAATAGTTTTGAATATTGACTTAGACTATACCATGGCCTGGTTTCCCGCTACGCTGCTTATAACAAGAAGGCACACATCGACTTGCACGACGGAGATGCGCGCACGGTTCGTTTTACGTCAGGAGACGTTATGTAGTATTTGGCACCTTGCAACGTTTACGGTCAGAAACATAAAGTGTGGATGCTCATTTGCTTAGTTAGAACAAGCGAAACACTTTAAGATCAAATTTGAGCAAATTACATTAAAATGAAAACTTCTGTTTTTCAACAAACAGGCTGCATCAGGTTGTCCATGGCACCTCGGGATAATAGTATAGAGTTATTTCATGCAATAACTCCGTATATAGACCGTTGGGTAATAATTTTGTCTATACTGCAAAAATAGTAAATGAGTATGATCAGGAAATACCACAATCACAAACTGCAGACAACCCCGTGGCACCGTGAGGAAGAGCCGCTCAACCATCACGAGACACCAGGAAGACAAATTAAGCAAATACTGCAAACAGGCATGAAATAACTGTATAGTATAAGCCATGCTTTTTTCAGAAACTGTTCTTTGCTGTCTATTACAAACATTTAACCCTTAAAGCGCCAATCGCAACAAATGTCGTCTGCCTTTCTTGCCTGCTGAAATGTTTAGGAAGCCTCCATGGCAAACAGTGTGGACCCAGACCAGACTACTCCACACTGTTTGCTTCTTTACTAAATTCGTTGGTAATATAAGGCAATTATTCGCAGCAGACGACTTCAGCAGACGACATTTTCAGATGCATTTTTTCTTGGCGCTTTAAGGGATAAATTTACCTCTCAGTGATTGACATTTTAACCATTGGTTTCTGAGCAATACGTAGCTGTTGTGGTATATGACTCATATACTCCAACGAGATAAAGAATATCTACTGTCCTGCCAGCAAGAGTGACATTGACTTCATCTTTTGCTTACAAAGTTATCAGGGACCTATAATCGATAGATCGCTTGTGCATTAATCCTATCCTCAGGATATGATTAATACACAAGTGAACTATCGATTCACGTTAGATCAAGTGGAGTGATAATTGATAGCAATTGTAAACACAATAATACGTCACTGTCACTCTTGGTTGGTACGACAGTATGTATCTGTAATTTAGATATCATCAACATCATGGCGGCTGACCAGATAACGTTGTTGTTACCATCTAGCATATCGAAACAATTGCTGACCTGTATCTTATTCATATGTTCCGTCGTCGGTAGCGTGTTTAGCTCTGACTAGCGTGGATACCTCTGCCACACAGTTTCCACAGGGGGTTAACTCAGTCACAGTGCGGGGTGGTTCTTTATGAAAGTTGTCAATGATGCTTTATGAAAAGGGTTACAGATTCTTTACCTTTGGTTAATGATTCTTGACAAGATGCGATACTCATGCCAGACACGGGGTGAAAATGATAATATTAGGCAGTTTTAGAGTCAAATTCTGTTAAAAGACATATAAGCAGCATGTTTTATGATAGTCTATGCATTTATCATACAGTTTAGCTGTCCAACAAATCACCAATTACAATAGAGATGCTAAGTTGCAACAAATGCCATATGTGTATATTTCATAGTTTTATCGAGCAAAACATGCTTGGAAACGAACCATTAAATTATAAATTTGGTATCTGAAGCTTAAATTCTTCCTTAATTATACGTTTTAGCCAATTTAAAATTTTTTCGAAGTTAATGGTTCTTTATGAAAGGTTACAAATGCTTTATGAGCCTAAAATTCGGGTTACAGGTTCTTTTAGAAAGTTGTTACATATTCTTTATGAAAGAAGTCACAGGTGTTTTATGAGACAAATGCAATTTCGTCCTGATATACAGCTATTATGCTTTTTTTGCACCAATAAATGGGCCGCAATATGAGATTTCCAACAATGTGGTATGTGCGAGCACCAAAGGCTTAGACCAGCCTGCGCATATGCGCAGTCTGATCAGAGCCTTTGCTAGTCGCTTAAAAACTATTGACCGATTAGCATTTGGAGTTTCTAAGCTTAAAAGGAGGCCGCACAGACTCGTCTGAGCCTATTTGTGCCAAAATGCCACATTGTCCATGTGCGGATCCAGAGGTGGGTAGGGGGTACAGACCCCCCTGGAAAATCACAAGTTATAGTTATATGGGTTTCTATAGAAATTAGCATTTGGACCCCCCCCCCTGGAAAAAGTTGGACCACCCTCCCCCCTTGAAAATGTGTAATAAAACCATAGGACCCCCTCTGTAAACTGTAAAATAAGTTGAGGAGCCTGGACCCTTCCCCCCTGACAAAAAATTCCTGGATCTGCGCATGTTGTCCTTGTTGCTTTTTGTTTATACTGTCTGGAAAAAGTTGAATTTTGACCTATTGACCCCATCCCCAGGGTCTGGGGAGGTAGGAGAGGGGGTGGGAGAGGGGAAATCAACAATTTTTCCGTCATGTTAGGGCATCCCACACTTACTGGGCAAGCTTAGCTAGGCGGTAATGCCCTATTTCCCCACAGACCACAAATCCCCCGAATTATCAAGAAAGATTCGTGAAGAATTGTATTTTTTTCAATCCATTCCTGATGTTCTACGATTCAGTTACGAAATAGGTAAGAAACAGTTACGAATATTCACGGGATTCGGCTGGATTCGGCCTGAGAGCCGAATTCACTGCCATGTACAAGTACAAGTTAAAGAATCGATCACGAATTAGGTGATAATACGCCGAATGCAGCACGAATTGGGCACGAATTAACAGAAATCCGCAACGATTCGTGATGATTCGTGAGTCTCACGACAGTTATAAAAAAGCCCATCCATGCTTGGGGTGGGGGTGCGGGTGGAGGGGGATCAGTTCTAAAATGAATGTTCCTTGTTTGTCAGCTGTAGAAATGATCCTGCAACTTGAGTGTCTTAAACAGCTACTTATATAGCTAGAAGAAAATAACTTCGTTAATGCCGAGAGGCCCTGGCCATGACTCTTTGACTTGGAAAAAATATTTTAGTTCGCCATCAGCAAAAACACCAGCCAGGAGTTACTGACCGATCCTGATTATGCTCCTGAATCTGCCAAATCTGTTTCCACTTCCAGGACTGGCTCGAATGTATGCGCGTGACGGGGTAGTTAAGGGAAAGTTCTTCTACTATCTCTTCCTTGGTTTGATTGCTTGTCAATCTTCCCATTACCCACGAATGAGCTAAGAGTAGCTACGAATGCCTAAGAACGCATCCGAATCGATTACGATTCAGTTACAATGTCCAAGAATGCATTAGGAATTAATTACGAATCAGGCACGGTTTTTCAAAAGGGGAATTCGTGGCATAGTTTTGAACAGTTCAAATCTTTAGATCCGAATTCCCAATAGACCTACGAATTGCAAGAACTGACTACGGACTGTATGATTCAGTTAAGATCTCCGCGAACTGAGTACGTTTCAGCCACAAATCCAAATATTTGTCAATTAGTGGCGATTCGTGGGATTCGGGCCCAGTGTGGAATAGGGGTATAAAACAGGACTTTTTGCACATACTTTCACTTGAACTGACAAGAACCCTTCTTGAATCAGTGGAAGGTGGCAAATATCTGTTTTCATGACCAATCTCCAGGAAATAATGGACTTTGGTTGGGTCGCAATGGAACTCACGAACCCTTGATGAACAGCTGAGCTTGCCTCTAACTGAGCTACGGGACCCAATAAAATTATACTCTCATGTGAATATTACCGATAGCATGAAAGTGTACCACTGGACTGATATCCATCGTAGATGCCAATATTGCCCCTATGAATCCATACCAACCGCTACCATTCCAAAGAAGTGCTGTGGCCCAGTGATAGAGTGCTTGACTCAGAACCGAGGGGTTGCGGATTCGAGCCTCACCGGCGTTACTGCGTTGTGTCCTTGATCAAGACACATTTATCCTTGCTTAATAATGGTTCAACCCAGGAAGACCCGTCCAGACATAGCTGAAAGATTGTTGACTGGGACATAAAGAATCAAATCAAACAAACAAGCAAGAGCTACCATTCCACATCTTATCTTATGCTGTCCAGAAAAATAATTTATGTCTGTTCAAACATCTATGAGATAGTAGAAGATTGGCACAACACTCAGCCACCATCTCCAAAGTTCAAGGTAGCAACTTCAACTCAGATGTCTGTCCATCGATCAGACATGCTTCGAGTCCTCTCTGTATCTCAATAACAGTTTAAGATATCTTCATGAAACAGATATCAATCAACATAAGACGACGTGTAATACACAATGACTTTAACTCTGTATTACCCTTTTGTAAAAAAAAAAAATATGACCCGTTAAAACGAAAAATTGTAGATTTTGCAAATTAATCGTGTCCGCTCTGTAATACAAGTACCTCGCCCAAAAACATTTTTTGTTTGTGGTAAGACTAGAAATATTTTTTTCTAACGTGCAT
Organism: Loripinus fragilis; assembly: GCA_964019695.1. NCBI lineage: Eukaryota > Metazoa > Mollusca > Bivalvia > Lucinida > Lucinidae > Loripinus > Loripinus fragilis. Next base: position 19,904,148 of record OZ026520.1, on the reverse strand, counting down.
GGACAGCGATTTTAGAATTGCTTTAATTTGATCCACTTGCCAATAACAACAAAAGCTGTCTGCTTTTGTCGAATGTTGAATGTTTTTGAAGCCTCTTAGGCAAACAATGTAGACCTAGAACAGACTGTTGCAGTTTGCTTCTGTGCTAATATATTAGTCAATAAGCTAAACAAATATATGCAGCAGCCGACTTGGGTGTAATGATCAAACGGAGTTTTGGCTGGCTTTTTGAGGTTGCATCAGACGTAAGCCCAGTCATGCTTTAAATTTTTATGCTTGATTGTCACTCACCGAATGAAGACATGTTTTTTTTTTGCATTTTTGCAGACAGATGGGGCAGATTTGTCCGCATCTTTGTTGTTTTCTGTCAATTTTAAAAACTACACCCAATATTTCAAGTCTATATAGCTACATGTAGTTTTTATAGCTCAAGAAGAAAATGCACGGAGCGCATCGGAGCAAGCTTGCATGCTTTTATCACTTTTCGTGCTACATCAAAAGCTATTCAAGGGCGGATCCTGAAATTTTTGTCGGGATGCGGGGGAGGGGGATGAAGCCTTTGTAGAAAGAGTACTTGAGGGTACCACCTCCCCCTAAATCACACGCACCCTGTGACTTACCTGTAAATAATGCATAAAAAGGATAATGTTCGCATACATGAAGGAACCAATGAAGCTTGGCTTTTTAATGGCCAAAACTTTAGATGTGCCGTAAGCGTAGCCGTATTAAAGGCTTAAGTGAGGATTATCGCCCGTACAGACACAAAAGCCGTACACTTTCTTTATCACACCAGGTAGGCGGCAATCGAAAACGTTAATACTATCGATGAACGTAGATCAAAAATCGATAGAAACAGAGTTTTCTTTGTCATTTGTTGCCCGATTGTGGCAATCTTGCAATTTTTATCCGCTTTCGTCGATTGTTAAGAGCGTTTTCGATTGACGCATACCCGGTGTGTTTATCAAATTGTGCATTGCTGATGTCTCGTTTTTCAAATTATGAGAAAACAACTCCAACGAAGAGAACTATAACTGCAACTGCAGGTATCAAGAACGAGAAGTTCACAAATAGTCTGCATTTTATAGTTTTTTTTTTGTTAGATTCTAATGATTAGATATATCCTTAGGCGAGGTAAGTTTGCAAATTTTGAAAACAAATCATTTGTATTTCTTCTGGGTACTCAAAAGAATCGTCTAAATGAGACGATTCTTTTAAGAATCCAAACATGTAAATAGTTGTTGTCTGCATGTCTCGTTTTGTTTATCAAGAGTAGACTATCAAGTAAGATTAAAGTTATTATGGACAATGTTTGCCTTAATCTTTCATGCCTGTGTGGGGCGCAGTGGCTCAATTGAAGGTTTGCTAGTTCGAGACTCAAAGACGTCAGTGTCACTGTGTTGTGTCCTAGATTGGTATAAAACAGAAGAATAAGAAATCGTCCCGATCCGACTGGGATGAAAAATATCAAAGCAAACAGACATTTTACCCGCTGCTTAGTACTGGATCCACCCAGGTAGACCCATCCCGACAAGACCGGACGATTGTTGACGCGGACGTAAAGAATCAAGCGAAGCAAATCAAAACAAGCAAACGAACAAACCAAATGCTCCTACTCTGCCCTGTCAGGCTCAACTCTCACTAATTCATGTTAAGTCCCTTCAAAATACGCTGAGCCACCCAAACCCCATCAATCATTGAGACTTTCGAAAAAGACATATTGATGTCTCGGATACAGATGCTGATAACAGGATGTTGATGTTTACGATGCATGGGAGGATCCAGAAAATTCTGGTTGGGGAGAGGGGGGTAGGATGTCCTGAAAACTTCATTTTAGTTTTTTCACAGAGGGCCCTGCGGACCTGGCCTCTCTTTCGAAGCAATTGGACCCAAGGGGTCCTACTTCTTCTCGAGGTTGTCAATAATAGTATTTCTAAGGAAACATATAACAACTTGTGATCTTCCAGGGGGGGTGCAAATCCTCTGTCCCCCACCCTCGGGACACGCACATGCGATGCTTAGCTAACAATCTGAAATCTGTAGCTCGGTCAGTTGCCTATCTGCTTAATATGCAACAGACAGGAGATCGCACCCAGCATATTTTTCATGGAGAATTGTTTCCTCTCCCGATGATTCAAGAAGACCAAGTTGCCATTACATGTATAAGAATGAGCAAAAGTAACGGTAAACTGCCCCACTGTAGGCTTGCATAGGAACACTGTAGTTAAGATGACCACAGTTGTTTACCATGGACAACAAATCAAATCAAACAGTTAAATTAAACGAAGTCAGAGGCTATGTCTCGGCATCACTGATATAATATTGAAATAAATCTTAACCTAAATCGTAATGATAGGGCGTGATTTGCTTGACTTGTGGCAAATTTGGATGGGATTGGGCCCTTCTAGTCTCTCCCTGTCTCTTGGAGGAGTCCTAACATGACAGAAATATTGTTGACCGGGCCGTTAAGTCTTAATTCAATCAATAAACAAGTCAGAGCTGTAGTAATAGGTCTAATTGCCTTGATATTTGATTCTAAAACCATTTACATCTTTGCAAATTCTTTCATAAAGTATCCGAACCCTTTCATAAAGAACCAGTTATCCATCTTTCAGACAGGTAAAGAACCTGTTACCAAAATATGTTAATGATTCTTTACCACCAGTCTCTGGCTTATCAATATTAGTCATTTAAAATAAGCCCTTTATAGTTTTACATGAGGAGAAAATTGATTTTTTCAAACACATTTAGATTGAACTTGAAGTGGTATCCACACTATCTTTGATGGAATATGTACTTTGATAAATATACTGATTTTTGTTATGGGTTTAACAATATCTGAATTAAACCGCTCATTACTCCCTGACACATAAACCATCATCGCAAAGACTGACAGAGTAAAACCTTTAGCTTTTCAATTATATGAATTAATAAAAATAAAATACTTTCGAGCTTCGAAAATCTTACGTTTAATGCAGTTTCCCATCACCTACCTTATACTGATAAAGGAAATCATAAAGCACCTGTAACCCTTTCATAAAGCATCATTGACAACTTTCATAAAGAATCACCTCGCACTGTGACTGAGTTAACCCCCTGTGGTTTCGAATCTCGCTAGCGTCGCTAGCAAAAATATCGATTAGTAAAAAATTATCAAATTGTTCCTGCAGTGGTATTGCGGGTTTCCCGGCCGAACACCGAGAATTGCACTGGCTTTCCCCCACCACCAGACGGTCGGCGTCTTAGAACTCTGACGTATATATCCAGTAAGAAGATGTTGTATTTATCATGCTAATAAATGTTAAAATTCCAACAATTGTTAATTGTTGGCATTTTAACATATCTGAGCAGGATAAATATCGTGCTCAGCTGAATTGAGCATGAAAAAATATAACATTGGGGCCAGGAAACGCCACAACTATATATCTTATTACGGGAAACAAAACATCTTAACCCTTAAAGAGCCACCTATAATTTACAGGAGACATTTCAAATTTTGGTACTTTTTTCAAAAATACTTTGATATTCCATGTCAATCGTGCTTGATATTTCATGCGAATCGAACTACCATGGATAATTTTTCTGAAAATTAAGAAAGATGTCACAAAATGTGTCGCCTACCGCAGTCAATATTGGAGCTTTAAGGGTCAACCAACTTTGCTAGTATTAGTTTTATCATGCAAATAGCTTTTACCATGTAACTATTAATCGAATATTTTCCTGGCACAACATCCTGCGAATGAAGTTAAGTGTCCGTCATTATAGTATTATTGTAAATGGCAAATGACCAGATCAAGCTAGTGTGTGGATAGCTGGTTTAATATTTATAGTTTATTATTAGTTTTGTATTAATAGGCGTGGTTTGACCCTTGTGTTGATGAAAAGTACAATTTTTGAGTGTTATCTTTCACAGACAAAAAGTAACAAAATAAATTCAATGGCTTTTGAGATACTTTGTGTTAAAATTGTAATTTTATTCATTTTTACCTTATTTCTAATTAAGCTTTATCATCTCATACTGATTAAATGACATTAACCCATAAAAGCCTAGCGTCCTTTTTGTGGAGCATGGTCAAACAGTGCAGACCCAGGTCAGACGCCACAGAACGTGGCGTCTGATCAGGGTCTCCATTGTTTGCTTTAAGAATGTTCTATTAAAATTCGAACAAAAGTAAAAAAAAAAAAAATACCACCCAACAACTCTTAAAACGGAAATGGAAAGGTCCAATTGATACGATTGGTAAAATTCATTCGGCTTAAATGGGTTAACTTAACTGACTTGCTTAAGCTCGACTCTCTTGGATGGAGGTTGCATGAAACAAGAACATTATGTTCTCTACAAAATTGTGCATACCACCCACAGACTACTTCACTCAGACTTATTCCAGGATATATCGGCACACAATTACAAGCATCAGCAGTTTTCCACATCTACAGATTGGTTCAAGTACAGCCCAGGTTCCCCCCAGGAAAGGCCGATTGGACCCACTCTGATAGGCGAGAAGTGTCTGGGAACAACTTTTTCTACTTCTTTCTTGTTCTCAGTTTTGCATTCTTGCGGCATCTTACTAGTCTACCCTTTCATTTTTTTCTTGCGCACCACCAAAACATTGTCAAGTGTTACAGCTTAGTGTAACGATGGAGATCTAGCTATAGATATGATGTATTTTGTGAGGTCAGTGTCCGTCAGGGAATAGGGTCCGACGTAGAACATAAGCAGACGAGATATTGGCTTTTCATTATGCTGAGGAACAACTGGGCAGTATTGTGTCGGCTGGTTGGAGCTTTGTATTCGCGTGACATTGTTTTGTTGTTTTCATGTGTCGTTTGCACTTTTGATAACAGATTTTGGAATAGGTTGTTTGTGGTACGATGTCTCGTGGAACCCCAGATCGCACTGATAAGAGAGTCCGACGACAAAACAACTTAGTTTGTAAAAGTCACTCGCAGAAATCTGGCCGAACTCTGAATATGAAGCTCTCTGTACGAGTTAGAGGAGATTGGATAGCCGTTCCTTGCAAAGGGAACGAGAAAATTAGCTGGTTCGGTGAAGAAACCCTGAGGAGATACTACAAGGCGAAGGCCAAACATGTGGATTCACAGACCGAAAAAGTATTTGAAGTGAGGAAAGCAAAAGGAGGGGCTATACTCGACAAGGATGATTCCGTCAAAGATGTTTTGGACGATAATGATTTTGTTACCGTCGGTAAGACTATTTTGTTCACAATCGTTTCTAGTCGTGAATCTAAAGAATGCTTGCCATCAGGTCAAGGGCCAGACTTTTTTCTATCAAGCATTGGCCCATTTAACTCTTTGCCCCTGGGAAAATTTTCATGCTTTTTTGTCGTCCGCTGATTTTTTTCAAAATCAATTTTATCGAAAAAATGTTTCAGGAATACAATCAGAGTGTTAAAAAGCTTGGATCCTGATCAGGCCCGACAAAACGTCGAACCTGATCCGGGCCCACATTGTTTGCAAATATTATCAGCAGGCGACACTCGTAGTAGAAAAGCAAGTACAGTGAGACCCAGGCATATAATTTGAATAGAATGTTACATAGACACATTCAATTGAAACTTATATCATGTAAATATATCGATATAATCTTGGAGTAACGTTTTTGCGTAATTAATGCTCTGCTGATTTCCAGCAAGCTCCCATGCTTCTAAACATGAAATGTTTTTTTTATTTAATTTTAAAAACAAAAAAATAAGATGATAAAATTAAATAAAACACAACAAAACAAAAACAATACCCTGCATGCAAAGAGTTCATATTCTTTTTTTCCAGTCCTTGAAAGTGATATGTCAAGTCCAGCAACTGGTCCAGCAGAGCCCGTGTACTTGGAAGAAAAAGTGTATCCTTTTGCAGAACAATGAATTATTAGATAAAACTTATTCCTTTTCCCGCCAGTTACGAAGTTTTGTTGTTTGCTCTGTCTGCTCACGATCTTATGTAGCATATATTGTAAACAATGTTGACCCAGATCAGATAGCTCCCAATGGACAAATACATGGCTTCTGAAACTTTGGCTGCGGACTGAGGATATTTAGTGCTACAATAATCTATGGCCATTATAGTATATTAGTAACAAGTATTAAATGGATATGGAAGATTCATATGGAACGTAAGCAAATTGTACAGTAGGCATTAAGATGTGATACAATTCGAAGATGGATACAGGCTTTTGAATGTGACATAATATGTTCGTTGTAAAATATTATTATATATTTTTTTCTCCATAAGGTAGATGGAAGTGTTATGAGCCAGCGCACTTGCCTGTGATTATATAGGCATATTGATGGGTGTTTTTAAATTGTTAAAGAAGAGCAATCTCATCCTCATATTGTTTTGTTACACTTGTCTATGATTAGCGTTTGAACGAACACTTGTGATGGTGCAAAAGAAAATTTGGCTTGTCAAATACTTATTTTACCATAGCGACTGAAACGTACAAGCGCAAATAGAACTATGGCCCGACTTAACGGGGTAGTTGTGGTTCTTGATCACCTAAATAATCGATAAGTCAATTGTCCCCCTTACACCGTGGTCACTTTATCGAGAAATCGATTGTATCTGAGTTCAGGTATCGATGGTATTCGTCTCGCATTGATGATATTGCTGTTCAGTACTGGTGCTGACGAATGAGGCCTAAGAGGGTACCCAATTATACCATCTGATTATTTTACCAGAATTGTTGGATGGATTTTTCATTTATATAACATAAAATGTGCTCATAAAATTTGTTTCAAATTGGAGTATGCATGCTCCAGTAATTGAAATCAAAAAAAGGGTTTTTCATCTTAAAATGTAATACATGTGTGCCCACTATTCGAATGTTCTGAATTGAGTCTCAAAACAGCCCTTGAGTACTGCATTTCTTCATGTTCATAAAACACATGGGCCACGACGTGAGAACAACTGTCATGGGGGATTTGCTAACAACAAAGGCGCAGACCAACCTGCGCATCCGCAGTGATTTAGAAATAACAAAGCTTCACCAAACTAGGCCGTCGGCGGCGGTACGGTCGGTTTGCCATGACCACTTTTTTAGTCCGAAAAAGGTTTTAGCAGGACCATTCTTTGGCCGAATATGCTTGTTGGTCTGGTCATTTGTTTTCAGTTTCCTCTTGACTTAAAGCTTATTTTTAATTAATAATTGAAGCGTACTTATTTACCCCAGTGTGCCTAAGGCGGGTGTTATAAAAACAAGATTAAGAAAATAACACCTGTGTTAACGACAGCAATTATAATTAAAGGATTATCGATCATGCAGCAGAACGTTCTTTAATCTGAATGTTATTTCTATATCAGAACAAAACAGAACAATAAGTCATATCTCTTTGATAAGAGAAGGAGCAGAATATTATTTTAATGTTTTCCAAAATGTAACATTTTTTAACGTTTAACCGTATCAGTAATGTTGATGCAAAGCCTGATCTGAGTCTTCTCTCGGTTTAGAATCATAGGTCTAGACTCGAACCAATATACCTAATAGCTCCATTTTATTTCGAGGTCTAGATAATAAGGAAAAACCCAGCTTAATATTGCGAATATTTTATTATCCATCATTTTAACATTCGCTTTTGGCACTCAAAAGAACCGTCTCACTGTGACAGTTCTTCGAGTACATGCTCGGTTCTTATCTGGATCCAAACGGTACATTTTTTCGAAAATAAAATCAGCTGACATCTGTAAAGACTCGGACTGGGTCCGAGCAGAATACGTCACTGGTCCGAGGTAAAGAACATTGAGTTTGACAAAAAGGTCTGATCAGCGTCTTCGCTTCAAAGTAAAAAAAAAAATATAATACAGAAATATAATGCAGACAGAAAAATGCACCAAAATTCACGAGAACAGTGCTTTAGGCCAAATCCTTATCAGCTTTAAACACAGATGAGCGAACTCTCACTGAGTTCCCGCTGTGTCAACGTAAAGATGACCACATCATAAAACGTGTGCCAGAATAGTTTGGAGCAGGTCAGATTATGCAGATAGTACATACTCATAGCAGTTTCTTGTCTTCATTGCTACTTTATGCATGAATTTTCATCTAACCATATGGGAACAACAAATGCGCATAATAGTTTATCTGCGCAGTCTGATCAGCCCCATAATTGCTGTTTGCTGCTTAAATAGCTTTACCTTTTATTAAATTGTTTTTGTCAGTTTTGGTTCTCAGGCCGGTGTAAAGGGATTTGAGCCGCCACATGAGATTTCCAACAATGTGGTATATGCGACAAGCAAAGACTCAAATCAGCCTGCGCATGCGCGCAGTCTGCTCAGAGCCTTTGCTAGTTGCTTGAATATTCTATAAGTAATAAGCTACTGACTGAACACCATTTGGAGTTTCTAAGCTTCAAAGGAGGCTGCACCGGCTCGTCTGAGTCTACACTTGTCAAAATGCTACATTGTTGGAAATCACATGTCGCGGCTCATTTGTTTAAATCCGTGCATTCTGGGAATATTTAACCGAAACTTATGGAACACAAACAGCAATGGTTCAGGTCAGACCTGCGATGTACAATCTCACCAGGACCTTTGCCGTTAAATTCGCCCGAAGAATTAAATGGCCTCACAAAAATTATATCATAAGTTTACAATTTATTTAAATGTTAAATATTGCAAACAATACCAGCCCGGAGAGATGTGTTGTTATGGAGTATCTGGATCTACACTGTTGCTTATGCTTCATTTATAGGACCCTTCGGCATAATATATGCATGTCTTTTACGATACTTGCAAAGTCTTAACTAAATAGAATTTCAAACGAAACTATTTGCGCAGTCTGAGCATCTGCCCATGAAGTGACAGTTTTGGTAGTATGACTGAAAGAGGTTATTATACTGAACAGTTAAGACCCTGACGAGAAGCCGCATGATAAAACTAGTAAGATAGGTGTACAGTGCACGAAGACTGAGATCAGCCTGGGTGTCTGATGCACAACCATGTCGCATTTATTTATGCATAAGTTTTTAGGTGAATGGCAAGTCTGCAACACATGACTGTTTATACAACACAGTTTATACAGAGTCGTTTATTCAGTAAAAACCGTAAAATCAGTATTTTATTACGATCAAGATAAGACATTTAGCCCCAGGGATTATCTGACACCTAGGATTATCGCATTACCCGTTATGAGCGTCTCAAAATCCTTTGTCAGGTGACAATCGAAAACGCCCTTAACAATCGACGAACGCGGATGAAAAATCGCTAGAATCAGTGTTTTCGATTTCTATTTGTAACCAGTGTGGCGACAAATAGCAATCGGAAACTCTGTTTCTAACTATTCTGATCTATGTTCGCCGATAGTATTAACGTTTCCGAATATCGCCTTTCCGGTGTGAGAATGAAGTACGAATATTCTGCCAGACGAAGTCTTCAAAATTAATTTCTTTTGCAATAGATAGGCGTTAATAATAATAATAATAATAATAATTTTGTTTGTTTGTTTGATTTGATTCTTTACGTCCCATCAACAATATTTCAGTTAAAAAGGGACGGGTCTTCCTGGGTTGAACCAGTACTAAGCTAGGATTAATGTTCTTGCTCAAGGACACAACGCAGTGACGCCGGTGAGGCTTGAACCCGTGGCCCTTCGGTCTCGAGTCAAGCACTCTACCACTGAGATAATAATAATAATAATAATAATAATAATAATAATAATAATAATAATAATAATTGTAATACTTAAAATAAAAAAATAAAAATAAAATGAAGCAACTTGTATTTCGGCGATTTGTCAAAGCCAATGGTATTTTACTTCTTACGTGTTACAAAAATTATAATATTTTTTTCATAATCATGTCTCCCAATCAGCTAGGCTTTCCCTTTCTTTTAAAAATGATGTTAGATTTCTTGACATTCTCTAAGTGCGGGAGCATTTTAGACCCGCAATCCAATTAGGACTTAGTCATTTTCTCCGCCCTTTTAAACGCTTAGGCAAGAAGGCGCTAAAACTCAATTTTCAACCTAAAAATGACAGAACTAAAATCTTATTTATATTTATGAAACTTATATGGTTGCTATTGTTGGATGATAGAGATACCATTTATAACTTATAAAACATCGAGAAAATATCGGAATATGATTGTTTTGGGGTCATAAAATGCTCACCCTAAGCATTTTCATTCAATTTACATAGAAATGAATGGGATTTTACGAGTTAAAAAGATGAACAATTTGACAAAACTAAATATTAAGTTATTTCATATTTGTTTATATCATTGTAAAGATAAAACATTAAATTTTCTTGTGATAACTTATAAAACAATGGCAACTTAATAATAAGTTAGTTATTAATAATTTATTTAAAGGTTTGTATACTTCTCTGTGTAATTGACGCCACAGATTTAAACAGGTAAGTTGCGGGAGTGGTCAATATTCAAGGGAGATAATCGGGCAGCTAAAACCGATAACAGCTGATATTGTCCCATATGGTTTAATTCCATGCTGACTGCGCTCTTAAATTTAGTGTCCTTTATTGTGCTCTATTCAAAGCTATATATATATTGACTGAAAAACACTAATGATGTAACATTTAGATCAGTTGATAGACAAAAGCTAGACCTTTCATAAGATACTTATGGTACCGTAAAATTTATATTTCTAGAGACACATCACAGTTCTACGAACATCAAAAGTCCCTTGTATTCAGCTTTTTAAAGCTCTATTTGTTGAAGGAATTTGTGACACACGTGTATCAGTATATGGTATTTATGCTTTGTGCCTTTCCTTGTTGGTTTTACACATGAAATGTAAAGATTAGATGCTTTTGAAATAGTTTTAGCCATTATAGTGCTAAATTCAAAATTCATTGTGGTACTTGACTGCCAATAATGTGTTTATTCTCAGTCTCCGATAACAGCTTTGAACAGCAAAGCATATTTATGTATATTTCAGACATTCTAGATAAGTATATCATTTCATTTGGACACCAATTTTGACAATTAAAAGTTAATACAGCCGTTTTAGTCTGTTGACATTTCAGGTTTCTCTCCCGTATGTAATCAACTGTTTTTGGATTGTCAACAACAGGACCTTTATGCGTGTATTATTTGACTAGCTATAGGTCCATCGATCTTTGTCTCATTGCTTTCTATTTATGCTGAAAGAGACTGGTATTGCAGACCATATGTTTTTGTGATTTTGGAATTGACCCCCATCTAAAGATAAAAGGTAAAAACAAAGAAGCTTTATTTAACGTCGCTTATTTGAAACAGACATTATTTTGAACTCAATATGCTTCTACTTAACTTACCACAGACCAAAAACTAGTGTCACCAAGCCGACTGAGGTAAGTTAACGTTATACACTTGAAGACTTTACTTTAAAAACGCAAAATCGAAATTCAAAATATTTACTAACTTTTAATGTCTAAATTTTATTGAGACTTGGCAAATATGAGCATCAATATGTAAGCAAAACATGTTTTGAATTTTATGTAAAAATAATAAATAATGTTAGAGCAACAGTCTATCAAATTGCAATACACTATGATTCTAAAGTTGCAATTTGAAATTTGTCTAGAAATTGGACACGATTTAAAGTTATTGTGATAAAATATTTTTATTAAAAAATCAGAAACAAATTACCCTTGGAGCCCTACTATTCGTCTGGCACTGACAGTAGCAGGCCGAAACGGATATCGTCGATGTAAATATCGTCGATACACAATCTACGTAATTTGGCTCTTAACGCCGGTCGCCATTCTTGGCTGACCAGACCTGCGTCGGTCTTTAACTGTCCCAGTAGCCTGGTAGGGATCTCTGAGACGCTATATAGTTGACGGATGGCAATTATAATTTCTGGCGACGTCAGAAGCACGCACGCCAGCTTTTAACATTCCAATTGCACCAGATCGTTCATGTTCAGACAAACGAGGCATGAACAATAAAGTTATAAAACTAAAGCTGTTGTGTTTTTATACATATATACTTACAAGCTACACGTGAAATGATAAAATGTTTTGCTGTATTGATTCGTGGGGACGGCACGTGCAAAAGAATGTAAACCAGTAATGCATAGCTGGTGGTAGCCAGTGTCTTTAAAAACACCGGTTTTGGGTATAGATAGAAGCAGAGTGTCGTTATCATCCGTTTTTATCTGTTAAAGAAGGCAAAAAAATGTTATGGATGCAAAAAATGATAATTTTCATTTCTTGCGTTTTATAGTCCTTCAGTGTATCATGATTTGGTTTGACCTATTTTCATTCTGTAAGATTAACCCACATATATTGAAATAATACATGCGCGGACCCAGAGAGAGGGATAGGGGGTCCTGACCCCCCCCCCCCCCTGTTAAAGTCAATGAGTAAAGACTTTCTACAGATATAATTAATTTAATAACAGCAATGTGAATAAATAGTCCTGGAACTCCAAGTAGATATAAAGCAAACGTAATGACGTCGTTGCTAATTACGTTGATGACATCATAGTTAAACAGTAACAGTAACTCAACAATGCAGTGTCAGTGTATAAGTAATTTCCCTTGGATAATGCTTTGGTAGTATAAATCAACATTAATTATACTTTCTTTTTCTTTTCTTTCCTTTTTATGAAAATATTCAACTTACATGAAAGATAAAAAAATAATAGCATGCCTGCTAGAATTTTGAAAAATAATCCTGTGGATAATAGCAAGGTATGTTAATATATATAAAAGAAATCATTTTATTCCAGTCATTATTCAAAGGAAATTATTAATATCTCTCTTCTCCTTCAATATATCATATATCAAATGAAGAGGAAATCATAAAGGAAGGAAAACAAGCAACAGAAAGAACAAGAAAGAACAGAAGCTGGAAAATAAAGAAAGGAAATTATTAATATCTCTCTTCTCCTTCAATATATCACTCAATTTAAAAATGTTATCATTTCAGCAAGCAAGTTCCTTTAATTATATGACATAATTTGTTACATTTGAATAAGATCATCTCTACCATCTGTTTCACATAACCTGCAGCTAACAATTCTTCTTCATGCTCCGCTAGAAAAGCTGGTTCCAGTTTGATACCTGAGCTTAAACTGTCTTGTTCCTCAGCAATACCTCCCTTGAACTTTTTCAGTGAACTTTTTGCTGCCTCATATAATGTATTCTTATTCCCATAATTCATGCCTGTCAAAACTAGCATTTTCTCTTCCTTACTAATATTCGCTTTCTTCAGAAGCTTGAACGCCAGTATTTCTGATGGCAAAACCATCTTTAATTTTTCTGTTTTTCTGTATCTCAAATCAAATGATGCAATATATTCTGTAATGCTCATATCCGATTTTCGCTGAAAGTCCTCGAATTCTTCAAATTTCTCCAAACCATCAGCAAGATCATCCTTTTTGAGATGATCATCCAGAAATGCAATCAAAGTATTAAGTCCATCATCTTCCTTCAAATCATCGATTGGTATCTGATCAAAGACCTTTTCTCTGATCTGTGTTTTGTCATTCTCTGGCAGTGACAAGGCTATAGCTATTCCTTGTTTTTCCTTTCTTAGTTCTGTCACCTCCCTCCAGGCTAACAGTTCTTGTCTGTATAGCTCATATGTTTTTGAGCCCAAATTGGGTGGATCAATTCTCATCGCCATAACAGGATCAATTACACAGTTTTTCACAACACTCAGCTATTTTTGTGGTTATCTTTGCCGCTATCCTAACACCAGTCAGCAAACCTCAAACTGCTGAACACTGTACAATATTGAATCAACTCTTTCAAATGGTAAATACTGCCCTCAAACAGTAACAAGTCCTCTTTAAATATAAACACCTTATCTACTCCACAAATATTACTGCCCTCAAACAGTAATATGCCGCTGCCCTCAGACAGTAGAACGCTAAATGTTATCTCCAACACTGAAGATATACTGCCCTCAGACAGTAGAACGCTAAATGTTATCTCCAACACTGAAGATATACTGCCCTCAGACAGTAGAACACCAAATATTATCTCCCACACTGAAGATATACTGCCCTCAGACAGTAGAACGCCAAATATTATCTCCCACACTGAAGATATACTGCCCTCAGACAGCAAAACGCCAAATGTTAACCAATACACTGAGGATATTTTTTTGCCCTAAGACAAAATATAATCATGCTCTTCCTTTGAAAAAAAATCAACACTTTCCTTTCTTTATTTTCCAGCTTCTGTTCTTTCTTGTTCTTTCTGTTGCTTGTTTTCCTTCCTTTATGATTTCCTCTTCATTTTCTTTTTTTTTCTATTCTTCTAAATGTTCTGCAAGTTTATTGTTCCTGGCTGCATCCTTTGTCCATATTGGAGGAACCTCGCTCTGCTACCATTGTTAAAGTCAATGAGTAAAGACTTTCTACAGATATAATTAATTTAATAACAGCAATGTGAATAAATAGTCCTGGAACTCCAAGTAGATATAAAGCAAACGTAATGACGTCGTTGCTAATTACGTTGATGACATCATAGTTAAACAGTAACAGTAACTCAACAATGCAGTGTCAGTGTATAAGTAATTTCCCTTGGATAATGCTTTGGTAGTATAAATCAACACCCCCCCCTTGGAAAATCACAAGTTCTATAGGTTTATATCGAAAGTATGCAGTTTCATTTTGCATTTTAAGAGGTTGCCTGTCAAAAAATCTATAAAATGATGCATTTCTGTCCCTGAAGGTTGCAAAGAGTACAGACCCTGCTAATGGAATACCTCCTTTTGTGACAACCCTTAGAACTAATGCTGTATACTGGAGAACATTTCCTCCAGTGTTACCTTGCGTGCTCGCTTTGCAAACGAGACCTCCTTAGTTCAATCCTGGACGAAACGCACCATTTAATTACTCTCAACTAGGATAGGCTTATGAAAATCCAATTTTAAGGACAAATTTAATGATCATTTCATATGGCACTTTTTTAAGAAATGTAGAGGACACATTAACATTTTTTTCTGATCAGAGGTTGAATAACAGACGTCTTTAAAACATTATATACTATTAGAGGATGTTACATGAGTGCTCATGTTCTATTGAATTTATTAAACGAATTGAGGAAAAGAGATAAAATGCGAGGCTTGCCGAGCATTTTATCTCTTTTTTGCAGCAAGTTTAATAAATTCAATAATACAAGAGCACGGATATTAGATTCTATTTATCATATGACGTTACGATTACTTTGAAATCTCATTTTTGCTGTAAAAACGTTAAAATGTTGTCATTAAGAACGCAACGTTGTTATGGACGTTATGACATTCCCGAAAATCTGTAAACCATTAGTGGCATTATCGCAAACAGGAAGCACACACGCATGTACTCGCACCTGTCGCCTTTCGCTCGGTGCACATTGGAATTGAACCACCATTTTTATTAAAAATATATTATGCGATCACTGCTTGCATGACTCAGGGCTTTATATTCAGAAAAAAATGACTAAAAGAGAAATGATAAACTGTCAAAAATTTTACTTTTTGCTATTTTTCACAACAAATTATGTCACTACAGGAGTGCGAGAATTGAACGGGACAAGCCAAATATCGCTAGTTACCCATAATGCAAAGGGCGAAATGCGAGAGATCTAGATGAGGTATCGCCAGTTCTCGCGAGAATGCCTTTAGTGGTTTATCGATGTTATTGCATGGTGTTATTTTACTGCCAGACAAGACGTCAATTGATAAGATAATTTATTGCACTTTTCATTGATATTTCAATTTAAATTGAGCCAGTGCATGAGATTTCCAACAATTTGGTATGTGCGACCAGCAAAGGCTCAGACCAGCCTGCGCATACGCGCAGTCTGATCAGAGCCTTTGCTAGTCGCTTAAATATTCTATGAGTGTCAAGCTACTGACTGAACATCATTTGGAGTTTCTAAGCCTAACAGAAGGCTGCAGAGGCTCGTCGGAGTCTACACATGTCAAAATGCCACAATGTTGGAAATCCCATGCACTGGCTCAATTGGAATATCTCGCAATGCACAAAGTGTAAATGTATGCTGGTGCAATAAACAAGTCATTGTATGGTTTTGCATATGTACAGGCGATGATCCACTCGCTTATGCTTGGATTATATTTCCGTTCTGATGCACAAACCATACAATAACTTCTGCACAATTATTTAGTTTGCTTCCAGCCATCGTCTCTTGATTTATCTGTGCCTCTGGTGCTTATAGACAATCCTAGTTTTTGGACAAATAAACTTTCGAACTGTCCTTATTCGTTCTCTGAATAACCTTATCACAACAAGAACAACGTTCGAAAATATCCCTTATTTATATATATACTAGACCAAAAAAGAAACGCCGCATATAAAACATACATTGTATATGGGGGTCTTTCGCCAATCTCTCGCAAACGATTTGTAGCAGTTTGAGCGCTGATTCTTGGATTATGAGTTCATGGGGTTGTCGTAGCTAGCATTGTCAACGGACGAAATTGATTCACCAGTTTAAACCTAGGTTTTTATCGATCATGACGTCGCGTCATTAGGCGATGTCATCATGAACGCGCACGGTCTCACATTGTTCCAATTTGTCAGAAACGTTGCCTAAGACGTTCAATCACCCTTGCATAGCATCGAAATTGTTGGGCTATCACCGATGGCGTCACTTTAGCTTGTAACATTCTTATCGCCTTTTCGCGTTCAACATGTGTCCGTTTTGGCAACGTAAATTAGCAATGTGTAACTTTTAATTTTAAATTTTTAAAATGTTTTCAAGCAAATTGGATATTAGACTAGTGATTTCAAGAGTTATTGCATGTGTATATCTGAATAAAATGAATGTGCACGTGAAAAACTTGAAAATAAAAAGACAGCCAGTACACTGGTTTGGATTGACTGAGCTCAATAAAAAATGGGAATAATGTGTGGCAGGTATAGTAGCGAAAAATAGATAGCAGATGTAATTTTGTAACTCTCATTTAACGCGCAATATTATTAATTTTTGTATGCGGCGTTTCTTTTTTGGCCTAGTATATTAATCTGTAGTCTCTGAATTCAAAATGAACTAAGTAATAGTTATACCTATTTTATACCACCTACATCAGTGTAGACCTTGCAAATTACGAGGTATTTCATGCTAAAAGTCGGTAATAGTGGTATAATTCACCATATTGTCTTTCGTTAACATGATTGGGTGTTCTTTTATAAAAAAGTAAACGGCGTTGAATTATCATTGGAAAAATACCACCGTATTTGCCATATTAAGCACATCATGTGCACTGGTATGTTTTTTGCGATAAAACAGCGATATTGACCTGTTTTCTTTTGGCCAATATGAAAAGATCCGGACATATGACACACTATTTCAATAGACAAAAATACGTCACATTCAAACTATTATTTAATTGCATGTATAGCCCATCTAGTTTACATTCTCTTTTGATCGGGGATCAGATGGAGCGATTAAGATGGAGAAGAGGCTTTTAGTTGTACCTGAGATAGCTCGGCAAGCCTCGATGCCAAACGACGATCCTTGGGACATTTTTTCTATCCTACCCTAACACTCATTTGAACATTCAAATACACATATTCAAGAATGGTTTTAAAATGGAATTCAATTATTGACCCACCGAACCTAGAAAAATAGAATTTTGGAGACAGTGCAGATCTAGATCAGCTGAAGAAATAATGTTTCTGATGAAAGCACTGATCAGGATATACACTGTTTTCTCTGCATCATGTGATTTCATTGTTTTGAATTGAATCAAGTCATCGTATAAGCTGGAAACAGGCCTGGGTGTGGACCATTAGTTTAGTCAGCAAGGCAATTGTACATGTGAACAAACATTTCTACTCTTACATATCGATAACCCAGACGTGACCCATGCCGTTACTCTGCACCCATAAGACGCAGCGTAACGGAATGGGTAACGCCTGGGTTATCAAGGATGACATAATGGTCATCTAATGAGAGTTTAGTATTTATCGCATACATTATATTAAAAGCATCATTCAAATATGTCTGAGAAGCTTTCTAGTGGGCCTAGATGCCAAATAATGGCCAGACTTAATCTGCGTCCATACTTTGTGTGTCAAAGCAGCGAACTTAGTAATCATATCAAAGCGGGCCGCTATATGTCCATCAGCGAAACGTCATTCGATGGCGTTTCGCTGACGGGCCAATAGCGGCCCAAGGCTGTATGCTGGCTGGGAAGGCTCTGGTGATTTGCGTTAAGTTCCAAACACTCATGAGCCGGCTCAATTATATTGTAGTATCTGTCACTTGATGGTAACAGTCTTTCTACAGATGATCTCGTTCGACTGGGCAAAGGGCATTACTTGTTGAAGGTAAGTGGAACAGACCGCTTTAATTTATTGCAAAAAGGAACAATCTCATTTTCGTCAGTGTTGCATGCGACTGAGGAAAGCTCCATTTCCGTGCGTGCGTGCGTGTGTGCGTGCGTGTGTGTGTGTCGGGACTCTTAAGATTATAATTTTTCAACATTTGCTTGTTCAAAAGAATCAGGTCACAGCAGACCACCCTTGCATTCAGCGATTCTTTTTCAAACACGTCAGATGGATAGCGATGTCAAAGCACTTCTCCATTCACACGTTTAATCATTTTCGGATGATAGAAACTACAGCAGACTGATTCACATGTTTTTAAGGTAACAACAAAAAATTAATAATGTCTTCTGATGCCAATTTTTTGATGGCGCTTAATGGGTTACAGTTGAGCCACGTCGTTATCAGATATTGTTTTTGTCCTACTGGGAAATTTTGCATGCTTTTTGTCGTCTGCCGATTATTTTTTAAATCATTTTTTTTTCAAGAATGCCATAAGAGTCTGAAACCGTTTGGATCCAGACCAGGCCCGACAATTTGTCGGGCCTGGTCTGGGTCCAAACTGTTTGCAAAGGTTTTCGGCAGACGACACCAGTAGGCCAAGGGATACTCATTAGTTAAAGTTCTGCTGTCCTGCCAGCCAAGAGTGACAGTGACGTCATGTTTTTACCAAGTTATGAGAGACTTATGATCGATAGATCACTTGTGTATTAATCCTAGGATTAATACACAAGTGATCTATCGATTCGCGTTAGCTCAAGTGGAGTGTAAAAGTTATTGTTCTCCTTCACAATTGTAAATAAATATTACGGCACTGTCACTCTTGGTTGGCACGACAGTAGCTTGTTCCCGTAGCTGAGCAGGCAGGGTGTGTGTCTTACTTACAAACAAGTACCAGCAGCAGAACTTCATTTGATGTATCTTACATTGTAGCTTACTGGAGAAGCGGAGGAGGGTGTGTTAAAAACAAGGGCCTTGTTAGAAGACATTGTCAATAGTAACAAAGGTAAATGGAATTATCAACCATTGTGGTAGACTGGCCCTAGTCCTTAACCATTTTTCATCAATGTGCCATATCTTAAAGTTGTAGCTCGTCTTACTCTGATGGCTCTGTTTTAAAACAGAGCCATCAGAGTAAGCCTAGCTACAACTATATGACACATTGATGAAAAATTGTTTTAAGAACTGGAGCCAGTCTACCATTGTGGTATTGTGTAACCTTTTTAAACTGAATCGATCAGTTGGACATTCTAATTCTATTCTAATTTTAGGGCTGGTAGATGATATTATTCATTTTATCAACCTTTTAACATAATTTCCTAAAGCAAACAGTGGAGATCCTGATCAGACACCATGTTCTGCGGCATCTGATCCGGTTCTTCATGTTTGCCTTGTCCTATTAACATGTATTATTTTTGTATGGGTTAAATGGGTTTGCCATAGCCATTATAGTTTTCCAGACAAGGCAAATGGCTTCCATGCGAGCTGAACATTTCTTTTACTTCAACAACAGCAGTATCTAGGGCGAAGATTAGTAAAATTCATTTAAGCCCCCCCCCCCCCCCCCCCTGCGGCTTAGGCTGCTTTCCATTCTAAGGCGGTGGTCCTGATGTTGTTGACTTGTTGTTTATTGTTACTCCCATTGAGGGAGTCTGTAAGTGTTCTATGTCTTGAAGTACGTTACGTTATGCGCATTCTATATAGTTTTGCAATCATCTTGATGGGGAAGAGAGAGTTGGTTGTTTTGCTTAGTTTATCTTCCTGGTGTCTAGTGATTTTTGTGTGCCTCTTCCTCGCGGTGCCATGGGTTTGTCTGCTGTTTGTGATTGTGGTATTTCCTGTTCATACTCATTTACTATTTTAGAATTGCAGAATCTTTGTCAACAATGTTTAAAAATAATCTATATCTGGGCTCATCAGGACAAGGGTTTAAAATCTAATATCTTACTCACCCTAGGACCGATAAATAAATGATATTTAAATTTTAAATGAAATAATCTTATATTTTTTGTCTCCCGACGTAAGTCGAAGGAGAATTTTATCCGTCTGCCCATCTGTACGTAGAAGCATTGGCGGGCTACTCCTCTTGCAGTTTTATTCCGTTCTTTTTTAAGTTTGGAAAGGTTTTTCTCATAGTCCCAAGATGTGCAAATCATTTGGACATTAGCATCACATTGCTATTTTTGCAACTTGTGAACTTAAACTTACTCCGCACCTCAGACACATTGAATTGGTACGTTTTGGGCGCAAACCCTCTTGCAGTTTTATTCCGCTCTTTTTTACAACTCATGTATGCCATCTCAGGCGCAATAAGGGATATTCTGTGAACTAAACACTACTAACAGTTTTTTTGTGATATTTTTAAACTAGCAGTGTTTTGCTCCTTAGGCTATCTGAAGATTTGCATGTGATTTGGACATTATCGACACACATTTTTTTATGAACTTGTGAACTTAAACAATTTTCAACACCTCCGACGCAATGAGTGGGTACTTTGTTAACGCAATCCTCTTACAGTATAATTCCTCTCTCTTTTATTCAACAATTTTGCAAATTATACCCACCAGTATTATTTAACCCGATCCATCATTTTTCCTGCAATTTCTAGATTGTCTGACCCATTAAAACTCTTCTTACTTCTAATTTAGTACTGTGTCAGAATGTTCTTTTTAAAAATCTTTGCTAGCTACATATACTCGAAATACTAAGTGTCGCTCAGCTACACATACGTTTAGACAGAATGGGGTTTATTTTTAGATCGTGTTTACCTATTGCTTTGTTTATTTACAGTTGTCTATGGCATTACTACTGGTTTTGGAAAATTTGCACGAACAATTGTTACCAAAGACAAACTTATGTAAGATTCTTATGACATCCTTACTGCATCTTTGGAGGAACACAAATGAGCCTCGTCGCGACAAAACCTGTCTTCGGGGTTTCCGACAAAGTGAGATTCAAACCAGCCTGCTCAGCTACAGAGACTAGCTAGAAAAATGAAATTTCGCTAGTAGCAAGCTTAGACATTGTACTTTACAAAACGTGTATAACAAAGGCGCTGATCAGACTGCGCGGATGCGCAGGCTGGTCTGAGCCTGTGTTGTTCGCAAACCCCCCGAAGACAGGTTTTCTCGCGTCGAGGCCCAAATTATACTCATATGAGACATCGGTCTGAATGTCAAAAAATATTTTAGATGGCAGGCTCTTGTAAAAAACAGTATCAGTCCAAATGTCATAAAATGTAAATCGATTAACGAATATCGAAAATAAAAACGAAAACTATAGCATTTTGAGAATCAAAAGTTTGTAAATGATCGATATGATGAGTTTTGATATTGAGAATCTGATATTTGACATTGGTCTAAATGTCAAACTAGCTTTTTGACCATCGTAACTTGACCAAAAGTAACAGTCTGATCAATGAAAAACGAAAAACAAACTGCATTCTTAGACTGACGTTGAGTATCGAAAAACGAAAAACAAACTTATTTCTCGCTGCTTTAAAATATATTCGTAAAATGATGCATTTCAGTGCATTTGTTATTAGGTGAAATACTTAAATATGAAGCCAACTTATTATTTTTTTATAAGTTACATTACAGGCCTGTCATCATTTTAATTCTTAAATCCACCATATCTTTTAGATTGTATACTTGATAATGGACTAAATGTAAGTTTTGTTTTACAGAGAATTACAAGAAAACTTGATACGATCACATGCTGCTGGTATGTTTTATCTTAAAACTGTATTAGGTCTCTGAAACAATGTAAAAAGGTTCGTTTGGTTATAAAATTGCAAGGAAAATCATGGTGCAAATCAAATAACGATCAAAATTTGAACAACACTGAAACTATCTATTTATGCCTGGTAAATGGCTTGTATTTTAGATACTTGCAACGCTAGGATGCCTAGGTAGTGTGAAATCACTTAACTGGCTATACAATTTTAAACTCTCTCGCATCCATCCTGTCATAATAGCAATAATGTGAACAAAGAGAAATAGTATTGACCACTTAACATTGTGGTGCAAATTATGAATTTTGTAATTGATAATTGTGTACAACTTGATCAATGGCTCATACAGTTCTGATATATTTTAGGTGTTGGTAACCCGCTGTCACCTGAAAGGACACGTATGTTGTTAGCTCTTCGTATTAATGTTCTGGCAAAAGGATACAGTGGTATTTCTCTAGAAACGCTGAACAAATATGTAGCAGCATTTAATGGTAAGTATGAGTAATAGCTGTATCGGCAATTGGTACTTACTGTGCATGACAAGAAATTCGCGCTTATCATGCCATAAAGTGAACGATGCTTTGTTTAACAGACTGTTGCATATATGGTCGCATCGTTATTATAAAAGCAAAGACAAGTATTTATGTTACTTGTCTAATATAGAAAACAATTGACACTGCGAGTCATAATCCTAGAAAGCGATACCAATATGGCAAACAGTATCCAAATGATAACCTTTTTAATAACATATTTGATTGACTTATTTTCACAGCTTTATCTTAAGTATCACATTTGAAATACAGTGTATGGCTACTGATTGGACATCTATCATTTCTTGCAGCTTCTTGTTTACCATGGGTACCTGAGAAGGGAACAGTAGGGGCCAGTGGTGATCTTGCCCCCTTAGCACATCTTGCTCTTGGTATGATGGGTGAAGGAAAGATGTGGAGCCCTAGAAGTGGATGGGCAGATGCCAAATACGTAATTGGTTTACTAATTAGTTCCGTTTATTACTCCTACGCAACTAGCATGTTAGCAAAGAGGTAGTTCATGAACTCGTATTTGGAGATATAGCTGTCATGCAAATATAAACAATTTGCAGTAGAGTGACAGGAAATTTAATACTGATTGGCAGATTGGGATGTTTAAAAGAGGTTAAGCCAATGGACATGCTACTTGGAAAATGTAAATTTTCAAATAGTTGTTTTCCTTATTTTCAGTAACATATGTTGTGATACACATTGAAATTACCTCTATGAGGCAATTGCAATGTGGTCCTACAACATATGTCTTTTCAATGAATGAGTTTTTCACCATAAGTTTTTTAAACAAATTCTCAACCACTTTCATTTATCCTAAGAAATAAGCATGTAGAAATGGACAACTTTTCATGCAGTTTGTCATGCACCTGGACGACAATAATAGACCGTCTATTTTATGCTTCTGACAACTTATCTTGAGATGTTTAATGGGAGTATATTGCTAAATTACTAGTTGCGTGGTTGTAATTCACTAACAACAATAGTGGCCATGGATCCCATTGTTTAGGATAATCTACGAAAATATCTAAAGTTTGTTTTTTCTAACTCGTATATTCCTTCTTATACCACCTTTACCAATTTTAGCATGAAATATCTCGTGATGTGCATGGTCTACACTGATGATGGTGGTATAAAATAGTTATGCCATGTTTGTCCACCTGTACGTAAGATAATCCACTCGCTAAAGCTCGTGGATTATCTCCACGTACAGGCGGACAACCCATGGTATAACTATTACAACAACAATAGTGGCCATGGATCCCTTTGTTTAGGATAATCTACGAAAATATCTAAAGTTTGTTTTTTCTAACTCGTATATTCCTTCATGTTCAAAAATGTATAGCAGTACAATATGGCACTTTAAGCCTATTTATCATTATATGTCACAATAGGATTATAACAATCCACCATGAGCGTCCATGTAGGATAGAGATATCTCACCCGAGGGGTCGGAAGTTTAACC
Source organism: Loripinus fragilis (assembly GCA_964019695.1). Lineage (NCBI taxonomy): Eukaryota > Metazoa > Mollusca > Bivalvia > Lucinida > Lucinidae > Loripinus > Loripinus fragilis. The sequence goes on along the minus strand of OZ026520.1, from coordinate 19,880,178 downwards.
AGGGACGAGGCTTGCCGAGTCCCTGGTTAAATTCCGACCCCGAGGGTGAGATTTCTCTATCCTACATGGACAGGCTCATGATGGATAGTTTTTCTCCCACTTTTCGAAGGGTTTTTGCCAGAACATAAAAACTCCATGAAAACCTGAAATTTCTAACTTTTTACTCGTTTGGTTTACATTATTTCTGAGTTCACGAGTGTTTTTATCGGGCATTAAAATGGGTGTAAACATAGTTTGCACCTTGATATTGTCGGGAAAACACCCTTGGAGCATTAGTTAAGTTGCATTATGCAAAATAAATTCCTGCTTGGCTCCCTGTGCCACTAGCGAAACATTGCCGTTTTCGTCACGCGGCGCACGTTCGGTGACGTCATTAACGTTATATGACGTCAGTAAGTTACGCTTAACCTTGGTTGGTGCCTTTGGGTTACCTAGGCGCAATATATTGGTCCTTTAAGTATCCTTTTTCGGGATAAAAGAATATTTAACACTGCCCATGTAAGAAAGCAGTCACGTGGTCATGTAAGATAGAAATTTCTTACATGAGCTGACAGCCTATCTTATATGGGCAAAGGTGGGAGAAATAGAAAATCCTGATTTCTTTAACATGTCCATCTTAGGGTCTAGACATTCATATCATTTCATTTTTTGGTTTATGTCAGCAGCGAAGGCGATAATAACCAATCACATGCGTTAGTCAAGAGTTTGCTGTATTTCACTGCTTGGTTTTGTATACTTTTCTTTTAATTTAATATGATAGCATACTCTATCCTGCAGGCTATCATAAATACTTTTTAAAACGCACTTGTCTGAGATAGAAATATAAGACTCAAGTTTTAAATTATAATGTATAAATATATACTGAGTGTTCAATTACAAAATGCACAGTGTTTGCAAGAATACTCGTGTCCAATGAAAATGCACCACTAACTCTAATGACTATAATTTTCTCCAAATCTATTTTATTCAAAAAATACCTAGCATGATGATACTTGAGGGTATTAGTCAGAACATGAACATTTAAGTATGCCTAATATAATCACAGTAAATTAAAAGTATTGTTTTAACTCAAGAGATCGAAAGGAAAAAGCCACCAATCTCACTATCTTGTATGTCCACCATTTTAAATCCACACATCTTGACATCGACGTCGCATACTATGCATAAAACGCCTTATCCGGTATTGTAACGTCATAACGCCAATTATTGCCCTATTTTTTAGATCCAAATAGTACATTTTTGGATCAATATGGCCACCACATATACGGGGCTTGAAACACAAAACATGGAAGACAAGAACTGGCGCATAGAATCATTGCAGCATGGAATGACACAATATCGGATACAGACTTTTATTTGTAGTATGCCACATCAGTTCCAAGCTGTGTTGAATTGAAATGGTAGACATACATTATAACTTGTGTAAAGCGTCCACGTTCTGCATTCTGCAATACTTTTGGCCTGCAATAAGCGATAATTAGTCATGAAAACCAATTTTGGTCTTTTTGAGAGTGGCCGCTTTACACAGGTTTTACTGTATTTCGTATGCTATATTATGTTTAACTTATTTCACTCTGTTACAGGTTTTAGAATCCAACAGCCTGACACCAATTGAACTTGGGCCTAAAGAGGTATATATGACCTGATTGCAGTTGATTTCTGTTCAGGCTACATGCAAACACTTCTCATCACATAAGCGACAGATGTGGCCTTAGACAAACATGTACATCTGTGATGGCTCAGTTAAATTGTCCTGTTCATACGCAAATATGAATTTTGAATAAGATTTAGAGTAAAAGCTAGACATTTCGCACAGTTGAATATTTACCAGGTCGCGTAGAGCAGTCGGTAACGTGTCTGGCTACAGATGCGTGTCTTACTGCAGTTCCAGGGGTCGAGAGTACGCTCCTGGCCCGGTCCTATACTTTCATGGAGATTTATCATAAAATAATTTCTATGGTCATTCTCCTCCCTTCAGCTGAATCATTCAAGAAAGGCTGTTGGTAGTTACAAGCGAAGGTATGTGCTAACCGCTTGTTCAAGCTTGCCCAGGAAAAAGTGTGGTTAGGTGAACTGACCATCCCGCCATGACCATAGCTTGGGACGTTAAGCAACAAAAAACAAACAAACAGTTGAATATTTGTACATAAACATCCTTAGTAGTACTTAATTTACTCCCTTTCTGTTATTCAATATCATACATGATTATGCTTTGAAGAATAATTGTCTCTTATCTAGCAGTTTGTCGCCCTTAGAAGGACCTTTCTTTGGCCTTGACCAGCATTTTATCTAGGCACCAGACATTTCCTTCAGAAATAAACTTTATTCGGTCACTTAATTCTATTAACCTTTATCAGACTTGGCATTAACATAATCATATAACCTTTGAAATGCTTGTTCATTTAGTTGAACACATACATGATATTTTGTTAGTTAGTGCATATATGCGAACAACTAAGGTTCAAACGCATTCTCGTCAGAGCCCTTGCTGTTCGCGCACACAATTGAATTGAGGGACATACGAGATGAATGCTCTAGGAGCAATATAGGCCTCGAGCTCGACTAGATAGCTATTCACTGTGATTATGTTAAAAAAGTGATCGACACACATATGCGATAATTAGCGATATTTTGGGCAATTTTCAAATGGGCCTCGATGCGAGAAAATCTGTCTTCGGAGATTTTTGGACAACAAAGGCCCAGACAAGCCTGCGCATGCACGCAGTTGTTATTTATTATTGGAAAGTATTATATCGAACTTGCTACAACCGAAATTTCACTATTCTAGCCTAGTATCTCGCGACGTGCATATACATGTAGCAATATAATCATACCCTATAGCAACACGATGCACTAGTAGTCAAAGTAAATTTTAAACTGCACAATCACCTTAAAACTAGAAACTATCAAAATATATTCTTACATCACTGTGCTTACTTGAACTTAGTATTGGTATGTAGTTTTCTGTGGCATGCCAAAATTCAAAGGAGGTAGAGCCGTGATATCAAGTTTAATAGATGGCAGCTATATTCACAGTATATACACTGCTCAAAATATTTCGGAACAAACGACGTTTTGCCATTTATCACCATAAATACGCACTCATAATTGGACCCTACGCGTACGGACCCTAAGCGGGAGTCAATCATAAAAGTTAAGGCCATGTTTGTCTTGCATTTGAGCCGCGAAATGTGATTTCCAACAATGTGGTATGTGCGACTAGCAAAGGCCCAGACCAGCCTGCGCATACGCGCAGACTGGTCAGAGCCTGTGCTAGTCGCTTGAATATTCTATGACTGTTAAGGTACTGACTGAACACCATTTTGAGTTGCTAAGCTTAAGAGGAGGCTGCACAGCTTCGTCTGAGTCCATTCATGTCAAATTGCCACATTGTTGGAAATCTCATGTCACGGCTCATTTGTTTTACGTACAGGTGGCAAACCATGGAGTTTCCATGTTTGTTTGTTTTGTTGCTTTACGTCCCAAGTCAACAGCTATGGTCAAACCATGGTGTAACTGATTTATACCACCTACATGTACATCAGTGTGGACCTTGCGCAATACGAGATTTATCGTGCTAAAGTCGGTAAGGTGGTCAAAACAGTATTAGTTTTACCTAAGTAACTTTCCAAAAGTCCCAAAAAAGAACAAATTGCATGGATTGCCCTTATGGCCCTATAAAGGCCAATTTCATCTAAATTATTAATTAATTATGTTGTTTTTATTCCAGGGACTGGCTTTGATCAATGGAACACAGCTTATAACCTCACTTGGCGCCGAAGGTAGACATTTCTTCAGTCCAAATAAGGGTCAACTTTGTTAGTGAGTGAGAACTTTTTGAACCTGTCAGCCAGCATAAGCTGACGAGGTTTGCTTAATATTGACAATGCCCAGGATTAATGTAATTTACAAATAGTGAATTATTTTATATACAGCATACACAATTAATGTATTAAATGAAATGTTTATTGGATACAATAAATAAGATACGTCCACACTTAAATGTTTGATATTTAACCTTTTGAGTGCTAAACGTGAATACTGTAAATGACAATGTTTTCTTTTTACATTTAAGGCTTACAGTGTTAATTTTTTTTCAAATTCTGGTCCTTTGGGAATATTGGGGTCTAAAGGAAAGCAGAATACCGCTTAAGCCGGTGCTAGGAGGCGTGAGAATTGCTGCACTTTCAATTAGTTCTCATGAACAGGCTCAATAAAACCGAGTCTGCTGTTTTCTTATATTGTAGGTTTTCTCTATTTCTGAAGTATCCGTTTTTCCAGATTATTTTGTGGACGTGATAGTTGGTGTACTTTCTATTTACCTGGATAAACGGACTGGATAAAATGGAGTCTGTCGTTTTCAAATTTTGTAGGTTCTCTGTATTTCGGCAAGGTCAATTATTGCTTGACTGCCTGATCCTGAACTTGCAGGTTGTTCACATGGAATATCTAGTATTATGTCTCATAAGAAGGATTAATCTTAAAAACAGTCCATCTTTAGTAATAAATGATACATTCAGGATAAATAAACTTCATAAATCTAATATAGGTTTCAGAAAAAAATCATGTATGCTTCAATTTTTCCTATTAGCAGAATCCTACAGGATGGATGAGTAGTAGGGAGCATTTAAGCAGTCAAATATCCATCAGTCGTTACAAATATTGTTTTAAAACGACTTTCTGAATTTGTGGGCGTTCTGCTAAACATAATAAAATATGACCAGTAAAATCTTTAGCTAAAACACAATACACGTATGGAGTCTTGGGCAAAGGTATAACGTCAACAAAAAGTATTTAAGCCCCCCCCCCCCCCCCCCTCACAGTGGCTTCGGCTGCTGTTCGTTCTACAGCGGAGGTTCTATCGTGGTTCATTTTTTGCTTATTGATGTAGCTCCCATTGTTGGTGGGGATGGCATTGTTATTGGTCCTTGTTTTGTTATATACCATATATGCAGTACTTAGCGTTCTCTCTAGTTTTGCAATCATCTTGCTAATAAAGAGAGAGCTGGTTGCTTTACATTAATTGTTTTCCCGATTTTTTTGACTGAAAGTGTTCTGTGTCTCTTCCTCATGGTGCTGTGGGATGATCTGCAGTTAGGGATTGCGAGGTATATCCTGGTCACACGAACTTACTTTAACATTAAGTTAATTTTCATACCAATTATTATCGTTAAAACCCTTTTCTATGACCAATTCGTATATCATGGCATGGCTCATATATAAATTGATGGAGGGGGAAGTCTGTTGTTTTAGTTCCATACCAAAGCCATTTTCTAGGACAAATTTGTATTTATAAACTCTTTTAGTTTACTTACATATTTTATGTTGTGTTTTTTTTTTCATGAAATGTTATGGCCAAATTGAAAATGTAGTAGAATCTATCAAAGGGATCGTAATACACTGGGACTTGCGGATGGAAATGCGTGTATGCCTATTTCCGCTGTCTCATGTTAACAAATACATTCAAGCTGTGTTTACATCAGTTTATAATTTTGTTGGTAAAGGATATACTCTTATGAGTTGCCTCTAAGTTAAAAATGATAGTCTTAGATACTAGCAGCAAACACATCAGGACAAATTGACAGAATCCTCCAAAAATAATGAAATAAAGCTACAAATTAGAAAACGATTAACTCTTCCACGTTATATTGTAAAAGGGTCCATTGTTTTAAATAGAGTGTAGACAATCCTGGAAAAAACCCTGCAAAATTGAGATTGAAAAAAGAAAGCAAAATGAATAAGCAAACAGTGTTGACCTAGATGAGACGGCTCATATGAGCCATCTCATTTGGATCTACACTGTTTACCCATACCTTTCTCAGAGCTTGATTTCAAAGATTTAACCCTATAACAACCTTCCTGACATCAGCTACTCTATGTAAGAACATGTCTGGCAATTATTTTCTATTCACAGCGGTTGAAAGAGCAGGAGTTATATGTCGACAGGCAGATATAATAACAGCATTGACATTAGATGTTTTGAAAGGGACAACTCGTGCCTTTGATAGCAGTGAGTGCTTCTTTTAATTGTTAAAATAAGTTTACATCAATGGCAATGAACGCATACGTTTGATCAGACACGTATTGCACTGCCAAAATGATCTGAAGACTTTCAAAACATTTTTAAAATCTTATTTATAGAAAATGTAGAACATTTCTTTTTGCTGCTTGGTCTATGTGAAAAAATGCATGTGTGAAGCAGCGAATCCAATTAGAAGCCGATTGCTTTCCAATATCACGGTACAACGGAAACCAAACCGAATCTTGCAAATATAATTTGAGCCGTGGCATGTGATTTCCAACAATGTGGCATTTTGACAAGTATAGACTCAGACGAGCCTGTGCAGCCTCCTTTTAAGTTTACAAACAACAAACTGTGTTCAGTCAGTAGCTTAACAATCATAAAATACTTAAGCGACTAGGAAGGCCCTGATCAGATTGCGCATATGCGCAGGCTGATCTGAGGTTTTGCTGGTCGCACATACCACATTGTTGGAAATCTCATGCACTGGCTCATTTAGAATCAGATTTATGTTTTTTTTATATTGGAAGATAAAATAATTTGTAATATGATACAATCGATTACATATAACTTCAAGATCACTGGACGTCACTGTTTATAGTAATTATGTCGTAACCATGTGCCTGCTTTAATCCAATTCTGAAATATACTTGCTAGATCTGGTTCAGGTTCACTTGATTTATATATTGTGAATATTATAAATAGATAATTCATATGCCAATGATACATATCACATAAACACATGAACATCATAATCAATAGTTCATTCTTTATACACAAAACGGCCTGGATATCTTAGAATTGTCTGAATCATCAACAGTTTTAATATCTTATATGTGCTTGTAGTGGAGTCCTTTATAAGAATTTGGGGACACACACGATTGTTTAAGTATTTGTGGTCGAATTAGTGATTGTATGTTTTAGCATTTTATTATTTCCAAATTATCAAATACAGGACTGGTAACCATCAGCTACCAGATTGAGACTGGACGATGGGATGATATAACATTAAATGAGTGAAAATGTAAAATTTGCACTACAGCCGACATTGGTGATGAGTATCATTGTTTGTTTACTTGTGACTTTTAAAAGACTAACAGAAAATTATATTTGAAACCGTATTTTTTTGTAAAGCCAAATAAACACAATTATAGTGAGCTTTATACCTCAACAAACGAAGCAACACTCGTTAAATTATAAAAATTTGTTGCAATTATTATGGAACAAATTCTGTGTAGATTGTTTTACCAAATGATTGAAACGAATTATGTTCCAACTTATATGAAGATTTTCATATATTCTTTGTCATTTAAGATTAATTTCCTGCCATGGACTATATTTCCAATACAATAATATTGTATTGTATAGTACACTGTATTGATGTATTATGTCTAATTTCTACATAACATGTATGCGTTAATCTCTTACGCCATCTGTGAGGGGCTTGTAATGTATAGTTTTCAATAAAGTTATGTTCTGTTCTGATAATAAATAGAACAAATCAAGGCTAAGCATCGTTTATTCTTATTTATAAGCTTATGAATTACATTCTATTATGTAATAATTTTATTTGTATTTATTGCAGACATTCACAAAGTGCGTCCTCATAAAGGTCAAGGCATTGTGGCTCGAAGGTTAAGGTCATTATTGCATTCTGATACGCATCCATCCGAAATAGCTGGTATGTAATGATAATTGAAACTTTATCTTATTGACAATACAAATTTGCTTGGCTCAACTTAGTCCTTTTTTAGCTTACCTGAGCCGAAGGCTCAAGGTGAGCTATTGTGATCGGTCTTCGTCCGTCATCCTTCGATCGTCCGTCTGTACATGACATCTCCTCCAAAACCATTGGTCCAAAATTCATATAGCTTCACATGAATGTTCCCCATGATACCCTCTTTCAAAATTGTACAAAATTTACTGGTTCTGCGCCACCGAACAGGAGGGCCGCTAGAGCTCCAGTTAGAAATATTTTAAATGATATCTCCTCCTAAACCTCTGATCCAAATTCAAACTAATTTCACAGAATTGTCCCTCATGATGCCTTCTACCAAAATTGCACAAATGATTTTGCTCCACTGAACAAAGGGGCTGCCAGAGCTCTAGATAAGAAATGCCTTTAATGAATTTCCCTCCTGAACCACTGGTCCAAATTCAAAATAATTTCAGAGGATAGTTCTTCATAATGTCCTTTACTAAATTCGCACAAATGGTCTGGCCTTGCTGAACGAAAAGGCCACAAGAGCTCCAGATAAGAAATATCTTTAAACAACATCTCCTGCTGAACTTCTGGTCCATATTCAAAACAATTCCACAGAATTTTTCCTCATGATGCCTTCTTTTAACATTGCACAAATCGTTCCACTATATGAACAAAGGGGCTGCCAGAGCTTTAGATAAAAATGTCTTTAAATGACATCTTCTACTGAACCACTGGTCCAAATTTAAAATAATTTCACAGAAATGTTCCTCATGATGCCCTCTACCAAAAAATGCACACATGTTTTTGCTCCGCCAAAAACGGGATTGGCAGAGCTATAGATAAGAAATATCTTCGAACCACTGGTCCAAAATCAAAATAATTTCACAGAAATGATCATAATGTTGCCCTCTACCAAAATTGATCAGAAGGTTCAGCTTGGCTGAACAACATGGCTACCAGAGCTCTAAATAGAAATATCTTTAAATCTTTCTCATTTCTCCTTAGCCACAGGCCAATACATCATCTACTCATGTGCTGGACTCAGATGAGCGATCCAGTGCCATATGGACCTCTTGTTGTTTAATTTAATTCCATTGTTTCCATGAAATGTTACAGTGCATAAGTGACAAAACCACTGTGCGAGCTAGACAGAATTTTTGTTTAACCCTTTTATGCCTAATGTTGGTGGTTTATTGTTCTTTGTTGCTCTCACTGTGTGTAGGGATGTGGTGGGGTGAAGGGATGTTTGTCTTTGTCTTGTGATGTATTTCTGAATTTCCCCACTTGTTTTGCAATCATCTATCGAGCCACGCCATGCGAAAATGTTTCTTGGGGATTTCCGACCAGGTAAGATTCAAACCAGCCTCCTCAGCTTCAGAGACACGCTTCATCATTGAAATTCTCGATTAAGCAAGAGTGAGTATCCTGCTCTCAAGGCAGCAAACAAAAAGGTGCTGATCAGACTGCGCGGAAGCGCAGGTTGATCTGCGCCCTTATTGTTCGCATATGTCATTTAGCAGGTTTTCGCATGACGTGGCTCTATCAAAGTATAAAAGGGCTGGTTCAGGAAGCACAGTGGCTCAGTGGTAGAGTGCTTGACTCGATACTGAGGGGCTGCGGGTTCGGGCCTCATCGGCGTCACTGCATTGTGTCCTTGAGCAAGACCCTAGTACTGGTTCAAACTAGGAAGACCTGTCATTTTATATCTGAAAGATTGTTGGTGGGACGTAAAGAATCAAATCAAACAAACAAACAAGAGAGTTGGTCCCAAGGTTATAAAACTTTTCCATGCTCAACTCAACTGAAAACGAAATTACAACTGCTTATAAAAGCTAAAATATGGACAAACGAAGACGTTTCTTGCTCTAAGTATCTCATAAGTTGTATTAATTATTCTAATACATGTTAAAATGTCAATAATTGTTAGCATTTTAGCATTGGTGAGCAGTATTAATTTCGTGCTTGGCTGAGTTGAGCATAGAAAAAGTTGTATATCCTCAGGTCAGATTGCTTTACTTTAAATGTGTTCTTACTGTCATGTTGGTATCTGTATTCTTTGTCTCTTTCTCAGTTATTACGAATCCACCAACAAACCATTAAAGCCTTATATTCTTGTAGCTGTTACAGTAAAACCTCGAAAATTCGAACTTCGATTATTCAAAAAAACTCGCTAATTCGAAATAAATTTAGGACACAATTGATTCAGAAAATAGAGCATATATACTTAGTAGTGGCTTGACCTAGAAAGAAAATGACTGAAAACCTATTGACTGGTATGTAAAACATCAACACTTTTAAACAATAGCAACAGTTTAGCTGTAGTTTTGTTTCACTTGTTGCAAAGAGATTTACCATTTGAATGCTAAGAAAACCATTCTGTCATGGGCAGATTCTAATCTGCATCTAGTTTATGTCTATTCCAAAAAGCCCCCTTGTCTAAAGTGTTTGACAAAAACATTAAGTGTTAAGTGTTCCAGATTAACATTTATTACATGACTCTATCTAGAGGATCAAAATACCTGGCACGACTGTGGTTAAAGTTCATTGTACATTTAAGTTGTCAGATTATAGGAAAATTCTTGCATGGAGGTGTTTGCTATCTTGTTTTTATTTATATTCGTTTGGATACAACATCCAGGATTGCTATCTTTATTTTGCATAACCTGTTACATTCAGTATTTTGTGTTTTCAGAAAGTCACAGATTCTGTGATCGTGTTCAAGATGCTTACACCCTAAGATGTACCCCACAGGTAAATCTTAAGCTTCCTGTGTAAATGTTGCAACGAAAGAAGGCGGATATTTTAAAGCAAAATGACCAGATTCAACAAAGTACATATTTTACATATATTTGTCACATGACGTCTCGTCTGGGAGTTATATAGCGCCATGCAATAAAATCGATAAACCACTAGTGGTTTACAGATTAAGCAACGTAAAGTAATAACGTCCATTATAACGTTGCGTTATAGATTGGAAAAATCTTGACACTTTCACGAAAAAACGCGACTTTTAAACATTTTAAAATCTTATGATAAATAAAATCCAACATTTGCGCTCCTGTATTATTGCATTTATAAAACTCTTTGTGAAAAAGTGATAACATGCTCGGCAAGCCTCGCATGTTATCACTTTCCCCTAACTCATATAATCAATTTAATAACAGATTAAACTTATGTAAGATCTATTTTGAATCCACTTTTTATACTACTTATTCATTGTATTATACTTTATCAAATAAATGCAAGCTAAAATTCTATTAACTTTAAGGACCCCAATTGCACAGGGGGTTAACTCAGTCACAGTGCGGGGTGATTCTTTATGAAAGTTGTCAATGATGCTTTATGAAAAGGGTTACAGATTCTTTACTTTGGGTTAATGATTCTTGACAAGATGCGATGCTCATGCCAGAAACGGGGTGAAAATGGTTATATTAGATAGTTTTAGAGTCAAATTGTGTTAAAAGACATATAAGCAGCACGTTTTATGATAGTCTATGCATTTATCGTACAGTTTAGCTGTCCAACAATTCACCAATTACAATAGAGATGCTAAGTTGCAACAAATGCCATATGTGTATATTTCATAGATTTATCGAACAAAACATGCTTGGAAACGAACCATTATATTATATATTTGGTATTTGAAGCTTAAATTCTTCCTTAAATATACGTTTTAGCCACTTTCAAAAATTTTCGAAGTTAATGGTTCTTTATGAAAGGTTACAAATGCTTTATGAGCCTAAAATTCGGGTTACAGGTTCTTTTAGAAAGTTGTTACATATTCTTTATGAAAAAAGTTACAGGTTCTTTATGAGACAAATGCAATTTCGTCCTGATATACAGCCGTAATGCATTTTTTGCACCGATAAATGGGCCGCAATGTGAGATTTCCAACAGTGTGGTATGTGCGAGCACCAAAGGTTTAGACCAGCCTTCGTATAATGTGCAGTCTGATCAGAGCCTTTGTTAGTCGCTTAAAAACTATTTAGCGATTAGCATTTGAAGTTTCTTAGCTTAAAAGGAGGTCGCACAGGCTCGTCTGAGCCTATTTGTGCCAAAATGCTACAATGTCCATGTGCGGATCCAGAGGGGGGATAGGGGGTCCAGACCCCCCTGGAAAATCACTAGTTATAGTTATATGGGTTTCTATTGGACCCCCACCCCTGGAAAAAGTTGGACCCCCCTGGAAAATGTGTAATAAAACCATTGGACCCCCTCTTTAAACTGTAAAATAAGTTTAGGAGCCTGGACCCCCACCGATTACGATTCAGTTACAATGTCCAAGAATGCATTAGGAATTTGTTATGAATCAAGCACGATTTTTCGAATCGGGGAATTCGTGGCCAAGTTTTGAACAGTTCAAATTTTTTGATCCCAATTCCCGATAGGCCTACGAATTGCAAGAACTGGCTACGGATTGTATGATTCAGTTATTATTAAGATCTTCGCGAACTGAGTACGTTTAAGCCCACGAATCCAAATATTTGTCAATTTGTGGTGATTCGTGGGATTCGGGCCCTGTGTGGATTAGGGGCATAAAACAGTACTTTTTGCTCATACTTTCACTTGAAACCGACAAGAACCCTTCTTGAATAAGCGGAAGGTGGCGAATGAACGTACGTACTTGTATATATCTGTTTCCATGACCAATCTGCAGGAAATAATGGACTTTGGTTGGGTCGCAATGGAACTCACGAACCCTTGATGAACAGCTGGGCTTGCCTCCGACTGAGCTACGTGACCCAATAAAATTATACTCTCATATGAATATTACCGATAGCATGAAGGTGTACCACTGGACTGATATCCGTCCTAGATACTTATATTGCCCCTATGAATTCATACCAACCGCTACCATTCCAAATCAGTGATAGAGTGCTTGACTCAGAACCGAGGGGTTGCGGATTCGAGCCTCACCGGCTTTACTGCGTTGTGTCATTGAGCAAGACACATTTATCCTTGCTTAATACTGGTTCAACCCAGGAAGACCCGTCCTGACATAGCTGAAAGATTGTTGACTGCGACATAAAGAATCAAATCAAACAAACAAGCAAGAGCTACCATTCCACATCTTATCTTATGCTGTCCAGAAAATTAATTTATGTCTGTTCAAACATCTTTGAGATAGTAGAAGAAGAAAAGGCAAACGAAGAAGTATTTTAGAGGAATGATGATTTAGTTAAGATACATCAATATCAATAAAAATAAAATAAAAAAATCATATGAATAAAAATCATATCTCATCAGACTCTATAATTGGGCCGCGACGCGAGAAACCCTGTCTTCGGTGTTTCCGACAAAGTGAGATTCAAACCATCCTGCTTAGCTACGGAGACTTGCTAGAAAATTAAATTTTTGCTTGTAGCACATCTAGATATGATACTTTCCACTAAGCGATTTACAAAGGCGCTGATCAGACAGCGCGGATGCGCTAGCTGGTCTGTGCCTTTCTTGCTTGCAACCACCAAAGACAGGGTTACTCTCGGAAGCGCATATGTATCGATATCAATAATTGAGCCGTGACATGAGATTTCCAACAATGTGGTGTGTGCGACCAGCAAAGCCTCAGATCAGCCTGCGCATACGCGCAGTCTGATCAGAGCCTTTGCTAGTCGCTTGAATATTATATGAGCGTTAAGCTATTGATTGAACATCATTTGGAGTTTCTAAGCTTAAAAGGAGGCTGCACAGGCTCGTTTGAGTCTACACATGTCAAAACGCCACATTGTTGGAAATCACATGTTTATTTTGTTTTGATTCTTTACGTCCCATCATCAATCTTTCAGTTATATAGGGACGGGTCTTCCTGGGCTTGACCAGTACTAAGCTAGGATAAATGTGTCTTGCTCAAGGACCACAACGCAGTGGCGCCGGTGAGGCTCGAACTCGCGGCCCTTCGGTCTCGAGTCAAGCACTCAACCACTGAGCCACTGCGCTCCCGGAAATCACATGTAACGGCTCAATTATATAAGTTACAGCGTTGACCCAAAATCTGTGAGCCACGCTGTAATTATGGGTTCCGTGCCCTGGTAGGCCAATCTCATTATATTTTGATTATGAATTCACATGGTTATAACTGATCCCACGAAGGTGTGTCGCATACAACACTTAACCACCAACTCCCAAAGTCAAGGACACAACTTTGGCTCAAACCTGGTCTTGGCACAACTCTCAGCCACCATCTCCCAAGTTCAAGGTAACAACTTTAACTCAGATGTCTGTCCATCGATCATACGTGCTTCGAGTCCTCTCTGTATCTCAATAACAGTTTAAGACATCTTCATGGAACAGATATCAATCAACATAAGACGACATGTAATACACAAGGACTTTAACTCTGTTTTACCCTTTTTAATATATATATATGACCCGTTAAAACGGAAAATTGTAGATTTTGCAATTTAATCGTGTCCGCTCTTTAATAGAAGAACAGTTTATTATATGGTAAGACTAGAAATATTTTCTTCTAACGTGCTTGGACATCGATAAGATCCTCTTGCCAATTACAACAGAAGCTGTCTGCTTTTGTCGTATGCTGAATGTTTTTGAAGCCTCTTAGGCAAACAATGTAGACCCAGAACAGACTGTTGCAATTTGCTTCTGTGCTAATATAATTATCAATAATCTAAACAAATATATGCAGCAGCCAGCTTGGGTGTAATGATCAAAAATGCAGTTTTTGGCTAGCTTTTTGAGGTTGCATCAGACGTAAGTCCAGTCATCCTTTGGCTTTTATCACCGAATGAAGACATGTTTTTGCATTTTTGCAGACAGATGGTGCAGATTTGTCCACATCTATGTTGTTTTCTGTCAATTTTAAAAACTACACCCAATATTTCAAGTCCAGCTAAACTCCAGCTGATAAGTTTTTAGACCTATTTTTTCGCAATAACTTTTTTATCTTCAAGTTTAGCAAAATGTGTTCGCGATGAAAGTTGTAGGGGAGAATTTCCGCCAACTTCTCCAAAAGGTCTTGTGCTTGTGGCACAAATAGCTTTTTGTGTATATAGATGAAGATTTTGCAATACATTGCATTCGTCCTAAATTTCTCAGTCTTTTAATGACAGGTATAATTCGTATAGGCGTGACAGAAAGGGGTAGTTTCAAAAACTATTCGGACGCGGTGCATATCCCGTTCTTCAAAGGCTGTGCATAACATAAAACTGCCGTTAGCATACTCAGAATTTACCGTGCATATGCAGAATCAGCTTAAAGCAGGCTCATTTGTAGGAACTAAGGCTGGGTTATTGCATGGCGTGCAATTTTTCTCTTATGCACGTGCTATGAAATTAACGGTTTTGAGATGACCCTACTAGTTTAACGCACGAGCGAATCAGGCGCGATTTCTATTATATACTCAACTACAAAAGAAACCCATCAGTCACTTCTCAGGGCAATTATGAAAAACAGAGTTAAGAAATGAAAATATATTTGTACCATATTCCATAACAATCTGTTCTGCATCAATTCATTGAATAATGTAAAAGATTTACTTAAATCCGTTCATGCTGTACGCCAGTGTATAGACAAGGTGTCATTTTCAAAAATGACAAGTTTTTCACTGGAGAATGAAAATCTCGATCTCGTCCAATTCAGTTCACTTGAATTAAATTCGTCAAAAAAGGGCATGACTCTACTGCAGCAATAACTGCCTCATAACGAGGTTGAATTGAAAGCATGTAACATCGCACAACATTTTTGAGAATCCGAGCCCATTCTTAATGGAGAGCAACCTGAAGCCGTCGAAGATTCCGAGGTTGCACTGAACGATCACGGATGCATCGCAAGAGCTCATCCCACAGCTGCTCTATCGGATTGAGATCCGGGCTTACTAAACTATCGCGATTTGTTTTGGCTTCTACACACACTCGATGGCCTCGTCAGAGAGGAACATATCGGTTATTGGACGAAGCGAACTGATTTAGACGAGGACTCAAGTGAAAACCAATTGTCTGAAACTTGTCATTTTTAGAAATGACCCCTTGTCTATACCTTGGCTCACGGCATGAACGGGTTAAAGTAAAACAGTTACAGTATTCAATATTTTGATGCATAATTGATTGTTTAAGAATGTGGTATAAAATATATTTTGATTTCTTAATTATTTTTCCATAATTGCCCCAAAAAGTAACTGATGGGTTTCTTTTGTAGTTGAGTATATTTGAACAAGCCATCCATCGCTTTAGTAATTAAAGTAGGGCGGTGCTATGTAACTTTCTGACTGACATCTTGGACTTCGTTTATTTGCGCTTTGCTTAAAATGTTCAAAGAATGCATCTAAGCACAGAGGAACCTGCAGCATCTAGGATGTTGGAACCATTTGGAGAAGTTGGCGGAGATGTTCCTGAATACTTTTCATCGCGAACACATTTTGCTAAAATTGAAGATAAAAAAGTTATTGCGAAAAATTAGGTCTAAAAACTTATCAGCTGGAGTTTAGCTTTTACAGCTCAAGAAGAAAATGCACGGAGCGCCTTAGAGCCAGCTTGTATGCTTTAATCACTTCGTGCTACATCAGAAATTTTTGTCGGGATGCGGGGAAGGGGGACCAAGCCTTTGTAGAAAAAGTACTTGGGGGTTCCCCCTTCCCAAAATCACACGCACCCTTTTCCCGAGGTATGTGACTTGGATAATGCATAAAAGGATAATGTTCGCATATACATGAAGGAACCAATGAAGCTTGGCTTTTTAATGGCCAAACTTTAGATGTGCCGTAAGCGTAAGTGAGGATTATCGCCCGTACAGACAAAAAAGCCGTACACTGTTCTTTATCACACCAGGTAGGTGGCAATCGAAAACGTTAATACTATCGACGAACGCAGATCAAAAATCGATAAAACAGGGTTTTCTATTGTCATTTGTCGCCCGATTGGCAATCGTAAACGCCGTTTCTTGCGATTATTATCCGCGTTCGTCGATTGTTAAGAGCATTTTCAATTGCCGCCTACCTGGTATGTTTAATCTCAATACTGCACGAGCTTTGTGCATTGCTAGATGTTTCGTTTTCAAATTATGAGTAAACAACTCCAGCGAAGAGAACTATAATTGCAACTGCAGGTATCTGGCGTCTGGGACAGGGTTCACAAATAGTCTGCTTTTTATAGGTTAATGATTGGATATATCATTAGGCGAGGCAAGTTTGCGAATTTTGAAAAAAAAATCATTTTATTTTCTTTGGGTACTCAAAAGAACCGTCTAAATGAGACGTTTCTTTTGAGAATCAAAACATGTAAATAGTTGTTGTCTACATGTCTCTTTTTGTTTATCAAGAGCAGACTAACAAGTAAGATTAAAGTTATCATGGACAATGTTTGCCTTAATCTTTCATGCCAGTGTGGGGCGCAGTGGCTCAATTGAAGGTTTGCTAGTTCGAGACTCACAGACGTCAGAGTCACTGTGTTGTGCCCTAGAGCAAGACACCGAAAATGGTATAAAACAGAAGGATAAGAAATCGTCCTGATCCGACTGGGATGAAAAATATTAAAGCAAACAGATATTTTACCGGCTGCTTATTACTGGATCCATCAAGGTAGACCCATCCCGACAAGACGGAAAGATTGTTGACTCTGGCGTAAAGAATCAAGCCATGCAAGTCAAAACAAACAAACGAACAAACCAAATGCTCCTACTCTGCCCTGTCAGGCTCAACTCTCACTAATTCATGTGAAGTCCCTCCAAATATGCTGAGCCACCCCAACCCCATCAATCCACCGCATGCTCCTTTTGGGAGTTTCGAAAAAGACATATTGATGTACCGGATACAATGCTACAGTACTGGATGCTGATAGCAGGGTTTGGATATTTATGATGCATGGGAGGATCTAGAAAATTCTGTCTGGGGGGTTGGGTGTCCTGAAAACTCTATTTTAGTTTTTTCACAGAGGGCAGTGCGGACCTGGCCTCCTTTTCAAAGCATTTGGACCCAAGGGGTCCTACTTCTTCTCGAGGTTGTCAATAACAGTATTTCTAAGGAAACATATAACAACTTGTGATCTCCCAGGTGGGATGCAAACCCGCTGTCCCCCACCCTCGGGACACGCACATGCGATACTTAGCTAACAATCTGAACTCTGTAGCTCAGTCAGTTGCCCATCTGCGTAATATGCAAGCAGACAGGAGATCGCACCCAGCATATTTTTCATGGATAGTTGTTTCCTCTCCTGGTGACTCAAGAAGACCAAGTTGCCAGTTACTTGTATAAGAATGAGCAAAAGTAATGGTAAACTGCCCTACAGTAGGCTTGCATAGGAACACTGTTGTTAAGTTGACCACAGCTGTTTACCATAGACAACAAATCAAATCAAACAACAGTTAAATTAAACGAAATCAGAGACTATGTCTCGGCATCACTGATATAATATTGAAATAAATCTTAACCTTAATCGTAATGATAGGGCGTGATTTGCTTGACTTGCGGCAAATTTGGATGGGATTTGGCCCTTTTAGTCTCTCCCTGTCTCTTGGAGGAGTCCCAACATGACAGAAATATTGTTAACTTGGCCGTTAAGTCTTAATTCAATCAATAAATAAGTCGGGGCTTCAGTACAAGGTCTAATTGCCTTGATATTTGATTCTAAAACCATTAACATCTTTGCAAATTCTTTCATAAAGCATCCAAACCCTTTCATAAGAACCAGTTATCCATCATTCGTACAGGTAAAGAACCTGTTACCAAAATATGTTACTGATTCTTTACCACTTTTTTTGGCTTGTCATATTAGTCATTTAAAATAAGCCCTTTATAGTTTTACATGAGGAGAAAATTGATTTTTTCAAACACATTTAGATTGAACTTGAAGTTGTATGCACACTATCTTTGATGGAATATGTACTTTGATAAATATACTTATTTTTGTTATGGGTTTTAACAATATCTGAATTAAACGGCTCATTAATCCCTGACACATAAACCATCATCGCAAAGATTGACAGAGTAAAACCATTAGCTTTTCAATTATATGAATTAATAAAAATAAAATACTTTTGGGCTTCGAGAATCTTACGTTTAATGCGGTTTCCCATCACCTACCTTATACTGATTAAGGAAATCATAAAGCACCTGTAACCCTTTCATAAAGCATCATTGACAACTTTCATAAAGAATCACCCCGCACTGTGACTGAGTTAACCCCATGTGAATTGGAAAATCTAAGAATGCAGATCATCAGAAATAAGTATATAAAACTAACAATTCAACTATTTCTAAACTTTTTCCATATGGGCCTGTCTTCACGTTTTTGCGAACAACACAGGTGCAGACCAGACTGCGCATCCGTGCAGTTCTAATCAGCGCCTTTGTTATTCACTTTTTGGAAAGTATCATATGTAAACTTGCTACAGGTGAAATTTCATTTTCTAGCTAGTCTCTGTAGCTGAAGAGACTTGTTTGAAACTTGCTTTGTCAGAAACCCTGAAGACAGATTTTCTCGTGACAAGGCCAATATATAACCATCACCTCTCATCTCCTTTGACTTGTATTTGCTAACTTGTATTTGTTACATACGAGTAAAGCTGCTTCAAAAACCTGTTTGACTTGAGAGGAAGTAAAACAACTAAGTTGCATGACTTTATAATGTATTTTCAAAATGTACTTGGAGTATTGTGAAAGCTTTAGAATAATTATGCACCCCACTATCTTTTGAAACCCCTTTATGATATGAGCAATCAAATTTAGGGATATGTTTTGAAATGTATTCACATAAATGCGTGTTTGTTATGTTTCATATGCATGCATGTATATGTATGGCATGTTGAAAAACAATATAAAATGAAATGAATCCATTTCATTTATAACATGTAACATTTATTTACCTTCATCTGATAAAGTTTAACATATTGAAATAAGAATACAAAGAGAAACAAGCAAACATGACCCACAAACGCTTCAATGACACATCCCAGACTAACACAGGATGAAAAGCCCCAAAACACAGGCAATTAATAAGACACTAAAACGATCAAGGGCACAATACACATATCAACCAGCTCTCTCTCTCTCTCTCTCTCTCTCTCTCTCTCTCTCTCTCTCTGCAGAGTCACAGGGTTTAATTCTTCATAAGAATTATATTTCTTTCTCTGAAAATTGGTTTTGTCTTTGCAAGTTAGGCAGAACTCTTAGCAAGTTGTGCAGACCCTAATCTGACGAACTGCCTCATTATGCGTCATTTCATAAGGACCTTCGCTGTTTGTCAAAGTACCCATTTAGGTTTCCAGTTCACAAAGGGTTGATAATACAGGGACCCTGCAAGAGTACATACTCACTTTTGTCAAGATTATTTAAAGTTATTATAAAAAATATCATAAATGAAAGGGAGTAATGTGCATTATGTTAAAAATATCTTTGAGACTTATGATGGTTAACATAAATAGATCATGTGTGTTATGTGCTTTTGAAATACTTAACCAAGACTATTTTTTACAGAGCATCACAGATTCAATTGCATTGATACTATTTTCAGGTCCATGGAATAGTGAACGATACAGTAGAATTTGTAAAGGGAGTTTTAACAACAGAAATAAACAGTGCCACAGATAATCCTGTATCCTTGTTGTACATAGTCAAATTGAATACAGTGTAATTGACCAACACAGTGACATATCATTATTTGTGTAATGCTATTTAAAAATAATCTATACATAAATTTAGAATCTTGACATAATGAGAATTATTATCGTTTTTATTTTATAC
This sequence comes from Loripinus fragilis, assembly GCA_964019695.1. Taxonomy (NCBI): domain Eukaryota; kingdom Metazoa; phylum Mollusca; class Bivalvia; order Lucinida; family Lucinidae; genus Loripinus; species Loripinus fragilis. Next base: position 19,859,763 of record OZ026520.1, on the reverse strand, counting down.
TTTCTAAAACATTGGTATGATTTAACAATATATAGGTTTGCACAATTTTAAAGGGTTTTTGTGTTCAATAGGAATTTTATTAACCTGTTAGTAGTCATCTCCCTGCAGAATGCCTTGGCAGAAATATTATTTTAGAATATGGTAGTAGTAAAATGCATTTAAGTCCCCAATGTCCGTTCTAAGGTGGGGGTTCTGTTGACTTTTGTTTATTGTTGCTCCCATTCTGTGTTTTGTCCTTATTTGGTTATTCTGTACTTTGTGTCCGTCTAGCTTTGCAATAATCTTGTTGGGAAGAGAGAGCTGGCTGTTTTGCTTTAACTGGCATCCTGATGCCTTGTGACAGTCAGTGTTATGTGGCTCTTCCTTGTGGTGACGTAGGTTGACTGATTATACTCACTTGCTTTTTTGTTGATTTACATTCTGCTACCATGTCATTGCTGTTTATTAATAGTTTACTATATAAGATAAAGGCAGGTAGATAAACAACATCCATACTTGACATGGTTCCAAGGCACGAGTTTCTGTTGATGTGACTGCTATTTGGTCCTGGAAGTCAGAATAGAGTCTTATTTCTATAAATAGATGATACATTTCAATGATTTATCACAGGTTTATTGCGCACTCAACGTTTCTGAGCGTTGTGCATTGTGTATGCTTGGTCAGTTTTGTATTTTTGCTCACGCTAAACTGCACACACTCACTAACTTTTAGTGTACGAGTTTGGCTGTGGTTTGTGATCAGAGCACAACCTGGAAGCGGTTTTTAATCTTTTTGTAATGATATTCTTTTGATTGATGCAAATTTAAATGGTTCTACGGACACAATATTAGAATGTAAATCAATTCAATAGCATTCTAGAGACCACCATTTTCATCAGCATTCGCATAATGAGTGAGTCAGCGATCAACAGGAGGCTTATAGCCACCCCTTGTTAGGACACCATGCTTATACTTGCTCTGAACAGCTGCAGAAAATTAGTTACAGTCTTTGAATGTATCTCTTACAGATATTTACGTTCTTGAACTATTAGGGGATATTTGTGTCCATTGTTTATTTAATGCATATATTTATTATCTACTGGTATTTGACATTTTTTCTTGTTGAAATTTGTTTGTAATTGTCAACGTTTTGAAAACCAATGATTTAATAGGAATTAATGCTTCAAAAGAACTTTACACGCTAACATGTGCTTTTGTTTGAGATGATGCATTTCAGTCATTTATGGACTCTACCTTAGCTGAATAATACTAAGCAGTGAGGATAAAATTTTATGCTTAAGAACATAACATAGTGTCTCAGTATGGTAAAACAAGGGATCACTCTATTGCAATTCAGTACTCTACCACTTTCCACAGCATATGCTTTAAGAAAAAATTATGAACTCCTTAATGTATAAAAGATGGTATTTGCAGAACTTAATGAAATAATATCTGGTGGAAACTTTCATGGCGAGTATCCTGCCAAAGTTCTAGATTATTTAGCTATTGGAGTACACGAAATCGCTAATATGAGTGAAAGACGCACTGAAAGACTTGTTAATCCAGGTAAGCAAATTAATCTTATATCGTCAACTTTGAAATTTTATAAACATGCTTAAAATAAAAAAACAGTTATAAAAAGATTGAATGGATTGAAATAAATAATGCTTATATTGTAAACAATAAACTCGTTTTCAAATATGTTCTTAGAAAATAGTTATCCTTTGGAAGCAAAGAATCCACCTGAAAGTAAAGAGAGTGCAATTATATAGGGCCAGACTAGCTTGTTTTGGTCGATTAGCATCATTATTTGCTCTCGTATGAGTTCATATTTACACAAATGAGCCACAACATGAGATTTCCAAAAATGTGGTATGTGCAACCAGCAAACCCTCAGATCTTCCTTGGCATATGCGCAGTCTGATCAGAGCCTTTGCTAGTCGACTGAATAATCTGTGAGTGTTAAGCTACTGACAAAGCATCATTTAGAGTTTCTTAGCTTAAAAGGAGGCTGCACAGGCTCGTCGGTGTCTACACTTGTCAAAATGCAACATTGTTGGGAACTACATGTCATGGCTGAAATGGAAATGATGATCGCAAAGGACAAGAGTTGCATTTTCAGATTGTTGAAGAAGAGATAAGCTCAAAAACGATTTCCAACGCATTCATTCTCTTTTATAGCTAAGAAAGTCTTCTCAAATAATTATCAACAGACAGATTACAGAGTCATAGCTCACATAACAAATTGATATATGATACAAATATAAATGGTGATATATAGTCCATTATGGGAGCAACATATTGTCCTTATAGAGTTTTATTGAACGTTGTTCTCTGTTTTGCAATTAACTTACATGGTGCATTTAAAATTCAATTCTAATGCACTTGCAAATGCAACGCGACGTCTGATTGGATAACGTCATAAATTTGCGACAGTATATCCTGCGATATACTGTCCAAACCCGACGTCATTACGTAACGTCGCTTTTCATTGGTTAACAAGTGAATATATGCAGCTGACAAGCGGTTTTATGCAGCTGGCAGCCGCTGGACGTATAGGCGCAACAAAGTACATTTTCACTGTCTTTTTCAATGGAAATGTTAATAGTGCATTAGAATGGGGATAACCATATTCAAAATTTTTATTTGAGGAGGTTTATCGTCGGATATACGTTCGGAAATCACGTTTTACGGCTCCGCTTACGCGTCGCCGTAAAACTAAATTTCCGACCGTATATCCGACGATATACCTCCCCAAATGAAAATTTTGAATACAGTTATCCCCTAATTTAATATATTATTAATGATTTTCCAACTATTGTAAATTGATTTATTGTAGCATACAGCGAACTGCCTGCATTTCTGACGCCAGATGGTGGTCTTAACTCTGGCTTTATGATAGCTCACTGTACAGCTGCTGCATTAGGTAGGTACTCAGATATACAATGACCCTTATCATTGCCATGTACATAGACTAGGACTTTCATTTTGAGTGGACAGAAGCTTCATTTTAATGCAAGTGATCTATGAATATTGAATGAGCATGACAAATTTGCCATTTCTGAAGACAATGTTTTGATTTGAATTCTTCTTAGCCAATACCTTTATATCCCTTTAAAAGCAGAATACCGCTAAAGCTGGTGCTAGGAGTCGTGGGAATTGTTGTACATTCCATTAGTTCTCATGAACAGACTTATTGAGTCTGCTGTTTTCTAATCTTGTAGGTTCTCTCTATTTCTGAAGGATCAGTTGTTCTAGATTATTCAACATTAGTAACTGAATGTGTAGAGTTAGATCAGTTTCGCCTATGTACGTGATATGTTATCTTTTATGAAAATTAAAATATATTTTCAACGGAGTTCTACTGATAAGGTGTACATTTTCTTTTATTGACACAATAACAAACGCCACATTTTCAATTGATCTAATGGTTTTTAAAATTGACATGGTTTGGCGGTAAAATTAACATTCTGCGCATCAAAACTCATTTCGAAGCAAAGTAATACAGAATGCTAAGGTAAGGAATCGATACAATCAAGTACCACAACTGATCGACCCAGGACACCATATGGGAAAGTGATAAAAGCACAAGAAAATGTCACGCACAAGAGAGCCAAGATGCCAGCCTTTTCCCAACAGGTGACTACAATGCTACAATAAACAGACATCACAAAAGGCAAAGACAAGCACACAAAAAGATCCACAACAGAAGCATCGCCTTGGAAGGGTCAGTAATAAATTACTGGAGGGCTTAAGCTAGTTTCACAGTACCATCCTCATCCTTAATTTTGATGTGGATCAAGACACATAGATCAGCACTTACAAAATCGTAAAAAAACATTTTCTGCTCCCAGCCCACATGTTTGTCTTAAAACTGGATACCGTTTCGATCAAATTATAAGTGAATGCATCGATAATTTTCAAAGAGTAAAAGTGTTGAAATATTTAAGATAGAAGTGCTCTTTAAATCCAAAAGTTTAACTTCTTTCTTTGCATGCGTACGAGATATGCTAAAAACATGAGGTTTGTCATTGGAAAGTTGAAATTCATATCTTTCAGTTTATTTAAAGAAGCTTTTCCCCCTTGACCCAAGATGCCCTTTGGACAATGAAATGTCACCACATAAATACGCAACATATGTAAAGGGACTTCTGGGTCTGGAAGAGACAGGGTAATTAAAAGAAGGCATTAAACAGCTGACAAACGTAGACTGATTTTTAAATTGGTTGTTTTTATTAGGCATAAACTGAACAAAATAAATAAAATTGATAGTGATAGGCCTTAGTTTATTGGTCAACTTTTCATACTAGCTACTAAAGACAGCACGCACAGTGGATGATCGAAATGAATTCTCATTCAAAACGAAGAAGCAGTATTATGACGGAAAGTAGGAAACTTATTTTCATTTTAAACATATGAACCAGAATGCAAGGATGGCTAGTCTATAGGTCTATGTTGAATATGTACAGCGTTTCAAGTCCTTATTTCAACAAAAAATAAAAATAAACATCTCATTTAGGGAAATGAACGTCTTACCAGTGTAGTATCTTGTATCATAACAGTGGAACCAGTCAACGTCTTTATGACGTTAGGCTAATTACTTTGGTTGCTAGAAAACGTCACTTGTCTGTTACACTTCTACTGTATTACATGTATTAAACATAATGCCTAATTAGACTCAAGATATTACATTGGCGACGAGGTACAAGGAAAGAGAGGGGTGATAGAATGTTGGCTGAGACATACTAGAAGTATAGATTTTATAAAGGCAGAGTTCCAGACGCAGAGGAATTAAGAAGAAAGAGAGAGAATATGAAGAAGACAGAACAGTAAAAAGAGAGAGATAAGTACATGTAGTTATGTCAGATTAGAGACAGAAACTAACCAAAAGAGGTTTGATCAGCAATATATTTTTTATTATACAAGTGAAAATGAGCAGCGCTGATAGAATAAGGATTGTTAGCCAATCCAGAGATTTGAACATTTTACATTTTCGGGAAGCAGAACAAAAGCATTCTAGAAGAATACACTGGACAGAATGGCTTGAAGATATAGAGAGACAATTTAGATATTTCAAGATACATGATCCTTTTGACCAAAAGGATGCTCTGATAATATATGGAGGGAGAGAAATAGCAAGATTAGAGAAAGTTTTGCCTGATCCATATGGTAAGCTGAATGAATATGAGAAGCTGAAAATAAAATTGAATATATATTTCTTGCCTCAAAGGAACAAATTTTATGCTCGATATTTATTCCTGAAAATGACACCAAAAGCTGGGGAGTCGACGATTACGTTTGCAACTCGTTTAAGAGAAAATGTACTTGAATGTGAATTTGGTGATAACTTGGAGGAGAGAATTCTGGAACATTTGATTTTAACGAGCAATAATGACCATCTAGTTCAAAATTGCATCAAGAAATGCTGGACATTATCAGAATTTTTAACAGAAGCAAGGCTATATGAAGATGTAGCATTTCAAGTTCGGAAGATAAATGAAAATTCTGGCAAACACAGTATATTCAAAGTTAAGAAAATATTGAAAAGAAAGAGAAATTCTGATACAACGGACCAATTACAACCATGTGGAAATTGTGGCCTGTCAGGACCGCATCCAAATGGCAGACAGTGTCCAGCATATGGCAAGCGGTGCTTCAAATGCCATAAGATTGACCATTTTGCTGCTGTGTGCCGGACAAAGCAATACACTGAAACTTTGTTACATAAGCCACAATCATCAGACTCACTTTTGGAGCTGAAGAAGAAAATAATTAAGAAAACCATGGTAGTGCGATCTTTTAACAAAGACTATATTGACAAGGAATATAGATCTAAATCTAGTAGGGGTGGACATACCAGAATAAAGAATGTTAACAAGCTAGAAGAAAATGATGAAACAGTTTCCAACTTGAGCTTATCATATGCTGAGAATGCAGATACCACTAAAACAACGGTGGAAGGTTATAAAACATCAGTTTAAACTAAAGAAAGGCCAAGGTCTGAAGATCTATATCTAGACAAGAAAAGAAGATCTGCTTAAGAACACTCATCTTTGCGAGACAATGTGAAAAACTGCAGAATTGAATACTGCAGAAATCAGATTGCATATATGAGCAGAGAAATAGAGAGAATGAAGCTTGAGCTGAAGAATAAGCAAAACAAGTGTTGTTTCATTCTGAAGTCACGAGGGGGACTTGACATACAACAAAATGAAAAGACTGATTGAGCAAAGGGATTTCATAACATTGCTCCAAGTATAAATTATTGATATTCTTGAACTGATATGAACTGTGAGAAGGATTTACACTTAGACTATATTATTACTTTATTTTTCATATCTAATTCATTAGCACAAAAACAGTCAATCACAAAATAGATTACTTATTTAATAGTATTATACAAAATAATTATTTAGGCCTATATTTTAACAAATATGATGGGAATAATAGTCCTTTGATAAAAGCGGGAAAATGTAGTATCCTGTATCATAACAGTGGAACCAGTCAACGTCTTTATGACGTTAGGCTAATTACTTTGGTTGCTAGACAACGTCACTTGTCTGTTACACTTCTACTGTATTAAATGTATTAAACATAATGCCTAATTAGACTCAAGATATTACAACCAGTAGAACTCCTTTACCATATTAGAACTTCAAAAAGTAGGTGAGTTTGATCTGGAAATACCACAGTAACACACTGCAGACCAACCCATTGCAGAATTGAGTTGTCTTTATTACTAGAACTTGTCATCTTCATGTGCATATTCACAGTTTTTCCAGAGCCTTCACTTTTCTGATACATTATAGAATTAACAATTAAACAAACTACGCCTAAAAACTTGGAACAGACGAAGTCTGAGTTTTTAAAAAACAGATGATTAGAGGAAGCATCATATTTTTCAGTTTATTCTTAATCTCATTATACAAAAATGATAGTATTTTATAGTATTTATTTTTTGATTTCAGTCTCTGAGAATAAGGTATTATGTCATCCCTCGTCGGTAGACTCCTTGACTACAAGTGCAGGAACGGAAGATCACGTTTCTATGGGTGGCTTCTCAGCAAGAAAGTGTGTCACAGTTGTTGAACATGTAGAGCAAGGTAAGAAAATAAACATTAATCATTCTTAACCTTACTGGGTAGTGTAAAATAAGAGAAATGATCAGAATGGTTTGGTAGCTAGATGTTTAGTATACACAACTCGCAGACCAAATGAAGTATCAACATAGAACATGTTGATTGTACTCTAGATTCTGAGGTAAAACCTGACTCAACTTCTTATATGAGGCATAAGAATAATGTTTGATTACAATATATACTAACCCCAAAAAACTTAATATAAAATTCTAAAGTTGTTGTTGATTCTTTGTTGATAAATTTATACTGAGGGAAATAAGTTTAGCAATTATTTATAATGGGGTTTCCCATAGGCGAGCTTTGAAGCATTAGATCTTTTTAATCGGCAGGTTCGCAAACATGTCAGATGTTTGATGATGACCTAATGGTTACCCCAAGTGGTCAAAAGAAACAAAATCTGACATTATAGTGAGGATTTGAACTGCTGAGCATTTAAATTTCAAACGTTACTCAATTGAAAGGGAGGTAATTTGGGAAAATACGATTTTCAACTAAAAACTGTACGCAAAGGGTAAACATAACATTCAGTTTTAAACCGTTTTTCACTTTCTTGCTTTTGGATCTAAACACTTGACAGAATAATGAAACTTTCAGTCGAAAACTATTCGCACTTTTCCAGATAAGCTGTTTTGGCTAAAGGGAATAAAATCAGACTTTACACTAAGTGAAATGTCAATCTGGTAATGTCATCGTACTTGTGAACGTTTGTCAATATATATTTTTGACACTTTGAGATTTAGAGTCCTATTTCTTCCAAACTGTTTATCCCCAAAGTATATTGCTAAACTTTTTTCCCTCAGTATATATTTGATGTTATTTTTTATCAAATTAAGGAACACGTTGATCAGTCTTTGTTTTGTTGTGAGTTCCTTTGTGTCCTTTCTAGTTTTGCAATCATCTTGAAGAGGACGAGGGAGCTGGTTGCTTTGCTTTTACTGTATTGCTGATGTTTTGTTACTGTAGATGTTCTGTGGTATATCCTGATCATACTCACTTACTTTTGGATGCATGAATAGATCTGAGATTTGGAACATAATTGCATAACCGTTATCAGCAAGGAAATAGTGATAGCCATGTGTAAATCTTACAACAATATTTATGCTAACAAAACAGGAATTCAAACGAATAAAGTGTAAAGATGTCATTTAGAATGAGTATAGTATGCTAATTGAGTGATAGCAGCACTAAAGATAGTAACAAAATATTCCAGAGCCCATGATATTATCTTTATAATTTTGAAACATATTCTTTTTTCATTTATCACATGACATTGCGTCTGGGAGTGATAGAACACCATGATATAAAATCGATAAACCACTAGTGGTTAACAGATTTTCGGGAAGCGTTATGACGCCCATTACAAGGTTGCGTACATATAACTTTTGTACGCCAGAAATGAGATTTCAATGTAATCTTATTGCTATAAGATAAGTAGAATCTAACATTCGTGCTCATGTATTACTGAATTTTATTAAACTAGTTGCAAAAAAGAGGTAGAATGCTCAGCAAGCCTCTCATTTTATCTCTTCTTTTCATCAACTCTTTTGATAAACTTAGTAAAACATCAGCACCTATGTAAGATCCTCTATTTATTATAAAGATTTAACCAATCTAAAATAAGATTCAAATAAGCTACACAAACTTAAAAGGGCACCACAAACAAAGAGAGCAACAATAGATCAACAATAACAGAACGGATGCAGCCGAAGCAACTGGGGACTTACATGTATTTTACAGGCCAAATATTGGCAATGGTGTAGCCAGAACGCTGTAAAATGTAGGAACATCAAAGGGAAACTACTGGATCAAGCAGTGTTTCTCTTCAATTGCGTCCCTTTTCAAAACGGTAACTTCTCTTAAAGAGACTAAGTCTGCAACTATGAATATTTTTCGAAATTTTTTATTTTCTTTTTAAATCATTTGTAAAAGTAGAATTAAGTTGTTTTCACAATAAATCTGTTCATTATAGCTTAAAACTGCAAGGAAAAGTGAATTATCTTATAAAACAGGTGTGTTTTTTCTCTTGTTGGTAATTATTTGCGTCCCTCCAATAATTATAGACAGTTAATTTTAAAATAAATGCTGTTGTTTTGATACTGATAATTTGTTAAGATTTACAAAATCAGTAAAATGTATACCTGAATTTTAGTTTTTTTACTGTGTTCTTGAAAAATAGAAATATTAGTTCTAAAAATTAAAAGATCAAAAGTTACAGACTACGCAGCTTTAAAGGAAAGTATTTGCTCCCAGAGGGAGCGAATTCTTTCCTTTATGAGCAGTTCCTTATAGTATGGAAAATCACTTTTACCACATTTGGTGAACTCCGTTGGATGTTACTGTTTTTATTGCGCATGTGTGTGACTGCGTAATGGGAGCTACGCCAATGATTGGCCCTCAATTCTGCTGTTGTTAAAACTTAAAACATCGTTTAGCTCTCACGTGGGCTTTTTCGACAAATGCAATTCATCATGATCACCAAAGAGAACAATGAAAATAAATTAACATTCTATCATGAAATAAAGAAAATGGTTATTGACTCTTAAACAATTAAATGTAAGAAAACCTCATGTTGGGCCATTTTGGTTCCAGCCAAAGGCAAACATCAGGCACCAATCCACCAACGAAAGTTTTAGGTCAGGATCGTCATTGAGTCTTGAGTTCTGACCAACCGTCATGCAATTAAAGAGGAAACTATAGCTATAATTATCACGATTGTGTTTATAACCAACCATGCAGACTATCGCATATTTCTCATGTTATATCCTCTTTTTATAACATTGGTTTATTCTTTTAAATTTATCCATAAAGGCAGGCTTTTCGACGATTCTTTTAAGTTTATCAACTAAATCCCCATAAAATACTGGCACTGCAAACAAAACCTGCAAGCATTTGCAAATAGCAATTCTAACATACTTCTAAATATATTATTAAGCATTTTTATTTAACATTATAGTGTCTATAATTTCTGTCGTTTGCAACTTGCGTGATAAACTTCTGTTAGCAAAAGTGTAGAGTCAACATTATATTGTCTCTAATTTCTGTTGTTTTAATTTAATTAATATACAATATTGACTAAACTATTTCTTAACTAACACTTTCAGAAAAGTAAAGAAGAAGGCAAAGATCAGGAATCGATACAATCAAGTACCACACCTAACACGAGACATAATGTGGGAAATTGACAAAAACACAAGGAAACATCACACACAAGAGAGCCAAGAGCCAAGTTATGTTAATCTCTTCATTGAAGTGAAATAACCATTTATATGTGTGTTGCAGTGCTTGCTATAGAATTGCTTTCTGCGTGCCAAGCCATTGAGTTTCTACGACCACTCAAGACAACACCTCCATTAGAAGCCGTCTATAAACTAGTTCGTAGCGTCGCTGGGTATGTTTGATTATTTTTCACTTATAGATATATTTGCCTTATCATATGGGTAGAGAGTCCTCGTATTCTTCTTATTGTTTAACAGCCCAGGTAGCACCAGGTGCACCATCTCTAACTATTCACAAGAACATGCGTATAACCAGCTTTAATCAGTGGTATGAAATGTATGGCAGTAAAATTATTTCAACACTTGACAGATATGTCGTTAGAACTAGTTTCAAAATAAAATAAGCGTTTATGTTATCAAACTGTTTTGTGCTCAACTCACAAAGTGCATATAAATTTTGTTCAGAACATGATTTTTTAAATGCCAGCAATTGCTGTTCTGGGCATGCTAATTGCCTCATCAGTTTGAACTTTGATTTGTAACTACAGTAAACCCTGTGTGCAACGGCCACTCTCAAAAAGACCAAAATTTGGTTTCGCTTAATGCAGATCAAAAGTATTGCAAAATGAGCATTCTGCAATACTTTAGATCTTCTTTAAGCTACCATTTTCCATTAAGATCTTTGTTTTGTTCATTTATAAGTGGCCGCTTAAGACATATTTTACTGTTTTATGATAACAAATGCCATGCTCATGTGAGATGAGCATAGACAAAAGTTTAATTTTGTCTGATCAAGGAAATAGCACAATCATGGATTTTATTTAACCTATCATTGGTACCAAGAGGTCGAGGCATCAAAAAAAGTTAAACTTATTATAGAACAAATTAAGGAGAGCAGCAATCTCTCTATCTCTATGTATGGAATGATAACCAAACTGTAATGGACACACGGTACTACATAACAAAACTAGAATTAATGCAATAATACCATGCATTAAAAGCGATAAACCACTAGTGGTTTACATATTTTTGGGAAACGTTATGAAATAACGCTTTTAACGTACGTCTCGCCAATGGTAAAATCCTAACGTTTTTTACGCCAAAAATATGATTTCAAAATATTTTTAATTGCATATGATAAATAGAATCTAACATTCGAGCTCTTGTATTATCAAATGAATTAAACTCGTTGCGAAAAAGTGATTAAATGATCGGCAAGCCTCGCATTTTAATGCTTTTTCCCAACTTGTTTAATAAACTCAATAAAACATGAGCACTCATGTAAGATCCTCTATTTTATATGTACTTATCATTCATTTAATATTATCCAATATGTTTTATTCTAAAAGCCATTCCTTAGATGATTCCAGAAGGCAAAGGACAACATGATCTTCTTTGTTCAGAACGTCACAATTCAGTACTTGATTTCAGTCATAAATAGGAATGATACAAAATATTCGTGGAAAATGGATACATTTGAAATAAAGAGAGCCTACAAAATAATCTGGAAAAGCAGATCCTTCAGAAATAGAGACCATACAATATAAGAAAACAGCAAAGTTTGAAATCAGCAAACTCAATCTTTCACACCTTTTGGACCAGGCTTAACCCTTTTAAGCAAAAAGATCTTTCATATCTCTATCGGTAGGACAAGTCTATTTCTAATTTTAGGGGTGTTTGGTGGTATTTTATATTTTTATTCAAATTTTAAAAGAAACTTCTGTAAGCATACAATGGAGAACCGAATCAGACGCCGCGTAGTACCATGTCTGATCTTTTTTTTTTGCAATTTTTGCTGTTGTCCCACAAAAAGAACGCTAGGCTTATATGGGTTAAGTGGTATTCCGCTTTCTTACAAACTATTACAAGAGGAGTGCAGTAGCGCAGTGGTGGAGTGTTTTACTCGATATCGAGGGGTTACAGGTTCGAGCCTCACTGGAGGCACTCCGTTGTATCCTTCAGCAAGACACTTTATCCTCCGCTTAGAACTAGTTCAATCCAGGAAAACCCATCTTTACATAACTGAAAAATGTTGACTGTGATGTAAAGAATCAAAACAACAAAACTATTATTGGAGACCACCTGTGTATCAAATCTTTAAACGAGTTGAAAGAGTTGCATTTGCACGTTATCTTTTCTGGTTAAACAGTGTGGAATGAATTATCTCTTATTCCTTAGTACAACTCATTTAAGCTTGGTGTCGTTTTTATCAGTTATGTCTCATATTAACTGCAATGGTGCACGTTGCCTGATAAACGTTATCTACCTCACAGCATGTGCCTTTATCAGGTCATGATGGCGTTGCACTGTTTGAATGACGTCGCTAATGACTCTGAATCAACACAAAAATCGAAAATGACGTCATAATCTCTAGTTTGAAGAGTGAATCAATAGGTAAACTGATAAATAGAAAACCAGGGGCGCGGCTTTTGATATCAAAGTTACCAGGCTCAGCTTTGAGAACCCTTGTTGAATCGCTCAGCAAGCCTCGAGATGTCAGCAAGCGTTCTCATAGCCTTGCCTGGTATACTTGATATCAAAAGACACTCACCTAGTATTCTCTATTTATGGGACATCAAAAAAAACAGTGCAGTCCCAGATCAGATGCAACAAAATGCTGTGTCTAATGGGGTCTGCTATTGTTTGCTTACAGGCTGTTTTATTAAATTTGAATAAAAAATTTTAAAAAAAGATAACTACCCTTAAAATGGACATAGACTGGTCCCTTTTTAATTAGGGTGAGAAATCTAAATTGGCTTAAATATATTAAGTTTGACCCTTCACTAGATCTGGGTAGCTGCCATGCATATTTGAAATTTGGAATACCACTTTTAAAACGTTAGTTAGTTTTGTTTGTAATGTGTTTTATCATATGACGGCTCGTCCGAAGTGAAAACTCCTTATGTTAAAATCGAAAGTCCACTAGTAGTTTACAAATTTTGGTAACGTTATTAGATGACGCTCATACAAGCGTCATGTATATGGTAAAATCGAATCGTTTTTACGCTAGAAAGCAATTACAAAATATTTCAACGGCATACAATCAATAGAATCTAGCATTAGTGCTCCTGTATTATTGAATTTATTAACTCATTGTGAAAAAGTGATAAAATGCTCGGCAAGCCTCACATTTTATCTCTTTTCCCCAACTCGTTTAATAATAATAATAATAGAGGAGCACTCATGGAATATCGTCTATGTTTTATTTCTTAAGACCCTGGAAGAAGGACAGATATATGTCACCTGATATTGATGCTGCAACAAAACTACTTCAGGAAGAAAGGGTCAGTATTAACAATGGACATACATGTAAAGTCTAATCATAAAGCAACAAGTTTATTCATATGAGTACAAAACAAGAATAATGACAAAGACCAAAAGCTCAAAACATAAATCAAAGACTAAGAAAGAAGTTGACACGTCTAATTGGGCTTACACCTCTTCAACTAAGCAGTATGAGGGCATTGTCTAAATGGGCTGGCACCACTGATCAGAATCTTTGTAGAACATAAATGCGAACTTGCTGTTTAAGTCATCCACATGCCAATACTTAATTGTTAGTTGAATTTTGTTATTTTATCTCAACCTCTAATTCCCATAGTCAGTTATGGTATATTTTTACATAATACACTCACACTAACTTCTAAGCGGTCACCTAGCAATTCCAAAATTTTGACAAAATTTTTAATCACTTTTAACTAGTTTTAATTTCATGTTTTACATGTTGTATTGAGAGATGTCATACAAAAAAATCATTCCATGAAGTTTCACGTGAAATTAATGAAGAAAAAAATGCCCGTGTCAATAGGACAAATACATGGTGATTTTAAGGTGACCGCTTAGAACTTTGGGCAAGTGTACATTTGTTGAACTTTCAGAGCATATAGAGGGGAGCATCTATTTCAGAGTATCCCAAATGTTTTTGTTTCATTTATTTTATACCAACTTTATTACTGTGAGCCACGTTAAGATTCAGAGTAGTCTGTAAATCATTCCAGATAGCTGCTTCTTCAAGCTGTAATTTATTGAAAATATAGAGTTCTCATACTCCTTCTCAAATGTGACATTCCTTGGCATATTACTTACTTTTTCATGATGTTTTCATGCGTACATCAAAGACTGATCAGTTTTGATGGACGCCAATGATGGCTAAAAATAATGGTCATCTCAACTGAACATGAAATTGGTCGTGCTCATGAATTTTAAAATGACAACAATTGTTTGGATTTTAACATGTATTAGCATTACAAGTACAACATCTGAGAGTTTAGAAGCAAGAAAAGTATTTATTTTTCAGCATTTTTGTTTAATGAGGTTTTGAAATTTCATGCCAGTTGAGTTGAGATTGAAAAAAGTTTTATAATCTCTGGGGATGATCAGTATTTACTGGGCGTACAAGTCATTTTGGATTATTATGTTATGCATTCACAGGTTAATGATAATTGACTAGACCAACTTTTTTCTCATTGACAGGTATGGCGTACAGTCAAGCCTTTCATGGATAACTACCACTCACAGCAAGACATTGAGACACGTGTCATGTCACCTACTACCGCCATGAGAACTGACGGTGGACCTGCCCCTAAAAGAAGGCGGGTTACCAGTAAACGACACACTTAAACGAGACAATAGACACTGTTTATATGGAACATACTTTTGTTTGAAAAAGTTCTTAATCTTACATACCGAATCAACGTGGTTATTATCTAATAAAACAAAATAGCGCCATAGTTTGGGAATACCTTGGGAATAAAAGCGTTATAGAATTACTGTGAAACGATATGTATATTTGGAGTAGTTTGGAGCAGGGAATTATCTATGACTTATGTTTCTCTTTGACTGGGCCTCAGTAGCTCAACAAGGAGGTTTCCTAAGCTCTGACTGACTGTAAGTTGTACAGTAAGCCCTTTTCTTTGTTTCATCACAGTAAGTTAATTGATTTGAGTGTTTCCTTGTGATGATACATTGTATAAGTTAGGAAGCCTCCATGCAAGCTAAAATAATTTTCTTTTGACAACAGCAGGATCTAGGGTAAATTTTGCAATTAAAATTAATTTAAGCTGCACAGTAGCTTTAGTTGCTCACCGTTCTAAGGTGGTGGTTCTTTTGTTGTTGGTTCATTGTTTAAAGAGGCTAAGTCTGCAACTATGAACATTTTTCGATTTTTTTTATTTTCTTTTTAAATCATTCGTAAAAGTAGAATTAAGTTACGCTTTCACAATAAATATGTTAACTATAGCTGAAAATTGCACGGAGAAGTGAATTATCTTATAAAACAGGTCTGTTTTTCTCATGTTGGTAATTATTTGCGTCCATCCAATAATTATAGACAGTGAATTTTAACATAAATGCTGTTGTTTTGATACTGATAATTTGTTTAGATTTACGAAATTGATAAAATGTATACCTGAATTTTAGTTTTTGTACTGTGTTCTTGAAAAATAGAAACATTAGTACTTAAATTAAAATATCAAAAGTTACAGACTATGCAGCTTTAATGTTGCTCCCATTGTTTTAGGGGTCATACTCAATTACGTTTTAGCCGAAAAATATTGTATCTTTGTAGTGTATGAGTATGTTAATCACATGAATGAAGCTGACATTTCCAAGATCTGAAATAACATTTTAAGTTGAGAGATATATAATGTTTATGATAATGGGCATGCCTTCACATTTATGTGTTCTATGGCAGTAGAATGTGGTTAAGCTGAACTAGAAGAGAGCATTATATAACCAAATGGCATGTAAATATGTTGATACTTGTATATGTTTTCTGAATAGAAAAAAAAATAAAATGTAAATAAAAGTGATTCTTGTAAAGTTGGTTTCGTCTTTTTACTGCGGGCACTTTTGATGGATTCGCCTATATTCTTTAAAAGCAGTTCTATTTTCACACCTTTGATAATGGTGCATTTTGTTTACTCGTAGTGTTTCTTATACTCTTATTTGTCATTATTCCATTCATGTGGTTGTACTGTAGTATTGCCCTTTAAATGGAACACTGTTTTTCGGCAATAACTTTTAATCTAAAATGCGAATTTTATATTTAATTGGAAATATATATTTAAACCAAAAACCCTAATCAAAAATATTTTTGGAAGTTTGCATGCATTTTCATAAATGCTGTGATAGGATGGAATTTTAACATTCTTAATATTTTATGCCAAATAATATTCCCCTCTAGTACCTTGAGCGAAACGGATTAATGACTATCAGTTGAACATAAAAACATGTATATGCTTCAGGGGTTTAAATGAAGCTACATATTGGCTTGCGTTGCCGTTTATTAGCCTATTCAATAATGTTTCAGCTATCATTTCCAACCTTGTCTCAAAAATGGTGACCAAAAAGAAGGCAATTGTTCGTAGACCGATAAAAGCAGCTTGGACTGCATCGTAAACCGCACAATTTTATGCCTTCAACAAGTTAATCGTCTGCTGTAATCTCTAAGGGACATTTTATAGATGAGCAAATACTGGTATATCTACCCCAGGTGTATTGTACTGAAAGAACAAAAATGGGTACTGAAAGGGTATTTTCATGCTAATAAAAACTGAGTTATTTATTTTTACAAGATATCAGAGCCGTAAAATAGATATCAGTTTCCTCCAAAATTTTAATCTAGTTAGGGTTTTACTATTTCTATGCGCATGCAAACTTTCAGTGTGAAGTAACTTTTATGTAAAATTTTAAGAACGAAAAACTGTGTTCCATTTGAGGTTTAGTATACCAATAGTATCGGAATTTGTCTTAATATAGTCACTCATTCATCATTGACACTGATACGCGTACATCTAAATACATATTATCTATAATAAAAGTGTGTATATTTCTAAAATAATTCCCTTATGTATAGTACTATTGTGACCTCTAGGTATTGAACTATATACAAATATTCCCTGTTTTAATAGCCCCAAAGATTTTCAACAAGGTATAGTTTCCCATTATCACTTAATAATAATACAGGTCAAAATAAGATGGATCTCCCTTGTAAGGGTATAACATTTGAATGGCTCCAGGTGCACTGAAACTTACATTCCTTTAAAGACCTATTTTACAGAATACTTAACCCACTTAAAATAGTAAATTAGTATGATAAGGAAATACCACAATCACAAACTGCAGACAAACCATGGCACCGCGAGGAAGAGCCACACAGCAATCACGAGACATCAGGAAGACAAATTAAGCAAAGCAACATGCTCTCTTTTCCCCATCAAGCCATCAAGATGATTGCAAAACTAGAATGGACATAAAGTAACGTACAACATAACATAGAACAATTGCAGACTCCCACAATGGGAGTAACAATAAACAACATGTCAACAACAACAGAAAAAATGCCATAGAATGGACAGCAGCCTAAGTCACGGGGAGGGTGTTAAATGTATTGTACTGGTACCAAATCTTCGCCCTAGATTCTGCTGTTGTTGAAGTACAAGAAATTTTAGCTCGCATGGAAGCGTTCATGTTAAGCCTAGCGTCATTTTCATGGGACACCAACAAACAGCGAATAACCAGATCAGAGGCGGCAAAACGCGGCGTCTGATCAGGTTCTGCACTGTTTGCTTACAAAAAGACGTTTGAAATTTGAATGAAATTACAAATAAGCACCCAACAACCATAATATTTACAATTGATTCGTCAGAAAAGTAAGGGTGGGAAATTCAATTTGGCAGATATGGGTTAAAGGCATAGAAAATATTTAGCTAAAGGGTTTATCTACATATGATTTCTCTACTCTCTATACTACATTGCCTCACAATCTAATCAAAGAAAAACTAACAGAATTAATTGAACAAACATTTACCAGAGAGGGCTCACTTTATTTGGTTTGTAATGATAAAAATGCCTTTTTTACTTCTGAACAACCTGAACGATATAAATTGTGGTCATGTCAGAGAATGTGTGATGCGCTCCATTATCTTTTAGACAATATATTTATAACATTTAGCTCGAAATTATATAGACAAATTGTAGGTATTGCAAAGGGTTCTAATTGTGCTCCTCTTGATGCAGATTTGTTTTTGTTTTGTTGTGAGAGAGACTTTATGTTGTCTCTGTCAGACAATAATCAAACTGATATTATTGAAGCCTTTAACTCAACCTCCAGATATTTAGATGACTTACTTAGTATTGATAATCCTTATTTTGAACAAATGGTAGGTCAGATATATCCCACTGAATTTCAGTTAAATAAGGCGAATTCTTCTGATACTGAAGCTCCGTTTCTGAACTTGAACTTATCAATAACAAATGGCATAGTTTCTTCTAAAATTTATGATAAATGGGATGATTTTAATTTCGAAATAGTAAATTTCCCATATGGAGATGTTCCTCGCTCTCCTACCTATGGTGTATATATTTCTCAGCTTATTCGTTTTGCTAGAGTGTGTTCTAATGTTGATGACTTCAACAACATAAACTTATTTTTAACTGCCAAGATATTAAAACAAGGCTATAGATAACATAAAATTCGAAAAGCATTTTCTAAATTCTAGCACAGACACTTAGATATAAATTGTTAAATACAACATTGGGTTAAAACTCTTCTGCAACAAGGCATATCAGAACCTATATTTTATTGTGATTTAGTTTATAAATTCAAACGAATTGTTGGAAAACTTATTTTAGTGATCAATTCAAAAAGATAGTAAAACGTCATATAAGGGTTGGATATAACTTGGATATCATGCAACAGTCTGCATGCCTAGTTTTAAACCCAATCACGGTTTATCGCTATGGTTTCCTCTTTGATTACACGACAGTGGGTCAGGCCTCTGACTCTATGACGGCTCTGACGTAAACCTTTCATCGGTGGGTTGGTGCCTGATGCTGATCTGTAGCTGGACCCACCGTGACTTAACTTGCGGTTTTCTTTAGCTATGGCTATCTGTGAGTTATGAGACCTTTTTCTTTGTTTCATCATGGTGTGTTAATTTGATTAAAGTGTTTCTCCATGATGATACATTGCATTAGTTAGATGGCCTCTATGCGAGCTGAACATTTCTTGTACTTCAACAACAGAAGAATCTAGGACGAAGATTTGGTACCAGTAAAATGCATTTAAGCCCCCTGGTGACTTAGGCTGCTGTCCGTTCTAAGGCGGTAGTTCTGTTGTTTTTTACTTCTTGTCTATGGTTACTCCCATTGTGGGAGTCTGTAATTGTTCTATGTTTTGTTGTACGTTACTATATGTCTATTCTAGTATTGCAATCATCTTTACGGGGAAGAGAGAGCTGGTTGCTTTGCTTAACTTGTCTTCCTGATGTCTCGTGATGCTTGAACAGCTCTTCCTCACGGTGCCACGGGTATGTCTGCGGTTTGTGATTGTGGTATTTCCTGATCATACTCACTATTTTTTATAACAGATTCCATCAAAGCCACTGACTATACTATACTTAAAGACTCTTCCAACGCATACAGCGAACAGCTAGCTAAAAAACACACTTAATTATGTTACAATTATTCAATATATTGTTGTTTAGCAAAATTTCAATATGATTCACATTATATGTGAAAATTTCAGAACAATGCATTGAGTATATGCAAAGTACAGCTTATTTGATTTGAAAGGGTCAAAATCGGAAGTCACAAAAATTAGAATTTGGATTCAAAAATGTTTTTAGAAAAAAGTTACCCCGTGGAAGCAAAGGCTACACCAAAGAATTAAAAATGTAGAGTGTGCAAGTTTTCTGATCGATTAGCTCGTTTCGGCCAACTAGGCCCAATCAGTGACCCTCTAATAGTTTCAAAGTTTCATAATGGAATCCATGGTCTCAGAGGACAAGAAAATATAAGCCGCGACATGAGATTCCAACAATGTGGTATGTTCGACCAGCAAAGCCTCAGATCAGCCTGCGTATACGCGCAGACTGACCTGCGTATACGCGCAGACTGATCAATACCTTTGCTGGTCGCTGGGATATTCTATAAATATAAAGCTACTTACCGAACAGCATTTGGAGTTTCTAAGCTGTAAAAGGAGGCGGCACAGGCTAATCTGAGTATACACATGTCAAAATGCCACATAGTTGGAAATCACATGTCGCGGCTCATATAATCTGCACTCTAGCGAGGTCCCAGTGATGCATTTTTTAAAAATTTCATTTGTCATGATAAACAATGAAAAACGTCATTTTGTAATATGTAGCAATGCATGAAATTCATGTGATTTTGCTCGGATTAAATTAAAATAAAAAACGCTGTGGGTATCATCACCAGGGCTCTGCTACAACCCAACAGAATAAATGTTGTACCATGGCCATCTTGCTCACCAGATCTAAACCCAATCAAACTCATATGTGATGTGATTGTCAGGAATAAAATTACTTGTTAGTGCGTATTGGTATTGTCCGTACAATTTTAAAGAGTGTAGGAGATTGAAGTTGGGTGATTTTTTTTACAGTTTTTGAAGACTGGCCTACATCTGAAGAGAATTCATGTCACATAAACAATTAGAATACATTGACAAATTGCAATTCTGTTTTTGTATTGATTTGATTGAAAAATGGTAAATTTGTGAATTTCGTACAGTCAAAACTCTTTATAACGTCACTCGTTATAACAGAATATTCAATATCTGACATAAAAATCCTGGGAACGGATCTGTTTCCATTAAAATTTCCTCTTTATAACAGAATATTCACTTAACGACACCGACAGTGAATTCTGGAACAGATATACAAATTCTATTGAAAATAAATTCATTATAACAGAATTGATACCATGTGTCAGACAATTTTGTGATCAGAACAAGGTCTTTTTGCATGAACAGGTTTCTGTCTTTCTTGATAAATGGGAAGCTTTGCGCACTTTGATGCAATATTAAATTAATGTATACGTTAGGAAAATAGCATTTTAATTCATTTGTATAATAATTTCCTTTACCAAATGATTATTATGTGGAAATCTGGTAATGGTCAGAATTCCTTTATAACAGCAAATTCACTTTAACGTCAAAGACAGCTTGGAACAAACAGTGTCGTTATAAAGAGGGTTGATTGTATTTGAAGTTTTTAACTCAAACTTCAATATTTTGAATGTTTTGAGTCAGCTTACTCGGAAAATAGACATGCGTTACTAGGAAACATTGTTCTAATTGTTACCAAAATATTTTAATGTGAAATTCTAGTTTTTAAGTAAATGTCAAAACAAACTTGTATGCGTTAGAAACGTCCTTAGGTATAGACATCAACAACTGATTAGATGGATTCGCGTACAGTAAAACCTGTTTAAAACGGCCACTCAAAAATAGACAAAACAAAGGTTTTAAAAACAAATGATCGCTAAATGAAGGTCGAAGGTATTGCTGAATACTTCTCTTGGAGCATTCTGCAATACTTTTGACCTGCATTAAGTGATAATTTGTCTTGAAAACCAATTTTCTGTCTTTTTGAGAGTGTCCGTTTAACACAGGTTTTACTGTACGTTCACTAAAAGGAGTTCCAGTAATGGTGCATTTCATTTACTCATAGTGTTTCAAACATACGCATTGTAATCATGTTTATAAAAGTTTTAATATCTTAGAAAGGCAGATATGTAAAATATAGATTATGCCTATATCCCGACCATAGGAAAACTACTAGAACATGTAGAACGATATTCAAACACACTAGGCAAAATACATGCGCTTGTTCATTTTAACTGAAAGACGAGCATCTGTAAGTCACCGGCAGAATGATGAACAAGATCGTTATCACTATGCAGCTGTACACACTGATCTGGTCCGTTTATTAGACTGATAGGTTCAGTTATTTTACACTGCCTATCTTAAATAAATGTGTTGATAACAGTCGTGCCATGAAGTATAGGCTATTTGTCTTTTAATAAGTACATTCTTAAAATATTCACGTGTAGTTATTATGCAGTGGGACTAAGCGTCTAGTTTTCTATTGGGACAATCACCTGGGTACATAACTTATGTGTGCGTATAGCGAAATCACATTCTAGAGTGCGCATATGCGCGGTCTAGAATGAGACTTCGCTGATCGCCGAAAAAAATTAGAACTGCTTTCATGTGACCTGCCTAATTATCATCTTGATTAACACAAATTGAATTGCATTGCTTAAAAAAATATATTAAAAATATATATAAAAATTAGCCAGTTAATGAGTTTTTACTTTACTTCACGCATATGCGAACAGTGTTCAGACAGGCCTGTGTACCTGCTAGTCTCGTCAAAGACTTTGCTGTGCGAACATATAAGGAATGGGTGCGGATAAAGATTCAGGCCAAATTTTAGCTCATTAGGCCAGGTGGATAAGTCAGCATGGACATATAAAGGAGGCTATAAGTACCAAATTCTTGTTTAATCCCTTTTCATTCTGGATACCGGCAAACGGGTACTTTGGCGAACAGTGAAGACCCTCATTAATTGTCGCAGAGGCGGCGTTGCACCAGGGTCTGCATTGTTTGCTAAGTAAAGTATAATTATTATTATTATCAAAATTTAGAAAATTCTACCCTTAAGTGA
This sequence comes from Loripinus fragilis, assembly GCA_964019695.1. NCBI lineage: Eukaryota > Metazoa > Mollusca > Bivalvia > Lucinida > Lucinidae > Loripinus > Loripinus fragilis. Next base: position 19,836,955 of record OZ026520.1, on the reverse strand, counting down.
CAATATGTATTGGAAAACCCGTCAGAATGACAAGGGTTAACGGAGGCTTTTGTGCATATGTGATACCTACCAAAGTTTCGTGAACTGACCCAAATAAATAGAATAAAAAGTGTTTAAGTTGTATACATCAGTCATGGTGGACTCACTTCATCTCGGAGAAATTATTGAAGAGACAGGCGGCCTTGGAAAATTCCAGATTATAATTTGGCTATTTGTGGAACTATGCACTCTTGGCCATTCTTGGAGTCTACTGTTAATGTCGTTTGGCGGAGCGAAACCGGACTATTTTTGTAGCAATAGCATTAACGGTTCTGAGATTGTGGAGAATACAACAGATGTGTGCGAGTTGAGGGACGGTACCAAATACAGCGCGTGGACTTTCGCTCCAGACATGCGCACTATTGTAACTGAGGTAGGGCACTTAAGGTACAGCCAGGGGCGTAGCCAGAGACTTTATCATGTTGAAGCCCAAAGAAAAATGGAGAATTTAGATATATCTGACCTAGTTACTTTACTTTTGGTTTAAACATATTTATTCATAATTCTGTCAAAATACATACACATAAGAAAGTACAACATAATGAGAGGATCTGAACGAAAGCATATTGCTTATAGAGTTCATTTCCTCGGTGATTATTAGTTACAATATCATTTATGGCGATATATCATATCTAATTTCTCATTACACGTATGCATATAATGTTCATATGATACTATAGGTAACAGTCATTTTGTAACAAGGAAGCATTGTTGTTTATTGTTTTGGTCCAAACTAATATAAGACAAAGTGAAAAAAAAGAAGAAAGAAAAACTGGTAATCTCTCGATCCCTCCGTAGGTCCACAACCCCACCTAATGTTCAAGTTTAAACGTGACTAATCGTTTAGGATTTAGCTAGATTGCATTGCAAATCTTTTAGTAGCCAAAATATACAGTTGCACCTGTTTGAAAATAAAGTTGTTTTCTTCTGTTGTTGCTTCTGGAATACCAAACTTTTCAGATAGCAATAACAAAGATGCTGATCAGACAGCGCGGATGCGCTGGCTGGTCTGCGCCTTTGTTGTTCGCAAGCAACAAAGTCAGGGTTTCTGACGTCGATGACGCTATTATGTTGAAGCCCAGGCTTCCTGCCCTACGCCTGGCTACGCGCCTGACAGTGAAATCTCAAAGTTAAATAAACTTTGAGTGCACTGTTTCTTGATCAATCCGTATATTCATGAAATATTTTCCTCATTCCCTATACAAATACACTATGGATGGGGGTGGGGGTATTTTAAATTGCCTCCGAAAGAGTGCCCTTTTAAGTTCCAAAGGGAATGTAGTACTTTTGCAAAATATTTATCCATATTCACACACAACCAAAAATATCCCTTTTTATTCTCACAAATATATACGTTTTATGCTGATATAATGTGTTTTAGAGAGTATTGGTTTAAGCATATTTATTTAAGAATACTAAACAGTATCATATACAGTAAATTACAGTAATAAGGAATCAGATTGAGGATCAGCACGAAATCATGAAGTCTATAAGACTCTATCATAAGTGTGAGGGTAGGATAGAAAAATCTGTCCCGAGGATCGCCGTTTGGCATCACGAGGCTTGCCAAGATATAATTGCAGTGAATCTTTTTTTTTTTCAAGCTGAACTACCACATTACCTTTCTATGTGTATTCTTTTTATAGTTTTCTCTTGTCTGTGACCGGAAGTGGTTCACTCAGACCATCACCACTATTCAAATGTCAGGAATATTGATTGGTTCCTTCCTCTGGGGACACATCTGCGATGCGATTGGTCGGAAATACACCTTATATCTAGGAGTTGGACTTCTCGGTCTCTTCAATTTAATCTGTGTCTTCTCGGTGAACTGGGAAATGTTTGCCGCCATGAGATTTATGATTGGAGTGGCCGCTACTGGTATAAATACGTCAACGGTGTTGTTTGAGTTTATACGCAATAAATGGAGGTTCTGGATAGGTTCAATACCAGTTTATTCAATCTTTTCTGGCCTCTTGGCATTGTTCTGTTGGAAGGTGGCTGACTGGAGGTACATCTGTGTGACAGCTGCTGTTGGCTCTGTCGTGTCCTTTGTTGGTTGGAGGTAAGCTCCCTGGCATTGTTAGTATAACATCTATATTGTAGCCATTGCCACAGCTGCTCTCCAAATTTTCTCTAGATAGCGATTTTTGTCATAATTATTTACATACCCTATGGACTTGAGATTTGATTTTGCAATACATTAAAAGGTACAAATGATTTGTTCTATGTTTTATCAAAGCACATTTATAGCACTGTAACAACAAAGCATTTTATCTTGAAACTGATTTCATTTCCAGCGAAAATCTTGTATGTCATCTTACACTTAGTAATACCACCATTAGTTGTAAACACAGCTTGGATTCTTTTTGGCATAGACAAATGCATGACGTCTAGGTCATTTGAATTCAATGTGCACCAAATTTGAAAGTTATTTCTAAAAATGTCTGTCTTATATATTTGATATCCGACTCACGTGACGCTTAACAAAGCTACAGTCAGTATCTATGGGGGTCAGATCTACACTGTAAGGTGGCAACTCAAAAATATCACCGCCCTGGTCTCTGGTGAATGCGTGAATAGTTTAAAGAGCTATTGCAAGGTGCGTTATCTTGTTGAATGCTTGGGGCATAGTGCATTCACATTGGAGTTTTTATATCGCTTTTGATATTTTCCTGATATGCCTTATGGTGATTGTTTCATTAACAAACTTAAGTTGAGAGACCCCCTTAAAAGTTACGAGATAGTCCCCACAATACGACTCCAGTGGATTTTTACCCTTCCATCAATGTTATGTGGATAAATATGTTCGTGTTTCAGACGCCAGATGGGAATAGGTTTGCAAAAGAAATAGGTTTAGAGTGTGGATTCATCTGAAAAGATGACCTTTTCCCAATTTTAATACAATTTCAAACCCTCTTGGCCCATTTAACTGTTTGGCAGTACTGTACTTTTGTTTTGGTCCTCCTCCTAATAATTGGGCTCTTACTATGTGGCATCAAATTTGAACACGCAAAAATGCACTTAGAATATCTTTTGAAAGTAATTATGTAAAATTATAAAACGTGTGCCACCTGCTAGTGCACATACACCAAAGTCAATTAAGTGATTCATTGATGATACATACGATAGCTTCGATTCTTAAAGTATTTTCACAATGCTCCGTATACATGCGTTTATAGATCACCGCCACAGTATCCTTTGCTGCTCTCCTTATTATCCCATAATTCGAAATAGAGCTTTGATAAGCAAATTTGAGTTGCTAAAATTATGATCAACCTTTTTAGAAGTTAAAACTTGATACAAAACATCTGCAAAAACAAGCCATATTTGTACTCACTATAACTAGCTATGTAGTGCATACAGGAGCAGAAATAAATCATATATCAAACAAAGCACAAGTTTATTACAAACACTCAAACAAGTATGTATAGGGAATGTAAATAATTATGACAAAATCGCTATCTATAAAAAAAATTGGAAAGCAGCTGTATATTAATGGACCCAGATAATGTATTGGTTAATTTGCTTTGCATTATTCTATCAATTAGATTTAGTCTTGAAGTTGAATTTTATTTCAGATAATATCATTTTGATATTTAACCAATCAAATGTGAACATTACGATTGATACAAAAATACAGCTAATTACCTCTTTGCATACTTCAAATCAAACAAAATAGATAAACAGTTAAAACGAAAAGAATAACTAAAATGATTAAGCACATTTGACGTTGGTACTTTGCAAGTGAGTATCATTGGCGACAGTGTTGATACTGAGCAGAATATCCACTTAATGCTGTTATTTGCTAGAACAGTTAACATTTGTGCGTGCTTCTTTTGAATCTATATACTGGTGAGTTTACAACTTATTCATATTCATATGTTTAATACACATATAACTCTTTATTGTTCCATTTAACATGTTTACAATATCCCTGTAATATTTGTCAAAGTCACAGTCTGTTCAGGTATATCATTTATTGCTAAAACTAAGGCAGATCTTATAACTTCACTTGCTTATTAAATATTTCACTTTCTATCAAGCATTCTAAAAGAACATTGTAAAATCTATTTAACAATAACTTTAATGTCACCTGGTCAAAGTTGGCCAGACATAATTTTGGCTGATAATTTTTTTTTATTTAAATTGGTATTAAAGTAACAATTGACCTTAACAAGTTTCCTTGACTATGGTCATATCTAATGTGATCATTGCTATAGAGTAAAATTCACCTCTATAATCGATTTTCCCATTATTGTGATTGACAGTTTCGTTTACTGAACAACGAAAGCTAGTTGTAAATTTAAAAGCTTCAGTAATACCTGCGTACGTAATTAGATGCCAGGATACAAATTGATTTGGTGACAGTCTCTTTAAACAATAACGGATTATGGGCAGTTATAATGCATACCGCCCTCAAAACATTTAGTAATTTTGGGCAAATCAGTTTTGTTAATATAAAAAGTTAAAAGATATAATATTTTGCAAATGCTGCATGGACGAATTGATAAATACTTTATTCAGACAAACAGGAACCTGGATATCTATAACTAAACCAATTCGTTTTCCATGCGAGGCAAACACTTTTTGTGCTTTAACAACAACATATAAAACGAGGATTTGGTAGCAGTAAAATGAATTTACCCCCCCCCCCCCCCACCCACTCACACCCACACCCACACCCACACCCACACCATGCAGTGGCTTAAGCTGCTGTCCGTTCTAGGGCGGTGGTTCTGTTGTTGATGATTCATTGCTTAATGTTGCCCCCATTGTTTATGGGGTTTTTGTGTTGGGTCGTTGTTTTGTTATTTTGTACTTCACGTCCTTCTAGTTTTGCAATCACCTTGACAGGTAAAAAAGAGTTGACTGCTTTACTTTAATTGTGTTCCTGATGTCTTATGGCTGTTAGTGTTCTGTGACTCTTCCTCACAGTATCCATGGGTTGGTTTGCAGTGTGTGTTTGTGGTACGTCATATTCATACTTACTTGCTTTTTTTAAATGATATCAAATACCATATGGCCTATAATATAAGGAATTAACCAAGTCAATTAATGTCTTTGAAACTGTAATATACGTTACACATTGCCACACAAATAACAAAAAGAAAGTTAACATCAGAAACATTGTTGGGTACAGCATTTCCTATTGAATTTCAATATAATGCTCATATATGGTGTTTAAAGGTTTTTATATAGCATTACATACAATTTTAGAATGTTAATATTCCTGACTGAAATTTGTTTTATTTAAATTGGTATTGAAGTAACAATAGACCTAAAACAAGTTTCCTTGACTATGGTCATATCTAATGTGATCATTACTACAGAGTAAAATTCACCACTATAACCGATTTTCCAATTATTGTGATTTGGCAGTTTCGTTTATTGAACAACGAAAGCTAGTTGAATATCAAATTAAATAAATTTAAAAACTTCAGTAATACCTGCGTACGCAATTAGATGCCAGGATACAAATTGATTTGGTGACAGTCTCTTTAAACAATAACGGATTATGGGCAGTTATAATGCATACCGCCCTCAAAACATTTAGTAATTTTGGACAAATCATCTTTGTTAATATAAAAAGGCCAAAGGTAAAATATTTTGCAAATGCTGCATGGACGAATTGATAAATACTTTTTTCAGACGAACAGGAACCTGGATATCTATAACAAAACCAATTCGTTTTTCCATGCGAGCCGAACACTTTTTGTGCTTTAACAACAACATATAGAACGAAGATTTGGTAGCAGTAAAATACATTTAAGCCATCCACCCACACCCCGCAGTGGCTTAGGCCGCTGTCCGTTCTAGGGCGGTGGTTCTGTTGTTGATGATTCATTGCTTAATGTTGCCCTTATTAATTAATAGGGTTTTGTGCTTGGTCGTTGTTTTTTTATTCAGTATTTTATGTCCTTCTAGTTTTGCTATCACCTTGACAGGTAAAAGAGAGTTGGCTGCTTTACTTTAATTGTGTTCCTGATGTCTTGTGGCTGTAAGTGTTCTGTGGCTCTTTCTCACGGTAACATGGGTTGGTATGCAGTGTGTGATTGTGGTATTTCATATTCATACTTACTTGTTTTTTTAAATGATATCAAATACCATATGACCTACAATATAAGGAATTAAGCAACTCAATTACTGTCTTGAAAGCTGTTATATATGTTACATATTGCCACACAAATAACAAAAAGATAGTTAACATCAGAAACATTGTTGGGTACAGCATTTTCCTATTGAATTTCAATGTAATGCTCATATATGGTGTTTTAAGGTTTTCATATAACATTACGTACAATTTTAGAATGAAAATATTCTTACCTTACTGGACGTGCTTTTCGTGGTTATTATATTAAACAGTCTATGACTCTTAAAGATTTTGTGATAAAAACAAGCTGTCTGCAGTTTTAAAACATGAATGCTAAATGAAAAGCTTATTAAATGAAACTATTAAACATCATTTCAATAGTTTTACAGGGGGAGGGATAGTTTAAATGTAGTATAAATGGCATTACAATTGGCCCTAATAACTTGATCATAAATATTTGTAGGAAATGAAATGTTCTTGTATATTACATGAATGTGTGGCCAATTTGAATATTCCCGTACTACATTAACAACCTTATTTACATAATTTGTGTTTTAAAAATGAGGGGTAACGTAACAGCCAAACGCCCCAACCGTCAGAGAGCTAACATCTTTCAAAAACCTTAGCTAGAACATATATCTATGCTAACATTTGATTTTGATCGCAAGGCACACACAATCTTACAAGAATTATATTTCTGAACACAATATGTTCTTTCCTGCATACTGACATCACATTGACGTCAATTTGACGAAATGGTGAAGTCCACGCTGAATCAATTTTCAATTTGGTCCTCCTATGGAGGTTTTCAACCACTTCAATGCAATAAACAACATTAACATGCGATCAAATTAGGTGTATACAGCACCAGAAGGTATATGCTGTTTAATTCATGTGAATATACGGTATGACATTTTGTGACGTCACTGTGGCGTTAATACTGCAAGAAAAATTGAAAACGTAATTTTCCTTAAATGGAATATATTTCTCTAGTTGAAAGTCGATAGGAATCACTTTTACCCAAAAAAGCACACGGGAGCCCAAATTTCGACAAAGCAGCCTACACTAAATATGCACATCTGATTGATATTGGAGAAAAATATGGCGAAATAACTTTTGTTGTTATTGATTTATCATCCTTAAGATTATTTCTTGATTTTGGGTTGATAATAACGCACTATGCATCAGAATGCTCCAGATCGCACCATTTCTATCTTCTCCTTTTTTTTTGGGTGGGAGGGGGGGATGAACATGCCTTCTAGATCCCCCTAGCACGAGTGGTTACAGGGATACCTTGTATGTAATTCTCTCACTGGCTAATTAGCTGATTGGATATATTATACTTACTTGATAAAAACTGAAGTTAAACATGCGTATTGGACCTAAAAGCAATTGTAAAAAGTCTTTTTATGGTTATAAAAATATATATGCTTTCACTTTGTCTGAAAAACAAATGATCTGTCCCTAATTCCATAAAAAATAAATCTAGAGAGCATTCCTCCATTCCTACTCTACCAGGTACAGCAACAGCATTTTAAGAATGTCCTCACACTTTGAGCTATATATCGTGGATTTCATAAAATAAATGCATTCCATGGCAAAGCCCTGTCTTTACATATATAAAAGTAAGAAAGACGATAAAGATCTGGAATCGGTACAATCAAGTACCACACCTGGCCCAGGATACCACATGGGAAAGTGACAAAAACACAATTTAACATCACAAACAACAGCCAAGAGGTCAGCCCTTTCGCTGCAGGTGACCACAAGTCAGCAATGAACTGACGCTACAGCATGACAAACACAAGACATAAATAACACGAATGATCCACAAAAGAAATACCGCCTTGGAACGGTCAGTAAAAATATTTTACTAGAGGGCTTAAACCAGTTTTACGGCGCCACCATCTCCCTTAATTCTGATGTGGACCAGGGCACATTTGAGAAAGTGTTAAACACAACAAACACGACAGTCAAGAGGTCAGCCATTACCCAACAAAGCTACAAGGAACATACACGACAGCACAACACATACCAAAATAAGCATAACTAACAAAATATTAAGTGAATAATAAGTCATGCACTTGTTTTTTGCTTCTGTGAGATTAATTCTATGAAAAGAAAAATACATTCTAGGGAGAATCGTCTTATAATTTTGGGGATTTAGGGAGAAGCTAAATTAATTTTACTGATTTGGGGAGCAAAGACAAAATACTTTCAGGGATCTGAGGATTTTTAGGAATTTCGGGAGATCAATGCATCTTATTTAGGGAGCAAGCCTCCTCAGCCCAAGCCCCAAAGGGTTTCATTATCTGAGGGACTTTAAAAACGCACCATTTTAAATTATCTTTCTCTCCCACGTGATTGATTTGAGGATGTTTTCTTTATTATTTTTATCCTCTTGCCAAATGGACCATGATTTGCCACTATTTCGATTTGCTCATGCTGTTCATTCTGACGTAATATCGACGTAAGTGTTTTTCAACAATTGTCGTCTGACAAATGTGAATTTGATTCAATTTGAAAACAAACACTTTTAGGTGGTAGCCAGATGTCTTAACAAATGGAAAAACACAAAAGTTTTCAGAAATAATTGTTTTATTACACTCCCACTCGCAGCGTTTCTTTGCTAACGTCAGTCTTAAATTTTCAAAAATCAATAACAGACGGTTGACGTCCGCGCATGTCGCGGTACTTTCGTCTTTTACGCAACTGATTGAGGAGTGTCTGTTGGCAACAAAATGATTTTGATTATTCCTGATCCTAAGGATATAAACGGCCAATTACATCAAAAATCAATGACGTCATGTAGACGTAATGAACGTTGCCAGAGGCCTAAAACTTCATGATTTGATTTTGTCTTTCCGTTTGTTTTCAAGAACAAACATAGGTTCGAAAACTTTTTTCGGTTCATAATGGAAGGTATGGGTACTCTGTGATTTTTTTAATTGGAGTTGTTTCAGAATTATCGCGACGTCACGGCAATCATGGGCCACAGAGTTTCGATTTTCTTATTGAATGCAAGCTAAATGACGGAACTTGTCAATTTTATTTTTCACATGATGAAAATAGCCAATTTTCGACATAAATTAGCATTTAAGCAGGTGGTGCGTTTTTAAAGTCCTTCAGTATATATACAGTCAAACCTCTATAAGAGAGCCACCTTTTGATAAGCCAAAACGGTGTATTATATTACTTGACTTTTCGTTTACTGTAAAGGCGGCGCCTCATGAATGCGTAATTAGGACTAGTCAACATTAGGCATAGGTAAAAGCTGAAAAAGAGGCGTGGTTTTATTCAAAAGTAACTGTATCATCTTGTGCCACGATCTCAGCCATTATTTAGTCCTTAAAACGCCAGCAAAATAACTGCATCTGAAAATGTCTATTTAACATAAGCAGGGAGGCAAACATTATGGACCCAGATCAGACTGCACCTACAGGAGCAGTCTGATCTGGGCCCACATTGTTTATCTACGAGGCTTCAAATAGTTTAGTGGACGACAAAAACATACATTTTGTGATTATGCACTTTAAGGGTTAATAAATATGAGTTCAGTGTGTATACGGTTAGGATTTTCATGAAATGCACGCACGTTTGCGCGGCTCAAAAAGCTTATTAACTCTTTATCAAATTATAAATAAAACCTGATTTCCCTTCCTTAGCAGATGAAATCGCCAAACCACACCCAGATATTTATAATTATTAAAGTTGCCGCCTTTACAGTAAGCGAAAAGTCAAGTAATACATAGGTGGCTGTCTTATCGAGGGCCAGTTAGAAGCTCTGTCGTGTAGAAAGTATTTTTTCTGTCAGATTCATAACAAAATTCATATCTAAAGAGAACCTATCTGTGTGTTTGACTTATTTTTTAATGCCTCATTAAAAATATTTGTATATACAATGCCTCAGATCTCATAGGTTTGTGTATACACCATTGGTTCTAGGTTGTTTTTCTTCTCTTAATTGCGAGTGGTTCGAGTATAAGGCACGAGACCACAATTAATTTTACAATATAATTTAATCATTCCTTACATCATCCTGTGTTATACATGATGAACTTAGCTTTTTTTGAAGCTTTGCCCCAACTCTACAAACCTTGGAAATCATTCTGGCAAGTGTTTCAATAGGGCAATTCCGGCTTGATTTTGAGCAATTTCACTTGTAAACAACATGTACTGTTGACATAGCTGTCGTGCGGCAGCTCCAGACACCCATAAGGGATTGCAAAGGTCTAAATTTACCTTGATTGACCAGCTACCAGGACTGACTTGACATATTCTGAAAGCTTATTAACTGCCCAGCTCAGATAAACTTAAAATAAAGTATGCTCATATGAACAGACAGTTTAACACCACAGTAACAAGGGAACTATTTGTGTTGAATAACATCCTGGTCGTGTTCAACTAATCAAGGGACATAATTGTGGTCTGATTCCATAAACGTACATACTGCACCACCTGTTTCGGATAATTTTGCATGCTTGATATTGTCTACATATTGTTTTTAACTTTTCTCAAAAATACTTTCTTTTTAGGAATAACGTTTTCATAAGCGTGTAAAACAGTTTTGCATCCAGAGCAGGTCTGACGTTTTGTTGCGCCTGCTTTTGATCTAAACTGTTTGCAATGGATATTGGATAGCGCGACAAAAGTATATTTTGAAGCCGCAAATCAGTGTATTCAGGCACTTCTCTTGTCCCTTTTTGAAAAATGGGGAACTTAATGATGAGAAGGATAAAATAATGCATTTTTGTTGGAGGGTGCACGCGACGGGTTTTTCAGAGGGGTCCAACATTGACAAGGTTTTTTGTCGTTTTTTAGTTGATGATGGGGAGGTAGAATCCAAATACCACTATAAGTGGGTCATCATCGGCCCGCCAGCGAAACGCCAATATTGCTATGTTAACTTATATTTTTTGTGATTTTTCAGTGGGGAGGGGGGTCTGGGTCCCCTGTCCATCTCCCCTCCCCTTCTGGATCCGCGCATGGGATCGTATAGAAAAGTCCGTCCCTCGAGATCACCTTGGCCGTTTGTCATCACTGGGCAAGCCTCGTGGTGCCGAATGGTGATCCATGCTATGGATTTTTCTATCTCACCCTCACGCTCATGATAGATTCTTATATACTTACCATGCTACTTTGTCTCATATATCATTCTAGGTTCATTCCTGAAAGTTATAGATGGCTGGTTGCCAGAGGACGTTTTGGTGAGGCAGAAGTGGTTATTAAACAGATGGCACATAGAAATGGGAGACCGGTACCAGATCTTAATAAAGTCCGACAAAGAATGAAAGAAGACCTTGATTTCATTGAGCATGAAAAGTCACTGAGAATTTATACCATTATTGACCTGTTTCGTACATGGAAACTTTTCAAAATCACGACATTCTTTGCTTTTATCTGGTGAGCTTTTTTTTCCATATAAAGCCCCATTCTCACTGTGCCGATGTAGCCACGGTTCATCCCGATGCAGGACAGCCGGTATACCGTGATGCACCGGGACACATTTCATAAAAAATAAATTGCGTTCTCACATTGCCGACGTTACCCCGGTATAGCCCCGGTTCTCGAGAAAGCAAGACGCCCGTTGACCACCGGTTCACCACGGAGCACTTACGGTGCAGCAAGGTGGAGCAACGGATCGTGCCGGTATACCCCGGTGTTACCCAGGTTGTTTACGGTGATGTCCCGGTAACTGCCGGTTGCGCCACGGTTACATGCCGGTAGGGCCACGGTTGCGTCCCGGTGCTACTCTACACTATAAAAAACAGGATAAAAACGTGGAGTAACATCAGTTTTCTTCTGTCTCTATCGCATAACAGATATGACACAAATTGGACTGCACAGCCATAATTTAGCCAGTGCATGAGATTTCCAACAATGTGGTATGTCAATCAGCAAAGCCTCAGGTCAGCCTACGCATATGCGCAGTCTGATCAGAGCCTTTGCTAGTCACTTGAGTAATCTGTGATTGTTAAGCTACTGACTGAACACCATTTGGAGTTTCTAAACTTAAAAGGAGGCTACAGAGGCTCATCCGAGTCTACACATGTCAAAATGCCACATTTTTGGAAATCTCATGCACTGGCTCAATTATGCGAGTTACTAGTAGCGAAAGCAAATGCCTAGTAACCTCGCAGCTCATTTGCATGACAAATAAGCGGAAGCAGACACGTTTTCTTACGACGAGGTTTAAATGTTGTTGATCTGGACCCAGAATTACAATGCCTTCTTAAAGTTAAGGAAGACTTAATTTAAGTATTGATACTTCAACATGTACATTAAATGCTTAATAAATTGCCAAGACCAGTCAAAGTTATCATTGTGATCTACTGAAAAAATGAAACTATTTTGGTTTTAATCAGTTTGAAAACGTTAATTTTCGCATCCTGGAAATTCAATACTTAACTTAAGTACTCCTTAACTTTAAGGATACATTGTAATTCTAGGCCCAATTGTCTTGCTTTTTCATAAAAATATATAAACACTTTGAGCGGGGCATGTGATTTCCAACAGTGTGATATTTTTAGAAGTGTAGACAAGCTTGAGCAGTCCCCAATGAAGCTTTAAAGTTGTTCGATCAGTAGCTTAACAGTCATAGAATAATCAAGCAAATAGCAAAGGCTCTGATCAGACTGCGCCTAGGTGCAGGCTGATCTGAGGCCTTGCTAATGGCAAATGCCACATTGTTGGAAATCTCATGTCATTACTCTTCAGTAACTATAAGTGCATTTATTCATAAGCTTTGTAAATGAGCACATTTATACTGCTGACAATTTAACCAACTTGTGACGAATGGACTTTCCCATCCTTATCATTTGGATAAATCCACTTTCATTTTAGGGGCAGCAAGAGTGACTTTTCATTTTTATTTTGCATTTTATTACATATACATAGGCAGTGGAACCGCACGGTTTATCACGGTGGAGACACGGATGTTCGCGGATTGCGCCGGTATCGCCCCGACGCCGTCCCGGTGGAGACACGGTTGCTCCCGGCGTCTTCCCGGTTTATCACGGTATTTGACAGCCCTCCCGGTTACTCCCGGTGAGTGCCGGTTGTTTTAAACATTTTAAAACAACCGGGGACATGAGCCGGTTCAACACGGTTCATCCCGGATCTCCAAGGTTGTCCACGGTGCCGCCACGGTTGTGATACGGTTCATCACGGTTCATCCCGGATCGTCAAACCGGGATGAACCGGCACCTTAAACCGGGACAGTGAGAACGGGGCTTAAACGAATTTGCGAACAACTTTATCATCGACTCAATGCTACAATTATGAATGAGTTTACCCATTTATACCCAATATAATGCACCTTTCTTCATGTTTTGCTATATCAAAATGATCTAGTGTTTGTTAAAGGGATTCTGCTTGAAATTTGATTTTTTATATTACTTAGATAAGGATATCAATAACATAAACCCCGTAAAGCATTTTCTTAATTCTATTACAGACACTGAGAGTTGATGTTGGTTTGTCGATTCTCATTTTATGGTGATTTAAGTTATTAATTTAAGATTCGCTGGAAAGTTTTCTGTTCCCCGCCAATTCAAAAAGATAATCAAACGTTATATACATGTAAAAGTGGGCTACAACATTTATTGTCCGACAAAATGGATGTCTGACCAACTCAATCATGGTTGATTTTGACAATACCTGCTCAAACTCACTTGTTTTTATGGTAAATAGGTACGAAAGAGGGAAAATATCAGGAATCGATATAATCAATTGCCACACCTGACCCAGGATACCAAAGGGAAAGTAACAAACTCCCAATATGACATCACACACGAGAGCCAAGAGGTCAGCCGTTTCCAAGCATGTTACCACAAGGCAACAATAAACAGACGCACATGAAAGCATAACAAACACACAACAGAAATAACATGAAATATCCACAAAGAAGTACCGCCTTGGAACGGTCAGTAAAAACATTTTACTGGAGGGCTTAAACCAGTTTAACAGCGCCAACCTCAAATTTCTAACCCAATTCTCTATTGTTGTTGGTTTCACAGTATAGTGTTTCACCAGGTTAGTGTTTTTTATATACAGTTTACCATGCTCTGCTTCGGGAACGCACGTTGAATCGCTCGGCAGAGCCTCACTATTCAACAAGCGTTCTCGAAGCATTGTCTGGTAAACTTTATATCAAAAGACACTCGCCTTTGTATTCTCTCTATATATGTTTCATTCCAAGGCTTGCTGGGATGTTTTCCTACTTTGGCATACAATATGATGTTCCACAACTCACTGGTAATCTATATCTCAACATGTTCCTGGTAGCTCTGGCGGATGTTCCAAGTTCATTATGTGTCGCCATTCTAAACCTCAAGTAAGAAACTTTCGAGTCATTGAGTAAATTTGACAATGAATATACAAATCAAGCTACATATAACGCTTATTTATGCCTGATGTTTTTATTTGGCGCTATTGGCAGTATAAATAGAGAATGCTAGGTGGGTGTCTTTTGATATCAAGTTTACCAGGCAAGGCTTTGAGAACGCTTGTTGACATCGCGAGGCTTGCCGAGATATAGAGAATACTAGGTGAGTGTCTTTTGATATCAAGTTTACCAGGCAAGGCTTTGAGAACGCTTGTTGACATCGCGAGGCTTGCCGAGATATAGAGAATACTAGGTGAGTGTCTTTTGATATCAAGTTTACCAGGCAAGGCTTTGAGAACGCTTGTTGACATCGCGAGGCTTGCCGAGCGATTCAACATGCATTCTCAAAGCCGAGCCTGGTAAACTTGATATCAAAAGACGCGAACCTGGTATTCTATTTATCAGTTTACCCATTGTTTCACTCTTCAAACTAGCGATTATGACGTCATTTTTGATTTGTATGTTGATTCAGCGTCATTAGCGACGTCATTCAAAAAGTGCAACGTCATCATGACCTGATAAAGGTAACATGCCATGAGATAGGAAACGTTTATTAGGTTATGTTGAAGTAATTCAGTTAATATTAGGGGTGACTGATAAACAACAATCTCATAATATGAGACTGCGAAATACAGTTTCGAATTCAGTTAGTCAATACACAATAAGCATTAAATGAACACATATCCATATGTATCAGTAAACAAAAAAGTTACTTTATGTATAGTCTGTTTTCACATTACGAAAGTGGCTACTATTAAAGGAAAATTATGCTCTCCAATCAGCTACGGCCACTGAGCAAGGGGCTGTCTATATTTCAAGTTTCTGTTAGGACTTTTTTCTCATGATAGGTAGTTTGACCAGAAATAACATACGTATGTCCAAGCCAATGCCAAGGTATCACACAACATATGCGAAAAGGGAATATACAGACCTATGCAAGGGCATTTCTTAAACTAACAAGGGCGTGCATAGAGAGGGGACAGTGATAATCACAAATCTCAAAACTTTATCTCAAAACTTATACCCGGACGTCAAACTAAATTTCGAGTTAGTCAAAACAAAATATAAAATACATCATAGGGAATTAGAGGTCCTATTTAGTAAGACACAATACCAAGGCAAAATGCAGCAGACTAAGCGGGTAAATAAGTACACTTTGAAGCTTACACAGAAAAGGGCCCCATACAAACCAACCAAAAGATGAGCCTGACATAGCAGAGCCGGGCGTATGACAAACACAGATATCTTCACGGATCGTGAGGCTTCGTGCTGAGTATGTATCGCAAGGATCAGACCAAGTTAGACTCTTGGGCCAGCAAGCAAATATCATATATTGAACAGAGGACCTTTTAACAATCAAGGGCACTTAACTTGACCACAATAGCAACACGCTAAGTAACATAATAGCATCTTCGATGCGATGACCATATTAGAGAGAGAAACAGGGTTACTGCTGGCTATTTCATATATCCGCAGCTCTTCGTCCCTCAGAACGAAATTATATTCTGAGCTGACGAGAGCTATTATTTTTCATTACAGAGTTAACTTCCCCAACCAACTCTTACCACGGGCTCTATATTAACTATAGGGCCCGTGCGTTACATCGGCGAAGATCCCGATTAGATATTCAGTGACGGACACACTCAAACAAAATGTCCGTCCTCACGTCAGGAAAAGTACAAGTCCCTACATGACACACGGTAGTGGACAACAAATAATCTACCTGACAAAGTCGTGGACATAATATTTCTGCGTGACATTTCTACCGATCATTATATTTACAGAAGGCATGGTTTATCGCTACACGCATTCATCAATGATTCTTAATGTATTTATAGGCTTGTGGTCAATTTTGTACATAGAGGTTAACACTTTTAGAATATGTACAGAGTAAGTAAGGGTGCAAAGATCAGGAATCGATAAAATCAAGTACCAAACCTGACCCAGGATACCAATGGGAAAGTGACAAATTCACAGACACCACAAACGAGAGCCAAGAGGTCAGCCCTTTCCCAGCAGGTGACCTAAAAACACGTATAAACAGACGCGCACAAAGACATAGCAAACACAAGACAGAAAAAATACCATAAAAGATCCACAAAAGAAGTACCGCCTTGGAACGGTCAGTAAAATATTTTACTGGAGGGCTTAAACCGGTTTAACGGCGCCAACCTCACCCTTAATTTAGATGTGGATCAAGACACATAGATATATGGTTTGCATGAAAGATTCCTAACTTATCAATGCATCATCTCCTAAAACCTAGATCATTTTGGTCACCACATGCATGGCATTTTGATACATATTGTATCTGAGAAAACAGCAATTGCACAGACGAGCCTTTACATCTTCGCAATCTCACCAGAGCCTTTGCTGCTTCCATACACACAGTATGTAAATAGATGACAGCTAAACAAAACTTTTGGTATCTCTTTCCAAGCGCGGATCCAGAAAATCATCAACGTATTTCACGGAGGGACATACGAGCCTCCCAAGATAAGCAATTGGACCAGAGAGGTCCCATTCCAATGGATTCTCGAGGGGCTTGGGTCCAATTGTTTTTCGAGGGGGTCTGTGCCAGTATTTCTAAGGAAACCAATAGCCACTAGAGATTTTCCAGGGGGGTCCAGACCCCTGTCCCCGTATCTGGATCCACCCATGTCTTTCAAATAGATGGATGTGCATACATGTTTAAAAAAAGGTTTACATGTATGTGATATCTTTTTTTATTCATCGTATTAAGTTTCTTTTGTTACAGATTAGGTAGGAAATGGACCAGTTTTGGAATGAACATTATATCTGGTATTTTATGCATAGTTGTAGCGGTACTTCAAAGAAAAGGTTTGTAAATGTATATTAAAGTATTAATTAACTACTAAATATATAGCACTTATACAGGGAATGGCCTTAGGGTCATACTGGTGACGTTTCTACTTTCATACAGTCTATATTTGATCCATGCAGCTGATTGTTCAAGCTCATTCGCATGAGCTCACACTTCTATAATACTATAATAATACATTCTCATGTTAACTGGGAATACAGAGAAGACTTGCTGCATTATTTCAATACTAGGTCTTTATATAGTCTGTGCACGATAAGAGTAGGGTGACGAAACAGATTTAGAGTTAGAAGTATGAAAAAAAAAGCTGCATTTGTCCAATCAGATGAATAAAGTGCCATAACTTGACCATCTCATAACTCTACACTTCTTGCGCAACAACTATACAATATTGTTGATATTGATACTTATTTTGATTTTAATACTTTTTAAATTGGCTTAAATTTTAGGAATTTTGGCATTTTTCTGCGTACACACAAAGTAATATCCATATAATAATTATTGAACACCACAGATGGGTATACGTTAGCTTAGCAAGGCGAGAGTCCTGAGATCAATCCCCACACATTCCGATTTTTTCTTCCCTTTTCTACAGAAGTGTGCCAGTAGCAATATTTGTTAGAAATACATGTATGAATTATTTTGCTAAAATATTGTAGAGTTCCTCATTTATTCTACTCTGATGGACTGCAGCGATTGGGGAAGAACAGATCACACAGTATATTTGTTTGATTTGATTCTATACGTCCGAGTCAACATTTTTTTTCAGTTATGTAAGGACGGATCTTCCTGGAATTTCAAACGCTATTGAATTGAAAGGGAGGTAATTTGAAAAAAATATTATTTTCAACTGAAAACTGTACGAAAATAGTAAATAGAGCATTCAGTTTTAAACCAGTTGATTTTTTGCATTTAGATCTTAACATTTGACGCAAAACTCAAACTTTCAGGAGAAAACTATTCGCGCTTTTGCCAGATTTATAAGCTGTTTTAACAAGGGGACTTAAAATCGGATTTAACTGCTGAAGACACATTACCAGGATATGTACCAGTATGTTGTCGGGTTATTGGATTAAATTGCAAGGAGACATCATTAACTGTATTTATTAGCCGTTTTCTTCACAATCATGATGCTACTTGCAGAGAAAATTGACGATAAAGGCGATAACAAGGCACATAGGAAAATGGGACGTAAAAAGGTCCCAAAAAGTGGGACGGTTTTTAGGTAATTCCCTAACTGTTAACATTAGGTAAAATGTCAACCGGTTAATACAGGTAAACACTTGTCAACATATATTTTCGAAATAATGTAATTAAAAATTCCAATTTCTTCTAAACTGTGATTCTCCAAAGTATATTGCTAAACTTATTTCCCTCAGTATATGTTAATTTCATCTGAATGTTTCTCTGTGATGATGCATTACATAAAATAGGAAACCTTTATGCGAGCTGAGCAACCCCAGAATATAGGGTAGTAGAATGCATTTAAGGCCCCTTCCCAAGAGGCGTTGGTTGCTGTCCGTTATAAGGCGTTGGTTCTGTTGTTGATTCATTGTTTATTGCTGCTCTAATTGTATGTGGGGGCTCTGTGATTGGTCCTTGTTTTGTTATGCAGTACTTTGTAATTGTGGTATTTCCTAATCTTACTTACTTTTATATATATATATATATATATATATATATATATATATATATATATATATATATATATATATATATATATATATATATATATATATATATATATATATATATATATATATATATATATATATATATATATGATTCAATTTATTTGTTGAATCAAACACTGATGGTACTGTGATGATAAGTAATTGCATTGTTACTTGCGATTCAATTATTTACTATTCCACAAACAGTTCATGACAGTGATGTGAGGTAAATCCTTAAACCATTATAACTTTCAATAACTGTATGAGATACTGATAACTTAAAGGTACCAAAACATATTATGACCTCACTGTCGGAATCTCCTTGTTTATTTATACATTAACTGTATGGCAGCTAAATATTTAAAATGAAATATTCCAGACGGTGATCTGAACTAATCTAACATACAAAATATATTAACCGAAGGAATCAGTTGAAATTAAATCGTCGCCCAGGTTGCTCAGTTTAGTCTGAGACTTTCCTTGCACATGCGCGGTTCCAGAACATTACGTCAGGGAGGGGCGTCCTGAAAACGTTTTTAGTCAATAATGTATCTTACTGAGGGCCGTACGAACTTCCCTTGAGAAGCAATTGGACCTGAGGGGTCCACTTGCTTCTCGAGTGTGGTCCGTACCAGTATTTCTAAAGAATCATATAGCCACGTGATGAAGCTAGATGTTATATTGATTTGAATGCGGATACAGTCATATGCTGCCACAATATAAGCCTTAGTGAATTGTATTTTGCCTCCATTTAGCACAATTAATTAACACCATGCTCTATATTTTGTAGATAAAACCGGTTACCATGCAGTCATCATTGGTTTAGTTATCGCAGCCAAATTTGCTTCTAACTCTGGTTGGATCACCACATCTGTCTGGACTCTAGAGTCATATCCCACTGTTATACGGTATGTACATAGACCAGGGTCTGACGTTATAAAACTTGAGTACTGTCTCAAACATAAAATAAAGAGCAATGATTGGCTGCTGGCGGACAAGTGTCCGCAAGCAGCCAATCATTGCGCTTTATTTTGAGTTTGAGAATGAACTCTAGCTTTATAACCTCAGGGCCAGCTCATGAGACTCTCGTACATTCTGCATATGCGTAAAATCACTCTTTAGACCTGCATTCACAGCTATCTCGCAGGACTCATGACTAAGGTTTTACCTGGCCCTACTTGTATCTGCGAGATCAAAAACAAATCTTTTAACGACATCTCAAACAAAGTATGATCAGTCTTGGCGCCTTCCAAGGCTGATCTGAGTCTATGTTGTGCGCATGGAGAGCCTATTATATTAACCCTTAGCTACCAATAAGTTCTAGCGTTAAGGCGTATATTTTCCTAGTTGACATGATAACAAACACCAAATTTTCAACTTGCCCTTATGTTTTTAAAATTGGTGTCGTTTGGCAGAAAAATATGCATAGTAGGCAACAAAGTACGTTTCAAAGCGATTCACCATTTTCAATACCGTGTAAACGTGCACTTTATACTCCCTACCCTCATTTAACGCCTTTATACTGGGTGCCCTTTAGACCAGATTTTGAGTAAATGCATTGCAAATTTTGAAAAAAATAAAAGTGGTAAAATGTTAAGGATATAAGTGCTCTTCATTTCCAAAAGCTTACCGTTTTCCTTCTGCGCATGCGTACGAAATACACCTAAAATCGTGATGTTTGTCATTGGAAAGATGAAACTGGTGTCTTTCAGGTTATTTTAGATGCTTCCCCCCTAGACCCAAGATGCCCTTTGGACAACGACATGTCGCAATAAACATTTACTACATATGTAAAGGGCATCTTGGGTCTAGGGGGGTAAAGCATTTAAAAAAAAATGAAAGACACCCGTTTCATCTTTCCAATGACAAACGTCACAATTTTAGGTATATTTCGTACGCATGCGCAGAAGGAATACGGTAAGATTTTGGAAATGAAGAGCACTTATATCCTTAACATTTTAGCACTTTTATTTTGTTAAAATTTGCAATGCATTTTCTCAGATTCTGGTCTAAACGGCACCCAGTATAAAGGCATTAAGTAAGGGTGGGTGTAGAAAGGGCACGTTTACACGGTATTGTAAATGGTGAATCGCTTTGAAACGTATTTTGTTGCCTACTATGCATATTTTACTGCCTACTGCTAATCATGTCAACTAGGGAAAATATACGCCTTATCGCTAGAACTTCTTTACTGATCTTACAATGTTGGTATATGCCGAGTGTATGGGTCATTAATTAGTTTTGGTACGCGCTGGCTCATATAAGGGTTGCCTAGGAATCTGGATGATGCTCTAAAACAAGTTAAACTATTTTCACAAAACATTTGTCTGATTAGTTCTGTAGAGCGCATTTTATCATAATTATGACGTCACTATATACTGGGTAATCCACTATCAGACTATGCTAGGACTAGTGCATTGTATATTTTGTTTAGATTACGAATTGACGCCAATATTAGCCTCTTGTTTATATGGCACAGTCTTGACGTTTAATAAAAAAAAAATATGATTTCAAAATGTTTTGTATCATACAAAAAGAATCTAACATTTGTGCTTGTAAAATCTTTCATTGAACTCGTTGCGAAAAAGCGCTAACGGAATTGTTTATCTCTTCATTATTGAATTATCAGGCACATTGGCAAGGGTTTGGTGGATTGTTTATCCCGGATTGGAGCCTTACTAGCACCACAATTTATAACACTGGTAAGATTGTTTTGTAACCTCCACCAGTTCACACTTACACACGCACACGGGGAGGGGAGGGCCGGGGGAGAGGTGCGAGAAACAAAGGCGAGAACATTTTTTTCGTCTTATCACCAAAGAGTCAATATTACTACAGACAGCGGTCAAGAGATGAAAAACTGCGTTATTAATCACTTTAAAACAAACAGAATAGCAGAATAACCTAACTTTATCTGAGAAAACATCTCTGGCCACACCCAGTACTGTCCTGCCAGCCAAGAGTGACAGTGACGCCATGTTTTGTTTACGAAGTTATCAGGGATTTATAATCGATAGATCACATGTGTATTAATCCTATTCGTAGGATCACAAGTGATCTATCGATTCGCGTTAGATCAAGTGGATATATTGTTTGATTTCATTGACCTGAGACATATGAAAACTCAATGATCTTTCTTCAAATCTTCGGGAATTTTCGTTAAATGTGTGCTTTAGATTGTGTCACAATTACTTTTATGCGTGAAATAATTACAATTCCTCGATAGCCTAATGGATAAGAGGCTGTCCTTTCCGCTCAAAAGGACATGCATGGATGGATTTATGCTTTTTGGCCTTATTCTCTATGCACTTACAGTTGCAGACGATATGTTGTTGTTGTCTCTATCCAAGGCTGGGCTGGATAAATTGTTGGTTATCTGTTATCAATATCCTTGTAAATGGCGGTACGATTATGTCCCAATCAAATGTTCTGTGATTGTTTTTAATGAGACCAAGTTTTCGTATGACAGACACAATAGGCAATGGAAAATGGGACCAAACGTAATCAATGAAGATATTAATTACAAACATCTGGGTGTTAATTGTAATAAATATCTAAACATTGACATTAACATTAAAGAGGCAACTGACAAACTGAAGGGTACCTTTATGAGTCTGGTAAATTGTGGTCTCATACATTCTGATAGTCTACATCCATTATCTCTCAAAAGATCTACGAGACTGTAGTATTGCCTAAAGCTCTTTATGGGTGCGAAACTTGGTTTTCGTTAACTACAAACAATATATTACTGCTAGAAAGAGCGCATCGATTTTGCATTAAATATATGCAGGGGTTAAGCACAAGAACTCGGACTGATGCTGCTTTGAGTTTACTGGGTACATTTTCTATTGAGTCTGAAATTGACTTCAGAAAGCTAATTCTTTTTGGACAGTTTTGTAGAAACAATATGAAATGTTGGGTATTCGAATGTTTTTACAGACGGCTTGCGTCTTTCGTGATGAATAAAGAAACACAAACAGGTTACTTCGCAGATATATATAGAATTATGATAAAATATGGGCTCTTGGAATATTTTGAATCTTACATAAGATCCAACATATTGCCATCTAAAAACATTTGGAAACGTTTAGTAAAAGGCCGTATACATGAAAATGAGGTTAGTTCCTGGCTCAATAGAGTGTCTGCTCCTGAGTTTGATCGTTTCAGACAGCTGCACACTGATTATAGTCCACACTCTTTATGGATCGAATCAAAGGAATCCCGTCACTTACTAGCGATCAGTAGATCTTGTTTGCAAATGATAGCTGGGATGGCTGAAACTGCTTTCAGTCATGCGTGCTGTCAATTTTGCAATATAGATCTCCACACTAATGCAATTGATCATTATGTTCACAGTTGCTCATATCTTGATGCAGAGAGAGTCAGTTTATGGTACAATATACTGCAACTAAATGATAACGTTTACGTTCATTTAATGAATCTAGAATGTGAATATGTTACACTAGTTCTTCTTGGTCTAGAAGATGATGCGATAAGTCTGTTGCTCGGTGACCAGTCTCAAAGGTTTAGACATCTATGCATGTCTGGCCTACATAAAATATGGTCAAAAGTGAATAATAGATACACACGATAAATTAGGTCTTTATTACGTCGGTGAAATAAAGTCGACGCCAAATTGATCATGTCCAAATGCATGTGCTAGTTACAGCTATAGTGTTACAGTCGAAATGGTATGGTTACTTTCAGCACGCAAATTGTCTTTCCCTGCACGTATACAGTCGTGTGTGTACATATTCACTTTGTATATACGTTAAAATTATTTGGTACTTTGGAAACGTTGTGATTATGCAGTTACTTCCTAAATGCGTACCTAATTAAACAATTTCGCATAGAGTATATGCAATTGTTCAAGTAAGTGCGCATTTGCAAATGGGTGCTCGTGTGCACCTCTATTTCGCACGTACACTCACTAGCATTCAGTTTTGAACATCATTTGTATGAGCTGCATAGACATGTTGTCTTTACTTTATTCCACTGTACTCTTGTACTATATATGTTTTTGTTTTGTATTATCATGTACTCTTCTTATTGGAGGAAATAAAGAAATATTATATTATTATTATTGTATTAATCCTATTCGTAGGATCACAAGTGATCTATCGATTCGCGTTAGATCAAGTGGATATATTGTTTGATTTCATTGACCTGAGACATATGAAAACTCAATGATCTTTCTTCAAATCTTCGGGAATTTTCGTTAAATGTGTGCTTTAGATTGTGTCACAATTACTTTTATGCGTGAAATAATTACAATTCCTCGATAGCCTAATGGATAAGAGGCTGTCCTTTCCGCTCAAAAGATGTTGGCTCGATTCCAGTAGCATTTCATTTTATTTCTTCTTTCTTTTAAAGTAGTTTGTTCGTCTTTATTCTTACTTTTTGTGTACACATTGATATACTTTTTTGAATCTGGCATACGTTTATTCAACAAGTACACACGTAGAAACGTGAATAATTTCAAATAACTCTTTGCACGCTGGGTGAGTTTAATACTTTCGTTGTCATCTGCTGACTTTTTTTTTCAAAATAACTTTTTCAAAAGCATCTTTCAGGAACACTACCAGAGTGTCAAAACGGGCTGTATCCAGATCAAGACCGACGTTATGTCGGTACTGATCTGGAAACAAACTGTTCGCAAAGGTTATCAGCAGACAAAAAAGTCGCCCCTGACTAGAAAAGAGTGAGGTAACCATATAAAAGCGACTAAATACATATGAAAGATGTAAAGCTCACCACGAGATGACGTAAAATACAAGAACAATCTTATTTTTTTAAAAAAATGATGCAACTTGACAATTATATAAATAAAAGTTTTTCTAAGTTTCGATCCAGGTAGGCTTGATCTGTAAGTTGCCACCTAACCACTAGGCTACCAGACCATTTGCATTCATGACTCAACATTATCTTCATTTCCTGTTAAAAGACCAAGGTCGGAGGACTTCACGAAAACGCACGAATATCACGAAGATTTTGGCTCATGTAAATTTGGGCAAACTATACAAGTTTATGTTTTACTTAACAATTGTAAACAAAATATTACGTCACTGTCACTCTTGGTTGGCACGACAGTAGTTATGCCTTTTAAAAAGTACATTTATTTATTTATTTATTTATACAATATTTCAAGAGGGTGACATATTTAGCTCGACAGCCAGTCTATCATATGGCCCTCTGAACATATAACATGGTTAAGTCAGATAGAGTTGAAGTGTACAATCATAGATACTATTTGCAAGAATGTCCATGGCTAAATAATAATAACTGCCACGCACACCACACAGTTTATTCAAACATTTCAATAAGGGTGTCCGGTTAAAAGATGTATGCATAAACCGCGTCGAAGTAACGTCAGTACAGAGTGCGAGGTCAATATATCGACGCAGGCTCGTCGATGTCTCCGCGTAATATGGCAATCAATTCTAAATTTATTGATGTTTCAATGTACGCGAAAAGTGGTATTTATATAGAGCCATTAACCTCTGCAGTGGCTCCCGGAAGTAATTTCCGATTCGGCGATCCGCCAGCGCCGTTCACTTAATTCATAGCGAGAAAGAGTTACCAGCCAGCAGCACAACATTACAGTTCCAACGAAGTACAGAGTCGTCTTTCAATGCAGCAGGTCAATTGGGTCCTTCTTTTGAGTCAGAAATTGAACAAGTTTGCACTCAATTTACACAAGCGTGCATTAGACAAATAAATCAACTAAAACGTTGTTCTCCGCAATTGGTAATACTCCACAAGTCATTTATGACAGTGACGTAAGGTAAACCCCAAAACCGTTATAACTTTCAATAACTGTAAGATCTGCTGAATACTTAAATTTAGTGCCAAATATATGAAGACCTTACTATCGGAATCTCCTTGTTTTATAGTAGTGTTACATGTATATGATGGTTATACAATTGCTTGTCAACCATGAGAGATAAATAAATCACGAGTTACTATTAAACAATGAGATTCCGACTGTGAGGTCATAGAATGTTAGGGTACTAAGTAGAATCTACAATTTAACAAAGTGGTATCGATTTGGGGATATACCTTACGTCACTGTCATAAACGATTTGTGGAATAGTACTGTCGGCTCACAGATATATGAGAATCGTTGTAAACAAAAAAGTAAACTAATCCAGGTAATGGGTTTTTATACAGGAATTATATAATTCATTCACCGCGTTCAAAATTTACAACTGACCCATTTGGTTTAGATTAATCCAGAGAAAGAAAATGGATATTTCTATGTTTTATTTAAAAACATTTTCAGGGCGAATTTGGCTTGAATAAGCTAATATATGCAAGAATCCATTGCATTAACACATGTCTGGTCCATAGGAGGGGTTTGATATAGGCTCTCTATTTAAACGGCTTCCTCAGGACCTGTAAAATGTCAATTCATGAAAAAAATGTTTGATCCCTATATTTGAGGTATATCCACTATTTCTGTGTATCATTTATTCTGTTCTAGAGTTTCGACACACCTGGTCTCCTATATTTTGTATCTGGTGGTCTTCTAATTCTGGCAGGATTCGCCTGTGTTTTCCTTGAAGAAACTAGAGACAAAGATCTGGAAGATATTCTACCTACCAAGCATATAAAGGCCTAGATCCCTCTTCATAAGATTGGAGCCACTGATAAAGTCCTAGAAGATATATTACCACCGAATATAGACTGGCTAGAGTCCTTAAAACAATTTTACATCAATGTGTCATTATCATATACTTGTAGCCAGTCGAACTCTGGTGGCTCTGTTTTAAAACAGAGCCATCAAAGTTAGACTGGCTACAAGTATGTGATATGACACATTGATGAAAAAATGTTTTTAGGGCTGGAGCCAGTCTACAACGAAAAGTACGTAGACCGAGGTCCCCCAAACAAAGGTTGCTGCTAAGGATATAAACAACTAGCAAACAGTTGAGTGTTTTCTCAAATTCTGAAACTGGAAGAACTGGACTAACCCATTTATGCCAAATGGAATTATCAATTTGACTAGAGCTTACAATTTAAGGGCTGTAATATACAGCAAATTATGCAAGCAAAAAGTTCAGAACCAGATCAGACTCCGCGTCCTGTGACGTCTGATCTGGTTCTGCACTTTTTGCTTATGCTCCATAAATAGGGTGCTAGTCTTATGGGTTAATAATATACAATTTTTGACTTCAAGGAGGTACACAGGATTTATCTACCCGAAAAAGTGATAGCTAGGCCGAGGTGAATATCACTTTTCAGGGTAGATAAATCATTATTTCTACCGAAATTGAAGTCAATAATGACTATTCCACTAAGATTGAAAATGTTCTGCTTTCATTTTTGTTGCTGAAGCCATGTTCAACCTAAGGACATTCTCACAAGTTTAGCAACTGTTATTAAATAGAGGATCTTACATGAGTGCTCATGTTTTATTGAATTTATTAAACGAGTTGGGAAAAAGAGATAAAATGCGAGGCTTGCCGAGCATTTTATCTCTTTTTCGCAACGAGTTTAATAAATTCAATAATACAAGAGCACGAATGTTAGATTCTATTTATCATATGACATACACTTTGAAATCTCATTTCTGGCGTAAAAACGTTACAATTTTGTCATTATGTACGCAACGTTATTATGGACGTCATAACGTTTCCCGTAAATCTATAAACCACTAGTGGTTTATCGATTTTATTGCATGGCGTTATTTCACTCCCAGACGCGACGTCATATGATAAAAATATGTAATGTAATATTTTGTAATTTGAAATGTATATAAATTCTCTGAGTGTGCAATGTAAAGTTTAATCATTAAACAGCTTTTTACATTTTGTTTATTAAGACAAATATAGAATTAACAAACAAAACAAAACAAAACTGTTGTTATAGCTTTACAAAGTTTAACTGGCACTCATGAATATGCCGTATAAACTCGTATAACTCCGTAAAACTAATTTTAGATTTGCTAACATTATGAAAAGTATTGATTTCAGACAGAAATATTTTCTTATCCTGTATCCATCACTGTCCCGCTTAGACATTTGGATAGAGGGCATAGCTATCAAGGTTGAGATCGTGGGTTCGAGTCTCACGACATACAATATATATATATATTTTTTTTAAATATTTTCATTTTTTATCATAAATCATGACTTGAACGATTTTTACAAGACTTACGTGTAAAAGTAAATGTAATAGAATTCATTTTAAAGCATTATATTAGTTAGGAACTATGATGTCTACTGAGAAATCTTTAAAACATTTAAAATCTAAAGATGAATTTCTCAGAGCTAATGTTTACAAACTATTTTGAGAAACACTCAGGGCGGGACAACTCATCATATATTTAACATACTGTTCAGGCAACTGGGGTCAACAGAAGAGCCGTTTTCCGAGTACGAAAAGAACTTCGAGAAACCGGTACACTGTCATCGCAGGGAGCGCAGTGGCTCAGTGGTAGAGTGCTTGACTCGAGACCAAGGGCCACGAGTTTGAGCCTCACCGGCTGTGTTGTGGTCCTTGAGCAAGACACATTTATCCTAGCTTAGTACTGGTTCAACCAAGGAAGACCCGTCCCTGTATAACTGAAAGATTGTTGATGGGACGTAAAGAATCAAATCAAACAAACAAACAAAAAACTTTCGTCGCAGCAACGTTCGAAACGGGGACAATACAAAAATAGTAAGAGAGTATGATCAGGAAATACCACAATCACAAACCGCAGACAACCCCGTGGCATCGCGAGGAAGAGCCGCTCAACCACCACGAGACACCAGGCAGACAAATTAAGCAAAGCAATCAGCTTTCTCTTCCCCATCAAGATGATTGCAATACTAGAATGGACGTAAAGTAACATACAACAAAACGTAGAACAATAACAGACTCCCACAATTGGAGTAAGAATAAACAAAAAGTCAACAACAACATAACCACCGCCTTAGAACAGACAGCAGCCTAAGCCACCGGGGGGGCTTAAATGCATTTTACTGGTACCAAACCTTCGCCCTAGGTTCTGCTGTTGTTGAAGTACAAGAAATGTTCAGCTCGCATGGAGGACCTGTGGAGGACTTTGATATGGTTGTTATCAGAAACAATGTGCATCAGAAACAATGTGCAGGAGTTTTAAACCCACCGCCATCAGCTTCCGACCATAAATAATCTCTTATCAGTCTTGAAAACAGACATCATGTCAACTATCCATCAAAATTAAAATAAACAAGAAACAATACGATCATAACTCAAAAAGTATATTTTAAAAATTATGCTTAAAAGAAATATACCCAGTGGGAATCGAACCCTCGCAATCCAGAATATGAGTTAATCGTCTTACCACTACACCACTGCCTCTGCATTGTCGGATCACCTTGCCAAAAGGTACTTGTTCCATACATTAATCAATCAAAATAGCTAATAAAAACCGAACGTGGCCGAATGATGTACCGAACGTGACCGAATGATTTCGAAGATTAATGAGTGCCAGTTTAACTTTGTTTATCTATAAAGTTCATGAAGGTCTTTTATTTACCTGTTGCAAGGTGAAACAGCAAATCATGTTAATTGCATGCAGCCCATGCTAGTTTCACACTTGTCATGCTATTTTAGCTCTGTAGAGGGTACTATTGCAGAAGTGTCAAAAATATTAACTTCTGGAAACTAGTTGGAGCTGGTTTTCATGCAATATTAACTTGTAGGTCAGTTCAGACCGGTTTTAAGGTAGACAGTGATTTATAAAGACAAATTAAGCCAATCAGAAGAGAGGATTCTTTCAAAACCATATAACAACAAGAAATATCATTTAGAAAAGATGTACGACGAAGTGAAAGAAGACATATTTGATATGAGTAACGTGATATTTTTTAAAGAAATTGAGAAGAAAAAAATGGGGGATGTTTATACTTTGTTATTTCTTCTGTAAGCTGAGCTAAATGCTTAAGGAACCTATGCTATTCCAAAATATCTGAAGCTATGCTTCTTCTAGGGTACAGGATTGCTTGAATCTCACGTAAACTCGAGTCAGCTGAGCTCAGTAAAGCGTTTGGCTTAAGGAACCTATGCTATTCCAAATTATCTGTAGTGATGCTTCTGGGGTATATGATTGCTGGAATCTCGCGAAAACTCGAGTCAGAACGAAAAAAAATATGCCCTGCGCCCAAATGCTGCATATTTGAATAGCTCGTGTCATACATGCCGGGTGCAAAAATCTAAAAAGAGTACTAGGATTTAGTTGACCGTAACCTACAAATAAAAGTATAGTTGACCATAACCTACAAATATCAGCAATTCTTCCCTAAGGAAGAGGTATCGTGCCATACTTTTTTTAACCATCGACCCAGATATTTCTTTACATTTCTCGCGTTTTAACTATCATTCTTTCAGCGTCAACGTGAAAATCATATTTCAAACTAATGAAAAGTGAAAAAAAAAACACATAAATATTACTAAATCCTTGTGATAGATGAATAACCATTTCCTGGCATGTACTTTCTTCCATACAGACATCGAGTCAGCATTTCATCAACAATGAAATTATAAGACTTCGTCTAACAAAATATAACCCTCCCCTTTTTTTCTTCTCAATTTCTTTGAAAATTCTCACGTTTCTCATATCAAATATATCTTCTGTCACTCGTGGTATCTCTTTTTTTCAAAGATATTTCTTGTTTGCCGTCATTTTTTATGAACCAGCAAAAATATTCGTTTTAGCCTTTTACTGTACATGTCAGCCTAATCAATATTCGAGTATGGGGTGTGTTGCATTGAAGCAATTTAAATATAGACCCAAGAGATGTGAAGGGTATCGATAAATACAGATGCTTTATACTGATGGCATAAAATAACGCATATTTTGATGATGTTGCAAATTTTTACCAGAATGCCAATATTATAAAATAATATATTGCCCATTAAAAGTACTGTTATTCCAATGCCCAAAATAAGTCAGGGTGCAAAGATCAGGAATCGATACAATCAAGTACCACACCTTACCCAGGACACCAATGGAAAAGTGACAAAATCACAGTAAGACACCACAAATGTGAGCCAAGAGGTCGGCCCTTTCACAGCAGGTGACCACAAGGCATAAATAAATAGACGCGCACAAATGCATAACAATCACAAGACAGAAAAAACATAAATGATCCTCAAAAGAAGTACCGCCTTGGAATGGTCAGTAAAATATTTTACTGGAGGACTTAAACCGGTTTCACGGCGCCAACCTCACCCATAATGCAGATGTGGATCAAGACACATAGATATTTGGCTTGCATGAAAGACCGCTAACTTATCAATGCATCAACTCCTAGAACATATAAATCAAGATATAAAAAGGAGATAAATCAAAGATAAGGACTCAACAGTAAATAAAACTGAATACCGGAGCAATAGAAATCCAACAGGTAAACCCCAGTGGGCCTGACAAACAGCCAAAGTATCAGGCCCCTACCATCTCATCAATAGATAAATCTTTAAGTCGGAACTGTCATAGAGTCTGAGGACCGACACACCAGAGTGCAATTAAAGAGGAAAGAAAACTTGCCAACCGTGACTGGGTTGACCACCAAGCATGCAGTCTGTTGCAATACATAAATGTTATAGCTAATCTTTTTATAATTGGAAATTATTTCAATGCGTTATAAATTATTAGAGCCAACAATCTTCTTAATTTATACATTAAGTCACCCTAGAATTCAGGTTCCTAAAGTCCTTGGTGCAAGAGAGATTTAAGTCCAACTTGAAATTGAGAAAATTAAGACAAGATTTTGCAAAGTTTATGCTACTGATAGCCTTGTTAAAAAAATTCTGAGTTAACAATTTATTGCAAGCGTTGAAGTCAGTAACATGGCTAGATGCTCTAGCAAAACGAATGAGTTAAAAAGATATAGACTCTATTGGAAGTTATATAGATCTCTACAAATTCTGATAACGTCATAGGAACGTGAGAACTGTACCTACTAAAACACTTCCGAAAAGCAAAATGGCGATTTTCTCCAAAATTCAGAAACGGTTTTGTTTACTGTCAAAGTTTGCAGATATTCATCCCTGCTAAATCACACCGGTATAGCTGTATGGCTCTGGCAATTTCAAATGGGTTTAAATAATGACGAATTTTTGCCCTTTGAGACTAGGCTGTATTTAGGATAATGACTAGACACTCTGTTTTAAGGCTCTCGTTGTGTGTAAATATCCAAAAAGTTTCTTCTCACACCTCCAAGCAATATTTTGCAGCAAAAAAGGACAGATTAAACAGTCAAATAACAAATTATAGCGTGAATTGCATTTGATTAACACATTTCATGACTAAAATTTGTACATTTTTGCTTTCAAAATTCTCCTTACCAGATCGTCTGACATATCTTACTTAATTGTCACAATTTAGAGGGAACACTGGTCTTATATGTCTGAAAAACTTAGCCCTTTTCTATCTGCAGTTTGTACATGCATTTTGCATACTGAAAGTTGACCCAGAAAACCCATTCTTGTGAGTCAATGAGTGTGTTTCGGAATACAAAAATTTCGGTTTTCGACTCAAAATGGGTATGGTAGACTAATGTAAAAAGCATTTTATGTTAGACCATCAGGTCTTATAATTTTGGTGATTGGATGTACAATATGTTTAACTTTATGCCAACGGTATATATGTGACAATCATCGTCAACTGGACTTCGTCTGCGGGCGCATGGCTCGATTCTTTTTATTTTTTCCAAGATATCAGGGCTGTGCAAGAAGCTCACAATTACACAGTACCTGCTGGAGAAAATAGGGGAGGTCTACCCGAGTAACTTTTTCCTAGTGATATCGGACCTAAAATGACGTATAAAAGCATGGATTGTAAAAAAAAAACGTTACAACAGAATTTCAGAACGGAATTTAGAATGATCTCTAGCATATTTGGTTCGCAAATCAGAAAAAATAATGTGATGAAGTCGTTAACTTATTTGGTTTGGTGGTACAGATCAGCAAAATGCAAAATGAAATTTACGGGTCATTGATTAAGAGACAGTATTACTCTAAATGTTAAAACTATCTGTACCAAAAGATCACAATGATATTCGCTTTTTTTATTTTTGATGGACCTTGTCATTGCTTATTTTCTAATCACGACCACAGAAAATTTTCACACCCATTTATCAGTCATTGCACTCAATAACGCGACCATTTTTTTCCAACGAAAATGTGCAAATATGGCATATCCGATCGTATATGACAACATCTTTGCAGCAAAACATTGACAGCGACTGCAAAGTTTGGTGTCATATATTTGACTGAGAGCCAGTAATGTTTTTGGAGCCATTCATTATCGAATATAAACGATAATAATGGGTTTTAATCAATTTAAATGTCTGTGACTTTTCAGTATAGAAGGTTGAACCATTTGGAACTGTACTGTTTTCTAATGATTGAAGCGTGAATTAAATTAAACACCAATTTTGATTGCAGATATTTGGAACTATGAACTGCTTGTGTATTTAGTTTAGTTTTTATTGTATTGAATGTTAGACTAAATATCATTCAATTGTTTTTTTCTGAGGATGTCTCTTGCTTCAAATGTTTTACTAATTTAATAAAATACTATCAATAGACAATGGGCTGCCAATAGACATCAAAGGGGGGATTTTGTATACTATAATTTTCAAAAACTAGAATATATTAGCCACAGAGTAATGTTTGTTAACTATAAAGCGGTTACAACGTTACCTTGCAACAGCAAAATTTAATTAGTTACCCTAAAGTAGGAAATCCTATCAAATCGTTACTAAATATCCTTCAATTGTTTTTCTGAGAATGTCACTTGCTTCAAATGTTTTGCTATCTAATGCAGTACTATCGTTAGACAATGGGCTGCCAATAGACATCAAAGGTTTTTTTTGTACACTATAATTTTCAAAAACCAGAATATATTAGCCACAGAGTAATGTTTGTTAACTATAAAGCGGGTACAACGTTACCTTGCAACAGCAAAATTTAATATGTTACCCTAAAATAGAAAATCGTATCAAATCGTAACTTATTTTTATGTGATAATATAATATTTTAACTATATTCAAATGACTAGCAGTGTTACGATATAAAGCCGGTCAGGACGAAAGAGGGTAAATTTTATTGGAAGATTCCATTATGCATTGACAATGCTACCCGGGAAAAACAATGCACGCAACCAGTAACAATTTTTCAGTACTTTATGTACTAAAAAAAACATCGACATCACATTAATGTTACAAAAACACCACCTACGTTAATATTTCTAGCTAGTTGACCATCCCATACTAAGGCAAGTTTCCACTCTAAGATAGTTTCTATAAGAATCAATCTTAGAGTGTCCTGCTTTAGACGTACGTCAACCAGACAGAAATAAGAAACGTAAAGAATATACAATTCACATATAAATCTAAGATCTAGAAAAAGAATGGGCCCTTCTATTATACTGTTCTGCAGTTATTCGTTCTCGTTTTCCAGATTTACGCGATTCGCGAAATTTTAATCACTTTTGGTTTCATCACTTGACTCTTGGGTCAGTCTGATCTGTGATTATTCAGTGAATCTGAGTCACTACGTACTTCTGACGTTAATTTAATTTTATTGGGTTATTCAATAACCCGGGGTACACGCGATCTAGACCTTTTAGGTCAGTTCATATTCATTGAAATTGATGCGCGATCCTAGCTCTTAGGCTGTCACAACTCACTAGTTGTATGGTTGACCCCAATTTACGTGGAGGACTAAGCTCTTTCCCGGTTGGTAATTCGTAACACCAATCCCACTCTTTAAGTGATCTAAGGGGATCAGCTACTTCTGTACCCTTAGAATTTAGATTGGATGGCTTATACGCAACCTTCACTGATTCTGATGTTCCATTGATTCGACATCGTAACAAGCAGTATGATTTTATAAGATACAAGGACCTGTTATTACAATTATAAATGTACTTTACTTTCTTTTAAATACATTATGTTAAAGCAAACCCGCACGTTATGAGTTTACACTGCTAGTGTTTATTGACTGCCATTCAACTGCCATTAACTGAAAATACCAACAAAGCATTGATGACTATGGGAAGGAATTTGTGCCTAAATCACATAAAACGTCATTTCAAGTCTGTGTATTTTATCAAATACATAAGCAGCATTTTTAGAAACTGCTTATTTTACAATACATTGAGGTTTCTTAAAAGCTAAAATAATATATTTTACCCCAATGACAATAGTGTTTTTCTTATTTCTATACATGAATTGATATTTAAAAGCATACGATTTTCTTCACTGACAAAACCTAATTTTAGACGACACAATAATATACATGAAGTAGCTTTAAGTTAGTAAGATATACAACAGATTGTGTAAACCAGCTATTTATAACATCAAATGTATTGAATTCACTTACTCAGGATTCGTTATTTCAGACGTAGATCGAAATCGAGGCCTTTATTCTAGTCTTTTGAAAAATAAACTGAACTGTTTTGGAAACTTAACGACTTTTACCATACACATGACATACGCCAAGCCTATTCCTATTATGTTATAATCGCTTTATATATGAATGATGTCTATAGAGTGTCCCAAAAAAATGAAAAACATTTTCAATTCCTTATTATTCTATGATATACTTGAGGACTTTGAAACGCATCATTCATGCTTCAAACACTAAGGATGGCAGAGATATCAATTACATTGCATACCAAACCCTGACAAGCTTTTAGTGTGCACTAGAAAATTTATGGCTGTAAAGTTAATTGAAAGTATGGAAATAACAGTTTTTATAAAGCAGGGGTAGGCGATTTCGAAGGACACAAATTCAGCTGCAAGTTAACCTTCTTTGGTTTTGTTTCCTGACTCAACAGTTATGCGTCTTTGATGGTTGCACATTCTTTATTGAACGTTTCAAAATGTATTGACAGTACGTTATGCTCAAATTATTGTCCATTTAAAGATGTGGACATACCCACCCACTCAGATTACTATAGTCTAGCGATGAACTTCAACATATTAAGTCTTTCATAACTTTATCTATTTTCGTTCGGTTTTACTTGCAGGGACAAAGGTCATTTACAAATCACAGATTCTGATTAAATTACACCGTGTATAACGTATTTTCTGCATTATGTAAGTGACGTTAACGTTAGTTTTAAAGACGTTTTCAATCACGTGTCAAAAACTTCCTGACGTGCTTTACATTAAATCGTAATTGCCAAAAGTTTGCAAGTGTAAGTAGTGAATGTCAAAATTGTGAGTGTACATAAATGTTACTTATGGAGAATTTTCTTAAAATGAGCTGTAAATTGATGTTTTAGTTTGACGTTTATTTTCAAAATTAACGTTATCAATTACTGATGATTAGAAAATGTTAATAAACTGCATTAAAGGTATTGGTATTATACATGCTATAGTGTAAATAAAACATAACCAAAAAGCATCAGCACGACTGAATAGCATTGGATGCTGTATGCTACCATGTGACGTGAACAGCAACGTCAGGTTATGATACAGTCAAATTAACGACTGATTCATACCAACTTTGAGTTGCACATTAAACTATGCAAGTAGCTTTTTAATCACATTCCCCGTTAGAAAATTGCAAAAGTATGGTGATGCGTTTTTAAAGTCCTCTAGTATAATTCAACTGGTAAGAAAGTATTATATACCAGTTTTTAGGTATATTATTTATCTGCATTTGTGTAAAATAACAGCTTGATTGCTTTTATATATTCTGAGAAATTGCGTAAAAACTGATAGCAACCGGTTTTCAATTTCCCTCAGATATGCGACTTTCACACAAATACCATGTTGAAAATTTATTATTGTGGATGACCAGCAAGCGGGCCAACAAGTAGCCTAAAGGGCAACGATCGCTCACCTGGGAGCCAGCATAATGTTTGCAGATACCATAATTTATGATGCTCAAAGGCAGGTAACTCTGAACTTAAAACAGTGAACAGGAATTAATTCAAAACATAAGATATATGCCAGTTCTGGTTATCTGCAAGTATTAAAAAATCTGAATAAATTGGTGAAAGTATATTTTCAGATGCTCAAGGGCAGCTAATTCAGGCCTCAAGGTTATAAAGCTTGAGTACATTCTCAGACTCAAAATAAAGCGCAATGATTGGCTGCTTGCGGACACGTGTCCGCAAACAGCCAATCATTGCGCGTTATTTTGAGTCTGAGAATGAACTCAAGCTTTATAACCTCGAGGCCTGTAGTCAGTGATGTGATCTGATTGATCCATAGTTTAATTTATGTCCTAATAACCTACAAGGATGAAAAATCAAATGAAAAATAAGGGGGGGGGTAGAGTGGCCACAACATTATACAACTATTTTTAGACACTCAATTGCAACTAACTCTATAGTTGGTGGTCGGGTGTGACGGATAATCAAACTCATTCAAGCTTTTATGGATGTCCTTATTACCTGCGAGGTGAGGAAGATCCATTAAAAAAGAAGGTGCTAGTGTTGTCACAAAAGATCTCCCATTTTAAGTCTATGCAGATTTTAATACGTTCAAGGGCAACTAACTCCAGTCTGAGACTGGTTCTACTTAAAATTCAAACTCATTCAAGGTTTTATGGTTGTCCTTGTAACCTGAAGGAATGAAGAAGATCCAATCAAAATGAAGGCACTAGAGTGGTCTCAACATTATCCATCAATTTTTAAGATGCTCAAAGGGAAGCTAACTCTATAAAAGGTGATGGAATCCAACCGAAATTCAAACTCATCCAAGCTTTTATAGTTGTCCTTCTTAACTGTAAGAATGAAGAAGATCCATTAAAATTTGAAAACACAAGAGTGGTCACAACATTTCTCGCATTATAAGTATATGGGGATTTTCCAGACACTCAAGAGCAGCTAACTCCACAGTCCAAGGTCTGATCCGGCTGAATTTCCAACTTATCGGAGATTTTATGGATGTACCAGTTGCCTGCAAGAATGAAGAAGATCCAATCAAAAATGTGGGCGCTAGAGAGGTCATAACATAAATCATTGATTTTTTCAGATGCTCATGGGCAGCTAACTCCAAAGTCAGTAATGGAATCTTCCCGAAATTCAAACTCATCCAAACTTTTATGGTCTTGTTGCCTGTAAGAATGAAGAAGATCCATCCAAAAATGAAGGCACTAGAGTGGTCACAACATTTCTCCCATTACAAGTCTAAGGGGATTTATGCCAGACGCTCAAGGGCAGCTAACTCATAAGTCACTGGTTCAGATCCTTCTAAATTTCAAACCCATCTGAGATTTTATGGTTGTCCTCCTTTCCTGCAAAAAATAAAGAATAACCAATCAAAAATAAAGGAGCTAGAGTGGTCTCAACTTTTTTCTCATTATAACCCTATGGGAGCCATCTGTTGCCATGGAAACCAGAGTTCTGATCCGATTAGCCTAAAACCTAATACAGTCTTTTTCCCGCTCCAATGATGCTCCAGATTATATTTGATAACGATCCGCCAGCTGGTCTCAGATATGTTCATATTTGAAAGTGTGGACGTATGAACGCACGGACGCACGGACAGACGCCGGCTCAAGTCTCATAGTATAAAGCTCCCTTGGAGCCTTTGGCTCTGGTGATCTTAAAATGAAGACCTATCTTTTTTGCCAAGTTTTGCTCAATTCGTTATATTTTCTTTGAAATGTCTTATTTTAAACGTAATTTACACATATTCACATTCTTTAAAAGTTTATTTCTTTTAATGCGCATTGTTGACACATTTTGTGAAGAATCAACGAGATAAAATACCATTCTATTCAAATGTAATTACTTCATCGTTAATCCCGTTTCTGGGGGGAAATGAAAACAGGGTGCCTTCAGTAATGATTCAATCTCAAAATCTTAGAAAGCATTAAAGCTGTTATTTTAAGCAAACGTGGCTTAC
This sequence comes from Loripinus fragilis, assembly GCA_964019695.1. Classification (NCBI taxonomy): domain Eukaryota; kingdom Metazoa; phylum Mollusca; class Bivalvia; order Lucinida; family Lucinidae; genus Loripinus; species Loripinus fragilis. The sequence goes on along the minus strand of OZ026520.1, from coordinate 19,798,080 downwards.
TGTTGTGCCTAAAAACTGGTGTATAAAACTGGTTTTATAATTTTAGAGTCATCATGGATTGAAAATAGGTTTCATTTTTGCTGGGACACCCTGTAGTTTAGTGAGATAAGAATACCATTCATGCAGGTAAAATGCAAAAGCATTTTAAGCAGAATATTACACTTATCATCTGTTTTCTGGTTCTTAAATCTTGTGAAGCATTGAACGGAACAACATTTGTTCTAATGCTTCATTGGTCATACATTTGAAAGAAATTTTGTATTAAACAGCAGTTTTGACATTAAATATCTTAAATTAAATCTGGCTAATATGAGTTCGATTTATCGAGTTATTTCTGTACAGTTTATACATACTGTTGTGCCAACCAAGAGTGACAGTGACGTAATATTTTGTTTACAATTTTTAGTAAAACTTTAACTTGTACACCCCACTTGAACTAATGCTAATCGAAAGACCAGTTGTGTATTAATCCTATCTACAGGATAGGATTAATACACACGTGATCTATAGATTGTAAGTCCCTGATAACGTTGTTAACAAAATATGACGTCACTGTCACTCTCGGCTGTACTTATGTCAATTCAAGCCATATGTTTATTGTATTACTAATATTGAACTACTGGGAAACAGATTTACAGTCAAGGGCCTCTTCTGAATCCGTTTTTGTATTCCAAAATGACCTGTATGATCACTTATTTTATCATATGTTGTTACTATTATCCAGTGGATAACATCATATCATTAATTATGTTATGACCACACTTAACATAACACTTTCGACAGGAGCAAGTAACGTCATGATGACGTCCGTTACCACAATGCAAATATTTATTGAAAGAAACAAACTTTGAAGGCGACAAATACTCACCGAACGCTCGTTTAATAATTTTCATATAAAATGACCACAAGTGTAAGACCTTCTATGTAAACTGATCAAAATGAATTAAGCCCCACCAGAAATTTTCCCATAGACTTAATGTAAATATATTCATGTTTAATTTATCATAACATTTTACTGAATAGAGATTTTTCCATAACATTTTCAGCGAAGTAGCAGCAATGTTTCCTCTCATCATACGCTAGGTTTCAGAATTATTGATAGGTCTTCCATAGAGCTCAACACATTTCAGTAAATGTCCCGTTACGTTCCCTATCATTCCTATAGTAAAATTGGCAAAAAATTGGATACTCTTGGAAAATTTAGCACAAACCCAAAAAAATTCGAAACTTAATTACACCCAAGACATTGTTGTTGAACTTGGATGGAATTGGAATTTTCAACTACCATCGATATTTTTGAAATAAGCAACTAAATTTTAGGAATTAAACATTATGGCTATTGGAAAAAGTGACATTGGGTTTAACTTATTTTGACGAGTTTATTATGTGTACAACCACATGCTCTTTTACAAAAATGAAACAAAAGTTTAAACTTAATAGGTTGATCACCATGAAAATCTCCCTAGCATTGTTAAGTTACATGTTTATTGTAGCCATTGCTATATTAATGAATCAAAATAAATTATTGGTTAATTTGTTTTGCATTATACTAAAATGTGATTTTTGGTGTCAAAGCTAAAGAAAACCGGGCCGCGTAGCGCAGTCGGTAACGTGTCTGGCTACAGAAGCGTGTCTGACTGCAATTCCAGGGGTCGCGAGTTCGATCCCGGCCCGGTCCCATACTTTCGTGGATATTGATCATGAAATCGGTCATTCTCCTCCCTTCCGCTGATTCATTCAAGAAGGGTTGTTGTCAGTTACAAGCGAAAGTATGTGCACGGATTACTGGTTATCCGCTTGTTCAAGCCTGCCCAGGAAAAAGTGTGGTTAGGTGAACTGACCGTCCCGCAATGACCATAGTTGTTGACTTGGGACGTAAAGCAACAAAACAAACAAACAAAAGCTAAAGAAAATCAAGACAAAGTTCCTACGTTGTACTGGTTACCTAGATTCCATAAAAAAAACCTATAAAGCAAGATTTATTGCTAATTCTAGTTCTTGTACGACAACAGAACTTTCTAAATTGTTAACCTCGTGTCTTACAGCTGTTAAAAACATGTTATCAAATATTGTGAAAAGATATATGAGAGATCCGGTAAAACCCTATTTTGGTCTATTAAAAATTCAGGTGAAATTTTAGATAAACTTAAAGCTAGAGATTTCAACGCGACCAGTTTGTCTACTTATGATTTTTCTACTCTTTACACTACTTTACCTCACAATTTAATTTAAAAAAAAAAAACTTATTGATCTTATTGAAAGAACCTTCCAGAGAGAAGGCTCTCCTTATCTTGCATGTAATGACAGAAATGCATTTTTTTACTTCAGAAAAACCTAAAAGATATCATGCATGGTCGTGTCAAAATGTATGTGATGCGCTGACCTTTTTGTTGGACAACATTTTTATTCGATTTGGCACCAAGCTCTATAGACAAGTAGTTGGGATTCCTATGGGCACTAATTGTGCTCCCCTGGTTGCAGATTTATTCCTGTTTTGTTATGAGAGAGACTTTATGATGTCTCTTTCTGATGATAAGCAGGCTGATGTTATTGATGCGTTTAACACTACTTCCAGATATTTGGACGATATTTTAAATATTAATAATGTTTATTTTGACAATATGGTAAGTCAAATATACCCTTCAGAGCTCCAACTGAATAAAGCTAATGCCTCTGATACCGAAGCCGCATTTTTAGACTTGCATTTGTCAATTTCTAATGATATTGTTTCTACCAAAATTTAAGATAAACGTGACGACTTTGATTTTGAAATTGTCAATTTCCCATTTTTAGATGGTGATGTTCCTCGTTCTACATCCTATGGAGTCTATATCTCTCAACTCATTCGTTTTGCTAGAGCATCTAGCTATGTTGCTGACTTCAACACTCGCAATAATTTGTTAACTCAGAAAATTCTTAAACAAGGCTATCGGTATCATAAACTTCACAGAGATTTTTCTAAATTTTATAGACGACACTATGATTTGATTTCTAAATTCCAAGTTGGACTTAAATCTCTCTTGTGCCAAGGACTTTCGGAACCTGATTTCTATGGTGTATAAATTGAAGAAGATTGTTGGTTTTAATAATTTTTCAGCGCAATTCATTAAAATAATTTCCCATTATAAAAAGATTGGCTATAACATTAATGTATTGCAACAGACTGCATGCTTAGTGGTCAACCTAATCACGGTTGGCAACTTTGCTTTCCTCTTTAATTGCACGCCGGTGGGTCGGACTTCAGCCTCTATCATGGTTCCGACTTAAAAACTTATCTATTGATGAGATGGTAGGGGCCTGATGCTTTGGTTGTTTGTCGGGCCAACCAGGGTTTACCTGTTGGATTTCTTTTGCTCCGGTATTCAGTTTTATTTACTGTTGAGTCTTTATCTTTGCTTTATCTCCTTGTTATATCTTGATTTATATGTTTTAGGAGATGATGCATTGATAAGTTAGGGGTCTTTCATGCAAACCAAATTTATATGTGTCTTGATCCACATCTGAATTAAGGGTGAGGTTGGCGCCGTTTAACCGGTTTAAGCCCTCCAGTAAAATATGTTACTGACCGTTCCAAGGCGGTACTTCTTTTGTGGATTTTTTATGTTTTTGTTCTGTCTTGTGTTTGCTATGTCTTTGTGCGCGTTTGTTTATATGTGCTTTGTGGTCTCCTGCTGGGAAAGGGCTGACCTCTTGGCACTCGTCTGTGGTGTCTGCTGTGAGTTTGTCACTTTCCCATTGGTATCCTGGGTCAGGTGTGGTACTTGATTGTATCGATTCCTGATCTTTGCACCCTTACTTACTTATGCTGGTTGTCCCAGTTTTCGTGGTATTAACGTTTCAAAGTAAATATAGTTTTGTCGAACTATCAATGTTTGAATATAAAAGTATACTTAAGGAATAAAGAAACGCAACAAACACTTTGAGTCATTGTAAGCATACTATATGATGCAAGTATTTAGTGCAAATGATATTTATCCATAAGAGCAGTATGTGGCCGTCAAATTTCAGCAGGTTCAACGCAATTATCGATTACGTAACCATTTAAGTATGCACGTAACCAGCCTGACCCCCGTAGTAAACTGCTGAAACATGGCCAACAAAAGCAAAGTTTGAATCGACCATCAGTTTATTGTTTTAAAAAGTCATGGCATAGATTGCGGATCAAGGAAATGATCAAATGGCGACGTTCCTGTAGGATTCTGAAACGGCTTAACGTCATTAACGTCAACTCTGAATATTGCGTGAAACGCGTAACTTTTCTTTTCTGCTTGAGATTTATTCATTACAATGACGTTTTGTCAAGAATTATGACTTGAGATCTTCAGACGTCAAAAAACTCAATTCTGACGTCAAAATTTGATATCCTACGTTTTTATGGTTTCCATGATGTTTATGTGTTTTTCTAATGATAAAATGGTCAAGTGACAAAGTTAAGGTTACAGTGAACAAGTTTGGTGTTCACTCTCAGCCTGTAATCAGATGTTTTCTCTTGCATTATACCGTGTTTTGTTTGGCTAACGTCAATATAAACACCTTACCAGCGTATTTCTACGGTATCTGAAAGGTCAGTTTTTCCCAAGAAAGCATGTTCTGATGTCTCTAGGTTTATCTTATCCCGTATATTCACAAGCGACCGAACCCTGACGGCTCTAAGTGACGTTTTTCGTTTATTCACTACCATTGTGTATCTTGTCATTCAAGTAGCGTGTTTTGAGGCAATATTTGACTGAATTACGAATATGATTGGACGTTTGTTTAATTTGCACATTGACAAGTCGACGCCAAATAACCAAACATGGAAAAGACGGGGTTTCTTGACCTTTATTCTGACGTTAACGTCACATTTTACGTTTTCATATATTTTCATCTTGTAGCGTAAAATGTGGCGTTAAAATGACGTTTTGGTTTTTCATCACATGCTTTTAATACTCAATGAGAAATTTTCAAAAGAGATTTCACCAAACCGTCATTTGAACACGCAAAAATTATATTTTTGTCTGTTGCGTTTCTTTATTCCTTAAGTATATTTGGTTACACATATCTCCGCTGAATTTGATAATGATGGGTGGGTCACTTTCCAAACAAGCACCAGTTTTCGTGGTAACCGTCGCAAATCCATGTTTATAAGAAAAGTTGCTAAATTTCTTGTCAAAAAATGCCACCAAATTATAGTTTTATTCTTATTTCATGGGTTTTCAGTTAATTTTTACCAAAACAAACTTTCAATTTATTCATGTGACGATCAGTTTAAGGTACCTGTTGTCATCGTTAGCTTTCTGACATTCTTAAAATGGCGGCTGTCACGTTCAACGATGATTACGTTACAATAACGTCATTGATGACGTCATGTCGCTGGATAATATTGGACGACAAGCAAATTTAATTAATTTGGTAACTGATGAATTTCTAGGAGTAGGAAAATTGTGGCTTCTTTTGTGCCATACCACGATTTCTGAAGCAACCACAAATACTAGTCGATCTACTATCACACTGGTCAATGTAAACGCACCGGTGGTTGCTACAACGAGCTGGTGGTTGCATTTTTCAGCACCGGTGGTGGCGTAAAAGGTAAAAAAAATCTATACCTATTGACTTTATTATTTATTTATAAACTTGCATTTATTTTATTTGTGATGACACCTGGCGCACAGACCACCGGTAACATTGCAGTTTATGGCTCTGCTAAGCAATTGGTGATATAATTCATGGTTTGGACTGCAAATCCAACAAAGTTCTGGAGTTTTGTCGTGACCGGTGCTTTTTTTCTAGTGTAACTGCCAAAATTGAGTGAAATCTGCATGTCTAAGCGCAGCTGGTGCCATATCCCCATGAAATAACATCCAAAAAACGATTACTACTTTGTTTTTTTTCTTGGTAAACTAGCAAATGTTTTATTGAGGATTTTTTATTACAACGCACTGGGAGCATTTTTTGACGCATTGATACAACGCACTGATGGCTGCACAGAATTCCTATGGTTGCTTGTGCAGCCTCACCACAGCATTCACTGTTCTTATAAACGGTACATAAATCGTTATTTGAGCCAGCATATGATATTTCAGTACCAGAACGAAGACTCAGGTGAGCCTGTGCAAATGTTCAGACTCGCCAGAGCCTTCTCTGCATAGAAAAAATAGAGAGTAGTAATCGTTTTTGGATGTTATTTCATGGGACTTTGATAACATAGCTGCAGCTGTTGCTTAGACATGCAGAATTTCCTGAAGTTAGGCAGTCACAATAGAAAAAAGCACCTGTCACTGTCAAACTCCACAACTGTGTCGGATTTGTCGGTCAAACCATGAATTAAAACGCCAATTGCATGGCAGAGTCATAAACTGCAATGTTTCTGACGGTTTATGCGCATTGGGTCATCAAAATTAAAATAAATACAGCTTATAAAGAAATCATACAGTCAATTGGCATAGATTTTGTGGTTTTTGTACACTGATGAAGGCTCAAGCGTGACTCTGCATATGTGTAGTCTCACCAGAGATGCTCCAGAGCTAGCCCTGTTCGCACTTTGAGAGTGTTTCCGCCTATTTTTCAGATAGGCCCCAAAACTTTTAATTTAATGACTGAGATTGTTTGTCCGTTATGATACATTACAATAGTAAAGATGCCTCCATGCGAGCTTACAATGTTTGTGCTTCAACAACAGCAGATTCTATGGCGAATATTTGGTACCAGTAAGATGCAATTTTAGCATCCCAGAGATATAGGCTGCTGTCTGTTCTTAGGCGGTGATTCTGTTGTTGTTGATTCGTTGTTGATTGTTACTCCCAATACAGGATTCTGTAATTGTTCTATATTTTGTTACTTTATGTCCATTCTTGTTTTGCAATCATCTTGATGGGGAAGAGAGAGAGCTGGCTGCTTTGCTTAGTTTGTCTTCCTGGTGTCTCGTGGTTGTTGTGTGGCTATTCCTCTCAGTGCCATAGGTTTGTCTGCAGTTTGTGATTGTGATACTCACTATTTTTGGGTGTCATTCATGCGAAAAGCGATGGCTTTGGCGAGTCTGCACATTTGCTTGGTCTAGTCTGAACCTTCGTCACAGTTTAAAATTCTCATGTGGTGACTCAAATGGCGATTAAATGCCATTTTGTGCGAGCAGCGAAGGATCTGGCGAGTCTGCACATTTGCACAGGCTTACCTTAGCCTTTGTCACTGTACAAAATCTCTTGTGCTGCCTTAAATGGCGATTTGTGTGCTAGTCACGCCAGCAGCGAATACTCCGGTGAGTCTGCACATTTGCGCAGGCAGTCACTGGACAATGTAATAAATATCAAGATCTCTTGTGCTGGCAGCAAAGGCTCTTTTGAGTATGCACGTTTGCACAGGCTCGCCTGAGCCTTCTATACAGTATCGAAATGTCATGTGCTGGTTGAAATGGCGATTTTTGCAACGTTTATGTGAACAGCGAATGATGTGGTGAGTCTGCACCAGCAACCACAGGAATTCTGTGCAACCATCAGTGCGTTGTATCAATGCGTCAAAAAATGCTCCCAGTGCGTTGTAATAAAAAATCCTCAATAAAAAATTTGCTAGTTTACCAAGAAAAAAAAACAAAGTAGTAATTGTTTTTTTTTTCTTTTGATGTTATTCCATGGGAATATGACAACAGCTGCGCTTAGACATGCAGATTTCACTCAATTTAGGCAGTTACACTAGAAAAAAGCACCTGTCACAGCAAAACTCCAGAACTTTGTTGGATTTGCAGTCCAAACCATGAATTATATCACAAATTGCTTGGCAGAGCCATAAACTGCAATGTTACCGGTGGTCTGTGCGCCAGGTGTTATCAGAAATAAAATAAATGCAAGTTTATAAATGAATAATAAAGTCAGCAGGTATAGTTTTTTTTACCTTTTACTCCACCACCGGTGCTTAAAAATGCAACCACCAGCTCGTTGTAGCAACCACCGGTGCGTTTACATTGACCAGTGTGACTATAATCTTACAGCTGAATTTCATTATTTAGCCGATCAAATGCGAACATTACGATACAAAATGACGTCCATTTAATTATTTGCATATTTCAAAAACAAAATAGATAAACTGTTGTAACAAAAAGAATAAATAAAAGGAGCAAGCCCATTTGATTTTGATACTTTGCATTAATGTGCCTTGCTCAAGGACACAACCCTCGATCTCGAGACAAGCACTCTATCACTGAGCCACTGCGCTCCCGTTTGAAGGGATACGGGATACAATATATTTTGGAGAAAACGAATGTGGGGACATAAGGAGCCATATAGGATACTTGTCCCAAATGCTACATGGTTTTTGGGATACTTTTCAAATAACCCGTCTCCCGGATCTCGTTATTGGTACTTAGACCAGCCTTAACAACTTTAGCACGAACTATCTCGTGATGCGCAAGGTCTACATCGCTGAAGATAATATGAAATATTTATACCATGTTTGTCCACCTGTACGTAAGATAATCCACTCACTAAAGCTCGCGGATGATCTCCTTGTACAGGCGTACAACCCATGGTACATGTATAGCCATGCTCCCTCGCGGATTTGAAAGCATGAGAAGTTTGAAAGCATGGAAAGTAGCACAGTGAGCAGGTACTCACGTGCAATCGCAAATTGACCATTGTACTACTGAGCTTGAAAACATCAAATTATTATAACAGTGTTGCTCCAGATCAGCTTTAGAAATCAACTGATTAGGGTCCATTTATGCGGTTTTTAATTCTGTCTCTGATTTGGTTACTCTAATTAAACTGGATGATGTGTCATCAGATATGTATTAATTGAGCCAGTGCATGAGATTTCCAACAATTTGGTATGTGTGACCAGCAAAGCCTCAGACCAGCCTGCGCATACGCGCAGTCTGATCAGAGCCTTTGCTTGTCGCTTGAGTATTCTATGATTGTTAAGCTACTGACCGAGCGTCATTTGGAGTTTCTTAGCTTCAAAGGAGGCTGCGGAGGCTCGTCCGAGTCTACACATGTCAAAATGCCACATTGTTGGAAATCTCATGCCACGGCTCAATTGTCATTTGTGCAGCAGGACATAGGTTCATTATTCGAGCGACAGAAACATATATACTCACCTGTAAGATTCAGTTATAACCTATATACACCTGTCGTTCCCTTTTGCAATGGGACATGGCCAAACAGTTGTTGGTTGTTGTTGTTGGTTTTGTTGCTTTACGTCCCAAGTCAACAGCTATGGTCATTGCGGGACGGTCAGTTCACCTAACCACACTTTTTCCTGGGCAGGCTTGAACAAGCGGTTAACCAGTAATTTGTGCACATACTTTCGCTTGTAACTGACAACAACCCTTCTTGAATGAATCAGCGGAAGGGAGGAGAATGACCGTAGAAATTATTTCATGATCAATCTCCACGAAAATATGGGACCGGGCCGGGATCGAACTCGCGACCCCTGGATCTGCAGTAAACAGTGCAGATCCAGATAAGACACCATAAATGTGGCGTTTGATCAAGTTCTTTACTAATTGCCTGCAGGTCTTTGAATACAAAATGAAATAGAAATATACCTTTCACCCCAAAATGTCCATCTGATAAGATTTGGTATTCTATTTGGTATGATTGGTTCCATTATCTTGTGGAGAAAAAAAAGTGTATAATAGAGATTTTCGCTCACTGTAATGGCCGCAACTTTAATATTCATATATGGGCGTGGTTCGGCTATTTCATCTGCCAAGAAAGGGAAATCAGGTTTTTTTTTGTAATTAGGTAAAGAGTTAATAAGTTGTTTGAGCAGCACAAACGTGCGCGTATTTCATGAAAATTTTGACAGTAAATACACTGAACTCATATTTATTAACTCTTAAAGATCCTATCAAAACAAGTCGCCTGCTTTCGTCGTCTGCAAAATGTCTTTGAAACCTCTTTGACAAACAGTGTAGATCCACTTTGTTTGCCTCATTACTTATGATAACCAAAAAACATACATTTATTGCTGGCGTTTGAAGGATTGAATAATATGTTTTTTTGTCTGTGCTGAGGTGTTAGGGAGAAAGGATAATACAGTTATTTTCCAGCTTTTGCCTATGTCTAAGGTAGACCAGTCCTGATGTGCTGCCTTTACAGAGACCGAAAAGTTTTATAGTAAACAGACTTTGAGTTACAATGCACATGGGTCTACTTGGACATAACATTATAATGTATCTTCACCATTGAACATCTTTTAAGACAGTATGAACTGAATTCTGATAACAACAGCTTTTGAGAAAAATCGTGCATTGCATGCGTGAAAAGGGTACTACAGGTATAAAAGGGATGTGTGCTGCATTCTCGATAAAGCTGATCCAAGAAGCAGGTAGGTGTGTTTTTGTGTTTGTGTTTTAAGAAGTTCACGACTATCGTTATGCTGTTTTAGAATTTTATATCCAGTCTTGTAAAACTAAGAAAAAATTAATTCATTACTGTATAGTTTTCGTTAAAATTGCTATTAGAAACTGCGATAGGACAAACACTCGTAATTAACCCATAGCCCGCCAGTCACGCGTTTCACCGTCTGCTCTATCGTCTGCTTATTTTCTTACAGAATAGGTTGTCTATATTGTATAAAATATGAACTACCCATCAAACTGCTCCAAAAGTAGAATGGCGTTTCACAGGCGGGCCACTAGTGGCCCACTTTTAGATATTTACTGGGAATGGAGGACTACAAAGTACAACTACATGACTGATCTCGAATATCATTCAAACCGTTAACGGTATATGCTACCTTTTCTGTCTTCATCTGTATCCTTGTACTATGTTTGTGCCATTGAGCCAGCCCTTAAATTTGCGGTACATATCGCATATGCACTACCAGCATCCAGGGCTACTTCTAAATTAATCTAGTACATCAACATCAATACTCTCAGACGAGCCTCAGTAAAATGCGATAATTAACAATATTTCATTGCTGCCGCAATCACAGGCTTCAAGGGACATATTCCAATATTGCACTTGTCCTGCAGGACTAGTGACTTACAATTTTAGTCGCCCTGCAAACACATGCGCTTGTCCTTTAAAAGCGTATCCAATAAAATATTCGGGAGTAATATCTAATGACTTCCTCGAGTAATTCTTCGCAAAGCACTCATCCGAGTGCTATGGGAAGAATTACTCCTGCGAGTGCTATGGGAAGAATTAGTCGTCCTTTCTAGATTTCACTCGTAATTACGAGCGGACGAGTGGAATTTGTCCCCTGGGCTTTAGGATTCTTTCCCAACTATTGCGGCCAATAAGCTTACAATGTCATTATGTTTTAGATTTCAGAATGATGTACCTTTTCTGTACAGTTGTTGTCGCTCTAGCAGTCAAACTGACCTCTGCTGACCTCGTCCATGGTAAGTACATTCATGGGCAGATCCAGAGGGGGGACAGGGGGACCGGACCCCCCTGAGAATTCACAAAAATATAGGGTTTCTTAGCAATACGGGTCTGGATCCCCTGAAATATCACAAAGCTACCTAGCCAGCATTCAATGTTGGGCCATCATCGGCACACCAGCGAAACGCCATTTACATGGCGTTTCGCTGGCGGGCCGATGATGGTCGATTTATAGCGGTATTTGGACCCTCTCTCCCCTCGACTAAGTCAAATTTAGACCACCTCTGACAAAACTTTCTGGATCCGTGCATGGTAAGTACATTGACACTGCTTCTAGAATTCGATAACCATCAATGCAGTTGATTGGTCGCTTGTAAAATTGTCTTAGGTTTATAAAAAAAATATCGTTTAATGGATTTCTTAAGTTTGTTCTCTACCAGTGAAATATGGGTCTCGACACAAGAAACCCTGAAACGCTGTTTTCGGAGTTTCCAAGCAACAACGGCGCTATCCCGCCTGCGTATCGGTACCTTTGTTATTTGATCATTGGGGCACATCAAAACTTGCTACAAATGTAATTTTAATTTTCTAGCTAGTCTCTGTAGCTGAGCAGGTCGATTTGAGCACGACCGGATCGGTTCTCGCGTCGAGGCCCATATTATATGATCTAAACGTTACTCTCCATGATCTGATTGATTTTGAAATGAAACTTTGCTTGGAACTTTCCCACCTCTCCAAATAATGTATCAATTACCGTTTTGTAGTTGGCCACAACAACAAACACGAGTTTTTCAGATTGGCCGAATGCTCATAAAATCCTAGGCTTATGGAAGTAAGATATATATTCACTTAATATCAAAATACGTTTCAAACCCTTTCATATTTTTAAAGCAGCGAAATCTTGCATTTTCCGCCGACACCCATTTTTTACATCGTCATACTGGGTACCGTTTGCTCAAATTATGAGAACACATTGCTACTTTTCAAAAAATAAAGTGCTAACATATTTAGGATAAAATCGACTTTCAATTCCAAAAGTTTGATTTATTCTTTCTGTGCATGCGTACGTAATATGTATGAACACATGACGTTTGTCATTGGAAAGTTGAATCGTTTGTCATATCAGTTTGTTATGCCCCCGCCATTTATAATGGGGGGGGGGCATATAGCATCACCCTTGTCCGTACGTCCGTACGTACGTCCGTACATACGTACGTACGTCCCGTACGTACGAAAAATGGTTTCTGGACGATATCTTTTGAATACATTGGTGTATTGGATTCATATTTCATACAAAGATATATAATCATAAAATACAGGTCAAGTTCGATTACCGACAAAATCCACCGATTATTATCAGATTTATGTCCCTTGATCTCCGAATGAAAAATGGTTTCCGGGCGATATATTTTGAATACAGCAATGTATTGAATTCATATTTCATACACAGGTATATAATTATAAAATACAGCTCAAGTTCGATTACTGGTAAAATCCACCAGTTACTATCAGAGTTATGACCCTTGATCTCGGAATGAAAAATGGTTTCCGGGCTATATCTTTTGAATACATTGGTGAATTTGATTCATATTTCATACACAGGTATATAATAAGATACAGGCCAAGTTTGATTACGGATAAAATCCACCAATTATTATCAGAGTTATGGCCCTTGATTTCCGTATGTGAAATTGGTTTCCAGGTGATATCTTTTGAATACATTGGTAAATTTGATTCATATTTCATACACAGGTATATTATCATAAAATACAGGCCAAGTGCGATTACGGATAAAATCCACCAATTATTATCAGAGTTATGGCCCTTGATCTCCTTATGTGAAATTGGTTTCCGGGTGATATCTTTTGAATACATTGGTATATTGGATTCATATTTCATTCACATATTTATGGTCATAAAATACAGGTCAAGTTCGATCACGGATAAAATCCACCGATTATTATCAGAGTTATGGCCCTTTGTTAATGACAATGCCCTATTTATGGGAATTTGGCAAAAGCGGGGGCATCCGTGTCCAATGGACACATTTCTAGTTTTAAGATGCATTCCCCCTTAGACCCAAGAAGCCCTTTGTACTAAGAAATGTCGCTACATATGTACACAATATATGTAAAGGGCATCTTGGGTTTTGGTAGGGAACAAGGTTGTACAAGCAACAGATGTCATCTAACAAACATCAACCGCTTTGTAAATCGCAGTTTTAATCATATATTAGGCATCAACTGTATAATATAAGAATCATGAGTGGGAGGGTAGGATAGATAAAATCCGTCCCGAGGATCGCCGTTTGGCATCACGAGGCTTGCCGATTGATGGCAAACGGTGATCCCGAGGGACGGTTTTTTTTCTAGCATACCCTCACACGAATAATGGATTATTCTTGCTCACCTGTTTTTATTTCTTTTACTTTAAAAATAAGCTTCCAGAAGTCCCTGAATACGCTAAGATGCAATTTTCACATGATGACGTTACTCTAACATAACAATGACTTCCTGGTTAAGATGACATGGGTAAGATAAGATTTTCTTTCCCAGGATAAAAATCTCGGATATTCTTATCCGGTGTGCAAGAAATAAGTATAACGTTTTCATGTTTGGAGGGACAATTGTTTACCTTGTCGGTAAATTCCCCATGTACATATAACTGATAATAGCATTTACAGAACGTGGTCAAAATGAATTTTTATTCTAAAAAGCAGGGTAATCAAAAAGAAAGCAAACCGCTTTGTTTTAGACTTCCAGGCCAGAGTGCAATGACGACTGGTCTAAATGTCTTTGGTGAATATGTTCAGCGCCAACAGACGATATTTGACCATATTTCAACAATACATTAAAAAAAACAGTACGCCTTATCGCTAGAAACCCTTTGTTATTTTAGTCTGTCTTCCTGATGGCACTGTCCAAGTTACCAATCCTAACGTTGGTGTCTACAGTCACGTGTTTGCCGTCCAGGATGAAGGGGTCTCTGCAGCTGTGAAATGTACAGTTTCTACAAGTGGTGCACAAAGTAATATAACTGGATGCTCTCAGGTAAACTCGATCATCAATTTTGTACAAAGCGTGTTTAAGTATTAAACACTGTCGGTAGAAAAAATAAATGTATGGGCCATGATGCCAGAAAACCCGTCTACGGGATCCCGGACCAAGCCCCGATGTTATAAAACTTTTTCATACCCAACTTAGCTGAGCACGAAATTTATACTGCTCCTTTTAAATTTAAAAACTTTCAACTTTTTCAGAATATTGTCATTTGCATATCAAATTAAAGGAAATGATGCCTGCAGCAACATGGTATCCCGGGGGGGGGGGGGGGGGGGGGGGTACTCTGATATTTTCACACATACGTAGGCTCGGCCCATTTTTTTGGGTTCAAAATTCTGAATTTCAATATTTTTGGTGGTTTTCAGAAAAATTAATATTTTTTGGGGGTATGAAGATTTTGTGGATATTATTTGGGGGTCCATCAAAAAATTGAGCTAGTTTGAGGGTCATTTCTATGCAATTTAGGTTCTTTTTTTTAAGATCAAGGTACAGAATTGTGATATTTTTTTGGGTTGCTAAAATTTCAAATATTTTTTTGGGGTGCTTGAAATTCCTGATATTTTTTTGGGGTGAACGGTAGATGCTTGGTCCGAGCCTACGTATGCGGAAAAAATTAGAGTAGCCCCCTGGGCATGGTATCAACTATTTTGCCCTCAGACCCACCTTCCCCCGACTCTGAGGTGGAGTCAAAAGGTCAAAATTCAACTTTCAGAACATGGTCATGTTGCATATCAAATTATATGGAATCGCATTTGCAGCAACATGGTTGCAAATAGTTTACCCGCAGACCGCCCCCTCCTCCTTGACCCTGGGGTCGAAAATTCAACTTTCAAAAGTATCAAATAAAATGGAATCCCGAATGTATGCAACCTGGTACTAAATACCCCGCCCCCCCCCCCCCCCCCTGCCCTGACAATGTGAGTGGGATCAATATGTCAAAATTTAACTTTTAGGGTACACTGCACTAAATATTCATGAAATCTGGCCCTGCCTTTTGTGGGGAGAGCATATACTTTACATTAACGCTGAAATGACGTCATTCTTCCATATTCGTTGATTGACAGGTGTTCTGTCGCGTTTGATTAAAAGATGCGAGTCATAGTCCGTTTTAATGGAGATGACCAAGGTGATAAATTCTGGTACCAGGTTGATACCAGGTGGGTTTTGCTTTTTGGACCCCCTTTAAGAGCTATCTATACTAGGAAGCATGTTGTTTGGTAGTATATCAGTTTAAAGGGATATAGTGTGGGATTGAGCTTGGAGACATGTAGTTATTATTCATTGAAACTGACCGGCAAGGATGATATTATAAAATGAAGCCGGTTTGGTATATTTTGTTTGTATAGTTTTCGTAAAAGGTGGTAAATGTTAACATTGTCGTCTATGGAAAACCTAATAGTGGAGTGCAAACTTCAGAGCATGGTCATGTTGCATATCAAATTAAATGGAATCGCGAATGCAACAAGTTGCAAGCACATATTCTGTCTCGACTCCTACCCAGGGGTCGATAGTGTGTGTAAAAGGTCTTTTTTTCTGAAGGTAGTCGTGTTGCACAACAAAGTGAATGGAGCACAAAGCACCATGCAAGCACATATTCTGTCGTTACACACACCTAAACCTGTTGGTTGAATTAAAAGTTAAAAAATGAATGGTAATGTTGCATATCAAATTAAGGGAAAAGAAGCCTAGACTTACATAAGCAGACACTACCTTACTCATACCCGTGCTCTCTGGGTCAGGTTGAAGTAAGAAGTTTTTATCATTGAACTAAGCACTGAAAACTAGATAAGCTTTTTACTTATCTGTATGATACCCAAGGTGAACTTTGGGGTTGGAGACATGGAAATTATGTTATGTGATTTATAAGTTTCTCTAAACTTACCCTTCGTCGGGGATATAAATTCCACAAATTTGCCTGGTTTAACTTCTGTTTTGCAATGCGAAACATCCGATTCACGAAATTCTAGTTTTAAAAAGCGAAGGGGATCTTGTAATCGCCTCTCCGTCCGTTATCTCCTCCAAAACCATTGGAGTAAATCCAGCCAAATTTGGTGTGTGAGTTACTCACAAGAATGAGGCGTGCAGTAGCCTTTTTGGACCCCGCCCCCTGGGGCCCTGTAGGGGGTCAAAAGGTCAAACATAATTAAATTTCAATTACTAAGTCCATTTCAAAGATTTTATGCCAAATGTGTGTTTTCACAAATAAAAGATATATAGATATATCGAATGGGATTATCATTTTGTCGCCTGGGTCATGCCCGAGGGGTTGGACTTTTGGTGCTGGGGGTCGAACCTATCATTTTCCGAACATGTGGCATATCACATTGAAGGGGGTAAAGTTTCGGGTAAATTTTCACACTAGGGTCTGACTTGAGGTTTTGGTGTGGGATCAAAAGGTCGAATATCAATACATTTCATTTTAAAGACTTTTATACCAAAACTGTGTTTTCACAAATGATAAAATCTATCTAATGAAATTTTAATTCTGTTGCCTGGGGTATGCCCCGGGGTGTGATTTGGGGTGCTGGGGTAAACTTTTAGGGTCTAGATTTGCAATGGTACCCTATCGACTGTGCATTCTATACTCAGCGTAAAAAAAGTTTAGCAATATACTTTGGTGATTCACACGTGACAGTTTAGAAGAAATAGAATTTTTAATTTCATAATATCAAAAATATATGTTGACAAACGTTTAGGAGTACGATGAAATTAAAGCCCCATTCTCACTGTGCCGGTGTAGCCACGGCTCATCCCGATGCAGGACAGCCGGTATACCGTGATGCACCGGGACACATTTCATAAAAAATAAATTTCGTTCTCACCTTGCCGACGTTTACCCCAGTTTATACCACCCTTAGCAACTTTAGCACGATATATCTCGTGATGTGCAAGGTCTACACTGATGTAGGTGGCATAAAATAGTTATACCATGTTTGTCCACCTGTACGTAAGATAATCCACTCGCTAAAGCTCGTGGATTATCTCCACGTACAGGCGGACAACCCATGGTATAACTATTACATAGCCCCGGTTCTCGAGGAAGCAAGATGCCGGTTGATCCCCGGTTCACCACGGAGCACTTACGGTGCAGCACGGTGGAGCCACGGTTCGTGCCGGTATACCCCGGTGTTACCCAGGTTGTTTACGGTGATGTCCCGGTAACTGCCGATTGCGCCATGGTTATATGCCGGTAGGGCCACGGTTGCGTCCCGGTGCTACTCTACACTATAAAACCAGGATAAAAAACGTGGAGTAACATCAGTTTTCTTCTGTCTCTATCGCATAACAGTTATGACACAAATTGGACTGCACAGCCATATACGAGTTACTAGAGGAATCTTGATCTGTGTAACGAAAGCAAATGCCTAGTAACCTCGCAGCTCATTTGCATGACAAATAAGCAGAAGCAGACCTGTTTTCTTACGACGAGGTTTAACTGTTGTTGATCTGGGCCCAGAATTACAATGCCTCCTTAAAGTTAAGGAAGACTTAATTTAAGTATTGATACTTCAACATGTACATTAAATGCTTAATAAATTGCCAAGACCGATGCAGTACTCATGATCAAAGATATCATTGTGATCTACAGAAAAAATGAAACTATTTTGGTTTTAATCAGTTTGGAAACGTTATTTTTCGCATCCTGGAAATTCAATACTTAACGTAAGTACTCCTTAACTTTAAGGATACATTGTAATTCTAGGCCCAGATTGTCTTGCTTTTTCGTAAAGATATATAAACACTTTGAGGGGCATGTGATTTCCAACAGTGTGATATTTTGAGAAGTGTAGACTCAGACAAGCCTGTGCAGTCCCGAATTAAGCTTTAAAGTTGTTCGGTCTGTAGCTTAACAGTCATAGAATAATCAAGCGACTAGCAAAGGCTCTGATCAGACTGCTCCTAGGCGCAGGCTGATCTGAGGCTTTGCCAATGGCAACTACCATATTGTTGGAAATCTCATGTCGTGGCTCATATATGCTAACTATAAGTGCATTTATTCATAAGCTTTGTAAATGAGCACATTTATACTGCTGACAATTTAACCAACTTGTGACGAATGGAATTTCCCATCCTTATCATTTGGATGAATCCACTTTCATTTTAAGGGCAGCAGGAGTGACTTTTCATTTTTATTTTGCATTTTATTACATGTGCATAGGCAGTGGAACCGCACGGTTTATCACGGTGGAGGCACGGATGTTCCCGGACTGCGCCGGTATCGCCCCGACGCCGTCCCGGTGGAGACACGGTTGCACCCGGCGCCTTCCCGGTTTATCACGGTATTTGACAGCCTTCCCGGTTACTCCCGGTGAGTCCCAGTTGTTTTAAACATTTTAAAACAACCGGGGACATGAGCCGGTTCAACACGGTTCATCCCGGATCTCCAAGGTTGTCCACGGTGCCGCCACGGTTGTGACACGATTCATCACGGTTCATCCCGGATCATCAAACCGGGATGAACCGGCACCTTAAACCGGGACAGTGAGAACGGGGCTTAAACGATTGACATTTCACATAACTTAAAGTCCAATTTTAAGCCCCCTTGCTTAAACAGCTTATCTGGCAAAAGAGCGGATATTTTTCTGCTAAAAGTTTCATTTTTCCATCAAATGTTTAGAACTCAAAGCCAAAAAGTGAAAGCCGGTTTAAAACTGAATATTCTTTTCACCAAAAATAGTGAGTATGATCAGGATATACCACATCACAAACCGCAGACAACCCCGTGGCATCCAAAGGAAGAGCCGCTAAACCATCACCAGACACCAGGAAGACAAATTAAGCAAAGCAACCAGCTCTCTCTTCCCCATCAAGATGATAGCAATACTAGAATGGACATAAAGTAACGTACAACAAAACAATTACAGACTCCCACAATGGAAGTAACAATAAACAACCAGTAAAAAACAACAGAACCACCTCCTTAGAACGGACAGCAGCCTAAGCCACCGGGGGGGGGGGGGGGCTTTAATGCATTTTACTGGTACCAAATCTTCGCCCTAAATTCTGCTGTTGTTGAAGTACAAGAAATGTTCAGCTCGCATGGAGGCTATCTAACTAATGCAATGTATCATCATGGAGAAACACTCTAATCAAATTAACACACCATGGTGAAACAAAGAAAAGGGCTCATGACTCACAAATAGTCAGAGATAAAGAAAACCTCAAGATGAGCCACGGTGGGTCCAGGTACAGATAAGCATCAGGCACCAACCCACCGATTAAAGCTTTTTCGTACTGTTTTTAGTTAAATCGTAATTATTTAAATTATCTCCCTTTCCATTGAATAGCGTTTGGAATTGAAATGCTCAGCAGATCAAATCCTCACTATGAAATCCGAATTTGTTTCTTTTGACCTCTTGCGGGTAGTAATTATATATCCTTTTCAAACAACTGATATGTTTGTGCACCTGCTAATAAAAAATATCTACTGCTAAAAAAGATCGCCTGTGGGAAAACCCATTATAACCAATTGCTCAGTATAGTTTATCATTTGTTACATTATGTTCAAGTCAACTCCGCTGAATTTAATGGGCCAAAGTTAATAGATTTTGAATCTTAGCAGTTGGCATTATCCAATGGCTGCCACCTAATATAGCAGGAGCCATCTTGCCAACAAACTCAGTGGAAAAGCATGCTGGTCTATTACTTGTATGTGCTACCTTTACACAGATAAGTGTATAACTGAAAATTATTTTCTTATCTTCCAACCAAAACATATGTTTTGGGTACTCAAAACAACCATCTCAATGAGACGTGTTCTTTTGAACATCCTAAAAACCCTGTTAATACTGATAAGAAAATAATAGCGATTTTATGCGAAAAAGTTTGCTTAACTGGCCCTATGCGGCTCTACTCGTATAAAAATAACAGGGTTTCTCATTTGCATAAGGCATCTTATTTGTTTTAACCGTGACTGCACACTATCACAATCAAAGGAATAAGTGTTCACGATTATTGAATTTATTAAACGAGTTGAGGAAAGAGGTAAATTGCGAGGCTTGCCGAGCATTTTATCTTTTTTTTCGCAACGAGTTTAATAGGTTCAGTAATACATGAGCAAGAATGTTAGATTAGTTATCACATCTGTAAAGCACTTTTGGGGTTATCAATTTCATACCATGGCGTGATATCGCTCCCAGACGCGACGTCATGTGATAAATGTAAAAGAAAGATAAAAAAAAATTGGACCAAATTCATAAGCTGGTCAAAATAATTTAAGCCCCACCGAAAATTTTCCCATAGACTTATATAAATAGTCCTGTTTGATTTATCGTAACATTTTACTGAAAAAAAGATTTTCCGATAAAACTTTTCAGTGAAGTAGCTACAATACTTCCTCAACATTTGCTAGGTTTCACTTTTATTGGTAAATTTTTCATAGAGCTTCACATATACCAGTAAATATCCCGTTTCGTTCCCTATTATTCCTATAGTAAAATTGGCAACCGTTTGGATACTCTTGGAAATTTTAGCACATACCCAAAGAAAATTGTCATTTTAAATTGAAACTTTGTTTAATTACACCTAAGGTATTGTTGTCTTACTTGCGTGGAGTAAGAATTTTCCAACTACCTTCGATACTTTGAAATCAACAATTAAACTTTGGCAATTTATCATCATGACTATGGAAAAAGTGACATGGAGCTTGATTTATTTTGACCAATTTATTTGAGTAATATTTGTGGCAAAAAGATAGTGGCAGAGGCAAAGTGGAAGCTATAACTTCTATATAGTCTTCAACCTGGCTAGTCAACCCTCCCATTCCTTAGTGTATTTGCTAACACAAAAATATGACTAAAATGTGACCGCTGATAACTTGGCGCCTACTAGATACGTACTCCAATCTTATTGGCTGGTGTCAACAACTC
Organism: Loripinus fragilis; assembly: GCA_964019695.1. Classification (NCBI taxonomy): domain Eukaryota; kingdom Metazoa; phylum Mollusca; class Bivalvia; order Lucinida; family Lucinidae; genus Loripinus; species Loripinus fragilis. The sequence continues at coordinate 19,776,846 of OZ026520.1, read as the reverse complement.
GCTTAATATTTAATCTAAACTTGTATTGTATATCATAAGTTTATTTCCAGGATAATACCATCGTAGTCTGGTTCTCCAACCGAGCTGGTAGTGTTGATACATTTGCTGGAACCAGCGCCATTTCTTATGAAGTTCAATGCAATGATCTTCCTTCTGCAGGAGTGGATAGGACTGCAGTAAACAATCTTGCTGCAAAGTAAGTTTTGTATTCAAGACCTCTAGTTAACTTCAACTTAGAGCGTAACGAAAACCTATTCTTATTTCGCAACTAAAACGTATGTTGTGGGTACTCCACATATCCCACAACATATGCTAAACTGATGGGTAAGAATATATACTTAATCGCAAAAGAAACGCAACCGTTTTCAATCCACTTTTTCTTCCACATGGATTGCATGAGGCTAATTTCTTAATTATAGCCTATGTTCCTGCGCATTGAGTAATGATTTGCCGTAAAACGGTTTTGATTACGATTTCCATTCTTACGTTTTAAAGACGTCTGTAAATTTCAACAATTTGAATCTAAAAAAGTGATGTCTTATTCGATTTGAAAACGAACAGCTTGATCGGATAGCCAGATGTCTTAACCAAAGAAAAGCACTCAAACGGTTTGTAAGTTATTTATTACCAATGCTTCCAGTCGCTGCGTTGCTGTGTTTCTTTATTGACGTCACCCTACTTTTTTAAGAGTCATTACAGACGGATTTTGTTCATGTAGCGATACTTATGTCTTCTATGCAATGCAATGAGGGTTACATGATGACATTAAACGTTATCGATTATTAATAGTCGCTTGGATGTAAAATGACTAATTACATAAAAAAATAAAAACGTCATTTTGACAAAATGAACGTTGACAGAAACAAAAGTACCTGATTTGATTTTTGTCTACCCTTTTGCTTTCGAAAATCGGTATTGGTTTAAAACTTTTTTTCGCAAAAAAGGGACAAGTTTTTAACTTTGTGACTTTAAAAATGGGGGTTGCCTTACATTTCTCGTTGCAGCTAGCCAACCATAAGTAACAGCGGCCTGATTTTTGTGCTGTATGCAAGGCAAATAACGGTACTTAGCGATGTCATTATCGCTGACTGAATTTTTTGATGAAAAAGGAACTACCATTTTAGAAAGAGTTGCGTTTCTTTTGCGTTTAAGAATATTTACAATTTTACGCTCGGAGATTTTATTACCTGTGTATTCCTTACAAGTTTTATCTACGCTGTCCACTTAGTAATTATTCCTCAAATTATCTAAACAATGTCTGAAAGTTCAAAACAATGATTTTTTTCATTTTAAATGTATATTCAGGGCTTTAGGAGGGGCATTTTGAAAGTTTGTAGCATGGTCATTTTTCTCAGTAACAGACTTACAAATCCTAGCATGTTTGGAATCATTTTAAGGGACTATCTTTCTTATGTAATAGCTCAAATTTAATGAGGGTGTTATAATGCAACCGCGAAAAATATTGTGCATACATGTATTGTTTGTATACTGGAAAACGCAAAATCTTGGTGGAAAATACGACTTTTCACCTTTTAAAAAGTGTGCAAAACATTAACAATAGTTTATGAAATTAGATAATTTTGTACCATTTGGTAGGCCACAATCTGGTACAGTGATTATACACTTGGCTGAGTTGGACGTTTCTAATACCTAAATGCCGCAACAGCAATCCCAATTATGTTAAAGGGTATCGTTTGGAAGCAACGACTGCTCCAAAGAACTGAAATTAGAGTGTGCATATTTCCTGGGCCAGACTAGCTAGTTTCTGCCATTAAGGCTTCATCAGTGACCCTCTAATACCTCAAAGTTCCACAATGAAACCCATGATCCCATAGGGCAAGAAAATAAAATCTACACTATAGTGAAGGGCAGGGAGACGTTCTACCGCCGCCACACAGTCCCAGTCACCAGCTGTAGTGAAGTCAAATATGTTCTGAAAAGGGTATCCTTTGGAAGCAAAGACTGCACCAAAGAACTGAAACTAGAGTGTGCATATTTCCTGGGCCAGACTAGCTAGTTTCTGCCATTAAGGCTCCATCAGTTTAGAAAGCAAAGCAATATGCATATAATCATCAGTTTAGAAAGCAAAGCAATATGCTTATATGCAGTCTAAAAATTGCATGTCACAGTTCACATATTTTGAAAACAAATGTATACATTTTAACCTCTTTGTATTGAAACCAAAATATTTTTTTGCAAACCAGAACAAACAAAAGAACCATTGAATCTTCCCATGGGATGGAATGAGTTTAGCAATGAGTTCACATTCTGATTAATTTCAATTGGCAAACAAAAAATAAAAATACCTTACTAATAATCCCTCGATTTTATGATGGTTAATGCGATACCATGAGGAGTTATACCATCGACAAATAAGGGGTTGAGTTACCCCACACACTTCTTGAAAAGTAGGAGTAGTGTTATTAGGAATAATTCTCTTGAATACAGAACTGATCAAGCCACACTTTTTACGCGATAAATGGATATTTATGCATTGTTCGCTACAAATAAAGCAAAACATACTCAATAGGCTTTTTTCGTGCTTCATTAGTGACACAATTTATAGTTAGTTTAAAGAAGAATAAAAAAAATCAACTTTTAGAGAGTTTACCATTTCTGTATCAGTCATCATTTTCTGAATGTTAAGGTGTAAGTCGTGCAAGCAGTGATCGCATAATATATTTTAATAAAAAATAAGTTTGTATCAAATCGTTAATTTATCAAATCATTATCATAAATAAGGTCCCCAATTTTCCTTCGTTTTTTCGAATTATTTTGCTTAAAATTTCCACCAGTGTGTGTATATATATATATATATAGATATATATATATATATATCTGTATTTGACTATGCGCTGCCCGAGCATGCCAAATCTTTTCTTTTTTATCAAAATTAAACCATCAATTAGCCGTTGAATCCGATAGATTCCAAAATATGTTATTTGATAAACATTTTATCAGCGCATTTTAGAGTTATGATTCTACGAACTTTCCAAATGCCCATCTTAGATAATATTGCGTAAAAAGCTAGTAAACTTGAATCTTTCCTGAAAGCTTAACCTCGAATTACATTTGATTTTTATCAATGATCCGTTTAGGCCACTGTACTGAGTATGTTACAAGATCATCTGATCAAATTTCCCATCTATTCGAAAGAAACATAGCAATCACTCTAATGTAAATTTATATTGAAAGTACTGCGAAGTTCGTAAACATGGCTTGGACTTGAAACCAATGTTTTGTTAATCACGGGATGATCCAAAACTGCAATTCGACAACATGTCTTGTGCAGACTGGGTCTTTAAAGTTTAAAGTTGTCCAAACTCAAAGCTAGTTACAAACCCCAAATGGTGCATTTTGGAAAAGTTTATTTTGACACCTTGCACATTTCATTGGGGCCTTATTGGTAAACTAAAACTGCATTTTCGTATTCATAAAAGATCTGGCGTTAATTGGAATGCATTGAACGTTTTTCATATCACTAGCCAATGCCCAGAATATTATACAATACAGGCCAAATGTCCTAATCAGCCTTCTACATTTTATTTATTTTATCATGACGTCGCGTCTGGGAGTCCAATGTAATAAAATCGATTAAACACTGTTGGTTTACAGATTTTGTGGGAAACGTTCTGACATCCATAACACTGCTGCGTACGTAATGACAAAATTATAACGTTTTACGGCTGAAATGGGATTTCAAAGTAATCATAATGCCATATGGTATATAGAATCTGACATTCGTGCTCGTGTATTTTTGAATTTATTAAACTCGCTGAGAAATGCTCAGCAAGGCTGGCATTTCACCTCTTTTTCCAAAACTCGTTTAATAAATTCAATAAAACCTGAGCACTGTAAGATCCCCTATTTCTTCAAAAAATGACTGCTACTGTTTTGCAACAAAAATAGCCAGAAATGTCATTTATCCTATACTTCTACCACGACCTCTAAGGCATGACCCTCGATTTATTCAATGCATTTACCGTTACAGTCACGCCTCAAAGCGTTTGGTGGAAGTATAGGTAGTAATTATTTTGATAATGTTAATCAGTACTTCAGTACTTGCACGATGCTCTTTTGAATATTGGTACCCCCATTATCAAAATTCGCATTTTCCACAAGTTGAGACCTGATGTTTGTAAATAACCTACTTTTACCAACAAAACGTTTATCATTTCTTAAGCCAAACTCGTATTTAACTCATCTATTGAAATGAAAGTGTCTGCATGATTGACGTCGCTTCTCACAATGCCAAAACATAATTCGCCATCCAATGCAAATTCTGTTTTTAAACATTCGTCACAGACTCCTAGTTACAATTTTATGAACTATGCTTGAGTGGTAAAGTGAAATGATATGCTGCCTATTTGGAAATGCAAATGGAATTGACATAGAATTTTTAAACCAACTCGTGTCCGGTTAGAACTTTTGACTTTAGAACTTTTGACTAGTATATGCAAACTGTAAAGTTGTGTTTGGTTTTAAGTATATTTATCATATGACATCGCGTCCGTGAGTGAAATAACGGCAATAAAATCGATACACACCAAGTGGTTTACAGATTTTCGGGAAACGTTATGACGTCCATTACAACGCTGTGTACATAATGACAAAATTATAAAGTATTTTTGGCAGAAATGAGGTTTTAATGTTTATCTATGTCATCTCACATTCGTGCTCTTGTCTTATTGAATTTATTAAACTCGTTGCGAAAAGGGGTACTTTCATCTGTGCCCACGCATGGATTTTCTTCAAACTTTGCTTATTATTAACTCATTATATACGAACTATGAAAATGTATTTATCAAATTAGATAGGTACGAATAAGGCTTAGGAAGCAACCCTGACGTACTCCACCTTTGAGGTGGTACCTGTCTCTAAACTTCCATGTCCTAAATCTATAGTTTTGTTTATTTCTATGATTTGTCATCTAGATTGAATCCAAAATACCATAGACATTATTTTAATAACACATAACCATTTGGATAAATTGTGGTTTACGTTTTCAGAAGAAGTGATTGTAAAATTTCAATAATTTTTTTTTCAAAAATTTACAAAACATTCAACATTCAATTCAAAAGATGTATATGTTCTAGTCTTTGTCAAGATATCATATTATCGCAAAAACAGGCCATACATATACTGCTGATCTAAGCCAAATATCATGAAAATCCAAAACCGATAACTTTGTCATTTCCTATCTCTTATGGGTATAGGTCAGTTTTAGCAAAATTAATTATTTAGTTCAAACGAATCAATAACTCAACATGAGGAGGTTGTTTTTAATCTACTTTTCTTAAAGAAAGACATGTTTAGACAATTTTAAATGATTCAATGGACAGAAATGCCGAAGGTCATGGCCCTGTGTCATGGCACTATGGAGCCAAGACAATGTGTATCACTTCCTCAAGTCCTGTATGATATTGTTTAAGAAACATAATATCCTAACAATAAACATGTGAAAACAAGAAGACTAAATATTTCCTTTACATCCCAACTGATCTAGAGGAACCACATTTTGGTGCCGTGACCAGGATAACGTGAAACAGAGTCTTATCGAAGGTATCATAAAACAGTGTTCTACATGAATAAGTGAGGTCCAGGAACAAAACTGTATGCTAGAATATACAGCCAGTATTCAAGTATGTTTTACAGTAAATTATAATTATTGTATGTTTTACATTTCGATGAATTAGGGCCATGTGTTTACATCAAGTTTAAAAAAAATGTTACCGGTCCTTGAATTTCATGAAATTTGGTCTACATATTCTAAACATATATGGATAGTTTATATGTTGAAATGGTATCTTGACAAAGACCGCAACCAGTAAAAATGTTAATTCCAAGTTTGACTGAATACAAAATATACAGTCGAAAATAGAGGTGCAATGCTATTAAAATGAATGCCCACCCAATATCCTAATACATACAAAGCCATTTTAAGTAACAGCGAACTTATTAATGTTATAGCTTTTAAAAAAAAACATTTCTCCGCCCGTTACATGATATGTCAATTACTTAAGAAATGATTATAACTGGGTACCCTAAGGTATAATAGTGATACCATTCATGTCTTCAAAACTCAAACGCACCATAAATATAAAAGTTATACCCCAGACAATAAAATAACATAATATTTTCAAAATCCAAGCGTGGGCAGACCCCCATATCAATTAACCATACCATGCAAGAGCCCCTTTCCTCAACTCGTTCAATAAGTTCAATAAAACATGAGCACTCCTGTAAGATCCCCTAATGATCTTCAATTTTTATGTGAGTTTAGAAAGTCAGTAGGATTTTTTTACAATCATTGAGCTGCACATCACTGAAATAACAGTTTATCATCCTCCATATAAACTCGTCAAAATAACTTGAGACCCAGCTAATTTTTCTCCATAGACCTCAAGCAAAATTTTAAATTTGTTTCATCATCACTTTTCACTGAAAAAAAGATTAATGCATGAAATTGTCAGCGAAGTGGCAGAAATGTTTCTTAACGTGCTAGGTTTAACTGATATTGATAAATTTTCTAAGAGCTTCACACATTTCAGTAAATGGCCAGTTTCGTTCCCTATTTTTCCTATAGTTAAATCGCCGAAACACTGGATACTCTTAGAATATTTAGCGCATATCAAAAGAATCAGTATTTTCAATTGAAACTTTGTGTAATTACACCTCAGATACAGCTTGTCAAACTTGAGTTGAGAGAATTTTCCTTTGTTTTAGATAAGATATTTTTGAAATAATTAACTAACGTTTGAGCCCTGTAATGTGATTTACAACAATGTGGCATTTTGACAAGTGTAGACTCATACGAGTCTGCGCAGCTTCCTTTTAAGCTTAGAAACTCCGAATGATTTTCAGTCAGTAGCTTAACACTCATAAAATAGTGAAGCGACTAGCAAAGGTTTTGATCAGACTGTGCGTATGCACAGGCTGGTCTGAGCCTTTGCTGGTTGCACATACCACATTGTTGGAAATGTCATGGCTCATAAGCTTTATGCAACATTCTCTTGCTCTAACATATTTCATGTTATATACTTAAGGAATCTCCCAACACATACAGTAAACAATTTACTACAAAAGTTTAATTACGTTAAATGTATCCAATATTCTGTTGTCTAACAAACATTCAATATCATTCACATCATTTGTGAAAGTTCAGAACAATACCTTGTATTGTGCGAAATCCAGCTTATTTAATTCAATAGGGTCAACATCGAAAGGCACAAAAATTGAAATTTAGATTCAAATCTGTTTCAGTGTTAGGTAAATTTAAATTTCATGTGGCATGCTGATTGAGGAAAAGCGTCATTTTGAGATGCATAAAATTCACGGGTCACTCATTGACAACCATGCCGTAAACCTTTTTTAGATGGGTCCGTGTCTGATTTTTGGCTTTTGCTGGTCCAACTGCATGTGCTCTACTGGGTTTTTCTTTAGCTCTGATTGTCTTTGAGTTGAACCCTTTTCCTTGTTTCATCACAGTATGTTTATAATTTTGATTGTTTCCCTGTGATGTTACATTAGATAAGTAAGGAAGCCTTCACGAGAGCTCAACACTTTTTTCTGGATTGACAACAGCAATAAATTTGGCAGTAAAATTAATTTCAACCACTCCCTCTCTCCCCCCCAGGCAGTGACTTTGGTTGAGCATTCTAAAGCGGTGGTTCTGTTGTTGTTGATTCATTGTTTATTGTTGTCTCTATTGTTTTATGGCTTGTTTATGTTAGGTCACTGTTTTGTTGGTAATAAGTTAGTGTCATTTCTAGTTTTGGCAATCATATCGCTGGGGACGAGAGAGCTAGTTGTTTTAACTTTATTGCGTTTTAACGTCATTTGACTGTTAGTGCTATGTGACTCTTCCTCACGTTGCCGTGGGTTATTTGGCAGTGTGTGATTGCAGCATTTTCTGGTCAAACTCACTTTTTCATCATTTTGCTCAGTTAAATTGTGTAAACCCCCACTGTATACCATCTGCAGGGCTCTGCCTAGCGATATATGAATCTAAACCTCCTGCTACCCTGGTCGAAACCCAATCAATCACATATGCAATGTGATTGTCAGGAAATATTCAATTACTTGTGCGAGCGTATTTTCCATACAATTTTATAAACGTGAAGATGGAAGTTGGATTATTCATTTTATAGACTAACTTTCCATTGAAAATTTAAAAAAAACGGAATACATTTACAAATTGGTATCTGTTTTCCCTATTAATTTGTTTTGCGACTTTCGTTTTCTAAAGTTTTCAACTCCCAACTTCAATGTTTTAAATGTTCTCAGTCAGTTTTCTCTTAAAATAACCATGCATTACTGGAGAATATTGTTCTTATGTATTCCAAAGTATTTTTGCAATTAAAATTAAAGTTTTTAGGAAAATGCCAAAACAAGTGTTTGCATTAGATTCCTTTGAAGATTAAAATCATATCACATTTTTTTTTTCAATTCCTGTTTTTATCTTAGAATGTGAAACAACAAGACAGATAAGAAATTTCTCTCAATACATTTCAGCATTGAAGTTACCACCCAGGATGTAGTTACACCATCTTTCGTAGTCTCATCAGAACTTAGAACTGTCAACCAACTTGGCTCGTCTGCTTCATCTGCAACTGTGGGTGACACCCTGTACTGGACAATTGACATTCCAGGTAAGTTTTAGTCCTTTAAAGACCAATCTGGTCTTCAGAGACTTTACATAAACCACAAGCACTACGTTTCAATATGTTCAACTTTTAGAATAAAAGGTATTGATTTAAAATTACTTGTAGTATGGTCAATGCTTTTTTTCTTTGATCTTTGCTGATGTTGCAATCAGACATCCTAGAATAACAACGGAGGAGCTTAAAAACCGTCCTCTAACCTCCAATTTTAGTTGAACAGCGATGTAGGCGGGAACTTCCTGAATAGCGACAAATTAACCCGTAGGTTAATGTAATATAATGGACAGCTTAGGCTGGATGCAGGGAGGAGCAAATGTAATTTCGTCGGGTGTCAGTAACGGTGTTTATTTGCGCCTGCGCCATACTACAAGCTAAATCAAGGATTTTTTCCTCGGCTTTCTGTTTAAAACCGCTCGGTGGGCTACGCCCACCTGTCGGTTTAAACAACAAAGCCTCGGAAAAGTATCCTTTATTTATTGCTAAAGTGAGTAACATTCAATTAGATCCCTGTTCAGAGCTTAATGTTTGGTGACAGCAGTTGTTTAATTAAGCATAATGCTGCATTTCATCAGTGTCTACACTGTTTGTAAAGGATAACAAGATGTTATATAAAGAAATACAATATTTATTTTATAACCGGACACCCCTATTAAAGTTTCAAAGATAGATGAGAATCGTTGTAAACAAGCACTGACGAGTTTACCTTGATTTTGGGCGTGCAGATATTCTCAACTTACAGTTATATTGAACCTACCACGGATTACTGCATATGTAGTAAATAGTCATGCTTAACCTACTGTACCTGTTTGTAAGAAAAATAGAATTGCCTCATTACTATGCAACTTTGAAACTACAATAGTAATGTACAATGGACTAGCCCAAGTTTATTGTATAAACCCGGAAAAAGGAATCCATTAGTATATAAATGGCTAATAGATGTGTAGACATTATACACCACTATCGTTAGAATAAAATGAAATGTCAATATTTGAAACTAAACATTGCAAAATCGAGGGGAAGGGCACACTGCCTTTCATGGTTTGATAAGAGCAATATGAACTAGTGAGTATGATTAGGAAATGCCACAAACACAAACTGCAGACAAACCCATGGTATCGCGAGGAAGAGCCACACAACAATCACACGACAGCAGGAAGACAAACTAAGCGAAGCAACTAGCTTTCCCTTCCTAATAAAGATAATTTGCAAAAATTAGAATGGACACACAGTAACGTACAACAAAACCTAGTGCAATTTCAGATTCCCACAATGGGAGTGACTATCAACAGCGAATCAACAGAACTACCGCCTTAGAACGGACAGCAGCCTAAGCCACAGAGGGCTTAAATGCATTTTACTGGTACTAAATCTTCGCCCTTGATTCTACTGTTGAAGTACCAAAAAAAATCAGCTCGCATGGAGGCCTTCTTACTATTGCAATATATTATCATAGAGAAACATTCTAATCAATTTAACACAATATGATGAAACAAAAACGGAATACAGTGTTGAGTTTAAATAGCACCTTATATCATTAAATCATTGCTAGACTACAAAATGTATTTGTTTACTTCAAAGGATGACATCAGCCATGGTTCCATTAGCTTTGTTATTGGTCTGCACCCTTTATATTCATTTTACTTGGTATTGGTCTATAGCAGATTAATTGGACTAGCTATTGGTTTTGAAAGCATTTGCTGTATAGTGTTTTTGTCAAGGTTTAAGTTTATATATACTGTCCACAAAAAGTGGGGGATATTGGGACATAAAACAGTCTAAAAATTAAAATCCTAATTTGTCGCATAAATAATTTTATATTTTCATAGAGCAATATGTAAGCCAGTTTTCCTGCTTAATTTGAGGGCTGAAAATTGAGTAATGTGACCTTAAGGACGTGCCAAAGAAACTAGGGGCCAAGACCAAAATTTCACAAAAAAAGTATCAAATTTTTGGTCATGCTTTCGAAAATGCATGCTAAAGATGCATTATGGATATCTTTGTTTTTAAGATTTTTTTCGCGTACCATAATTTTTATTTCTAGGAGATAGGGCGGTGACAAAACTGTAAAAAATGACACAATTCACTAAAAATTGACAGATTTTAGCCTCACATTCCTGAAATTTAGGCCAAAGAGATCAAAACAATTTCTGAACATAAAGAATATTGAATAACGGATATTTTCTTTAAAAAAGCATAGCCATTGCATAATCCGTCACCGTGATATTCACGTGTGAAATATGAAGGGCCACCCTTCGTCTAATTATGGTTGCCTCAGAAACATGTGACCAGATTAATCCTTGAAAATTTGATTAATATTGACTGTGAAATGACTTTGCTTATTAATACTAGCTGATTCAGGTTTATGACATTCGTTTGGTAAATGTTATAATTGATAATATTCGAATATCCCCTACTTTTTGTGAACAGTATATATAAAAGAAATTGCATAAGTACTGTCCTGCCAGCCAAAAGTGACAGTGACGTTATGTGTTATTTACAAAGTTATCAGGGACTTTTAATCGATAGATCACTTGTGTATTAATCCTATCTGCAGGATAGGATTAATACACAAGTGATCTATCGATTCACGTAAGGTCAGATGGTGTACAAGTTAATGTTTTACTTAACTATTGTAAACAAAATATTACGTCACTGTCACTCTTGGTTGACACGAAAGTAGTGTAACTTCATAAACGAATGAACCAAAGCATATTATGTAAACCGTTTTAGTAGGTTTTCGTGGTTTGAACAGTAACACTTCCTCTTGATGTAAGCAGCCTCCACACGAGATAAACCAGTTTGGTTAGCATAGTGAGATTTGGCCAATAGATATATTTGCCTCTGCTTTTATTCTTCGGTACTGATGTTTCAAAGATGCATAATAGGATCGTACTATTTTTCATTGAAACATGTAAATAGCGATTAATGTATTGCTGCAGTTAGAGGTAGTTTAGGATATATACCTGTATAAATCCCCCATTACCTAGATTATGTCATTTTTTTTTTGTTTACAACAATTTATCTTGGAATCAGTAGTACTTCTGTTTCATTGTTTTATTTTTTCTCCCACAACACGAGGTCTTAGTTTGGCACGTGTTTCGCAATCAGTTCTTAGTGGCCCTTAAGTTCTGCAATCATCTCCCTCAGATCAGGGAGAGATCTGGTTGCTTTAATTTTATTATTAAATGGGTTCTTGCTGTCGTGTCTGTTATGGCTGTCTCTTCAACGGAATGCTTGGGTCTATGGTATTTGAATGTAGCCTTTTCTGGTACCTGATTATTTGAAAATTTTCATTTATAATCAAAGGGCTATTATTTCAGCTGTATGGTGTTGAGCTGTAAACAAAGGACAGATACTGTCCTGCCAGCCAAGAGTGACAGTGACGCCGTGTTTTGTTTACAACTGTTAAGTAAAACAATAACTTGTACACTCTACTCGAGTTAATGCGAATCGATATATCACTTGTATATTAATCCTATCCTGCGCATAGGATTAATACACAAGTGATCTATTGATTCTAAATGCCTTATAACTTTGTAAACACAACATGACGTCACTGTCAATCTTGGTTGGCACGACAGTAGTCGTCACTTCTTGCACCATGTGACAACAAAACCAGTTTTATATGAAAACAAGTTAACCTCCAAAGCACAAAACGTTTTATTTTGTTTTTTAATAGGTAGTACATGCAAGGGTGGGGAAGGGAAAAAAAACAGATCCATTAAAAGAATTAATTTTTTTTTTTTAAAGTAAATCCTAATTACTACAGCTTTTTGTTAAATTTGATATCCGCTAAAGGTGTTCCCTTCACTTAATTTCTGTCTTACTCAACCAGGATTGGTTCTTTTATTTTTGCTGCCCATTTTCCCATATCATTTCACGACGACAGGTTCGGCCTCGGACTGAGTAATGTTCCCTACCTAAGTTTCATATGTGGGTTGATGCCGGATTCTTGTGCTTTGGTGGGCCAACCATGGCTCGGGTTGCAAGTTTTCTTTAGTTTTGAATATTCGCGAGTCGTGAGCTTTTTTATTTTTGATTAGTGTTATCTTGATAATGTTCCTCTAAGAAGCCTAAATGCAAGCCAAGCAAGTTTTTTTTTTAAAAAAACAATATAACCTTGAGCAAAGATTTGCCATCCAGTTGAATCGGCTATTGCTCATTCGAAGGTGGTGGTTCGCTGGATTTATCATGACGTCGCATCTGGGAGTGAAATAATGACATGCAATAAAATCGATAAACCACTAGTGCTTTACAGATTTTCAGGAAATTTTATGACGACCTCAACAACGTTGCGTACATAATGACAATGATAACGTTTTTAAGACCGAAAAGAGATTTTTAGTAACTTTAATGTCACGATAAATAGTCTAACCGTCGTGCTCTTGTATTATTGAATTTATTAAACTTGTTGCGAAACAGAGATAATATGCTTGGCAAGCCTCGCATTTTCTCTTTTCCTCCAACTCATATAATAATTTTATTAAAACAGGAGCACTCGTATAAGATCCCCTTTTTATTTTATGCTTCCTCCATGACAATTGCCAGGCATAAAGTGTTAAGCCTGTCTGTCGTTACATCACACCAATGAAGTCCACTTTCTAAGTCTTATAGTTTTGATCAGAGCCTCATGAACCTGGGTCATATTGTTTAGTACCATAATGTCTTAGATATTGATAATGGTTAATATTGTGTCAAGAATTATTGCCCTTTGTTCATCAAAATATAAATTTTGGTTATGTGAGAATATGCAAATTTTACATCAGTGGGGGCATCCGTGTCCCCTTGACATTTTCTAGTTAATTGCTTCCAGTGCTTTTATGTTTAGTCATTTCGATATGCTGTAGTTATATTTTAACATGCTGTATTTAATGCAAAATAAATTGCCTGGATCGATGCGGTTCCTGTGGTCAAAGATATCATTGTGATCTTCAGAAAAAATGACCCAATTTTGATTTTAATTAGTTTGAAACATTGTTTTTCGCATCCTAAAAACTCAATACTTAACTTAAGTCTTACTTAACTTTAAGGAGGCATTGTAATTTCGGGCCCTGGTGTCTTGTGACTATTAGTTCTCTGGCTCTTTCTCATTGTGTCATGTGTGATCTGCAATTTGGTTGTGGGATTTCCTAGTCGCATTCATTTTTTTGAATCCTATTTGGTTTATACTGTATTCTTTTAAACCCTATTATTCAGTAGCCGTTGTTATTTTTTGTTTAGCTGTTCTTTAAAAAGATTTCTTTATTTCTTTTTTGTGGGGGGATCTTCATTATTCTCTAAATCATTTGTTCTTTATTCTTTTATCGGTGTAAAATAAAATTATTATTCTCTCCAGACCCTCATGCAATACACTAAAGCTGTACTGCATGACATCTGTTACCAGTACGCTTGACATATTTGTATTTTAACCTGCAAAAAATAAAATTAAACCAAAGAGTATTCAATGAACTGTTGAGTCCTTTATCTTCGCTTTATCTCCTTTTTATATCTTGATTTATGTGGTCTAGGAGATGATGCATGGATAAGCTAGAGGTCTTTTATGCAAACCAAACATCTATGTGTCTTGATCCACATCTGAACAAAGGATGAGGTTGGCATGCAGCGAAACTGATTTAAGTTAAAGCCCTCCAGTAAAATATTTTTCTGACCGTTTCTAGGCGGTACTTCTCTTGTGGATCATTTGTGTCATTTTTATCTAGTTTTTGTCATGCTTTCACGTCTGTTCATTACTGCCTTGTGGTCACCTACAGTGAAAGGGCTGACCTCTTGGCTCTTGTTTGTTATGTTTATTGTGATTTTGTTACTGTCCAATTTGGTATCCAGGGACAGATGTGGTATGGATTGTATCGATTCCTGATCATTGCTGTCTTTCTTACTATGTTAAAGCTGTGATTCACTGTTTAACATATCCTTGTGCAGTGTGCTTATGTATATTTGGTTAATGCAATGACGTATGGAAATCGATTTTAATCACCTAGTTACGCTTATTTTTTTTATAAAGCTTATGTGTATTGCCTTTATTAATATTGCTTTTGGGTTTCTCTTTGCTATTGTGGCCTATGTAAGTCAATTTAAGAAAGAGGGCAAAGATCAGGAAACGATACAGTCAAGTACCACACCTGACCCAGGATACCAATGGGAAAATAACACACTCACCATTAGATATTACAAACCAGAGCCTAGAGGTCAACAATAACCAGAAGCACACGAAAGCATAACAAACACACGACAGAAATAACATGAATGATCAACAAAAGAAATTTCGCTTTGGAATGGTCAGAAAAAATGTTACTGGAGGGCTTAAACCGGTTTTACGGCGCAAACTTCACCCTTAGTTCAGATGTGGAGCAAGACATACATGTTTGGTTAGCATGGAAGACCCCAAACTTATCAATGTATCATCTCCTAGAAAATATGCCAACATTTATCTCTATGTATTTTATACCTAGCCTGTTTCAATTGCTGCTAGCTGTTGATACCTCTTGATGTATCTAATGCAACTAAAGGCCCTGTAACATTTATTACAATTGACAGTACCTGTTAACTGAACACATTATATTACAGCTGAATACTCTGCCAAGATGGACTGTACAGCCTATTCTGGTTCCTCAATCAGCGGAAGTCCCAGCAAGTTCTTGGTGGATGATGGGTAGGAATATAATTTTATGTTTAACTAAATATCACACTCATAATCAACAATGAGTCCATTTAAGACGTGCAACTAAACTAAAAAAGAACGCGGGACTGCTATTAGTAAGTGCCTGCTTATTCTGAATAATTAAGCACCATTACAGTTCACTTTTCTAAACATATTTTTGTCCTTTCTTCATATGACGTTGCGTCTGGGAGTGAAATAACGCCATTCAATAAAATCGATAAATCACTAGTGGTTTGCATATTTTCGGGAAACGTTATGACATCCATAACCACGCTGTGTACATAATGACAAAATTATAGTGTTTTATCGAAAAAATGAGATTTCAAAGTAATCTTAATGTCATATGATAAATAGAATCTAACATTCGCCTGCTCAAGTGGATTCCTATAAACTTTTAAATTACATATCGAGAAAGTTGAATCTATGCTATTGCATACCTCTCATTTGCTCAGTACGAACTTTCAGCCAACTAAATTTAAATCCTAACTTAAGAACTGTTAGTTTTCTATAGGTGGTGTATGAGAAGTAAATTTTAAATTAAAAAAACTTTATCACTATATTTTCAGATGTGAACAAGACAGCAACTTAATGGGCAGTGACTTTGACAATGAAGAGTCTGGTGTTCCCAGTATTAAACGCTACTGGGCTGTTCTCTACGTCTTCAAATTCTACAACAGCAATGATATTTTCTTCTCCTGTACAGTTACTGTGTGTCCAAGTGGTTCATCAAGCTGTGATATTGTAAGTATGAGTTAGAGTTTAAGTTTTATTGACAGAATATCGGAGTGGGAAACGTAATTTACCACTGGTGGGGAAAGGGGGTGAGAAAGGTTACTTGGAAAAATATGATCAATACGCACTAAGTAAAAGGGGTCTTTGCATTCTCAGTTTGTCAAACAATTTGGTAAATCAAGGTTGATCTTATTTGTAACATTGTAAGAGTTATTTTTATCAGTCGTACCCCTTTATCTTTATCATTTGAAATGCTACCGCCTTAGTAGATGAATAAGTATTTAAGACGAAAATTCCAGCAACACTACATATTTGTCATATAGATATATAACGGATTAAACCTTGCCCAAGTTATTATAGTTGTATTGCCATAAGGTAGATCCTAATTCCATTTACCATTTATTTTTCAGAGCTGCAGTAAGAGAAAGCGAAGTGCTGGAGCCCATCAATTAACCAATACTGATGACCGGGTATTCTCTACTGCCAAGATGTTGCATATCATTCCAGGGACCAACAGTGCAATTACTTCACTTGGTAATGCAGCAATTATATTTCTAAGAACTGAGTTTGATATAACTATCTAAAAGTGACAGTACAATATTCATTATCAGGAGTAAGAGTTAAATGAGCATTCCTGCAACTTAAAAAATAGTGAGAATGATCAGGAAATACCACAATCACAAACCGCAAACATCCCCATGGCACCGCCTTAGAACTGACAGCAGCCTAAGGCACCGCGGGGCTTAAATGTATCTTGCTGGTACCAAATCTTCGCCCTAGATTCTGCTCTTGTTGAAGTACAAGAAAAGTTCAGTTCGCATAGAGGCCTTCTAACTAATACAATGTATCATCATGGAGAAACGCTCTAATCAAATTAACACACCATGATGATACAAAAAAGGACTCGTAACTCACAGTTAATCAGAGCTAAAGAAAACCTCAAGTTGAGCCACAGTGGGTCCAGCTACAGATAAGCATCAGGCACCAACCCACCGATTAAAGCTTTACGTCCGAGCTGTCATAATCTGAGGCCTGCCCCACCGCCGTGCAATTAAAGAAAAAACCATAGCTATAAACCCTCATTGGGTTTAAAACCATGCATGCAGTCTATCATGATATCCAAGTTATATCCAACCCTTATATAACGTTTTACAATCTTTTTGAATTGATCACTAATATTAGATTTTGCAAAAATTAAAACTGCTTAACTTATATTTGACCTGTCAATCATTGGGACCATGCACGGCTGCATCCATACAGGGCATATACCCTAATAGCATCCATACAGGGCATATACCCTAATATTTGTTTCTTAAATTAATGATTTAATGCATATATTCAATTTGGAAGTAGGAATAAATAACTTCTAGCAAAAACAATAGCAGGTCTGTAGACAACAGCCGTTTTCGTGGCCATCTTCATTGCCATATATTGAACACAATCAGCATTGTTAAAATGGAACAAGGCAACTGAGCAAAACAGATTAGCAATAACGTAGCCAGAACGCTGTAAAGTAATGCACATCAAAGGGAGGCTACTGGATCAAGTAATGATTCTCTTCAATTGCATCCCTTTTCAAAATGGGAACTTTTAATGGAAAGAATTGGCTTCCAGAGTGAGAGTTCTTTCCTTTAAGAGCAGTTCCTTATGGCATGATAAATCACTTTCACCACATTGTGTGACCTCCCTTGAATGTTACTATTTTATTACGCACGTACGTAACTGCGAAATGGGAGCTACACCAATGGATTAGCAACTATGTTGTTTTTCTAGAACTAGCATAATAGCTACAAACGGCTCTTTTATTGATGTTTACTTGTGTTTTGCCACTTTCCCGTGTGGTACTTGATTGTAACGTTTCCTGATCTTTGCCACCTTTCTTACTTTATACGGTTAAAAATGTATTCCTCGAAGACATTTCACTCATTCTGATCTTTTGAAACAAGGGGAAAATAAACTTGAATTTATGGGTGAGCATTTTGCAAAAAAAGTAAAACTATGCAATTTTTCGACCATCAGGCATCTATGGGACTGTCTATACTAGTGAGTGGTTTGCATAAAAAGCTGTAGCCTACTTCATTTTAAATTAGAGCCCGAAATTTCGTTGAAATTAAAAAAAGGTCCAAAGTTATCGAGTGTCAAAGGGGTACTCAGTGCATTGGTCCTATGGTAATATTTATTGTAAGACTTATCAAATTTAGGTAGTTTATAAATAAGTTTAAATATTGAAGATAAATGACTCCTTCCTGACATATAACCCATTTTTCACATATTTTGTTATCGTTGCAGGGAATCTATGGTTTGCCATTGCAGCTGGGCTTCTGGTGCTATTGTATTAAATCTGATCTGTTGTGATATCATATTAGTGTATTAAAATGCAAGCCTTATTTTGTATTTCTCTGTCATATCTAATCCCAAAAGCAAAAACTTAAACAACAATTTTGGAATTGTCCATTGTATATCTTGAGGTCTTTGGTTCTGTTTTAAATATTGTATATTTGATCACATAGTTTTTAATCAACAGTGTAGACCCCGAATAGATGTCCCATTATGCGACATTTCAACTGGGTCATCATTGTTTATAAAGAGTACCTCGTATACAAAGGGTTAATTGAAACACAACCAACCATAAAATTGTTATATTCGAGTAAACCTTAAAGAGCCAGCAAACAAACTGCATCCGAAAATATTATTTACTCAAGTCATGTTGCGCATATTTGATATTTTTGGCTAAACTATGTATAAGGGTAAACCAGTATGGACACCGATCAGACTGCTCTTACAGGACCAGTTTGAACTGCATCTACAGTTTATAAGCAACTTCCAACTCAGACAACAGACCCAAACGATTTTGTTGTGATTTTAAAAGTGTTCCCTGACCCTTTGTAAACTGGAAACCCCTAGATGGGCAAAAACTGAAAACCAAGACGAAATGTAGCATTTAATCAAGGTATTCACTCTTAAAGTAAAGAGATTCCGACAGATGTATATTAATTATAACCGGACATCCTTATGTATGTATGTATGTATGTATGTATGTATGTATGTATGTATGTATGTATGTATGTATGTATGTATGTATGTATGTATGTATGTATGTATGTATGTATGTATGTATGTATGTATGTATGTATGTATGTATGTATGTATGTATGTATGTATGTATGTATGTATGTATGTATGTATGTATGTATGTATGTATGTATGTATGTATGTATGTATGTATGTATGTATGTATGTATGTATGTATGTATGTATGTATGTATGTATGTATGTATGTATGTATGTATGTATGTATGTATGTATGTATGTATGTATGTATGTATGTATGTATGTATGTATGTATGTATGTATGTATGTATGTATGTATGTATGTATGTATGTATGTATGTATGTATGTATGTATGTATGTATGTATGTATGTATGTATGTATGTATGTATGTATGTATGTATGTATGTATGTATGTATGTATGTATGTATGTATGTATGTATGTATGTATGTATGTATGTATGTATGTATGTATGTATGTATGTATGTATGTATGTATGTATGTATGTATGTATGTATGTATGTATGTATGTATGTATGTATGTATGTATGTATGTATGTATGTATGTATGTATGTATGTATGTATGTATGTATGTATGTATGTATGTATGTATGTATGTATGTATGTATGTATGTATGTATGTATGTATGTATGTATGTATGTATGTATGTATGTATGTATGTATGTATGTATGTATGTATGTATGTATGTATGTATGTATGTATGTATGTATGTATGTATGTATGTATGTATGTATGTATGTATGTATGTATGTATGTATGTATGTATGTATGTATGTATGTATGTATGTATGTATGTATGTATGTATGTATGTATGTATGTATGTATGTATGTATGTATGTATGTATGTATGTATGTATGTATGTATGTATGTATGTATGTATGTATGTATGTATGTATGTATGTATGTATGTATGTATGTATGTATGTATGTATGTATGTATGTATGTATGTATGTATGTATGTATGTATGTATGTATGTATGTATGTATGTATGTATGTATGTATGTATGTATGTATGTATGTATGTATGTATGTATGTATGTATGTATGTATGTATGTATGTATGTATGTATGTATGTATGTATGTATGTATGTATGTATGTATGTATGTATGTATGTATGTATGTATGTATGTATGTATGTATGTATGTATGTATGTATGTATGTATGTATGTATGTATGTATGTATGTATGTATGTATGTATGTATGTATGTATGTATGTATGTATGTATGTATGTATGTATGTATGTATGTATGTATGTATGTATGTATGTATGTATGTATGTATGTATGTATGTATGTATGTATGTATGTATGTATGTATGTATGTATGTATGTATGTATGTATGTATGTATGTATGTATGTATGTATGTATGTATGTATGTATGTATGTATGTATGTATGTATGTATGTATGTATGTATGTATGTATGTATGTATGTATGTATGTATGTATGTATGTATGTATGTATGTATGTATGTATGTATGTATGTATGTATGTATGTATGTATGTATGTATGTATGTATGTATGTATGTATGTATGTATGTATGTATGTATGTATGTATGTATGTATGTATGTATGTATGTATGTATGTATGTATGTATGTATGTATGTATGTATGTATGTATGTATGTATGTATGTATGTATGTATGTATGTATGTATGTATGTATGTATGTATGTATGTATGTATGTATGTATGTATGTATGTATGTATGTATGTATGTATGTATGTATGTATGTATGTATGTATGTATGTATGTATGTATGTATGTATGTATGTATGTATGTATGTATGTATGTATGTATGTATGTATGTATGTATGTATGTATGTATGTATGTATGTATGTATGTATGTATGTATGTATGTATGTATGTATGTATGTATGTATGTATGTATGTATTCCAAGTTAATTGTATTACCAGAAGGAAGAATCCATCAGTTTACAGAGGTTTAAATCCAATCTGAACATTATCATTGCTGCTCGTTGGCTGAATCCCACATCGGAATTTGCCCACACCATATCTCATACTACACACATACGTGTCTGTGATAATAAAGAAATCCATTAATGGAACCAGCATTCTCTATTGATGGTTGACAGCAATATCTAGTCCATAAGCCCATGCCAGCATTACAAGTATTTAACATACCGATGGCTTTATATACTGAGGGAAAAGTTAATCAATATATTGGGATTCAAACTTTAGTAGAAATACGATTATTAATTTCATATCAATTATATGTTGACAAACGTTTACGAGCACGATGACTTTAACTGGTCGACATAGCACATGATGTAAAGATTGATTTTATGTCCCCTTGCTAAAGCAGCTTATCTGGCAATAGTTTGAATAGTTTCTGCTAAAATTGATTTTTGCGTCAAATTTGATCTAAAGGCAAAAAAGCCAAAACCGGTTTAAAACTGTTCTTTTCACCATATCCTTACAGTTTTTTAGCTGAAATCGTATTAGTTTTTCAAATAACCTCCGTTTCAATAGAATAGCGTTGAAATTAAAATGTTCAGCAGATCAAATCACTACTATAAAATCGGAATTTGTTTCTTTTGACCGTTAGCAGGTAGCCGTTAGATTATTTTCAAACAAATGCCAGGTTTGCACACCTTCTGATAAAATATATCTAAGGCTAAAAAGATCGCCTATCCCATTATAACAGGTTACTACACTTTTTTCCCTCAGTACGATAAATATTGCAACTAGAAAAACCACCTGTCGGCATCAAAGTATGCATTGTGACGAGTGTTGAACATTATGCCAAGCTGTTTGAACCCGTTTTGTGGTTTTGTACCATACTTTCCAGTAGATTAAAATGTATGTTCATGCTTTTTAACATTTTACTTTATTCACAAATAAATATTTAGTTATGGACTAATTTTATTTTCACAGATCATTTATCCATCTGGTTAGTTAATTACAGAAACTTTTATAGCCGTGTATCTAATCTTCTGGGAGCAGTCATCTTACAGCTATTGGCACACATTAACCTGAGTTAACCTCAATATGCTGGTCTGCCAAATGATTGAAGCGGCACTTTTCAGTCAATTTCTTTATTTCAATATTGGATAATGGGTATTCCGTTTTAATTACAATCAACAGCCAAATCAATGCAAATTAAATGTAACCACTGTCAAACAAAGAGTATTTTGTTTTTCAATAAGTTTCATTTGATTTTATTCTGTCTTTTTGTTAGCAAAATAAAGAAAATTGTTACAAAATATGTCGTCTGCTATAGTAATAATTAGTGCTTTAAGACTTAAATTTTAGAATTAATTATTAAATATGGGCCAAGTATCAAAATATACTCATGAATGCACACACTGCTAAAAGCATTACTCTGAAACATTGTTATTTTTTGCCTTTTGACTGATTTATAATTTTGCTTTGGTAGTGTGTTAGCAGGTGGAAGTGATTCCAGTTTTGGTGTGTAGAGATCATTGACCTGAGGATGACCAGGCTCCCATTAAGAAGCAAAAGTGATTAATTACAGGCCAATAGAAGGGCATTCACAAACATTTGATGAGGAATTATTCCTGCCATACTGTAAACTCTATAATAAACGCATTTGAAAAAAAGTGAATTATCCCTTTAAAAAAAAACCTGGTTAACCCTTAAAGCGCCGTCTACAATTTATAGCAGACAATTTCAAATTTGGCTGCTTTTTCAAAAATAACAAGGCATGATAATGAGAATTGTCAGCTGGCAGATAATTCTCATGAAATATCATACCTTATTTTTGTCGACAATTGAAATGGATGTCTCAAAATTTGTCGTCTGCTGTAGTCGTGATTGGCGCTTTAAGGGTTAACCCACTCCTGTTTACTCCTGGCAATTGATTTTCTTCAGTAAAATGCATGCTGCATTAAGATTTTTTGACAAGATCAGTTGTCCCATTAAAAATTTCGCCACTAAAATATATTAAATCCCCCGTCCGAACGGTTTTCAGTTCTAAGGTGCTGGCTCTATTTGTTTATTGTTGCTTCCTTAGTGTAGGGGTTTGTGTGGGGTATCAAGGCATAGTGGTTCCAAACAAGATATGTTCGTGGTTTTCCTCCATAAGCCTATATAAAACGTGTGATCCCCTGTATGGGGCTATTTATGGTCCCAGGGCATAATTTGAACACACTTGGTAAAGGCCTGCTAAGTGTTGCTACGAGTACATACCAAATGTCAAGTCTCTCAGACCATTTTTTTAGGTCACCCCCCTCGAAAATATCTTTTTTAGCCTGTTTGAACCAGATATGCAACGGACTGAAACCATACAAGGATTCGTGCTGCCAAGCTTGGTAATCCAGACAGTAGTTTAGGAGATGCTCTTTGAAGCTATTGTAAGTGACACAATGGGCATGACGTGCTACGCACGATCGATGACAGACATCCAACGATCACAATAGCTCACCTTGAGCCAGAATTGGCCAGTGCGCGTTATTTCGTTGCCTATCGCATATGCTAAAAAAACCTCCTTTAAACGCCCATTCTAAAGCACCCAACAGGGCTGAACGTCTACATTTTGGCCTGGGCTTTCGTCTTCATCAACTCTCTGTCTATCGAGCAGCGTAGACTCGCAAAGTTCCAAAATTAGTTAATCCAATGAAAATATCGGTATACCAAGGCAATGGGAATGTAGTATAGGATTTCTTTAACGTTTATTTTGCAGGAACAATGTCACCATGAAATATAATCCGTTCTATAGTTTCCTCGTGGCTACCAAATTTGTATATTAGATTCTCCCATCTGCAAAATAAAAATGTAGCATAATCCATGAGAATATAACCTATACCATATGCAACCAGCAAAAGGCAATGGCGACTCAGCACAATCATATATATATATATTATATATACTTAAACGCAAAAGTTTCGCAACCGTTTAATATCTGTATTTTCTTCAGTATGGTCCATACTAGAATATTAATATAATCATATTTTATGCTCCTGTACAATGCGGAATGATTTACCACTAATCGGTTTTGATCATACTCTTCATTCTGACGTTATAATGACGCCAGTGTTTTTCAACAATTTACGTTTAGCATTAAGATTCTTATCTCGATTTGAAACCAAACGGTGCGATGTGATAGCCAGATGTCGTATCTGACGGAAACCATTTTAAGGTTTAACAATTAAGGTTTATCAACGCTAAAATTCGCTGCGTTTCTTTGTTAACGTCAACCAATTTATCGAAATTGATCATTTTTTCCGTTATGTCGCGCGATATTTCTGTATTTAATGAAATGTGTTGAAGACTTTCACTTGTTACATTAAAAAAACTCGATTATTGATGTTCAGTTGTGCTTAAACGGCCGATTACGTCAAATATTGAAGGCTTTACGTTGACGTTATGAACGTTAACAAATGCATAAAATAACCTGCTTTGATTTATCTGCCCTTCTGCTTTTGATAACAGATAATGGTAAAAAAACTTTTCCGAATAAAATGTAAGGTGTTGTAACACTGTGACTCGATAAAATGTAAGGTATTGTAACTCTGTGACTTTTCAAATTTGGGTTGCCTCACGTTTCTTGTTGAAGATCGGCAATCGTAAGTCTCACTGGTCTGATTTTCATGTTGTTTGGAGGGCAAATCATTGGACGTGTTATTCACAATATCACGGAGTAAAATATTTGGGTCAAAAAAGAAGGAAATAGCATTTTAGTAAGAGTTGCGAAACTTTTGCGTTTAAGTATAGTATCGCAAGCGGATCCAGAGGGATAGGGCGGGGTACCCAGACCGATCCCCCCCCCCCCGAAAAACAAATGGATATATATTTCCATAGAAATCCTTGAGCAGCAATTTTGGACTGGACCCATGGGGTTCAATTGCTTATCATGAAATACGTTAATGACTATAAAAATGTTGCCAGGACCTGCACCCTTAACAAGGAGTTTTCTTGATCTACTTTTAGTCTTATCAGCAGTCAAAGATTACTCGCAATACCTAGCATAGAACTAACTGTACAAAGGATCAGGTTATAGCACATTTCGTTTTTACTTTGTTTGCAGGGATGCTCTGTTCGTCGGACAGGATTTTATTTGGTATGTCGCACTGCTTACATCAACTCAAACTCAAATAACCAACTATTATTCTGCCAGCCAAGAGTAGAAGTGACGTCATGTTTCGTTTATAAAGTTATGGGACTTACCTTTAATGACAGGATTAATCCACAATTATAGGTGATACAGGCTAAACATAGATTTTAGAGATAAAAACTTTAAAATTTCTTGTCTGAAACCACAAAACCTAGAGCCTTGATATTTGGTATGTAGAATCACTTAGTGGACCTCTACCATAATTGTTCATATTATACGCCTTGGGCCAAAAATGGGCCGCCACAGGGTTTCCATGTTTTAAATAGGCTTATATATAGGGATAACATAAAAATCTTATGTCTGAAACCACAAGGCCTAAAAGCTTTATATTTGGTATGAGACACATCAAGTTTGTTCAAATTATGTTCCAGGGGCCAAATTGGCCCTGTCCCCGGTCTCAAATGTTTTAAATAGGCTTATATAGGGAAAACATGAAAATATAATTGTATGAAACAACAAGGCATAGAACATTGATATTTGGTATGTAGCATCACCTAGAAGACCTCTACCAACTTTGTTCAAATAATGCCCCTGGGGGTCACATGTTTTGCATAGACTTATATAGGGACAACATGAAACAATTTTAACTGAATCCACAGGCATAGAGCATTGATATTTGGTATGTAGCATCACCTAGTAGACCTCTACCAAGTATGTTCAAATTATACACCTGGTGCTACAGATGGGCCAGCCCCTGGGGCCACATGTTTTTCATAAGCTTTTGGCGAAAAGCATTTTTGTATGTTTAATGCCAATACAGTATTTTGTATTTAAAAAAATATAAGGGAAACCCTGATAAAATCTTGTCTAAAACGACAAGGACTACAGCCTTGATATAATGGTATGTAGCATCACCTAGTGAACCACTTCCAAGTTTGTTCAAATTATACCCCTGTGGCCAAAAATGGGCCTGCCTGGGGTCACATAGGCTTACATGTAGTTTTTTTCAGAATATGGGCATTTTGCATATCAAATTAAAAAGGAATGAAGAATAAAATTACATACAAGCAAATGTTTTGCCCTTACACACACCCTTGACCCCCGGGGGTAAAAAGGTCATTTTTCTTTCTGTAAGTAGTCATGTTTCATGTCAAATTAAAGGCGAATGTAGCGGAGAACACAATGCAAGCAATTACTCTGCCCTTTTATACACCCACGGACCCCAGATGGGGTCAGAAGGTCAAAACTTTATTTCCTGAAATAGGTCCTGTTACATATCAAATAAAAGGGACAGATTTGTATAAACATTATGCAAGTTTAACCTTTTGCACACCCCTGATAGGTCAGACATTGAAATAGTGCAGAAAAGGTTATTTTGAACTTAGTTTATTGGTAGTCTTTGTTTATGGTCTGAGTAATACCCAAGATGGACTGAGTTGTTTGAGAATCGGGATGTATATTTTATGGTTTACATCCTCTCCTTGTGACAAGAGCTCAAGAGATCGATTTAGGGCCCATGGTTACTCTTGTTATAAATTAACAGCATTCTAATCAACCCAATTAGAACCATTGCATATACAAAACGACAGTTAACAGTGTACACTATGTGAAAATCGACTCCTAAGAGCTATTTCAATGTTTCCTTTGAATACTTTTTAAGTATGTAACAGATGTTGAAATACAATAAAGAGGTTCGGCGCTGATTTTTATTGAAATGTATATCTTGTTGGCTATTATTTTTTGATTGAAGCAGTTCCTTGTCATTGTGTATCTTTAACCTTATGTAGTCTTATGCTGGCTTTTTTTATTTTGGGCGAATTTAATGAGACATGTAATTCTGCAGGAGTATACTGAAAGCCTTGCTTGCAGCCACCTTTTTGTTATACCTTTTCTACCCAGAAAATAACAAAGGCACTGATCAAACTGCATATAGCAAATGGTCTGTTCTAGTTGGCTCATTTTAATCAATCTTCAGCGGGAACCCCTTAATGGGAACCTTTACAAACAGTGAAGACCCAAATAAAATGTCATATAATGCGACATTTCATTAGGGTCTACACTGTTTGTCGACGTAAAAAAAGATCTTCAGGCCAAAAAATATAATATTTTTATTTATAAACTGACACCCCTACATGTGTACTATGGACTATCTAAATTTTATTGATCAAACCAGAAGGGAGATTCTATTAGTATACAAAGGGTTAATAAAGGGTCGTACCTGTCAGCATTAAGAATCAGCATGTTAGCATATTTCCCTACTTCAATAGAGCCATGTTTGTCAGCTAACCCCAAGGCATAAGCGGCGTTTATTGTGGCAGCATTGAGCGCTTCAGGCATGGACATGTGCATGGTTACACATGCCAAGTGCATTACCATTGGCTGAAATGTTAACAATGATATCCTTAAACATCTTGACACAGTAAGAACTGGTAAAACAGAATATATTTTATGATAAAAAAAATTCAAATAAGTCCTCATCTGCTAAGTAAAAGTTATCAAGCTTTAAAGAAATATGCCTGCGTTGTGCACTAAATAGTTTAAAGTTCCATAGGTAAGCATTATTTAAAC
Organism: Loripinus fragilis; assembly: GCA_964019695.1. Classification (NCBI taxonomy): domain Eukaryota; kingdom Metazoa; phylum Mollusca; class Bivalvia; order Lucinida; family Lucinidae; genus Loripinus; species Loripinus fragilis. The sequence continues at coordinate 19,749,097 of OZ026520.1, read as the reverse complement.
CGATCCTTCTAGATGCAGATTTGGGACCCTGAGCACCTAATGGTCAGTTTAATTGGTATGATATCGCACTGAACTTTAGAACTAAGACTGATCCTACTTTCAACAGAGGTAGTGCAACACATTTCAACTAACTGAACAATAAACCAATTTATTCTTTTGGCAAATCTGATCCTTAGACATTATGTCAAATGATTTTTACAAAATATAGTAAAAGTACATTTAAATCATTTGTATCGTCAATTCTGATATGACGAAAAGTATACTATGAACCCTGCAAGCAAGTAAAAATGGGCCGCTATCATCACGCCAGCGAAACGCCATACAAATTGCGTTTTGCTGGTGGGCCGATAATGGCGTTTTGCTGGCGGGCTGATAGTGGCCCCAAATTGCATGTTGGCTGGGATATTTTTACCAACGGTTCAAACAAAATTTATTTCTCTATTTCCAATTGACATGCAAAACATATTATATACATGTACATGTATACAATACTTTAATAGGATTGCAATGGAAGCTTAGAACTCATAGATTTCCTTCCCCATTTCCTATTCCCAATATCTTACCATTGACATGCAGTATGCGTTTGGGTTGAAATCCGATCCCAGTGCTACTGCCATACCACCCTCTATCATCTTCCTAACAGGTGGTGGCTTCAGTCTCAGTATGTAAGCTGTAGTAGGTAGTACTACTCCAACTGAACCTGCCCTAGCCATAGCTGTGATACCAGCGTCTGATATCTCCTCAAGGTGACTGATAGCCAGGGCACCTATCTCAGCACCCATCTGGTTAATGAAGAAGAACAATGTAAATGTTGGTATTGAACACTTAATTCCTTGCAACCCAACTCCTTTCAGCTCGAATCATTCTTATTAATTTATTCAAAAGAAAAGTCTGGTCGCATTGGTTTTGGGTAAAAACGTCAAAAATCGTTTCTTGACAGATTTGACTCTTCTAAAAACTTTAAAGAAATGTATCTGAACCCTGCACTCTATAGACTAAAGTTCCTTTAAATCTGTCCCTCTATATGCAGATTCCAAGAGGAACATCTCATCTGGAAACATAGTTTTGTTAAGGTACCTGTACTAGTCAAAAAGGTTAGGAGGTCAATACATACAATCTGTGTATTCAGGCCTCCAGATAAACTGCGTAGTTTCTGTCTGAATGAAACAGTTCTTTTTGAGCACCCAAACATATGTTGAAATGGATGGGTAAGAAAACAATGACAATTTTATTCTTAAAAATGCACAACAAGAAATAGTGTATGCTAACATATTCCATGACTTTCATGCTTTAATGGGTCACCCAGGATGTGTATCTAACTCAATTCTTTAAAAAATGAAGAAAAGTCCATAGCTTACTGTTACCCACCTCAGCTGATTGTGTAGGGTGCAGTTCATCTCCATGGAAATTGATATTTAACCCCAGCTCTTTTCCTGCCAACAATATTTGGCGTGACTGTTCGATGTTAAAAACACCTTTCTCACAAAACACATCAATGTTATCAATATTCAGTTCACCATCATTCATAAGAGTTTGTAATCTAGGAAGTTGGACGTTTAAAACATCACTAGTAGCCTCATCTACTGTTTTATCCCTGAAATGTAACAACAATTTCTTTATTAACCCTTAATGCGCCAATCACAACAAAAGTTGTCTGCTTTTCTCGTCTGCTGAAATGTTTAAGAAGCCTCTATGGCAAACAGTGTGGACCCAGATCAGACTGCTCCTATTGGAGCAGTCTGTTCTAGGGTCACGCTGTTTGCTCCTATACTTAATTCCATGGAAGCAGACGACTTCAGCAGACGACATTTTCAGATGCATTCTCTTCTTGGCGCTTTAAGGGCTAACCTATTATGCCTTATGGAATTTCCACCCAGATCAATTGGACGAATCCATTTCGAATTTAAGGGCTGTTGGCTAGTAAAATCTGATTCCATTCATATTTAAAAAGTACACTGTGTAAACAATTGGCGTCTGATCCAGCTATTTACTGTTTTGCTGAAGTCCTATAAAATGAACGATAAATTGGTTACTGTTCTTGTTTTTGTTTTCTTTGTTGAGTTTTTTTTTGTAAGATTTCAAAGGGAATCATTTCAAACACAGAAATTCTTTTCCACTCTGTCCACTAATGTAGAGAAATAGTAATAAAGAACCACTGTGTTTAAATGGGTTTAGCTACCAGAATTCTATCTAGGATGATATTTTAACGTTGTTATGACCCCCACCCACCCCCCAACACACCCACACCCACACACCCTCCTGACGCATTTTCTGGATCTGCCCTTGTTCATCTTTGCAATTACGCTTTCGCAAGCAGAATAAACACATTCAGCTTAGTCTTGAATATTAACCCATATAAGCCGAATGAAATTTCCCATTCTAGTCAATTGGACCATCTTTTTTTTCTTTTTTAAGGGATACTGGCTGGTATTTTTTATTATTTCATTCAAATTTAATAGAACATTCTGTAAGCATACAGGTGAGAACCTGATCTGACGCCGCAAAGTGCGGCGTCTGATCTGGTTGCACTGTTTGCCGATGTCCTAGAAAAGGGACGCTAGACTTATATGGGTTAAGAACTAAAAATACTGAAGGTTAACAGGGTGAGAAATGGGGAGGAATGTAGTACATAAAATGGGCCGTGTAGTATATAAAATGGGCCGTGTAGTATATAAAATGGGCCTCGACGCGAGAAAAACACTCAAACCAGTCTCCTCAGCAACAGAGACTAGTTAGAATTATGAAATTTCGCTCGGAGCAAGTTTAGATATGATACTTTCCAAAACGCGAACAATAAAGGCGCTGACCAGTCTGCGTGGATGTGCAGGCTGGTCTGCGCCTTTGTTGTTCGCAAATCTCCGAAGACAGGTTTTCTCGCGTCAATGCCAAAATAGTCAGTATGGCAAATGTTAACATACTTTGGTACAGCATGAGCACCACAGTAGGTAGAAGATATATCAATGTTCTTTTTTCGTTTGGCTCTTTCTATCACTTTCAGCATTTTTACTTCTGTTGCTAGATTCAATCCATAACCACTTTTACATTCAACCAGTGTTGTGCCTGAAAGAGAACCATATTTAAAACTCTTAAAGCGCCAATCGCAACAAGTGTCGTCTGCTTTTCTCGTCTGCTGAAATGATAAGAGGTCTCAATGGCAAACAGTGTGGACCCAGATCAGACTGCTCCTATTGGAGCAGTCTGTTCTGGGTCCACACTTTTTGCTTGTATACTTAAATTCGCCTTAATATTAGGCAATTATTTGCAGCAGACGACTTCAACAGACGACATTTTCAGATGCATTTTTCTTGGCGCTTTAAGGGTTGATATCAAAATCTTTATGTACATGAGTATGGTATCGAAGTGGTTTTGCTGAATGGGTGTTACTTTATGAATAATTAATCTTGTCAGAGGCAATGAATTCAGCTTCAAGATCAGAATAGTACGGCTCCAGTCCTATTTTTCAATGCAATATTTAGAAAGCAAGATATGCTGTTTTTGAAAAAAAACCTGTATGTACATTGAGTGTATCTTCTTTTATGATTGCTAAGAATTGTTAAGGCGTTTATGAGTACATGGAAACTCATATAACCATCTATTTTTCATGTTTGTTTTATTTTACATTATATATACGTCATTACATTAGCGATTTAATATAGGATAAGTTTGAGGTTTTAGTGTGTTTTGATAAGTATTACATAAGTCAAGCCACTAAGCTGACATTACAAATAACAGCTTTAGCTACGTATCATATACCCATATTTGTCAGTCCTGATCAGAGGAGTGTTGTTCAATGACGCTTAAATAGATGCTTTAATTTGTATGTAACCATCTGTTTTAGTATACATTAATTTTACCTTATTACATTAGCGATTTTATATAGGATAAGTTTGAGTTTTTTGTGTGTTTTTGATAAGTATTACATAAGTCAAGCCACTAAGCGGACAGTACAAATATCAGCTCCAGCTACGTATCATATACTCATATTTGTCAGTCCTGATCACAGGAGGCTTAAATATATGCTTTAATTGGTATTTACATCATTGTTTAGCTTTGTTAATACTATGAAACTTTAATTTGAAATAAAATGATGATGCACACGGATTCATGGGATTTGTAGGAAATATGCAGGCTTCGTACTTATCGTATGGGCGAGTAGCGAAAGCTCAGATGAGTCTGTGTCAAACAAATGCGCAGTCTCAGCATAGCCTCAGCAGCTCACTCACACAATGACATCTAGCCACACAATATAGCTTCACATGAATATAAAAATGAATATTAAGAGTATAGGATAAGTACAAAAAAATCATAAGCCGGTCTAATTTTATATTCTGCGTGTATCATAAGCAAAATGTTTCAGACAGAGATAAGTATCAGGTTTGAAACCCAATCACGGTTTTATAGATATTGTTTCCTCTTTAATTGCACGACGGTGGGTCAGGCCTCAGACTCTATGATGGCTCTGACGTAAAGCTTTTATCGGTGGGTTGGTGCCTGATGCTTATCTGTAGCTGGGTCCACCGTGGCTCAACTTGAGGTTTTCTTTAGCTCTGACTATCTGTGAGTCATGAGCCTTTTTCTTTGTTTCATCATGGTGTGTTAGTTAGATTAGAGTGTTTCTCCATGATGCAATAGTTAGAATGCCTCCATGCGAGTTGATACATTCATTGTACTTCAACAAAAGCAGAATCAAGGGCGATGATTTGGTACCAGTAAAATGCATTTAAGCCCCCTGGTGGCTTAGGCTGCTGTCCGTTCTAAGGCGGTGGTTCTGTTGTTGTTGTATTGTTGTTGATTGTTGCTCCCATTGTGGGAGTCTATAATTGTTCTATGTTTTGGTGTACGTTACTTTATATTAAGTCCATTCTAGTTTTGCAATCATCTTGATAGAGAAGAGAGAGAGAGCTGATTGCTTTGCTTAGTTTGTCTTCTTAGCGTCTCGTGATTGTTGTGTGGCTCTTCCTCACGATGCCATGGGTTTTTCTGCAGTTTGTGATTGTGGTATTTCCTGATCATACTCACTTACTATATTTGAGAAAGTTTTGTCTGACTTAACTTTTGACAATATTCTTTTTTTTTTAGTTGATGAGGGGTGAGGGGATCCAAATACAACTAAACGGGTGCCATCATCGGCCCACCAGCGAAACGCAATTTAAATGGTGTTTGGCTGGCCGCTGATAATGGGCCACCATTGAATGCTGGCTTGAGGTCACAATATACCCTTCAGAGCTCCAACTTAATAAAGCCAATGCCTCTGATACCGAAGCCGCATTTTTAGACTTGCATTTGTCAATTTCTAATGATATTGTTTCTACCAAAATTTATGATAAACGTGACGACTTTGATTTTGAAATTGTCAATTTCCCATTTTTAGATGGGGATGTTCCTCGTTCTACATCCTATGGAGTCTATATCTCTCAACTCATTCGTTTTGCTAGAGCATCTAGCTATGTTGCTGACTTCAACACTCGCAATAAATTGTTAACTCAGAAGCTTCTTAAACAAGGCTATCGGTATCATAAACTTCGCAAAACATTTTCAAAATTTTATAGACGATACTACGAGGGCTGTTCAAATATGAATGCAAGTGGCTTCATAACTTTCTTCACATATATGCTACGACAAAATGGTAAACGTTTCTATAAAGGACTATATGTCACCTTTAAAGTGGCACCAGACCTAAAGAAAAATATTGTATACTTATCGAGTCATAGCCTTTGAATGAGGGTCTCGTGTGTATACTAACAAACTCAATGCTTCGAACATTATACCAGTGATAGAGACGAGCGTATAATTCTTCGAAAAACAGGTGAAATTTCTTGAAATTTTTAAGGAAGTATCCCTATATTCTTACATAATGATTCTGTGAAAGTTGCGAAAATCCGACATGCTTTTGTTAAATTACAACGACTCGTTTTCACTAAAGTCTCTTTATATTTGCAAATAAATGGTAAACAAAACATCACCTTTCAGTTTTCAGTTTAACTTATCTATAACAAAATGCATGAAGCAACATTTAAACTAGTTTTAACTCAAATACAATATGTTGATCGCTCATACTGAGTCATTGCTACAAATTATTGATGGATAGTGGGTAATTTTTATACGCTGAAAAGCATTATTATTAGGAAAAAATGCCTTAAGTGAAAGGGGTTATAGAATTTATACTTATTTTTTTGTCATAACATTGCGGCTTTATTCTAAATTTGAACGTAAACTTTAAGTTTGACAACTATAGGCATTATTTACAATAAAATTACTCGCCTGGTCTTGAGTACTAGACAGATTGAACATATTCTAATTAATGTAAACACGTCATTAAGAAGCAGAAAAATGCTTGAAATATATATAAAATGGGATGACTCTGTAAATAGAGGACGGATTATTTTGAAAACTTCCTTATGACATATTTAGCATGTTTTCAGCAAAACGCAAAGAAAACGACACAGTGATGTTTATTATTCCATCACCAGTAGATGACTCAAAATGACGTTTATCATAAAATTAATGACGTCACAAACGTGCATGTTTACTCGAGATTGAAACAGGATTATATAAACTTTTTCCTGCAAGCAACTTTTGGATTGTTACTTAAACTTGCATTTAAAATTTGGTGCCATTTTGTCTACAACTTACAAAGATATGACACTATATCGCAGATGTACCAAAATGTGCATTGCAATTTGCTTCAGAAAAACTTCAGTATACAGGAATGGCCTTTATATAAGGGTCTGTAACTTGAAAAATAAAGTGAGTATTTCTTTATATTTGGTGCCATTTTATTGGCGACAAATAGTTCTTTCCAGAAAGGTATAACAATTTGTCGTAGCGTATATGTGAAGAAAGTTATGAAGCTACTTGCATTCATATTTGAACAGCCCTCGTATGATTTGATTTCTAAATTCCAAGTTGGCCTTAAATCTCTCTTGCGCCATGGACTTTCGGAACCTGATTTCTATGGTGACTTGGTGTATAAATTGAAGAAGATTCTTGGGTCTGATAATTTTTCAGCGCAGTTCATTAAAATAATGTCCCATTATAAAAAATTTTCTATAACATTAATGTATTGCAACAGACTGCATGCTTGGTAGTCAACCCAATCACGGTTGGCAACTTTGCCTTCCTCTTTAATTGCACGCCGGTGGGTCGGACTTCAGACTCTATAATGGTTCCGACTTAAAGACTTATCTATTGGTGAGATGGTAGGGGGCCGATACTTTGGCTGTTTGTCGGGCCCATCGGGGTTTACCTGTTGGATTTCTTTTGCTCTGGTATTCAGTTTAATTTACTGTTGAGTCCTTATCCTTGCTTTATCTCATTGTTATATCTTGATTTATATGTTTAAGGAGATGCTGCATTGATAAGTTAGGGGTCTTTCATGCAAACCAAATATCTATTTGTCTTGATCCACATCTGAATTAAGGGTGAGGTTGGCGCCGTTAAACCGGTTTAAGCCCTCCAGTAAAATATTTTACTGACCATTCCAAGGCGGTGCTTCTTTTGTGGATCTTTTATGTTTTGTTCTGTCTTATGTTTGCTATGTCTTTGTGCACGTCTGTTTAAATGTGCTTTGTGGTCACCTGCTGGGAAAGGGCTGACCTCTTGGCTCTCGTTTGTGGTGTCTACTGTGAGTTTGTCACTTTCCCATTGGTATCCTGGGTCAGGTGTGGTACTTGTTTGTATCGATTCCTGATCTTTGCACCCTTACTTACTTTGGTAGCTTTGTAATTTTTCAGGAGTCCAGGACCAGTTTTTCTAAGAAAACCTATAGCTTTGTGATTTTCCAGGAGGGGGGGGGGCGACTCTCTGTCCTCCACCCTCTGGATCCGCGCATAAACAGTAAAAAGTGGACCACCATCGGCCTGTCAGCGAATTTGAATGGCGTTTCGCTGGCGAGCCAATGGTGGCCCACACTGTATGCTAGTCGGGTAACAGGTTTGGCACTCACATACCAGTTCTTCTCATTGTCATTAGTCGATTGTCAAGACTCTGAAACAGTTCATCTTCACTAGCATTCCGTGTATGTTCCACAGTGAAGTGTATCCCTCCGCCAGCTTTATGAACGTCCATGTAGGTGACACCTGCAAGCTGTACAAATTATTTCTAAATATCAGCCCAGACAACAAGGTATCAATGCACACAATTAAGAAATAACAAGAAAAAAACGAACGAATAAATGAAAAAAGATGATAAAAAACATTGATTGTTTGGGCCCAGATTCGAACCCACAACGACAGCCTGTTATCCATTAGACTACCATGGAACTGCTTTATTCTTGCATTCAAACAAGTTGATGTGCAATCTAAAGGGTACTTTCACGATAATTCAGGAAGATTGGGTGAAATGTCATAATTCATATGTCTCCGAACAATGTTGTCAGGCAATAGATATTATAACTACAGTAGACTTGCAAAACTTTGTTTCATAAAATCACTGTAAACCTTTGCCTTATAAAGAAAACATAAACTATCTTAAAGCTACTTCTATTGCTATGTACTTTATATAAAAAATATATAGCACAGAATACAAAGTAATTTAGGAGGAACATGCTAGAGAACTTCATTTATTTTCATTAATTCCCTATACAGTAAAATAAAAATCATTTTTCATAGGCTAAGGCCCTGAATTCTTCGGCTGCAGAATATTATCCCCACCCCCCCTCTCCTTGTGTTAGCAAGCCACTTTCATATAATATGTAGAATATGGTCAAGCATATATAGGCAAAAGTTTTTGTTGACACCCATGGAGGTGATATTGAATAAAATGTTTTCTGGTTTCTATACATTTTAAAGTAAAATTAATTGTTCTACCCACAATTTTACACCCTAAAACATTCAATATGGAAAACTGATTTCACTATCATAAATAAAAGTACTCAAGTCAGTGTAGCTTTACTGAGAAGAAGGGGGTGGTTGACAAACTTTCACTTTTACTAAAAAGCATAGGTATTTGCCTACAATAGGTGTCAAAGATCCTTTTCAACATTCATTTGTTTGACATACCTTCATGGCGAATTCGTGCACCCTGTCACCTGCCCAGACCGGGTGTGTATGCGCATCCACTAATCCTGAAAAGAAATACAAGACTCGCGGTTGTGATAAAAGCATTGGACAAAACGCCTGCATATATATTTAGCCATAAACCATGTATGTTTTAAGTTCCATGTAATATAACTGTCGTAACAAAGCCTCTTTACGTGAGTGCATGTGGGTGTATACAATATGCACTCGGAGCAGTATGTTTGCTATTAGACTGGCCCCTGTCTAACTGATAATTTCATCATATAACAAAAATGCAACTTCTTAAAAATAAAAACGTCTTAACTTTGACAATCTTCTTTCTAATATTTTATCTAACTGATATGGCTATCAGTCTGAGTCACAACCAAGAAGGGAAATTATATCATAGAAAGATGTTGTCTACCTTGAACTCAGAAAAACGTTTTTTTCTATCTGTTAAAAGGTCCCTACCTGGAATAACAGATTTTCCTGTAGCATCAATTTTCTCAGAAACACTCAGATTAGGATGTCTGGCTGCTACCTTCTCATTTGTACCAATGTCACATATAAGACCATCTCTGTAAAGCGGAACATTTTGTGTTTCATGACAGGCATTGTTTTTAGCTCTTTACCTACCGTCTGCTGATAACCTTTGCAAACAGTTTGGACCCAGATCAGGCGCGACGTTCCGTCGGGTCTGATCTGGATCCGAACTGTTTAACACTCTGATGGTATTTCTGAAAGAATCTTTTTAAAAAGTTGATTTTGAAAACAACCAGCAGACGACAAAAAGCATGCGAAATTCCCTAGTAGCCTGACGACTTAATAAGGGCACTGTGCGCATACTTATTTTCAAAAGTCTATACCCTCTTATGAAAACAGTGTAGATCAAGGTCAGCTGGCTTCTGGTAAAGCCATTGCACGCTTCAGTCATGTAGCATGTTTTTTGTCGTCTGTTGGTTTCTCAAGTTTTAATTTAAACGTTCTTGTGCGTTTGTTTAATCTTTTCAGGAAATACCTTCAGAGTGTCAAACAGTATGAATCAAAATCAGCCTGATCTGGGTCCAAATTGTTTGAAATGACATTAACAGATTAAAAGTTAATAGAGAAGACAGGGCTATTGAAATTGGGTGGTAGGCCTATTACTTATAGATGATATAATAGTTTATGTGAACTCTTAGATACACTATCAAATGTTGAATGTTGCAGATTGAGGGTTTCAAAAATATTTGTAAAAAGCGCAAAGTTGAATGAAAATGCTACACACCTGTCGACTAGAATACTGTATCCATTAGAACAACTACCTTCTAAAACGTCAACATATTTCATACTGGCCCCTTCTCGGACCCTACTTCCGTCGCCTACCACCTGCACAACCTGCCTCGCAGAATGGACCAGGAGTTTATAAGAGGCCATCTTTGAAGGTCGTCTAGTCCGTCAGTCGGTACCATCAACAAATACTAACAGCAGACACAACTTTTGGTTACTCTAAATGCAAAAGAGACGGAACAAGAGTCGGGTATATTCGGACAGCCTCCTTGTTTGTTTCATAGTCCAATTATTGGAATAAAAAAATAAATTAACTAAGAAAACAGTGATAATCCTGATGAGAAGGAGCCGTCTCATCTGGATTTCCACTGTTTGCAAATGTGTGTCCGAATTTAACTGATGGCCGAGTTTACCCGACTTATCAGTATAACGTGTTGTCAAAATATAATTGGCATGTGATTTCGAACAATAGGGCATTTTGACAAGTGTAGACTCAGACGAGCATGTTCAGCCTGTTTTTAAGCTTAGAATCTCCACATGATGTTCCGTCATTAGCTTAACACTCAAAGAACATTCAAGCAACTAGCAAAGGCTATGCTCAGACAGGCTGATCTGAGCCTTTGCTAGTCGCACATACCACATTGTTGGAAATCTCATGTCGCGTCTCATATAATATACTCATGCTAAAAAAAGAAGCCCACCATATTCTAATAAGTATAGGCATGAACATGTCTTGAAAACAAGTTTATTGTAAGTCAATATATTGTATGATCGCCAGCTTTATTAATACATGTACATTCTTTGCTTTCGGGGGTTCAATGGCTCAGTGGTAGAGTGCTTGACTCGAGATCGAGGAGTTACGGGTTCGAGCCTCGCCGGTGGCACTGCGTTGTGTCATTGCGTATGCTTAGAAAAAGCCTGTGTATATTTCTCTGTGTAATGCCTTGTCTTGCCATTGTTCAACCAGCCGGCGTTCCTGTTCGGGTAAAGGGATACAAGCCGGCCTAGAGGTGTTCGATTGGGGATAGATCAGAGGATCGGAGGATCTGGATGGCCAGTCTAGAATAATGTACGAGTAATATGTAATAGATATTAAAATAAAATGAGCCAGTGCATGAGATTTCCGACAATGTGGTATGTGCGACCAGCAAAGGCTCAGATCAGCCTGCGCATACGCGCAGTCTGATCAGAGCCTTTGCTACTCGCTTGAGTATTCTATAATTGTTAAGCTACTGACTGAACACCATTTGGAGTTTCTAAGCTTAAAATGAGGCTGCAGAGGCTCGTCCGAGTCTACACTTGTCAAAATGTCAAATTGTTGGAAATCTCATGCCGCGGCTCTTAATTGTAATGCTGAAAATGACAAAGTTCACAAGCTAAAAAAATGGCAAAACTTAAGTTCAGGACAATGTCCAAATCACATGCACATCTTCACACGATAAAGAAATACATGCAAAGGGTATATAAATGTTAGAGGAGTTGGGGTACTCACTGTGTATATATTACGATGCTGGAAACTGACAAAGCTGACAAGTTGAAAAAAAATAATAAAAGATAATTTGACGATAATGACCAAACCACATGCACATCTTCAGCCCATTAACAAAACACCTGCTAAGTTTCAAAAAGATCGAAATAAATTTGTAGGAGGAGTTACACTCGCAACGTACCCACTCCACTCATTGCAAATGAGATGGCGAAAATGACTAAGTTCATAATGTGAAAATAGTGGGGGAAAATAATTTTCACAAAATATCAAAACCATCAGTCATGTCCGGACGATTTCTTGTCTTCCTTGGTTGAACCAGTACTAAGCAGCGGATAAATACGGTCTTGCTCAAGGAGACAACACATGACTCAGGTGTGTCTTGAACCAGCAACCTTTCCCCGCTTAAGATAGTTTTTGACATATTTTTAGTATATGTGACATTGACCTTTGTCTCCAAGGTCATGTTGGTGATCTGAATACCTGCTGTTATCTACCCACTATGGTCAATCATTGTGCCAAATATGAAAACCATCGGTCAAAACCTTAAAGAGACGTTCCCGTTATGAGCTGTAGGCAGACAGATTTTAGTACATGTGACCGTGACCTTTGACTCCCAAGTCATATCGGTGATATGACTAGCATTTTGTCATCTGCACGCATAGGCAATCGTTGTGCCTAATATGAACAGCCTCGGTAAAAACATGAAAGAGTTAGCGTTGCAAGCAAACGGCGACTGACTGACTGACGGACGGACGGATGGGTGGGACCGATTACAATATCTCCGACTTCTTTCCAAAAAGCGTAGATATAATGTAAGGTAGTAGTTGATTCTAATCTTCAAGTTCGCGTTGTGTTTTCAAAGTCTCTTTAGAATTTCTTAGTCTAGTAAATTTCAGTAACAACTTTCACAATTTTATAATTTATTTAAATCTTCTTAAGTCCAACTAAAATACTTCTAAAAAACTATGTATAACCCAAAGTTCCGAAATTTCTTAAGCCTAACCAAAGTCTAACCAAAGTCTAACCAAAGTCTGAAGCTCTGATACTGGGTTTCATCTTATATACCACGAAGTCACGTGATAGAAGCTGACCACAGCGCCACCTAATGACATCATCACTTAACCAATCATATTTCAAGTTTACTTTAAAGCGCCCTCTACACAGGTAAGCTTCCATTTATATCAACCAATCAGTAGATACAAAAGTGACTCATACTCACAACAGTTGCGCAATTTTCCAAAGGTCATATGATCAAATGTATTGCGCAATCCTGCCAATCAATGTCAGAATTGACATGATCTATTTATTGGGCTTATGTAAATTTACTAAACGTAGCAACGTCTGTCATCATGACCTTTTGAAAGTGTTAAACATCCCATCAGAATTGTGGGAGTCTGTAATTGTTCTATGTTTTGTTGTACGTTGCTTTGTGTCCTATCCAGTATTGCAATCATCTTGATGTGGAAGAGAGAGCTGGTTGCTTTGCTTAAATTGTCTTCCTAGTGTCTCGTGATGGTTGAGCGGCTCTTCCTCGCGGTGCCACAGGGTTGTCTGCAGTTTGTGATTGTGGTATTTCCTGATCATACTCACTTACTATTTTTGACAGGCTAATAAATATGACATTTGAGAAACAATAACAAACCGGTGTCAGAGTTCCCTATAAAACATAAACATGTCAATCACAGATGTCAACACCGCACCTGGCTGAACACCTGTGTCTTATCCAAACCAAGCATTCACAAATATTGTAAATCCCCACAGGCATTCACAATTATTATGAACCCTCTCAGATGAAACCAGCAGCTATTTTATAATAATAAGTAGTAGAATATGATACCATTTATCAATAATAACAACACATTAATGAGTGTAATTTGTCACATGCCAATACATTTTATATCATTTGTTATTAAATAACCCTTCGTATACTGAATTACTACACGGGTATTTTGGCAAACAGCGAAGACCCTAAATGAAATGAGACAGAATATCACTGTAGTCATTCCATTACGACAATTTGGGTCTCTTCACCCACACCAGTGTTATAGTAAAATTACCTTCAAATCAAAGCTGACAAAAATGAGAACTTTCGAATATGTTTGCTTCGAGATTGCATTGTCTAGTTAACAACCTCTATGTTGTCTTGCCAAAACGAAGATAAAATCATATTTTAAATGTGTTTTAACCGGTTTAAGCCCTCCAGTAAAATATTTTACTGACCGTTCCAAGGCGGTACTTCTTTTGTGGATCTTTTATGTTTTTGTTCTGTCTTGTGTTTGCTATGTCTTTGTGCGCGTCTGTTTATATGTGCTTTGTGGTCACCTGCTGGGAAAGTGCTGACCGCTTGGCTCTCGTTTGTGGTGTCTTCTCTGAGTTTGTCACTTTCCCATTGGTATCCTGGGTCAGGTGTGGTACTTGATTGTATCGATTCCTGATCTTTGCACCCTTACTTACTTTTACAGTTACCTTAAAAAATTGTCAATTACGGTCTAGTCAAAATTTTACGGTTTTGTCATTGACTAATTATCCACAATGACGAAACCGTAATTAGTTATTTCATGCCTAGATATCAAACGTTAAAGTTTTCATATAAATCTAAAGCTAAAAGATAAAATGTGAATTTGATGAACAAAACTCAATCGGAACCCAAGCATTTTGGGGCTTTTATCTGTGATTAAATGAAAAAATTGAACATGATGAGAAAGTTACCTTAACACCGAAATAAGTGACGAGACCCAAATTGCCGTAGTGGTATGACCACAGTGAGAATATGTTTGCTGTGATAAAACACTCATCAGGGACTAATGTGCACCTTAAATTTGAAAAAAGCACCATTTAACTCATTGATATGTACAATGAGCCAATGAGAAGGCGACAAATTACCCACCATGCAAAGAGTGAGATTTAATGTAGCACTTTAAGGGCTAAAGAGGGACTTATAAGGAAATACAAAAGAGTACCAATTATAGATTCAGTTTTAATGTTGAAATTTGATCATAAGTCTTGCACATATTTGTACATATTGCATTTATTAGACGAAAATGAGCTACCAAAACAATTTATTATGAGCCTACCCATGAAAGAATGGCACTTATCAAACATGTTAGTACATCTAGCAGCTGTAACCAGGCCACGAGGCTATGCTCAACTCCAATGAGCATGTAATTATTCTACTCATAAATGTTAAAATGCCAACAAGTGTTGGCATTTTAACATTATTAGCAGGATAAATACAACATCTAAGTGTCTCAAGCAGGAAAAGGTTTTTATTTTTCAGTGTTTTATCTTATGGAGCAGTTGAAATTTCACGCTTAGTTGAGTTGTGCATGAAACGAGCTTTTAAACCAGTAGTACTTGGTCTCAATAGAGTTAAGTCACGGTGACTTCGAAAAACGGGTAAATTCGGACATGCATTTGCAAAGAGTGGAAATCCAGATGAGACGGCTCCTTATGAGTCGTCTCACAAGGGTTTTCACTGTTTGTTTAGTTTATTTAAATTTTATTCCAATAATTAAATTTTGAAACAAACAAGGTCACTGTCCGAATTAAGCCTACCGTCCGAATTTACCCGACTTTACCCTATAATTCTCAACCTCGCCTGAGCTTTTGCTGGTCGCTGGTTTTACGTTCCTTGATAGTTGTCACTATATATTAAACACGCACGAAAACAATCCGGAAGTATGCACTTTTTACCGATTTTCCACTGAACGAACAAAACCTGATAATAATAAAATTGATTGTTTCAGTATGTTTGAAGGCATGATTGTGCACTGTAATTGAAAAAAGTAGAACATTCGATGGAGATTGACGATCCGTGCCATAACGTTGCAAACGATGATGGAAATAAAATGGCAAACATAAATTGAAAAAAGTAGAACATTCGATGGAGATTGATGATCCGTGCCATAACGTTGCAAACGATGATTGAAATAAAATGGCAAACATAAATTCATTGAATGACAAATAATGGAGTAATGTCCTGAGCAAAATAGTTTATGAACAAAAGATCAACAACGATGCCATCAGCCTCTGCATCCACCTGCTATGACAGTTTCTTTCGCGCAACCACGTGAACTGCAGAGTTAAGATGTATGGCTATAGGTATTTGCAGTCGTGTCAGCTTCTGATGTTGATCTTTGTTGTGGTGAATACACACAACGAGAATATGTGTGAAACAAGAGGAAAAGTTCTTAAATGTACGTCATTGCCTTCAACAATTCCGAACACTGTGCAACACGTTTATGTTTCAAACTGTGATCTTCAGCACGACATTTTAGACTTTAGTACTGAACATAGAGAATACTAGGTGAGTGTCTTTTGATATCAAGTTTACCAGGCAAGGCTTTGAGAACGCTTGTTGACATCGCGAGGCTTGCCGAGATATAGAGAATACTAGGTGAGTGTCTCTTGATATCAAGTTTACCAGGCAAGGCTTTGAGAACGCTTGTTGACATCGCGAGGCTTGCCGAGCGATTCAACATGCGTTCTCAAAGCCGAGCCTGGTAAACTTTATATCAAAAGACGCAAACCTGGTATTCTATTTATCAGTTTACCCATTGTTGAACACTCTTCAAACAAGCGATTATGACGTTTTTTTTATTTTTGTGTTGATTCAGCGTCATTAGCGACGTCATTCAAAAAGTGCAACGTCATCATGACCTGATAAAGGTAACATGCCGTGAGATAGGAAACGTTTATTAGGTTATGTTGAAACAATTTAGTTAATATTAGGGGTGACTGATAAAATGGGATAATGTTACTCTATTAGATATACACTCTGGTAAGGCCAAGGAGTTTAGAAACCGCCACAAGCCAATATTTAAAGATCTTTCTAACTTGAAGACGTTGGGTATTCACGGAAAAGCGATTAACGAGCTAGATAAGGAGACATTTATAGGGGTACCAAGCTTAGAAACGCTTAATTTGTCGTACTGTGGGGCATTAGGCTTTGAATGGATAAGGAATATATTAGGTCTTAATTCCTCTTTAGAAAATTTGAAAAACCTGGATGTAACATCCATTTATTCAATGTTTCCAGTTACATTAGATACGCCTATAATTGATGCCCTGGCCAAACGGCGAGTAAGAAATTTAAATATGAGTGGCATTGCTTTAGAAAATCTATCTGTAGACATAAAAACGTATGAAAACTTTTGCAATTTCGTTGAAGTTATAAATATGTCGGATATTATTTACACAGGCAGTGGCTTTATATTCTTTGAATCTGGAAGTGATAATTTAACAGTTCCGATGATACCTTGTTTAAGTGTAAAACATGTTGATTTGAGTGGCCTTTATTTGATCGATGCAGCCATACTATGGGAGACAGATATCCAAGTTGATATGAATATAAATTTAGAATTTTTTCCATCTTTAGAAACATTCTTTATAGATAGAATGGTATTTAGAGCTCCAGAAAAATCCATTTCATTTAATGGAAACCATTTTAGGTGTTCACCGTGCAATTTTTATAATCTTAAGAGAGTATATCTTCGAGGGAATCATATAAAATGGTTAAACGCGTCATGTGATGATTGTGGTAATATCACTCTCACTCATATAGAGTTGTCATCAAATGAGATGGAATACATATCTCCTGCCTTCATACGTGATTTGGTAAGTCTTGAAGAAATCAATTTGGGCGATAATGAATTACATTTTATGGAACGGTTTATTGAATAAGAAGACTTGTTTGCTACCTTAGAAAAATTAAAAACATTGATTCTATGTAAAAACAAATTCAAGTTTATTCCAAAACTCTTATTTCACAGAAATATAAACCTTGAATATTTAGACCTTTCACTTAATCGTCTCATGACGGTGTCGTTTTCTCTCAAAAGTCTTAGTAAACTCAAATACTTAGATTTAAAGCAAAACCAACTTAGAGTTCTCAGTGCAACTGATTATGTTCTCTTATCACATTTCTTACAGAAAAAGTTGGACTATAATGTCACCTTCAGCGTAGACCTTACTGGCAACAGTTTCTCCTGTACGTGTGAAGGCTACCAGCTTATCTATTTGATATATGCTTATGTTATACCCAAGCTGGATAAAGGACAGGCTTTAACGTGCGAAACAAGTACTAGTCAGCATATTAAGATAGACCATAATGCATTGTATGTGAGTCGTCATCATTGCAATGAAGGTGATTTCATCGTTACAACCACTCTACTGTCCTTCTGTCTTTTTGTGGCGATACTGTCAACTGGAGTTTTACTTCATGTCTTTATAAGACGTCAGCATCGGCATAGAATCAGGGACGATTTGCTTAACTGGTTTAAAAACAACAGACATGTCAACAAAAATTTCATCCATGTCATTTACTGCTCTAAAGATGACATGTTCGTTCAAAACCACGTTGTGCCAGTCCTAGCTGATGTTTTTGAGCAAGTGATAGGATTAGAGGAGGACAATTTGATAAGCTTGGGCTACCGAGAATACACCTTAGGTCGCTACATTGCATGCGAGGGAGATGCATGTATCAGACAATCATTCTCAGTTTTATTCATGCTGACTGATCATTCATGCATATGTGCTAGATGTAAAAGTGAGCTACAAATGGCAGTACATTTAAACAAACCAATCGCTGTGTTAAATGATGAAAATGTGAAGCGGGAATTGATACCACTATGGCTTAGAACGTGTACCATGTCGGGCGTCACCGCCACATTTGTGAGAATTGGGGACGTGTTAACGTTAAAACCAAACAAGCTGAGATTCTTTAAGGCATTTTAGATAGAGTTGCATCCTCACTCAACGAGATTTGACAATATATTTTCTCGCTTACCACTGAATAGGTATACAATAAAATAGAATTTGTCGCATTGTCAAGAAACGAAAGCTCACCTGAGCAATTGCGCAGACTCGCCACAGCCTTAGCTATACATGATCCGCGAATGAGATTTCCAACAATGTGGTATGTGCGACAAGCAAAGGCTCAGACCAGCCTGCGTATACGCACAGTCTGATCAAAACCTTTTCTAGTCGCTTGAATATTCTATGAATATTAAGCTATTGACCGAGTTGGCGTTTCAAAGCTTACATGTAAAAGGAGACTACACAGACTCGTCTGAGTCTATACATGTCAAAATGCCACTTTGTTGGAAATTACATGTCGCCGCTCATATATACAAAGTACATGCGCGGATCCAGAAATTTTTGTCAGAGGGGGTCCAACTCTGAAAAATGGCTATTCTACTTCATGAACGACGAAA